>CM059417.1:18020531-19304750 GCA_030378225.1 Knoxia roxburghii | reverse complement strand
ATTGGGATAGACTGACAAATCAAGTGACCTAATTACAATTGTTCTTAACCCATCAGCCTGATCCATGGGTCAATGGGTTGATCCATGGTTTTGGTAAAAATCCAAGTTAGTAAAAGTGATATTAATATTAATTAAATTAAATTAATATTAATTAACTGACTGAGTATCTGACTCCCTTTTAAATATCCCTGGAATATTGAGTCAGATACTCTAGTGAGATTTTATGAAAAATGGTTTTTCCAAAACCAAAAAAGATATTCCCAAAAAATATCTCTCGGCAGACAGGCTAGCACCGGTTCTATGAGGGCTCCAGTGCAAGATCGTAGAGATAATTCATCTGAATTGTTGGTGAACGCAATCTTCTCAAAGGAGCCAGGTGACGAGCGCAACCGATTACGCTTCGAGGGTAAGACCCGATTTCTGATAATTTAGGCATCTTCCACTGTGAAAACTATAATCTTGCCTCATCGTTCTAAAATGGTTGTCCTGCCCTGATGCCCAAACATCTCTTTGAGGTTAGTCATCATATCATAGGCTGAGGTCATCAATTGATGTTGGTGGTGCAATACTCCTGACATAGAAGCCAATATGTAGCACCTGGTCATCTCATCAGCCTTCTTCCACCTCTGATATGGCTCTTCCTCCTTAGGGGTGGCATCATCTCTGGATGCCTCAGGGCACACCTCAGTGAGCACGCACTTGTAACCCTCAACAGTAAGGACAATGTCCATGTTAAGCTCCAATCAATGTAATTAGAACCGATGAGTTTGTTTTGATTCAGAATGGCAGCAAGTGGATTGAATGACATATCGATAACTTAAAGTAAATAAACAGTCAAGTTTTAGTATTTTAGCTTTTTAAAAAATATTGATATCCTCAAAACAATATAATCATCCACCAATATCTCTCATACTGGGATTTACACAGGTCACGATCGTGTGAACTTCTACACTAGGATACATTCGTTCGAGAAGAACCTAAGTTCACTAATTTCACTATCTGACCAATGATCTTCTCATCAATGAAATTAATAGTCGATGATTTTAGCCTGCACACATAAGTAGCGTAACCTCAATGGGAGTAATACTACAAACAGTTCACTAAGTGTATGCCATTACGTGACTTCTAAGTTTGTTACTTAGGATACTAATGTGCCTTATATTGAGAGGGTGTCGCAAGGTTCTCCAATTAAACTCATTATAGTCATCCCTTTAGAAATTCAATCTAGTGATCTTATGAATAAAGACTTATCCGATATGAAGGAAGGCCCTAATGCCAATGCGTAAGTCTATCCACATCACATATGAATTCGTAATAAAAGCCATGGGGATATAACACAACCCGCTCCCACTTAGATTCTTAAAATTGAGAATTTTTATTGTTTTAACATGCAATATCTTAACTTTGTTTATTCGCACCTATAAAACCATTGGAATTTTAATATGAGAATTTTCTACCTTAGTTAATTGCACCCATAAGACCCATTTGTTTTCGATCATGCATAAATAATAAAACGAAAACACACAAGCAACGACAAGGACATAAAACGGGAAATACATAACTAAACATTCCCCGACCGTTATGGCCTTCTTAATCGTTGCTTCCTTTGTCGCCTTGTTGACACATCCCGTCACATCGCTCCCACTCGTTATTTGAATTCCTCCTAATTCGTCCAGGTTTTCTCAATTTTCTACGTAATTAGGAATCACCCAAAATTATGATAAACCAAAACCCACGAATATGAGTTACCACAATAACGTCTTCGTCATTTTACATAAATTCTTATATATACAAGGCTTTCTAGGAATTTAAATATGACATTATAGAATGATTCCTACTAAAGAAATTAATCTAATCCTACACGGCTTCCAGTTCATGGTTATTACAATTACACACATTCACATTCAAAATAAAAAGAGCACGGACATGTCTCGAGATTTATGAATCAATGTAAATACCAAAATAGTCGGGATTAATAACCACCTGTTAATAAAAATAACAAAGCCGTGTAATAAATCGAACAAGTATAAAGTCAAAACCTTAGCTCTGATACAAATTTGAATAAAATAGATCTGGTCCAGGCTAAACCGAAAATCTCACTTTCGTGCTATGCATTCCAGAATCGGAGACTTTCGAGCTGGCCCATACTCTAAAATCATTTTCCCTGAACGAATCTAGACTTATATGTATTCGATTCATTAAAACGACACACTAAAAGTAAAATCTTTACAAAAGGCATAATTAAATATTATACCTTTGAAGTGAGTCCCAAGCAAATAAGAAAACCCAGTTGCTTAATCCACAAGAAATCCTTTGGATGGCCGTAAGAAAACCCATAAATCATGTGGGCGATTATCTACTGGATACTATTCACAAAAGCCAAGAAAATCTTCTAAAGAAGCTTGCCTGGAAAGTGTTCATATCTACCCAAAAATTGGTCCACCACAATAACCTGAAAGTCCGTCACGAACAGCTACTACCGCTGCCACTAAAAGCCCAGCACCGCCGGGAGATCAGGCGAGGATAGCCCGTGATCAAGACATCGAATCGGGGGGTTAGATCTGTAGATCGACGCGCACAAAAAAAAAACTGTCTGGATTCGCCGGAAGTTCCCTGAAGCTGGCCGCCGGAATTCTCCCGAGACTGCCGAATTGGGAAAAAAATCACGGTGGAAAAATGAGATATTTTGGGATGAAAAAATCTGGGAGAGAAAAAGATCTAGGTGACTTCGAGTTGGATTTTATTTTTATAAATCTTCGATTCCCTCTCTAACCCCTACTCTCTCTAAAGACACCAACTTTGTCCTGCAAACAACTTATGAATTCTTTGAGTGTAAGTTATCTATTTATAGGGAGTTCCAAATGAGACCTAGTAGGCTTTTGAGTTGGGCCTTAGTATTGGATTTTCGTTGACTTCCTTAGTCAATTAATTTCTCGACCCACTTCGTCAATTAAATACTAATCGACCCTTAGGATTATTTTGTATAACCCACTTTGTCAATTAAATATAAAATTAACCCAAGCGTAATTTATTTAATTCACTTTGTCAATTAGTCAAACGCATAATTAGTCGTATCACTAACGGACCAATTATGGAACTACCGCTTAAAAATGAAATTACTTCGTGCTCACTTTATTAATTCTTCTATCTCTCCACGTCAAAGATATAGTGCCTGCCGATTCATAAATTTACTAACAAATTAATTCATCAACTTCTTGCTATCTGAGGCTAGCACCACTCGACCTTCTTATTATACTAGACATAAGTCCACCGGCTGGATTTAGTATAATAATCCTTACAAGCTCATATCGGGAGCACCATCAACCCGATGAACCGGTACATGGATTCCTTTTGACAAGTAACGGCACACTAAGAAGCCAAACACGCATACCTAATTTACCGAGATCTAGGCCTCAATTGACCGCACCTTTTAGCAAATCAAAGTACACGATGTCTAACTCTCATGCCCACTCTAGTCTAGAGATTAAGACATTAGATGAGGTTTGAATTAATTACGAAGATCAGTATAAATTAATTCAATCCTTATTAGGTCTTGCTCAATATGTCCCGGGCACATCCGTATGATTTAATTAGTCTAGACAAACTAATTTCTAAATCATACAATAACATAAACCGATAGTATTTTCAAACTATCACGGTTACGAGCGTTAATTTATATATCATAAATTTAACCAATGATAATATCTACTGTGCTACACCCGACACCTTATCATCTATGCATATGATATAAAGGAACAATTAATACTGAAACACAATCGATATGTAAACTGGGAGTTATTTTTCATATAAGCAAAGTTTTTCAGTATTCAAAACTAACAATCTTGTGTTCCCTGTTCACACGTTGCATAGATGCTAACAAAGTGAGGATCTGTAGAATAATAAGATTTAATCCAACTAAATCCTAACACTTTTGCATCTAAAGTGGCAAGAATTGAGTGATGCCAGGACAATGCATCTGCTACTGCATTCTCAGAATCCATTTTATACTTCATGACATAAGAAAAAGTTTCTAAGAATGAACTCGACTTAGCATGTCTTTTATTAAGTTTCTGTCGGCCATGAATAACAAATTCATTAGGCATCAAGTAATGTGGCCAATGTTCTAAAGCTCTTATGAGAGCATACAATTCTTTATCATACGTAGGATAATTCAAAGCAGAATTAGATAGTCTTTCACAGAAATATGCTACAGGCTTACCACCTTGTGTTAACACTGCACCAATCCCAATACCTGAAGTGTCGCACTCTGCCTCAAAAGAGGCACCAGAGTTGGGCAGTTGAAGAACAGGGGCTTTTGTACAATCTTTCTTAGGGACTAGGATAAAATGTACAACACATGGAATCAAAGACTCACAAATTGAACCTTTGGCAAGGAGTTCCTTGACTTGCCTTTGCAATTCATTGGTCTCCTTGGGGTTGGCTCGATAAGCGGCGTGATTTAGTATACTCACTCCGGGGAGAAAATCTATTTGATGCTCGATTCCTCTTATGGGTGGCAATCCCTTAGGCAGTTCCTCAGGGAAGACATCTGTAAAGTCCTGCAAAATAGATTTAACTGCAGAAGGCAAATTGTCAGGAATATCAAAATTTTTCAATAATGAATATTCCCTAAATCTGACCAAAACGAAAGTTCGTTTGCGGGCTCGATAAACGTCTCGAGAATCTACAAAAAAAATTGTACTGTTTAGGCTTCAAAGTAAGCGGTTTCATAACTACTTCTTTTCCCTTTGGACTGTTCGAATTTCCCTTAGGATGAGGGATGGATTTCGCCACCTGACCTTTCCTTTTTAGGGCTGTCGAAATTCTTTTGGGGGACGGGGAAGGTTTTGGAGCCTCCACTTTGCCTAGTTACTGCTTGTCATTCCCTGCACTAGAAGGGTTAGTACTACTACTATCCCGTTCTTTAAGTAGTGTTTCCTGAGCTTGGGCAACCTGCATAGAAGAAAGAGGTAACAAATTAGGTTTATTACCTTGTACCTGTTAGTGAAGGCATCCTTGGTGACTTTTCTGTCGTACTCCCAAGGTCTTCTTAGCAGTATGTGATAAGCATTCATTGGTACTACATCGCAGAGGATTCTTCCTTGATGGGGCCAAGGTAGAAAACAACCATTGCCTGCTTCAGTACCTTCACATCTCCAGCATTATCCAACCATTGCAACCTGTAAGGGTTTGGATGAGGCAAACAAGTTAGTTTTAATTCTTTAACCAAAGATTAACTTATGACATTTGTGCAGCTGCCACTTGTTAGTTTTGAATACTAAAAAGCTATTGCTTGTATCAAAAACTAATACCCAGTTTACATATCGTTTTTTTTAGTATTAAATTATTCATTTATATCATATATCTAGATAACGAGGTGTAGAAAAGCAAATTAGATCTCATAATTAGTTAAAGTAATAATATATAAACAGATGCTCGTAACTGAGATAGTTTGAAAATACTATCGGTTTAGGTTATCATGTGATTTGGATAATTAGTCTGTCTAGACTAATTAAATCATACGGATATGCCCGGGGCATATTGAGCACGACCTGTTCGGGATTGAATTAACTTGTATTGATCAGCGTAGTTAATTCGAACCTAATATTCTAATCTCTTAATCCCTAGACTAGAGCAGATACGAGAGTTAGATATCGTATACTTTGATTTTCCAAAGGGTGTGGTCAATTAAGGCTTAGATCTCGGTATTTTGGGTATGCAGTGTTTGACTTCTTTGTGTGTCGTTACTTGTTGAAGGAATCCATGTACCAGTTTACCGGGTTGATGGTACTTCTGAGATGAGCTCGTAAGGTTTATTATACTAAACCCGTCCGGTGGACTTCATGTCCGGTATAACAAGAAAGTCGAGTGGTACTAATCTTGAATACCAAGAAGTCAATGAATTAATTTGTCAATAAATTTATGAATCGACGAGCACTAGATCTTAGAAGTGTGGAGATAAAAGAATAATAAAGTGAGCGCGAATTAATTCATTTTTGAGCGGTAGTTTCATAATTGGTCCGTTAGTGGTACGACTACTTATGCTTTGGACTAATCGACAAAGTGAATTGAATAATCTTAAAGGATTAATTAATATTTAATTAACGAAGGGGGTTAAGAAATTAATTCAAAAGGTTCAATTGGAGTTGATTTGTCTAGGAAAGACTAAGAGAGTCAACGGAAGTCCAACATTGAAGCACAGCTCAAAAGCCCACTAGGTCTCCTTTGGAACTCCCAATAAATAGAAAGCTTATGCCTAAAGAAAGGTTAAGAAAATCTTGCAAGACAAGTCTTACCTCTTACAGTGAGAAAGTTCTAGAGAGAGAACTTCTTCTTCTTAAAATTTTCTCTCGAAGTCAAACTAGGAATCTCGCTTGCTCAAATCTGATTGAACCTTAGGTCAGATCTTTGAGTAATCTGGATTCTTCCCACCGCGCCGTTCCTTCACACCGACCGAGCACCGCGATTCTGGCCAGTTTTCGACCGGCGATCTACTCCGCGCGCTGATCCTTTGGCTTGTTCCCTTTGGGTTTTCCAAGGTCTAGATCGTGGTGAGGTGACGCTTAGTGGGTGGTCTGGTGTCGTTTCTGACTTATCGGTGAAGCTCCGGCGAGATCGGCAGTGAACTTTCGACAGGATCGTCTGGCCAGTTTTGGGCAGATTTTGATCCTTTTTCGAGGGATTTTCTTTGGAGCTTTAATTGGGTTTTGATAGCATTTCTTGGTAGTTAATCGCCCACACGATTTCCAAGATTTCTTAGAGGCATCCTAAGGATTTTTGGTGTTATTAGCTTTGGGTTTTCTTATTGCGAGGGACACACGTCAAAGGTATAATCTTTAAGAATTCTGTTTTTAATTAAAGATTTAATTTTTAGCGTGTGATTTTAATAAATCCAATTTGTATAAGCCTATATCTGTCCAGGGGAAATGATTTAGAATCTGGGCCAGATCAAAAGTCTCTGATTCTGGAATGCATAGCATGAAAGTGAGATTTTCGGTTTAGCCCAAAACTAATCTGTTTTCTTCAAATTGGTAGCTTTATACTTGTTCGATTTATTACAAGGCTTTGTTATTTTCGCATTGTCGATATATTAACAGGTGGTTATTATTCCCAGCTATTATGGTATTTACATTCATTCATAAATCCCGGGACATGTCCGGTCTCATTTTTATTTTGAATGGAAATGTCTTTAATAGTAATAACCATGAGTTGGAAACCGTGTAGGATTAGATGAATCTTGTAGTAGGATTTAATCAAAAGATGTCATCTTTAAATTCCTAGAAAGCCTTTGTATATAGGAATTTATGTAAAATGAGGAAGACGTTATTGTGGGTAACTCATATTCATAAGTTTTTAGTTTATCGTAATTTTGGGTGATTTCTAATTACATAGAAAACCGCAAAAACCTAGACGAATTGAGAGGAATCCAAATAACGAGTGAGAGTGATTCGACGGGATATGTCAACAAGGCGTCAAAGGAAGCGACGATTGAGATGGCCATAATAGTCAGGAAATGTTTAATTACATATTTCCTATTTTATATCCTTATCGTTGCTTGGGTGTTTTGTGTTTTCATTTTGTGTTTTATGTATGATCGAAAACAAACCGTTTTTTTAATGCGTGCAATTAACTAAGGTAGATTATTCACATATTAAAACTCCAATGGTTTTATTGGTGCAAATATCCATAGTTAAGATATTGCATGTTAAAACCTAAAAATCCTCAAATTTAAAAATCTAAGTGGGAGCGGGTTGGTAAATATCCCCATGGCCTCCATTACGAATTCATATGTGACGTGGTTAGACTTACGCGTTGGCATTAGGGCCTTTCTCCATATCGGATGAGTCTTCAATCACAAGATCACTCGGTTGAATTTACAAAGGGATGACTATAGTGCGTTTAATTGAAGGATTGCGACACCCTCTCTATTGAGGTTCTCTACCTCCTAAGTAACAAACTTAAAAGTCACGTAATGGCATATACTTAGTGTACCATTTGTAGTATTCCTCCCATCGAGGTTACGGTACTTATGTGTGCGGCTAAAATCATCAACTATTAATTTTATTGATCATAAGATCGTAGGTCAGATAGTGAAATTAATGAACGTAGATTCTTCTCGAACGAATGTGGCTTAGCGTAGAGGTTCACATGATCGTGACTTGCGTTAATCCTAGTGTGAGAGATGTTGGTGGGAGATTATATTGTTTTTGAGGATATTAATATTTTTGAAAAAAATAAAATACTGAAACTTGGCTGTTTATTTTTTTCAGTTTGTCGATATGTCATTCAATCCACTTGTTGTTATTCTGAATTAAAACAAACTCACCGGTCCTAATTACATTGATTAGAAGCATAACCTGGACATTCTCTTTACTGCTAAGGGTTACAAGTACGTGCTCACTGAGGAGTGCCCCCCAGTGCCCACTGATGATTCCATTCCTGAGAGGAGAGAGAGAGAGAGAGATAGAGAGGCTCACTCTAGGTGGAAGAAAGCTGATGAGATGACCAAGTGCTACATCTTGGCTTCTATGTCGAGTGTACTGCAGCACTAGCATCAGTTGATGACCTTAGCCTATAAGATGATGCTTAACCTCAGGGAGATGTTTGGACATCAGGGCAGGGCAGCCAGACAGTCAGCTATGAGGAAACTCATGAATGCTAGGATGGCTGAGGGTACTTCAGTGAGGGATCATGTGCTGGACAAGATTAGCTGCATCAATGAGATTGAGGTTTTGGGAGGTGACATTGACGGAGAGACCTAGGTTGATATCATTATCCAGAGCTTGCCTCCCAGTTTTGAGCAGTTTCGGTTGAACTATAATATGAGCAAGCTTTTGTATTCCCTTCCTGAGCTCATGACTGCATTGGGGTCTGCTGATGCCCTCGTCTCTGAGAAAAAGTAAGCTGTGGCTACTGTTGGACCTTCAGGTTCCTCTGCTGGGCCCAAAGCCCGAAAGAAGAAGAGGAAGAAGGGCCAGAAAGCAGGCGCTGATCATAGACCTAAAGAAGGTGTTGCCAAGAAGTATAAGCTGAGAGACAAGTGTTTCAGATGTGGGAAAGCAGGACACTAGAAAAAGGACTGCCCAAAGCCTAGAGGTATGAGCGATTTCATCTTTGTTACTGAGATATGTTTCGTAGCGATTACCACAGATACTTGGTGTATGGATTCAGGAGCCACTGATCATGTTTGTACTTCTTTGCAGGTTCTTAGTGACCCAGTTGCTTAGAGATGGTGATTTGCAGGTCTACTTGGGCGATACTACCAGAGTATCAGTTGCTGCAGTGGGAGTTGTTCGTCTTTATTTTTCAGATTCTGTTGTTTTAATTTTGAGACATTGTCTTTATGTACCCAGCTTTAGAAATAACTTACTTTCGGTTTCTAAGCTGCTTCAGGATGGTTATAAGTTTGTCTTTTCTGATGATTCTGTTTTTATTAGAAAGAACAAGAAACTTATATGTTCTAGTGCATTGGTTGACAATTTACTCTTTGTTGAAATTAACTCCCCAGTGGCGCAAAACACAAAAATTAATGACACATCATCGAATCATAATAAGATAAAGGAGTCTTCACATTTGAACCAGACTTATCTTTGGCTCCTAAGACTAGGTCATATTAACCTTAGTAGGATTCAGAGGTTGGTCAATGATGGGCCCTTGGGCTCATTCAAGATTGACAGTTATCCAACCTGTGAGTCATGTTTGGGGGATAAAATGACCAATAGGCCCTTTAAGGCAAAGGGGTATAGGGCCAAAGAGGTTTTAGAGTTAGTTCACTCTGACTTGTGTGGACGTATGTCAGTTCAGGCTATAGGTGGTTTTGAGTATATCGTGATATTCACAGATGATTACTCTAGATATGGTTACATTTACCTGATGCACCACAAGTCCGAGTACTTTGGCAAGTTCAAATAGTGCAGGGCAGATGTGGAGAAGCATCATAGAAAGAGTATCAAGACTCTGCGATCTGATCGTGGTGGCGAATACCTCTCTAGTGAATTTATGACCTATTTTTCAGATGAGGGTATTCAGTCCCAGTTGTCTGCACCTGGCACACCCCAGTAGAATGGTGTAGCAAATAGGAGGAATATGACTCTTATGGATATGGTTAGATCGATGATGAGTTATAGTGAGTTTCCCAAATCATTTTAGGGATATGCTTTGGAGACAGCAGTTCATATCCTCAACCTCGTACCATCTAACACTATGCTTTCGACCCCTATGGAGTTCTTGATTGGGCGTAAGCCTAGTCTGAGACATCTCAGGATTTGGGGTTGCCCAGCACATGTGCTCAAGGCAGATGCAGCCAAGGTAGATGCGAGGTTTGAGGTTATGCTATTTATAGGCTATCCCAGATAAACAAAAGGTGGTATATTTTATAGTCCTCAGGATAGGAAGGTGGTGGTCAGTACCAATGCCAGATTTCAAGAGGAGGATTATATTTTACATCACAAGCCCAGTAGCAAGATCATACTAGAAGAGCTTAGGGGTCAGTCGAGTATTCCAGACACAAGTACAGGATGACACACCACAGAGTATTGCACGAACTATCACAAATGATGCACCTACACAGGTTGCGCCTCATCGTAGTGAGAGCGATGATTCTTGACGCTCATGAACCAGACCCAGTTATCTACAATGAGGCTCTCCTGGATAAAGATGCAGATTCTTGGCAAATAGTGATGATTGCTGAGATGGGTTCTATGAAATCAAATAAAGTCTGGGAGCTGTTAGACCTTCCTGATGGGTTTTGACCTATTTGGTGCAAATGTGTCTACTAGAGAAAGAGAGGATCAGACAGGAGGGTTGAGACCTTCAAGGCTAGGCTTGTGGCTCAGGGGTATACTCAAAAAGAGGGTATCGATTATGAGGATACATTTTCCCCAGTAGCCATACTTAAGTAGATCCAGATTCTCTTGGCCATAGCTGCTCATATGGATTATGAGATTAAAAGATGGACGTCAAGACAACTTTCCTTATTGGAAGTCTTGAGGAGACCATATTTATACAGCAACTAGAGGGTTTCATTGTTCAAGGCCAAGAGCACAAGGTATGCATGCTTAAGAGGTCTATCTATGGACTTAAAAAACAATCCAGATCTTGGAACATCCGTTTTGACAATGTTATCCAATCCTATGGATTCACTCAGTCTCCGGATGAGCAGTGTGCATACCGCAGGTGTGATGGTGATCAAGTGGTGTTTCTCGTACTTTACGTAAATGATATTCTTCTTATTGGCAATAGTAAGAAGGTATCTCAGACGTAAAGGCACGGTTTTCTAGGCATTTTGATATGAAGGATTTGGGAGAGGCTGGACATATCATTGGGATTAAGATTATTCAAGATCGTAGGAGACGTTCTTTGACACTCTCTCAGGCATCAAACATAGACACGATTCTGGCCCGTTTTAACATGTAGAACTCCAATAAGGGTTCACTACCCTTCAGGCATGGAGTGCATTTATCAAATGAGCAGTGTCCCAAGACTACCGAGAAGATAGATGTCATGAAGGTAGTACCCTATGTATCTGCAGTAGGTAGTCCCATGTATGCTATGTTATGAACTAGCCCTGATATTTGCTTTGTCGTTGGCATGGTTAGCAGATATGAGAGTAACCCTGGGAAGGCTCATTGGGAGGCAGTCAAATGGATTCTCAAGTACTTGCGCAGGACGAGAGATCATGTCTTGATTTATCAAGCGTAGGAGCTAGTACCATTAGGTTATACAGATTCGGACTTTCAAGGTGATATGGACAAGAATAAATCTAACTCTGGGTTTGTGTTTACTTTAGGAGGTGGAGCCATAGTATGGCGGAGTGTCAAGCAGAAATACGTGGTGAACTCCACCATGGAGGCTGAGTACGTTGCCGCATTAGAGGCAGTGAAAAATACCCAATATGGCTCAGGAACTTCCTATTGGACTTGGATGTGGTCCTTGAGTTGCAGAGGTCTATCACGGTATATTGTGATAACAATGGTGTAGTTGCTAACTCAAGGGAACACATAGAGCGCAAATACCACCTGATACAAGAGATCGTAAAGAGGAGAGAGGTGGTCGTGGCCAAGATAGCATCAGGAAACAACCTTGCAGATGCATTCACAAAGGCATTGACCCCAAAGGTCTTTGAGAGCCATGTGGAGGGCATGGGAGTCAGATTCTTAAGAGAGCCTTGTGAGTGAGCCAATAGTGTTTTGTAGCTTTCATTATAACAGTAGTGAGATAAGTGGATTGAACAGTGTTTCTATACTTCAGAGCATAGCTTTGAGTATTAGTGGGAGATTATTAGTTTTGAATACTGAAAAGCTATTGCTTGTTTCAAAAACTAATACCCAATTGACATATCATTTTGTTTCAGTATTAAATTGTTCTTTTATATCATATATCTAGATAACGAGGTGTAGAAAAGTACAGTAAATCTCGTTATTGGTTAAAGTAATGATGTATAAATAGATGCTCATAACTGAGATAGTTTGAATATACTATCTGTTTAGGTTATCGTGTGATTTAGATAATTAGTTTGTCTAGACTAATTAAATCATACAGATGTGTCCAGGGCATATTGAGCACTACCTTTTCGAGATTGAATCAACTTGTAATGATTGGCTTAGTTAATTCGAACCTAATATTTTAATATCTTAATCCCTAGACTGGAGCGGGGACGAAAGTTAGATATCGTATACTTTGATTTGACAAAGGTTGCGGTCAATTGAGGCCTAGATCTCGGTAAGTTGGGTATACGGTGTTTGATTTCTTTGTGTGCCGTTGCTTGTCAAAGAAATCCATGTACTGGTTCGCCGAGTTGAAGGTGCTCTCGAGATGAGCTCGTAAGGTTTATTATACTAAACTCGGCCAGTGGACTTTATATCCGGTATAATAAGAAAGTCTAGTGGTACTAATCTCGAAAACAAAGAAGTCAATGAATTAATTTGTCAGTAAATTTATGAATGGACGAGCACTAGAACTTTGATATAGGGAGATAAAAGAATAATAAAGTAAGCGTGAAGTAAATTCGTTTTTGAGAGGCAGTTCCATAATTGGTCCGTTAGTGGTACGACTAATTATTCGTTGGACTAATCAACAAAGTAAATTAAATAATCCTAAAGGATTAATTAATATTTAATTGACAAAGTGGTTTATACGAAATAATCCTAAAGGTTCAATTAATATTTAATTAACGAAGTGGGTTAAGAAATTAATTCAAAAGGTTTGATTGGAGTGGATTAGTCAAGGGAAGAATGAGAGAGTCAACAAAAGTCCAACATTAAGCCCCAACTCAAAAGTCCATTTGGTCTCCTTTGGAACTCCCTATAAATAGAAATATTGTGCCTAAAGAAAGCGTAAGAAAATCTTGCAAGACAAGTCTTGCCTCTTACAGTGAGAAAGTTATAGAGAGAGAACTTGTTCTTCTTGAAGTTTTCTTTCGAAGTCAAACTAGGAATCACGCTTGCTCGAATCGGATTGAACCCAAGGTCAAATATTTGAGTAGTCCGGATTATTCCCGCCGCGCCGTTCCTTCACGCCGACCGAGCGCCGCGATTCCGACCAGTTTTCGACCGGTGATCTACTTCGTGCGTTGATCCTTTGGCTTATTCCCTTTGGGTTAGCCAAGGTCTAGATCGTGTTGGGGTGACACTTAGTGGTGGTCCGGTGGCAATTCCAGCTGATCGGCGGTGAACTTCCAGCGGGATCGGCTGGCAAATTTTGGGCCGATTTTGGTCATTTTTTGAGGGATTTTCTTTGGAGCTTTAATTGGGTTTCGATAATACTTCTCAGAAGTTAATTGCCCACACAATTTTCGAGATTTCTTGGAGGCATCCGAAGGATTTTTGGTTGTATTCGCTTTGGGTTTTCTTATTGCGAGGGACACGCTACAAAGGTATAATCTTTAAGAATTCCTCTTTTAATTAAAGATTTTTCTTTAGCACATCGTTTTAATAAATCGAATTTGTATAAGTCTAGATCCGTTTAGGGGAAATGATTTAGAATATGGGCCAGATCAAAAGTTTCTGATTCTGGAACACATAGCACGAAAGTGAGATTTTTTATTTAGCCCAAAACTGATCTGTTTCCTTCATCACTATCAATGATGAGCAATCGTTTCCTCTGATCCTCAGTCTTACACCATAAATGAAATATATTGGTACGTTGCCCTGGGTTGGATTCTAGTGTAGGCTGGGCACTAAGGTTTTGGATCATGACTAAAGCTAAACTTCTAGCCAATTGATCTTCCTTGTACGTTGCCTCAAAAGCTACCCTTGACTTGTGTCTGATCCTATAAAAGATCATGGAACAAAAGACCATGCGTAACAAGACACAAAAAACAACAAAAGCCAAAACACAAAACATAAGTAAACAAAACAAAAAAACAAAACACAAAGTAAAGAAAAGGAAAAGAAACTTGAAAAACCAAGAAATTGGCACAAGGCGCGGGTCAATGTCGGAGGGGCTGCGAGGATTCGTCGGCGTCGCGACGGGCTCGCGATTAGGGTTCTGCTGGAATTCTGCTGAATTCTTCAAACCTTACTTCCAACAACTTACTTACTCTTTCTAAATGGGTTTCCTTTTCTTATGACTCAAATAACAAAAACTCAAAAACTCAAACAAACACAAAAACACAAAAACAAAGACTAAAAGACTAACTAGCAATCAAAGGTCAAGTCTAACAATACAGTAAAAATCTGAAACAAAATAAAGGTGACTAAAACAAGTACTATATAATATAGATGTTTATTAAGTCACATAAAAGCACAACAAACCCAAAACCAGCAAGTACTCTCTCGAGTCAAACTGTGATCTCTGAAGAACACAAACTCAACTACCGGTAAGAGGAAAGAGTTTATACACACACCGAGCAATTTAACTTTTACCTCCCTTCTTCAAGGTGTGATAACTCCTATCTTCGAATTTGGTTTGCTTCCCTACTAACTTTAGAACTCGTTACTTTTGTAACCTCAGCTTGTCTTTTTCTTTACTTAGCCAGACTTTTGTAGAAGAGCTTTTCTTTTATAGAATTTGTCAGATTCTTAAGATTGGCTCTCCGGGAGTTTAGAACTGCTATGTATTTGCGATGGGGAATTGCTACCTCAAGTACACAACAAGAGGGTAAGGTTATCGAGTTTCAAGTATTCTCAAGAAACCACAATCAAACCTTAAAGAATACCCACTAACCTCAGAGCTTTCAAACTCCGTGTTCCTCGTGCACCGACTTGAGAAAATACGTTTCACCTCTGCAAGTTCCAAACTCATACTTCTTGTCTGAAAAATCCAAAAATAGTTCAAATAGAACAAAAAAACCCTTGACACTAGAAATAAGACACACAAGTTTCGAAAATCACCTAACTCACACAAAAGGGTATTTTGGTAAATTTTGGCAAGTTTTGAAGGGTTTTGACTAAGGGTAAAATTGACTTTTTACCACCAAAACTCGATAATGACACAAAATAAACCTAGAGGGGGAATTCTAGACTCAATCAAAACAAAAATCACACAAAAATACTCAAAAACGAAAAAACGCCTGGTTCCCTGAAGAGGCCTTAGACACAACTTCTGACACAGATATTTGGACTGAAAGTTGGACTGATTTTCAACCAATGGACTCAAGATATTTTTGAAACTATGGAGGATAGATTCAAAATTGAAAAGACACGAAAAGAAAACAAAAACTCAAAAAATAATAGTAGAATAGGACGAAAACGACCTTAAGCTTTGATAACAATCTTGATGGGTAATCTTGGTCGGAATTCAATTCAACGTGAAAGTGGTGCTGACAAGCTGGTTGCTACACAAATAAGACCCTTAGTGTTTATGGACCTTTGTTGTTTATTCCTTACAAGCAGGAATTGAAGCGGCAGAATCGCTCAATTCAAGAAAACACACAATTATCTATTCCTCTTTGTGCAAAAATAAAGACAGAGGATGGGTGATGGTTTATGATGATTTTAGTCAACACGTGACAATGGTTTTATAGTCCAAGCATTCAACTATACCCAACAAAAAGGGGTTGCAAGTTTCCTCGCAAGGACAACTCACGATCTCACAAGACCACTCAAAGAGATTTTAACTGAGTTAACAACTCAAGGATTTCGAAAATCAATTAGAAAAAAACAAGTCTACTAATCTCGAAAATAAGGAGGCCTCAAGGATTTCGAAAATCAATTAGAAAAAAACAAGTCTACTAATCTCGAAAATAAGGAGGCCTATTTATAGGGAATTACAAGTTTTCTCTTCCTATTCTAAAAAGGTAATCTCAAATCCTAGTGATTTAGAGATTAGGAAACAAAATCTTATAGTAACTCTAATGGCTTACAAAATTCGACAAAGAGAGAGAAAACTAAAGACAAAATTAAAATCCTAATCAAGAAGGGAAAACTCTACATATCCTATTACAAATAAGATACACTTCGTGAACCTTCTCAAACTATGAAAGTAAAAAGAAACATAATCTCAGTTGGGAGAGACTTGCTATTCCCAACTTAAGTTGGACTCAGGGGAGTCTTGGATTTTCGAACTGGTCTTCTAGATTCCTTAATCCAACTTCAGCTATTATTTTCGATCTTCATTCCTCATCTACGTTGTATCTGCAAGTCTATTATCGAATAATCTTCTGACATTAATGGGTGTGGCCTTTCAAATTTGTAGATAGGCTTGGGCCTGTTGTTGGCCTTCTTCAACCACGAGCTGCAAGGCTTCTTGCACCTTCTCTGTCCTATATCTTGTTATAGACCCAACAATGTCAATTAGTGGATCACGCTTGAAGACGTTGGAGTCCACTTGTGCTTTCCCAGCTGAACCATGTGCCACATTTTCTCTCTCCTCATGGGATGTGTGCGCTGGATTCTCTTGGGGGAAGGAAGAGCTGGCTGGCTCTTCTTCTGGTGAAGGGTGGTCTATCTTAACTGCTCTACAATCTACACACATTCTCCAAGTACCATATTTCTTAGGGACTAAGATAATAAGAACTACACATGGACTCAAAGACATGAATAAAACCTTTAGCAAGAATTTCATCGACTTGCCTTTACAACTCTTTCATCTTCTCAAGATTGGCTCAATAGGTGGGGAAATTTGGTATACTTGCTCTGGGGAGGAAATAGATTTGGTGTTCAGTTACTCTTAAGGGTGGAAAATCCTTTGGGCAACTCCTTAAGAAAAGCATTAGAGTGATCTTGCAAAACAGATTGAATTACAGAAGGCAAGTTTTTATGAAGGTCAGCTTTAGTAAGTAAGACATATTCCTTAAACCTAACATAAACCATAGGGGTTCGGTTAGCTGCAACAAGGTTGATGTCTCGGAGATCAGCAAAGAAATTGCCCCTGACAAGGGAAGAGGGGGTCTTCCCTGTGCTAATTTGTGAATTATGGGTTGAAGTTTGGCTTTTGGTCTGTCAAATTTTCTTTTGTGTAGTTGTGGTGGCTTGTCTATTTTCTCATTCTTTTTACATCTTATTCTTTGCAAGCACAACCTGTGGAGAATAAAGAGAGATTAAACTACCCATTTTACTTTTATACATAAAATAATATTTATTAGTAAAACAATCTTTAGAAACCCGTCGATTGAATTACCATGGTCTTCCCAAAAGGATGTGATAGGTATCTACTAGCATGACACCACACAATACTTCTTCTTTGATGGGGGCAAGGTAGAAGGTTATCATTGCTTGATGTTGAACCTTTATCTCCCCAATATTGTTGAGCCATTATAACCTATAAGGCTTAGGATAAGGCAAACAAACAAGTTTAAATTCATCAACCAAAGATTTACTTACTACGTTCGTGTAGCTACCACCATCGATAATTAGCAAATGCCTCTTTTTCTCTTTGGCCTTACACCAGGTGTGGAAGATGTTACACCTCCGTTTTTTGCTAGTATTGGGAGAGGGTTGAGCACTCAAAGCTTGGACTACTACTAGAGTGAAGTTTCGAACAAAGGGTCCATTATGGTGTTTTGTGTCGACTAGGGTGATCAGAGTGTGGTGTTCTTCCTCTTATTCATCGTTAAGGGAGGTAATCACAAGTTCCTCATCGTCTTCCTCAATCAACAGCGACATGTTTTCATCTTCTTCTTCATTACTAGAATAATCTTAGTAGAGTTCATTTTCCCTAATAGCATAGGACATTTTGTGGGGCATTGACTCTTTTTATGACTAATCCCATTACAATAAAAAAAGTGATGGGTCTTCTACTACTAACTAGGGTGTTACTAACTCTAGACTCAGATGACTTAGAAAACAATGACGAAGATGGCGATTTTCTGCTCCAACTACTTCTTTTTTGTGACCAGCTTACATTCTATGACTTCCTAGAGCTACTTCCACTATTTTCTTTCAAGTGTTTTACTATCAACATAGCTTTTTCGAAACAATCTTCAAAATCAGTATAATTGTATACATCAATTCTCTGATTGATGTGCTTGTTCAGACCTCCTAAGAATCTTGCAATAGCTGCATCGTCATCACATAGATTTCAGTTTGAAAGTTTAGATATTCGAGTTCACAGTAATACTCAACCATAGTGTGAGATCCCAGCTTACAATTCTGAATTTTATGATGTAATTCACGATAAGAAAAAGATGGGATATACTTCGCTTACACTATGGCTTTTAATTATTCCCAAAAGGCTATAAGATGTATATTAGTGTTCTTTTGTTCACTGATTAGATTAGCGCACCATATGGCTACATATTGCTTGAACTTAGTGTGGCTAATTTAACCTTCCTCTGCTCCTTATACTCGTTCGCATCGAACATCTATTCAACTTTAAACTGTCAATCTAGATAGTCAAATTTACAAAAAATTCAGGAATTTCAAACCTAACATTATCTTGTGGTTGGAAGTGAGGGTTGTAGTGGAACTGATAATGTGACTCGTTTTAATCAAAGAGATTATGCACGTCATTGGAGAATACAGGATCTGCTTTTTGGCCAAATTGTGTTTTCCTTGGTGTCTAAGGGAACACCAATTGGTCAACTGAGCTTTATTTACTGTTTTCTACTTCTAAAGTAAGTCATTAGTTCATTTTATATAACTATTCTTGGAGTTGTGCAAGAGATTTGGCTAGTTGATCCATCATTATTGGTTTTTCACTGGCATCCTTTGGTGTTTTAGCATCTTGGGTGGTTTTTGGGGCTTTTTCATTGTTCCTTGTCATCTTCCAAAAGAATTGAAGACCAAAAACAAAACTAGTAGAGAAAATAAAAACAAAGGAAAATAAACAAAAATAAAAAGAAAAGGCTTAAATGCGGTTTTGGTCCCTCATAATAGGGATAATTCCACTTTTGGTCCCTCTTATATTTGAGTGGCAATATTAGTCCCCATCCTTTTTTTAAGTAGTTTTAGTCCTTTTTACGAAAAAAGTTTAGAAGATAACGGATTAATTCATTTGATTGCTAGTCAAACCTAATTTTTTATTCACCATGATTTTTACCATGATGTTTCAATCCATTTTATAACTCGGTATTTCATGAATGTTCGACCCATTTAGATCGATTCGCAATTCAAAATGATGGCCGAAACCCTAAATGAGTTGAACATTCATAAGGATTTGAATCATAAAATTGGTTGAAAGCATCATGGTACAAATCATGGTGAAGAAAAAATTATGTTTGACTAGCGATCAAATGAGTTAATACGTTATGTTTCAAACTTTTTCGTAAAAAATGAATAAAACTGCTAAAAAAACAAAGGATGGGGACTAATATTGCCACTCAAAACATAAGAGGGGCCGAAAGTGAAGTTACCCCTATTATGAATAACAAAAACTGCATTTAAGCCAAAAGAAAAACAAAAAGAGTTACTTTTAGCGACCAGTGTCCTGCGCGTTAGGGACAGCTTTTAGCGACGGGAATGGAGCATCGTTGATATGGTGCACGTGTGATAGGTGACCTGGGAGGCTTTTGGCAAGGAATTAAGTTGGTCGCTAAAGGTAGGAGCTCCTATGGTTTTGGTGGTCACTAGGGTTTGATGAAATTTCGTGATAAAAATGGGGGTCTCTATAGAGGGTTGTCACAAAAAGGCAAAGAAAGACTAAAAATCAAAACAACAAAAAATAAAGATTTTTTAACAAGAAATGACAATGTTTGATAAATCTAAATATAGATCAAATTTTGAATAATCCAAAGGTTTGCAAAAAAAAAGATATAAATTTAAATTTAAACACTTATTTGAACACACACAAGCTTTTTACTCGCAATAGATTGGAGAACCTTTGATAGCTAAAACTATGGTCTTTTTGTCAAGAGTTTTACTTCCTTTGAGAGTGAGAAATTTTGATGATTAAACACACAAATTACTTTAGATTTCAAGGGTTTTCATTATACCCTTGTCTCCCTTTATGTTGTTTTTGTTGACGTGTTTCTTCTAGGTCAAGATTCTGTTTGTTTCCCTATAAGTTTTGAGCAACTATCTTTCTATTATTTTTTTTACTTTAATGTTTAGCCAGACTTTGTAGGAGAGCTTTTAAAACTGGGTTTTTGTCCGTACACTTTTGAATTTAATGTTTTATAGCCTTTTTTGCCTCTTGCCTCTTCTCATTTGATTTTTTCTCGAAGAACTAAACAAACTTGTGAGTTTTCACAACAGATGCTAAAGGGAATCCAAAACTCAAGAACTTATCAAGAGTCAAGGTTATCAAATTCAAAAAATCAATATAATATCACAACTTAACCTTAGAGAATCCTCCAAACCTTAGAGTTATATCTCTATCATCCTTTTGCGCCAATTTTGAAAAATAAGACTTTCACCTTTGAACGTTCAAAACTCTCACAACGGTTAGAAAATTAAATTAAAAACAAGGCTTAAAATATAAGAGGGGGCATGATTTTCAATGTAAATAATACATAAGACTTAAAAGACAAAAATGACAAAAAAAGATTTTGTAAAAGGGAGGTCGCAAAACCTACGGGGGTATTTTTTTGTGTGGAGGGAAGACACGAGTCAAAAGTTAAAAATTAAAACAAAGCAAAGATGAAAACTAATGTAACACACAATGAAAAATTAAAATAAACTAGAAAGAATGAACGTTAGGCTCTGATACCAAATTCATGGCGTATTCTTGAGATGGATAAGTGACAGATGGTAGTGTTGCTGTCGGTTGGATCTATCTCTCTTGAAAAACCCTATATGAACGGATATTTTTTTCTAATCTTGAAGGGATATTTGATTAATTGGCTGAAATAATTAACCAATGGGGGATGGATGAATTGGTTGTATGGAGATTTGTTCAAGCAAGGAATTCACAACTTTTCTTCCTTGAACTAAACGGGAGATAACTAGAGAGAGAAACTAATTATGAAAACTTCAAACTAGGAAATTTTCAATCTATTAATCAAAATCTGAAGGTATAGTACACTATTGAAGGTCACTATATAGGCTCCTGGGTCCTCTCTTCTCATTCTAAAAAGAAATCATCTAATCCTAGTGAGAAGATGATTGAAAAATAAAAACCTACTACAACTAGGATTTGCCACATTAATTTTGGCCATCTTTAGCTAAAATAAAGAAATCAAATCCTCTTACAACAAAGGAAAACTCCACTTATCCTATTAGAAATATGATAAACTTACAAAATCTTCTCAAAATAGAAAAGTAAAAAATAAACAAAACCTAATGGAAGAGGAATTTGTTAGTTGGATTTCGATTATGATATGATCTCATGGGCCTCACTCAATTTTCCCAACCTTAAGGATGCTTATCATGGGAAGCTCAACCATGAAGACTATTTTTGAAGGAGCATTCTCAAGTATTCAGACCAAAAGAGAGCAAAGTTAATCATACTTTCGCCTAAGGTTGAAGAACCCTAGAAACTTCTTTCTCCGGGCAATGATACATTCATACCTCTCAAAAAGTTCACTAGGTGTTAGGTTTGAATACTAAAACTTTGCTTGTATTAAACTATATCTCTTTTTTATAAATCGATTAAATGTTTCACTTAAATTGTTTATGTGTTTACATGTGTCGTCCATTTATATTATGTAATTAGATGATGAGGTGTCTGGTGTGACACAGTAGATCTCGTCATTGGTTAAAATGCATAATATATAAATGTGGTTCGTAACCGAGACAGTTTTGGACACACTGTCGATTTAGGTTATAATGTGATTCAAAAATTGGTTTGTCTTGACTAATTGAATCATATAGATATGCCCGGGGCATATTTAACTTGACCATTTATGATGAATTTTCTTATACTGATTTAATAGACTATTCATTCCTAGTATTCTATCTATTAATCCCTAGACTTGAGCAGGCATGAGGATGAGACACAGTTTACTTTGATCTGTCAAAGAGTGAGGTCATTTGTGTCCAATAGTCTCTGTAGGTTGGGTGCACATGTTTAGTTTCTTAGGGTGTTGTTGCTTGTCGAAAGGAAACCATGTACCAGTGCATCTGGGGTGATGGTGCTCCCGAGATGAGCTCGTTATGTTTATTTTACTAAACCTGGCCAGTGGACTTATGTCTGGTATAGTAAAAAGGTCGAGTGGTACTAATCTCGGATTATAAGAAGTTAATTAATTAATCTATCAGTAAATTAATTAATTAACGAGTACTATATCTTTGACGTGGGGAGATTAAAGAATAATTAATTTAGTTGTTCAGGAAGCAATTCTGGTGTAGGATGGTAGTGCCATAATTAATCCGTTAATGGTAAGATTAATTATGTATTGTGTTAATTGATAAAGTAGAATTAATTGTTCCTAAGGGTTAATTAAGTAATTAACAAAGTGAAATTAGTTAGTTAATCAATTAAGTCTTAAGTTTCAATTAGAATTAGGAAATCCTAGAGATTAGAAAATCTAATTGGATTAAGAAATCCTATTAGATTTGTTACTTAATTGGATTTGAAAACTAATTAATTACCTAAACCTATTAGAAAGGCCCTAAACCAACTTGGAGTCTCTCTTGTAACTTTATAAATAGACAAGAGATTAGCAATTCATAAGTTTTCAAGACAAGAAAACTAGAGAGAGAAAATCCTAGAGAGAGAATTTATTTTCTTCCTTAAAGTCGGGTTGTTTCTCTTTAAGCATGCAACCCAAACTCCAAGGAGAAGCTGCCAGATTTCCTCCACGAAACCTCGATGACACATGGAGTTTTTTTGGGTGGCGGGTGAGTTTTATCGTCGGTGCGTGCAGCCAGCGCGTGCGGTGGTGGTGCTGGAATTTCTGGCAAGCGAAATTATGGTAGTTGTTGATCGTTGGTTCGTCGGCCACACAACGTTTGAGCCTGTCTTGAGTCATACAAGCGTCACCTGAGTACATACTTCAAGAGGCATTTCTAAACTTCCGCTTTAATTGGGAATTAATTGTTGCCTGATAAATCGAACAAGTGCACGCTAAGATCCTACGCAGTGTTATTTCAAGCAAAAATTAGAATAGCGATTGTGCTAGAGCTTAGGCCTGGTCAAGAATTCTGATTCTGGAATGCATAGCACGAAAGTGAATTTTTTACTAGGCCCGGGCAGATAATCTTTCAAATGGTATCCGAGCCAGGTCTTGGTTTTGTACTTGTTCGATTTGTTACATGGTTTTGTTTGTAGGGGTTTACTATTATGGTTGTGTTTGTATGTTTTTATTAAACCCCGGGACATAACCGGGTATGGTTTTTATGAATGCTTGTAATAGTACAATCACGTGCTGGAAACCGTATAGGATTTTTTCTATGTAATTTTCAATTTAATTGTCCTAGAAGCCTTGTAGTAGGAGAAATTTATGTAATCGAAGGTGTTATGGTGGACGACTTGAATTCGTGGGTTTTGGTTTATCATTAATTCGTAGAAAACCAAGAAAACCCAGAACGAATTGTAAGAAGACCAAATAACGTAGTGGGAACAGGACGGAAAACCTGTAGGGCGATGCAGCCGAAGAAATTGCTGGCAGAAGTTTTCGGCAAGATGGGGTTCAAGTGGGCGCACGGCAGCACCAGTGCTGCGCCGCATGCGCATAGCCTGTGCGCACGCGCGAGGTGGCGGTTTTCCGTTTTCATTTTTTTCAATTTTTTTTTTGAGATCTAATTTTGAAGACTCAATCCATCAAGTGACGTGACGGGACACGAGATCAAGGCAGCAGATGGAAGCAATTAAAACCATAATAGTCGGAAAGTTTATTTTACTCATTTATTTCCCATATTTATAGTTTTAATTTTATGCTTTAATTTTTATGATGTGTTTTAGATGCATAATTTTAAAGCATGATGGTTTTATGTTTGCACATAACTTAGGATCAGTTAATTGCATGTTAAAACTGGAAAGACCCTCGTTTTAGAAATCTACGTGGGAGCGGGTTGGTTAATATTCTCATAGCCTCCATTACGAATTCATATGTGATGTGGGTGGCCTTGTGCATTGGCTTTAGGGCCTTCCTCCATATCGAATGAGTCCAACCATAAGATCACTAGCTTATTAATTTCTAAATAAAATGACTAGAGTAAGTTGAAATAGGAGAAATGCGATACCATCTCCATCTGAGGTGCACTATCCTAAGGTTACAAGCTCAGAAGTCAAGTAATGGCACATACTTAGTGTATGATTTGTAGTATTCCTCCCATCGAGGTTAAGCTGCTTATTTGTACGGCTGAAAGGCACTGACTATTAAATACAATGATCAATAGATTATTTGGTCAGATAGTGTAGTTAATGAACTTAGTTCTTCTTTAACAAATGTCGATTAGTGTAAACGTTCACACTATCGTGGCTTGCGAAAATTCTGGTGAATCAGATGTCGGTGGATTTAATTATTGTTTTGATGGAAGTCAATAATTTTTAAAATTTTGTTTTTCGAAATTCTAGGACTATTTTACTTAAACATTGTCTATTTATTTATTCACAGTCTTCGATATGGCATTTAATCATTTAGCTATAATATTGAAAGACAACAAACTTACCGGTCCGAATTATATCGACTGGAGTCAGAATTTGGACATTGTCCTGATAGCTGAGCAGTATAAGTTTGTGCTTACCGAAGTCTGTCCAGACATGCCTGATTACGATTCTACTCAAGAGGATAGGAATGTCTATGCGATGTGGAGAAAAGCGGATGAGATAGCACTGTGTTACATTCTGGCCTCTGTGCCCAATGTTCCGTAACATCAGCTTCATCCCGTTGTCTCTGCTTTTAACAGGATGACACACCTAAAAGAAATGTTCACTCATCAAGGCAGGATGGCTAGGCAAGTAGCCATAAGGAAAATCATGAATACCAGAATGGCTGAAGGCTCATCGGTGAGAGATCATGTGCTTCATATTATTAGCAACATCAATAAAATAGAGGTGTTGAGAGGTGAAATTGATCCGGAGAGTCAGATCGATATCATCCTCCACAGGTTACCCTCTAGTTTCAAGTAGTTTTGGGTGAACTACAACATGAACCAAAGAGTTTATACTCTTCCCGAGCTCCTAACACCATTGGTGTTGGCCAAAGGTATCTTCCAAGAGAAGAAGCAAGCTTTGGTCACAGTGAAGACTTCTAGTTCTTCTTCTGCGCCTAAAGGCAAGAACAAGAAGAAGAAGAATGTCAAGAAACATGTTGCCATGCCAGACATCACAAAGAAGAATAAGCCTAAAGGTAAATACTTCAAGTGCGGTAAAATGGGACATTGGAAATCGAATTGTCCAAAACTCAAAGGTCCGATAGTTTCTGCCTTAATTACTGAGACATATTTAATGGCGATTCCCATAGATACTTGGTTTGTGGATTCAGACGCCATTGACCATGTTTGTAATTCTTTGCAGGGGTTCCAAGTAACCCGGAAGCTTAGAGAATGCGAGCTGGAAGTCTACTTAGGCGACACTACAAGAGTGTCAGTGGAAGCAGTTGGAGTAGTTAGCATAGTTTTCGAAAATTCTAGGCTAGATTTACATAATTGTCTTTATGTACCGAGCTTTAGAAAGAACCTTATTTCTGTTTCTAAACTCTTAATGAATGGTTACAAGTTTATTTTTTCTGATAATTCTGTTATTGTTAGAAAAGATGGCAAACTTGTTTGTTCAGGTTCATTAGTAGACAATTTGTTTTTGGTTAAATCAAACTCCCCTATTGTGAAAAACATAGAACATAATGTCACATCATGTAACAATAATAAGAGAAAAGAACCTTCTAAAATGAATCAAACATATCTTTGGCATCTCAGGCTAGGTCATATAAACCATAGTAGAATTCAGAGATTGGTCAATGATAGACCTTTAAGTTCATTAGAAATTGAAAGTTACTCAACCTGTGAATCTTGCTTGGAAGGTAAGATGATCAAGAGACCTTTTAAGGCAAAAGGTCATAGAGCCAAAGAAGTATTAGAGTTGATTCACTCTGACTTGTGTGGATCAATGTTGGTCCAAGCACGAGGTGGGTTTGAGTATTTTGTGACATTCACAGATGATTACTCAAAGTACATTTACCTAATGCGCCACAAGTCTGCATGCTTTAGTAAATTCAAGGAGTATCGGGCAGGTGTGGAGAAATATCATGGTAAGAGTATCAAGACACTGCGATCAGATCGTGGTGGTGAGTGAAGGAAAACTGAACAAGCCAGGGCTAAATCGAAAACCTCACTTTCGTGCAATGCATTCCAGAATCGGAAGCTTTCGACCAAGCTCAGGCTCAAATTAGTTTACCCATGAACGAATCTAGGCTTATACTTATTTAATTTATTAATCGGGACACAAAAGATTCGATCTTTAATTAAAACGGAATGTTTAAAGATACTACCTTTTGAAGCGAAGTCCCTTGCCTAAAGAAAAATCCAATCTTTGTTGCGATTTCCACAAAGAATCCGAAGAATGACTCCGATACAAACTCCGAAATAGTGTGGGCTATTATCTACGGAGTTACCCACGGCAATACGAAAACCCAAGAAAATTGCTTCGCAAGAAAAACTCAAATCTGCTCGGACTAGTCCCTAATCTGCTGGAAAAAACTGCTGCCTTTTAAATCCAAAGAAAACCCTTCGATCAAAACCCAAAACCCGCCACGATCTGCACCACTACTACTGTGGATCACCGAGATAATCAAGAGATCGACGCAACAGCAGCAGGATCAGCACCCGGGCCTTGGAGTTTGATCGCTAGTAGCACCGAGAACACCGCACTCCAGCAGCGCCGGAAAAAACTGGGCGCCAGCAGCGCCGGTAAAACCTGCACCAGCGACGAAGTCGCGGTTGCAGCAGGGCGGAAAAACCAGCAGCGAACGGCGGTGAACAACAGTAGAAGAATCCGGGACTTGGGCTTAAGTTTTTCGTGAAGAAGAAAGCTTTCTTAGCTGACTTCGAGAAGAAGTTTCGACGAGGAAGACGAACTTCTCACTCTAAGCTAAGCTTTCTCTCACTAGGCTTAACTTGGCCTCCAAGTTTCTTATTGCTTGACTTGCCCAATAAGTTGTATTTATAAGGAGCTTCTAAGGAGACCTAATGGGCTCTTGAGTTAGGTCTTAAAATTTGACTTTCGTTGACCGCTAAGTCTTCCCCACTAATCAACTCCAATTGACCCTTTTAAATTAATTTATTTAATCCACTTTGTTAATTTAATTTAATCGAACCCTTAGAATTAATTAATTCAAAATAGAATTAATTTCTAAATTCACTTTGTCGATTAAATATTAATTAAACCTTTTGGATTAATTAATTTACCTTGTCGATTAGTCAAATGCATAATCGGTCGTACCACTAACGGACCAATTATGGAACTACCGCTCGAGAACGACTTTACATCACGCCATTATATTTTATTCTATCTCCCCACATTAAAGATCTGGCGCTCATCGGTTTATCAATTTACTGACAAATTAATTCACCGACTTCTTGGTTTCCGAGATTAGTACCACTCGTCCTTTTATTATACCGAACATAAAGTTCACCGGCCGGGTTTAGTATAATAACCTTACGAGCTCATCTCTGGAGCACCATCAACCCGGTGAACCGGTACGTGAATTCCTCTGACTAGCAACGGCACGTAAGAAGCTAAACACCACATACCCAACCTACCGAGGTATAGGCCTCAATCGACCGCACTCTTTGGCAAATCAAAGCATACGATATCCAACCCTCACGCCCATCCCAATCTCGGGATTAAGAGACGGAATACTAGGACCAAATTGACTACGCCGATCAGCATAAGTCAATTCTATCCAAACTGGTCGTGCTTAATATGCCCCGGGCATATCCGTGTGATTTAAACTAGTTTAGATAAACTAATTTCCAAACCACACGATAACCTATACCGATAGTATGTTCAGACTATCTCGATTACGAGCATACTTTTATATATCAATACTTTAACCAATAACGGTATCTACTGTGTCTGTCCACACCCCGTTATCTAGTTCTATGATATAAAGGAACAAATTTATACCGAAACAAAATGATATGTCAACTGTGGATATTAGTTTTTGATACAAGCCATAGCTTTTCTGTATTCAAAACTAACAATCTCCCACTAATACTCAAAGCTATGCTAAGAAGTACAAAAACTGTCCAACACGCTATTACACTGCTGTCATAGTGAAATCTCCAGAACACCTTTAAGCTCACTCACATGGCACTCTCAAGAATCTGACTCTCATGCCCTCCACATGTCTCTCAGAGACCTTTGGGGTCAATGGCTTGGTGAAAGGATCTGCAAGGTTGTCATCTGAAGCTATCTTGGCCACGATCACGTCTCCCCTCTTTACGATCTCTCGTATCAGGTGGTACTTGCGCTCTATATATTTACTCGCCTTATGGGCTCGTGGTTCCCTTGAGTCAGCAACTGCACCATTGTTATCACAATAAACTGTGATAGATCTAGGCAACTTAGGAACCACATCTAAGTCCATCAGGAAGCTCCTGAGCCATACAGCCTCTTTCGCTGCCTCTGAAGCGGCAACGCACTCGGCCTCCATGGTAGAGTCCGCCACGCATTTCTGCTTGACACTCTTCCATACTATGGCTCCACCTCCTAGAGTAAACACAAACCCAGAGGTAGACTTACTCTTGTCCAAATCACCTTGAAAGTTCGAATCTGTGTAACCCAATGGTACAAGCTCCAGCGCTCTATAAACTAGGACATAATCTCTCGTCCTGCGTAAGTACTTGAGAATGCATTTTACTGCCTCCTAGTAAGCCTTCCCAGGGTTACTCTGATATCTGCTAACCATGCCAACGGCAAAGCAAATATCAGGTCTCGTGCACAACATAGCATACATGAGGCTACCTACTGCAGAAGCATAGGGTACCGCCTTCATGGCATCTATCTCCTCAGCAGTCTTAGGACACTGCTCTTTAGACAAATGCACTCCATGCCTGAAAGGTAGTGAACCCTTCTTGGAGTTCTGCATGTTAAAACGGGCCAGAATCGTGTCTATGTAGGATGCCTGAGAGAGAGTCAGAGAACGTCTCCTACGATCTCGAATAATCTTAATCCCAAGGATATGTCCAGCCTCTCCCAAATCCTTCATATCGAATTTCCTGGACAGCCATGCCTTTACGTCTGACAACACTTTCTTACTGTTGCCAATAAGAAGAATGTCATCTACGTAAAGTACGAGGAACACCACCATATCACCATCACGCCTGCGATAAACACATTGCTCATCCGGAGACTGAGTGAATCCATAGGACTGGATAACCTCATCAAAACGGATGTTCCAAGATCTGGATGCTTGCTTAAGTCCATAAATGGACCTCCTAAGCCTGCATACCTTATGCTCTTGGCCCTTAATAATGAAGCCCTCTGGTTGCCGCATAAAGATGGTCTCCTCAAAACTTCCATTAAGGAAAGCTGTCTTGACGTCCATCTGCCAAATCTCATAATCCATATGAGCAGCTACGGCCAAGAGAATTCGGATTGACTTAAGCATAGCTACTGGGGAAAAGGTCTCCTCATAATCGATCCCTTCTTTCTGAGTATACCCCTTCGCCACAAGCCTAGCCTTGAAGGTCTCAACCCTCCCGTCAGATCGTCTCTTTCGCTTGTAAACCCATTTGCACCCAATAGGCCTAAACCCATCAGGAAGGTCTACCAGCTCCCAGACTTAATTTGAGTCCATAGAACCCATCTCAGCAATCATCGCTCTCTGCCAAGAATCTATATCTTTATCCTGGAGAGCCTCATTGTAGTTAATTGGGTCTGGTTCATGAGCACCAGGGATAAAGTCAGAAGACTCACCCAAACCCATATACCTCTCGGGCTGTCTCACACCCCTCCCACTACGACGAGGCGCAGCCTGTGCAAGAGCATCATCTGTGATAGTGTGTGCAGTCTCTTGTGGTGCGTCTTCCTGTACGTATGCATCTGGAATAGTGGACTGACTTCTAAGCTCTTCCAATACTACCTTGCTGCTTGACTTGTGATCTAAAATATAGTCCTCCTCAAGAAATCTGACATTGGTGCTGATCACCACCTTCTGATCCTCAGGACTATAAAATAAACCACCTTTCATTCCTTTGGGGTAGCCTATAAACAGCATAGCCCTGGATCTCGCCTCTAACTTGCCTGCATCTGCCTCGAGCACATGTGCTGGACAACCCCATATTCTGAGATATCTCAGACTAGGCTTTCGCCCATTCCACAACTCCGATGGGGTCGAAGGCACAGACTTAGATGGCACAAGGTTGAGGATAAAACATGCTGTCTCCAAGGTATAACCCCAAAACGAGGTAGGCAACTCACTGTAACTCATCATCGATCTAACCATCTCCATAAGAGTCCTGTTCCTCATCTCTGCTACACCATTCTGCTGGGGTGTGCCAGATGCAGACAACTGGGCCTGAATACCCTCCTCTGACAAATAGGATCTAAATTCACTAGAGAGGTATTCGCCATAGCGATCAGACCGCAGTGACTTGATACTCTTACCCGATGGTTCTCCACCTCAGCCTTGAATTCTCAGAACTTTCCAAAGCATTCAGACTTGTGGCGCATCAGGTATATGTATCCATATCTAGAGTAATCATCCGTGAAAGTCACGAAATACTCATAACCACCTCTAGCCTGAACTGACATAGGCCCACACACGTCAGAATGAATCAACTCTAAAACCTCCTTGGCCCTATACCCCTTTGCCTTGAAAGGCCTCTTGGTCATTTTACCCTCCAAGCAGGACTCACATGTCGAATAGCTGTCAATATCTAGTGAGTCCAAAGACCCACTCTTGACCAACCTTTGAATCCTACTAAGGTTGATATGACCTAGTCTCAGGTGCCAAAGAAAAGTCTGATTCAAAGGGGAAGACTCTTTTCTCTTATTATGATTCGGTGATGAGTTACTAGTTTCTTGTTTTACATTACTGGGGAGTATGTCTTAATTAAAAACAAATTGTCAACCAATGTACCGGAACGTATAAGTTTCTGGCCTTTTTTAATAAATATAGATCTATCAGAAAAAACACACTTATAACCATCCAAAACAAGTTTAGAAACTGAAAGTAAGTTCTTACGAAAACTGGGTACATAAAGACAATCTCTCAACAATAAAGTAGAGTCTGAAAAATAAAGACAAATAACTCCCATTGCAGCAACAGAAACTCTGGTAGTATCCCCAAGGTAGACCTGCAACTCTCCCTCTCTAAGCAGCCGGGTCATTTGGAACCCCCTGCAAAGAATTACAAACGTGATCAGTGGCTCCTGAATCCACACACCAAGTATCTGTGGGAATCGCCGCTAAACACGTATTAGTAACTAGGGAAAATTTACATATACCTCGAGGCTTTGGGTAGTCCTTCTTCCAATGTCCTGCTTTGCCACATCTGAAGCATTTGCCTTTCGGCTTGTGCTTTTTGGCAATGCCCGCCTTGGGTCCATGATCAGCTCCTGCCTTCTGGCCTCTCTTCATTTTCTACTTCCTGGCTTTGGGCCCAGCAGAGGAACCCGAGGGACCAACAGTAGCAAAGGCTTGCTTCTTCTCAGCGAATAGGCCCTCAGCTGACACCAATGCAGTCATGAGCTCGGAGAGTGAATATGAGAGTTTGCCCATATTATAGTTCAACCGAAACTACTCAAAACTGGGGGGCAAGCTCTAGAGAATGATATCGACCTGAGTCTCCCCATCAATATCACCTCCCAGTACCTCGATCTCATTGATGCAACTGATCATGTCCAGCACGTGATCCCTCACTGAAGTGCCCACAGCCATCCTAGCATTCATGAGTTTCCTCATAGCTGACTGCTTGGTTGCCCTACTTAGGGGAACACTCCTCAGTAAGCAAGTACTTGTAACCCTCAGCGGAAAGGACAATGTCCAGGTTACGTTTTCAGTCAATATAGTTTGGACCCGTGAGTTTGTTTTGGTTCAAAATGAGAGCTAGCGGGTTGAACGACATATCATAACCGAAAAATAAATAATTCAAGTTTCAGTATTCTTTTTCAAAAATATTGAAAATCCTCTAAAAACCAATATAATTTCTACCGACATCTCTCACACCGGGATTAACGCATGTAACGATAGGTGAACGTCTACGCTAACCCACATTCGATCGAGAAGAACCAAAGTTCATTAATTTCATTATCTGACCAACGATCTTATGATCAATGAAATTAATAGTCGATAATTTTAGCCGTACCTGAAAATAGCGTAACCTCGATGGGAGGGATACTAAAAACGGTACACTAAGTGTATGCCATTACGTGACTTCTAAGTTTGTTACTTAGGATACTAATGCGCCTCGGATGGCGAGGGTGTCGCAACTTTCTCCAATTAAACTCACTATAGTCATCCCTTTAGAAATTCATTCCGGTGATATCCGTGGTTGAAAACTCATCCGATAGGGAGGAAGGTCTAAGCCAGCACACAAGTTTAACCATATCACCAATGAACCCGTAATGGAGGCCATGGGGATATTAACCAACCCGCTCCCACTTAGATTTTTAAAATTGAGGATTTTTACGTTTTAACATGCAATATCTTAACTATGGATATTCGCACCCATAAAACCGTTGGAGTTTTAATATGCGAAAAATCTACCTTAGTTAATTGCACATTACCTTTTTAAAAACATTTTGGTTTGGTTTTCGTTCATGCAAAATAAAATCAAAATCACACAATCAACGAAAAGTCATAAATACGGGAAATTAAAATTAAATAAAATTTCCCGACTATTATGGCCTTCTCTATCGTTGATTTCTTGACGCCTCGGAGACACTTCCCGTCATGTCGCTCCCACTCGTTATTTGGATTCCTCTCAATTCGCCCGGGTTTTCTCAGTTTTCTATGTAATTAGGAATCACCCAAAATTATGATAAACCAAAACCCGCGAATATAAGTTACCCAAAATAACGTCTTCGTCATAGTACATAAATTCCTATATACAAAGGCGTTTTCTAGGAATTTAAAGACAACATGATTAGATCAAATCCTACTACAAGATTTTTCTAATCCTACACGGCTTCCAGCTCGTGGTTATTACTATTACAGAAATTTCCATTCAAAAATAAAACAAGCCCGGACATGTCCCGGGGTTTATGAATGAAAATTAAATTTCTACCATAATAGCCAGGAAACCAATAACCACCTGTTTAAGCATTTCGACAAAAATAATAATGCCAAATTAAAGCCGTGTAATAAATCAAACAAGTATAAGACCGAAACCAATGCTCTGATACCAATTTGAAGGAAAACTGAATAAGCCCGAGCTAAATCGAAAACCTCACTTTCGTGCAATGCATTCCGAAATCGGAAGCTTTCGACCAAGCTCAAGCTCAAATTAGTTTACCCATGAACGAATCTAGGCTTATACTTATTTAATTTATTAATCGGGACACAAAAGATTCGATCTTTAATTAAAGCGGAATGTTTAAAGATACTAACTTTTGAAGCGAAGTCCCTTACCTAAAGAAAAATCCAATCTTTGTTGTGATTTCCACAAAGAATCCGAAGAATGACTCCGATACAAACTCCGAAATAGTGTGGGCTATTATCTACGGAGTTACCCACGGCAATATGAAAACCCAAGAAACTTGCTTCGCAAGAAAAACTCAAATCTGCCCGGACTAGTCCCTAATCTGCTGAAAAAACTGCTGCCTTTTAAATCCAAAGAAAACCCTTCGATCAAAACCCAAAACCCGCCACGATCTGCACCACTACTGCTGCGCATCACCGAGATAATCAAGAGATCGACGCAACAGCAGCAGGATCAGCACCAGGGCCTTGGAGTTTGATCGCTAGCAGCACCAAGAACACCGCACTCCAACAGCGCCGGAAAAAACTGGGCGCCAGCAGCGCCGGTAAAACCTGCACTAGCGACGAAGTCGCGATTGCAGCAGGGCGAAAAAACCAGCAGCGAATGGCGGTGAACAACAACAGAAGAATCCGGGACTTGGGCTTAAGTTTTCCGCGAAGAAGAAAGCTTTCTTAGCTGACTTCGAGAAAAAGTTTCGACGAGGAAGACGAACTTCTCACTCTAAGCTAAGCTTTCTCTCACTAGGCTTAACTTGGCCTCCAAGTTTCTTATTGCTTGACTTGCCCAATAAGTTGTATTTATAAGGAGCTTTTAAGGAGACCTAATGGGCTCTCGAGTTAGGTCTTAAAATTTGACTTTCGTTGACCGCTAAGTCTTCCCGACTAATCAACTCCAATCGACCCTTTTAAATTAATTTATTTAATCCACTTTGTTAATTTAATTTAATCGAGGAATTAATTAATTCAAAATAGGATTAATTTCTGAATTCACTTTGTCGATTAAATATTAATTAAACCTTTTAGATTAATTAATTTACCTTGTTGATTAGTCAAATGCATAATCGGTCGTACCACTAACGGACCAATTATGGAACTACCGCTCGAAAATGACTTTACATCACGCCATTATATTTTATTCTATCTCCCCACATTAAAGACCTAGCGCTCGTCGGTTTATCAATTTACTGATAAATTAATTCACCGACTTCTTGGTTTCCGAGATTAGTACCACTCGTCCTTTTATTATACCGAACATAAAGTTCACCGGTCGGGTTTAGTATAATAACCTTACGAGCTCATCTCGGAAGCACCATCAACCTGGCGAACCGGTACGTGGATTCCTCCGACTAGCAACGGCACGTAAAAAGCTAAACACCGCATACCCAACCTACCGAGGTATAGGCCTCAATCGACCGCACTCTTTGGCAAATCAAAGCATATGATATCCAACCCTCACGCCCATCCCAATCTCGGGATTAAGAGACGGAATACTAGGACCAAATTGACTACGCCGATCAGTATAAGTCAATTCTATCCAAACTGGTCGTGCTCAATATGCCCTGGGCATATCCGTGTGATTTAAACTAGTTTAGATAAACTAATTTCCAAACCACACGATAACCTATACCGATAGTATGTTCAGACTATCTCGGTTACGAGCATACTTTTATATATCAATACTTTAACCAAGAACGGTATCTACTGTGTCTGTCCACACCCCGTTATCTAGTTCTATGATATAAAGGAACAAATTTATACCAAAACAAAATGATATGTCAACTGTGGATATTAGTTTTTGATACAAGCCATAGCTTTTCTGTATTCAAAACTAATAGTGAGTACCTGTCCCACGAATTTTGAGAATACCTCAGTGAGGTGTAGCAGAAAAAGGAACCGAACTCTCATGGAAATAGTTAGGTCAATGTTGAGCTATAGTGATTTTTCGAGTTCGTTCTGGGGGTATGCCTTAGAAACTGCAATGTACATTCTAAATCTTGTACCATCTAAAACCGTGCCTTCAACCCTTACAGAGTTGTAGAACGGGCGCAAACCCAGTCTAAGACATCTCAAAATTTGGGTTTGTCCAACATATGTGCTTAAGACAGATGTGGCTAAGTTAGATGCAAGAACAAAGGTAATGATATTTGTAGGATATCCTAGAGGAACGAAAGGTCGTCTGTTTTATAGTCCTAAAGATCAGAAGGTGATAGTTAGTACTAACGCCAGATTTTTATAGGAAGACTATATTCTAGATCACAAGCCCAAGAGTAAAATAGTACTAGAAGAACTTAGGAAGCAATCTGATAATCCTGATGCACCAGCACAAGTAGATACACCACACACTGCATAAGATATCACAAATGATGCACCTACACAGAAGGTGCCTCGTCGTAGTGGGAGGGTTATGAGACAGTCCGAGGTTCATTGGTGTGGGAGAGACGTGTGACTTCATCCCAGGTGCGCCTGAACCGAACCCTATTAACTACAATGAGGCTCTCCGAGATAAAGATACAGAATTTTAGCGAAAAGCAATGATATCCGAGATGGGGTCGATGGACCACAATCAAGTCTGGGAACTTATGGACCTACGTAATGGTTTCAAACCCATTGGATGTAAATGGGTCTACAAACGCAAGAGAGGACCTAACGGAAAGGTTGAAACCTTTAAAGTTAGGCTTATGGCGAAGGGGTATACTCAGAAAGAGGAAACTGATTATTAGGAAACCTTCTCCCCGGTGGCCATGCTTAAGTCAATCCGGATTCTCTTGGCCATAGCTGCTCATTTAGATTATGAGATATGGCAGATGGATGTCAAGACAGCTTTTCTTAACGAAAGTCTCGAGAAAACCATCTTCGTATAGCAGCCACAGGGATCCGTTAAAAAAGGCCATGAGCATAAGGTTTGCAGGCTTGAGAGGTCCATTTACGGACTCAAGCAGGCATCTAGATCTTGAAACATCCAGTTCAATGAGGTAATCCAATCATACGGATTTACTCAGTGCCCGGATGAACAATGTGTGTACCGTAGACGTGATAAAGACGCGGTGGTGTTTCTTGTGCTTTACGTATATGACATTTTACTGATTGGCAACAATAAGAAAGTGTTATCAGACGTAAAGGTATGGCTGTCGAAACAGTTTAATATCAAATACTTAGGAGAAGCGAGACATATCCTTGGGATCAAGATAGTTCGAGATTGTAGGAAATGTTCGTTAACCCTCTCTCAAAATTCATACATAGACACGATTCTGGCTCGTTTTAACATACAGAACTTCAAGAAAGGCTTTCTACCTTTCAAACACGGAGTGTATCTATCTAAAGAGCATTCTCCAAAGACTGTTGAGGAGATAGAAGCCATGAAGACAGTTCCTTATGCTTCGGCAGTAGGAAGTCTCATGTATGCGATGTTATGTACGAAGCCTGGTATCTGTTATACCGTTGGCATTGTAAGCAGATATCAAAGTAACCCCGGGAAAGCTCATTGGGAGGAAGTAAAATGCATTCTCAAGTATTTATGCGGAACGAGAGACCAAGTCTTGGTCTATTAAGCGCCTGAGTTGGTACCCCGAGTGTTGGGATCGAAGGCATGATTTTCAAAAAGTTTACGCAGCGGATTCATCCCAATTTCAATTTTGGTGTTTTTAATTGTACATTCAAAGCATATAAACCATACCCTTGAAGCGTAATCGGTAGCCGCGTCTGGATCCTAGATTGATATTAGTCCAGATCGTTCTTTCCGATTACTTTTGTCACCACCAAAATCCTTTCTTGAAGGATTCTCTACTTTCAAGCACGAAAGCTCTTCACAGATTCAGTGCTAGCCATTTTCTACCCAAAGAAAATTATTGGGATTCTGTGTATAATTTTCTTGTTCTGATTTCTGTTTGAAAAATCATCTGCCTCTACAATAATATCCCAAGGATATTTGTAGAGTCAAAGTTTCCAAAATCAGTATTGTAATCAATTATTACTTTACTGATTTAATCAGATTCCAAATCAATATTATTACCAAATATTATTTTACTGATTCCAAATCAGATTAAATAATACTTTAATGATTTGGGTTATACACCAAGCCCATGGATCAACCCATGGATCATGCTGATAGGTCAAGAATCTCAATTGTAATTAAGTCTCTTGATTTATTAGCCCATCCCAATTGTTCCCAAGTAATTAATTAACTCTTAATTAATACCACAGAACTTTTCAATAATACTCAACTAAACCATTTAATCAAATATTATTCATCTAAGTATAACAATTATACCTAGTGTAGGCAAGAATACTTATTCTGCATCATCAAACTCTCTTATGTGCGATCTTGTAGGCCCATTCTAAATTGGTAATGGATAACTCAATCTCATTGATTAATCCATAAGTTATTAGTGGTCTCTAGCAAGACATAATGACAACCCAATTCAGAATGGAGGGTCGAATGGTGGTTCAACACAACCTTTCCAAGCAAACTGCGTATGATCCTCTACATTGATATCCCGTTTAGCATAAGGCATGGAACCATCATCCTTATATAGCTAAACGTTTACTTGATCTCTTAGTGGCACTGAATTCATCAAGGAAATGATAACGCTTATCATTCCTTCGGCACAACCATGCATTTCTCAGTTGACTATCAAGTGGCCAAGATATCATCTCTCACTTAAGAGAGACTTGTAGTCCCATCACTTCACCTACATACCTTAGCGTGACTCATAGTGTACCCAATCATACCCGTACTTGGCAACCTGTTATGGAGTGATTTCTGGTCTAAGGATCATCGCACGAGTACTACTCAAAAGAATCACTCATGATCTAAGCAATCCATGGAGTGTTTCTTTTGGCAGATCGATTTCATGAAATTAAACATGCACAAGTATATTACTATCATGAAATTGACTCATCTGATTATAACATCAATCAAAATGACAAAACAGATTCGGGTTACACAGATTCGGATTTCCAAGGCGATAGGGACAAGAGCAAGTCTACCTCAGGGTATGTGTTTACTTTGGGAGGTGGAGCCATAATATGGCGGAGTGTCAAGAAGAAATGCGTGGCGGAATTTGCCATGGAGGCTGAATACGCTGTGGCATCAGAGGCAGTGACAGAAGTAGTGTGGCTCAAGAACTTCCTAGTGGACTTAGACTTGATTCTTGGTTTGCAAAAATTGATCACAGTGTAATGTGATAACAACGGTGCAGTAACAAACTCTAAGGAACCACGAGCCCACAAGGCGAGTAAGCATATACAGCGCAAGTACCATCTAATACGAGATATCGTCAAGAGGGAAGATGTGGTCGTGGAAAAGATAGCATCAGATGATAACCTTGTAGATCTATTCACGAAGATATTGACTGCAAAGTCTTTGAGACTCACGTGGAGGGCAAAGGAATCAGATACTTAGTAGAGCCTTGATAGTTTTTCTAGTTGTATTTTAGTTGTAGGATTAATGTAGTTTTATACTTGAAGCGCAGCTTAAGTATTAGTGGGGGATTATTGGGTTTAAATACTAAAGGTTTGCTTGTATTCAACTATATCCCTATTTCATATATCGATTGAATGTTTCACTTAAATTATTTATGTGTTTACATATGTCATCCATTTATATTATGTAATTAGATGATGAGGTGTCTAGTGTGACAAGTAGATCTCATCGTCGGTTAAAAAACATAATATATAAATGTGGTTCGTAACCAAGATAGTTTTAGACACACTGTCGGTTTAGGTTATTATGTGATTCAAAAATTAGTTTTTTTGGACTAATTGAATCATACAGATATACCCGGGGGCATGTTGAACTTGACAATTTAGGACGAATTGTCTTATATTGATTTAATAGACTATTCATTCCTAGTATTCTATCTCTTAAACCCTTGATTTGAGCAGGCATGAGGAATAGACATAGTGTACTTTGATCTGCCAAAAAGTGAGGCCAGTTGTGGCCAATAGTCTCGATAGGTTGGGTGCGCGTGATTGTTTGGTGTGCTGTTGCTTGTCGAAAGGAAACCATGTACCGGTGCATCCGGGGTGATGGTGCTCCCGAGATGAGCTCGTTATGTTTATTATACTAAACCCAGCCGGTGGACTTATGTCCAGTATAGTAAAAAGGTCGAGTGGTACTAATCTCGGATTATAAGAAGTTAATTAATTAATTTATCAGTAAATTAATAAATTAACGAGCACTATATCTTTGATGTGGATTAAAGAATAATTAATTTAGTTGTTCCGGAAGCAATTCTGGTGTAGGATAGTAGTGTCATATTTAATCCGTTAATGGTACTATTAATTATGTACTGTGTTAATTGATAAAGTTGAATTAATATTTAATTAATTATTCTTAATGGTTAATTAAGTAATTAATAAAGTATAATTAATTAATTAATTAAGTCTTAAGTTTCAATTAGAATTAGAAAATCCTAGAGATTAGGAAATCTAATTGGATTATGAAATCCTATTAGATTTGTTACCTTATTAGATTTGGAAACTAATTAATTACCTAAACCCATTAGGAAGGCCAATCCTAAACCAACATGGGGTCTCTCTTGTAACTCTATAAATAGACAAGAGATTGGCAATTCTACATACACAATTCATATGTCTTCAAGACAAGAAAACTAGAGAGAAAATTCGAGTGAGAATTTATTTTCTTCCTCAAAGTCGGGTTATTTCTTTTCAAGTGTGCGGCCCAAACTCCAATGAGAAGCTACCAGATTTCATCCAAGAAAGATCGGTGGCACGTGGAGTTTTTTTGGGTGGGGCGTGAGTTTTATCGTCGGCACGTGTGGCAGGAAACGGTGGGCGCGTGCGATAGGAAACGGTCGGCGCGTGCGGTGGCTGTGCTGGAATTATCCAACGAGTGAAATTGTGGTGGTTGTTGATCGTTGGTTCATTGCCCAGACAACGTTCGAGCCTGTCTTGAGTTATACAAGCGATCACCTGAGTACACGTTTCAAGAGGTATTTCTAAACTTCTGCTTTAATTAGGAATTAATTGTTGTGTGGTAAATCGAACAAGTGCAAGCTAAGATCCTGTGCAATATTATTTCAAGCAAGGATGGAAATAGCGATTGTGCTAGAGTTTAGACCTGGTCAGGAATTCCGATTCTGGAATGTATAGCACGAAAGTGAATTTATGACTGGGCCCAGACAGATAATCTTTCACAAGGTGCCTTGGAGATCTAAGAGAGGATGGATAAATTTATAACAAGAGCAAAGATCAAATGAAACATATTTGAAGCCCTTAATATTATTGATCCAAGAAAGCTACTACATGGAGAATATTCAAGGGATCATAATATTAAGAATTAGTCATAGCTTAGCTTCCAATTATTTATTTTGGGTCTTAATATTTTGGACAAGAACTATTTTTAAGGCCATTTTTACATTTTAATTAGTTTGAGTATTTGGGCTTAATTAAGAGGTTTTGTAAATCCTTCAAGGATGAGTTTTACCCTTAATGAAGTCCAATAAAGTCCAATAAGGCCCAATGAGGAAGGAATTTCGTGTGAGGCTCCTTCTAGCAGATCCACAGAGCTTACTTAGACAAGAAGGCGAGTAGAAGGAAAGAAAAGCCATATGGAGACCAAAATCACGTATGGGCATTTTGGTCACAGGGTATGAATTTCGAATTTTGATGATTTGTGTCAAATAAGGTCTTATTCTTATAGGTTATAGTAAGAATAAAATAAGTCCTAATTTTTAGGTGATTTAGATACTTTAGGAATAAGTAGAATAAGGAAACAAGTCTTAAACTTTTCCAAATTGTAAAAGCAAAAGACTTGTGCATTAAGAAAAGGAAAATTTTTAGGTGATTTAGATACTTTAGGAATAAGTAGAATAAGGAAACAAGTCTTAAACTTTTCCAAATTGTAAAAGCAAAAGACTTGTGCATTAAGAAAAGGAAATTCTTGTTCCACATGAATTCCCCTAGTAATTTCGTGCTCACCCTCTATAAAGAGGTAAGGTGCCCTCAAATAATGTATGTATTGATGATTATTTGAAACCTATTGGTGAGAGCTTGGTATAGCCTCTTTTTTCGAGTTTTATGCATCAACCAGATTTATCAACAACACATAGTCGTTATTGTTGTGGTTCCATTCTGTGACGCCCCTATTGCCGTGCCCCTGACAAATCAGCTACTAGTGACATAACCTGCGTCACCCTGTCTCGCACCAGGACACGTGTAGGACAAATACGCTCGCGTTAAATATTAAAAGTAAATTAAATAAAACATCATAAAGAAAGGCAATAAAATATTTAGAACTATAAATAACACATGAGAGGATCCCTGGAGTAGAAACTACTAGGATATCCAAATGATCTAGATAAATAAGGCCACTGTCATATAATAGTGCTAACATAAAATGAGAGGTTTATAAGGCCGCGTCGGTCTTATTGTGAATATGTACAAATAGACACCGATCGCAGGGCATACGTAAACAAGTCTTCCTAGTAACCTCCAAAGTCTTCTAGAACGCCTCTCTATATGTCCGCGCCTCGATCACTGAGCATCTGAACCTAAGGGTAATGGAAAAGGGATAATGGAATGAGCATGCACCGTGCAACCTCAGTGAGCCTTCCTAGAGACTCTATATATAATATATATATATTTAAGAAGTAAAATCACGTAACAAGTAAGACATATAACAAGTGGATAAAACACATAAGCTGACTAGCAAGTATCAAGGATATTAAGAGCAAGTGGTCGGCTCTAGGTACAATCCCGAAGCCTATGTGGCTGGGAGGTTGGTCCTAGGCTCGACTCCAAGTTGTGTCCACCGCTTGGAAAAGCCTATCGCAAGACTTTCTAAAACGAATCCACTCGGTGAGGCTCCGGCGCGGTCTGGCAAGATTATCAAGTGTAAGTGCAAGTACAAATGGTGCGCACTGGTAACTCATGAGTACCTAGGGACAAGCCCAACATAGATCATAAGGTCCGACCTAGCCCGATGTTAACTCGTTCCAGATGAGAGCTATGCTGGGAGAGGGGAATTTGATGCAATGTACGCATCGATAGAGAATATAGAAAGCACAAGCAAAAGGATCACAGGTTACCGGTAAGGTAAAGTACACCTCGGGCCTAAGATCGTAATCTAGTATTCAAGCACTCAAGAATAAGTGGTAGTTAGACAAGTGAGCAAGTAATAACATAAGTAAGCATATGCAAGTAATGTCCAAGAGCAACATCAGGAATTATATGATAACACGGGAATAAAGATCATTTTGTTCCAGTATCAAGTTCAAGCAAGGCATGCACACTTGTAGTATAATATATACAAGCATTCACGGAAGTCCTATTAGCTAGGGGGACAAGTTGGAAAGTTTAGCGGGTCAACTTACCTTGATCGACGTAGGCGGAGTCGGTGAGATTTTCCTGCGGATCTGCCAAAGGAAAAATAAAGTTCCAAATAAGGCGACTAGCAGGTAGCCTAGCTATCAAGGTTTATTCATAGGTATAGCGTTAGCTAAAAGTTAGCTCTCGAGAATGATGCCCATGATAAGTTAGAACGGGGCGTAAGATCGTCCTTGCGTCGTTATCTTATCTTGTAATCTTGACTTGAGCTATCCATGATCAAGTGTACATAGTAGCGTAAGGTCTCCGTGGCGAAAGTGTCACGTCCAAGTATTTGCCGTTAGAAATGTTCTTATACTAAAATTGAAATGCCGAATTTTATGCACCACGCTAGTGTCATGTTCTATTTAAAACCACATTCTGAAGCGTTCGTAACACCATTTCATAAACCATGAATTCCTAAATAAACCTTAATTTTAGAGGTTTAAAAAGAGATATTTTGGTCAAAACAGACGAGAAACAAGGTAGATATGAATTTTCAAAATTGCTGGATCAGTTCAGCATTTTTCTGAAAAATCAGCAAGACCACTTTAAATTCAAAAGCAGTTTTTGAGCGTTATAAAATTCCAAATGACAATCCGTCAAATTCTGTAAAACTTTTATGAGAAGAGGTTTAATTCAAGATATAGTTCGTACAAAATGGACAGACGATGAGAGAGATATAGGAGGTCAAAGTCGCTGTACGACTGTAGCACTGCTGTGGTAAAACAGCAGCTGCAGTGAAACTTTAAGAACGTTTTCTGGGACATTTATAAGTCCAAATTATGATCTAACGGATGATTAATGATCCTTGGTATATAAGCTTTAAATCAAGATAGGTTTCACTAAAATGCGAGTATGTTTCGAAGAGATATAACGTTTTAAAATCAGTCCAGTGGTCCTAAAAATTCTTGGAATATCCTTATCAACGGACGGTTTTCAACACTACGTTAGAACGATTTAGGGGTTCGGTCCACAAACCATTGGAACCTCCTCATATCTTGATAGAAGGGTTTAAATGTCTGTACAAATTTCATATAACAAGTAATTAGAGACATGGTTCTAAGGCTTCCAATAACGGGGTATCATACGTGCAAACTCATAACATGCCATCATTATCCCAAAAATCAAACTAAGCTAGTACTAGAAACCTGATGAGGGTAACCAAAACTAACCTTTAAAAGTCTCGGAGTTCAAATGTCGAGTTTGGTATTGAGAAATGTCCTGAAGTCCAAGGGAGGCTAAGGAAGTCGTTCACCGCTGCTGAATCGTCATAAATGCCGCCAGAATGATGGAAGCAATCTTGTGATATTATTTTGGGGTGATTTTAATAAGGTTTCGAGTCTATAGAAGGTTTTTTTTTTTTTTTTTTTCTCTAGTGACTTGTGAAAGTGGGTTTGCTGGGTTTGAGATGCTTTAAACCTGAAAATGGAAGACGAGCATGGCTTGCAGATTTCTCGAATTTTCAAAGAAAAAGGAGAGAAAAAATTACGAAGGTGGTGGAGAATGGATGATGAAGTTTGGTGATGATGATGGCAATGAAAAAGGAGAAGAAACCCCTATTTATAGTAGTGTGTTGCTTCAGGCCAAAGTTTGGCACAAGTAAGCTCGCCACTCATCCCATTGTAAGAATGTCACATTCCTTTTCTCCTACTGAGTTAATTAGTCATCCATGCCCCATATTGTGTTTGTAGACATCCTAGCCAAAACAATGCCAGGTTTCATTCCTTACAAGTTTATTCCGCCACCTCTCTACCCGAAAAACCCGTTTGTTTTTAGCATATGATTCCTAGCTCCCTAGTTATTATTATTATTATTATTATTATTATTATTATTGGTATTATAAAATGTCTCTACGGCCTATTTTGTTATTATTTATTATTTATTATTTTTTTCTAACATTTCAAATTAATATTTTCTAATTTAAAACTTGTTCGGAGAAGTAGATTTTATAATCACTAAATCGAGCCGATTAGATAAAGGTAAGAAATCGTTATCTACTCGTTAATTGACTATTATTTATTTATACAAAATTGAGCTGATTTGAGGGGTTTTACATTCCCTCCCCCTTATGAAATTTCGTCCTCGAAATATTAAATAGTTTCAAACAAATGGGGATAACGCATTTGCTCTTCTAGTTCCCACGTTTGTTCTTCTATTTCCCGGCTTCTCCACAGGACCCTAACCAAAAGGATTTCCTTATTACGTAACTTCTTTACTTTGTACTCTAGAATTTTGACCGGTTTCTCTTCATAAGTCAGTTTGTCATCCAGCTCTAATTCTTCATATTGCAACACATGGCTTGGGTTCGGGTGGTACTTTTTCAAGAGCGAAACATGGAATACGTCGTGGATCTTACTGAGTTGCTGTGGTAATGCCAATCGGTATGCAACTGGTCCTATTCTCTCAACAATCTCAAATGGTCCCATATATCTGGGACTCAGATTTCCTTTTCTTCCATGGCGAATGATTCCTTTATGAGGTACTGCTTTTAGGAATACCTTGTCTCCGACAACAAATTCTAAATCCTTTCTACGGTTATCGGTATAGCTCTTCTGTAGGCTCTGAGACGTCTGCAGATGCTGGCATATATCCTTAACCCTTTTGTATGTGTCATCTACCTAAGAAAGGTAATCCTTACAAGGGAGACCGGTAAGGTCGGATAAAGCTTCGTGAAGGGCCATCTGGATGGAGGCATGGTAGCTGTTATTATACGCAAACTCTATCAACGTAATGTGTTGATCCCAGTTACCACCAAAGTCAATCACATAAGCTCGCAGCATATCTTCCAATGTCTTGATAGTTCTTTCCGACTGTCCATCTGTATGTGGATGAGCCGCGGTACTAAGGTCCAATCGTGTACCCAAGGTTTCCTGTAACTGGTGCCAAATCCTAGAAATGAGTCGAGGATCCCAATCTGACACTATGGACACCAGAATTCCATGAAGACGTATGATTTCATTGACATAAATCTGAGCAAGTCTTTCAAGTGGATACTTAACTCCTATAGGAATAAAGTGTGCCGACTTCGTAAGTCTATCCACTATAACCCATATGGCACCCTGTTTTTGCGACGTACTGGGTAATCCAACCACAAAATCCATGGTGATATGCTCACATTTCCATTCCAAAATAGCTAATGGTTGTAACAGTCCTGCAGGTCGTTGATGTTCCGCCTTAACCTGCTGGCATGTCAAACAGGTTTTAAAAACTTGGCAACATCTTTATTCATGCCTTCCCAGTAGTCTGTCGCTTCAGATCCTTGTACATCTTATTGCTTCCTGGATGCATCATGAACCATGTCTTATGCGCTTCCTCTCAAATCTATTTTCCAAGGTGATATTCCGCAGGGACACAGATCCGCTATCGAAATCTAAGCAATCCATCAGACCCTACGGAGTGATCTATCATTCCACCTTTTTCGACACTTTGTTTCTGAGCGATTTTCTTATGATCCCGCATCTAAGCTTCCTCTATCTGGGGTTATAATAGCAGGTTGAGCTTTCAAATTAGCCAAGCTCCATTTATTGTCCCGCCCTACCGGTATCCAGTTGGTAAGTTCCTCCAGCATCTCACATTTCTTAATTACCACGCTCGCGAGTTTCGCCTGTCGACTTAACGCATCCGCTACAACATTAGCTTTACCTGGATGATAGTTTAATAACACAATCATAATCTTCAAGAAATTCAATCCATCTCCTTTGCCTCAAATTCAAGTCTTGCTGAGTGAAGAGGTACTTAAAATTTTTGTAATCGGTAATTACCTCAAACGTAGCGCCATAAAGTTAATGTCGCCATTTCTTAAGAGCAAAAGCTACCGCAACTAGCTCCAAATCGTGAGTAAGATAATTCACTTCGTGATACTTCACTTTCCTAGATGCATACGCTATTACCTTCCGGGCTTACTTCAATGCGCATCCTAACCCCTCTTTCGAAGCATCCGTGTATACCACAAAATTATCCTGCCCGTCTGGTAAAGCAAGAACAAGAGATGTGGTTAATCTCCTTTTCAATTCTTAGAAACTATATTCAGCTTTATTTCCCCATTCAAACCTTGCTTATTTTCGAGTCAACGGGGTCAATGGTGTGGATCTCTTCGAGAAATCCCAGTTGAAATGCCGGTAATATCCTGGAAAAAATAAAAAACCGGGCACTTCTTTGGGATTCTTTGGTGGTTGCCATTTAAGAACGGATTCAACCTTTAAAGGGTCAACGACAATTCCTGGTTGAGAAATAACATGACCCAAGAAGGTTACTTGACTTAACCAAAATTCGCATTTGCTAAATTTAGCATAAAGCTTGTGATCCTGCAGGGTTCATAATACTATTCGAAGGTGCTCTTCATCCGCTTGAGTCCTAGAATAAACCAAGATATCATCAATAAAAATTACCACAAATCGGTCCAAGTATGGCCTAAAAAATCGATGCATCAAATCCGTGAATGTGGTTGGCACGTTAGTCAACCCAAAAGGCATTACTACAAACTCATAATGTCCATAGTGGGCATTGAATGCAGTCTTGGGTATATCCCCTTCTTTAATCCGAACCTGATAATATCCCTGCCTCAGGTCGAATTTAGAGAAGACTGTGGCACCCTAAAGTTGATCAAACAACTCATCAATTAGGGGTAAAGGATACTTATTCTTTACTGTCACTTTATTTAGGCCACGATAATCAATACATAATCGTAACGTACCATCATTCTTCTTCACAAACAACACCGGAGCTCCCCAAGGAGAAACACTAAGCCTAATAAACTCTTGCTTCAACAAATCTTCTAATTGCGTCTTTAACTCCTTCAGTTCAGCAGGTGCCATCCTATATGGCGTCTTAGAAATTGGCACAGTTCCAGGAAGTAATGAGATGGAAAATTCCACTTCTTATTCTGGAGGTAATGTTGTCAAATCCGAAGGAAAGACATCTGCAAATTCCCTAACAACAGGTATTTATTCCAACCAGATTTGATCTCCTGGCTTATTTATTATCAAGTAAGACAAGTATCCTATAGTGCATTTCCAAAGTAATTTTTGCGCCCTAACCTCAGATATCAACCCCGTACTAACAATTCCTCCCTTAAGTTGCAGTTGCAGAACAGGTCCGTTCTCCATTCTAAAACTCATTATTTTAATCTTACAGTCCACATGAGCATTCCATCTGGCTAACCAATCCATACCCAAGATAACATCAAATTCATATAGTGGCATTATCGCCAAATTAGGTTCAAAGTTTTTATCTTCTATCTCCACACTACAGTCCCTAAACAGTATGTCAGAATAGGCTTAGGTGCACCAGGGATGCTAATTTCTAGAACGTACGGAACCCTTTGCGCGGTTAGATTTGTATATAGTATGAAATTAGTCGACACAAAAGAATGACTGGCTACTCGATCTATCAAAACTTTAGCTAATTTACCGAGAACAGGAAGTGTACCTTCAATGACATAAACTCTAGCAGGAACCTTAGACTTGTTTGCCAGGTCATTTATCTGTCGGGGCACAGGTTATCTGGATCCCTGCAATAAACCTGCCTGAAGTGGCGCCGCTGTGCAAAATCGATGGAAATATGCATTGTTCTTACGTCGACACTCTGTATCTCGATGCCCCAACTTCTGGCAGAAGTTAGAGCGGGGCACATTGGAATTGGTCAGTCCAGCTAGAGCCATCAATTGAGCTGGTGCAGTTCTTGGCCGGTTGCCAGCTCTCTGGGTTTGATTTGGTTTGAACCCCGGCTGTTTGGTTAGAATCGTGGGTCAGGGTGCAATCTACCATGCTATGTCTTGTTGTGGCTAGCATTGAGCTTGTTCTTTCCTGAGCTTCCCTTGGGCCTCTTATACTTGTTGGGCTATAACAAAGGCTTCTTCAAATGTGCCATGCCTGGTAGCCACCATGGCTGTTTGAATTTCTTGTCTCAGTCCTTGCGTGAATCGTCTTTTTCATTCTGCATCAGTTTCCACCAACTTAGGGGCAAACTTGGCCAGCTTGGTAAATGTGGCTTCTTAGTCAACCACACTTCGTGTCCCTTGTGTTGATGAATTCACTTTTCTTCATTTCTTGTACCAACGGCGAAATATATTTAGTGTTAAACTCTTTTAAGAAATTGGCCCAAGTTTAAGGCGTACCCTCACGTTCCCAACGCAAATTTACCAAAGCTCACCAAGGGCGGGCTGCTCCTTCCAACTGGAAAATAGCAAATGCAACTCTCATTGATTCACTATAATCTAAGGCTTTATAGATGTTTTCAATAGCCTCGATCCATTTCTCGACAATTTCGTTGTCAGGTTCCCCATTGAACATCGTCGGTTGGAACTTCATAAACCCTTCCAATGTCATATCTTCTGTGATTGCAGCTCCTCGTGGTTTTGGGTGGGGCTGTGCGCCCATCTGCTTGTAAAACTGTCACATTTGAGTAAAGCTTTGCATCATTTGTGCAACTACTTCTTAAAAGGGTTACCCTAGGTTCCTTCACTGCTTCCTTCGCCTTCCATTGCCTATATAATACCGAGGTACGTTAGTTAAATATTATTAAACAGGTGAAAGGGAGTTAGTATGACTCCAGAATTGTTTGAATATGTCATGCTAACCCATTGTTAAGAGGGTTATCAGTCAGAAGTCAGGAAACATGTACGGGGTATTCATAGCACAACTTCTATATACATTAACATTATTTTACAATAGCCACAAACCTAACCCAGACATCTATTACACTGTACACTAGATAGGATAAGTTATATACATCTACCACTAGGGTCCACAACTCTTTCTTCCCCTACGAGCTACCATCAGACACTGAGTCCACCCAGATTGCTCGGAGGACCGTCCACACTCCTCTGAAAGTGGTTCGTCCCCCTGGAATACGTTAGCGATTTGCACAGAGAACTCCTCCTGGGGCAGCTTGTGTCCGGCTGCTATCCCCCTCAAATGACGACCCGACGCATGCATCAAAGTGTGTTGGCGGCTCTCCAGCCTTGTCATCTCATCTTTTAGTGGCGCTATCCTAAGCTGGGCGAGTCGGTAGTCGTGAAGCCATCGTTCCTTGGCAGCCACAGCACCCCTGTTTCGTCTGTGTTGCCGTCGAATTGCCTGCTGTATATCCCGTATTGCCTCCTCTCTTTCGTCCAATCGGTCTCTAGTTATCACAACCTCCCGGTGGACGAGGTGGCTAGCATCTCTAGCCTGCAGTGCCTCATCGGTGGTGTCGGTGTGGGTTCCAAGGCAGTCGGAGCTGCACCCACATGCATTGCATAACTCCAGACGGTACTGGCACACAAACTAAAGTAGTGCATCAACATCCTCAGGGGCCTATTCCTGATTAGGTCTAGGATCCTTTGCTATACCTAAACAGTATCGGTTCGGGATAAAGAAATAGAAAATTCCCCAAAAATCAAAAATAAAACAAAAGTAGAAAGAGCATAACCCCGATAATATATAAATCGATGCAAGTAATGTACTTAATACGATTTCAAACTACAAGTATCAACATCCTATCATCTAAGCCGGCTCTCAACCCCCTACTACTAAGGGATCAATCCCAAAAAGAGCGACCTTGAAATCACCAGCTATACACAAGGTTCACCCACCACCCTGCCAGCTTCTAAACTCTGTTCCCTAAGGGTGGGGGATAACATCCACCTATCAACCTATGGCTTCTCACTTGGAGGCCGTACTAGTTATATCACTGTCATTAGACCTACCTGACGGAGGGTTATCTGCACATCCCGACATTCGTGCTACTGTCATCACTCTGTCGTGTAGTTTCTATGTGGTGATTTCCATTCCCTGGACAATTTTTTCCAAACACTAGGTATTATTGAGAAGCTCGATGACCTGCTGCATCAGTTCTTCCTGTCTTATTGCATTCTCAGTGATATGGCACTGAAGGTTCGCTCCATATAATAAGACTTCTTCCTTAGCTTACAATTCCTGCAGAATGTCTCACTCACGCTCCAGGTGTTCCTCTGTCGCCTTAAGTCTCTCCCGAAGGGAGGTCAACTCAGTCTCGTAGCCCTCACGGTTAGTTATAAACTGCGCGTACTCCTCATCTGAATACCTGTAAGTCTGGTAGCTGTACTGGCTGCAACCATCACAGCCATACTGTTGATAAGCCACCAGCTATCGGGTTTAACCCTCCCCCTCACAGACAGGGGAATAGTGAACGGAGCTACATTGTCTCAAGTCATCTTCCCCATTCAATCCATTCTACATTAGAGAAAAAGTAAAATTAGTCTAACCTAATACTCTGGATGCAATAAAGAATCAAAACACTCACAATTCTATCTCGTTGTCCCCTCTACCCATTCCCATTACTTAGTTCAGGCAATTAATCTAAAGTCTTAATCGTGGTTTAACTCCTAAAGTACTAATTATGAATGTCGCTCTGATACCACTCTGTGATGTCCCTATTTCTGTGACCCTGATAAATCAGCTAACAATGACATAGCCTGCGTCCCCCTGGCTCGCACCAGGACACATGTTGAACAAATACGCTCGCGTGAAATATAGAAAGAAAATTGAATAAAACATCATAAAGAAAGGCAATAAAATATTTTGAACTATAAATAACACATGAGAGGATCCCTAGAGTAGAAACTACTAGGATATCCAAAGGATCTATATATAAGGCCACTGTCATATAACAGTGCTAACACAAAAAGAGAGGTTCATAAGGTTGTGTCGGTCTTATTCTAAAATAGACACCGATCGCAGGGCATACGTATACAATTCTTCTTAGTAACCTCCGAAATCTTCTAGAACGCCTCTCTATATGTCCGCGCCTCGATCACTGAGCATTTGGACCTAAGGGTAAGGGAAAAGGGATAACGGAATAAGCATGCACCGTGCAAGCTCAGTGAGCCTTCCCGGAGAATATATATATAATACATATATTTAAGAAGTAAAACCACGTAACAAGTAAGGCATATAACAAGTGGATAAAGTACATAAGCTGACTAGCAAGTATCAAGGATATCAAGATGAAGTGGTCAGCTCTAGGTACAATTCCCAAAGCCTATGTGGCTGGGAGGTTGATCCTAGGCTTGACTCCAAGCTGTGTCTACCGCTTGGAAAAGCCTGTCGCTAGACTTCCTAAAATGAATCCACTCGGTGAGGATCTAGCACGGTCGGGCGAGATTATCAAGTGTAAGTGCAAGTAGAAATGGTGCGCACTGGTAACTCATGAGTACCTGGGGACAAGCCCAACGTAGATCATAAGGTCAGACCTAGCCCGTTGTTGGCCCGTTCCATATGAGAGCTACGCTGAATGAGAGGAACCCCTCAATGTAATGTAGGCATCGATCGAGAATGTAACAAGCACAAGCAAGATGATCATAGGTTACCGGTGTGGTAAAGTACACCCTGGGCCTAAGATCGTAATCCAGTATTCAAGCACTCAAGAGCAAGTGGTAGCAAGACAAGTGAGCAAGTAATAGCATAAGTAAGCATATACAAGTAATGTCCAAGAGCAACATCAAGAATTATACGATAACATGGGAATCAAGATCATTTTGTTCAAGTATCAAATTCAAGCAAGACATGCAGACTTGTAGTATGATATATACAAGCATTCACGCAAGTCCTATTAGCTATGGGGACAAGTTGAAAAGTTTAGCGGGTCAACTCACCTTGATCGACATAGGCGGAGTCGGTGAGATTTTCCTGCAGATCTTCTAAAGGAAAAATAAAGTTCCAAATAAGGCGATGAGCAGGTAGCCTAGCTATCAAGGGTTATTCATAGGTATAGCGTTAGCTAAAAGTTAGATCTCGAGAACTATTCCAGTGAGAAGTTAGAAGGGCGTAAGATCATCCTTGCGTCGTTATCTTAACTTGTAATCTCGACTTGAGCTATCCATGATCACATGTACAAAGTAGCGTAAGCTCTCCGTGGCAAAAACGTCACGTCCAAGTATTGCAGTTAGAAAGGTTCTTATACAAAAATTGAAATGCCGAATTTCATGCACCGTGCTAGTGTCATGTTCTATTTAAAACCACATTCTGAAGCGTTCGTAATACCATTTCATAAACCACGAATTTTTGAATAAACTTAAGTTTAGAGGTTTAAAAAAAGTTATATTTTGGTCAAAACGGACGAGAAAGGAGGTAGATATGAATTTTCAAAGTTGCTGGATTAGTTTAGTATTTTTCTGAGAAATCAGCCAGACCACCTTAAATTCAAAAGTAGTTTTTGACTGTTATAAAATTCCAAATGACGATCCGTCAAATTCTATATAAACCTTATGAGAAGATGCTTAATTCAAGATGTAATTCATTTAAAATGGACAGACGATGAGAGAGATATGGGATGTCAAAGTCGCCGCATGACTGTAGCACTGCTGTGGTAAAACATAAGCTGCAGTGGAACTTTAAAATCGTTTCTAAGAAATTTATAAGTCCAAATTATGATCTAAATGATGATTAATGATCCTTGATTTATTAGGTTTAAATCAAGATAGATTTCATTAAAATTCGAGCATGTTTCGAAGAGAACATTTTAAAATCGGTCCAGTGATCCTGAAAATTCTGGGAATATCCTTATCAACGGACGATTTTCAACACTACGTTAGAACGATTTAGAGGTTCGGTCCACAAACCTTATGTCATGATATAAGGGTTTATGTCATGATAGATGGGTTTAAATGTATGTACAAATTTCATATAACAAGTAATTAGAGAGATGGTTCTAAGGCATCCAATAACAGGGTATCATACGTGCAAACTCATAACATGCCATCATTATCCCAAAAATCAAACTAAGCTGGTACTAGAAACTTGATAAGGGTGATCAAAGCTAACCTTTAAAAGTCTCAGAGTTCAAATGTCGAATTTGGTCTTGAGGTTGAAATGTCCTAAAGTCCAATGGAGGTTAAGAAAGTCGTTCACCGCTGCTGAATCGTCGAAAATGCCGCCAGAATGATGGAAGCAATCTTGTGATATTGTTTTGGTGTGATTTTAACAAGGTTTCGAGTCTATAGAAGGAATAAGGAAAGAGAGAGCTGGTTTTTTTTTTTTTCTCTAGTGACTTGTTGTAGTGGGTTTGCTAAAGTTTAGCTGGGTTTGAGATGTTTTTTTTTTTTTTTTCTCTAGTGACTTGTTGTAGTGGGTTTGCTAAAGTATGTAGCTGGGTTTGAGATGCTTTAAACCTGAAAATGGAAGACGAGCATGGCTTGCAGATTTCTTGAATTTTCAAAGAAAAAAGAGAGAAAAAAATTACGAAGGTGGTTGAGAATGGATGATGAAGTTTGGTGATGGTGGTGGCAATGAAAAAGGAGAAGAAACCCTTATTTATAGTAGTGTGTTGCTTCAGGCCAAAGTTTGGCACATGACAGCTAGCCACTCATCCCATTGTAAGAATGCCACGTTCCTTTTCTCCTACTGAGTTAATTAGTCAGCCATGCCACATATTGTGTTTGTAGACATCCTACCCAAAACAATGCCAGGTTTCATTCCTCACAAGGTTATTCCGCCACCTTTCTACCCTAAAACCCGTATGTGTTTAGCCTATGATTCCTAGCTCCCTAGTTATTATTATTATTATTATTATTATTGGTATTATAAAATGTCTCCACCGCCTATTTTGTTATTATTTATTTATTTATTATTTTTTTAACATTTCTAATTAATATTTTTTAATTTAAAACTTGTTCGAAAAGTAAGATTTAATAATCACTAAATCGAGTCGATTAAATAAAGTTAAGAAATCGTTGTCTACTCGTTAATCGATTATTATTTATTTATACAAAATTAAGCCGATTCGAGAGATTTTACACATTCTACACGTTTTATAACCAATTTCCACTACGTTGTAAGATTTGTGAGCAATATACACTAGATTATGGGCAAATTAAAAGAAGGAATTTCTTCTACCGAATAAACCCTTTTAGAGGAGAAACCTTCATCAGATTGAGCTTATACTTGGATTGGAACCTGTTGAATTTGCTTTCGATCATTGGGCCAATTGAAATCCTTTATTGTGGGCTCATTGTCTTAACTTTCTCTCATCTTGAAGCCCATATTCTTCGAGATAAGATAAGCTAATATGTTTGGGCTCTATGAAAGAGGGTTTGACTTGGATCTGTTGTTAGGCTTCTTCAATGATGAGCTGCAAGACATCTTGTACCTTTTTAGTTCTGTTTCGTATCATAGGCCCAACTATATTGACAAAAAGGATCCTTTGTTGAACTCCTAAGGCTTCTATTGGGGGTGAGGGAGAGTGTCGCCATTTATGGGAGAGGATGACGTGTGGCTCTGATTCCTTCTGATGTCCTCATGAATACATCAACGGTAATATGAGAATACATCACTTTTCAAAGTCAGATGTCGTTATTTAAATTATTAAAATCTAAATAATTTTAATAATTTTACTCATCTATTACTCTAATTTTAAATTTTGATTAAAATTTCTTTAAGTTATATAAAAATTTTTAAAATTTTTTTATTATGAAATAAATATAATAATAAAAAACTAAGTAATGAGAACAAAATTAAAAACAGGAATAACCAAAAAAAAAGGTAAAAGTAATGAAGATGAATAGAATTGAAAACATGAGTAAAACAAGTGGTAAAGAGTAGCGAAAACACATGCATCAGGTGAGAAGAAGAAAGAAATGTCAACAAATTAATGGGAATCACAAAATATATATATAAATAAGTGGTAAGAAAGAATATGTCCTAATAGAGTATAGTGTAATTTCAAATAGTTAATGAGTGAGATATTTTCTCTATCTCTAATTGTATCATTCCAATAGAATTTTTTACCAAGAAAATCCTCAAATAGAAAATATGGACATAAAATTAGAATTTAGAAATTTGTGGAAGGAAATAATGGTTTTGGATTTTGAAAATTCAAAATTAAGAGAAATCGGATTTCCAAAATCCGAAACAATGGGGCATACCTATTTAAGTAGTAATTAATTAGGTTAATTTAAAAAATTAATCAAAATCGGATTTTGAAAATCTGAAAAAAAATTAAAACATTTGAGAATTAAAAAAATAATTTTATTTTAAAATGAATAATATTTAAAAAATAAATCGGATTTACAAAATCCGAAAACATAAAAAATGGGATTTCGTAAATCAGATTTTAACATTTCAAATTTAGTAAATCCGATTTATAAATTTCGGATTTAGTAAATTTGAAATACAAAATTCAGAAATCCGAATTTTAGTAAAAAAAATTAATACACAAAAAATGATTAATTAATTTCACCTAATGAAATATTAATAAAGGAAAACTGAACAAGCCCGGGCTAAATCAAAAACCTCACTTTCGTGCTATGCATTCCAGAATCAGAAGCTTTCGACCAAGCTCAGGCTCAAATTAGTTTACCCATGAACGGATCTAGGCTTATACTTATTTAATTTATTAATCGGGACACAAAAAATTAAATCTTTAATTAAAGCGGAACTTAAAAATTATACCTTTTGTAGCGAAGTTCCTCGCTTAAAGAAAACCCTATTTTCTTAGCGCGAAATCCACAAGAAATCCGAAGAATTCTCCAATACAAACTCCGAGATAGTGTGGGCTATCGTCTACGGAGTTACCCACGAGCAATTGAACAAAACCCAGAAACTTGCTCTTCAAGATAACTCAAAAACTACACAAAGATGCTGCCATTTTCCGCCAGACTGCTGCTACCCTATACAAAGTCCGACCGGCCTGTTGTTCTTTTCCCTGGCCACGATCTGCGCCCCGTCCTCACGGATCACCAACCGGAGAAGAGATCGACGTGAAGGACAGCAGGATCAAGCACCCCAGGTTGAAGAACAACCGCTGGACTGTTGCGCTAAAAGAAATCCTGCGCGAATAAAAACTGGGCAGCAAACCCTGCTGGAGAGAAAAAATCTGGCGACAGCAGTTTTGTAGAATCAAGGGACTAATCGAAGGGACAGAGTTAATCTCGAAGAAGAAAGATCCTAGCTGACTTCGAGGAGAAAATTCGAAGAAGGAGAATTTCTCACTCTAAGCTAGACTTTCTTTTACTAGCCTTGTCTTGGCTCTCAAGTTTCTTCTTAGGGTTTTTGGCTGCCCATTATGTTGTATTTATAGGAGCTTCTAAGGAGACCTAATGGGCTCTCGAGTTAGGCCTTAAAATTCGACTTTCGTTGACCGCTAAGTCCTCCCGACTAATCAACTCCAATCGACCCTTTTAAATTAATTTATTTAATCCACTTTGTTAATTTAATTTAATCGAACCCTTAGAATTAATTAATTCAAAATCGAATTAATTTCTAAATTCACTTTGTCGATTAAATATTAATTAAACCCTTCGGATTAATTAATTTACCTTGTCGATTAGTCAAACGCATAATCGATCGTACCACTAACGGACCAATTATGGAACTACCACTCAAAAACGACTTTACATCGTGCCATTATTATTTCTTCTATCTCCCCACATTAAAGATCTAGTGCTTGTCGATTTATCAATTTACTGACAAATTAATTCACCGACTTCTTGGTTTCCGAGATTAGTACCACTCGACCTTTTATTATACCGAACATAAAGTTCACTGGCCAGGTTTAGTATAATAACCTTACGAGCTCATCTCGGGAGCACCATCAACCCGACGAACTGGTACGTGGATTCCTCCGACTAGCAACGGCACGCACAAAGCTAAACACCGCATACCCAACTTACCGAGGTATTGGCCTCAATTGACCTCACTCTTTGGCAAATCAAAGCATACGACACCCAACCCACACGCCCGTCCCAATCTCGGGATTGAGAGACGGAATACTAGGACCGAATTGACTACGCCGATCAGTACAAGTCAATTCTATCCAAACTGGTCGTGCTCAATATGCCCCGGGCATATCTGTGTGATTTAAACTAGTCTAGATAGACCAATTTTCAAACCACACAATAACCTATACCGATAGTATGTTTAGACTATCTAAGTTACGAGCATACTTTTAATATATCAATACTTTAACCAATAACGGTATCTACTGTGTTTGTCGACACCCCGTTATCTAGTTCTATGATATAAAGGAACAGATTTATACTGAAACAAAATGATATGTCATCTGTGGATATTAGTTTTTGATACAAGCCATAGCTTTTCTGTATTCAAAACTAACAATCTCCCACTAATACTCAAAGCTATGCTAAGAAGTACAAAAACTGTCCAACCCGCTATTACACTGCTGTCATAATGAAATCTCCAAAACACCTTTAAGCTCACTGACATGGCTCTCTCAAGAATCTGACTCCCATGCCCTCCACATGCCTCTCAAAGACCTTTGGGGTCAATGGCTTGGTGAAAGGATCTGCAAGGTTGTCCTCTGAAGCTATCTTGGCCACGATCACGTCTCCCCTCTTTACGATTTCTCGTATCAGGTGGTACTTGTGCTCTATGTGTTTACTCGCCTTATGGGCTCGTGGTTCCCTTGAGTTAGCAACTGCACCATTGTTATCACAATAAACTGTGATAGACCTAGGCAACTCTGGAACCACATCTAAGTCCATCAGGAAGCTCCTGAGCCATACAGCCTCTTTCGCTGCCTCTGAAGCGGCAACGTACTCGGCCTCCATGGTAGAGTCTGCCACGCATTTCTGCTTGACACTCTTCCATACTATGGCTCCACCTCCCAGAGTAAACACAAACCCAGAGGTAGACTTACTCTTGTCCATATCTCCTTGAAAGTCCAAATCTGTGTAACCCAATGGTACAAGCTCCTGCGCTCTATAAACTAGGACATAATCTCTCGTCCTGCGCAAGTACTTGAGAATGCATTTTACTGCCTCCCAGTGAGCCTTCCCAGGGTTACTCTGATATCTGCTAACCATGCCAACGGCAAAGCAAATATCAGGCCTCGTGCACAACATAGCATACATGAGGCTACCCACTGCAGAAGCATAGGGTACCGCCTTCATGGCATCTATCTCCTCAGCAGTCTTAGGACACTGCTCCTTAGACAAATGCACTCCATGCCTGAAGGGTAGTGAACCCTTCTTGGAGTTCTGCATGTTAAAACGGGCCAGAATCGTGTCTATGTAGGATGCCTGTGAGAGAGTCAGAGAACATCTCCTATGATCTCGAATAATCTTGATCCCAAGGATATGTCCAGCCTCTCCCAAATCCTTCATATCGAATTGCCTGGACAGCCATGCCTTTACGTCTGACAACACCTTCTTACTGTTGCCAATAAGAAGAATGTCATCTACATAAAGTACGAGGAACACCACTATCTCACCATCACGCCTGCAATAAACACACTGCTCATCCGGAGACTGAGTGAATCCATAGGACTGGATAACCTCATCAAAACGAATATTCCAAGATCTGGATGCTTGCTTAAGTCCATAAATGGACCTCCTAAGCCTGCATACCTTGTGCTCTTGGCCCTTAACAATGAAGCCCTCTGGTTGCTGCATAAAGATGGTCTCCTCAAGACTTCCATTAAGGAAAGTTGTCTTGACGTCCATCTGCCATATCTCATAATCCATATGAGCAGCTATGGCCAAGGGAATCCGGATCGACTTAAGCATAGCTACCGGGGAAAAGGTCTCCTCATAATCGATCCCTTCTTTCTGAGTATACCCTTTCGCCACAAGCCTAGCCTTGAAGGTCTAAACCCTCCCGTCAGATCCTCTCTTTCGCTTGTAGACCCATTTGCACCCAATAGGCCTAAACCCATCAGGAAGGTCTACCAGCTCCCAGACTTGATTTGAGTCCATAGAACCCATCTCAGCAATCATCGCTCTCTACCAAGAATCTGCATCTTTATCCTGGAAAGCCTCATTGTAGTTAACTGGGTCTGGTTCATGAGCACCAGGGATAAAGTCCGAAGACTCACCCAAACCCATGTACCTCTCGGGCTGTCACACAGCCCTCCCACTACGACGAGGCGCAGCCTGTGTAAGAGCATCATCTGTGATAGTGCGTGCAGTTTCCTGTGGTGTGTATTCCTGTACGCGTGCATCTGGAATAGTGGACTGACTTCTAAGCTCTTCCAATACTACCTTGCTGCTTGACTTGTGATCTAAAATATAGTCCTCCTCAAGAAATCTGGCATTGGTGCTGACCACCACCTTCTGATCCTGAGAACTATAAAATAAACCACCTCTCGTTCCTTTGGGGTAGCCTACAAACAGTATAACCTTAGATCTTGCCTCTAACTTGCCTGCATCTGCCTCGAGCACATGTGCTGGACAACCCCAAATCCTGAGATGTCTCAGAGTAGGCTTACGCCCACCCCACAACTCTACTGGTGTCGTAGGCACAGACTTAGATGGCACAAGGTTGAGGATAAAACATGTTGTGTCTAAGGTATAACCCCAAAACGAGGTAGGCAACTCACTGTAACTCATCATCGATCTAACCATCTCCATAAGAGTCCTGTTCCTCCTCTCTGCTACACCATTCTGCTGGGGTGTGCCAGGTGCAGACAACTGAGTCTGAATACCCTCCTCTGACAAATAGGTCCTAAATTCACTAGAGAGGTATTCGCCACCGCGATCAGACCGCAGTGACTTGATACTCTTACCCAGATGGTTCTCCACTTTTACCTTGAATTCTCTGAACTTGCCAAAGCATTCAGACTTGTGGCGCATCAGGTATATGTATCCATATCTAGAGTAATCATCCGTGAAAGTCACGAAATACTCATAACCACCTCTAGCCTGAACTGACATAGGCCCACACACGTCAGAATGAATCAACTCTAAAACCTCTTTGGCCCTATACCCCTTCGCCTTAAAAGGCCTCTTGGTCATTTTACCCTCCAAGCAGGACTCACAGGTTGAATAGTTGTCAATATCTAGTAAGTCCAAAGACCCACTCTTGACCAACCTTTGAATCCTACTAAGGTTGATAAGACCTAGTCTCAGGTGCCAAAGATAAGTCTGATTCAAAGGGGAAGATTCCTTTCTCTTATTATGATTTAGTGATGAGTTACTAGTTTCTGTGCTTTGCATAACTGGGGAGTAAGTCTTGATTAAAAACAGATTGTCAACCAATGTACCGGAACATATAAGTTTCTGGCATTTTCTTATAAAAACCGAACCATCAGAAAATACACACTTATAACCATCCAAAACAAGTTTTGAAACTGAAAGCAAGTTCTTTCGAAAACTAGGTACATAAAGACAATCCTTCAAATATAAAATAGAGTCTGAAAAGTAAAGACTAATAACTCCCACTGCAGCCACAGAAACTCTGGTAGTATCCCCAAGGTAGACTTGCAACTCTCCCTCTCTAAGCAGCCGGGTCACTTGGAACCCCTGCAAATAATTACAAACGTGATCAGTGGCTCCCGAATCCACACACCAATTATCCGTGGGAATCGCAGCTAAACACGTCTCAGTGACTAGGGAAAATTTACACGTACCTCGAGGCTTTGGGCAGTCCTTCTTCCAATGTCCCGCTTTGCCACATCTGAAGCATTTGCCTCTCGGCTTCTGTTTATTGGCAATGCCCGCCTTGGGTCCATGACTGGCTCCTACTTTCTGGCCTCTCTTCCTCTTTTGCTTCCTGGCTTTGGGCCCAGCAGAGGAACCTGAGGGACCAACAGTAGCCAAGGCTTGCTTCTTCTCAGCGAAGAGGCTCTCAGCAGACACCAATGCAGTCATGAGCTCAGAAAGTGAATATGAGAGATTCCCCATATTATAGTTCAATCGAAACTGCTCAAAACTGGGAGGCAAGCTCTGAAGGATGATATCGACCTGGGTTTCCCCATCAATCTCACCTCCCAATACCTCGATCTCATTGATACAACCAATCATGTCCAGTACGTGATCTCTCACTAAAGTGCCCTCAGCCATCTTAGCATTCATGAGTTTCCTCATAGCTGACTGCTTGGCTGCCCTGCCCTGATGTCCAAACATCTCCCTGAGGTTGAGCATCATATCGTAGGCTGAGGTCATCAACTAATGCTGGTGCTGCAGTACACTTGACATGGAAGCCAAGATGTAACACCTGGTCATCTCATCAGCTTTCTGCCACCTCGTATATGGCTCTCGCTGTGGCATCCTCACTGGGCTTAGGGGGACACTCCTCAGTGAGCACGTACTTATAACCCTCGGCGGTTAGGACAATGTCCAGGTTTCGTTTCTAATCAATGTAATTAGGACCGGTGAGTTTGTTTTGGTTCAGAATGACAGCTAGCGGGTTGAACGACATATCAACTGAAAATAATGAAAAAACATGTCTCAGTATACTTTTCAAAAATATTGAAAAATCCTCAGAAAAGAAATATAATCTTCTACCGACATCTCTCCCACCGGGATTAACGCAGGTCACGATGGGTGAACGTCTACGCCAACCCACATTCGTTCGAGAAGAACCGAAGTTCATTAATTTTATTATCTGACCAACGATCTTATGATCAATGAAATTAATAGTCGATAATTTTAGCCGTACACGTAAATAGCGTTACCTCGATGGGAGGGATACTATAAACAGTACACTAAGTGTATGCCATTACGTGACTTCTAAGTTTGTTACTTAGGGTACTAATGCGCCTCGGATGGCGAGGGTGTCGCAACTTTTCCCAATTAAACGCACTACAGTCATCCATTTAGAAATTCATTCCAGCGATATCTGTGATTGAAAACTCATCCGATGGGGAAGCCGTTTAACCACATCGCCAATGAACCCGTAATGGAGGCCATGAGGCTATTAACCAACCCGCTCCTACTTAGATTTTTTAAAATAATTTCAATTCGCCCTAGTTTTCTTGGTTTTCCATTTCGGTTTTCTACGTAATTAGGAATCACCCAAAAATTACGATAAACCAAAATCCTGGTTTTCTCGGTTTTCTACGTAATTAGGAATCACCCAAAATTACGATAAACCAAAACCCCACGTAATTAGGAATCACCCAAAATTACGATTAAACCAAAACTTGCGAATATAATTAAGTTTGAGGATTTTTACGTTTTAACATGCAATATCTTAACTATGGATATTCGCACCCATAAAACCGTTGGAGTTTTAATATGCGAATAATCTACCTTAGTTAACTGTACATTACCTTTTGAAAAAACTTTTGGTTTGAATTTCGTTCATGCATAATAAAATGAAAATCACACAATCAACGAAAAAATCATAAATACGGGAAATTAAATAAAATAAAATTTCCCGACTATTATGGCCTTCTCTATCGTTGATTCCTTGGTGCCCTGGTGACACTTCCCGTCGTGTCGCTCCCACTCGTTATTTGGATTCCTCTCGATTCGCCCGGGTTTTCTCGGTTTATTCCGTAATTAGGAATCACCCAAAATTACAATAAACCAAAACCCGCGAATATAAGTTACCCAAAATAACGTCTTCGTCAAATTACATAAATTCCTATATACAAAGGCGTTTTCTAGGAATTTAAAGACGACATGATTATATCAAATCCTACTACAAGATTTTTCTAATCCTACACGGCTTCCAGCTCGTGGTTATTACTATTACAGAAATTTCCATTAAAAAATAAAACAAGCCCGGACATGTCCCGGGGTTTATGAATGAAAATTAAATTTCTACCATAATAGCCGGGAAACCAATAACCACCTGTTTAAACATTTCGACAAAAATACTAATGCCAAAATAAAGCCGTGTAATAAATCAAACAAGTATAAGACCGAAACCAACGCTCTGATACCAATTTGAAGGAAAACTGAACAAGCCCGGGCTAAATCGAAAACCTCACTTCCGTGCTATGCATTCCAGAATCGAAAGCTTTCGACCAAGCTCAGGCTCAAATTAGTTTACCCATGAACGGATCTAGGCTTATACTTATTTAATTTATTAATCGGGACACAAAAAATTAAATCTTTAATTAAAGCGGAACTTAAAGATTATACCTTTTGTAGCGAAGTCCCTCGCTTAAAGAAAACCCTCTTTTCTTAGCGCGAAATCCACAAGAAATCCGAAGAATTCTCCAATACAAACTCCGAGATAGTGTGGGCTATCGTCTACGGAGTTACCCACGAGCAATTGAACAAAACCCAGAAACTTGCTCTTCAAGATAACTCAAAAACTGCACAAAGATGCTGCCTTTTTTCGCCAGACCGCTGCTGCCCTATACAAAGTCCGACCGGCCTGTTGTTCTTTTCCCTGGCCACGATCTGCGCCACCGTCCTCATGGATCACCAACCGGAGAAGAGATCGACGTGAAGGACAGCAGGATCAAGCACCCCAGGTTGAAGAACAACCGCTGGACTGCTGCGCTAAAAGAAATCCTGCGCGAATAAAAACTGGGCAGCAAACCCGGCTGGAGAGAAAAAATCTGGCGACAGCAGTTTTGTAGAATCAAGGGACTAATCGAAGGGACAGAGCTAATCTCGAAGAAGAAAGATCCTAGCTGACTTCGAGGAGAAAATTCGAAGAAGGAGAATTTCTCACTCTAAGCTAGACTTTCTCTTACTAGCCTTGTCTTGGCTCTCAAGTTTCTTCTTAGGGTTTTTGGCTGCCCATTATGTTGTATTTATAGGAGCTTCTAAGGAGACCTAATGGGCTCTCAAGTTAGGCCTTAAAATTTGACTTTCGTTGACCGCTAAGTCTTCCCGACTAATCAACTCCAATCGACCCTTTTAAATTAATTTATTTAATCCACTTTGTTAATTTAATTTAATCGAACCCTTAGAATTAATTAATTCAAAATCGAATTAATTTCTAAATTCACTTTGTCGATTAAATATTAATTAAACCCTTCGGATTAATTAATTTACCTTGTCGATTAGTCAAACGCATAATCGGTCGTACCACTAACGGACCAATTATGGAACTACCGCTCGAAAATGACTTTACATCGCGCCATTATTATTTCTTCTATCTCCCCACATTAAAGATCTAGTGCTCGTCGATTTATCAATTTACTGACAAATTAATTCACCGACTTCTTGGTTTCCGAGATTAGTACCACTCGACCTTTTATTATACCGAACATAAAGTTCACTGGCCAGGTTTAGTATAATAACCTTACGAGCTTATCTCGTGAGCACCATCAACCCGGCGAACCGGTACGTGGATTCCTCCGACTAGCAACGGCACGCAAAAAGCTAAACACCGCATACCCAACTTACCGAGGTATTGGCCTCAATTGACCTCACTCTTTGGCAAATCAAAGCATACGACACCCAACCCACACGCCCATCCCAATCTCGGGATTGAGAGACGGAATACTAGGACCGAATTGACTACGCCGATCAGTACAAGTCAATTCTATCCAAACTGGTCGTGCTCAATATGCCCCGGGCATATCTGAGTGATTTAAACTAGTCTAGATAGACCAATTTCCAAACCACACAATAACCTATACCGATAGTATATTCAGACTATCTCAGTTACGAGCATACTTTTAATATATCAATACTTTAACCAATAACGGTATCTACTGTGTTTGTCGACACCCCGTTATCTAGTTCTATGATATAAAGGAACAGATTCATACTGAAACAAAATGATATGTCATCTGTGGATATTAGTTTTTGATACAAGCCATAGCTTTTCTGTATTCAAAACTAAAAATGGCCAAAAAATTAAATGTAAAGAAAGTACGGAGGAACAATCATATGGAATTAAAGCATAATATATTAAAAAAAAAATTGAAGAGTTAAAAAAAATGATAAAAAGTAGAAAATGAAAATATGCAAAAAATCAAATGTATTCTACGACTGTCCATATCGTCTAGGTAGAGGCACATTTCTTCTACCAACCCTCCTAGTTATAGGGCATGTACTAGAACTAGCACCCCATTAACCCCCACCTAGTGAACCTCTGTCTCCACCTCCACCTCCACCTCCACCTCCACTTCCACCAACTCCTCCACCTCCTCCGTCATGTGGCGGCGTAGAACCTCCATAATCTTGGTTCTTTTCATCATCATCTTCTTCATTTTCTGCAACCAAATTTTCCACATCCAAATGCTCTCCTATGATTGCCCTCCTCTTTCTGCCTCCTCCCCTAGGAGGAACGTTCCTCACTCTGCGACTCGGATGTGGGGTTTGAGAGAATGTAGGTTGAACACATCTGAGAGTATTTGTGTGGCCTCGACCGAGTCAAAAGTACCGCCACCAAATGTGAGGGCACTATGGAAAGAGGTGATAATATCTTTGACGTACTGCATGATATCGGGGTCATCAAAGATATAATTCGATTGGAATTTCATACCCCTATTGTAAGCGTCACTCACCACCTCCATCTATAAATGATTTAAATAAATACAATAGTTAAAAAAATTAGATAAAACTGTAAAAGATGTAAAAATGACAAATAAGCAATAATATTGAAAACTCACATATAGTCTCTCGTGGGCAGAAACACCTCGGTATCCATCCACAAAATCAATGTTGGGATCATTGATTAGTTTGACCGTATGGCGGTTAAACCACGAACGGTACTCATCGTCTGCCGTAGGAGAAACCTCCGATACCAAATCATCTCTAAAGCCAAGTCTCCTATTATCCCATTCCTTCATGTAGGAGTGACTGTCTATGCCGTAGTCGATGTACCCATCCTTGCCTTCCCTTCGCAAGCATTTGATTATATCTCTCTTCCGTCAATGGATAAATTTGAGGGTTACCAGGACGTGATTGGCGGAACCCAAATTGGTGAAGAACTCTATCGGCCTTATGAGGCTCTTGGCACTCCCAAAATATAAGAAAAGTTTGGGACATCCAACAATCAGGGTCTTCTTGGTAGAAATAGGGGAGATAATCAAGGATACCGTCCTCAGCGTATGGCAGCCATTTAAACTAACAGAAAAAAAAAAAAAAACAAATTCGATAACATCGAACATATAAAAAATTGGTAAATGGAAATATAAACTATATTAATAAGAGGAGCTAAGTTAATAAAGAACTCACATCATCATCTCTAAGACTGTTCAACTGATCTCTGTACGCCGGCAGGATGTGAGTAGTGACATCATCATAAGTGAAATGTACATCCCACCGTTGTGCCAACGGGTGACCCACTTCGGGTCTGTCAGTACTTGCAATTCTAGGCGGGCTGATGCGAGGAATACGCTCCCAAGCCCATACCTGTATAAACAAATTAAACATTCATTTGAAAGGGTAATATAAGGGGAAAACAGTAATAAAAAAGAAGAAAAATGAACTTTAACTGTGAACATATTCATTATTGAAAATATTAGTAAATATTAGTAAATATGTTTACATGATAGGAAACCGGTTATGTCATTGGCATCGTGAATGCATGCCTTGCATAGGTCGCGGTATAAACCGGCAAGGGCCACCGAACCCCAACTCAGTACACTGCACCTATCTTGAAACTTTATATTGACAAGCCAGTGCAGAGGGGCAAAGTTGTTTGCTTTGTCGGTGAATATCATCCCATAAAGGAGGTATAGAAAGCACCTTGCCCGGCGTACATAACGCTCCCTATCAAGCCTTGGCGGGACTGGATTCTAAATCTCACGCAATCGACGGTTGAGATGCAATGCGTTGCCTTTCAAATGATGTGGCTCGGGGTAAAAACCCAACAACCGGCCACATTCGCCAATCCATTCTTACGTAGTTCGTTGAGGAAAGGTACCCGTGACTGCTGGACCGTCCGTACGGTGGCCAAAAAGTACTTGAACATCCTGCAATGTCACAGTCGCCTCGCCGAATTGAGAGTGAAAAGTGTGAGTCTCCGGTCACCATCTCTCAACCAATGTCATTATAAGGGCATGGTCGAGTTGAATCTACGCCACACGTGTGACACCTCCAAATCCAAACTTTTCCAGCTCATCTTGCACTTCGGGTAGTTCATTTGGCAGATGATCCCACATATTACTATCACATCATCTACATTTCAGGGTCTTGGAGAGATCTGTGTCTACCCTGCAGATAAAGCAGCTCAGGTTCGATAGGACCTAGATTGAGATACTTGCGGCATTGACTGTTTTGGCTCGAAGAAGCCATTCTACCTAGTAGAACACTTCTATCATTAACAATCCATCAAACTAAAGCTATAAGTAAAATAAATACCAAATAATTGAATACACAATTAAAATTGTATCCAAAAAGTACGTTCATATATATTAAGCACACAAATATAAATAATACTAAATATAGAATTATTGAAAAACACTAACTATTTGTGGACTACAACAAAAGAAAACTCACTCAATCATTTTATCGAACACCTTGTAAGCATCATTCATATATAGTTTCACAAATTAAAGATTCATAGCATCCATGCCTCACATTGTCATACATTACCATAAACAACTACAATTTAATCACAATCAACAAGCCTAGATGTTACTACACCATTCAAGAATCATTTGAAAACATAACCCTAATTCTAGGAAATATTTTGGAAAAAAATGTGAAGAAATCGTACCTTCAATTTCATATGCTATTGATGTTGTAAATGTGTTATGGTAGATGTTTGATTGCAATTTGAGTGTAGAACTCCCAAAAATTTGAGACAAAGTTTGAAAAAATTGGATTTGTGGCAAATGGGTAGCTTGGTTCGCGGTGTAGGGGCACAGGTGGGTTATTTATTTGTGAGGCTTCAAAATAATGACACAACGGTTGGGTCGCGAGGGACGCGTACGTCGCGCCCTTGAGTGCGTGCGCGACGGACGCACATGGTAGGCAGTAAGAACTGCCTACCACGCGTGTCTCAATCGCGCCACAGGGCGCGACGGACGCGCGCGGAAGGCCATCCTCACTGCCATCCACGCGCGTCCCTCACGCCCCAGAGCGCGAAGGACGCCAGCGGAAAGCAGTGCTTACTGCATTCCGCCCACATCAGTAGCGCTCCAGGGCGTGACGGATTCACGCGTCGCGCTCCAGCTTTAAAAATGCCACATTGTGGCATTTTCAAAGCTACCACCCAACCGCGCCCCGCCACCAGTCGCCCACGCACGCCTCGCGGAAAAACTTTGCCCAAACACCAATTTTTCCAATATTTCTCTCAAAGTTTTGGGATTTCTACACTCAAATTGCAATCAAACATCTACCATAACACATTTACAACATAAAGAGCATATCAAATTGAAGGTATGATTTCTTTACAATTTTTTCCAAAATATTTCCTAGAATTAGGGTTATGTTTTCAAATGATTATCGAATGATGTAGTAACATCTAGGCTTGCTGATTGTGATTTTATTGTAGTTGTTTATGGTATTGTATGACAATGTGAGGCATAGATGCTATGAATCTTTAATTTGTGAAGCTATATATGAATAATGCTTAGAAGGTGTTCGATAAAATGCTTGAGTGAGTTTTCTTTTGTTGTAGTCCACAATGGTGTGAATGAAGCAAGCCTCCAATACAAACGTTGCCTCTTCCAATGGAACCAAAAAGAAACACCTAGAAAGAGGGCTCATTTGAGGAAGGAAGACATCGAAAAAGGAGCTAATCCCAAGGAAGCTATAGAGCTCATGAAAGAGCGACCACTGCGAGACCAAAGAGCTGTGGGCCCAAAGAGCAAATATTGGGATTACATTCAACGAATGGGGTGGAAAAATTTGCTTCTAACCGAAAAAAATGCAACACGACATTGGTTCGTGAATTCTATACGGCTTTGACATTCAAGGATGATGAGAACATGGTGTCAGTTCGATCACAGAAATTCAAGGTGACGAGGAAATCCATCAATGAGTTGCTTGAGCTCAACTTGGGCATTATACCATGTGCACTAATGGAGTAAAAAGTTTCACGCCAACTCCAAGTGATTTACACCTGATTTTGAGGAGTCACATCCAAGCACCGGATTCGTGGGTGGATATCAAGTATCAAGATTTCAACAGTATGGCACGAACCCTTTATATATTTATGGTCCATAATGTGTCGCCGGTGATGAATATCAACCCAACAAAGTTTCGATTGCAATTGTTGATGCTCATGTACAAGCAAGCGGAGTTGGACTTAGGAGACATCATCCTTGATCTAATGATAGATGCTCTTGAGAAGAAAAAGAAGACTCCATTTATCAGCACTGATATCCTGCAAATATCGAAAGGCGTCCTGACTGTATTCAAAAAGCTCCGCACCCACTCTATCAAACTTCTGAGGTTGGCAACATTCGCCCATTTTCCAACACAAGCTATTCAATCTATTGCCACGAAAATACGTCAATAGATTGCTTTGAACGTGTCGCAGGAAAAATCTATGGTTATCTGTAACACCATCTTCCCATTCATCAAAGTCTCTAAATGCAGCAAGCAATCCAACATTTCGATCGGATAGAACTCAAGTAGCACGATGCGCAAATACATAGCGAATGAGGTTTCTAATGAAGAAGCTCCAACTCTCAGTAGTTTCATCGTCAATCAATGCATATGCCAATGGAAGAAGACGACATGTTGCGGTAACGGTGATGGCAACTAACAACTTCCCCTTATATCCACCACGCAAATGGTCTCATCTATACTTACCACCGGTGGACAATATCTCTTAAACGAACGACGAACTGGACCGAATACCCAAAACAAATATTTGAAATTCCTTTCTGTATTGGCCAATTCACGCTCCTGAAAGAATATTGCCACATAGGATCTGGGTTTGCACTTGCTCGATTTACCACGCAACAAAAATTTCTAATTAAAGCGGAACCTTAGAAAAATACCTTTGAAGCGTGCACCTGGTGATTCTCTTGTATGCCTCAAGACTATGACTTCACGTTGTGTGGGCAACGAACAAGAAGTCAATTGATCAGCTACTCACCACAGTCCACCTGCTAGAAAAATCCAGCACCGCAGCACCTGGCACGTACTATAAACGCACCGCCCGCAGAGAGAGAAAGAAATGTTTCAGCCACTAGCTGGTATAAACCAAGGCCAAAATTTCAGCCACTAGAAACCAAAAACCAGCCGCACACTTTCTTGAAAATTCGACTTGGAGAAAGAAATGTTTTCTCTCTCTAGAAATTTCTCTCTCTAGAAATCTTGTGGATTAATTGTGTTTCTTGAATGGCTAATCCCTTGTCTATTTATAGAGTTACAAGAGAGACTCCAAGTTGGTTTAGGATTGGTCTTCCTAATGGGTTTAGGTAATGAATTAGTTTCCAAATCCAATTAGGCAACCAATCTGATAGGATAAACCAAATCCTACTAGATTTCCTAATCTCTAGGATTTCCTAATTCCAATTGAAACTTAAGACTTAATTAATTAAATAAATAATTCCACTTTGTTAATTACTTAATTAACCCTTAGGAATTAATTAAATAATTCCACTTTGTTAATTACTTAATTAACCCTTATGAATAATTAACTAATTAATTAATTAAATCTACCTATTCAATTAACACATTACAAAATTAATCGTACCACTAACGGATTAATTTTGGCACTACCATCCTACACCAGAATTGATTCCGGAACAACTTAATTAAATTATATTCATTAATCTCCCCACATCAAAGATATAGTGCTCGTTAATTAAAATTAATTTACTGATAAATTAATTAATTAACTTCTTTAACTCCGAGACTAGTACCACTCGACCTTTTTACTATACCGGGTCCACCGGCCGGGTTTAGTATAATAAGCATTTCGAGCTCATCTCGGGAGCACCATCACCCCGGACGCACCGGTACATGGTTTCTTTTCGACAAGCAGTAGCACACCAAGTAACTAAACACGCGCACCCAACCCACTGAGACTATTGGCCACATTTGACCTCACCCATTGGCATATCAAAGTACACTATGTCTAATCCCCATGCCCACTCGAGTCTTGGGATTTAGAGATAGAAAACAAGGATCGATTTGTCTATTAAATCAGTACAAGATAAATCATTCCTAATGGTCAAGTTTAATATGCCCCGGGCATATCTATATGATTCAATTAGATTAGACAAACTAATTATCTGAATCATATAATAACCTAGACCGATAGTTTGTCCAAAGCTGTCTCGGTTATGAACCTCATTTATATATTATGTCTTTCAACCAATTATGAGATCTACTGTGTCGCACCAGACACCTCATCATCTACTTACAAAATATAAATGGACAATTAATGCACAACAAGATATGACTGAAACACAAATCGATACATTAAACTGGGAAACTGTATAATACAAGCATAGCTTATGTATTCTACTCCAACAATCTCTCACAAATACTTAAGCTGTGCTTGAAGTATATAACTACATACAATCCCTATACAATCTGCTGTCTATCTAGAAAAACTGTCAAGGCTCTCTTAAGCATCTGATCCCCATGCCCTTCACGTGAGCCTCAAAGACTTTTAAAGTCAATGTTTTCGTGAATGGATCTACAAGGTTATCCTCTGATGCTATCTTAGCCACGACCACGTCTACCCTCTTTACGTTGTCTCGTATCAGGTGGTACTTGCGCTGTATATGTTTACCCGCCTTGTGGGCTCGTGGTTCCTTCGAGTTTGCTACTGCACCGTTACTATCACAATATATCGTGATAGACTGCTGCAAACCAGGAATCACATCTAAGTCTAAGTCCACTAGGAAGTTCTTGAGCCATGCGGCTTCTTTCGCTGCCTCTGATGCGGAAACGTACTCAGCCTCCATGGTAGAGTCCGCCATGCATTTCTGCTTGACACTCTGCCAAACAATGGCTCCACCTTCTAGAGTAAACACATACCCTGAGGTGGACTTGCTCTTGTCCATGTCGCCTTGGAAATCTGAATCTGTGTAACCTCGGGGTACCAGCTCAGGCGCCTGATAGACCAGAGCTTGGTTACTCTGATATCTGCTCACCATGCGAACTGCATAACAGATATCAGGCCTTGTACATAACATGACATACATGAGACTTCCTACTGCCGAAGCATACAGAACTGTCTCATGGACTCTATCTCCTCAACAGTCCTTGGAGACTGTTCCTTAGATAGATGCACTCCATGTATGAAAGGTAGAAAACCTTTCTTGGAGTTTTGCATGTTAAAACGGGCCAGAATCGTGTCTATGTATGAAGCTTGGGAGAGCATTAACGAATATTTCCTACGATCTCGAATAATCTTGATCTCAAGGATATGTCCCGCTTCCCCTAAGTCCTCCATATCAAATTGCTTGGACAGCCATGCATTTCCGTCTGATAACACTTTCTTGTTGTTGCCAATCAATAGAATGTCATCTACGTAAAGCACAAGAAACACCACTGAGTTTCCATCACGTCTGCGATATACACATTGCTCATCCGGACACTGAGTAAATCCAAAAGACTGGATTACCTCATCAAACCGGATGTTCCAATATCTGGATGCCTGCTTAAGTCTATAAATAGACCTCTTAAGCCTGCAAACCTTATGCTCTTGGCTTTTTTCAATGAATCCCTCTGGTTGCTGCATAAAGATGGTTTCCTCAAGACTTCCGTTTATGAAAGCTGTCTTGACATCCATCTACCAAATCTCATAATCCATATGAGCAGCTATGGCCAAGAGAATCCGGATCAACTTAAGCATGGCTACCGGGGAGAAGGTTTCCTCATAGTTGATTCCCTCTTTCTAAGTATACCCCTTCGCCACCAGCCTAGCTTTAAAGGTTTCCACTTTCCCGTCAGGTCCTCTTTTATGTTTGTAGACTCACTTGCATCCAATGGTCTTAAACCCATCAGGCAGGTCTACAAGCTCCCAGACGTGATTGTGGTCCATTGACCCCATCTCGGAAATCATTGCCTTACGCCAAGATTCTGCATCTTTATCTCGGAGAGCCTCATTGTAGTTAACTGGGTCAGGTTCAGGCACATCATCTGTGATCTCATGTGCAGTGTGTGGTGTATCTACTTGTGCTGTTGTATCAGGATTAGTAGTTTGTCGTCTAAGCTCTTCTAGTACTATCTTACTCTTGGGCTTGTGGTCTAAGACATAGTCCTCTTCTAAAAATCTAGCGTTGGTACTTACCACCACCTTCTGATCTTTAGGACTATAGAATAGACCACCTTTCGTTCCCCTAAGATATCCTACAAACAGCATTAATTCTGTTCTTGCATCTAACTTAGCCGTATCTGCCTTAAGCACATGTGCTGGGCAACCCCATATTCTGAGATGTCTTAGACTGGGCTTGCGCCCGTTCCACAACTCTACTGGGGTTGAAGGCACGGTTTTAGATGGTACAAGATTAAGAATATACATTGCCATTTCTAAGGCATATCCCCATAACAAACTTGGAAAATCACTATAGCTCATCATGGACCTAACCATTTCCATAAGAGTTCGATTCCTCCTTTCTGCTACACCATTCTGCTGTGGCGTGCCAGGTGCAGGCAATGTGACTGAATTCCTACCTCAGTGAGATAATCTCGAAATTCATGGGACAGGTACTCCCCATCACGATCTGAACGCAGTGTCTTGATACTCTTACCATGATGCTTCTCCACATCTGCCCGAAACTCTTTGAACTTGCCAAAACATTCGGACTTGTGGCGCATTAGGTAAATGTATCCGTACCTAGAGTAGTCATCCGCGAACGTCACGAAATACTCATATCCCCCTCGTGCCTGGACCGTCATAGGTCCACACAAGTCAGAATGAATCAACTCCAATACTTCTTTAGCTCTATAACCTTTTGCCTTAAAAGGTCTCTTGGTCATCTTACCTTCCAAGCAAGATTCGCAGGTTGCATAACTGTCAATATCTAATGAACCCAAAGGTTCATCATTGACCAACCTCTGAATACTACTAAGGTTTATATGACCTAGCCTTAGATGCCAAAGATAGGTTTGATTCATTTCAGAAGGTTTCTTCATCTTATTAATGTTAGATTCTGAGCTATCTATCTCTATGTTTTGCGCAACAGAGGAGTTAGAATTAACCACAAATAAATTGTCCACCAATGAACCAATAAGTTTTCCATTTCTTCTAATAACAACACAGTCATTAGAAAAAAATAAACTTATACCCGTTCTTCAAGAGTTTAGAAACCGAAATCAAGTTCTTCCTAAAACTCGGTACATAAAGACAATTAACTAACTCTAAGCTAGAATTTTCAAAAATTCAACTTAACTACTCCCACTGCTTCTACTGACACTCTTGTAGTGTCGCCCAAGTAGATATCCAATTCACCTTCTTCTAAGCTTCCAAGTTACTTGGAACCCTTGCAAAGAATTACAAACATGGTCAGTGGCACCTGAATCCACACACCAAGTATCTGTGGGAATCGCCGCTAAACATGTCTCAATAATTAAGGTATAATTTATCGTACTTATAAGCTTTGGACAATCCGCTTTCCAATATCCCATCTTATTGCACTTGAAGCACTCGTCTTTTGACTTCTTTTTTGCAATACATGGCTTAGGTGCAATTTGCGCCATTTGAGCTATTCCCTCGAGCTTCCTCTTCTTCTTTCTAGCCTCAGGCTCAGAAGAAGATTCTGAAGCTTCAACTACAACTAAAGCTCGCTTCTTCTCTTGAAGAAGACTTTTAGCCGCCAACAACTCTGCCAAGAGCTCGGATGAACTCCACAACATCTTACTTATGTTGTAGTTCAACTGAATCCGCTCATTGCTCTGAGGCAAGCTCCGGAGGACAAAATCGACTTTGGTTTCACCTACGATTTCGCCTCCCACTACCTCAACTTTGTTGATGTTACTAATCATGTCAATGACATGATCTCTCACAAGAACGCTCTCAGCCCTAAGGACAATGTCCAAGTTACGACTTCCATCGACATTATTAGTTCCAGTTAAATTGTTGTTTTTCAAAATAGCAGCTAAAGGATTGAATGCCATATCGATTTAAACTGAAAAGTAAACAAACAATGTTTCAGTTATATATGCTTAGAATTTCAAAAAACATGAAATTCTATTAATTATTGACTTCCCTCAAAACAATAATTATAATCCACCAACATCTCATCCACCGGGATTCTCGCAAGCCACGCAGTGTGGACGTTTACGCTAACCCACATTCGTTTGAGAAGAACCAAGTTCATTAACTACACTATCTGATCAACGATCTCTTGATCAATGTAGCTAATAGTCGGTGCTTTCAGCTGTACAAGTAAGCAGCGTAACCTCGCGGGAGGAATACTGCAGATCGTACACTAAGTGTGTGCCATTACGTGACTTCTGAGTTTGTTACCTCAGGATAGTGCGCCTCAGATGGAGAGAGTGCAGCATGTTTCCTAGTTAAACTTGCTCTAGTCATCTTACTCAGAAGCTCATAGTCTAGCGATCTCGGGGTTGGACTCATCCGAATGGAGGAAGGCCCTAATGCCAACGCGCAAGCCCACCCACATCGCATATGAACCCGTAATGGTGGCCATGGGGATATAAACCAACCCGCTCCCACTTAGATTTTCAAATTGAGGGTATTTCCGGTTTTAACATGCAATTCACTAACCTAAGTTATGTGCAACCATAAAACCAGTCATGCTTTAAATCATGCATCTAATATACAGCATAAAAATTAAAACGATAAATACGGGAAATAAATACGAAAAATAAATTTCCCGACTATTATGGTTTTAATTGCTTCCATCATTTGCCTTGATCTCGTGTCCCATCACGTCACTCGATGGAGAGAGTCTTGAATTTCAAAAAATGAAAACATGAGGAAAAACGGGCCAAAAACAGCTCGAACGGGCCGCCCGGGCCGCAGCCCGCGCGCACAGCCCGCATGGGCCATACGCGCGGCACTACGCGTCCGCTCGCCCGCACGGCCCGCACGTGGCTGCTGCGTCCTGAGCGCGGCAGCTGCTGCTGCTGGCATCCCGGCCAGTGCGACTTGCTGTCGGCGTCGCCTCCTGCCGCCAACTCCTCCTTCGCTTTTTCCCACGCTATTTGGTCTTCTTGCAATTTGTTCTGGGTTTTCTAGGTTTCTTCAAATTCATGATAACCCAAAACCCACGAATCCAAGTCGCCCACCATAACGCCTTCGATTACATAAAAAAAAACAATTTTCCTACTACAAGGCATTCTAGGAAAATTAAATAATCAAAATTACATAGAAAAAATCCTACTACAGATTTGATCTAATCCTACACGGCTTCCAGCACGTGGTTATACTATTACAAACATTCATAATAAAATTAAATCTGGACAAGTCCCGGAGTTTAATTAAAACTCATACAAACGTAACCATAATAGTCAGGATTCTAAACCACTTGCAAATAAAACCATGTAATAAATCGAACAAGCACAGAACCCCCTAAACCAGGCTCTGATACCAATTGAAAGAATATTGTCACATAGGATCTGGGTTTGCACTTGCTCGATTTACCACACAACAAAAATTTCTAATTAAAGCGGAACCTTAGAAAAATACCTTTGAAGCGTGCACCTGGTGATTCTCTTGTATGCCTCAAGACTATGACTTCACGTTGTGTGGGCAACGAACTAGAAGTCAATTGATCAGCTACTCACCACAATCCACCTGCTAGAAAAATCCAGCACCGCAGCACCTGGCACGTACTATAAACGCACCGCCCGCAGAGAGAGAAAGCTAGGCGTAGCTGGTATAACCCAAGGCCAAAATTTCAGCCACTAGAAACCCAAAAATCAGCCGCACACTTTCTTGAAAATTCAACTTGGAGAGAGAAACGTTTTCTCTCTCTAGAATTTTCTTTCTCTAGAAATCTTGTGGATTAATTGTGTTTATTGAATGGCTAATCCCTTGTCTATTTATAGAGTTACAAGAGAGACTCCAAGTTGGTTTAGGATAGGTCTTCCTAATGGGTTTAGGTAATGAATTAGTTTCCAAATTCAATTAGGCAACCAATCTGATAGGATAAACCAAATCCTACTAGATTTCCTAATCTCTAGGATTTCCTAATTCCAATTGAAACTTAAGACTTAATTAATTAAATAAATAATTCCACTTTGTTAATTACTTAATTAACACTTAGGAATAATTAACTAATTAATTAATTAATTCTACCTATTCAATTAACCCATTACAAAATTAATCGTACCACTAACGGATTAATTTTGGCACTACCATCTACACCAGAATTGCTTCCGGAACAACTTAATTAAATTATATTCATTAATCTCCCCATATCAAAGATATAGTGCTCGTTAATTAAAATTAATTTACTGATAAATTAATTAATTAACTTCTTTAATTCCGAGACTAGTACCACTCGACCTTTTTACTATACCAGACATAAGTCCACCGGCCGGGTTTAGTATAATAAGCATTTCGAGCTCATCTCGGGAGCACCATCAACCCGGACGCACCGGTACATGGTTTCCTTTCGACAAGCAGTAGCACACCAAGTAACTAAACACGCGCACCCAACCCACCGATACTATTTTCCACATTTGACCTCACCCATTGGCAGATCAAAGTACACTATGTCTAATCCTCATGCCCACTCGAGTCTAGGGATTTAGAGATAGAATACAAGGATCGATTTGTCTATTAAATCAGTACAAGACAAATCATTCCTAATGGTCAAGTTCAATATGCCCCGGGCATATCTATATGATTCAATTAGTTTAGACAAACTAATTATCTGAATCATATAATAACCTAGACCGACAGTTTGTCCAAAGCTGTCTCGGTTACGAACCTCATTTATATATTATGTCTTTCAACCAATGAAGAGATCTACTGTGTCGCACCAGACACCTCATCATCTTCTTACATAATATAAATGGACAATTAATGCACAACAAGATATGACTGAAACACAAATTGATACATTAAACTGGGAAACTGTATAATGCAAGCATAGCTTATGTATTCTACTCCAACAGCTCCACTCCTTGAAATTCACATTCTACAACCGTCCCTGGATTCGACAATTGTAAGGCTTCAACAAAGCTATGTAAGCAACCCAGAAACACATTCATCACCAAATCATCATGAAAACAATAATGACAAGCAAAATTTACAAAAATAAAATAAACATTTAAAACTTACCTTTGTAAGTCAACAAAATTGGTTACCCAATTACCATATACCAATTTGATGGCTTTCCTTCTCACATGCGATACTTTCTTATCCTTCACATCGACTTTTAATTGTGTTTTGATGTCAACTTTAATAGCGGCCACTGGATACTCCGGATTTTGTTCAATTTGCTTCATTATCAGTGGCGCTATTGTGGACGATGTGACATTGTGTTGGTCATTTCCCTCGGCCATTCCAAGACAATTGTGACTGGGACACCAAATCACCACTTCCCATTTGTCGTGAGTACGATTCTTCTTCGACACCTAGATTTTCCATGAACATGGTGAATAACCATTGGGTGTTGCAAATCGTCGACTCTTGCATTCCACGCACCACGTGGTCTTATTGCTCTCGACATTTACATATTCCCTGAGCCTTGCCACGTTCCATGCTGATATGGCACGTTGTCCTTCATCCTTGTCTCTGAAAATAGTTCCAAGGCATATAGTCTTAGGATTGCCTTTGTATTGGGGTGACGCATGTTCATCACGATCAATGGCATACGGATCTTGGTGTCCCACATCAGAGTACACGAAATGCCCACCTTCATAGGTCCCAATCTCATCCGAACTTTCCTCTGAACTGAAATACGTAGAATCAGAACAAAACTCACTATCGGATTCATGATCATCGTCTGTATCATCCTCAATATTATAATCCAAGTCCCCTTCTTCTTTTTCAAAATCATAACTAAATCCATGTGAAGAACTTGAAGCAATATTTCGTCTATCAACTCTATCTAAAGACTGAATCTCCTCAATACCAACGTAGAAATAAATAAAACACCATAGTCGAAATGTATAAAAATAATCCAGAAAAGCATCATACGTAATTACAACTGATCTCTTACTCCCATCCACTTCAAAAAAGACTGTAAGTGTGATTTTATAAGAACTCATTGACAACCCAATTACATTGCAAATGGTTTCAACCAAATCATCCCTTGACATTCTAAGATTAACGCAAATTGAATGATCTGGATTCGAAGGATTATCAAAATCAAACTTAGATTTCCAATAGAAATTAAACATATACGGACCATTAAATGCCATTATACATGTCAATCGTAAAATTGTCATTACTATAACAAATAATTTTCAATTTTCTTAATAAAAATTTTTTATCAATCAAATTTATAAACCACATTACATGAAACAACCAACGACATTATAAACAATCCATAACATTACGATTTTAAGTATAATTTCATTACCACTTAAGTCTAATCACATTTAAAATAGTAATTAGAATAATTACACTACTAATGCATGACTATTAATTCAAAATTCAACAAAACTTACACAAATATTAGTACTTTACTACTAATACATGTATTTCATAACCACAATTTCATCCATTACGTATATCGCTACTCAAAATATAATCTAATCACATTAAAATCATAATTAAATTAATGACACTACTAATCCATGACTAATTTTGTAATATGTCCACACAACTTACTCTAAATCTTACTCCCACTACTAATACATATATTTCCTTAGCACATTTCCTCAAATACATAGACAATTGCTCAAAATATCATATAATCAAATCAAAATCGTATTATTAATGAAATATCTTCCATAAAATATGTAAATTGTGATGTGAATCCAAGGTACGAATTCACGTGAATTTGTAGAATCGTCCTCGATTGATCTTTTGAGCAAAACAACTAGCTCAAGTGGATTCAACAATATTGAGTATTAATGAACTCAACACCTTTGAATCACACTATATTGAAAGATGTCTTGAAATCTTCTAAGCAAAAACAATCCAAACCAAAATAGACCCAACAACAATAGGATGAAACCTATCACCTTTGAATCATAAAATGGTAGTTTGAAATTACTATTCCCAACCCTCTAATTTTCAAACCCAACAACACTAGGATAAACCTAACACCTTTGGATTATGAAATGAATTAGAAAAGAAGAGTAGAAGGCGCCACAACTAAAAGGAAGAGTTTTAGTTGATAAGCCAAATAAGTTTTGCAAGCATACTTGCAAGACAAAAACTAGCTCACTAAGAAACTAGCAAAGAAAGGAAAATTCCTTAAAGTTTATAACATCAAATATTGAATTCTAATAGTTAACCAAGGCCCCTATTTATAGAGTTTCAAGAGGGACCAAGGTTGGAAATTACAAAAGGATTAAAGGAGCAATTCTAAATCTTCTAGTCAAGACTAGCATTAACACTTCTCTTTGACCAAGAAAAGCTCTTTGACCTAGAAGACTCTTGCACTTAATTCTAATATTCTAAATACTAAAAAAAAATGCAGAAAACAACTTGAAAATATCACCCAAATGCTGTTGAATTTCGTCCATAAATCCAGCTTATAAATGCGACATTCAACCTTCTTCAGGCGACATGGGCATGTCAGAGGAAAAGTTATATTCTGCCCAACCTTTCTCAGGCGACATGGGCATGTCAGAAGAAAAGTTCTATTTTGCCCAACCTTTCTCAGGCGACATGGGCATGTCAGAAGAAAAGTTCTATTCTGCCCAACCTTTCTCAGGCGACATGGGCATGTCGGAGGAAATGTTCACTTCTGGAAGCTGCATAAAAAAGTACTTCCCACACCATTTGGATCATGATCCAAGACTTGCAAAATGTTGTAATATTTAGCATGAATTGAGGTAGCCGTTGGATCCTCTTTTGAACTGACTTCAAGAATCAAAATGCTCAAGGCTTCTTGCATCCTTTTCTTTTTCAAACGAGTCATTGGGCCCGTCATCCCTTCAAGTGGATTTGGTGGAATGATATGTGCAGAATTATTTGGAGTTGAGGGTGGTTCGGTCATGCCTTCGCCATCATCATCTTTGACATCTTTAGCATTACTTCCTTGGAACTCATCATCCCCTCTCCCTTGAAAAGGATTCGTCCTCGAATCCATTTGATCTACATCAAAATCAAAAGAAGATAAGTCAGAAATATTAAAAGTAGCACTTACACCATAGTCTCCGGGAAGATCAAGCTTGTAAGCATTATCATTGACTCGTGCCAAAACTTGAAATGGTCCATCACCACGGGGGTGTAACTTAGTTCTCCTTGAGGCTGGAAACCTCTCTTTCCTCATGTGTACCCAAACCCAATCACCAGGTTCGAACACAATTTGCTTACGGCCTTTATTTGCATTCTTTGCATATTGCTCATTTTTCTTCTCAATGTTTGCACGAGCTTGCTCATGCAATTTCTTCACGGTTTCAGCTTTCTTCTTGCCATCCAAACTCACTTGATCCTGTAAAGGTAAAGGAGATAAGTCTAGAGGAGTTAGAGGATTGAAGCCATAAACTAACTCAAAAGGAGAAAAATTAGTAGAAGTGTGTAGTGTGCGATTGTATGCAAATTCAGCAATTGGCAAACACTCCTCCCAACTTTTCAAATTCTTTTTAATTATGGCCCTTAACAAAACACCCAAAGTTCTATTTGTTACTTCCGTTTGGCCATCTGTTTGTGGGTGACTTGTGGTTGAAAACAAAAGTTTTGTTCCCAATTTTCCCCAAAGAGTTTTCCAGAAATAACTCAAAAACTTTACATCCCTATCGGACACAATAGTCCTAGGAACACCATGTAGACGAACAATTTCTTTGAAGAAGAGATCAGCCACGTGTTTTGAATTGTCGGCTTTCCTACAAGCAATAAAGTGAGCCATTTTGGAGAATCTGTCAACAACAACAAAAATAGAGTCCATGCCTCTTTGAGATCTAGGCAAACCAAGAACAAAGTCCATAGAAATGTCAGTCCAAGGAGATTGAGGGACAGGGAGTGGAGTATACAATCCATGGGGAAGAGACTTAGATTTAGCTTTCTTGCAGTCAAGACATGTAGCACAAATTTTCTCAACATCCTTTTTCATGTTTGGCCAATAAAAGTGTTCATTCAAAATATCTAAAGTTTTTAGAACACCAAATTGTCCCATTAAACCTCCACAATGAGATTCACGAACCAAAAGCTCTCTAAGTGAACAAGAAGGAATACATAATTTGTTTTCTTTGAAAGCACCCTTTTCACATGCATTAAATATGTCAGAAAAATCATGATCCTTAGCATACAACTCCTTAATATACTCAAATCCCATGATTGTAGCATTAACAGTAGTAATCAAGGCATACCTTCGAGAGAGTGCATCAGCCACAATGTTCTCTTTACCTTTTTTGTACTTTACCACATATGGGAAAGTTTCAATGAATGAGATCCATTTTGCATGCCTCTTGTGCAAATTCTTTTGTCCTTTGAGATACTTGATGGATTCATGATCGGTGTGAATCACAAACTCTCTCGGCATAAGGTAGTGCTGCCAAGTTTCCAATGCTCTCACTACTGCATAGAGCTCTTTGTCATATGTTGGGTAGTTCAATGTTGCTCCATTCAACTTCTCACTAAAGTAGGCAATGGGGCGGCCTCCTTGAAGCAACACAGCACCTATTCCAATTCCTGAAGCATCACATTCAACTTCAAAAGTGTTAGAAAAATTAGGCAAAGCTAAAACAGGAGCATTAGTCAAATCATGCTTCAATTGATCAAATGCCTTTTGTTGAGAATCTCCCCACTCAAACTTAACATTTTTCTCTACCAACTCATTTAGTGGAGCTGCTTTTGTTGAGAAATCTTTGACAAATCTCCTATAAAAACTTGCAAGTCCATGGAAGGATCTCACCTCAGTCACATTTGTGGGAATTGGCCAATCAAGAATTGCTGCCACCTTTGCTTCATCAACTCTCAAACCATTAGAACTCACAACATAGCCAAGAAAAACAACTTCTTCAACACAAAAAGTACATTTTTTCAAATTTGCAAACAATTTTTCTTTACGCAAAGTAGTAAGAACAAGTTTAAGACGTTCAACATGTTCTCCTATGTTCTTACTATAGATCAAGATATCATCAAAATAGACAACTACAAACTTTCCAATGAAACGTCTCAAAACATGATTCATTAGCCTCATAAATGTACTAGGGGTATTAGTTAAACCAAAAGGCATAACAAGCCACTCATAAAGACCAAATTTTGTCTTGAAAGCCGTTTTCCATTCATCACCCTCTTTGATTCTTATTTGATGATAACCAGATTTCAAATCAATTTTTGTGAAAAATTTTGCACCAAATAATTCATCGAGCATATCGTCTAATCTTGGAATGGGTGACGATACTTAATGGTGATTTTGTTCACAGCCCTACAATCAATGCACATACGCCATGTACCATCTTTTTTTGGAACTAAAATGACAGGAATAGCACAAGGGCTAAGAGACTCACGAATATATCCCATGCTTAGCAATTCTTCAACTTGCCTTTGAAGTTCTTTTGTTTCTTCTGGATTTGCACGATAGGCTGGTCTATTTGGAATGGAAGCTCCGGGTAGAAAGTCGATTTGATGCTCAATTCCTCGAATTGGAGGTAACCCTTTAGGCACTTCCTCGGGTAGCACATCTGCAAATTCATTCAAAACAGCCACAATTTCTAAAGGTAAATTGTTAGGAAGCTCATCAAGAACAAGACATTCTTCATGGAATAAGAGCATAACAATTGGTTGGTGAGAATTGAGGGCTTTATCTACATCTCTCATGCTCGCAAAGAAGGCACCTTTTGTCTCACTTGCGTTTGGTTTTTCCCTCTCACTCACTTTGCTTTTTGCCTTTCCATCTCTTGCTTTTTCTTCACTCACTTTGCTTTTAGCACTCACATCTCTTGCTTTTTCACACTCTTTTGGCTTTTTCAACTCACTCTCCTCTTTTAGCCTTTTCTCTCTCATTTTCATTTGTTCTTTGTGCACCTGTTGAGGAGAAAGTGGAACAAGAGTAAAAGCTTTACGATTATGAACAATATGATACTTGTTAGATTTTCCCTCATGATTAGCATCATGATCAAACTCCCATGGTCGGCCAAGAAGAATATGGCCAGCTTGCATTGGTACTACATCACACAAAACTTCATCCTCATATTTCCCAATTGAAAATTTTACCTTTGCTTGCCGATTCACCCTTAGCTCTCCACTATCATTGAGCCATTGCAAACGGTAAGGATTGGGATGAGCAGTCATGGATAGACCCAATTTGTCTACAAGATAAGAGCTAACACAATTAGTACAACTCCCACTATCAATGATGAGCATGCATACCTTATCTTGTACTTTGCATCTTGTGTGAAAGATAGTACTCCTTTGCTCTTCATCATAAGATCCAACTTGAGTATTCAATACTCTCAAAGTGACCAAAACCTCATCACCACTTGTTTCAAATTGTTCACCTTCATCTTCAACATCCGGATCCTCCTCATTTTCTTCTCCTTCACTTTGGCTTAAACAAGAACCATCTTCTCGCATTACCATAGTCCTAGAGTTAGGACATTGGGAAGCTATATGTCCCTTTCCCAAACACTTAAAACAAGTGAGTTTAGAAGTAGAATAAGAACTTTTATTTGATTCACCCTTTTCAAACCTTTTAAAATCATGCTTCTTTGGTTCATCTTTCTTTTTACCAAAATCCCTTTTGTTTCCATTATTGTTTTTCCAAGAGGATTGGTTAGAAAGAAACTTACTTGAACCACTCTTTCTTTTCAATTGCCTTTCCACCTTTTCTGCCACATGCATCATTTCTTCCAAATCCAAGTAATGTTGTAATTCAACAACATCGGCAATCTCTCTTCTTAAACCACCCAAAAACCGTGCCATAGTAGCTTCGGGATCTTCCTCAATGCTTGCTCTTGTCATTGCTAAATCCATCTCTTGGTAGTATTCTGCCACGGTCTTTGCTCCTTGAGTGATACTATGTAATTTGTTGTAAAGATCTCTATAGTAATGAGAGGGAATGAATCGTTTCCTCAAAACAGCCTTCATGTCTTCCCAAGTTGCAATTGGCCTCTCTCTATTCCTTCTTCTAGAAACAATCAATCGATCCCACCATGTTAATGCATAACCGTGAAATTCAAGGAAAGCAATTTTTACCTTCTTTTCTTCCGAATAATTGTGGATCGAAAATATCTTTTCCACCTTCATTTCCCAATCAAAATATGCTTCGGGATCTCCTTTTCCATCAAATTCAGGAATCTTCATTTTGAGACCATTAAGGTTGCTATCAACTCCAAATCCATTCCTTCTCCTCTCATTCTCTCGGGATACTTCAGACATTTCTTCCTCGGACCTCCTATCATCTTCCTCGTCATCTTGTTGACTTCCTTGCCTTTCTTCCCTTTGCTGAAAAGCAAGTTCTAGTTGGTCCATTCGGGTGGTGACCCTATCAATGATTTGTTCCAATCGCCTTGTGGTGTGTTCCCTCCATGCTTTTTGTTCAGGTGTTTCACCGGTTGGATCTGCCATTAGAACAACAAAAGATAAAAGTACCTCGCACCTCTTGTCCCCTTTCCCTAATATGTCTCAACCCAAATGAAAAGAAATTTTCACTCGTGTTTAAGGCCGATCTAGTAGGGGTAAGTTGCACTCAGATTTTACCACTCTTTTCCTCCTGCAAGTTCTTGTGAGAATCGTTAAACCCTTACAAGATGCTACTCAAAGATCTTACTTGGCAACAAAGAAAGTTTAGAGGTCAAAGAAAGGATAGTAGGCAATGATTAGGTAAAAGAAACAAGAATAAGATTTAGAAAGAAATTATAAAAGTAGAAAGAAAACAATGATGATACCTTTTCCTCAAAACTTTTCCCACACTTGGAATCACAAATCCCTGCAATATTAATTTAAGAAGCTAGAAAGATAGTTTCTTCTCTTTTTTTTTTTTTTTTTTTGACTATAAAACCTTCAAATAGAAACAAGGTAACTATGATAAAAATAAGATGCAAGATAAAAAAAAATGATATGATCAAATCAAGGAAACTGAGCTCTGATACCAAACTGATGTGAATCCAAGGTACGAATTCACGTGAATTTGTATAATCGTCCTCGATTGATCTTTTGAGCAAAACAACTAGCTCAAGTGGATTCAACAATATTGAGTATTAATGAACTCAACACCTTTGAATCACACTATATTGAAAGATGTCTTGAAATCTTCCAAGCAAAAACAATCCAAACCAAAATAGACCCAACAACAATAGGATGAAACCTATCACCTTTGAATCATAAAATGGTAGTTTGAAATTACTATTCCCAACCCCTCTAATTTTCAAACCCAACAACACTAGGATAAACCTAACACCTTTGGATTATGAAATGAATTAGAAAAGAAGAGTAGAAGGCGCCACAGCTAAAAGGAAGAGTTTTAGTTGATAAGCCAAATAAGTTTTGCAAGCATACTTGCAAGACTAAAACTAGCTCACTAAGAAACTAGCAAAGAAAGGAAAATTCCTTAAAGTTTATAACATCAAATCTTGAATTCTAATAGTTAACCAAGGCCCCTATTTATAGAGTTTCAAGAGGGACCAAGGTTGGAAATTACAAAAGGATTAAAGGAGCAATTCTAAATCTTCTAGTCAAGACTAGCATTAACACTTCTCTTTGACCAAGAAAAGCTCTTTGACCTAGAAAAGCTCTTTGACCTAGAAGACTCTTGCACTTAATTCTAATATTCTAAATACTAAAAAAAATGCAGAAAACAACTTGAAAATATCACCCAAATGCTGTTGAATTTCGTCCATAAATCCAGCTTATAAATGCGACATTCAACCTTCTTCAGGCGACATGGGCATGTCAGAGGAAAAGTTATATTCTGCCCAACCTTTCCCAGGCGACATGGGCATGTCAGAAGAAAAGTTCTATTTTGCCCAACCTTTCTCAGGCGACATGGGCATGTCAGAAGAAAAGTTCTATTCTGCCCAACCTTTCTCAGGCGACATGGGCATGTCGGAGGAAATGTTCACTTCTGGAAGCTGCATAAAAAAGTACTTCCCACACCATTTGGATCAAGATCCAAGACTTGCAAAATGTTGTAATATGTAGCATGAATTGAGGTAGCCGTTGGATCCTCTTTTGAACAGACTTCAAGAATCAAAATGCTCAAGGCTTCTTGCATCCTTTTCTTTTTCAAACGAGTCATTGGGCCCGTCATCCCTTCAAGTGGATTTGGTGGAATGATATGTGCAGAATTATTTGGAGTTGAGGGGGGTTCGGTCATGCCTTCGCCATCATCATCTTTGACATCTTTAGCATTACTTCCTTGGAACTCATCAAATTGTCACTTACCTTAACACGATATCACAGCGTGACGGAGATCTTCGAAGAAATTGAGGTCAAAATCCTAATTTTCTTGAGCAAAATTGCAGCCCGAAGTAGAGAGAGAATATATGAGGGAGGAAGATGAAGATATGAGTGAGAAATATGCTGCAAATGGCTAGGGTTTTGGTATATATAGTCCCGTATAATTTCGGATTTTGTAAATCCGAAACTACACAAATTCTAATTCGGATTTTAGTAATCCGAACTAGTCGAATTTGCCCAAAATCGGATTTTTTTTATTTTAAAACTTTTTCAATAATTAATTACTTTGGTATTTAATATTATTCTACTAATTCGGATTTTCAAAATCCGATTTCTAACAATTCAAATTTTTTGAATCCGAATTGATTAAATTCGGATTTTGTAAATCCGATTATGTTTAATTCGGATTTACAAAATTCGATTTATCTTTTCATTTTTTTCCTTATTTTTCCAAAATTTTTCAAACTTTAATTTATTATTATTTTAATATTCTCAAATCCGATTTTACTTAATTAATTAAGAAATCAGATTTGCAAAATCCGAAACTTAAATGGATTAACCGAAAACCCTCTTTTAAGTCTACACCTCCATCATTCCCTGTGCTCCAACCTAAATTTTCCAGACAGCAGCAGTGACAACCCCGCGTGTAAACAAGGCTCCCGTCTCCTTCCCTCCCCTCTCTCTCCTCTCCCTCCTGCCGCCTCCCTCCCTCCCTCCCTCCCTCCCTCCCTCCCTCTCGCCCGTCCAGCTTTTCTCCCTTTTCTCTCCTCCTCCCGATCTCCCTCCATCCATTCTTCTGCCTCCGGATCTCACTCCCGGTTTGTGTTCTAGACTTGTATATGTTGGTGTACGCGTGTTCATTGCTTAACAAAATTCAAGTTTGTCTAGTTAATTTATGTATAGGAATTTCAAATCATCACACTGTCGGAGATGGCCACAACATGTTTTACACTCCAAATTGAGCCAAGATGCAGAAACAGATACTGAATTCTTACTTGTAATTGAACCGAAACCTGCTTTTTACAAGACAAGGATCAAAGACACAAAGGGGTTCTCCAAAATTGTTTTGGACGTGTGGGATAGCGCTATCCGTCATTTGAAGAGCATTGTCGCTGGTTTTGGAAGTACCAAACCAGACAAGGTTCGAAAAACTTTTGTCATTAGCCAAAAAGATGTGGAAAAACTCAAGAATTTAGTGTCCAAAGAACATGGTAACTCAAAATTTGTTCATGTTTCATCGTTTACTGTCATATGTTCCTTTGTTTGGACATACCTCCTCAAATCTCGACTAACTCAGTAGTTGGGGCATTTAATTGTTTCTGAAACTCAGCATTTTGCACTCTTTGCCGATTGTCGGGGGCGTTCGGATTCACCTGTCATTGCTTATCAATAGTCAGTGTGTTCATTGCTTAACAAAATTCAAGCTTGTATACTCAATTTATCATCCTTTTGCTTATGCATGATTTTCTTTTCCATGGTCAGATACTATTGCTTTGTTGGTAGATGTTTCTTATACTTTGGAGTATTTCCTGATGTAAACACCCGTGCTAAGATATGAACTATGGCTGCTCATATTTGGCGCTCTAGTTACCGAAAGCTTTGCATGTGCTAGTGCATTAGGATAAGAAGGAAACAAACGACTTACTTGGCTACTAACTATATCCGGATACCTAGACATAATTGTTGTTTTTGTTGATAATATATGATATAAACTTACTTTATATATCATCTAAAATGACATTTTTATTGATATAAATTTAATGAAACTCTTATAAACACTATTGTATATGATATAAATATATATTATATATTATATAAACTCTTTTTTTATTGATATAAATCCCTACAAACTCGTATTTTTAATGATATAATTAAATCTTTAATATATATATAACTTACGAAACCATTGTATACGTGATATAAATTTTTGTTATATCGATATTAACACATGTTGTATATGGTATAAATCCATATTATACTTGACATAAATTCGTGTTTTCAAAAATATAATCGAATATTTACTTTATATATATATATATATATATAAATTCATGAAATCATTGTAAACATTATGTAACCCCTTGTTATATTGATATAAACGCATACTCTACCTAATATAAACTCATATTTTACTTGATATAAATTTGATTTTTCAATGATATAATAAAATCTTTTTTTCATATATACACATATACATATAAAACTTAATAAAACCATGATATAACCTAATATTTTGACTAATATAATCAAATCTTTACTTTATATATACAAAACTTTAAAAAATTAATAAAATTAAAATTTTGATATAATCTCCTATTTTAACTTAATTAAATAATTTTAAAATTTTAATTAAAAAATTTTTAATTATAAACAAATTTAAAATAAATAAAATTAATTAATTTTTAAAACAAAAATTAAAAAAATGAAGGAAAAAAAAAGGGGGGATGATTAATTAAAAAATGAAAAAAAAAATCCGTGCATGGCTGAATGCAACAGCAAAGCAAGTGAAGTCAAAGTCTGAAAGTAAAGCCAAATTGCTGGACAAAAAATCAATAGTTACGATTGAAACTTATTAGAATTAAAAAATAATACAAAAACGAATAGAAATATAATTGAATTGTACTATATAAATTCCCATATCATTCCATTAATACTTGGCTATCTCTAATTATATCATTCCATTAATACTAGAAATGAAGGTTTACATTTTCTTTCAATTTCATTTTCATGCATGGACGACATTCCTTTCATCTTGTAGCAATGTGGTCATGAAGCACTCAATGCAGGCGTGAACCAATGAAGGACTTTTCTTCTTTTCAACGGAACAAAACGAGTTTCCACCACTTGATATGGAAGACGACAACTGGGACGGTCTCAAATGTTATTTATCCATTCACTTTTAAGAAAATGGAAACCAGCTAGCTCTTGCTCAATGAATTTCTCCACTAACATGCATTTACCTTTAAAAGAAGTTCCAAGAGTCAAATAGTGACAGGATTGGCGGCACAGCCAGGGAATAACGCACATCTGTTGAGGAGATTCTATGTACGTATATTTTTTAATTAATTAATTAATATTTTAGATATAAATATTTGGACTTAAATGTTTTTTTGTCGTATTATTTTTTAACTCTTTTAAAATTTGTTCGACTGCACTAGCTTTTTTTTAATTTGTTTACATCGTATTTTGTCATTTTTAATAAAAATAATTAATTAATAATTTGATTCATTTAACCGCTAGTTAAATTTAATTTTTACTTAAATATAATTTATATCATGATTTGTTCAATACATTTTATCACCTGAATCCTTTTCAATATTTAACTCATGATCGACATCTAAACCGAAAAGATAACTAAAATCATAAATGGTTTAGCCCAAATCAACGACTATAGAGGTAAAGAGAAGTGGGAGGGAGGTTCCATGCGGTTTGTGGCTTCCATAATCTATAAATAAAAAGGGATTATTAAATAGGTCCCTTTTTTTCTTACTTGTGGTTTCTAAATTATCAAAATTCATATATTATTTTTTAATTAAAAATAATAAGGTAAATTGGTAATAAAATGAGGAATAAAATAATAATTTAATGAATGATAAATAAGAAAAAAGGGACGATATTTAAAAGTCCACGTAAATTAACTATATGCTTGATTACTGACGTGACTCAAATTTATAACTTTTTGTGAGTCAAAATCATATATGCTTAGTTAATTTTTAGTTGATTTTCAATATAAATGATATCCTTATTGAGCTTAATAGTGGATTTATGGTTGGATTTGTATGACTTTGTAGTAATGAGCTATAAATGAGAGATTTGACAAAATCTGAAGATTTTTGGAGCAAAAGAAAAGAAAAAATGAAGAAATGGAGTTGAAATAGAAGAAAATCGGACAAGAAGCAAAAGAAGCACAGAAGAGAAGACTGGCAACCTATAGGTGTTGGCACCTGTACACTGCCGACCCTCGGTGACCTACAGGCGCCAGAGCCCAGTCGCCGCCCAGAAATATGCTGAAAGCCCAGTTTTACCCTTAATCGTCTTTTAAATTGTAATTTATCATTTTTAGCCCTGGAGAGCTTACTTAATAGCCAAGGCTTGATGTAAAACACAAACTTTTACACCCTTAGTTTTTCTTGAGTTTGCTTAGGGAAGAAGTTTCACATGCTTCTTCTCCTTTTCCTACATACACTTCGTGTCTAATCCTAGAACCATGGTGTTCTAAATATTTTTGTTTAGGGATTCTACCCCTCTAAGTGATAGAGGCTAGTGGAAATCCAAAATTGTAGGATTATTTAATTATTTACCATGAGAGAAATTACTCTTTTTATTGATATTCATGAATTGTGATAGCTTTTATCATGTTTGTTGATAAAAGTTACACCTTTTCTTTTGAATGGAGATTTTTAAGGAGGAATTAATTATGAGCTTCTCTTATTTGTCCTTCTCATTGTTTTTTCATGCACATTATCAAGTGGATTTCATGCAAATGAGTTAATACTTGTATGGTTTGATTTTGGTTTGCTTCTGTTGAAGTTTTTGTTGATGAATTTGTTCATGGGCTTGGTAAATTAGTGATTGCATATTTTACATTAGTAGTATGTGTGGGCCCATTGGGTTTAATTTGTGTTGTGCTTAATGGATCCATGTCTATTGCTAAGTAAAATTGATGATTGTTAATTAATTAAGTTTCATGGGTGGAGAATTACTAATTGGTAGGATTGACGGCCCAATTTCGATTAGGAGCTTGGAGTGTCTTATTCATGGCTTATATTTAGGTAAATTTACAACTCTTGTTAGTTGCTAAATAGGTCCATTTATGAGATGTATTCATAGTTCGCCGAATTCTTGGTATGAGTAAAACTTGTCTTCCTTGAGAGTATTAACTATTCGATTTGTATGTTGCATGCTTGCTAGTTGCCCTTTCGATCTTGAGGTGGTGTGATTCCATTTTTATCTTTAGTTTTCTACTTGCATACCTATATTTGAAATTACCTATCTACCCTTGTTTATAATGTTTTATTTGTTTAGTTTTAGTTTTGAGTCTTAAACTACTAAATTTCTGAAGTAATTAAGGATTCAAACTCACAAACAATCATCATTTAATCTTACTATCGTATGAGAACGAAACGTTAAGTATTATAGTTTAGTAGTTTTTGGTTTAGTTTATTTATAAATTTTATTTTGAGTGTTCGAACCAACTTTACAACCACAAAATTACGTCAATTACCAATTGGGGACTTTTTATACTATAGTCCTAAGTACTATCATACTGGATAGTTCATTGTATAGTTTCTACAATCTCCTTAATGATGTGGGTCCCCTTAATGTCCATCGTTCTTTTAACTAATATAATCCTGTCATTTGTCAATGAACTATCTTCTAATGTAGTTTTAGCGCTACCATTTACAAATTGCCAATTGGAAAGGTACTCTGTTAAAATTTATTGATGACGTGTATATATTAGTTTGCTTACTAAGCATTCATGAGTTAACATTGATGACGATTTTTTTGGAGATTTGTTTTATGTTTGTTAGGGTGAGTTCTAGGGATTAGGAACTTTTTTAAAATGTTAAGGATATTTTAAAAAAGAGACAGACAAATAACAGTCCAGTTCACTAAACCTAGTCGAAGATAAACTATTATGCATGGTTTATGGAATAGATCGGTTGTTCTTGAGCAATTAAGTAGTTTATTAGAGGTCTACTTTTGTTGGTTCCTAAGTGACAAATTCCACTTAGTTATAATACTTAATAATATATTGGTTGACATTAATAAAATAATTCACACCTAATCATACATTAATATATCTTTTTTTAATGGGATTAAATTTATTTTTAGTTCCTTATAACATGAGTTATTCCATTTTTTGTCCCCCTTAAGTTTTAGTCACAAATTTTAGTCATACTTAAATTTCTTTTTGACAATTTTTGTCATTTTCTTATTAAAATACACTTTACTAATCCTAATTGTTCACCTCTTAGTCAAGTGTATCTTAGTAAAAAAAGGACTAGAATTGTCAAAAAAAAAATTAAGTGAGACTAAAATTGGTGACTAAAACTTAAGGAGGACAAAAAAATAGAATAACTCATATTATGAGGGACCAAAATGGATTTAAACCTTTTTAATGGAAAAGTATTTTGTCAATTAGCATAAGACAAATTATATTATAATCCTAGAACTTCCTAATATCATAGTCCAACTCTTAAAACTACGTAGTTTTGATGACATTTGTTTATATTATCAAAATATTTTGAATTTTTATTGAACCTTGGCCACATGCGGGGTATCCATGTTTGATTTAATCTTCCATAATTTTAGGGAAGGTTACCATGTTTTTATGATTTTATCTTTTATTTGAATTTAATTTGATACTAACTGTTTCTCGCATTTTAATTTTATTTTTTATTGATTTTATCTTCCCCAAATTTTAGGAAAAGTTACCTTATTTTTATCATATTATCTTTTATTTTAAAATTATTTTGATACTAACTGTTATTTTCCTTCTATTTTAAGTAGTCAAAATTTTTATATTCTCGCTTTTTTTTCTTATTTTGTTTTATTTATTTATTTATTTGGTTTGTCAGGACACACATATATACTTTATGAGATATGAAATTTTTTTGTTTGGGAGTGTGGGATTATTAGCTTGGAAAGTGGGGCAAATTATATTATACTCCTAGTAGTAAACCGGCCGGTTTACTACTACCCATACCCCCTTCCCCCACTTTCCAACACACACTCACAGGCTCCCCCTTTTCTCTCTCTCTCTCTCTTCCCCCCCCCCCCCCCCCAATTTCTCTCTTCACTCCGTCGCAAGCTGCCAATGTCCTTCAGGATCCTTCTATTCTCTCGTCATTCGAGGACCGCCGGCGTCAGCTCCACACCACTCGGTCCCCGCAGTTTTTGGGCCTTCGTAATCAGAGGGGACTTTGGTCAGAATCGGACTATGGCTCTGACGTCATCATTGGGGTTTTTGATACCGGGATTTGGCCAGAGCGTCGGAGCTTCTCTAGAAGAAGATATGAATTTGGGCCCTGTTCCAGCTCGCTGGAAAGGGGTTTGCCAGGCCGGTGTGAGATTCACGGCAAAGAATTGTAACAGGAAGATTGTTGGGGCCAGGTATTTCTCCAAAGGGCATGAAGCTTCGCCGGGGTTTGGCGGGTTTGGAGGTGGGATTAACGAAACCGTTGAGTTTAAATCTGAGAGAGATGCAGATGGACACGGCTTCCATGGCCGCCGGTCGGCATGCTTTCAAATGCTTTCAAATCAAGATTAAATTTTTTCGTATTTTTATTTAGTAGGGCTTCAAATTTTATACCATACTTGTGGGTTTTTCCTCTGAAGTGGGCTATTTTTGTTTTTTTGTTTTTTTGTCTTGAGGTGCTTGATAATCAGATCCGCCTTGTGCTTGAGGTGGCTCAACATTTGGGTGAAAATGTTGTTCGGTGTATTGCCATGGATGGTACCGAAGGGCTTATGTAAACGGACGCCAGCAGCAATGACCCTAACTCCAAGTACGCCAGCAGCAGCCGGTAAGTTCAGACGTGGTGCTAGTTGACGTGGGCTAATGTAAATTGGTTTATATAAACTCGAATGTGTACTTATGTAAACTCTAATGTGTACTTATGTAAACTCAAATGTGTACTTATGTAAACTACTTATGTAAACTGAGGGTTCTGAACTCGTTATGTGAACTGAGGGTTATGAACTACTTATGTAAACTGAGGGTTCTGAACTACTTATGTAAACTGAGGGTTCTGAGTAAACTCAGGATTCTGAACTACTTAAGTAAACTGAGGGTTCTGAACTACTTATGTAAACTGAGGGTGCTGAACTACTTAAGTAAATTGAGGTTTCTGAACTACTTATGTAAACTGAGGGTTGTGAACTACTTATGTAAACTGAGGGTGCTGAACTACTTATGTAAACTGAGGGTTCTGAACTACTTATGCAAACTGAGGGTGCTGAACTACTTATGTAAACTGAGGGTTCTGAACTACTTATGTAAACTGAGGGTGCTGAACTACTTATGTAAACTGAGGGTTCTGAACTACTTATGTAAACTGAGGTTCTGAACTACTTATGTAAACGGAGGGTGCTGAACTACTTATGTAAACTGAGAGTTCTGAACTACTTATGTAAACTGAGGGTGCTGAACTACTTATGTAAATTGAGGGTTCTGAACTACTTATGTAAATTGAGGGTGTTGAACTACTTATGTAAACTGAGTGTGCTGAACTACTTATGTAAATTGAGGGTGCTGAACTACTTATGTAAACTGAGGGTTCAGACGTGGTGCTAATTGAAGTGGGCCTCATTTTTTGCCTTTTTTTTTTTTTACTAGGAGTAGAAGTGTACTTTTACTCCTAGGAGTAGGATATACCAACTGGGAAAGTGGTACATTTTTTTCAATCATATATTAGTTTAGGTTTAGTTTGAAGTGTGGAATTATTAGGTTTGACCGTTCTGATTTTGATTTTGATTATGACAATGTGGGTGAATAAAAAGCGGAATCAATTATCCATAATCCCACTGCTCGAATTGTTTTGTCCCAATTTGAATAAAATATTTTGATATTCAAAAAAATAGCATAATTCATTCGAAAATCCCACAGTGAGATCAATGTTTTGTCCCAATTTGAATAAAATATTTTGATATTCAAAAAAATAGCATAATTCATTCAAAAATCCCACAGTTCTCAATGTTTTGTCCCAATATTCAGTAAAATCAATTCCAAAATTTAAAAGAAAAAAACTACAAAAAGGAATCCAAAATAGTAAAGTACATCCGAGATCAATGTTTTGTCCCAATTTGAATAAAATATTTTGATATTCAAAAAAATAGCATAATTCATTCGAAAATCCCACAGTTCTCAATGTTTTGTCCCAATATTCAGTAACAGCAATTTCAAAATTTAAAAGAAAAAAAAAACTACAAAAAGGAAACCAAAGTAGCAAAATACATCCGAGATCAGTCCAGCAATCCAATAATGCAGAAAGAATCAAGGAAAATTACAAAGTCCCACTGTTCACAAAAATTTGTTCCACCATGCATAGTAATTTTTCCAAATTGAGCAATGCACATATTCGGTTTACAAAGTCCCCTTGTTCAGAAAAAGATTGTTCTACCATCCATAGTGATTCAAAATAAATCCGATCAAATAGTAAATCACACTAGAAAATTTTTTAAAAAATAATTATTTCTGTTTAGAGTTTTTTGGAATTTTCTATTTCTACAAGTGGGATAATCAGAATCACAGTAAATCACCGTAGGAAATTAAAAAAGCAACTATTTTTTTTAGAGTTTTTTTTTTCGGTTTATGCAAGTGGAATAATCAGAATCTACAGTAAATCACGGTAGAAAATTTTCTTTTAAAAAAATAAAAAAAAAATTGTTTAGACTTTTTTGGGATTTTCGATTTCTGCGAATGAGATAGTCAGAATTTGGGGTGACATCTTGTGTGTTTAAAGAAAGGGGGTTACTAGTTACCGCCCCAAAAAATGGGGCGGTAGTCCCCTAATTTGACAAAATTGCCCTTGTATTTACTAATTACTGCCTTAGTTTACCGCCCCAATTCTTATTTACCGCCTCAATCTAATTTACTAATATAACCTTACAATATTATATTAATATAATAAAAAATATTAATTTTCTATTAAAATATTAAATAACAATAAAATTAAAAAATTAATATTTTTATTTTTATTTTTATTTTTAATAAAAATAATTCATAATTAAAAACTGTGAAGAAAGTGTAAAAAACAATATTGATTCGACAAAATCCTACTTTGACCAAACACAACTTTTTACAAAATCCTTGTTTGGCAAAAAATAATTCCAACAAAATCCTAGTTTGGCAAAAAAAATTTCGACAAAATCCTAGTTTGGCAAAAAATAATTTCGGCAAAACCTTAATTTGGCAAAAAAAAGTTTCGACAAAATTCTTGTTTGACAAAACATAGTTTATAACAAAACTCTAATTTGGCAAAAAAGAATTTTAACAAACACTTAGTTTGACAGGAGTAATATTTGTCTTAATATTTGTTTGGCAAAAATTTATTTAGTCAACTATATCGAAAGTTAATGAGTTAAATGTAAAAATAAAATTTTGACAAACGAAAATTCAGATTCTATCAACAGAAATTATGTATTGATTCTAGCAACACAAGCTATGTATTGAAGAAAATGGGAAAAAAAAATAACAATCAATCTTTATGAAATTTACTTTAAATATTGATGTCAAAATTTCCAAAATGTCAATGCCTGATGGGTTTGTGCAATTTCTATTCTGTAACGGGAATCATTCAGATTCTCATCCCTCAATGCCTGAAGAATGGCCTTTACTCCTTGTTCCCTTGTTATTAGTATTTTATACAGCATCTTCATGATGGGGCAAAGCTTAACTGGTGCAACAGGCTTCTTATCATCAGGGTGCAATACATTTATGCTAGACTGACTTAGAAGTTCATAAAAGCAGGATCCAATTCAGCCTCTATACCACCGTTGGCCAAAGGAATTTTAATTGGGATTGTTATCCTTTCTTTCCAATATTTTCTGATCTCTTCAAACACTAGAGCGTCCAACACCAACCACAAGCATTGCTAGAAGAAATTCTCTTTAAAATTACGTTATTATCTGTCCACAAGTAATGTGTTCATACAAGAAACAAATTTCTCCAAAAACATGTTCTATATCAGTCAACATAGCTGCCAAGACATAACGTTTCACAAAACATTTACTCTGCGTCCTTTAATCAATCTCTTAAATAAATGAATGCAAAACCATTAGTTTACTGATGTATATGAAAACCATCACGTGCTAAATGGCAACTAGTGCTCCCTCTAATTTTTTAGCAAGAAAATTAAAGTTTAAAAAAAATATCCCCCTTTTATTTTACTGAATAAAATAAAACCATCCCCTTTTAATAATTCAAGCAATGGAAAATAAAAAAAGTTTTCAGCAGTGCCAAACACCAACACACCACCACAAACAAGCAGCGCCGCAAACAAACAACGTTGAAAACACCAAAATAATCATTATAATCCAAAATTCTGAAGTTACCATAGTACATTTAGCCATAAAAGCCAATCATATACTATTCAATCATAAATTCAAGGATGAATTGTTTTTTGCCACTCAGTAATTCCTTTTGGGGACCAGAGAGCAAATTCTTTCTTTTCGCTCTCTACTGCATCACTTCCATGAATGACATTCCTGAGGCAACAAAAGTTTGCAGCACTTGTTAGTGTATAAGTGGTATACCCGTGAATTCCTCCAAGGTACAACCAAGCAAGTGACCGACTAGTGTGAAAATAGAGATTTCTCTTTAACTAAAGCAAAATGCGAAGTTGCAGACAGAAAAATGTCAGCTTCTACAATGGCAGTTCTCAACCCAACATAGAGGTTTTTCCAAAGTCCCAAAAGAAGTTGTTTCAAGTACAATAACTAAGTAACCAACAAAAGGAAACAACTTTTTGCTAAAAACTTGATGTGGTGCTGCAAATGGAGCTGGAATTGCTGAAGGGTGAGCTAAAGTGCCCGGTTGACTGCTTAAAGCTCTCAATTGGTGGTCAAGCTTGTCTTTTTCTAACTTTAGCTTCTCCTTCTCATCACGAAGTTCATTTTTCTCAGCCTGTACTAGGTTACTTATTATTAGTTCAGAGGATGGACTCTATCCATTTTGAAATAATGCATGATTGGTAAAGTTAAGAAATTTCTTTCCATTGAGGAATATAAGTACAAGTAGGACTCCCCCTATTTCTCTTTTTTCTTCTTTTGAGAATCTTATTCATAAGAAACAGTGGAACCCTCGTGTCAGCATGAAAAACAACAAAAGGAGCCATGGAGTATTTGACGATTTTTTCATACAACATGAGAAACAATTGCCAACAAAAAAAAAAAAAAAATAGCGCCAAGAAACAGTAAATTCCACAAGAAATATTCTAAATTCAGTAAGATCTGCATGAACTCCCAGCAAAATTGCACACACTCAAAAAAGCTCCACAGGAAAAAAAACCCAAAAAAAGAAATAGCACCAAAACCAAGAAACCCATCAAAATTCAGAATGATCTGCACTAATTTTAAGCAAAATGCAAACATTATAAGTATCCACAATCAGGAAATTCCACACGAAAAAAACCTTCCAATGTATGCAACTAACACTACGAACTAAAAAGGGCATCATAACAAAACCATATTATCAGTTTCCATACAAACCTGAAAGTAGAATTAAATTGAAATCACTTTCTCTTGAAAGTCAAAACAAGAATTTCATTTCAAGTATCACATTAAGCCCTCAATCAGTTGCAACTTGCAACCCTTTTCTCAAAATAAATAGTAGAACCAAAAGAATCGAACAATTGAACAATTTCATAAAAAAGAACAAGAAGCACAAGTTTAAGATTTTCAGCTCATATTTTTCCTAAATTCTAAAATTTCAGATTTACCAAAGTTTTCAGTTTCCAACTATCTTATTGGATTTAATCCAAACCTAGCCAATCTTCTAAACATGAATAGACATTCACGTAATTAAGTTAACCAAACAATAATCTACTCAGTCAAATATCATTCTGGCAGTTGAATAACCTATGTTAGATGATAACAGACAACAACATAGTCCAACCATACGTAGTTATAATAATTAAAGCCACACCCAAATGGTTTATAGCTATCACGAGATCGTACTTACCTTAATCCGGACTATGAGAATGCAATTGAATCAACAAAATTTGCAAGAAAAAAACTGAAAACAACTACCTGACCGATCCAAACCCTCTGATAGAACGACTTTCAAAACTGTCTCAATCAAATCTGGCGACCCCCGACTCGACGAACGGCTTCTGATAATCCCCTACTCGGCCCCAGTCTCGATCGAACGGCTTTTGATAATCGCCGACTTTGTACCCTGACTCGCCGCCACCCAAATCAGCTATCCGAATTCGCGATGCCTGAACTCCACTACCACAGCACGACCGCGACTTCGCGACTATCGACAACCGCTCGAAGACCGACCACAATCCTTAGTCACGATCTGGACGAACACAACCTTGGATCACCAAAAGAGATCAAACAATGTGAGCCCGGATCAAGCACACCAAGGAAGATGATCGGATCTAATAATAGTCGGCTCCCAGTGGCAAACTTCGCAACCCAAAGGCTTCGCGAAGTCGCGACCGGCGCTAATAACACCAAACCGCGGCGTCACCTTCGCAACCCAAGCATTCACGATTTGACTTCCCGACCGATTTGGGGGAGGGGGGTCACCGGGAGAAGGTAGGGTAAACCGATTTGGGTGAAGGCGGGAGGGGCGCGATGGGGGGAAGGGGGGTGACGAGGGGAGGGGGGTCATCGTTAGGGTTTTCAAGGGAGGGGCTAACCGATTTTGGGGGTGACGAGGGAAGGGGGGTCGGCGTCGATTTGGGGGAGAGGCAGTCGCCGGGGGAAGGTAGGGGAAGGCGGTAGGGGCGCGATGGGGGGAAGGGGGTGACGAGGGGGGGTCGCCGGGTTGGGGTAGTAATTTTTTTCCCCAAAATTTCTAGGAGGGTATTTTAGTATTGATTAATTTAAATATTCATGAAGGTATTTAGTGTATTGTTAAGGACATTGTTGTCCAAACTGGGGCGGTAACTAGTAATAATTTTAAAGAAATTCTCGGCTTAACCTTCTCCCATGCGGCTTCATCAAGGTGGGTTGTTTGAGATGATCCCAGTCCCACCTCCAATTGTAGCACCGTCGCAGTCCAAAAGCTCCGCCATGCAGTGGACAGTGCTGCCATCCGTAGGCTTCTTTTTATGGAATCTTGGAAGCAATGAACAGCAGGACATCCTAAGCCCAATCAATTTTCAAATATCAAAACAAAATTTTCACAATAGTACAATTCCATAGCCAAAAGGAAATAGATAAACTAAAAAAATTTCAGATCCAAAGAACTAAAGAAAACAGAGAGCATGAAATAAAGGAGGATTAGTGTAGAAACTAGAGATTTGTTTACCATGAAGTTCACCACCCTTTTTATTCTTGCATCCTTGTATTCACCCTCATCCAGAAATGAAACCCTTTCCCAACCAAAGGGAAATCATCACCTAGAAGAAACCTTTATTCGAAGAAACCATATGATTTGGTTCACCAATTACAAGAAAGCCAAACCTAGTGGGTATTGGATGTGGGACTGGCAGTGGACTCCCTTCTCCTACAATCTTGCTGGTGTCGTCGCCTCTATTATCTTCTCCGACAATCCTTTCTTTTCGTCGGACGCTTGCTTCTTTTTGGTTTTGTGAGTGGTCAATAGTTCTTTTTTGGTTTCAGAGTGAATAAATGTTTTTTTTGTGGGATGTGGCATGATTTTAGGGATTCTTATTGATATGATTATCACTAAAAATTCACCTTGATTGATTTCTTTTTTTTTTTTTTTTTACTAACTGGTAGTATACAATAGCGTTAGGAATACCTAGCACTATACACCAATGTAATAAAAATTCAAAAAATTAGATTTAATAAATTAGTAATTATAGGCGTTTGTTAGCGGTAAACTTGTCGGCTAAACATATCTCTTATTATTTACTAACTTGTGTGTTCATGTGGAATGCATAGTTAGATTGACTTTGGTGGATTGGCTGAGAATTAATTCATATTGGCCGAGGGAAAATGAACGGATAGGCATGAGTTGCGAGAACCTACGTTCATGGCCGAGTAAATGCGCATAAAGGCTTTGGACGTCGAGAATTTGTGGGCGTATCCGAAAGATGTTCGAGATGTGCGGCAAAATGCGCACAAGGCTGGGTGGGCTGGTTTTCAGTTGCGAGGAATGCACAGCAGGCTGAGCGGGCTGGTCTTTAGTTGTGAGAAGTTGCGCACAACTTCGAACGGGCTGTTTTCAGTTGTGGCAAATGAGGAATTGTTGCTATGCGAGCGAGCCGAATGGAGCTAAGGCTTGAAGGACAGTTAGGCGGTTGAGAACGTGGGCTGAACTTGCTGGAAACGTGCAGAATTGACCAAGAACGTGGGAAGGTCGACTGGAAAGTGTGGGCAGTTTTTTCAAACGTGGGATTGTAACCGTTTGTAACCGTTTTCTAGATCTTTAGTCGGGCCTAGTGCTTGGGGCTGTCAAGCACACATTTGTGAGCCTATAAATAGGCCGAACCTCACTCATTTGTGAAGGTGGAGAGCTCATTTTGGTAAGGAATTCCAAAAATCGGGTTGGGACTAGTTTAGCTTTGGGAGGAGTTATGCTAGTTGGTTCAGGTTTTTGGCTAAGTGTCGACTGAAACTTTGAACGGAAATTCATGGTAACTAGTTGAGGGATTGTTCAATAAAGTTGCATGTTAAAAATCACTTGCATTGAGTTGTTTTTCAGGTTCAATTCTAGTTGCTACCTTAGTGAGTTATGCTAAATCTTTGGCTAGCATTTGGGGGTGTGATAGCTATCGTCATTGTGTTCAACACCACCATCGAACAGCTATAGCAAAACAGTAGGTTTTCCAACGGATTCTGGGGTCGATATAATGGGCAAACATACAACTGCAGAAAAAAGTAACATCTTTTTATTTGTATGCTATTAAAGTTTTTTTTTTTAATTTATATGCTACGTATGGTTTTAAAAACCCAACCTTTATGAAGGTTTCTGCTTATTTTTAGTTACAAGAGAATAGTCAGTTTTCGTAAGATTGCTAATCTATTGTATGATACCTCTATAGTTTGTACTTTTTTAAAAAAAAAAAAAATCGAATATTTGAACTGGTTTGTTGTTTTGCATGGTTGCTCAATTTTCTGGAAAATTTTCCTGGTTTTTCAGTTTTATGGATGGCCTTGTAACGGCTGGACACATTCCCGAAGCAAAATCAGTATTTTATGAGATGAAGAATAAAAATGTGAAAACTAGTGGTATAAGTCATAATAAGGTAAACACCTCTATTTCTTCTTACGGTTTTTTAATGGAATAAGTGGAGTTGTACTTATAAAAAATGGTAGATGGATTTATCCAAAATGAAAATAAAATATGTGGTAGTAAGTAGTCTGATGAAGAGCAGCATGATAGTTTCTTGCAGTAAGTAAAATGTATGAGATGGTATTGATAATTATAGGGTGAATTTTGATTGGAATTGTGAAAAATATGCAGGGGAAGGTAAAAAAAGAAAGGATGAGGAAAGGATTCCAGTAGAGCCCAAATGTATAATTACAGTCTACGGACACCACCGGACACGACCGAAACCCTCGGGCAATTGTAGGCCAGTATAAACGTAGGTGAATCAGAAACAATTTTAAAAAAACTTCACGTTTCGGGCAATTTTATCGGGAAAGATTTTTATTTGGTATCCGGGTTTTTTGCAGAGAGTGATATTTGTTGAAGAAAGGTGAAAAAATGGCTGAAGAAAAGAGAGAAAATGAATCAGCAGCTGCACCACCGCCACCGCTGCAAATTCCTCCTCAGTACGATATGAATGCCAAGTGGGATTATTGCATGGATTTGGGTATCCGAAGGGTTTTCTACTCTACCCTAGCTGGTTCTTTTACTGGCCTCATCCTCTTCCGGAGTCCTGTCACCCGATGGGCATCAGTTGCATTTGCTGCCGGTATTGGTGTAGGCTCCGCATACTCGGATTGCTCACACAAATTTGCGGGATCCCCTGCAAAATTGACACCTAACGTCTCCGAGTCTCCTTTGTCTAAGGATGTGGAGGAATGAAACAATTCCTGAGAGATAATTGGTTTCAAGTTAAAAACTTTGGCACACTGTTAGCTTTGGTGGTTTTGCCTTTTGTGGTGCAAGATTATTTAGCATGATGTATGCAACTTTTATATGAATTTGAATGCATTTTGTTTAACTCGGATATCGAGAGTCAAGCGATGAGGGAAGAACATGGAAAAACTAATAATTGCTGTTGTTTTGCCATGCTCTGTATAGAGGATATTGGCCCCCCACCCCCCATTTTGCAATGAGGTTTATCACGGTGTAGATCGACAATGCCCTCGGAAGAAATTTACATCAATAGTGTTCAATTAAAAAAAAAAAAATGCAGGGGAAGGTTGAAATTCTGGCAACCATGGCAAATGTAAGACAAGAAGAGACCAAATAATTCAGAAAACACGACTAGTGGGACAGTGAAGAGTGGAATCTGTTGAAAATATTGGGATAAACTTATTTATCTTGTGAGCTAAATAATTATTACATTTGAGATAATCTATATATATGTCTTGCTAGCACAAAAACCTCACTTGTAGTCAATATATTACTCATAAATTTTTAAAAAAAGCATATATATATATATAGATAAATAAATGTATAATCAATTAACCGGAGTGATAGTTGTCAGATTGACCTGTATGTATGAGTTTACAGAGTAGTAGGGGACTTTTACTCTTGAACCCTTTCGATTTTAAGTTTATTAATAAAATGGTAGTCACTCTCATTTTTAATTTTAAAAAAATACCTAAAAATATTATATTTAATATGATAAAAAAACCCATATCTCATTAAGCATATGTTTGATGTAATATCTCTCATTCTGATATATTTCACCTCATACTACAACGTATCTCACATTCAAACCGCTAATAAAACTCCATTCTATCCATTATAAATAATATAAATAATTAAAATAAAAATTTCGTCGAAAAAAAAAACCAGCCAAAAAATAAAGAACCATCTCATAAGTTAAGGACGTCACCAAGGTTGCGCAGTTTTGGAAGTTGAACTACAGTATCAGATAGTCCTAGGAGTTCAGTATAAATTGCCGTATTTTGTTTTTCATTTGATTAATTAACAAAGTGAGTCCTCTATGTTAATAAATCAATTCTTATAGTACAATCTTGAATTATAATGGGGTGTAGTCCTACTAGTACCAAAATACATTAATTTTTTTAAGGCTTACATCCATTTTTGGTCCCTCATAACATGAATTATTTCAGTTTTGATCCCTTATATGTTTTAGTCATCAATTTTAGTCCCACTTTTCTTTTACAATTCTAGTCCCTTTTAACGAAAAAGTTTAGAAGATAACGGATTAACTCATTTGATCGCTAGTCAAACCTAATTTTTTTTTTCAAAATGATTTATACCGTGATATTTTCAGCCAATTTTATAATCTGGATTCTCATGAATGTTCAACCAAAACGGGACCAACGAAAACACTTTTGGTGGTCACGTTTTTCCGGCGATAAAACCTCAAAGTCGATCGGAACCGATTTCCAAAACTGGCCGTTGCCTCGTCCAACGAAGCACAACCTAGATTCGACCGGTCGGAGATGACGCAACCACTAGCTATCTCCGTCCTGATGATGTCGCGAAGATATTCAAGGCACGAGAGACGACCGACCATACGAGAGACGACCGACCATACGAGAGACGACCGACCATTGATCTAATCGAAGACTGATCCCGTTGTCAATTTCGACGAAAAATTCCATGCCCAAACTCCAAGTCCGGCTTGCCCATTTTTCCGGCGAAAACTTCCCCAGCAAATTAAAACAAAAACCACAGCAGCCCAGCAAATATTGAAACCAAAACATACCAAAAATCCAATTTCCGGTCAAGTTTTAAACACCCCAGATTTCTAAACAATCGGCCCGTTTTTCCGGTAACCTTAGTGACCAAAAACCAAATGATTTCCCGGTGAAGAAGAAAAAAAAAACAACACAGCCCACATAAAAGTTTTTGAAGCCAAAATCCACATTTCAAAAACACGATTTCCGGCAAGAAAATGAAGAACCCAGTTCTAGCTAACATGAAATCCTTTCCAATTTGTTTTAATGTTTAATTCTGGCGATGACAATCAAAAAGACCAGAATTTTGAAAACTAAAACTTCAGCAGAAAATTTCCGTGAAGCCTTGATTTCCCAAAATCCAAAAAAATTTCCGGCGACAACGGTTTTCAGGCAACAAAATCAAACAGCCAAAAAATCTAAAGCAATCGAGAGAGCCGGAACCCTTCTAGCCATTCTCGTGTTAAGACCCAAAGCTAATTTTCACTCGAGGGAATTTTTCGGGTAATAAGAAAAATTAATTTTCAACACAAACAATTTGCTTGAATCAATTTATTTTAATATTACCACTAAAATGTTCTAAACCTGCTCTGATACCACTGTTGGGAATAGTCTAGGTGTTTAATCCAATTAAACAGCGGAATCCTAAACTATGAGGATCGGGTCTTACCCTTGAAGCGTAATCGGTTGCGCACGTCGCCTGGCTCCTCTGAGAAGATGGCGTTTTGTTGTCTCCAAAATCCTTCCTCGAAGGATCCTCTACTCTCAAGCACGAAAGCCTTCGCAGGTTGGTGCTAGCCGATCTTGCCTACCCGGAGATTTTGGGAAAATCTGTGTATTTTTCTGATGAGAATAATTCAAAAAAAAAATCCTCTCCCTACAATTATATCCCTAGGATATTTGTAGGGAATTAATTTCCAAAATCAGTATTGTAATTTATCCAATTATAACTTAACTGATTTTAGTAATTTCCAAATCAGTATTATTACCAAATATTATTTAACTGATTCCAAGTCAGTATTTAAATAATATTTACTAATTCCAAATCAGCCTTAAATAACACTTTAATGATTTGGGTTATACACCAAGCCCATGGATCAACCCATGACCCATGGATCAGGCTGATGGGTCAAGAACTTCAATTGCAATTAAGTCCCTTGATTTATCAGCCCATCCCAATTGTTCCCAGGTAATTAATTAACTATTAATTAATACCATAGAACTTTCCAATAATATTTAATTAAACCATTTAATTAAATCTTATTTATTTAAGTATAACAATTATACTTATTGTAGGCAAGAATTCTTATTCTGCATCATCGAACTTTCTTATGTGTGATCCTGTAGGCCCATTCCAAATTGGCAATGGATAACTCAAACCCATTGATTAATCCATAAGTCATTAGTGGTCTCTAGCAAGACATAATGACTACCCAATTTGGAATGGAGGGTCGAATGGAGATTCAACACAACCTTTCCGAGCAAACTGCGTACGATCCTCTACATCGATATCCAGTTTAGCATAAGGCATGGAACCATCATCCTTATGTAGCTAAACGTTTACTTGATCTCTTAGTGACACTGAATCCTTCAAGCAAATGATATCCTATCATTTCTTGGGCATGGCCATGCACTTTTCAGTTCACTATCAAGTGGCCAAGATATCATCTCTCACTTAAGAGAGATTTGTAGTCCCATCACTTCACCTACATACCTTAGCGTGTCTCATAGTGTACCCAATCATACCCGTACTTGGCAACCTGTTACGGCCCCGTTAGGCGTATGTCAAAGCACACTACAATTCACCTAAGACCATGTAGTGATTTCTGGTCTAAGGATCCTAGTACCAGTACTACTCAAAAGAATCACTCATGATCTAATTAGTCCATGGAGTGTTTCTTTTGGCGGATCGATTTCATGAATTTAAATATGCACAAGGATATTACTATCATGAAATTAACTCATTTGATAAACAATCAATCAAGCGACAAATATCTTATTTACATAAATACCCTCAAAGTATATTTACATAAATAGCCCTCATTAGGGCACATTCACCAACAATCTCCCACTTGCCCGATGAAGGGCTATGTCCTAAACTGTTTAAGACCAAGCTCTATTACATGTCTATCAAACTTTGACTGTGGTAGAGCTTTTGTGATAGGATCTGCTATATTGTCGTCTGACCCTATTTTGCACACTTTCACATCTCCTCGATCAATGATCTCTCGAATGAGGTGAAACCTTCTGAGTATGTGTTTGGTTTTCTGGTGTGACCGAGGCTCCTTAGCTTGTGCGATGGCCCCGTTATTGTCACAGAAAAGTTCTATCGGATCTTGGATACTCGGTATCACTCCGATGTCTGACACGAACTTTCTCAGCCAAACAGCTTCCTTTGCAGCATCTGATGCAGCAATGTACTCAGACTCTGTTGTAGAATCGGCTGTTGTATCTTGCTTTGAGCTTTTCCAACTTATTGCACCGCCATTCAGACTAAACACGTAGCCTGATTGTGACTTCATGTCATCTTGATCTGTTTGGAAAGCAGCATCAGCGTAACCTTGTACAATGAGCTGTTCTTGTCCTCCATACACTAGCATTAATCCTTTAGTTCTTCGTAAGTACTTCAGGATTGCTTTGACTGCAGTCCAATGATCCATCCCTGGATCTTGTTGGTATCTGCTAGTCATGCTAAGTGCATGTGCAACATCCGGACGGGTACACAACATGGCATACATGATAGATCCTATTGCCGAAGCATATGGGACTCTACTCATTGTATCCCTCTCCTCTCTTGTTGAAGGACCATGGTTCTTCTTCAAGAGAAGGCCATGTCTAAATGGTACCTTACCATTTTTGGAGTTAGACATATTGAATCTTTTCAATATCTTGTCTATGTACCCTTCTTGACTTAGTCCCAGAAGCCTTTTAGACCTATCTCTATAGATCTTGATACCTAGTATCGTCTCAGCTTCTCCTAAGTCTTTCATAGAAAATACACTCCCCAACCATTGTTTGATGTCCTTCATCAAGGGAATGTCATTTCCTATGAGCAGGATGTCGTCCACATATAGGACAAGGAAAACAATCTTGCTCCCACTAACTTTCTTGTAAACACAAGGCTCATCTTCGTTCTTGATGAATCCGTAACCTTTTACTTCCTCATCAAAACGAAGATTCCAACTTCGAGATGCTTGCTTTAGTCCATAGATGGACCTCTGAAGCTTACATACTCGATTAGGATGCTTTTGATCGATGTATCCCTCGGGTTGTTTCATATAAACATCCTCGAGTAGGTTTCCATTCAGGAAAGCCGTCTTAACATCCATCTGCCATACCTCATAGTCAAAATATGCTGCTATGGCAAGCATTGTCCTAATGGACTTGAGCATTACGACAGGGGAGAAGGTTTCATCATAGTCAATACCATGAGTCTGTCTGAAACCTTTAGCCACTAGTCGTGCCTTGAAGATCCCGCCAGATTTTAACTTGAAAATCCACTTGCAATCGACAACCTTTGCCTGAACAGGAGGGTCAATCAAAGTCCACACTTTATTGTCCCTCATGGATTGCATTTCAGATTCCATAGCTTCTAGCCATTTATCGGAATCCGGACTTTCTAAAACCTGTTTGTAGTTCGCGGGCTCATTAGAGTCCACCAAGATCAAATCTTGATCGTCAGTCACGAGAAATTCGTATCTCTCGGGTTGGTGACGAGATCTACTAGACCTTCTAGGTTTTTGTGCTGTTGACTCAGGTTGCTCATCTTCATGAGTTTCCATGTCAACTTCCATCTGAGTTTCTGTAGATCGTTCTACATCCTCTTGTGGTTCTTGAACTTCTCCGAGTTCTATTCTACTCCCACTGTCTTTCTTGTACAGAAATTCTTTCTCTAAGAAAGTAGCTCCTCGAGCAACGAACACTTTGTTCTCAGTTGGGTTGTAGAATTGATATCCTTTGGTTTCCTTAGGATATCCCACAAATAGGCATTTGTCAGTTTTGGGTTCAAGCTTATTACTTTGTAAACGCTTTACATGAGCTTGACAACCCCAAACTCGTAGATAGGACATATAGGGCTTCCGACCCATCCATATCTCATATGGAGTCTTATCTACTGCCTTAGATGGAATACGATTCAATAAGTAGGCAGCAGAAAGGAGAGCATAACCCCAAAAGGATGTAGGGAGAGTTGCTAGGCCCATCATTGATCGAACCATATCTAATAAGGTCCGATTTCTCCTCTCGGATACACCATTCCATTGAGGTGTTCCTGGTGGAGTCAGTTGTGAAACAATTCCACACTGTTTTAGATAGCCATCGAACTCATCACTAAGGTATTCACCTCCCCGATCGGAGCGAATAACCTTAATCCTTCTATCCAACTGATTCTCTACTTCGTTTTTTAAACTCTTTGAACTTTTCAAAAGTTTCACTTTTATACCTCATTAAGTAGACATACCCATATCTACTAAAGTCATCAGTAAAAGTTACGAAGTATTCAAATCCACCTCTGGCTTGTGTGCTCATTGGTCCACATACATCCGTATGTATTAGGGCCAATAGCTCACTTGTTCTTTCACCTTTCTTGTTGAAAGGACTCTTTGTCATTTTGCCTTGCAAGCAGGGTTCGCAGGTATCATATGATTCAAAATCAAATGAACCAAGCACTCCATCCTTGTGAAGCTTTTGAACTCGCTTTTCATTTGCATGGCCTAATCGACAATGCCAAAGGTATGTTGGACCTAAATCATCTTTAGTTGATTTAGCTTTCTTTTCTATGTTATAGACTGGTTTTTCTTGGGTCAAATCCAAGACATACAGACCGTTACACATATTTGCAACTCCGTATAAAATATCATTTTGATATAAAGATAACGAGTTATTCTCTATAATAAATCGAAAACCTTTATTATCTAAACTCGAAACTGAAATAATATTTCTGCTCAAAGCAGGTACATAATAACAATTTTCAAGTTCGATATTTAAACCAGAAGGTAAAGACAGAGTGTAATCTCCAACTTCAACAGCAGCAACTCTTGCCCCGTTGCCCACTCGGAGATCTACTTCACCTTTCTTTGTTATCCTTCTATTTCTGAGTCCTTGCACATTAGTACAAATGTGAGCCCCACAACCAGTATCTAATACCCATGAGGTGGACATAGAAAGATTTATTTCTATAACAAAGATACCTGAAGCTTGTTCACGAAACATTTCCGTCAGTGACTCATAAATTCAGAACGCTTCCAAATTCATGAACTGCTTTTGAAGCTCGCCTATCATAGACGCGAGCATCAAGCACGTCACATCATCGGAGTCACTTTTCAGCTTATCCCAGGCTCGTTGAACATTTGCCGAAGCATTTTGTGGTGGTTCAGGTAAAGGGGTCTCTAAGACATGTAGCTTCCTTTCTTGTTTGAGAACTATTCTCAAGTTTCTTTCCCAATCTAAGAAGTTTGGTCCAACCAATTTACCTTTATCCAATATACTTCTTAGATCAGAGTTTAAGATAACATTTGTGCTAGATGATGCCATTTCTACAAAGAGTAAATGCAAAATATTAGAATGAGTTTTGAAAAATGTTTTCCACAATAGCCAAAATTGAAATCCCAAACAATTTTGTGTTGGTGCTAGATTGTGGGCCGAAAATCCACAAAAAGTCAACCCCAGTCTTGCTTTAGCAAGTATCGTAGGGATCGGGCTCTTTTGGTAGGCAACGTTCAAATCACATTCCATGTAATTTAACGCTTTCCAATTGCATACCATGCAACTTTTCGGTGATAGGATGAACATTCCAAATGTTTGACACCATCCTATCTTTGCAAAATTAATCCCTAGTCAACTTATCGGGTCAAGCTAGGATTAATTTTCCCAAGTTAAACCATCCCTCAAGGCATCACATCAATAGACACCCACACAGTTTTTCCATAACAAGTGGTAGTGATAAAGTTGAGCATCTAATACCCAAACAGTTTTTCCACTCATTAATGGTAGTGATAAAGTTGGGCACTATTATGTAACAACCCGCCGCACGAAGAAAACCTGAGGCCCTTGGGCTCTCCAAGTCCACCAGACGTTCGACGCTCAAGCGGGCCCTTAAGTATGGAAGCAAAATCTTGGATTTTTGGGATTTTAGTTTGATCGGCTTAACATGCATTTTCGTTTATCATATTCATTTGCATATCAAATAAAATGAATAAAAGCAATGAAATTAAAGCCATGAACTGGGCTCTAGTCTATTACAGGGCCTTTTAAAATCTTCATATTCGGCCTCCTCTCCTGGGCTCCATCATGGACTCCTCTTGGAACCTTCTTTTGGGCCTAACTATTACATGATGATTTTATAGGCACGCAGGCCCAATTCAAAATTGGCTCGCAGGCCCCAACTTTTAAAATGTTAAAATTAAAAGCCCAATTCATGCTTTGAACACATAAAATGCATATGCTCATACAAGCCGTTTTTAATTTAAGCTGATTAATTTTAAGGATTGTGTAACTATTACAGAATTAAAATTGATCGTGTCATGATCAATTTTAATCAATCCTTCTGTTCATTTTACATTTATCCAAAATGATGCATGAACATGCTTGCATAATTATGATGCTTCAAATAAAATTTAAACAATTTAAATAAGCATCAAAATTAAAGTAAAATAAAAAAATAAACAACAATTCAAAATTTAAACTAATTAATTAATCTAATTAATTATTTATTTATTTATTTATTTATCTTTTTCTAATTATTTTAATCTAATTAAAATAATTATTTTAAAATTTATCTAATTATCTAATTAAGATAAATTTAAACTTATAGGATAAAATTCTAAATTAATCCTATCTTTATCTAATAAGACTATTTAATTAAAATCTTATTAAATAAAATTCAGAAAATTTTAAAATTTAATTTTCTGAAACTTTTGGGGCAATTTGATAATTTAAATAAAATTCTGGGCTAGGGTTTTGTGGAGATAAAACTTCTGGGGTCTCTCTGCAATTTTAAAACAATTTTAAAATTTGGGTTCTAGGGTTAGGGTGCGGCGGGGGCATTTTAGTCATTTCAGCCTAATTAGGGCTTCTGACCCCCGCCGCCAACCCTTTTCTTCCCCGACCTTCCTTTCGCCGGTTTTCTAAGCCCGCCTCCGATCATCTTCCTGGCGAAAGGAAAAAAAAACCCTCCCGGTGAAGATGAATAAAGCGAAATCCATCAAAAACCCTTACTAAGAAAACCCGAACGTCCAACGCTCGATTCATCTTTTTGACATGAAAACGGGACCAACGAAAACACTTTTGGTGGTCACGTTTTTTCGGCGATAAAACCTCAAAGTCGATCGGAACCGATTTCCAAAACTGGCCGTTGCCTCGTCCAACGAAGCACAACCTAGATTCGACCGGTCGGAGATGACGCAACCACTAGCTATCTCCGTCCTGATGATGTCGCGAAGATATTCAAGGCACGAGAGACGACCGACCATACGAGAGACGACCGACCATACGAGAGACGACCGACCATTGATCTAATCGAAGACTGATCCCGTTGTCAATTTCGACGAAAAATTCCATGCCCAAACTCCAAGTCCGGCTTGTCCATTTTTCCGGCGAAAACTTCCCCAGCAAATTAAAACAAAAACCACAGCAGCCCAGCAAATATTGAAACCAAAACATACCAAAAATCCAATTTCCGGTCAAGTTTTAAACACCCCAGATTTCTAAACAATCGGCCCGTTTTTCCGGTAACCTTAGTGACCAAAAACCAAATGATTTCCCGGTGAAGAAGAAAAAAAAAACAACACAGCCCACATAAAAGTTTTTGAAGCCAAAATCCACATTTCAAAAACACGATTTCCGGCAAGAAAATGAAGAACCCAGTTCTAGCTAACATGAAATCCTTTCCAATTTGTTTTAATGTTTAATTCTGGCGATGACAATCAAAAAGACCAGAATTTTGAAAACTAAAACTTCAGCAGAAAATTTCCGTGAAGCCTTGATTTCCCAAAATCCAAAAAAATTTCCGGCGACAACGGTTTTCAGGCAACAAAATCAAACAGCCAAAAAATCTAAAGCAATCGAGAGAGCCGGAACCCTTCTAGCCATTCTCGTGTTAAGACCCAAAGCTAATTTTCACTCGAGGGAATTTTTCGGGTAATAAGAAAAATTAATTTTCAACACAAACAATTTGCTTGAATCAATTTATTTTAATATTACCACTAAAATGTTCTAAACCTGCTCTGATACCACTGTTGGGAATAGTCTAGGTGTTTAATCCAATTAAACAGCGGAATCCTAAACTATGAGGATCGGGTCTTACCCTTGAAGCGTAATCGGTTGCGCACGTCGCCTGGCTCCTCTGAGAAGATGGCGTTTTGTTGTCTCCAAAATCCTTCCTCGAAGGATCCTCTACTCTCAAGCACGAAAGCCTTCGCAGGTTGGTGCTAGCCGATCTTGCCTACCCGGAGATTTTGGGAAAATCTGTGTATTTTTCTGATGAGAATAATTCAAAAAAAAAATCCTCTCCCTACAATTATATCCCTAGGATATTTGTAGGGAATTAATTTCCAAAATCAATATTGTAATTTATCCAATTATAACTTAACTGATTTTAGTAATTTCCAAATCAGTATTATTACCAAATATTATTTAACTGATTCCAAGTCAGTATTTAAATAATATTTACTAATTCCAAATCAGCCTTAAATAACACTTTAATGATTTGGGTTATACACCAAGCCCATGGATCAACCCATGACCCATGGATCAGGCTGATGGGTCAAGAACTTCAATTGCAATTAAGTCCCTTGATTTATCAGCCCATCCCAATTGTTCCCAGGTAATTAATTAACTATTAATTAATACCATAGAACTTTCCAATAATATTTAATTAAACCATTTAATTAAATCTTATTTATTTAAGTATAACAATTATACTTATTGTAGGCAAGAATTCTTATTCTGCATCATCGAACTTTCTTATGTGCGATCCTGTAGGCCCATTCCAAATTGGCAATGGATAACTCAAACCCATTGATTAATCCATAAGTCATTAGTGGTCTCTAGCAAGACATAATGACTACCCAATTTGGAATGGAGGGTCGAATGGAGATTCAACACAACCTTTCCGAGCAAACTGCGTACGATCCTCTACATCGATATCCAGTTTAGCATAAGGCATGGAACCATCATCCTTATGTAGCTAAACGTTTACTTGATCTCTTAGTGACACTGAATCCTTCAAGCAAATGATATCCTATCATTCCTTGGGCATGGCCATGCACTTTTCAGTTCACTATCAAGTGGCCAAGATATCATCTCTCACTTAAGAGAGATTTGTAGTCCCATCACTTCACCTACATACCTTAGCGTGTCTCATAGTGTACCCAATCATACCCGTACTTGGCAACCTGTTACGGCCCCGTTAGGCGTATGTCAAAGCACACTACAATTCACCTAAGACCATGTAGTGATTTCTGGTCTAAGGATCCTAGTACCAGTACTACTCAAAAGAATCACTCATGATCTAATTAGTCCATGGAGTGTTTCTTTTGGCGGATCGATTTCATGAATTTAAATATGCACAAGGATATTACTATCATGAAATTAACTCATTTGATAAACAATCAATCAAGCGACAAATATCTTATTTACATAAATACCCTCAAAGTATATTTACATAAATAGCCCTCATTAGGGCACATTCACCAACAATCTCCCACTTGCCCGATGAAGGGCTATGTCCTAAACTGTTTAAGACCAAGCTCTATTACATGTCTATCAAACTTTGACTGTGGTAGAGCTTTTGTGAGAGGATCTGCTATATTGTCGTCTAACCCTATTTTGCACACTTTCACATCTCCTCGATCAATGATCTCTCGAATGAGGTGAAACCTTCTGAGTATGTGTTTGGTTTTCTGGTGTGACCGAGGCTCCTTAGCTTGTGCGATGGCCCCGTTATTGTCACAGAAAAGTTCTATCGGATCTTGGATACTCGGTATCACTCCGATGTCTGACACGAACTTTCTCAGCCAAACAGCTTCCTTTGCAGCATCTGATGCAGCAATGTACTCAGACTCTGTTGTAGAATCGGCTGTTGTATCTTGCTTTGAGCTTTTCCAACTTATTGCACCGCCATTCAGACTAAACACGTAGCCTGATTGTGACTTCATGTCATCTTGATCTGTTTGGAAAGCAGCATCAGCGTAACCTTGTACAATGAGCTGTTCTTGTCCTCCATACACTAGCATTAATCCTTTAGTTCTTCGTAAGTACTTCAGGATTGCTTTGACTGCAGTCCAATGATCCATCCCTGGATCTTGTTGGTATCTGCTAGTCATGCTAAGTGCATGTGCAACATCCGGACGGGTACACAACATGGCATACATGATAGATCCTATTGCCGAAGCATATGGGACTCTACTCATTGTATCCCTCTCCTCTCTTGTTGAAGGATCTTGGTTCTTCTTCAAGAGAAGGCCATGTCTAAATGGTACCTTACCATTTTTGGAGTTAGACATATTGAATCTTTTCAATATCTTGTCTATGTACCCTTCTTGACTTAGTCCCAGAAGCCTTTTAGACCTATCTCTATAGATCTTGATACCTAGTATCGTCTCAGCTTCTCCTAAGTCTTTCATAGAAAATACACTCCCCAACCATTGTTTGATGTCCTTCATCAAGGGAATGTCATTTCCTATGAGCAGGATGTCGTCCACATATAGGACAAGGAAAACAATCTTGCTCCCACTAACTTTCTTGTAAACACAAGGCTCATCTTCGTTCTTGATGAATCCGTAACCTTTTACTTCCTCATCAAAACGAAGATTCCAACTTCGAGATGCTTGCTTTAGTCCATAGATGGACCTCTGAAGCTTACATACTCGATTAGGATGCTTTTGATCGATGTATCCCTCGGGTTGTTTCATATAAACATCCTCGAGTAGGTTTCCATTCAGGAAAGCCGTCTTAACATCCATCTGCCATACCTCATAGTCAAAATATGCTGCTATGGCAAGCATTGTCCTAATGGACTTGAGCATTACGACAGGGGAGAAGGTTTCATCATAGTCAATACCATGAGTCTGTCTGAAACCTTTAGCCACTAGTCGTGCCTTGAAGATCCCGCCAGATTTTAACTTGAAAATCCACTTGCAATCGACAACCTTTGCCTGAACAGGTGGGTCAATCAAAGTCCACACTTTATTGTCCCTCATGGATTGCATTTCAGATTCCATAGCTTCTAGCCATTTATCGGAATCCGGACTTTCTAAAACCTGTTTGTAGTTCGCGGGCTCATTAGAGTCCACCAAGATCAAATCTTGATCGTCAGTCACGAGAAATCCGTATCTCTCGGGTTGGTGACGAGATCTACTAGACCTTCTAGGTTTTTGTGCTGTTGACTCAGGTTGCTCATCTTCATGAGTTTCCATGTCAACTTCCATCTGAGTTTCTGTAGATCGTTCTACATCCTCTTGTGGTTCTTGAACTTCTCCGAGTTCTATTCTACTCCCACTGTCTTTCTTGTACAGAAATTCTTTCTCTAAGAAAGTAGCTCCTCGAGCAACGAACACTTTGTTCTCAGTTGGGTTGTAGAATTGATATCCTTTGGTTTCCTTAGGATATCCCACAAATAGGCATTTGTCAGTTTTGGGTTCAAGCTTATTACTTTGTAAACGCTTTACATGAGCTTGACAACCCCAAACTCGTAGATAGGACATATAGGGCTTCCGACCCATCCATATCTCATATGGAGTCTTATCTACTGCCTTAGATGGAATACGATTCAATAAGTAGGCAGCAGAAAGGAGAGCATAACCCCAAAAGGATGTAGGGAGAGTTGCTAGGCCCATCATTGATCGAACCATATCTAATAAGGTCCGATTTCTCCTCTCGGATACACCATTCCATTGAGGTGTTCCTGGTGGAGTCAGTTGTGAAACAATTCCACACTGTTTTAGATAGCCATCGAACTCATCACTAAGGTATTCACCTCCCCGATCGGAGCGAATAACCTTAATCCTTCTATCCAACTGATTCTCTACTTCGTTTTTTAAACTCTTTGAACTTTTCAAAAGTTTCACTTTTATACCTCATTAAGTAGACATACCCATATCTACTAAAGTCATCAGTAAAAGTTACGAAGTATTCAAATCCACCTCTGGCTTGTGTGCTCATTGGTCCACATACATCCGTATGTATTAGGGCCAATAGCTCACTTGTTCTTTCACCTTTCTTGTTGAAAGGACTCTTTGTCATTTTGCCTTGCAAGCAGGGTTCGCAGGTATCATATGATTCAAAATCAAATGAACCAAGCACTCCATCCTTGTGAAGCTTTTGAACTCGCTTTTCATTTGCATGGCCTAATCGACAATGCCAAAGGTATGTTGGACCTAAATCATCTTTAGTTGATTTAGCTTTCTTTTCTATGTTATAGACTGGTTTTTCTTGGGTCAAATCCAAGACATACAGACCGTTACACATATTTGCAACTCCGTATAAAATATCATTTTGATATAAAGATAACGAGTTATTCTCTATAATAAATCGAAAACCTTTATTATCTAAACTCGAAACTGAAATAATATTTCTGCTCAAAGCAGGTACATAATAACAATTTTCAAGTTCGATATTTAAACCAGAAGGTAAAGACAGAGTGTAATCTCCAACTTCAACAGCAGCAACTCTTGCCCCGTTGCCCACTCGGAGATCTACTTCACCTTTCTTTGTTATCCTTCTATTTCTGAGTCCTTGCACATTAGTACAAATGTGAGCCCCACAACCAGTATCTAATACCCATGAGGTGGACATAGAAAGATTTATTTCTATAACAAAGATACCTGAAGCTTGTTCACGAAACATTTCCGTCAGTGACTCATAAATTCAGAACGCTTCCAAATTCATGAACTGCTTTTGAAGCTCGCCTATCATAGACGCGAGCATCAAGCACGTCACATCATCGGAGTCACTTTTCAGCTTATCCCAGGCTCGTTGAACATTTGCCGAAGCATTTTGTGGTGGTTCAGGTAAAGGGGTCTCTAAGACATGTAGCTTCCTTTCTTGTCTGAGAACTATTCTCAAGTTTCTTTCCCAATCTAAGAAGTTTGGTCCAACCAATTTACCTTTATCCAATATACTTCTTAGAGCAGAGTTTAAGATAACATTTGTGCTAGATGATGCCATTTCTACAAAGAGTAAATGCAAAATATTAGAATGAGTTTTGAAAAATGTTTTCCACAATAGCCAAAATTGAAATCCCAAACAATTTTGTGTTGGTGCTAGATTGTGGGCCGAAAATCCACAAAAAGTCAACCCCAGTCTTGCTTTGGCAAGTATCGTAGGGATCGGGCTCTTTTGGTAGGCAACGTTCAAATCACATTCCATGTAATTTAACGCTTTCCAATTGCATACCATGCAACTTTTCGGTGATAGGATGAACATTCCAAATGTTTGACACCATCCTATCTTTGCAAAATTAATCCCTAGTCAACTTATCGGGTCAAGCTAGGATTAATTTTCCCAAGTTAAACCATCCCTCAAGGCATCACATCAATAGACACCCACACAGTTTTTCCATAACAAGTGGTAGTGATAAAGTTGAGCATCTAATACCCAAACAGTTTTTCCACTCATTAATGGTAGTGATAAAGTTGGGCACTATTATGTAACAACCCGCCGCACGAAGAAAACCTGAGGCCCTTGGGCTCTCCAAGTCCACCAGACGTTCGACGCTCAAGCGGGCCCTTAAGTATGGAAGCAAAATCTTGGATTTTTGGGATTTTAGTTTGATCGGCTTAACATGCATTTTCGTTTATCATATTCATTTGCATATCAAATAAAATGAATAAAAGCAATGAAATTAAAGCCATGAACTGGGCTCTAGTCTATTACAGGGCCTTTTAAAATCTTCATATTCGGCCTCCTCTCCTGGGCTCCATCATGGACTCCTCTTGGAACCTTCTTTTGGGCCTAACTATTACATGATGATTTTATAGGCACGCAGGCCCAATTCAAAATTGGCTCGCAGGCCCCAACTTTTAAAACGTTAAAATTAAAAGCCCAATTCATGCTTTGAACACATAAAATGCATATGCTCATACAAGCCGTTTTTAATTTAAGCTGATTAATTTTAAGGATTGTGTAACTATTACAGAATTAAAATTGATCGTGTCATGATCAATTTTAATCAATCCTTCTGTTCATTTTACATTTATCCAAAATGATGCATGAACATGCTTGCATAATTATGATGCTTCAAATAAAATTTAAACAATTTAAATAAGCATCAAAATTAAAGTAAAATAAAAAAATAAACAACAATTCAAAATTTAAACTAATTAATTAATCTAATTAATTATTTATTTATTTATTTATTTATCTTTTTCTAATTATTTTAATCTAATTAAAATAATTATTTTAAAATTTATCTAATTATCTAATTAAGATAAATTTAAACTTATAGGATAAAATTCTAAATTAATCCTATCTTTATCTAATAAGACTATTTAATTAAAATCTTATTAAATAAAATTCAGAAAATTTTAAAATTTAATTTTCTGAAACTTTTGGGGCAATTTGATAATTTAAATAAAATTCTGGGCTAGGGTTTTGTGGAGATAAAACTTCTGGGGTCTCTCTGCAATTTTAAAACAATTTTAAAATTTGGGTTCTAGGGTTAGGGTGCGGCGGGGGCATTTTAGTCATTTCAGCCTAATTAGGGCTTCTGACCCCCGCCGCCAACCCTTTTCTTCCCCGACCTTCCTTTCGCCGGTTTTCTAAGCCCGCCTCCGATCATCTTCCCGGCGAAAGGAAAAAAAAACCCTCCCGGTGAAGATGAATAAAGCGAAATCCATCAAAAACCCTTACTAAGAAAACCCGAACGTCCAACGCTCGATTCATCTTTTTGACATGAAAACGGGACCAAAGAAAACACTTTTGGTGGTCACGTTTTTCCGGCGATAAAACCTCAAAGTCGATCGGAACCGATTTCCAAAACTGGCCGTTGCCTCGTCCAACGAAGCACAACCTAGATTCGACCGGTCGGAGATGACGCAACCACTAGCTATCTCCGTCCTGATGATGTCGCGAAGATATTCAAGGCACGAGAGACGACCGACCATACGAGAGACGACCGACCATTGATCTAATCGAAGACTGATCCCGTTGTCAATTTCGACGAAAAATTCCATGCCCAAACTCCAAGTCCGGCTTGTCCATTTTTCCGGGGAAAACTTCCCCAGCAAATTAAAACAAAAACCACAGCAGCCCAACAAATATTGAAACCAAAACATACCAAAAATCCAATTTCCGGTCAAGTTTTAAACACCCCAGATTTCTAAACAATCGGCCCGTTTTTCCGGTAACCTTAGTGACCAAAAACCAAATGATTTCCCGGTGAAGAAGAAAAAAAAAACAACACAGCCCACATAAAAGTTTTTGAAGCCAAAATCCACATTTCAAAAACACGATTTCCGGCAAGAAAATGAAGAACCCAGTTCTAGCTAACATGAAATCCTTTCCAATTTGTTTTAATGTTTAATTCTGGCGATGACAATCAAAAAGACCAGAATTTTGAAAACTAAAACTTCAGCAGAACATTTCCGTGAAGCCTTGATTTCCCAAAATCCAAAAAAATTTCCGGCGACAACGGTTTTCAGGCAACAAAATCAAACAGCCAAAAAATCTAAAGCAATCGAGAGAGCCGGAACCCTTCTAGCCATTCTCGTGTTAAGACCCAAAGCTAATTTTCACTCGAGGGAATTTTTCGGGTAATAAGAAAAATTAATTTTCAACACAAACAATTTGCTTGAATCAATTTATTTTAATATTACCACTAAAATGTTCTAAACCTGCTCTGATACCACTGTTGGGAATAGTCTAGGTGTTTAATCCAATTAAACAGCGGAATCCTAAACTATGAGGATCGGGTCTTACCCTTGAAGCGTAATCGGTTGCGCACGTCGCCTGGCTCCTCTGAGAAGATGGCGTTTTGTTGTCTCCAAAATCCTTCCTCGAAGGATCCTCTACTCTCAAGCACGAAAGCCTTCGCAGGTTGGTGCTAGCCGATCTTGCCTACCCGGAGATTTTGGGAAAATCTGTGTATTTTTCTGATGAGAATAATTCAAAAAAAAAATCCTCTCCCTACAATTATATCCCTAGGATATTTGTAGGGAATTAATTTCCAAAATCAGTATTGTAATTTATCCAATTATAACTTAACTGATTTTAGTAATTTCCAAATCAGTATTATTACCAAATATTATTTAACTGATTCCAAGTCAGTATTTAAATAATATTTACTAATTCCAAATCAGCCTTAAATAACACTTTAATGATTTGGGTTATACACCAAGCCCATGGATCAACCCATGACCCATGGATCAGGCTGATGGGTCAAGAACTTCAATTGCAATTAAGTCCCTTGATTTATCAGCCCATCCCAATTGTTCCCAGGTAATTAATTAACTATTAATTAATACCATAGAACTTTCCAATAATATTTAATTAAACCATTTAATTAAATCTTATTTATTTAAGTATAACAATTATACTTATTGTAGGCAAGAATTCTTATTCTGCATCATCGAACTTTCTTATGTGCGATCCTGTAGGCCCATTCCAAATTGGCAATGGATAACTCAAACCCATTGATTAATCCATAAGTCATTAGTGGTCTCTAGCAAGACATAATGACTACCCAATTTGGAATGGAGGGTCGAATGGAGATTCAACACAACCTTTCCGAGCAAACTGCGTACGATCCTCTACATCGATATCCAGTTTAGCATAAGGCATGGAACCATCATCCTTATGTAGCTAAACGTTTACTTGATCTCTTAGTGACACTGAATCCTTCAAGCAAATGATATCCTATCATTCCTTGGGCATGGCCATGCACTTTTCAGTTCACTATCAAGTGGCCAAGATATCATCTCTCACTTAAGAGAGATTTGTAGTCCCATCACTTCACCTACATACCTTAGCGTGTCTCATAGTGTACCCAATCATACCCGTACTTGGCAACCTGTTACGGCCCCGTTAGGCGTATGTCAAAGCACACTACAATTCACCTAAGACCATGTAGTGATTTCTGGTCTAAGGATCCTAGTACCAGTACTACTCAAAAGAATCACTCATGATCTAATTAGTCCATGGAGTGTTTCTTTTGGCGGATCGATTTCATGAATTTAAATATGCACAAGGATATTACTATCATGAAATTAACTCATTTGATAAACAATCAATCAAGCGACAAATATCTTATTTACATAAATACCCTCAAAGTATATTTACATAAATAGCCCTCATTAGGGCACATTCACCAACACGTAAATCACTTGGACTTGGCGTGAAACTTTTTACTCCATTAGTGCCACATGGTTTAATGCCCAAGTTGAGCTCTAGCAACTCATTGATGGATTTCCTCATCACCTTGAATTTTTGTGATCTAACTGTCACCATGTTCTCATCATCCTTGAATGCCAAAGCCACGTAGAATTCACGAACCAATGTCTTGTTGCCTTTCTTTTCGGTTGGAAGCAAATTTGTCCACCCCATTCGTTGAATGTAATCCCAATATTTGCTCTTTGGGTCCACACCTCTTTGGTTTTGCAGTGGTCGCTCTTTCATGAGCTCTAGAGCTTCCTTGGGATTAGCTCTTTTTTTCGGCGTCTTCTTCCTCAAATGAGCCCTCTTTCTATGTGGTTTCTTCTTGGTTCCACTAGAAGAGGCAACGTTTTTATTGGAGGCTTGCTTCATTCGCACCATTGTGGACTACAACAAAAGAAAACTCACTCAAGCATTTTATCGAACACCTTGTAAGCATCATTCATATATAGCTTCAAAAATTAAAGATTCATAGCATCCATGCCTCACATTGTCATACAATACTATAAACAGCTACAATATAATCACAATCAGCAAGCCTAGATGTTACTACACCATTCAAGAATCATTTGAAAACATAACCCTAATTCTAAGAGATATTTTGGAAAAAATTGTAAAGAAATCATACCTTCAATATGATATGCTCTTGATGTTGTAAATGTGTTATGGTAGTTGTTTGATTGCAATTTGAGTGTAGAAATCCCAAAACTTTGAGAGAAATATTGGAAAAATTGGTGTTTAGGCAAAGTTTTTCCGCAAGACGTGTGTGGGCGGCGGATGTCGGGGCTCTGTAGAGTGGTAGCTTTAAAAATGCCACAATGTGGCATTTTTAAATCTGAAGCATGACGGACACGTCCCTCGCGTCCCAAGCTTATAAACAGCACATTGTGCCATTTTTTGAAGGATCACAAATAAATCACTCACTGCGCCCCCCCTGTTGGAGTTGAATACATAAGCTATGCTTGTATTGTACATTTTCCCAGTTAATATATCGATTTATGTTTTGGTTAAATTTAGTTGTGCGTTATTAGTCCACTTATATTATGTAGTTAGATGATGAGGTGTCTTGTGTGACACAATAGATCTCATCATTGGTTAAAAGACATAATATATAAAGGAAGTTCATAACCGAGACAACTTTGAACAAACTATCGGTTTAGGTTATTATGTGATTCGGATAATTGGTTTGCCTAAACTGATTGAATCATATAGATATACCCGGGCGGGTCGTATTGAACTTGACCATTAGGAATGATTCATCTTGTACTGATTTAATAGACAAATCATTCTTGGTATTCTATCTCTTAATCCCTAGACTCGAGCAGGCATGAGGATTAGACATAGTGTACTTTGATCTGCCAATGGGTGAGGTCAATTGTGGCCAATAGTCTCGATAGGTTGGGTGTGCGTGTTTAGTTGCTTTGTATGCTGCTACTTGTCGAAAGGAAACCATGTACCGGTGCGTCCGGGGTGATGGTGCTCCCGAGATGAGCTCGTAATGTTTATTATACGAAACCCAGCCGGTGGACTTATGTCTGGTATAGTAAAAAGGTTGAGTGGCACTACTCTCAAAATTAAAGAAGTTAATTAATTAATTTATCAGTAAATTAATATATTAACGAGCACTATATCTTTGATGTGGGAAGATTATGAATATAAATTAATTAAGTTGTTCCAGAAGCAATTCTGGTGTAGGATGGTAGTGCCAAAATTAATCCGTTAGTGGTACGATTAATTTTGTAATGGGTTAATTGAATAGGTAGAATTAATTAATTGATTAATTATTCCTAAGGGTTAATTGAGTAATTAACAAAGTGGAATTATTTAATTAATTAATTAAGTCTTAAGTTTCAATTGAAATTAGGAAATCCTGGAGATTAGGAAATCTAGTAGGATTTGGTTTATCCTATCAGATTGGTTACCTAATCGGATTTGGAAACTAATAAATTACATAAACCTATTAGGAAGACCAATCCTAAACCAACTTGGGGTCTCTCTTGTAACTCTATATATAGACAAGGGATTAGCTATTCCACATAATACAATTCATAAGTTTTCAAGACAAGAAAACTTAGAGAGAGAAAATCCTAGAGAGAGAAAATTCTCTCTCTCTTAAAATCTGATTTTTTAAGCTTGAGGCAGCCAAATTTCTTCTTGATTTTTGGCAGCAAAGTGTAGTTTTCTCTCTCCGGGCAGTGCGTGGATTGTACGCGCCAGGTGCAGCGGTGCTGGAATTTTCTGATAGGTGGATCGTGGTGATTAGCTGATCAAATTACTGGTTAGATTGTTACCCACACAACATACAAGCAAAGTTTTGAGGCATATAAGAGAATCACCTAAGTGAACGCTTCAATAGGTAATTCTTATGTTTTTACTTTTATTAAGAATTTTTGTTGCGTGGTAAATCGAATAAGTGCAAACCCAGATCCTGTGCAATGTTATTTCAAAAGGGTTGGAATAGCCATTGTGCTAGCGTCTAGGCCTGGCCAGAGATTCTGATTTTAGAATGCATAGCACCAAATTGAGTTTCTGGCTAGGCCCAGACAGAAATCCAATTTCTTCAAAGTTTTTCTCAAAGTCAATGGATATTACACTCAAATTGCAATCAAACAGCTACCATAACACATTTACAACATCAAGAGCATATCAAATTGAAGGTATGATTTTTTTACACTTTTTCCAAAATATTTCCTACAATTAAGGTTATGTTTTCAAATGATTCTTGAATGGTGTAGTAACATCTAGGCTTGCTGTTTGTGATTAAATTATAGTTGTTTATAGTATGACAATGTGAGGCATGGATGCTATGAATCTTTAATTTGTGAAGCTATATATGAATGATGATTACAAGTGTTCGATGAAATGCTTCAGTGAGTTTTCTTTTGTTGTAGTCCACAAATAGTAAGTGTCTTTCAATAATTCTATGTTTAGTATTATTTATATTTGTGTGCTTAATATATATAAACGTATTTTTTGGATTGAATTTTAATTGTGCATTCAATTATTTGGTATTTATTTTACTTATAGCTTTAGTTTGACGGATTGTTGATGATAGAAGTGTTGTATTAGGTAGAATGGCTTCTTCGAGCCAGAACAGTCAACGCCGCAAGTATCTCAATCCAGGTCCCATCAAACGATGTCCCAGGCTTTCGATCCAAGACAATGTAGATGATGTGATAGTAGTATGTGGGACTTTCTACCAAATGAACTGCCCGAAGTGCAAGATGAGCTGGAGAAGTTTGGATTTGGAGGTGTCACACGTGTGGGGTCGATTCAACTAGACCATGCCCTTATAACGACATTGGTTGAGAGATGGCCACCGAAGACCCACACTTTTCACTTTCAATTCGGCGAGGTGACTGTGACATTGCAGGATGTTCAAGTGCTTTTTGGCCTCCGTACAGATGGTCCAGCAGTCATAGGTACCTTTCCTTAATGAACTACACAAGAATAGATTGGCGAATGTGGCCGGTTGTTGGGTTTTTTTGCCGAGCCACATCATTTGAAAGGCAACACATTGCATCTCAACCGTCTATTGCGTGAGATTCAGGATCCAGTCCCGCCAAGGGTTGATAGGGAGCGTTATGTACGCCGGGCAAGGTGCTACATTCCATACCTCCTATATGGGATGATCTTCACCGACAAAGCAAACAACTGTGCCCCTCTACACTGGCTTGTCAATATAGAGTTCTAAGATAGGTGCAGTGCACTAAGTTAGGGTTCAGCGGCCCTTGCTGGTTTATACAGCGGCCTATGCAAGGCTTTCGTTCACGATGCCAATGACATAACCGGTTTCCTGCTCCTACTACAGGTAAACATATTTACTAATATTTTCAATAATGAATATGTTCACAGTTAAAGTTCATTTTTCTTCTTTTTTATTACTGTTTTGCCCTTATATTACCCTTTTAAATGAATGTTTCATTTGTTTATACATGTATGGGCGTGGGAGCGTATTCCTCGCATCAGCCCGCGTAGAGTTGCAGATACTGACAGACCCGACGTGGGTCACTCGTTGGCACAACGGTGAGATGTACGTTTCACTTATGATGACGTCACTACTCACGTCCTGCCAGCGTACAGAGATCAGTTGAACAGTCTTAGAGATGATGACGTGAGTTCTTTATTAACTTAGCTCCTCTTATTAATATACTTTATATTTACATTTACCAATTTTTTATATGTTTGATGTTATCGAATTTTTTTTTTTTGTTAGTTTAAATGGCTGCCATACGCTGAGGACGGTATCCTCGATTATCTCCCCTATTTCTACTGAGAAGACCCTAATTTTTGGATGTCCCGAACTTTTCTTATATTTTGGGAGTGCCACGAGCCTCTCGAGGCCGATAGAGTTCTTCGCCAATTTGGGTTCCGCCAATCACGTCCTCGTAACCCTCAAATTTATCCATTTGTGGAGGAGAGATATAATCAAATACATGCGAAGGGAAGGTTAGGCAAGGGGTACATCGACTATGGCATATACAGTCGCTCGTACATGACGGAATGGGAGAATAGGAGGCTTGGCATTAGAGATGATTTGGTACCGGAGGTTCCTCCAACGGCAGACGATGTCAAACTAATCAAAGATCCCATCATTGATTTTGTGGATGGATACCGAGGTGCTTCTGCCCGCGAAAAACTATATGTGAGTTTTCAATATTATTTCTTATATGTCATTTTTACATCTTTTACAGTTTTATCTAGTTTTTTATAACTATTGTATTTACTTAAATCATTTGTAGATGGAGGTGGTGAGTGACACTTACAATAGGGGCATGGAATTCCAATCGATTTACATCGGTGATGACCCCGATATCATGCAGTACATTGAAGATATTACCACCTCTTTCCATAGTGCCCTCACATTTGGTGGCGGTACTTTTGACTCGGTCGAGGCCACACAAATACTCTCAGATGTTCAACCTGCATTCTCTCAAGCCCCACGTCTGAGTCGCAGAGTGAGGAACATTCCTCTTAGGGGAGGAGGCAGAAAGAGGAGGGTAGTCATAGGAGAGCATTTGGATGTGGAAAATTTAGCTGCAGAAAATGAAGAAGATGATGATGAGGAGAACCAGGATTATAGAGGTTCTACGCCGCCACATGCCGAAGGAGTTGGAGGAGTTGGTGTAAGTGGAGGTGGGGGTGGAGGTGGAAACGGAGGTTCACTAGGTGGGGGTTCATGGGGTGCTAGTTCTAGTACAGGCCCAATAGATAGGAGCGTTGGTAGAAGAAATGTGCCTCCACCTATACGATATGGACAGTCGTAGAGTTTTTAGTATTTACATTCGATTTTTTGCATATTTTCATTTTCTACTTTTTATCGTTTTTTTAACTCTTGATTTTTTTTTAATATATTATGCTTTAATTCAATATGATTGTTCCTTCGTACTGTATTTACATTTAATTTTTTGGCCTTTGATTTTAATATTTCATTAGGTGAAATTAATTAATCATTTTTTGTGTATTAATTTTTTTTTACTAAAATTGGGATTTCATAAATCCGAATTTTGTATTTCGGATTTACTATATCCAAAATGTTAAAATCGGATTTACTAAATCCGAAATGTTAAAATTGGATTTACGAAAATTAATTTTTTTATGTTTTCGAATTTTGTAAATCCGATTTAGTTTTTAAATATTATTCATTTTAAAATAAAATTCTTTTTTTAATTCTCAATTTTTTAATTTTTTTTGGATTTTCAAAATCTGATTTTGATTAATTTTTGTAATTAACCTAATTAATTACTACTTAATTAATCATGCCCCATTGTTTCGGAATTTGGAAATCCGATTTCTCTTAATTTCGGATTTCCAAAATCTGAAACCATTATTTCCATCCACAAAATTCTAAATTCCATTTTTCCATCCACATTTTCTATTTGAGGATTTTCTTGGTCAAAAATTCCAAAAATAACCCTACAAAAAGTTGACCGTTAATTGGTTAACGGCCCAAGTTGACAGAGTGACCATTTTTGAAAAGAAAAGTAAAGTATGATGACCTTAGAAATACTTTTCAAAATATGATGAGCAAAACCAGAAATTGACTATAGTATGATGACTAATTTTGGAATTTACTTTTTTTTATATAAAAAAATCCTACTTCATTTATAATTTTAATTTTTTTATTCTTATTTTTTTTAACAACAAGCAATCTAATTTATTTTATTTGATATAATAACTTGTTCAATTTGATATAAAATCTGGATGGTATAAAAATAAATTTTCAATGTGTTAAAAAAAGGGGTCATAACTGTCGTGTACCGCTCAGAATTAATAATCTATAAACCTCACACCACAAATAAATGTAGTAAAAGGTGTCGATTCACAGGGAACAGGGGAAGAATTTTGTTACACAAGCTAGAAAAGCAGTAAAATAAGGGTGAAAAGAGACAAGACAAGAAAACAGAGGATGAGAGTAGGAATTTTCACTTCACTGCCGATATTAAAGGTTTCAGAGATGGTTTACATTAACAAGAAAGGTTAAAGCTCCCCAACAGTCAGGACCAAAAATAATGAAATGATGAATATTCAGGATATGCTCACTTGAAGTAACACCTGTGTCACTTACTCAATGGTCACCCTACCACCTAACCATGTACTCATTGTTTACTCCAAACACTTATCTAGCACAGTTCTATCACTGGGGAACTGACCTCTTCACCATGACAACCTCATACCTGGACTGAATAAAACAGAACCAGCAATCACTAAGGTATCATCAATTAAGATCTCCCAAAAAGCAACAGACTCTGATTCATTCTGGAGCTAAACTGAACCATCAGTGACTATGGTATCATCAATTAAGATATCCAGAAAAGCAACAGATCCGGCCTCACTCCAACCCCTTAATGGCATGATAAATTACCCTGATTCAGAGTGAAATCTTTAACACCTCACTCCATAGTCAATCAGTTGGTCAAACTAGAGAAGCTAAACCACAACACTGTCTATAAATGAAATCAGTAAAAGCTCAAGTACAATATGTCCTCAGCAGATTTTATAGTAGCATAGTCCACTAATCAACCGGCAGAGAAAAACGCATATATCATTCTAAATGCAGTGAATGATATGTGCTAGGACAAAAGGCATACGCAAGTGGTTCGCACGTATTAAATCCGCTTTAGTACACATCTTGTAGCAGGATCTTTCACCTTGCCTCTAACACATTAGAGTAGTGAAAATCCTCACAAGATACTTAGAACCTCCTCGGTTCATAGCAACACTCAAATGAAATGGAAATCATGAGTAAAGAGAAAAATGAGTTTCGGATAGAACAACCGAAGTAACGAATTACAAGGAGAAAAATTCCAAAGTCCTACTTCTACAACTCTTTACTCCCTACCATCTCTTGCCTGGAGTTCGGAGCATACTACTGCTATTTATAGAGAAAATTTAACTAAGAAATGTAAGATGGTTATTTTAGGAATTTCTAGGAATTTCGAAGTTGCCTCGAGGCTAAGGCTTGCAAGCTGGCATCTACAGGGGGCAGCCACTGACACACAGCCGTAAAAGCATCCTACACAATACAGAGGCCATTAAAGTGACATGCAACACTGTACTGGTCATCCTTCTTCACTATGCTTCTCTCGTGCAGGCGTACTATTGTCTCACTGGGCAGGATTATAGCTCATGATGGTGTATGACGTGCTTTTGTCATTGTATAAGTCTTAGGCGAACACTTCAAAATAAATTTATAAATAAACAAAACAAAATTACTAAAACTATATTACTTAAGGTTTCATTCCCATGAAATTGTTGTTTTGAATAAAGTAATTGTTGGGTTCGAGTTCTTACTTACTATAATTTCTAGTAGTTTAGTAGCCTAAGAATATAGTAAAAACAAAGGGTAAAATAGTAATTTGGTGTAGGTCATGCAAATAACAAAATAAATAAAAGAAAAGATAATATGGGTAAAGGCGGAAAATCATACTACAACCAAGATCCAAGGAGCTACTGACAAAGAAATATCATGGAAAACGGCTATGCATAACTCCAATGCTACCCCTATTGCACATATAAGGACTAAAATAACTAATAATAAAAATGTGGTCGTCAATCCTATCTATTATCAATCTCTATCTCATCACATAGATGATAGGTGTGATCACCAACTTCTATGATACATGCATTTAAGGCAATAAAGCTTGAAACACAAGAAAACCCACTAATCCCATACAACATGCTCAGTAAAAGTTATGCAATCCACAATTCAATCATAATAGTGAAATAGATTCAACATATATATATATATATATAACAATATAAAGACAAAATCAATATGCATATACTAAAATTACTTCAATTGCATGAAACCCACTTGACAATATGCATGAATAACCTTAGATCACAACATCAGGCATGGAAACATGAAGAATAGTAATAAATCCACAAAAAAAAGTGAGGCCTTTCAACCATAAAGGAACAAGAACTCCAACTCTTGAAGTCTTATCATTAAAAAACACAACTTCACCATTTGATCCATGAATTTGTTCTACATCACATGCAAATCCATTACCCCCTATCACTTAGAAGGATAGATTTCCCTATAAATCTACTTAGAACATAGTAATTCTAAGAGAATTCATAGTGTGTGTGTATGTGTGTGAAAATGTGAGAAAGTGTATTTCTTCCTCCCTAAGTTACTCTCTCTAAAACTATGAAAGGTAGAAAACCCTTTTTGGAGTTCTGCATGTTAAAACGAGCCAGAATCATGTCTATGTAGGAAGCCTGAGAAAGTGACATTGAACATCTCCTACGATCTCGAATAATCTTGATCACAATGATATGTACAACATTTCCCAAATCCTTCATATCAAACTTTCTTAAACGACCATGCCTTTACGTCTGACAATACCTTTTTACTGTTGCCAATAAGAAGCATATCATCTACATAAAGTACAAGAAACACCACTAAGTTTCCATCATGCTTGCGATATACACAATGCTCATCTGGACAGTGAATAAACCCATGAGACTGGATTATCTCATCAAACCAGATGTTCCAAGATCTGGATGCTTGCTTAAGTCCATAAATGGATTTCTTAAACTTGCAAACCTTGTGCTATTGAGCCTTTGAAATGTAATCATTGCCTTTTGCTAAGAATCTGCATCTATATCTTGGAGTGCCTTGTTATAGTTAACTGGGTCTGGTTCGTGAGCGCAAGGGACCAAATCCGAAGATTTTCCAAAGCCCATGTACCTCATGGATTGTCTGTCAACCCTCTCACTATGACAAGGCACCGCCTGTGTAATCGCATCATCTGTGACAACTCGTGCAGTATTCTATGGTGTATCTACTTGTACTGGTGCATCAGAAATTCTATACTATCCCTTAAACTCCTTTAGCACAATCTTGTTATTTGGTTTATGGTTTAGAATATGGTCATCTTCTAAAATCTAATGTTGGTACTAACCATCACCTTCTGATCTTTAGCACTATAGAATAAACCAACCTTCGTTCCTCTGGGATATCCTACAAACAGCATTACCTTTGATCTTGCATCTAACTTGCCCGCATCTACCTTAAGCACATGTGTTGGACAACCCCAGATTTTGAGATGTCTAATACTGGGTTTTTGCCCTGACCATAACTCTACAGGGGTTGAAGGCACAGACTTAGATGGTACAAGATTTAGATTGTAAACCACTGTTTCTAAGGCATATCCCTAAAACGAATAGGGCAACTCACTATAACTCATCACAGATCTAACCATTTCCATAAGAGTTCTGTTTCTCCGTTCTGCTACACCATTTTGCTGGAATGTGCCAAGTGCATACAACTGGGATTAAATCCTCATCTCGGATAAGTAGCTCCTAAATTCACCAGATAGTTATTCGTCAGTATGACCGGATCGTAATGACTTGATACTTTTATAATGACGGTTCTCCACATCTGTCCGATGTTGGATTGTGTTTAGGCATTTAATTCTAAATTAAATGGCAGAATTCCTAAACACTAAGGATTCGGGTCTTACCCTCGACGCGTAATCGGTTGTGCAGTCGCCTGGATCCTTTGGGAAGATTGCGTTCACCACCACAGAACAATTCAAGCGAATTGCCTCTACGTTCTTGCACTGGAGTTCTCTCAGAACCGGTGCTAGCCCCAAAATTTCCTGTTTAAGAGAAAACGTTTTTCTCTCTGGGAAGAATGGTTTTGGAAGAACGTTCCCTTTTTTTTTTTTTCCTGAAGTCTGATTGTCTGTAAAAAAAAATTTTCAAACGTATATTTAAAACTGAGTCTGTTAAAATTTTAACAGACTCCAGATACTTCTCTGATTTGAGAAGTATCTGTTTTAATTAATTATAAATAATAATTAATAATAATTAATTATTATTTAATAATAATTATTTACTGAGTTGGGTTTTACCAACACCATGGATCAACCCATTGATCCATGGATCAGGCTGATGGGTCAAGAACCTTGATTCACAATTAGGTCCCTTGATTTATCAGCTCAACTCAATTCTTCCCAGGTAATTAATTAACTTTTAATTAACATAAAACTCTTCAATAATATTTAATTAAACCATTTAATTAAATATTATCTATTTAAGTATAACTCTTATACTTAGAACAGGCAATTTAATTAATTCTGAATCATCGAACTCACTTATGTGCGATCCATTCCAAACTGACAATGAATAAATTAATCTCATTAATTAATCCATAAATCATTAGTGGTCTCTAGCAAGACATAATGACTACACAATTCAGAACGGAGGGTCGAATGGTGATTCAACACAACCTTTCGAGTATACTACGTAATGTCCTCTACACTGATATCCAGTTTAGCATAAGGCATGGAACCAATCATCCTTATATAGCTAAACGTTTTACTTGATCTCTTAGTGACACTGAACTTAATCAACCAAATGATAACCCTTATCATTTCTTGGGCACGGCCATGCACTTCTCAGTTCACTATCAAGCGGCCAAGATATCATCTCTCATTTAAGAGAGACTTGTAGTCCCATCACTTCACCTACATACCTTAGCGTGACTCATAGTGTACCCAATCATACCCGTACTTGGCAACCTGTTACGGTCCCGTTAGGCATATGTCAAAGCACACTCTAATTCACCTAAGACTATGCAGTGATTTCTGGTCTAAGGATCCTCGTACGAGTACTACTCAAAAGAATCACTCATGATCTAACAGTCCATGGAGTGTTTCTTTTGGCGGATCGTTTTCATGAAATTCAATATGCACAAGAATATAATTTCATGAAATTAACTCATCAGATAAATAATCAATCAAACGACAAATGTCTTATTTACATAAATAACCCTCAAAGTTTATTTACATAAATAGCCCTCATTAGGGCATATACACCAACAATCTCCCACTTGCCCGTTGAAGGGCTATGTCCTAAACTGTTTAAGACCAAGCTCTATTACATGTCTATCAAACTTTGACTGCGGTAAAGCTTTTGTGAGAGGATCTGCTACATTGTCGTCTGACCCTATTTTGCACACTTTCACATCTCCTCGATCAATGATCTCTCGGATGAGGTGAAACCTTCTGAGTATATGTTTGGTTTTCTGGTGTGACCGAGGCTCCTTAGCTTGTGCGATGGCCCCGTTATTGTCACAGAAAAGTTCTATCGGATCTTGGATACTCGGTATCACTCCGATATCTAACACGAACTTTCTTAACCAAACAGCTTCCTTTGCAGCATCGGATGCAGCAATGTACTCAGACTCTGTTGTAGAATCGGCTGTTGTATCTTGCTTTGAGCTTTTCCAACTTATTGCACCACCATTCAGACTAAACACGTAGCCTGATTGTGACTTCATGTCATCTTGATCTGTTTGGAAAGCAGCATCAGTGTAACCTTGTACGATGAGCTGTTCTTGTCCTCCATACACTAGCATCAATCCTTTAGTCCTTCGCAAGTACTTTAGGATTGCTTTGACTGCAGTCCAATGATCTATTCCTGGATCTTGTTGGTATCTGCTAGTCATGCTCAGTGCATGTGCGACATCCGGGCGGGTACATAACATGGCATACATGATAGATCCTATTGCCGAAGCATATGGTACTCTACTCATTGTATCCCTCTCCTCTCTTGTTGAAGGACCTTGGTTCTTCTTCAAGAGAAGGCCATGTCTAAATGGTACCTTACCATTTTTGGAGTTAGACATATTGAACCTCTTCAATATTTTGTTTATGTACCCTTCTTGACTTAGTCCTAGAAGCCTTTTTGACCTATCTCTATAGATCTTGATACCTAGTATCATTTCGGCTTCTCCTAACTCTTTCATAGAAAATACAGTCCCCAACCATTGTTTGATGTCTTTCATCATGGGAATGTCATTTCCTATGAGTAGGATGTCGTCCACATATAGGACAAGGAAAATTATCATGCTCCCACTAACCTTCTTGTAAACACAAGGCTCATCTTCGTTCTTTATGAAGCCGTAACCTTTTACTGCCTCGTCAAAACGAAGATTCCAACTCCGAGATGCTTGCTTTAGTCCGTAGATGGACCTCTGAAGCTTGCATACACGATTTGGATGCTCTTGATCGATGTATCCCTTGGGTTGTTTCATATAAACATCCTCGAGTAGGTTTCCATTCAGGAAAGCCGTCTTAACATCCATCTGCCATATCTCATAGTCATAATATGCAGCTATGGCGAGCATAGTCCGAATGGACTTGAGCATCACGACAGGGAAGAAGGTTTCATCATAGTCTATACCATGAGTCTGTCTGAAACCTTTAGCCACTAGTCGTGCCTTGAAGATCCCGCCAGGTTTTAACTTGAAAATCCACTTGCAATCGACAACCTTTGCCTGAACAGGAGGATCAATCAAACTCCAAACTTTATCGTCCCTCATGGATTGCATTTCAGATTCCATTGTTTGTAGCCATTTATCTGAATCTGGACTTTCTAAAACCTGTTTGTAGTTCACGGGCTCATTAGAGTCCACCAAGATCAAATCTTGATCGTCAGTTACGAGAAATCCGTATCTCTCAGGTTCATGACGAGATCTGCTAGACCTTCTAGGTTCTTGTGTTGTTGACTCAGGCTGCTCATCTTTATGAGTTCCCATGTCAACTTCCATCTCAGTTTCTGTAGATCGTTCTACATTCTCTTGTGGTTCTGGAACTTCTCCGAGTTCTATTCTACTCCCACTATCTTTCTTGTAGAGAAAATCTTTCTCTAAGAAAGTGGCTCCTCGAGCAACAAACACTTTGTTCTCAGTTGGATTGTAGAATTGATATCCTTTAGTTTCCTTAGGATATCCCACAAACAGGCATTTGTCAGTTTTAGGTTCAAGCTTACTACTTTGTAAACGCTTTACATGAGCTTGACAACCCCAAACTCGTAGATATGACATATAGGGTTTTTGACCCGTCCACATCTCATATGGAGTCTTATCTACTGCCTTAGATGGAATACGATTTAGTAAGTAGGCAGCTGAAAGGAGGGCATAACCCCAAAAGGACATAGGGAGAGTCGCTTGGCCCATCATAGATCGAACCATATCTAATAAGGTCCGATTCCTCCTCTCGGATACACCATTCCATTGAGGTGTTCCTGGTGGAGTCAGCTGTGAAACAATTCCACACTGTTTTAGATAGCCATCGAACTCATCACTAAGGTATTCACCTCCCCGATCGGAGCGAATAGCCTTAATCCTTCTATCTAACTGATTTTCTACTTCGTTTTTAAACTCTTTGAACTTTTCAAAAGTTTCATTTTTATACCTCAATACGTAGACATAACCATATCTACTATAGTCATCGGTAAAAGTCACGAAGTATTCAAATCCACCTCTGGCTTGTGTGCTCATCGATCCACATACATCTGTATGTATTAGTGCCAATAGCTCACTAGTCCTCTCGCTTTTCTTGCTGAAAGGACTCTTCGCCATTTTTCTTTGCAAACAGGGTTCACATGTGTCATATGATTCGAAATCAAATGAACCAAGCACTCCATCCTTATGAAGTCTTTGAACTCGCATCTCATTTGCTTGGCCTAGACGACAGTGCCATAGATATGTTGGACTTAAATCAGATTGAATTAATTTGGCTTTCTTTTCAATGTTATATACCGGTTTCTCTTGGGTCAAATCCAAGATATATAGGCCATTGCACAAATTTGCAACTCCATGTAAAACATCTTTTTGATATAAAGACAACGATTTATTACCAATAATAAAACGAAATCCTTTGATATCCAAGCAAGAAATTGAAATAATATTCCTACTCATAGTAGGTACATAATAACAATTCTCTAAAACAATGTTTAAACCGGAAGGCAAAGACAAAATGTAATCTCCAACTTCAACGGCTGCAACTCTTGCCCCGTTGCCTACTCGGAGATCTACTTCGCCTTTCTTTGTCATCCTTCTATTGCTCAGTCCCTGCACATCAGTACAAATGTGAGCCCCACAACCGGTATCTAATACCCATGAGGTGGACATAGAAAGATTAATCTCAATAACAAAGATACCTGAAGCCGAAGGATTCTGTTTCTTCTCTTCAAGAAACAGCTTGCAGTTTCTTCTCCAATGCCCCTTCTGATTGCAATGGAAACATACTGCGTCCTTCTGAGCATTTTTCTTAGCAGGAGGAGTTTGAGGCTGAGCCTTAGGAGCAGTCTTACTGCGAGGCTTCTTATTTTCAGCAACTTTTGCCTTGCCTTTAAACTTTCTCTTGTTGCCCTTACCCTTTTCCACAACAAGTACTGGCGTTGCCTTCCGAAGGGTTTGCTCAGTATTTTTAAGCATTCCATGGAGCTCAGGAATTGTCCTCTCCATGTTATGCATGTTGTAGTTCACCACAAAGTCATTGTAATCATCAGGCAGTGAAGCCAAGATGATGTCAATGGCTAACTCTCTAGAAAGAGGTGCATTTAATCTCTCTAGGGTATCAATATACCCCTTCATCTTGATTAAATGCGTGCTTACTGACGAACCCTTCGCCATCTTGCACGAGATCAATGCTTTTATCGTAACGAACCTTTCGTTACGGGCTTGTTCACGGAACATTTCCGTTAGTGACACATAAATTTGGAACGCTTCCGAATTCATGAATTGTTTCTGAAGCTCTCCTGACATAGTCGCGAGCATCAGACATGTCACGTCATCGGAATCGCTTTTCAGCTTTTCCCATGCTCGTTGAACCGCAGCCGTAGCATTTACTGGTGGTTCAGGTAAAACAGCGTCTAAGATATTTAGCTTCCTTTCTTGTTTGAGAACGATTCTCAAGTTTCTTTCCCAATCTAAGAAGTTTGGACCAACAAGCTTTTCTTTGTCCAAAATGCTTCTTAGAGTGAGATTAGATGTATTAGTGCTAGTAGATGCCATTTCTACAAAAGAAAATGCAAAATATTAGAATGAGTTTTAAAATATTTTCCACAATAGCCAAAATTGAAATCCCAAACAATTTTGTGTTGGTGCTAGATTGTGGGCCGAAAATCCACAAAGAATCAACCCCAGTCTTGCTTTGGCAAGTATCGTAGGGATTGGGCTCTTTTGGTAGGCAACGTTCAAATCACATCCCTATGTAATTTAACGATTTCCAATTGCATCACTATGCAACTTTTCGGTGATAGGATGAACATTCCAAATGTTTGACACCATCCTATCTTTGCAAAATTAATCCCTAGTCAACTTATCGGGTCAAGCTAGGATTAATTTTCCCAAGTTAAACCATCCCTCAAGGCATCACATCAATAGACACCCACACAGTTTTTCCATAACAAGTGGTAGTGATAAAGTCGGGCATCTAATACCCAAACAGTTTTTCCACTCATTAATGGTAGTGATAAAGTTGGGCACTATTATGCAATAACCCGCCGCACGAAGAAAACCTGAGGCCCTTGGGCTCTCCAAGTCCACCAGACGTTCAACGCTCAAGCGGGCCCTCAAGTATGGAAGCAAAATCTTGGGTTTTTGGGATTTAAGTTTGATCGGCTTAACATGCATTGTCGTTTTCATTCACTCACAAAACATAAAATTGCGGAAATGCGATGAATTGGGCTCTAATCTATTACAGGGCCTTTTAACAAAAAAACTTCTTTTGGGCCTCCATTTTGGGCTTCCGTTCCTGGGCTCCACCATGGACTCCTTTGGAACCTCCTTTTGGGCCTAACTATTACATAATTATTTAATAGGCACGCAGGCCCAATTTTAAAATGGCTCGCAGGCCCAAAAATTTAAATAATAAATTTTAAGCCCAATTCATGCATAGAAAGACACACAATTGCATATGCTTCATACAAGCCAATTTTATTAGGCCGAATCATTTAATTAGGGATTGTGTAACTCTTACACTATTAAAATTGATCGTGTCATGATCAATTTTAATCAATCCCATGTTCATTCATTTTAATCGAATGATGCATGAACATGCTAGCATAATTATGATGCTTCACATAAAATTTAAACAATTTAAATTTAAGCATCATAAGTAAACTAAAATAAATAAATAACAATTAATTAATCTAATTAATTATTTATTTATTTATCTTTTCTAATTATCCTAATCTAATTAAGAATTCATGAGTTGTAAGGAGGGATTTATGTCACCACAAACAGAGACTAAAGCAAGTGTTGGATTCAATTAATTATTTATTTATTTATCTTTTCTAATTATCCTAATCTAATTAAGATAATTTATTTCAAAATTTAAACTTATAGGATAAAATTCTAAATTAATCCTATCTTTATCTAATAAGATTATTTAATTAAAATCTTATTAAATAAAATTCAGAAAATTTTTAAAATTTTAATTTTCTGAAACTCTTGGGGTCATTTCGTAAATAACCGAAATTCTGGGCTTAGGGTTTAAGGGAAACAAAACTGCTGGGGCTGGTTTGTAATTTTTAAAACATTTAAATTTTTTGCAGCTAGGGTTTTTGGCTTGCGGCGGGGCATTTCCGAGATTAGGGAGTGCGGCGGGGGCAATTTGGTCATTTCACCCAATTAGGGCACCAGCCCCCCGCCGCCTCCTTCTTCTTCCCCGGTGACCTGCGATCGGGTTTCAGCGGCTTCCTCGAATCCCGGCGACACTCGCCGTTCATCTCATCCGGCTTGGTTCCGACCGATCGTCGTCTCTCCGTCGCTTCAATCGTTCGGCGACTAGAACATTTCCGGCCCCGATGGCGATTGACCAGCCGCGAACCCAGCGACCACTTCGATGAAAACGAAGTAGCTCGCCGACATGGATTCCGGCGACGCGGACGACACAACACCCTGCGGAGATAAAAAAAAATAACCAGCAACAACAACCAGCAAATAGTTTAATCGAAAGCAAGCTTCCCGACTAGTTTCGAAACAAAAACCCAAAAACAGAAATCGGCGGATATTTCCGGCGAACAGTTTTCAAAACAACAGCCCAATCAATTGCAAATCAAAACGTTTTTGACACCCAATCAACATAAAATCGTTCCCCATTAATAAACGAACAAAACCCATGGAAAAATCAGGCCAAAAAAACCAATTTTTAGCAATATTCGTTTTTCCGGCGAACTTCCGGCCGGCCGGAAAACTTTCCGGCGAAGATTTCCCAGAATCCGGCGACCTTACCCAGCAACATTTTTTTTCTTCAAAACTGTTTTTCAAGGAAAAAAAAACTTATACTTAATTTTAATTAAAACATTTTTAATTAAAACAATTAACCAGGCTCTGATACCACTGTTGGATTGTGTTTAGGCATTTAATTCTAAATTAAATGGCAGAATTCCTAAACACTAAGGATTCGGGTCTTACCCTCGACGCGTAATCGGTTGTGCAGTCGCCTGGATCCTTTGGGAAGATTGCGTTCACCACCACAGAACAATTCAAGCGAATTGCCTCTACGTTCTTGCACTGGAGTTCTCTCAGAACCGGTGCTAGCCCCAAAATTTCCTGTTTAAGAGAAAACGTTTTTCTCTCTGGGAAGAATGGTTTTGGAAGAACGTTCCCTTTTTTTTTCTGAAGTCTGATTGTCTGTAAAAACAAATTTTCAAACGTATATTTAAAACTGAGTCTGTTAAAACATTTTTAACAGACTCCAGATACTTCTCTGATTTGAGAAGTATCTGTTTTAATTAATTATAAATAATAATTAACAATAATTAATGAATTATTTACTGAGTTGGGTTTTACCAACACCATGGATCAACCCATTGATCCATGGATCAGGCTGATGGGTCAAGAACCTTGATTCACAATTAGGTCCCTTGATTTATCAGCTCAACTCAATTCTTCCCAGGTAATTAATAAACTTTTAATTAATACCATAAAACTCTTCAATAATATTTAATCAAACCATTTAATTAAATATTATCTATTTAAGTATAACTCTTATACTTAGAACAGGCAATTTAATTAATTCTGAATCATCGAACTCACTTATGTGCGATCCTGTAGGTCCATTCCAAACTGACAATGAATAAATTAATCTCATTAATTAATACATAAATCATTAGTGGTCTCTAGCAAGACATAATGACTACACAATTCAGAACGGAGGGTCGAATGGTGATTCAACACAACCTTCCGAGTATACTACGTAATGTCCTCTACACTGATATCCAGTTTAGCATAAGGCATGGAACCAATCATCCTTATATAGCTAAACGTTTTACTTGATCTCTTAGTGACACTGAACTTAATCAAGCAAATGATAACCCTTATCATTTCTTGGGCACGGCCATGCACTTCTCAGTTCACTATCAAGCGGCCAAGATATCATCTCTCATTTAAGAGAGACTTGTAGTCCCATCACTTCACCTACATACCTTAGCGTGACTCATAGTGTACCCAATCATACCCGTACTTGGCAACCTGTTACGGTCCCGTTAGGCATATGTCAAAGCACACTCTAATTCACTTAAGACTATGCAGTGATTTCTGGTCTAAGGATCCTCGTACGAGTACTACTCAAAAGAATCACTCATGATCTAACAGTCCATGGAGTGTTTCTTTTGGCGGATCGTTTTCATGAAATTCAATATGCACAAGAATATAATTTCATGAAATTAACTCATCAGATAAATAATCAATCAAACGACAAATGTCTTATTTACATAAATAACCCTCAAAGTTTATTTACATAAATAGCCCTCATTAGGGCATATACACCAACAATCTCCCACTTTCCCGTTGAAGGGCTATGTCCTAAACTGTTTAAGACCAAGCTCTATTACATGTCTATCAAACTTTGACTGCGGTAGAGCTTTTGTGAGAGGATCTGCTACATTGTCGTCTGACCCTATTTTGCACACTTTCACATCTCCTCGATCAATGATCTCTCGGATGAGGTGAAACCTTCTGAGTATATGTTTGGTTTTCTGGTGTGACCGAGGCTCCTTAGCTTGTGCGATGGCCCCGTTATTGTCACAGAAAAGTTCTATCGGATCTTGGATACTCGGTATCACTCCGATGTCTAACACGAACTTTCTTAACCAAACAGCTTCCTTTGCAGCATCGGATGCAGCAATGTACTCAGACTCTGTTGTAGAATCGGCTGTTGTATCTTGCTTTGAGCTTTTCCAACTTATTGCACCACCATTCAGACTAAACACGTAGCCTGATTGTGACTTCATGTCATCTTGATCTGTTTGGAAAGCAGCATCAGCGTAACCTTGTACGATGAGCTGTTCTTGTCCTCCATACACTAGCATCAATCCTTTAGTCCTTCGCAAGTACTTTAGGATTGCTTTGACTGCAGTCCAATGATCTGTTCCTGGATCTTGTTGGTATCTGCTAGTCATGCTCAGTGCATGTGCGACATCCGGGCGGGTACATAACATGGCATACATGATAGATCCTATTGCCGAAGCATATGGTACTCTACTCATTGTATCCCTCTCCTCTCTTGTTGAAGGACCTTGGTTCTTCTTCAAGAGAAGGCCATGTCTAAATGGTACCTTACCATTTTTGGAGTTAGACATATTGAACCTCTTCAATATTTTGTTTATGTACCCTTCTTGACTTAGTCCTAGAAGCCTTTTTGACCTATCTCTATAGATCTTGATACCTAGTATCATTTCGGCTTCTCCTAAGTCTTTCATAGAAAATACAGTCCCCAACCATTGTTTGATGTCTTTCATCATGGGAATGTCATTTCCTATGAGTAGGATGTCGTCCACATATAGGACAAGGAAAACTATCTTGCTCCCACTAACCTTCTTGTAAACACAAGGCTCATCTTCGTTCTTTATGAAGCCGTAACCTTTTACTGCCTCGTCAAAACGAAGATTCCAACTCCGAGATGCTTGCTTTAGTCCGTAGATGGACCTCTGAAGCTTGCATACATGATTTGGATGCTCTTGATCGATGTATCCCTCGGGTTGTTTCATATAAACATCCTCGAGTAGGTTTCCATTCAGGAAAGCCGTCTTAACATCCATCTGCCATATCTCATAGTCATAATATGCAGCTATTGCGAGCATAGTCCGAATGGACTTGAGCATCACGACAGGGGAGAAGGTTTCATCATAGTCTATACCATGAGTCTGTCTAAAACCTTTAGCCACTAGTCGTGCCTTGAAGATCCCGCCAGGTTTTAACTTGAAAATCCACTAGCAATCGACAACCTTTGCCTGAACAGGAGGATCAATCAAAGTCCAAACTTTATTGTCCCTCATGGATTGCATTTCAGATTCCATTGTTTGTAGCCATTTATCTGAATCTAGACTTTCTAAAACCTGTTTGTAGTTCACGGGCTCATTAGAGTCCACCAAGATCAAATCTTGATCGTCAGTTACGAGAAATCCGTATCTCTCAGGTTCATGACGAGATCTGCTAGACCTTCTAGGTTCTTGTGTTGTTGACACAGGCTGCTCATCTTCATGAGTTCCCATGTCAACTTCCATCTCAGTTTCTGTAGATCGTTCTACATTCTCTTGTGGTTCTGGAACTTCTCCGAGTTCTATTCTACTCCCACTATCTTTCTTGTAGAGAAAATCTTTCTTTAAGAAAGTGGCTCCTCGAGCAACAAACACTTTGTTCTCAGTTGGATTGTAGAATTGATATCCTTTAGTTTCCTTAGGATATCCCACAAACAGGCATTTGTCAGTTTTAGGTTCAAGCTTACTACTTTGTAAACGCTTTACATGAGCTTGACAACCCCAAACTCGTAGATATGACATATAGGGTTTTTGACCCGTCCACATCTCATATGGAGTCTTATCTACTGCCTTAGATGGAATACGATTTAGTAAGTAGGCAGCTGAAAGGAGGGCATAACCCCAAAAGGACATAGGGAGAGTCGCTTGGCCCATCATAGATCGAACCATATCTAATAAGGTCCGATTCCTCCTCTCGGATACACCATTCCATTGAGGTGTTCCTGGTGGAGTCAGCTGTGAAACAATTCCACACTGTTTTAGATAGCCATCGAACTCATCACTAAGGTATTCACCTCCCCGATCGGAGCGAATAGCCTTAATCCTTCTATCTAACTGATTTTCTACTTCGTTTTTAAACTCTTTGAACTTTTCAAAAGTTTCATTTTTATACCTCATTACGTAGACATAACCATATCTACTATAGTCATCGGTAAAAGTCACGAAGTATTCAAATCCACCTCTGGCTTGTGTGCTCATCGGTCCACATACATCTGTATGTATTAGTGCCAATAGCTCACTAGTCCTCTCGCTTTTCTTGCTGAAAGGACTCTTCGCCATTTTTCTTTGCAAACAGGGTTCACATGTGTCATATGATTCGAAATCAAATGAACCAAGCACTCCATCCTTATGAAGTCTTTGAACTCGCATCTCATTTGCTTGGCCTAGACGACAGTGCCATAGATATGTTGGACTTAAATCAGATTGAATTAATTTGGCTTTCTTTTCAATGTTATATACCGGTTTCTCTTGGGTCAAATCCAAGATATATAGGCCATTGCACAAATTTGCAACTCCATGTAAAACATCTTTTTGATATAAAGACAACGATTTATTACCAATAATAAAACGAAATCCTTTGATATCCAAGCAAGAAATTGAAATAATATTCCTACTCATAGTAGGTACATAATAACAATTCTCTAAAACAATGTTTAAACCGGAAGGCAAAGACAAAATGTAATCTCCAACTTCAACGGCTGCAACTCTTGCCCCGTTGCCTACTCGGAGATCTACTTCGCCTTTCTTTGTCATCCTTCTATTGCTCAGTCCCTGCACATCAGTACAAATGTGAGCCCCACAACCGGTATCTAATACCCATGAGGTGGACATAGAAAGATTAATCTCAATAACAAAGATACCTGAAGCCGAAGGATTCTGTTTCTTCTCTTCAAGAAACAGCTTGCAGTTTCTTCTCCAATGCCCCTTCTGATTGCAATGGAAACATACTGCGTCCTTCTGAGCATTTTTCTTAGCAGGAGGAGTTTGAGGCTGAGCCTTAGGAGCAGTCTTACTGCGAGGCTTCTTATTTTCAGCAACTTTTGCCTTGCCTTTAAACTTTCTCTTGTTGCCCTTACCCTTTTCCACAACAAGTACTGGCGTTGCCTTCCGAAGGGTTTGCTCAGTATTTTTAAGCATTCCATGGAGCTCAGGAATTGTCCTCTCCATGTTATGCATGTTGTAGTTCACCACAAAGTCATTGTAATCATCAGGCAGTGAAGCCAAGATGATGTCAATGGCTAACTCTCTAGAAAGAGGTGCATTTAATCTCTCTAGGGTATCAATATACCCCTTCATCTTGATTAAATGCGTGCTTACTGACGAACCCTTCGCCATCTTGCACGAGATCAATGCTTTTATCGTAACGAACCTTTCGTTACGGGCTTGTTCACGGAACATTTCCGTTAGTGACACATAAATTTGGAACGCTTCCGAATTCATGAATTGTTTCTGAAGCTCTCCTGACATAGTCGCGAGCATCAGACATGTCACGTCATCGGAATCGCTTTTCAGCTTTTCCCATGCTCGTTGAACCGCAGCCGTAGCATTTACTGGTGGTTCAGGTAAAACAGCGTCTAAGATATTTAGCTTCCTTTCTTGTTTGAGAACGATTCTCAAGTTTCTTTCCCAATCTAAGAAGTTTGGACCAACAAGCTTTTCTTTGTCCAAAATGCTTCTTAGAGTGAGATTAGATGTATTAGTGCTAGTAGATGCCATTTCTACAAAAGAAAATGCAAAATATTAGAATGAGTTTTAAAATATTTTCCACAATAGCCAAAATTGAAATCCCAAACAATTTTGTGTTGGTGCTAGATTGTGGGCCGAAAATCCACAAAGAATCAACCCCAGTCTTGCTTTGGCAAGTATCGTAGGGATTGGGCTCTTTTGGTAGGCAACGTTCAAATCACATCCCTATGTAATTTAACGATTTCCAATTGCATCACTATGCAACTTTTCGGTGATAGGATGAACATTCCAAATGTTTGACACCATCCTATCTTTGCAAAATTAATCCCTAGTCAACTTATCGGGTCAAGCTAGGATTAATTTTCCCAAGTTAAACCATCCCTCAAGGCATCACATCAATAGACACCCACACAGTTTTTCCATAACAAGTGGTAGTGATAAAGTCGGGCATCTAATACCCAAACAGTTTTTCCACTCATTAATGGTAGTGATAAAGTTGGGCACTATTATGCAATAACCCGCCGCACGAAGAAAACCTGAGGCCCTTGGGCTCTCCAAGTCCACCAGACGTTCAACGCTCAAGCGGGCCCTCAAGTATGGAAGCAAAATCTTGGGTTTTTGGGATTTAAGTTTGATCGGCTTAACATGCATTGTCGTTTTCATTCACTCACAAAACATAAAATTGCGGAAATGCGATGAATTGGGCTCTAATCTATTACAGGGCCTTTTAACAAAAAAACTTCTTTTGGGCCTCCATTTTGGGCTTCCGTTCCTGGGCTCCACCATGGACTCCTTTGGAACCTCCTTTTGGGCCTAACTATTACATAATTATTTAATAGGCACGCAGGCCCAATTTTAAAATGGCTCGCAGGCCCAAAAATTTAAATAATAAATTTTAAGCCCAATTCATGCATAGAAAGACACACAATTGCATATGCTTCATACAAGCCAATTTTATTAGGCCGAATCATTTAATTAGGGATTGTGTAACTCTTACACTATTAAAATTGATCGTGTCATGATCAATTTTAATCAATCCCATGTTCATTCATTTTAATCGAATGATGCATGAACATGCTAGCATAATTATGATGCTTCACATAAAATTTAAACAATTTAAATTTAAGCATCATAAGTAAACTAAAATAAATAAATAACAATTAATTAATCTAATTAATTATTTATTTATTTATCTTTTCTAATTATCCTAATCTAATTAAGATAATTTATTTCAAAATTTAAACTTATAGGATAAAATTCTAAATTAATCCTATCTTTATCTAATAAGATTATTTAATTAAAATCTTATTAAATAAAATTCAGAAAATTTTTAAAATTTTAATTTTCTGAAACTCTTGGGGTCATTTCGTAAATAACCAAAATTCTGGGCTTAGGGTTTAAGGGAAACAAAACTGCTGGGGCTGGTTTGTAATTTTTAAAACATTTAAATTTTTTGCAGCTAGGGTTTTTGGCTTGCGGCGGGGCATTTCCGAGATTAGGGAGTGCGGCGGGGGCAATTTGGTCATTTCACCCAATTAGGGCACCAGCCCCCCGCCGCCTCCTTCTTCTTCCCCGGTGACCTGCGATCGGGTTTCAGCGGCTTCCTCGAATCCCGGCGACACTCGCCGTTCATCTCATCCGGCTTGGTTCCGACCGATCGTCGTCTCTCCGTCGCTTCAATCGTTCGGCGACCAGAACATTTCCGGCCCCGATGGCGATTGACCAGCCGCGAACCCAGCGACCGCTTCGTTGAAAACGAAGCAGCTCGCCGACATGGATTCCGGCGACGCGGACGACCCAACACCCTGCGGAGATAAAAAAAAATAACCAGCAACAACAACCAGCAAATAGTTTAATCGAAAGCAAGCTTCCCGACTAGTTTCGAAACAAAAACCAAAAAACAGAAATCGGCGGATATTTCCGGCGAACAGTTTTCAAAACAACAGCCCAATCAATTGCAAATCAAAACGTTTTTGACACCCAATCAACATAAAATCGTTCCCCATTAATAAACGAACAAAACCCATGGAAAAATCAGGCCAAAAAAACCAATTTTTAGCAATATTCGTTTTTCCGGCGAACTTCCGGCCGGCCGGAAAACTTTCCGGCGAAGATTTCCCAGAATCCGGCGACCTTACCCAGCAACATTTTTTTTCTTTAAAACTGTTTTTCAAGGAAAAAAAAACTTATACCCAATTTTAATTAAAACATTTTTAATTAAAACAATTAACCAGGCTCTGATACCAATGTTGGATTGTGTTTAGGCATTTAATTCTAAATTAAATGGCAGAATTCCTAAACACTAAGGATTCGGGTCTTACCCTCGACGCGTAATCGGTTGTGCAGTCGCCTGGATCCTTTGGGAAGATTGCGTTCACCACCACAGAACAATTCAAGCGAATTGCCTCTACGTTCTTGCACTGGAGTTCTCTCAGAACCGGTGCTAGCCCAAAAATTTCCTGTTTAAGAGAAAACGTTTTTCTCTCTGGGAAGAATGGTTTTGGAAGAACGTTCCCTTTTTTTTTTCTGAAGTCTGATTGTCTGTAAAAACAAATTTTCAAACGTATATTTAAAACTGAGTCTGTTAAAACGTTTTTAACAGACTCCAGATACTTCTCTGATTTGAGAAGTATCTGTTTTAATTAATTATAAATAATAATTAATAATAATTAATGAATTATTTACTGAGTTGGGTTTTACCAACACCATGGATCAACCCATTGATCCATGGATCAGGCTGATGGGTCAAGAACCTTGATTCACAATTAGGTCCCTAGATTTATCAGCTCAACTCAATTCTTCCCAGGTAATTAATAAACTTTTAATTAATACCATAAAACTCTTCAATAATATTTAATCAAACCATTTAATTAAATATTATCTATTTAAGTATAACTCTTATACTTAGAACAGGCAATTTAATTAATTCTGAATCATCGAACTCACTTATGTGCGATCCTGTAGGTCCATTCCAAACTGACAATGAATAAATTAATCTCATTAATTAATCCATAAATCATTAGTGGTCTCTAGCAAGACATAATGACTACACAATTCAGAACGGAGGGTCGAATGGTGATTCAACACAACCTTTCGAGTATACTACGTAATGTCCTCTACACTGATATCCAGTTTAGCATAAGGCATGGAACCAATCATCCTTATATAGCTAAACGTTTTACTTGATCTCTTAGTGACACTGAACTTAATCAAGCAAATGATAACCCTTATCATTTCTTGGGCACGGCAATGCACTTCTCAGTTCACTATCAAGCGGCCAAGATATCATCTCTCATTTAAGAGAGACTTGTAGTCCCATCACTTCACCTACATACCTTAGCGTGACTCATAGTGTACCCAATCATACCCGTACTTGGCAACCTGTTACGGTCCCGTTAGGCATATGTCAAAGCACACTCTAATTCACCTAAGACTATGCAGTGATTTCTGGTCTAAGGATCCTCGTACGAGTACTACTCAAAAGAATCACTCATGATCTAACAGTCCATGGAGTGTTTCTTTTGGCGGATCGTTTTCATGAAATTCAATATGCACAAGAATATAATTTCATGAAATTAACTCATCAGATAAATAATCAATCAAACGACAAATGTCTTATTTACATAAATAACCCTCAAAGTTTATTTACATAAATAGCCCTCATTAGGGCATATACACCAACAATCTCCCACTTGCCCGTTGAAGGGCTATGTCCTAAACTATTTAAGACCAAGCTCTATTACATGTCTATCAAACTTTGACTGCGGTAGAGCTTTTGTGAGAGGATCTGCTACATTGTCGTCTGACCCTATTTTGCACACTTTCACATCTCCTCGATCAATGATCTCTCGGATGAGGTGAAACCTTCTGAGTATATGTTTGGTTTTCTGGTGTGACCGAGGCTCCTTAGCTTGTGCGATGGCCCCGTTATTGTCACAGAAAAGTTCTATCGGATCTTGGATACTCGGTATCACTCCGATGTCTAACACGAACTTTCTTAACCAAACAGCTTCCTTTGCAGCATCGGATGCAGCAATGTACTCAGACTCTGTTGTAGAATCGGCTGTTGTATCTTGCTTTGAGCTTTTCCAACTTATTGCACCACCATTCAGACTAAACACGTAGCCTGATTGTGACTTCATGTCATCTTGATCTGTTTGGAAAGCAGCATCAGCGTAACCTTGTACGATGAGCTGTTCTTGTCCTCCATACACTAGCATCAATCTTTTAGTCCTTCGCAAGTACTTTAGGATTGCTTTGACTGCAGTCCAATGATCTGTTCCTGGATCTTGTTGGTATCTGCTAGTCATGCTCAGTGCATGTGCAACATCCGGGCGGGTACATAACATGGCATACATGATAGATCCTATTGCCGAAGCATATGGTACTCTACTCATTGTATCCCTCTCCTCTCTTGTTGAAGGACCTTGGTTCTTCTTCAAGAGAAGGCCATGTCTAAATGGTACCTTACCATTTTTGGAGTTAGACATATTGAACCTCTTCAATATTTTGTTTATGTACCCTTCTTGACTTAGTCCTAGAAGCCTTTTTGACCTATCTCTATAGATCTTGATACCTAGTATCATTTCGGCTTCTCCTAAGTCTTTCATAGAAAATACAGTCCCCAACCATTGTTTGATGTCTTTCATCATGGGAATGTCATTTCCTATGAGTAGGATGTCGTCCACATATAGGACAAGGAAAACTATCTTGCTCCCACTAACCTTCTTGTAAACACAAGGCTCATCTTCGTTCTTTATGAAGCCGTAACCTTTTACTGCCTCGTCAAAACGAAGATTCCAACTCCGAGATGCTTGCTTTAGTCCGTAGATGGACCTCTGAAGCTTGCATACACGATTTGGATGCTCTTGATCGATGTATCCCTCGGGTTGTTTCATATAAACATCCTCGAGTAGGTTTCCATTCAGGAAAGCCGTCTTAACATCCATCTGCCATATCTCATAGTCATAATATGCAGCTATTGCGAGCATAGTCCGAATGGACTTGAGCATCACGACAGGGGAGAAGGTTTCATCATAGTCTATACCATGAGTCTGTCTAAAACCTTTAGCCACTAGTCGTGCCTTGAAGATCCCGCCAGGTTTTAACTTGAAAATCCACTAGCAATCGACAACCTTTGCCTGAACAGGAGGATCAATCAAAGTCCAAACTTTATTGTCCCTCATGGATTGCATTTCAGATTCCATTGTTTGTAGCCATTTATCTGAATCTAGACTTTCTAAAACCTGTTTGTAGTTCACGGGCTCATTAGAGTCCACCAAGATCAAATCTTGATCGTCAGTTACGAGAAATCCGTATCTCTCAGGTTCATGACGAGATCTGCTAGACCTTCTAGGTTCTTGTGTTGTTGACACAGGCTGCTCATCTTCATGAGTTCCCATGTCAACTTCCATCTCAGTTTCTGTAGATCGTTCTACATTCTCTTGTGGTTCTGGAACTTCTCCGAGTTCTATTCTACTCCCACTATCTTTCTTGTAGAGAAAATCTTTCTTTAAGAAAGTGGCTCCTCGAGCAACAAACACTTTGTTCTCAGTTGGATTGTAGAATTGATATCCTTTAGTTTCCTTAGGATATCCCACAAACAGGCATTTGTCAGTTTTAGGTTCAAGCTTACTACTTTGTAAACGCTTTACATGAGCTTGACAACCCCAAACTCGTAGATATGACATATAGGGTTTTTGACCCGTCCACATCTCATATGGAGTCTTATCTACTGCCTTAGATGGAATACGATTTAGTAAGTAGGCAGCTGAAAGGAGGGCATAACCCCAAAAGGACATAGGGAGAGTCGCTTGGCCCATCATAGATCGAACCATATCTAATAAGGTCCGATTCCTCCTCTCGGATACACCATTCCATTGAGGTGTTCCTGGTGGAGTCAGCTGTGAAACAATTCCACACTGTTTTAGATAGCCATCGAACTCATCACTAAGGTATTCACCTCCCCGATCGGAGCGAATAGCCTTAATCCTTCTATCTAACTGATTTTCTACTTCGTTTTTAAACTCTTTGAACTTTTCAAAAGTTTCATTTTTATACCTCATTACGTAGACATAACCATATCTACTATAGTCATCGGTAAAAGTCACGAAGTATTCAAATCCACCTCTGGCTTGTGTGCTCATCGGTCCACATACATCTGTATGTATTAGTGCCAATAGCTCACTAGTCCTCTCGCTTTTCTTGCTGAAAGGACTCTTCGCCATTTTTCTTTGCAAACAGGGTTCACATGTGTCATATGATTCGAAATCAAATGAACCAAGCACTCCATCCTTATGAAGTCTTTGAACTCGCTTCTCATTTGCTTGGCCTAGACGACAGTGCCATAGATATGTTGGACTTAAATCAGATTGAATTAATTTGGCTTTCTTTTCAATGTTATATACCGGTTTCTCTTGGGTCAAATCCAAGATATATAGGCCATTGCACAAATTTGCAACTCCATGTAAAACATCTTTTTGATATAAAGACAACGATTTATTACCAATAATAAAACGAAATCCTTTGATATCCAAGCAAGAAATTGAAATAATATTCCTACTCATAGTAGGTACATAATAACAATTCTCTAAAACAATGTTTAAACCGGAAGGCAAAGACAAAATGTAATCTCCAACTTCAACGGCTGCAACTCTTGCCCCGTTGCCTACTCGGAGATCTACTTCGCCTTTCTTTGTCATCCTTCTATTGCTCAGTCCCTGCACATCAGTACAAATGTGAGCCCCACAACCGGTATCTAATACCCATGAGGTGGACATAGAAAGATTAATCTCAATAACAAAGATACCTGAAGCCGAAGGATTCTGTTTCTTCTCTTCAAGAAACAGCTTGCAGTTTCTTCTCCAATGCCCCTTCTGATTGCAATGGAAACATACTGCGTCCTTCTGAGCATTTTTCTTAGCAGGAGGAGTTTGAGGCTGAGCCTTAGGAGCAGTCTTACTGCGAGGCTTCTTATTTTCAGCAACTTTTGCCTTGCCTTTAAACTTTCTCTTGTTGCCCTTACCCTTTTCCACAACAAGTACTGGCGTTGCCTTCCGAAGGGTTTGCTCAGTATTTTTAAGCATTCCATGGAGCTCAGGAATTGTCCTCTCCATGTTATGCATGTTGTAGTTCACCACAAAGTCATTGTAATCATCAGGCAGTGAAGCCAAGATGATGTCAATGGCTAACTCTCTAGAAAGAGGTGCATTTAATCTCTCTAGGGTATCAATATACCCCTTCATCTTGATTAAATGCGTGCTTACTGACGAACCCTTCGCCATCTTGCACGAGATCAATGCTTTTATCGTAACGAACCTTTCGTTACGGGCTTGTTCACGGAACATTTCCGTTAGTGACACATAAATTTGGAACGCTTCCGAATTCATGAATTGTTTCTGAAGCTCTCCTGACATAGTCGCGAGCATCAGACATGTCACGTCATCGGAATCGCTTTTCAGCTTTTCCCATGCTCGTTGAACCGCAGCCGTAGCATTTACTGGTGGTTCAGGTAAAACAGCGTCTAAGATATTTAGCTTCCTTTCTTGTTTGAGAACGATTCTCAAGTTTCTTTCCCAATCTAAGAAGTTTGGACCAACAAGCTTTTCTTTGTCCAAAATGCTTCTTAGAGTGAGATTAGATGTATTAGTGCTAGTAGATGCCATTTCTACAAAAGAAAATGCAAAATATTAGAATGAGTTTTAAAATATTTTCCACAATAGCCAAAATTGAAATCCCAAACAATTTTGTGTTGGTGCTAGATTGTGGGCCGAAAATCCACAAAGAATCAACCCCAGTCTTGCTTTGGCAAGTATCGTAGGGATTGGGCTCTTTTGGTAGGCAACGTTCAAATCACATCCCTATGTAATTTAACGATTTCCAATTGCATCACTATGCAACTTTTCGGTGATAGGATGAACATTCCAAATGTTTGACACCATCATATCTTTGCAAAATTAATCCCTAGTCAACTTATCGGGTCAAGCTAGGATTAATTTTCCCAAGTTAAACCATCCCTCAAGGCATCACATCAATAGACACCCACACAGTTTTTCCATAACAAGTGGTAGTGATAAAGTCGGGCATCTAATACCCAAACAGTTTTTCCACTCATTAATGGTAGTGATAAAGTTGGGCACTATTATGCAATAACCCGCCGCACGAAGAAAACCTGAGGCCCTTGGGCTCTCCAAGTCCACCAGACGTTCAACGCTCAAGCGGGCCCTCAAGTATGGAAGCAAAATCTTGGGTTTTTGGGATTTAAGTTTGATCGGCTTAACATGCATTGTCGTTTTCATTCACTCACAAAACATAAAATTGCGGAAATGCGATGAATTGGGCTCTAATCTATTACAGGGCCTTTTAACAAAAAAACTTCTTTTGGGCCTCCATTTTGGGCTTCCGTTCCTGGGCTCCACCATGGACTCCTTTGGAACCTCCTTTTGGGCCTAACTATTACATAATTATTTAATAGGCACGCAGGCCCAATTTTAAAATGGCTCGCAGGCCCAAAAATTTAAATAATAAATTTTAAGCCCAATTCATGCATAGAAAGACACACAATTGCATATGCTTCATACAAGCCAATTTTATTAGGCCGAATCATTTAATTAGGGATTGTGTAACTCTTACACTATTAAAATTGATCGTGTCATGATCAATTTTAATCAATCCCATGTTCATTCATTTTAATCGAATGATGCATGAACATGCTAGCATAATTATGATGCTTCACATAAAATTTAAACAATTTAAATTTAAGCATCATAAGTAAACTAAAATAAATAAATAACAATTAATTAATCTAATTAATTATTTATTTATTTATCTTTTCTAATTATCCTAATCTAATTAAGATAATTTATTTCAAAATTTAAACTTATAGGATAAAATTCTAAATTAATCCTATCTTTATCTAATAAGATTATTTAATTAAAATCTTATTAAATAAAATTCAGAAAATTTTTAAAATTTTAATTTTCTGAAACTCTTGGGGTCATTTCGTAAATAACCAAAATTCTGGGCTTAGGGTTTAAGGGAAACAAAACTGCTGGGGCTGGTTTGTAATTTTTAAAACATTTAAATTTTTTGCAGCTAGGGTTTTTGGCTTGCGGCGGGGCATTTCCGAGATTAGGGAGTGCGGCGGGGGCAATTTGGTCATTTCACCAAATTAGGGCACCAGCCCCCCGCCGCCTCCTTCTTCTTCCCCGGTGACCTACGATCGGGTTTCAGCGGCTTCCTCGAATCCCGGCGACACTCGCCGTTCATCTCATCCGGCTTGGTTCCGACCGATCGTCGTCTCTCCGTCGCTTCAATCGTTCGGCGACCAGAACATTTCCGGCCCCGATGGCGATTGACCAGCCGCGAACCCAGCGACCGCTTCGTTGAAAACGAAGCAGCTCGCCGACATGGATTCCGGCGACGCGGACGACCCAACACCCTGCGGAGATAAAAAAAAATAACCAGCAACAACAACCAGCAAATAGTTTAATCGAAAGCAAGCTTCCCGACTAGTTTCGAAACAAAAACCAAAAAACAGAAATCGGCGGATATTTTCGGCGAACAGTTTTCAAAACAACAGCCCAATCAATTGCAAATCAAAGCGGCCAAGATATCATCTCTTGGGCACGGCCAAGATATCATCTCTCATTTAAGAGAGACTTGTAGTCCCATCACTTCACCTACATACCTTAGCGTGACTCATAGTGTACCCAATCATACCCGTACTTGGCAACCTGTTACGGTCCCGTTAGGCATATGTCAAAGCACACTCTAATTCACCTAAGACTATGCAGTGATTTCTGGTCTAAGGATCCTCGTACGAGTACTACTCAAAAGAATCACTCATGATCTAACAGTCCATGGAGTGTTTCTTTTGGCGGATCATTTTCATGAAATTCAATATGCACAAGAATATAATTTCATGAAATTAACTCATCAGATAAATAATCAATCAAACGACAAATGTCTTATTTACATAAATAACCCTCAAAGTTTATTTACATAAATAGCCCTCATTAGGGCATATACACCAACATCCGAAACTCTACAAACTTGCCAAAACATTCGGACAGGTGGCGCGTCAAGTAAATATACCCATACTTTGAGTAGTAATCTATGAAGATCACAAAATACTCGAAACCACCTCTGGCATGAATTATCATAGGTCCACATAAGTCAGAGTAAACCAACTCTAAAACCTCTTTGACCCTTAAAAACTTCTTGGTCATTTTACCCTCCAAGCAGAATTCGTAAGTTGGGTAATTGTCAATATCTAATGAGCCCAAGGGCCCATCATTGACCAACCTTTGAATTCTACTAAGGTTTATATGACCTAGTCTTAGGCGCCAAAAACGAGTTTGGTTCACTTTACATGGTTATTTCCTCTTGTTATAATTCAATGATGTGTTATTTATTTCAGGGTTTTGAACTACAGGGGAGTTAGTTTTTATTGAGAAGAGATTGTCCATCAATGAACTGGAACATATAAGTTTCTCATTTTTTCTAATAACAGAATTATTAGATAAAATGAACTTATAAATATCCAATAAAAGTTTGGAAACATCAAGTAAATTCTTTCTAAAACTCTGATCATAAAGACAATCCTTGAAAAAATTATTACAGCATTATTTAGAAAATAAATCTTGCCACTCTCACTCCTTTACTGACACTCTGATAGTGTCACCCAAGTAAACTTCCATTTTGCCCTCTCTAATCATCGGGGTTACTTGGAAAACCCTGCAAAAAATTACTAACATGATCAGTGGTTCCTAAATCCGTACACCAAGTATCTGTGGGAATCACCACTAAACATATCTCAGAAATTACGGCTGAGATGGTCGTACCTCTGAGCTTTGGACAATCAGACTTCCAAAGTCTTCCTTTGACACACTTGAAGCAGTCACCTCTCGGTTTCTTCTTCTTGGTAATTTCTGGCTTGGGCTTCTGGGCTCTCTTCTTCTTCTTTCTTGCTTTGGGCCCAGAAAAAGAACCTAAAGGCCCGATTGTGTCTAAAGCTTGCTTCTTCTCTTGGAAGAGGCCTTTAGTAGACACAAATGCAGCTAAGAGCTCGGAAAGAGTGTAAACATGTTGTTGCATGTTATAGCTCTTCCGAAACTGCTCAAAACTTAGAGGCAAGCTCTGGAGTATGATATCGACCTTGGTTTCTTTGTCAATATTTCCTCCAAGTACGTCAATCTCATTGAAGTCGCTAATCATCTCAAGTACGTGATAACCCACAGGCATGCCCTCTGCCATCTGGTTAGTCATTAGCTTTCGTATGACGACTTGCCTAGCAGCTCTGCCTCGATGACCAAACATCTCCTTTAGGTTTACCATAATGTCAAAAGCAAAGTTAATTGACTGATTCTGATGCTACAATCCATTCGACATGGAAGTCAGAATGCTGCATCTTCTAGCCATCCCATCAGCCTTTCTCCACTTTTGATAGGTTTCCCTATGCTTAGGAGAAGAGTCATCCCTAGGCTCATCTGGGCATACTTCAGTGAGGACGTACTTGCACCTCTTAGCCATGAGGACAATATCCAAATCGCGTTTCAAGTTAATATAATTTGGACCAGTTAATTTGTTCTCCTTTAGTGTGACAAATATTGTATTAAACGCTATATCGAAAGTTAAAAATAAATAAACAGCCAAGTTTCAGTATTTTATCTCTTTAGAAAATATTGATATCCTCAAAACAATATAATCATCCCCCAACATCTCTAACACCGGGATTCATGCAGGTCAGGCGTGTGAACGTCTACGTTAGGCTACATTCAATTGAGAAGAACCTAAGTTTATTAATTTCACTATCTGACCAATGATCTTTTTATCAATTAAATTAATAATCGGTGATTTTAGCCACACACATAAATAGCATGACCTCGCGGGAGGAATCTTACAAATGGTACACTAAGTGTATGTCATTACGTGACTTCTAAGTTTGTTACTTAGGATACTAATGCGCCTCAGCAAAGAGGGTGTTGCAAAGTTCTCCAATTAAACTCACTATAGTCATCCGTTTAGAAATTCAATCTAGTGATCTTATGAATTAAGGACTCATCCGAATGGAGGAAGGCCCTTGGCCAACGCGCAAGCCTATCCACATCACATATGAATTCGTAATGGAGGCCATGGGGATATAAACCAACCCGCTCCCATTTAGATTCTTAAAATTGAGGATTTTTACATTTAACTTACAATATCGTAACTTTGGTTATTCACAATCTATAAAACCGTTGGAGTTTTAATATGCGAATTTTCTACCATAGTTAATTGCACCTATAAAACTATTTGTTTTTGAACATGCATAAAAACGCAAAACTAAAACACACAAGCAACGATAAGGACATAAAATGAGAAATATGTAATTAAACATTTCTCGATTATTATGGCCTTCTCAATTGTCGCTTCCTTTAAACACCTTGTTGTCACGTCCCGTCGTGTCGCTCCCACTCGCTATTCGGATTCCTCATAATTCGTCTGGGTTTTCTATGTTTTCTACGTAATTAGGAATCACCCAAAACTACGATAAACCAAAACTCACGAATATGAGTTACCCACAATTACGTCTTCATCATTTTACATAAATTCCTATATACAAAGTCTTTCTAGGAATTTGAAGACGACATCTTTCGAATAAATCCTACTACAAGGTTTATTTAATCCTACACGGCTTCCAACTCGTGGTTATTACTATTACAGACATTCACATTCAATAAAAATGAGCCCAGACATGTCCCGGGGTTTATGAATGAATGTAAAACTATAGTACCCAGGAATAATAACCACCTGTTAATAAATTAACAAAGCCAAAATAACAAAGCCGTGTAATAAATCGAACAAGTATAAAGCCAAAACACTCGCTCTGATACCAATTTGAAGGAAACAGATCTGGTCCGGGCAAAATAAAAAATCTTACTTTCGTGCTATGCATTCTAGAATCGGACACTTTCGATTGAGCCCAGACTCTAAAATCATTTCCCTTGAATGGATCTAGGCTTATACATATTTGATTCATTAGAACAACACGCTAAAAATTAAATATTTAATTTAAAGCAGAAGACAAAGATTATACCTTTAAAGCGTGTCCCTCGCAATAAAGAAAACCAACTCCGACAACCCCCAAAGAAGAAATCCCAAAAAAAGGGTTTCGAAAAACTCGACAGATCCTTGACAGACCCTTGCCCGAAGATTCCTGTGCCAATTTGTCGCCTGCCTGTGAAATCCACTATCGAATCCCTCGAATGACTCTGAAAACCCCCGAAGTTGTGTGGGCCGACCATCTACGGGGTGGCGAAGACACTAAGGAAGAAATTTAAAGGAAATCGGCTTCGAAAAACTCGATAGAATCTTGACAGATTATTGCTCAAAGATCCTGCACTTATTTACCGCCTGTTGCCAATTCTGATATATGAACGGTCAATTGAAGTTCCAGCTGCGATCAAGACAATCACCAACCACAGATCGGTGACAAAGATCACGATCTATGCGGTGATGACCGGATCTACTTGGTGGCATGCCAGAAAAACAATTATCGGCTAGAAATCTCTATCGCTGGAAAACGTGCCGGCGGCGGATCTCTAGGTGGCGAGTTTTCACAAAGAAGAATGATCCTAAACCAACTTCGAGAAAGCATTCAACAAAGAATATGAAGTTCTCTCTCTAGGCTTCTCATTCTCTCTCTAGGCAACCTTGCCTACAAGTTTCTTAATGTCTTCAAAAGCCTAACATAAGCTATTTATAAGGAGCTTCAAGGGAGACCTAGTGGGCTTTTGAGTTTTGCCTTAGTGTTGAACTTTCATTGACTCTCTTAGTCCTCACTTAACTAATCAACTCCAATCGAACCTTTAGAATTAATTCCTTAACCCACTTCGTTAATTAAATATTAATCGAGCCCTTAGGATTATTTCATATAACCCACTTTGTCAATTAAATATAAAATTAACCCAAGGCTAATTTATTTAATTCACTTTATCAATTAGTCCAACGCATAATTAGTCGTACCAGTAACGGACCAACTATGAAACTACCGTTCAAGAATGAAATTACTTCACGCTCACTTTATTTGTTCTTATATCTCCCCACGTCAAAAATATAGTGCTCGTCGATTCATAAATTTACTGACAAATTAATTCATCCGCTTCTTGGTATTCGAGATTAGTACCACTCGACTTTCTTATTATACCAGACAAAAGTCCACCAACCGGGTTTAGTATAATAAACCTTACAAGCTCATCTTGGGAGCACCATCATCCCGACAAACCGGTCATGGACTTCTTTCGATTAGCAACGGCACACTAAGAAGCCAAACACGCATACCCAACTTACCGAGATCTAGGCCTCAATTGACCACACCCTTTGGCAAATTAAAGCATACGATGTCTAACTCTTATGCCTGCTCTAGTCTGGGGATTAAGAGATTAGAATGTAGAGTTTGGATTAACTACGAAGATCAGTATAAGTTAATTCAATCCCGATTAAGTCCTGCTCAATATGTCCTGGGTAGATCCGTATGATTTAATTGGTCTAGACAAATCAATTTTTAAATTATACAATAACCTAAACCGATAGTATGTTCAAACCATCTCGGTTACGAGCATTAATTTATATATCATAAATTTAACCAATGTTAAGATCTACTGTGCTACACCCGACACCTTATCATCTATGCATATGATATAAAGGAACAATTAATACTTAAACATAATCGATATGTAAACTGTGGATATTAGTTTTTTATACAAGCAATAGCTTTTCAGTATTCAAAACTAACACATTATGGCTAGTCAAACTCTATCAACACTAAAGCACATAGTCTTATTATATTGACGTTCTCCCGTCAATAACCGAATAGGGATAGTTTTGTACTTAGAACATTTTCTGGCTCAAGGGGTTTCACAACCAAGACACTCTGAAGGTTCATTTATAAACCAATGTTCTAGTACATGGATCATTTCATCATTTACATATATGCAAAAGTACATTAAAATGATGAAATTAACTCATTTGATATTATATCAATCAGATGACAAAAGTCAATACATAACCCTCGTAAAGGCATATACACCAACAATCTCCCACTTGCACACTTTCACATCTCCTCGATCGATGATCTCTCGAATGAGGTGAAATTTTCTAAGTATGTGTTTGGTCTTTTGGTGTGAACGAGACTCCTTAGCTTGTGCGATGGCCTCATTATTATCACTGAAGAGGTCTATCGAATCTTGAATACTCGATATCACTCCGATCTCTGACACAAACTTCCTCAACCAAACAGCTTCCTTTACAGCATCCAATGCAGCAATGTACTCAGATTCTGTTATAGAGTCAGCTGTTGTATCTTGCTTCGAGCTTTTCCAACTCACCGCACCACCATTCAGGCTAAACATGTCCTGTCATCTTGATCTATCTAAAAAGCAGCATTGGCGTACCCTTTTATAACGAGATGTTTTTGTCCTCCATACACTAACATCAGTCCTTTAGTCCTTCGTAAGTATTTTAGGATTTCCTTAACTGTGGTCCAATGAGCCATTCCTTGATCTTGCTAGTATCTGCTAGTCATGCTCAGTGCATGTGCAATATCCAGACGGGTACATAACATGGCATACATGATAGATCCTATTGTCGAAGTATACGTGACTCTACTCATTGTATCTCTCCCCTCTTTAGTAGAAAGACATTGGTTCTTCTTTGAGAGGAGGCCATATTTGAACGGTATCATACCATTCTTAGAGTTAGACATACTGAACCTCTTCAATATCTTGTCTATGTACCCTTCTTGACTTAGTCCTAAAAGCCTCTTAGATCTATCTCTATAGATCTTGATACCTAGTATCATCTTGGTTTCTCCTAAGTATTTCATAGAAAATACACTCCCCAACCATTGTTTGATCTCTTTCAACGTGGGGATGTCATTTCCTATGAGTAGGATATAGTCCACATATCGGATAAGAAAAAAATTCATAACCTTTTACTGCCTCATAGAAACGAGGATTCCAACTTTGAGATGCTTGCTTCAATCCATAAATTGACCTCTGAAGCTTGCACACTCGGTTAGGATACTTCTGATCGATGTATCCCTTGGGCTATTTCATATAAACATCCTCGAGTAGGTTTCCATTTAGGAAAGCTTTCTGAACATCCATCTGCCATATCTCATAATCATAATATGCAGCTATGGCAAGCATTATCCTAATGGATTTGAGCATTACGACAACGGAGAAGTTTTCATTATAGTTGATACCATGAGTCTGTCTGAAACCTTTAGCCACTAGTCGTGCTTTGAAGATCCTGCTAGGTTTTAACTTTAAAATCTATTTGCAATCGACAATCTTTGCCTGAACAGGAGGGTCAATTAAAGTCCATACTTTATTGTCCCTCATGGATTGTATTTCAAACTCCATGACTTGTAGCCATTTATCTGAATCTGGACTTTTTAAAACCTGTCTATAGGTCGTAGGCTCATCATGGTCCACCAAAATCAAATCTTGATCGTCGGTCACGAGAAATTTATAGCTCTCGAGTTGTTAACGAGATCTACTAGACCTTCTAGGTTCTTGTGTTGTTGGCTCTGGTTGCTCATCCTCATGAGTTTCCATACCAACTTCTATTGGAGTTTCTGTAGATAGTTCTACACTCCCTTGTGAGTCTCGAACCTCTTTGAGATCTATTCTACTTCCACTTTTTTTCTTGTAGAGAAACTCTTTCTCTAATGAAGAAGTACCTCGAGCAACAAACACTCTGTTCTCAGTTGGGATGTAGAATTGATATCCTTTAGTTTCCTTAGGATACCCCACAAATAGGCATTTTTCAGTTGTAGGTTCAAGCTTATTATTCTGTAAATGCTTTACATGATCTTGACAACCCCAAACTCGTAGATAGGACACGCAGGGCTTTTGGCCCATCCATATCTCATATGGAGTCTTATCTACTGCCTTAGATGGAATACGATTTAATAAATAGGCGGCTGATATGAGTACATGAACCCAAAAAGATGTTGATAGTGATGTTTGGCCCATCATTGACCGAACCATGTCTAATAGGGTCCAATTCCTCCTCTCCGATACACCATTCCATTGAGGTATTCCAGGAGAAGTCAGCTGTGAAACAATTCTACACTGTTTTAGATAACCATGAAAACCAAGACTTAGGTATTCACCTCCCGAATCAGAGCGAATAGCCTTAATCTTTCTATCCAACTGATTCTCTACTTCATTCTTGAACTCTTTGAACTTTTCAAAAGTCTCACCTTTATACCTCATTAAGTAGACATAGCCATATCTACTATAGTCATCGGTAAAAGTTACGAAATATTCGAATCCACCTCTGGCTTGTGTGCTCATTGGTCCACATACATTCGAATGTATTAGAGCCAATAGCTCACTAGTCCTTTCCCCTTTTTTTTGAATGGACTCTTTATCATTTTTCCTTACAAGCAGGGTTCACACGTGTCATATTATTCGAAATCAAATGACCCAAGCACTCTATCCTTATGAAATCTTTGAACTCGCTTCTCATTTGCATGGCCTAAACGACAGTGGCAAAGGTATATTGGATTGATTTCATTTGCATCTGTCTTCTCTTTCTTTTCTATGTTATAGACTGTGTTTCTTGGTTCAAGTCTAAGATGTATAGGCCGTTGCACAAATTTGTAAACCCGTATGATACATCACCCCGATAAAAGGATAATGAATTATTTTGAATAATAAAACGAAATCCCACATTATCACGACAAAAAACCGAGATAATGTTTCTGCTCAAAGCAGTTACATAGAAATAGTTTTCTAAGATAACATTAAGACCGGAGGGTAAGGTCAAAGTGTAGTCCCCGACTTTTATTGCAGCAACTCTTGCTCCATTTATGACACGGAGATCAACTTCGCGTACGCTCAATTTCCTTCTATTTCTAAAATCTTGTATATTAGTACATATATGAGACTCACATCCGGTATCCAATACCCATGTTGTAGATATAGAGAGATTAATTTCTATAACATAGATATTACCAACCATCTTATCTTTTTCAAGAATGTTTCTTTTTTAAAATGATTGAAAAGATGTGGTGTTATATGATGTCATTGAATCTGCAATAGGATGATGCAAAATGTCAGAATGAGTTTTAAAACATTTCCACAATAGCCAAAATTCAAATCCTGTATAATTTTATGTGGGTGCTAGATTGTGGGTCGAAAATCCACAAAGAACCAAACCCAGTCTTGCGTACCATAGGGATCGGGCCCTTTTGGTTGGCAACGTTCAAATGACATATCATGCAACTTAACGCTTTCCAATTGCATCACTATGCAACTTTTCGGTGATAGGATGAACATTCCAAATATTTGACACCATCATATCATTACAAAAATCGTATCCTAGTCAACCGTTGGGTTGTACACCTAGGCCAATATTCCTAAGTCAAACCATTCCTCAAACCTTCACATCAATAGATACCCAAACAGTTTTTCCACCCTCAGTGGTAGTGATAAATTTGGGTACCATATTATGTGACAATTCACCACACAAAGGACACCTGATGACCCTTGGTCACCACAAGCGGTTCATATCAGATGTTCAATGCCTTAACGAGCCCCCATGTATAGAAACAATTTTACGACTTAGGTTTTTATGTTTTTCTAAGTCAAACATTCCCTCGAAACTTCACATTAATAGATACCAAACAGTTTTTTCACCTTCAGTGGTAGTGATAAAGTTGGGTACCACATTATGTGATAACTCGCCTAAAAAAAAAAAACCCTGACGGCCCCTGGTCACTCTAAGTGGTTCATATAAGATGTTCGATGCCTTGACGAGCCCCCAAGTATGGAAGCAATTTTATGACTTAGGTTTTTAGGGATTTAGTTTGAACGGCTTAACTTGCATTTCTTTTTTATCATTCATAAAATATATAAAATATAAAGCGAATGAACGCAATGAATTGGGCTCTAATCTATTACAACTCCTGTAAAATTATTGGTCTGCATCAGGCCACCTCTATTGGGCTCCAACTCCATTGCTCCATCTTGGACTCCTTAGAATTTCATGGGCCTAACTTCTAATCTATTATATTACAATAGATTTTAATAGGCTCGCAGACCCAATTTAATTGGCTCGCAAGCCCCAAATTAAACCAATTTAAAAGAAATAAATAAAGCTCAATTCATGCATGAAAAACACATAAAATGCAAGTGCTTCATACTAGTCCATTTTAATTAAGCCAATCAATTTTAAAGGATTGTGTAACTTTTACACTATTAAAATTGATCGTGTCATTATCAATTTTAATCAATCCCCTTGTTCATTCATTTTAGTCAAATGATGCATGAACATTTGTCACATGATTATGTATGCATTTCACAATTTAAACACTTTAAATTTGAAATCATAAATAAATCATATAAAAACATAAATAAATAAATTAATTAATTAACTAATCTCATTAATTAATCATCTTATTTATTATCTAATTACATAATCTCATTAAGATAATTATTTAAAATTAAAATTTTAAATATTTACTAATTATCCTAATCTCATTAAGATAATTATTTAAAATTAAAATTTTAAATATTTACTAATTATCCTAATCTTATTAAGATAATTAATTTAATTTAAAATTTTAAACATTTCAAAACATTAAAATTTTATCTCAAAGATTTTAAAATAAATTTTAATTAATTATCATTAATCCCATTAATATAATTAATTAATTTTAAGATCCTATCTTAAATAAAATCTGATAAGATATAATTTTATCCAATAAAATCAAAATGTAATATTATCAAATTTTAAAACAAAATCATAAAATAATTTTCCTGAAATTATGGGGTAGTTTGGTAATTTAAATAAAGTTCTGGGCCAGAGTTTGAGGGGGACACAAAGTCCATGGACCAATTATGCAATTTTAAAACACTTTTAAAATCTGGCCATGCGGGGCAGTTTAGTAATTTAAGCCTATTAGGGCATCTACCTCATTCCTTTCCATTTTAGTGTTTGATAGGGTGGCAGGGATATTTCTGTAAATTCACCCGTTAGGGTTTTTGCCCCCGCCGCCGCCAACCCTTCCTTTTCCTCGACCTTGTCGCCGGCTCCCACGATTCCCAGCGTCTAACACCGATCATCTATTCCGATTATCTTCTCCGGCCAAATCTTGGCCTCACCTCCGATTACAGCCTTTCCAAATGACGAAAACTGCCGTTAAAATAAACCACGAAGCCGCAACTGTAACATCCGACGTCCAACGCCTGTTGGAGTGAAGGCCGATCGCGATGAACATGCAGCAGTGACACTCACCGATGTGCTCTCCATCCTCAACCAACATAAAGGATCGGTTTGGCAGCTTCTACGTTAAAATGACGCAACCAGAACGATTCCAACGTCCGTGTTTTTCAGCGAAAAAACCCTTCGAAAGAAACAAAATAACCCATTTTTCGTTCTTTTGCAAATCTAGCGACAACATCAGCCCAGAAAAACCTTTCCAGAAATGAATTTGGAAAACCCAGATTCTGGTGGAGAAAAGAAAATGTTTTTCCTTTCCCCGGCCAGACAACCACCCAAATGAGAAAACAAAATTTTGAAATCTTGGCAAAATCCAAAAGAATTTCCATTCAAAACGTTTTTCCGGCAAGTTCAATGAAAAATCCAGAAATCGACTCCAGCGGCCCGTTTTTCTGATGACCTTAGCAACCAAAAACAAACCAAATTCAAAACCTTTTTTTTTTTTTTCAAACCGTTTTCCGATAGACTCATTCAACAACCAAAACAGCCCAATTCTAAAATTACTTTTCGCTAGGAAATTCAAAAAAAGTTAAGCCCTTTTCTTGTGTTCTAAAAAACAACCAAAAACCCTTTTGTTTTCTAAACGTTTTCAAAACCGCGCGATGAACAATTCTTCTCGAAAATAGATACCCAGCAAAAAATATGATTTCCAATTGGGCTAATAAAAAAATTAATTTTAAAACAAACAATTTGTTTTAATTCATTAATTTTAATAATTAACACTAAAATCCTGAACCTCGCTCTGATACCACTGTTAGGATCTAAGGCATGATTTTTCAAAATTTTTCGCTACGGATTCATGTCTAAATCTGATTTCAGTATTAAATTCCTACGTTCAAAGCGGTAGCTCTTACCCTTGAAGCGTAATCGGTTGATCGACTTCTGGATCTTTGATTTTGATGTAGTTGATCACAATAGATTCTTCCTGAAAGAATCCTCTACTCTTAAGCACTGGACCCCTCCCAGAACCGGTGCTAGCCATTTTCAAGCCTGCAGAGAAAATATTTGGGATTTTCTGTTCTGAAAAAATCTTGTTCATCTCACCTGTATATCACTAAGATATATAGAATAGAAAGTGTACCAAATCAGTCAGGTAATGTTCTCAATATTACTTTACCGATTTCGATACCAAACCCATGGATCAACGGAGTGACCCATGGATCAAGCTGATGGGTCAAGAACCTCAATTGCAATTAGGTTCCATGATTTGTCAGCCTATCCCAATTATTCGTAGGTACTTAATTAACTCTTAATTAATACCATAGAACTTTTCAATAATATTTAATTAAACTATTTAATTAAATATTATTTATCCAAGTATAACAATTACACTTAGTGCAGCCAAGAATATTTATTTTGTATCATCTAACTCTCTTATGTGCGATCCTGTAGGCCCATTCTAAATTGGCAATAGATAACTCAATCCAATTGATTAATCTATAAGTCATTAGTGATCTCTAGCAAGACATAATGACTATCCAATTTAGAATGGAGGGTCGAATGGTGATTCAACACAACCTTCCGAGCATACTACATATGATCCTCTACATTGATAGCCTGTTTAGCATAAGGCATGGAACCATCATCCTTATTTAGCTAAACGTTTACTTGATCTCTTAGTGACACTGAATTTCATCAAGCAAATGATAACAGATATCATTCCTTAGGCACGGCCATGCGCTTCTCAGTTCACTATCAAGTGGCCAAGCTATCATTTCTCACTTGAGAGAGATTTGTAGTCCCATCACTTCACTCACATGTATTAGCGTGATTCATAGCATACCTAATCATACCTGTGTTTGGCAACCTGTTACGGCCCCGTTAGGCATATGTCAAAGTACACTGCTCTTCACCTAAGACCATGTAGTGATTTTTGGTCTAAGGATTAGAGTACAAGTACTACTCAAAAGAATCACTCATGATCGAAACAATCCATGGAATGCTTCTTTTGGCGGATCGATCCAATGATATGTTTTCAAACATATTCATCTATGTCTTTAGTTGATGTCACTACATCATGGCTAGTGAAACTCTACCAACACTAAAGCACATACTAGACTTATTATATTTGACGTTCCCACGTGAATAACCGATTAGGGATAGGTTTGTACTTAGAACATTTTCTGGTTCAAGCGGTTTCACAACCAAGACACTCTTAAGGTTCATTTATAAACCAATGTTCTAGTACATGAATCATTTCATCATTTATATATCTGCACAAGTATGTTAAATCAATGAAATTAACTCATTGGATATTATATAAATCAGATGACAAAAGTCAATACATAACCCTCATAAGGGCACATCAGCAACAGGACCCTTATTAGGTCTTCTCTGGCGTGGTGATCCTACAAATTGGTTAACTGATCCTTCCCTCCTATTGGCTTTGAGATTGCCAATACATTGGTTTATCTCTGTCAACTGCATATGTCAACCTGCAAGAGAAGCTGCAATCTGTTCCATTGAGATTGGCTGCCTATGTTTCTCGACTTCTTGGGCGGTATTCTTAGTAGCACGAACCATCTTGCAAAAGAAGGTAAAAAGCCAATAAGAGTACCAAATAATATAACAAAGAAACAAAACTAAAATAAGAAAAAAAAACTCAAAGTAAAGAAAAGGAAAAGAAACTTGAAAAACCAGCAGAGTTGTGGACTGGGCGAAAGCCTAGTCTGAGACATCTCAGGATTTGGGGTTGTCCAGCATATGTGCTTAAGGCAGACATAGCCAAGCTAGATGCGAGATATGAGATTATGTTTTTTGTAGGCTACCCCAAAGGAATGAAAGGTGGTCTGTTTTATAGTCCTCAGGACTAGAAGGTGGTGGTGAGCACCAACACCAGATTTATTGAGGAGGACTATGTTTTAGATCAAAAGGCAAAGAGCAAGGTAGTATTGGAAGAGCTTAGGGGTGAGTTCACTATTCCAGATGCATGAGTACAGGAAGATACACCACAAGAGATTGCACACACTATCACAGATGATGCTCTTGTACAGGCTGCGCCTCGTCGTAGTGGGAGGGTTGTCAAACAGCCCGAGAGGTACATGGGTTTGGGTGAGTCTTCAGACTTTATCCCTGGCGCTCATGAACCAGACTCAGTTAGCTACAATGAGGCTCTCCAGGATAAAGATGCTGATTCTTGGCAGAGAGCGATGTTTGCTGAGATGGGTTCTATGGACTCAAATTAGGTCTGGGAGCTGGTAGACCTTCCTAATGGGTTACGGCCTATTGGGTGCAAATGGGTCTACAAGCGAAAGAGAGGATCTAACGGGAGGGTTGAGACCTTCGAGGCTAGGCTTGTGGTGAAGGGGTATACTCAGAAAGAAGGTATCGATTATGAGGAGACCTTTTCCCCGGTAGCTATGCTTAAGTCGATCCGGATTCTCTTGGCCATAGCTGCTCATATGGACTATGAGATTTGGCAGATGGACGTCAAGACAGCTTTCCTTAATGGAAGTCTTGAGGAGACCATCTTTATGCAGCAACCAGAGGGTTTCATTGTTCAGGGCCAATAGCACAAGGTATGCAGGCTTAGGAGGTCCATTTATGGACTTAAGCAAGCATCCAGATCTTGGAACATCCATTTTGACGAGGTTATCCAGTCCTATGGATTCACTCAGTGTCCGGATGAGCAGTGTGTTTATCGCAGGCGTGATGGTGATACGGTGGTGTTGCTCGTACTTTACGTAGATGACATCCTTCTGATTGGCAACAGTAAGAAGGTGTTATCAGACGTAAAGGCATGGTTGTCCAGACAATTTGATATGAAGGATTTGGGAGAGGCTGGACATATCTTTGGGATCAAGATTATTCGAGATCGTAGGAGACGTTCTCTGACACTTTCCCAGGCATCCTACATAGATACGATTCTGGCTCGTTTTAACATGCAGAACTCCAAGAAGGGTTCACTACCTTTCAGGCATGGGGTGTATTTGTCTAAGGAGCAGTGTCCCAAGACTGCTGAGGATATAGATCCATGATGGCGGTACCCTATGCTTCTGCAGTGGGTAGCTTCATGTATGCTATGTTATGTACGAGGCCTGATATTTGCTTTGCCGTTAGCATGGTTAGCAGATATCAGAGTAACCCTGGGAAGGCTCACTGGGAGGCAGTAAAATGCATTCTCAAGTACTTGCGCAGGACGAGAGATTATGTCCTAGTTTATAGAGCGCAGGAGCTTGTACCGTTGGGTTACACAGATTCGGAATTTCAAGGTGATTTGGACAAGAGTAAGTGTTTACTCTAGGAGGTGGAGCCATAGTATGGCGGAGTGTCAAGCAGAAATCGTGGCGGACTCTACCATGGAGACTAAGTACGTTGCCACATCAGAGGCAGCGAAAGAAGCTGTATGGCTCCGGAGCTTCCTGATGGACTTAGATGTGGTTCATGAGTTGCCTAGGTCTATGGTGCAGTTGCTAACTCGAGGGAACCATGAGCCCATAAGGCGAGTAAACACATAGAGTACAAGTACCACCTGATACGAGAGATCATAAAGAGGGGAGATGTGATCGTGGCCAAGATAGCATCAGATGACAACTTTGCAGATCCTTTCACAAAGCCATTGACCCCAAAGGTCTTTGAGAGACATGTGGAGGGCATGGAGGTTAGATTCTTGAGGGAGCCATGTGAGTGAGCTTAAAGGTGTTTTGGAGATTTCATTGTGACAGCAGTGTAATAGCGGGTTGGACAGTTTTTGTACTTCTTAGCATAGCTTTGAGTATTAATGGGAGATTGTTAGTTTTGAATACAAAAAAGCTATGGCTTGTATCAAAAACTAATATCCACAGATGACATATCATTTTGTTTCAGTATTAAATTGTTCCATTATATCATAGAACTAGATAACGGGGTGTGTGAAAGACACAGTAGATACCGTTATTGGTTAAAGTATTGATATATAAAAAGTATGCTCATAACTGAGATAGTCTGAACATACTATCGGTATAGGTCATCGTGTGATTTGGAAATTAGTTTATCTAGACTAGTTTAAATCACGCGGATATGCCCGGGGCATATTGAGCAAGACCAATTTGTATAGAATTGACTTATACTTATCGGCGTAGTCAATTCGGTCCTAGTATTCAGTCTCTCATTCTCGAGATCAGGACGGGCGTGAGAGTTGGATATCGTATGCTTTGATTTGCCAAAAAGTGTGGTCAATTGAGGCCTGTACCTTGGTAGGTTGGGTATGCGGTGTTTCGCTTCTTATGTGTCGTTGCTAGTCGGAGGAATCCACGCACCGGTTCGCCGGGTAGATGGTGCTCCCGAGATGAGCTCGTAAGGTCTATTATACTAAACCCGGCCGGTGGACTTTATGTCCGGTATAATAAAAGGTCGAGTGGTTCTAATCTCAGATACCAAGAAGTCGGTGAATTCGTTTGTCAGTAAATTGATAAATCGACGAGCGCTAGATCTTTAAAGTCATTTTTGAGCGGTAGTTAGTTAGTCCAATAGTGGTACGACTAATTATGTATTTGACTAATCAACAAAGTGAATTAATTAATTCTAAAGGTTTAATTAATATTTAATTGACAAAGTGAATTAAGAAATTAATTCTATTTGAATTAATTAATTCTAAGGGTTTGATTAAATTAAATTAACGAAGTGGGTTAAGAAATTAATTCGAATGGGTCGATTGGAGTTGATTGGCAAGGAAAGACTAAGCGGTCAACGAAAGTCAAATTAAAAGGCCCAACTAAAAAGCCCATTAGGTCTCCATTAGAGCTCCCTATAAATATAAAGCTTAATGCCAAAGATAATTAAGAAAATCTTGCAAGACATTTATGTCTTCCTTACAGTGAGAAAGTTCTAGAGAGAAACTCTCTTCCCTTTTGAGTTTTCTTTCAAAAATGAACTTGGATTCTCACTTCTCGATTTAGATTAAGTTTGAAAGATTAAACTTTTAGATAGCCTATCGATTTTTGGAGTGGCCCACTGCTGGAATAACTGTTCACGGGTACTGTTCACGGTTGCTGATCACGGGTTACTGTTCACCATTTTCTTTGTGAGATGGCAGCAACTTCTAATCACTCCGGGGTGCTTGATCCAGCTGGGTTTGTGTTGATCTCTTCCTTGGGTTGGTGATCCACAATCCCGGTTGTCCAGATCGTGACCAGAGATGAAGTGGGTTCAATTTTATTGGCGAGAAAAGTAGTGGGCAGTAGTTTTTTGGGCTAAAGGTTTAATCTTTTGGGCAGATTTAATCTAATTGAGGGATTTTCTTTGTGGATTTCTAGTGGGCTTTGGTAGCACACTTCGATAGATTATTGCCCACGCAATATTCAAAGTTTTCTCGGAGTCATCTATTGGATTTCTCGTGGATTTCGCAATTAAAGATTTGGGTTTTCTTATTGTGTTGAACATCGCTTCAAAGGTATAACCTTTAATCTTTCCGCTTTTAATTAAAGGTGTAATCTTTGTGCGTTAGATGTCAATTTAATAAATTAAATAAGTATAAGCCTAGATCCGTTCATGGGTAAATGAATTTGAGCCTGAACTTTGTCGAAAGCTTCCGATTCTGGAATGCATTGCACGAAAGTGAGGTTTTTTATTTAGCCCGAGCTTGTTCTGTTTTCCTTCAAAATGGTATCAGAGCGGTGGTTTCGGTCTTATACTTGTTTGATTTATTACATGGCTTTATTTTGGCATTATTATTTTTGTCGAAATGTTTAAACAGGTGGTTATTGGTTTCCTGGCTATTATGGTAGAATTTTATTTTTCATTCATAAACCCCGGGACATGTCGGGGCTCGTATTGTTTTTGAATGGAAATGTCTGGAATAGTAATAACCACGAGCTGGAAGCCGTGTAGGATTAGAAAAATCTTGTAGTAGGATTTGATCTAATCATGTCGTCTTTAAATTCCTAGAAAAACGCCTTGTATATAGGAATTTATGTATTATGACGAAGACGTTATTTTGGGTAACTTATATTCGCGGGTTTTGGTTTCTTGTAATTTTGGGTGATTCCTAATTACGCAATAAACTGAAAAAACCCGGGCGAATCGAGAGGAATCCAAATAACGAGTGGGAGCGACATGATGGGACGTGTCACCGAGGCGTCAAGGAATCAACGATATAGAAGACCATAATAGTCAGGAAATTTTATTTCTTTAATTTCCCGTATTTATGTCTTTTCGTTGATTGTGTGTTTTCAATTTATTTTGCATGAACAAAAACCAAACCAAACCGTTTAAAAGGTAAAGTGCAATTAACTAAGGTAGATTATTATCATATTAAAACTCCAACGGTTTTATGGGTGCGAATATCCATAGTTAAGATATTGCATGTTAAAACGTAAAAATCCTCAAACTTAAAAATCTAAGTGGGAGCGGGTTGGTAAATATCACCATGACCTCCATTACGGGTTCATTGGTGATGTGGTTATTCTTTCGAGTTGGTATTATGGCCTTCCTCCAAGCGGACAAGTCTTCAATCACAGATATCACCGGAATGAATTTCTGAAGGGATGACTATAGTGAGTTTAATTGGAGAAAGTTGCGACACCCTCTCTGCTGAGGCGCATTAGTATCCTAAGTAACAAACATAGAAGTCACGTAATGGCATACGCTTAGTGTACTATTTATAGTATTCCTCCCGCGAGGTTACGCTATTTATGTGTACGACTAAAAGCATTGACTATTAATTTCATTGATCATAAGATCGTTGGTCAGATAATGAAATTAATGAGCTTCGGTTCTTCTCGAACGAATGTGGGTTGGCGTAGACGTTCACCCGCGTGACCTGCGTTAATCCCGGTGTGAGAGATGTTGATGGAGATTATATTGTTTTTGAGGATTTTCAAATTTCGAAAAAGTATACTGAAACGTGACTGTTTATTTTTTCAGTTGTTGATATGTCGTTCAACCCGCTAGCTGTTATTTTGAACCAGAACAAACTTACGGGTCCAAATTATATTGACTGGAAACGTAACCTGGACATTGTCCTTACCGCTGAGGGTTACAAGTACGTGCTCACTGAGGAGTGCCCCCTAAGCCCAGAGATGATGCCACCCCTGAGCAGCGAGAGCCATATACGAGGTGGCAAAAGGCTGATGAGATGACCCGGTGCTACATCTTGGCTTTTATGTCGAGTGTACTGCAGCACCAACATCAGTTGTTTACCTCAGCCTATGATATGATGCTCAACCTCAGGGAGATGTTTGGACATCAGGGCAGGGCAGCCAAACAGTCAGCTATGAGAAAACTCATGAATGCCAAGATGGTTGAAGGCACTTCAGTGAGGGATCATGTGCTGGACAAAATGAGCTGCATCAATGAGATTGAGGTATTGGGAGGTGACATTGATGGGGAGACCCAGGTCGATATCATCCTCCAGAGCTTGCCCCCCAGTTTTGAGCAGTTTCGGTTGAACTATAATATGGGCCAGCTCTCATATTCACTTATTGAGCTCATGACTACATTGGTGTCTGCTGAGGGCCTATTCGCAGAGAAGAAGCAAGCCTTGGCTACTGTTGGTCCCATAGGTTCCTCTGCTGGGCCCAAAGCCAGGAAGCAAAAGAGGAAGAGAGACCAAAAAGCAGGAGCTGATCATGGACCCAAGGCGGGCATTGCCAAGAAGCACAAGCTGAAAGGCAAATGCTTCAGATGTGGCAAAGCAAGACATTGGAAGAAGGATTGCCCAAAACCTCGAGGTATGTGTAAATTTTCCCTAGTTACTGAGACGTGTTTAGTGGCGATTCCCACAGATACTTGGTGTGTGGATTCAGGAGCCACTGATCACGTTTGTAATTCTTTGCAGGGGTTCCAAGTGACCCGGCTGCTAAGAGAGAGAGAGTTGCAAGTCTACCTTGGGGATACTACCAGAGTTTCTGTTATTGCAGTGAGAGTTCTTTGTCTTTATTTTTCAGACTCAGTTTTACATTTAAGAGATTGTTTATATGTACCCAGTTTTCGGAAGAATTTACTTTCAGTTACTAAACTTATTTTGGATAGTTATAAGTGTGCTTTTTCTGATGGATCTGTTTTTATTAGAAAATTCCAGAAGCTTATATGTTCAGATACATTAGTCGACAATCTGTTTTAATCAAGACATACTCCCCAGTAATGCAAAACATAGAAACTAGTAACTCATCACCGAATCATACTAAGAGAAAGGAGTCTTCCCCTTTGAATCAAACTTATCTTTGGCACCTGAGACTCGATCACATCAACCTTAGTAGGATTCAAAGGTTGGTCAATAATGGGTCTTTGGACTCATTGGATATTGACAGTTATCCGACCTGTGAGTCCTGCTTAGAGGGTAAGATGACCAAGAGGCCTTTCAAAGCAAAGGGTTATAGGGCCAAGGAGGTTTTAGAGTTGATTCATTCTGACTTGTGTGGGCCTATGTCAGTTCAGGCTAAAAGTGGTTATGAGTATTTCGTGACTGTCATGGATGATTACTCTAGATACGGATACATATACCTGATGCGTCATAAGTCTGAATGCTTTGGCAAGTTCAAAGAGTTTAAGACTGAGGTGGAGAACCATCTAGATAAGAGTATCAAGGCCTTACGATCTGATCACGGTGGCGAATACCTCTCTAGTGAATTTAGGTCCTATTTGTCGGAGGAGTGTATTCAGACCCAGTTGTCTGCACCTAGCACATCCCAACAGAATGGTGTAGCAGAGAGGAGGAACATGACTCTTATGGGTATGGTTAGATCGATAATGAGTTATAGCGAAAAGCCTACATCGTTTTGGGGTTTAGCCTTGGAGTTAGCGTGTTATCTCCTTAATCTCATGCCATCTAAGTCTGTGCCTTCGACTCCAGTAGAGTTGTGGACTGGGCGAAAGCCTAGTCTGAGACATCTCAGGAATTGCGGTTGTCCAGCATATGTGCTTAAGGTAGACACAGCCAAGCTAGATTCGAGATCTGAGATTATGCTTTTTGTAGGCAACCCCAGAGGAACGAAAGGTGGTCTGTTTTTAGTCCTCAGGATCAGAAGGTGGTGGTGAGCACCAATGCCAGATTTCTTGAGGAGGACTATGTTTTAGATCACAAGGCAAAAAGCAAGGTAGTATTGGAAGAGCTTAGGGGTGAGTCCACCATTCCAGATGCACGAGTACAGGAAGATACACCACAAGAGACTGCACACACAATCACAGATGATGCTCTTGCACAGGCTGCGCCTCATCGTAGTGTGAGGGTTGTCAGACAGCTCGAGAGGTACAAGGGTTTGGGTGAGTCTTCGGACTTTATCCCTGGCGCTCATGAACCAGACCCAGTTAGGTACAATGAGGCTCTCCAGGATAAAAATGCAGATTATTGGCAGAGAGCGATGATTGCTGAGATGGGTTCTATGGACTCAAATCAGGTCTGGGAGCTGGTAGACCTTCCTGATGGGTTACGGCCTATTGGGTGCAAATGGGTCTACAAGCGAAAGAGAGGATCTGACGGGAGGGTTGAGACCTTCAAGGCTAGGCTTGTGGCGAAGGGGTATACTTAGAAAGAGGGTATCGATTATGAGGAGACATTTTCCCCGGTAGCTATGCTTAAGTCGATCCGGATTCTCTTGGCCATAGCTGCTCATATGGACTATAAGATTTGGTAGATGGATGTCAAGACAGCTTTCCTTAATGTAAGTCTTGAGGAGACCATCTTTATACAGCAACCAGAGGGTTTCATTGTTCAGGGCCAAGAGCATAAGGTATGCAGGCTTAGGAGGTCCATTTATGGACTTAAGCAAGCATCCAGATCTTGGAACATCCGTTTTGACGAGGTTATCCAGTCCTATGGATTCACTCAGAGTGCGGATGAGCAATGTGCTTATCGCAGGCGTGATGGTGATACGGTGGTGTTCCTCGTACTTTACGTAGATGACATCCTTCTGATTGGAAACAGTAAGAAGGTGTTGTCAGACGTAAAGGCATGGTTGTCCAAGCAATTTGATATGAAGAATTTGGGAGTGGTTGGACATATCTTTGGGATCAAGATTATTCGAGATCGTAGGAGACGTTCTCTAACACTTTCCCAGGCATCCTATATCGATACGATTCTGGCTCATTTTAACATGCAGAACTCCAAGAAGGGTTCACTACCTTTCAGGCATAGGGCGCATTTGTCTAAGGAGCAGTGTCCCAAGACTGCTGAGGATATAGATTCCATGAAGGCGGTACCATATTCTTCTGTAGTGGGTAGTCTCATGTATGCTATGTTATGTACGAGGCCTGATATTTGCTTTGCCGTTGGCATGGTTAGCAGATATCAGAGTAACCCTGGAAAGGCTCACTGGGAGGCAGTAAAATGCATTCTCAAGTACTTGCGCAAGACGAGAGATTATGTCCTAGTTTATAGAGCGCAGGAGCTTGTACCGTTGGGTTACACAGATTTGGACTTTCAAGGTGATTTGGACAAGAGTAAGTCTACCTCTGGGTTTGTGTTTACTCTAGGAGGTGGAGCCATAGTATGGCGGAGCAGAAATCATGACGGACTCTACCATGGAGGCTGAGTATGTTGCCGCATCAGAGGCAGCGAAAGAAGCTGTATGGCTCCGGAGCTTCCTGGTGGACTTAGATGTTGTTCCTGAACAGTTTACTGTGATAACAATGGTGCAGTTGCTAACTCGAGGGAACCACTAGCCCATAAGGCGATTAAACACATAGAGCGCTATTACCACCTGATACGAGAGATCGTAAAGAGGGGAGACGTGATCGTTGCCAAGATAACATCAGATGACAACCTTGCAGATCCTTTCACAAAGCAATTAACCCCAAATGTCTTTGAGAGACTTGTGGAGGGCATGGGGGTCAGATTCTTGAGGGAGCCATATAAGTGAGCTTAAAGGTGTTCTGGAGATTTCATTGTGACAGCAGTGTAATAGCGGGTTTGGCAGTTTTTGTACTTCTTAGCATAGCTTTGAGTATTAGTGGGAGATTGTTAGTTTTGAATACAAAAAAGCTATGGTTTGTATAAAAAACTAATATCCACAGATGACATATCATTTTGTTTCAGTATTAAATTGTTCCATTATATCATAGAACTAGATAACGGGGTATGTGAAAGACACGATAGATACCGTTATTAGTTAAAGTATTGATATATAAATAGTATGCTTGTAACATAGATAGTCTGAACATACTATCGGTATAGGTTATCATGTGATTTGGAAATTAGTTTATCTAGACTAGTTTAAATCACGCGGATATGCCCGGGGCATATTGAGCAAGACCAATTTGGATAGAATTGACTTATACTGATCGGCGTAGTCAATTCGGTCCTAGTATACTAAACCCGGCCGGTGGACTTTATGTCTGTTATAATAAAAGGTAGAGTGGTTCTAATCTCGGATACCAAGAAGTCGGTGAATTCGTTTGTCAGTAAATTGATAAATCGACGAGCGCTAGATCTTTAAAGTCATTTTTGAGCGATAGTTCCATAGTTAGTCCGATAGTGGTACGACTAATTATGTATTTTACTAATCGACAAAGTGAATTAATTAATCCTAAAGGTTTAATTAATATTTAATCAACAAAGTGAATTAAGAAATTAATTCTATTTGAATTAATTAATTCTAAGGGTTTGATTAAATTAAATTAACGAAGTGGGTTAAGAAATTAATTCGAATGGGTCGATTGGAGTTGATTAGCAAGGAAAGACTAAGCGGTCAACGAAAGTCAAATTAAAAGGCCTAACTCAAAAGCCCATTAGGTCTCCATTAGAGCTCCCTATAAATAGAAAGCTTAAGGCCAAAGAAAATTAAGAAAATCTTGCAAGACATTTATGTCTTCCTTACAGTGAGAAAGTTCTAGAGAGAAACTGTCTTCCCTTTTGAGTTTTCTTTCAAAAATGAACTTGGATTCTCACTTCTCGATTTAGATTAAGTTTGAAAGATTAAACTTTTAGATAGCCCATCGATTTTTGGAGTTGCCCACTGCTGGAATAACTGTTCACGGTACTGTACACCGGTTACTGTTCACGGGTTACTGTTCACCATTTTCTTTGTGAGATGGCAGCCACTTCTAATCACTCCGGGGTGCTTGATCCAGCTGGGTTTGTGTTGATCTCTTCCTTGGGTTGGCGATCCACAATCCCGGTTGTCCAGATCGTGACCGGAGATGAAGTGGGTTCGATTTTATTGGCGAGAAAAGTAGTGGGCAGCAGTTTTTTGGGTTAAAGGTTTAATCTTTTGGGCAGATTTAATCTAATTGGGGGATATTCTTCGTGGATTTCTAGTGGGCTTTGGTAGCACACTTCGATAGATTATTGCTCATGCAATATTCGAAGTTTTGTCGGAGTCATCTATTAGATTTCTCGTGGATTTCGCAAATAAAGATTTGGGTTTTCTTATTGCGTTGGACTTCGCTTCAAATGTATAACCTTTAATCTTTTCGCTTTTAATTAAAGGTGTAATCTTTGTGCTTTAGACGTCGATTTAATAAATTAAATAAGTATAAGCCTAGATCCGTTTGTGGGTAAATGAATTTGAGCCTGAGCTTTGTCGAAAGCTTCTGATTCTGGAATGCATTGCACGAAAGTGAGGTTTTCGATTTAGCCCGGGCTTGTTCTGTTTTCCTTCAAATATATCAATTAATGTTTTGGTTAAATTTAGTTGTGCATTGTTTGTCCATTTATATTCTGTAGTTAGATGATGAAGTGTCTTGTGGGACACAGTAGATCTCATCATTGGTTAAAAGACATAATATATAAATGAGGTTCGTAACCGAGACAGCTTTGGAAAAACTGACTGTTTAGGTTATTATGTGATTCGGAAAATTGGTTTGTCTAAACTGATTGAATCATATAGATATGGCCGGGGCGTATTGAACTTGACCATTAGGAATGTTTTGTCTTGTACTGATTTAATAGACAAATCGTTCTTGGTATTCTATCTCTTAATCCCTAGACTCGAGCGGGCATGAGGATTAGACATAGTGTACTTTGATCTGCCAATGGGTGAGGTCAATTGTGGCCAATAGTCTCGGTAGGTTGGGTGCGCGTGTTTATTGTTTGGTGTGTTGCTGCTTATCGAAAGGAAACCATGTACCGGTGCGTCCGGGGTGATGGTGCTCCCGAGAATTAATTAATTGATTAATTTTGTAATGGGTTAATTGAATAGGTAGAATTAATTAATTGATTAATTATTCCTAAGGGTTAATTAAGTAATTAACAAAGTGAAATTATTTAATTAATTAATTAAATCTTAAGTTTCAATTAGAATTAAGAAATCCTAGAGATTAGGAATCTAGTAGGATTTGGTTTATTCTATCAGATTGGTTACCTAATTGGACTTGGAAACTAATTAATTATCTAAACCTATTAGGAAGACCAATCCTAAACCAACTCTCACTTGTAACTCTATATATAGACAAGAGATTAGCTATTTCACAAAATACAATTCATAAGTTTTCAAAACAACAAAACTTAGAGAGAGAAAAATTCTCTCACAAAATTTTGGATTTCTTAAGCTTGAGGCAGCCAAAATTTTCTTTAAAATTTTGGTAGCAACGTTTAGTTTTCTCTCTCTCTGGGCGGTGCGTGGATTGTACGCGCCAGGTGCAGCGATGTTGGAATTTTTTGGCAGGTGGATTGTGGTGATTAGCTGATCAAATTTCTCATTAGATTGCTGCCCACACAGCATACAAGCAAAGTCTTGAGGCATCCAAGAGAATCACCTGAGTGTACACTTAAATAGGTAATTCTTATTCTTTCGCTTTTAATTAATTATTTATTTGTTGCGTGATAAATTGAATAAGTACAAACCCATATCCTGCGCAATGTTATTTCAAAAGGGTTGGAATAGCGATTGTGCTAGCGTCTAGGCCTGGCCAGAGATTCCGATTCTGGAATGCAGAGTATGAAAGTGAGTTTCTGGATAGGCCCGGGCAGATAATGTTTCACCTATTACAAATAAGATACACTTCTAAAACCTTCTCAAACTATGAAAGTAAAAAGAAACATAATTCTACTATGAAGAGACATGTTATTCCCAGCTTCAGTTGGACTCAGGGAAAGCTTGAATTTTTGAACTGGGCCTCTGGCTTTCTTAATCCGAACTTCAGCTGTTATTCTCGGGCTTCATTCCTCATCTACGTTATATCTGCAAGTCCAATATCGAATAATCTTGTGACGTTAATGGGCTTGGGCTTCCAAATCTGTAGATAGGCTTGGGCCTGTTTGTTGGAGTAAAATACATAAGCTATGCTTGTATTATACATTTTCCCATATTAATATATCGATTTGTGTTTCAGTCATATCTTGTTGTGCATTAATCGTCCATTTATATTATGTAAGTAGATGATGAGGTGTCTGGTGCGACACAGTAGATCTCATCATTGGTTGAAAGACATAATATACAAATGAGGTTCGTAACCGAGACAGTTTTGGACAAACTGTTGGTTTAGGTTATTATGTGATTCAGATAATTGGTTTGTCTAAACTAATTGAATCATATAGATATGCCCGGAGCATATTGAACTTGACCTTTAGGAATGATTTGTCTTGTACTGATTTAATAGACAAATCGATCCTTGTATTCTATCTCTTAATCCCTAGACTCGAGCGGGCATGAGGATTAGACATAGTGTACTTTGATCTGCCAATGGGTGAGGTCAATTGTGGCCAATAGTCTCGGTAGGTTTGGTGCGTGTGTTTAGTTACTTGGTGTGCTGCTGCTTGTCGAAAGGAAACCATGTACCGGTGAATCCAGGGTGATGGTACTCCCGAGATGAGCTCGAAATGTTTATTATACTAAACCCGGCCTGTGGACTTATGTCCGGTATAATAAAAAGGTCGAGTGGTACTAGTCTCGGAATTAAAGAAGTTAATTAATTAATTTATCAGTAAATTAATTTTAATTAACGAGCACTATATCTTTGATGTGGGGAGATTAATGAATATAATTTAATTAAGTTGTTCCGAAAGCAATTCTGGTGTAGGATGGTAGTGCCAAAATTAATCCGTTAGTGGTACGATTAATTTTGTAATGAGTTAATTGAATTGGTAGATTTAATTAATTAATTGGTTAATTATTCCTAAGGGTTAATTCAGTAATTAACAAAGTGGAATTATTTAATTAATTCCTAAGGGTTAATTAAGTAATTAACAAAGTGAAATTATTTAATTAATTAATTAAGTCTTAAGTTTCAATTGGAATTAGGAAATCCTAGAGATTAGGAATCTAGTAGGATTTGGTTTATCCTATCAGATTGGTTACCTAATTGGATTTGGAAACTAATTCATTACCTAAACCCATTAGGAAGACCAATCCTAAACCAACTTGGGGTCTCTCTTGTAACTCTATAAATAGACAAGGGATTAGCCATTCAAGATACACAATTCAATAGATTCATAATTCAAGAATCTAGAGAGAGAAAAAGTGTGCGGGTGGTTTTTGGGTTTCTAGTGGCTGAAATTTTGGGCTTGGTTTATACCAGCTGTGCGTAGCTTTCTCTCTCTGCGGGCGGTGCGTTTATAGTATGTACCGGCGCTAGAGTTTTCTAGCAGGTGGATTGTGGTGATTGGTTGATCAATTGGCTTCTAGTTCATTGCCCACAGAACGTGAAGTCATAGTTTTGAGGCATACAAGAGAATCACCAGGTGCACGCTTCAAAGGTATTTTTTTAAGGTTCTGTTTTAATTAGAAATTTTTTGTTCCGTGGTAAATCGAGCAAGTGCAAACCCAGATCCTATGTGGCAAATTCTTTTAGTTGGGTTTTGGACTTGATTTTGAACATTGAAGTTGGACTCGATCCAATCATCTTCTGGGCTCTCGCTCTAGTAACTGGTCCAACTTATGAGACTTGTGGATCTCTGACACAGAGTTTTTGACCCACAACTGGGCACTGAGCTAAAACTGATGCCGGAGGATTCCTCTGGAGCTTTCTTTTGCGTCAGCTACTTTGGAGTGAATGAAGAACTAGCACTGATTGCTTATTCTTCTTCTTCTGAAGAGTCTACTACCTTGATGTTCACATCAACGTAAGTTTCAAAATTTATTAAATTCGGTGAAGATATTAATATGTTATTATATTTATCAACATTTTTATAAGTTTCCTGTTTTTTTTAGTTTAACTAGCAGCCTTTCGATGAGGAGTTGCTTGGGTATCTCCTGATTTCTTCAAAGCGGGGATAGCTTGTTGGATGTCCCGCACTTGGCTCATTTTTACCGCATACATTGGTACTTCGCCAATTTGGGTTCTATCAAGATATTCCGGGAGACCCTCTCATTCCTTTGTCGGAGGCTACATGGAAAGCGAGCCATTCCAAGGCAATGGGAGGCCGGCCCAACTGGAGAATAGATAGGATCAATTATTGGGTGCCATGGACACTGAGGATGGAGAAAATACTTGAGGGTCAACCAGAGATCCCTCCAACAACGAATGATGAGTACCAAAGCTTGTTTTATTGCAAGACGATCAAACTAATCAATGATCCGAGCAAGTATGTGTTGGTGTATGTGCCCTATTTAAGGGCTATATAGATATTTGTCATTTTGATTGATGTTATAATCAGATGAGTTAATTTCATGATAGTAATATTCTTGTGAATATTTAATTTCATGAAATCGATCCGCCAAAAGAAACACTCCATGGACTTTTATATCATGAGTGATTCTTTTGAGTAGTACCCGTACGAGGATCATTAGACCAGAAATCACTCCATGGTCTTAGGTGAATTGTAGTGTGCTTTGACATACGCCTAACGGGGCCATAACAGGTTGCCAAGTACGGGTATGATTGGGTACACTATGAGACACGCTAAGGTATATAGGTGAAGTGATGGGACTACAAGTCTCTCTTAAGTGAGAGATGATATCTTGGCCACTTGATAGTGAACTGAGAAGTGCATGGCCATGCCCAAGGAATGATAAGTGTTATCGTTTGCTTGATGAATTCAGTGTCACTAATAGATCAAGTAAACGTTTAGCTATATAAGGATGATGATTCCATGCCTTATGCTAAACGAGATATCAATGTAGAGGATCGTACGCAGTTTGCTCGGAAAGGTTGTGTTGAATCACCATTCGACCCTCCATTCTGAATTGGGTAGTCATTATGTCTTGCAAGATACCACTAATGACTTATGGATTAATCAATGAGATTGAGTTATCCATTGCCAATTTAGAATGGGCCTACAGGATCGCACATAAGAAAGTTCGATGATGCAGAATAAGTATTCTTGCTTACAATAAGTATAATTTTTATACTTAACTAAAGAAGATTTAATTAAATGGTTTAATTAAATATTATTGAAAAGTTCTGTGGTATTAATTAAGAGTTAATTAATTACCTGGGAACAATTGGGATGAACTGATAAATCAAATGACTTAGTTGCAATTGAAGTTCTTGACCCATCAGCCTGATCCATGGGTCATGGGTTGATCCGTGGGCTTGGTGTATAATCCAAATCATTACAGTATTATTTAATACTGATTTAGAATCAGTAAATATTATTTAATACTGATTTGGAATCATTAAAATAATATTTGGTAATAATACTGATTTGGAATCTGATTAAATTAGTTAACTAATAATTGACTGATTACAATACTGATTTTGGAAATTTTAACTCTACAAATATCCTAGAGATATTATTGTAGTAGGATGATGATTTTCAATCAAAAAATCAGAACAAGCAAAATATACACAAAATCCCAAACTCTCTCCGTAGGCAAAAACGGCTAGCACCGGATCTTCAAAGAACTACAGTGCTTGAAAGTAGAGAGTCCTTTAAGGAAGGATTTTGGTTGTGACAAACGTAACCGGAGCAGAAGGTTTGGACTAACATCAAACAAGGATCCAGACGCGGCAACCGATTACGCTACGAGGGTAAGTTTTAGAAGCTTTGAACGTAGGATTAATTAAACACTAAAATTGGAATTGGCATGAATCCGCTGCGTAAATTTTTGAAAAACATGCCTCCGATCCCAACAGTATGGTCCTTTGGCCGAGGGATACCGTGGTGGTTCGGACCGAGAGAGAATAGATGCACGTGTTTACCTGAAAATATTGTACATCTTCGCCAAGATTATCACTTTTCTATCTCTAATGGATTTTTTTAATTATTTGTAGACGGATACATTAAGTGAGATATACAATATGAACATGGACTTCTAGAGGGATTTCATTCCTGATAACCCTCTGGTCTAAAAGTTGGTCGAAGGGGTCACCGACGCTATCTACAATGTCCTTACACTTGGTCCTGGTCAATTTGCGGCATCCCATAGTAGCCAAATACTCGCCGATCACCCACCTCCTCAAACTCAATCCCCAGCTCTGGTTCGCCAAAGAAGGGTGCTTAATGCGACGGGAGGAGGCAGAAAATGAAGACCCATGCAGGTGCATGTGGAATTTGAAAATGATCCATCCCAACAACAACAAGGTGGCCACGATGAAGGAGGACAAGAGGGACAAGATGAAGAAGGAGGACAAGACGATTTTGTGTTAAGCAAGGAGAATCCACCGCCTATAGGTTTGAGTTCAGGACCTATTGCTAAGAGAGTGGGTAAAAGACCTATGACTCGACCTCGTCGATATGGTGATAGTTAGATTTTTAGTTAACATTTGGATATTTTGTGTTTAGATTTAGAATTCATGATATTTTAACATTTTTTATTTTAATTTTCAATATTATGGTTCAATATGTTATTTCGTAGTGATTTATTTAGTTTCAATTTTTGAAGATGAGAATTTGTGATATCATTGTTGCTATGTGTATGTGGACATATTAAATCATAAAAGCAAGAAATTTTTTTATGTCTTAATTTTTTTTCCAGAAATTTCAAATAGATTCAGATGACAATCATCCGAATCTTAGTCAAACAGACCAAAGACTAAAAAATTCGGATGATTAAAATCCAAATATTATAAAATAAAAAAAAACTTTCGGACAATAATCATCCGAATGTTTGATTATCGTCCAAATGTTGTGTATCCAGTTTTTCTATTTCGATCCACAAACAGAAAATATTTTTCAGTTTACAATTTGAATTTATATATGTTTTTGGTAAAAAATTCTTCTACATTTATACTAGTTGGGATGGAATTGACTTTGTTATTATTTGTTTATTGAATCGTAGATACATTTTGAAGTGGTGAAATTTGCTACTGTTTTGACGGTAATTTATATAGTGGTATTATAAGATCCCTGTCCTTATAATAGTTAGTTTTATAAATTTAGTGTATTATAGGATCACCTACTAGTTTTTGTAGTATTTTATAAATTTAGTGTGGTCCCCCTACAATAGTTAGTTTTCTTCCCTTGGTTAACACGCGTGGCCCTGCTTCAGCATTTTGCACGCATGTTTCAGCATTCTGTGCGCATGCTTCTCCTTCCATTTCATTGTTTCTCATTATTCTTACTCTTTCTCATGCATTTTTTTTTATTTATTTTTTTCTTTTTTCAAATAATCATCTAATTTTTCCTTCAATTTCTTTTTTAGTTTTCACTTCGAAAGTAAATTTAATTAATTAATTACTTTTATTTCAAAATAAAAAAATTTTAAAATTTTTATATAAATTAAAAAATAAAAATTATTTAATTAACTAATATGTGAGATTACATAAAAAATTTTAAAAAATGATTATATCATTTAAAACAAGAGTTTGTATGATGTGTAAAACATGTGTTTATATAAATTTAGAAAAAGGATTTGTATCATGTATATAAAGATTTGATAAAATTTTTTATATTTATAAAGGAAAGATGTGATTATATAATTTAAAATATGAATTTATATCATGTAAAGCATGTGTTTATATCAATATAACAAGGGTCTATATCATGTATACTATGATTTCATGAAATTATATATATATATATATATATGAAGTAAATAGATTTGATTGCATCATTTAAAACATGAGTTTATATCATGTAAAACACGTTTTTATAAAAGGGTTTATATCATGTATACAAGAATTTCATGAACATATGTATATAAAGTAAAGATGTGATCATATAATTCAAAATATGAGTTTATTTCATGTAAACATGAATTTATATCAATTAAAACAAGGATTATAAAGAGAATTATATAATATAATGTATAATTAGTTTTTCTTCACTTGGTTAACACGCGCGGCCCTGCTTCTGCATTTTGCACGCATGTTTCAGCATTCTGTACGCATGCTTCTCCTTCCATTTCATTGTTTCTCATTATTCATACTCTTTCTCATGCATTTTTTTTCTTTTTATTTATTTTATCTTCTTTTTTTCAATTAATCATCTAATTTTTTCCTTCAATTTTTTTCAGTATTCACTTAGAAAGTAAATTTAATTAATTAACTAAAATGTGAGATTACATACAATTTTTAAAAGAATGATTATATCATTCAAAACACGAGTTTGTGTCATGTAAAATATGAATTTATATCAACGAAATAGTATATAATGTATAATAGAGAATTATATAATATACAATAGTGTTTCATGAATTATTTTTTATATTAAAAGATTTCATTAGGGGTTTAAATCAACAAAAACAAAAGTTCATATCAAATAAAACATCACTTTATAATATAACATGGGTTTCTATCATTTATAATGGTGTTTCATGAATTATTATTTTTATTATAAGAGTTTGAGTAGGGGTTTTGGTGTGGTGTCAAACACCCTTAACAAAATTTATAATTACCTAAAATAAAACAAAAATTAATAGTACTTTAGCATCGTACCCATGGGACGGGAGAGTTATTAGTGTTTTTTTTTTTTTTTTGTGGATTTTCAAATCTTAATAGAAAGAAAATAGAAAGTGTGATTGTTGTTATTGTTGTAAAATTAGATCATGAATGTGCAAATAAACTAAAAGGGAAAGCGAGATTTCCACATACTCTAAATCAAAAGGCCCAAATTATGTTTTCATTGCATGAATTGATTGCTCAAGCTTCAAATTGAGTATTTATCTAATAAGCTATACCTAGTTGGGTATTTGAGGACACTAAAGCCTTTGTCATGGATGATAAAGCCAATTGTCACTACTTAACCAATAGCTTACTAGGGTTCCGTTTCATAAAACTTAATTTGAGGTCTGAAGTCTGAAGTCTGAAGTCTGAATTCTGAAGTCTGAATCCATTAAGTTAGCTTTGTTTGATAAAATTAGAAAATATGTCTGAATCTGAAGTCTGAAATCTGAAGTCTGAATCTGAAGTCTGAATTATGAAGTATGAATTGCAAAATAAGTTTATAAAATCTTAAATTTTAAATTAAATCATCTTATTTTTTTTAAAAAATATTAGAAACATATTTTTTTAATATATAACATAATTTTTAAGATGTGTAATGTTTTACATAATACTGTGAAATTCTACTAATAAAAATATTTTTAAAAATTTTAATAATAAATTCGAATGTTATTATTATTTTAAAACTAAAATATTAATTAAATAAATATCACATATTAATTAAAATTATAAAAAATAAAAATCCATGTCATAAATATATTTTTTATTTATTTAAATGATAAAATATTTTTTAAAAAAATATTTAATAAATACAAATTATTTAAAGAAAAAACTAAAAGAATAATAAATATTGAAAATAAGAAAAAATTTGCAACCAATTCAGTTCAGCAATAAGTGATTCGCCAATCACTTATTTTTAGGCTAATAATTGTACTTGCAATTCAGACCATTAAGACTTTGAATTATAGTTATCAAACGCACTTAATTATTAAGTACTTAATTAAAAAAGTTCTTAATTCATTAAGTCAGAAACAAGTTGAGTTATCAAACGCTCTTAATCAATTAAGTACTTAATCTATTTAGAATAAGTACTGATTTAGTTTATCAAACAGACCCTAGATGTGTCACACTTCAAGTTTAACTATCCTTCTACTAATTGGTCAACCAAGTTTCAATATACCATTAGCCACCTAAATTAGATACTCAAACATGTTCTATGTGATCTACTCGCACAACCTAATTTAATTAGGCATAATTCATCAATCAACAAGGCAATTAGGTAACGCCCACAACTAATAGAAGCAAATTTTCTATTACCCACAAAGATGCAATGCACAATAATCAATAATCACCACATTTCATGTAAATTCAACATAATTTTCTTGAAAATCACATGACAAGGAGGATTGAATCAAGCCCATATGAAATTGAACCATAAGGTCTCATATGCACATTGAAAGGTTTAGTGTGTTCATAATAAACATGAATAATATATAACCCACAATTCAAATTCAAGAAAATGTGAAAATCCCATGGGATCTAGCTTAGAACATGGTGGATTTAAGATCAAAAGTCATGGTTCTAAGGTTTCTCTCTCTTGAAGAAAACAGAACAAGCCCGAACTAAATCCAAAATCTCACTTTCGTGCTATGCATTCCAGAATCAGAGACTTTCGACTCGGTTCAAGCTCAAATTCATTTCCCCTGAACGGATCTAGGCTTATACTAGTTCATTTTCTTAAAACGATGCTCAAAGATTATATCTTTAACGAAAGCAAAAGGATTAAAGATTATACCTTTGAAGCGAAATCCTAAGCAATATAGAAAACCAAAACTCTGGGAAAGCAAAATTCACTCAGAATCCCAATGATAACTCCAAACGACCCCGAGCTTGGGTGAGCAAGTAACTACGAGGTGGCTAAAGGCACTGGCGAAGAAATCCAAAGAAACCCACTTCAAGAAACTCGCAACAGATCTGGCTCGGGAACTTGATTCTAATCTGAAAACCCACACCGCCTCAATCAAACTTAGTTGGTAAGCTATTTGCTCGTAGATCTAGACTTTGGCGAACCAAAAAGAATGAGCCGAAAGATCAATGCAACAAATAAACGAAACCCACTACAAAATGACCAAAATCCGATCGTCGGATTCTTCCCGGCGGCTGCTCAAACTGGCGGTGCATGACAGCGAAGAGAGAAATGGGCGGTGGTCTTGGGCTTCTAGAATCGTGGGCTGAGTCTCTCGAACAAGAAAAATTGCAAACCGACTTCGAAAAAAAATTGTCAATAAGGAAGATAGAATTCTCTCTCTAGGCTTGTCTTTCTCACTCTATGGCATTTGCCTACAAGGTTTCTAATGTCTTACTAAGTGCCTAACATTAGCTATTTATAGGGAGCTCATTAGGAGACCTAGTGGGCTTTTGAGTTGGGCCTTAGTGCTTGACTTTCGTTGACCCCTTAGTCTTCCTTAGACTAGTCAACTCCAATCGAGCCTTTCGAATTAATTTCTCAACCCACTTCATTAATTTAATTTAATCGAACCCTTAGGATTAATTAATTCAATATGAATTAATTTCTTAATCCATTTAGTCAATTAAATATTAATTAAACCTTTAAGATTAATTAATTCACTTTGTCAATTCGTCAAATGCATAATTAGTCGTACCACTAACGGACCAATTATGGAACTACAGCTCAAAAATGACTTTACATCGCGCTCATTTTATTATTCTTCTATCTCCCCACATCAAAGATCTAGTGCTCGTCGGTTCATCAATTTACTGACAAATTAATTCACCGACTTCTTGGTATCCGAGATTAGTAAAACTTGACTTTCTTATTGTACCGGACTTAAAGTCCACCGATCAGATTTAGTATAATAAACCGTACGAGCTCATCTCGGGAGCACCACTAACCCGGCAAACCGGTACGCGGATTCCTTCGACTAGCAACGGCACACAAAGAAGCTAAACACCACATACCCAACTTACCGAGATTTAGGCCTCAATTGACCGCACCCTTTGGCAAATCAAAGCATACGATATCTAACTTTCATGTTTGTCCCAATCTCGGGATTAAGAGATTAGAATACTAGGATCGAATTAACTACGTCAATCAATAATTCAATCCAAACTGGTCTTGCTCAATATGCCCCGGGCATATTCGTATGATTTAATTAGTCTAGACAAACTAATTTCCAAATCACACGATAACCTATACCAATAGTATATTTAGACTATCTCAGTTACGAGCATTCTTTTTATATATCAATACTTTAACCAATAATGAGATCTACTGTGCTTTTCTACACCTCGTTATCTAGTTCTATGATATAATAGAACAAATTTAATACTGAAACAAAATGATATGTCAACTGGGTATTAGTTTTTTATACAAGCAAATAGCTTTCTAGTATTCAAAACTAACATCCCTAAACTCTCAAACTTGTCTCTTAAGAAAACTTAAAATATGTGTAACTATTATGTCTACTATATGCTATGAGCCTTGCCCATTTACAAATAAAAGAATAAAAGGATAGAGTAATTTACAAGCCCAATTTGGACAATTAGCAATTAAATTTTGTAAGGGCATTTTAGGAAATTTGGCTCCTGGTGGTGAGTTGGCGTTGGTGCCTGGTCGTTTTGGCACTAGGATGGCACTGACTGCTGCTGGACGCCTGGTGGTTCTTGTGGTGCTGGCGTCAAGCAGGCTGCAGCCTTCGTGTCACCTCTGCACTTTGAATTTTAAGTTCTTTTCCTAACTTCTTCTCCAAGTTTTCTTCAATTTTTTCAATATTTATTCTCTTTTAACCTCCAAAGTCTCTAGGCATCTTTATCAACTCCACATCTTCACAATTCTCTACAAAACATACAAAATCAACCATAAACTACAGTTCAAAGCACATTTAGTTTAAAAATCTACTAAAAAAAAGTTGAAATTGCATGATTTTAACACCAAATCAGATGTAAAATTGATTCACGTCAGGTTTATATCAGGAAAAGTAAGTTTATATCAAGTAAAACATCTCTTTATAATATAGGTTTATATCATATACAATAGTGTTTCATGAATTATTTTCTTATTATAAGAGTTTCAGTAGGGATTTATATCAACAGAAACAGGAGTTTTTATGAAGTAAAATATCACTTTATATAATATATAAAGTAGGTCTATGATAGGTTTTTTTATGCCGGTCACATTAATCAGAATTTGCGCTACTGGACCACAAGGAAATACAGCAGTAATGGCTTTGAGTCGAATCCTAAGGGAGTCGAGATGAACTCTAATTCCTAATTTGATAAATTGAATGACGAGAACTTGAACTGAAAGAAGAACTAAAAAAAGTAAGACAGGAAATTTTAAGTCTGGCTTAAGAGTTTGAAAGTTCAAATTGAATACAAATTGTTGTAAAGAGATTAATAGTAATTCATAAAAACAGAAGTTTGGTTTTAAACTAGAATTCAAGAAAAGAAAAAAGCTGAAAATTGAATTTGAATTGGTTGAATTTCAAAAATACTTAAAAATAGAGTTAGGCTGAAATAAAACTGCTACAAGAATTTAACCTAAAGAATGACTCTGAAAGAATACAACAATGACTAAGAACTAAACTAAACTACTACTACGTTCTTTTGCAGGGAAAAGGTTGTCTTTTTCTCTTTTCAAACGCCTCTGCTTATAGCTGAAGGAAACAGATTTGGTCTGGGGGGTAAAACCAAAAATTTCACTTTGGTTCTATACATTCCAGAATCAGAGACTTTCGATCGAGCCCAAACTCTAAAAGCATTTCCCCTGAACGGATCTAGGCTTATACATGTTCAATTTATTAAAACGACAAGCTAAAAATTAAATCTTTAATTTAAAGCGAAAGACATAAAGATTATAACTTTGGAGTGAGTCCTCAAGCAATAAGAAAACCAAAGCCTGAAAAGCGAAAACTACCTCGAATCCCAAGAATAACTCCAACAACCCCCAAAGTCGTGTGGGCGACTATCTACGGGGTGGGAAAGTTTTGAAGGAAAACAGAACAAGCCCGGGCTAAATCGAAAACCACACTTTCGTGCAATGCATTCCATAATCGGAAGCTTTTGACAAAGCTCAGGCTCAAATTCATTTACCCATCAACGGATCTAGACTTATACTTATTTAATTTATTAAATAGACATCTAACGCACAAATATTACACCTTTAATTAAAAGCGGAAAGATTAAAGGTTATACCTTTGAAGTGAAGTCCAACGCAATAAGAAAACCCAAATCTTTAATTGCGAATTCCATGAGAAATCCAATAGATGACTCCGAGAAAACTTTGAATATTGCGTGGGCAATAATCTATCGAAGTGTGCTACTAAAGCCCACTAGAAATCCACAAAGAAAATCCTTCAATTAGATTAAATCTGCCCAAAAGATCAAACCTTTAACCCAAAAAACTGTTGCCCACTACTTTTCTCGCCAATAAAATCGAACCCACTTCATTTTTGGTCACGATCTGGACAACCGGGATTGTGGATCACCAAACCAAGGAAGAGATCAACACAAACCCAGCTGGATCAAGCACCCCAGAGTGATTAGAAGTGGCTGCCATCTCACCAAGAATACTGAAACAAAATGATATGTCATCTGTGGATATTAGTTTTTGATATAAGCCATAGCTTTTCTGTATTCAAAACTAACAATCTTTCACTAATACTCAAAGTTATGCTAAGAAGTACAAAAACTGTCAAACCCGCTATTACACTTCTGTCGCAATGAAATCTCCAGAACACCTTTAAGCTCACTCACATGGCTCCCTCAAGAATCTGACTCCCATGCCCTCCACATGTCTCTCAAAGACCTTTGGAGTTAATGGCTTTGTGAAAGGATCTGCAAGGTTGTCATCTGATGCTATCTTGGCAACGATCATGTCTCCCCTCTTTACGATCTCTCGTATCAGGTCTTGCGCTCTATGTGTTTACTCGCCTTATGGGCTCGTGGTTCCTCGAGTTAGCAACTGCACCATTGTTATCACAGTAAACTGTGATAGACCTAGGCAACTCATGAACCACATCTAAGTCCATCAGGAAGCTCCAGAGCCATACAGCTTCTTTTGCTGCCTCTGATGCGGCAACGTACTCAGCCTCCATGGTGGAGTCCGCCACGCATTTCTGCTTGACACTCCGCCATACTATGGCTCCACCTCCTAGAGTAAACACAAACCCAGAGGTAGATTACTCTTGTCCAAATCACCTTGAAAGTCCGAATCTGTGTAACCCAACTGTACAAGCTCATGTGTTCTATAAACTAGGACATAATCTCTCATCCTGCGCAAGTACTTGAGAATGCATTTCACTGCCTCGCAGTGAGCCTTCCCAGGGTTACTCTGATATCTGCTAACCATGCCAATGGCAAAGCAAATATCAGGCCTCGTACATAACATAGCATACATGAGGCTGCCCACTACAGAAGCATAGGGTACCGCCTTCATGACATCTATCTCTTCAGCAGTCTTGGAACACTGCTCCTTAGACAAATGCACCCCATGCCTGAAAGGTAGTGAACCCTTCTTGGAGTTCTGCATGTTAAAACGAGCTAGAATCGTATCTATGTAGGATGCCTGGGAAAGTGTCAGAGAACGTCTCCTACGATCTTGAATAGTCTTAATCCTAAGGATATGTCCAGCCTCTCCCAAATCCTTCATATAAAATTGCCTCGACAACCATGCCTTTACGTCTGACAACACCTTCTTACTGTTGCCAATCAGAAGGATGTCATCTACGTAAAGTACGAGGAACACCACCGTATCACCATCACGCCTGCGATAAACACACTGTTCATCCGGAAACTGAGTGAATCCATAGGACAGGATAACCTCGTCAAAACGGATGTTCCAAGATCTGGATGCTTGCTTAAGTCCATAGATAGACCTCCTAATCCTGCATACCTTGTGTTCTTGGCCCTGAACAATGAAACCCTCTGGTTGCTGCATAAAGATGGTCTCCTCAAGACTTCCATTAAGGAAAGCTGTCTTGACGTCCATCTGCCAAATCTTATAGTCTTTATGAGCAGTTATGGCCAAGAGAATCCGGATCGACTTAAGCATAGCTACCGGGGAAAAGGTCTCATCATAATCGATACCCTATTTCTGAGTATACCCCTTCGCCACAAGCCTAGCCTTGAAGGTCTCAACCCTCCCGTCAGATCCTCTCTTTCGCTTGTAGACCCATTTGCACCCAATAGGCCAAAACCCATTAGGAAGGTCTACCAGCTCCCAGACCTGATTTGTGTCCATAGAACCCATCTCAGCAAGCATCGCTCTCTGCCAAGAATCTGCATCTTTATCCTGGTAAGCCTCATTGTAGCTAACTGGGTCTGGTTCATGAGCGCCAGGGATAAAGTCCGAAGACTCACCCAAACCCATGTACCTCTCGGGCTGTCTGACAACCCTCCCACTACGACGAGGCACAGCCTGTGCAATAGCATCATCTGTGATAGTGTGTGCAGTCTCTTGTGGTGTATCTTCCTGTACTCGTGCATCTGGAATAGTGGACTCACCCCTAAGCTCTTCCAATACTACCTTGCTCTTTGCCTTGTGATCCAAAACATAGTCCTCCTCAAGAAATCCAGCATTGGTGCTCACCACCTCCTTCTGGTCCCGAGGACTATAAAACAGACCACCTTTCGTTCCTTTGGGGTAACCTACAAAAAGCATAATCTCATATCTCGCATCTAGCTTGGCTGTGTGTGCCTTAAGCACATATGCTGGACAACCCCAAATCCTGAGATGTCTCAGACTAGGCTTTTGCCCCGTCCACAGCTCTACTGGAGTCGAAGGCACAGACTTAGATGGTACGAGATTAAGGAGATAACACGCTGACTCCAAGGCTAAACCCTAAAACGATATAGGCAATTCGCTATAACTTATCATTGATCTAACCATATCCATAAGAGTCATGTTCCTCCTCTCTGCTACGCTATTCTGCTGGGGTGTGCCAGGTGCAGACATCTGGGTATGAATACCCTCCTCCGACAAATATGACCTAAATTCACTAGAGAGGTATTTGCCACAGCAATCAGATTGCAAGGCCTTGATAATCTTACCCAAATGGTTCTCCACCTCAGCCTTAAACTCTTTGAACTTGCCAAACCATTCAGACTTGTGGCGCATCAGGTATATGTATCCATATCTAGAGTAATCATCCATGAAAGTCACAAAATACTCATAACCACCTCTAGCCTGAACTGACATAGGCCCACACAAGTCAGAATGAATCAACTCTAAAACCTCCTTGGCCCTATACCCTTTTGCCTTGAAAGGCCTCTTGGTCATCTTACCTTCCAAACAGGACTCACAGGTCGGATAACTGTCAATATCTAATGAGTCCAAAGACCTATTATTGACCAACCTTTGAATCCTACTAAGGTTGATGTGACCGAGTCTCAGGTGCCTAAGATAAGTTTGATTCAAAGGGGAAGACTCCTTTGTCTTACATTCGGTGATGAGTTACTAGTTTCTGTGTTTTGCATTACTGGGGAGTATGTCTTGATTAAAAACAGATTGTCAACTAATGTACGGGAACATATAAGCTTCTAGCCTTTTGTAATAAAAATAGATCCATCAGAAAAACACACTTATAACCATCCAAAATAAGTTTAGAAACTGAAAGTAAATTCTTCCGAAAACTGGGTACATATAAACAATCTCTTAAATGTAAAACTGAGTCTAAAAAATAAAGACAAAGAACTCCCACTGCAACAACAGAAACTCTGGTAGTATCCCCAAAGTAGACCTGCAACTCTCCCTCTCTAAGCAGCCGGGTCACTTGGAACCCCTGCAAAGAATTATAAACGTGATCATTGGCGGGGGAATCGCCGCTAAACACGTCTCAGTAACTAGGAAAAATTTACACATACCTCGAGGCTTTGGGCAATCCTTCTTCCAATGTCCTGTTTTGCCACTGTTAGTTTTGAATACAGAAAAGCTATGGCTTGTATCAAAAACTAATATCCACAGTTGACATATCATTTTGTTTCAGTATAAATTTGTTCCTTTATATCATAGAACTAGACAACGGGGTGTGGAAAGACACAGTAGATACCGTTATTTGTTAAAGTATTGATATATTAAAAGTATGCTCGTAACCGAGAGAGTCTGAACATACTATCGATATAGGTTATCGTGTGGTTTGGAAATTAGTTTATCTAAACTAGTTTAAATCACACGGATATGCCTGAGGCATATTGAGCACGACCAGTTTGGATAGGATTGACTTATACTGATCGGCGTAGTCAATTCGGTCCTAGTATTCTGTCTCTCAATCCCGAGATTGGGACGAGCGTGAGAGTTGGATATCGTATGCTTTGATTTTCAAAAGAGTGCGGTCAATTGAGGCCTATACCTCGGTAGGTTGGGTATGCGGTGTTTAGCTTCTTACGTGCCGTTGCTAGTCGGAGAAATCCACGTACCGGTTCGTCGGGTTAATGGTGCTCCAGAGATGAGCTCGTAAAGTATATTATACTAAACTCGACCGGTGAACTTTATGTTCGGTTTAATAAAAGGACGAGTGGTACTAATCTCGGATATCAAGAAGTCGGTGAATTAATTTGTCAGTAAATTGATAAACCAACGAGCACTAGATCTTTAATGTGGGGAGATAGAATAAAATATAATGGAGCGATGTAAAGTCATTTTCGAGCGGTAGTTCCATAATTGGTCCGATAGTGGCACGACTAATTATGTATTTGACTAATCGACAAGGTGAATTAATTAATCCAAAAGGTTTAATTAATATTTAATCGAAAAGTGAATTAAGAAATTAATTCTATTTGAATTAATTAATTCTAAGGGTTCGATTAAATTAAATTAACGAAGTGGATTAAGAAATTAATTCTAATGGGTCGATTGGAGTTGATTAGTCGGGAAAGACTTAGCGGTCAATGAAAATCAAATTAAAAGGCCCAACTCGAGAGCCCATTAGGTCTCCATTAGAGCTCCTATAAATAGAATAACTTGAGACCAAAGAAAGCTAAGAAATCTTGCAAGACAAGTCTTGCCCAATTTAGAGTAAGAAAGTTCTAGAGAGAGAACTTCTTCTCTTTGAAGTTTTCTTTCAAAAACGAACTAGATTTCTTGCTCCTCGAATTGGATTCCTCTCAAATATCAAGCCTTTAGTTGATTATTCATCTAAGGTCGCCGGATTCTTGCTGTTTTTCTTCCCCGGATAGCAGCGATCTTCGCTGGGATTCTTTCCGGCCAGTAGCGTACAAGCTAGGACAGCCACGGTCGAATTTTTCTACCGCTAGTCTTCAGCTTCAGTTTCGTGCATTTGATTCGAGAAGAGGCAGCGTTGATCTCTTTCTATCGATTGGTGATCTGCTGCTTCTCCCTGTCTAGATCACGGCGGGACAAAGGGCTGGGTACTAGCGGTTTTCTTGTGGGTTTTATAAATTGTGGCAGTAGCAGTTTTCAAGCAAGAGGCTGAGCAGTTTATGGGTTTTTGATCAGATTTTGAGAGTGTTTCGAATCCGATTTGAAAGATTTCTTCGTGGGTTTTCGTGGGCTAAGCAAGTAGACTTCGATAGATTATTGCCCACGCAATATTCGAAGTTTCTACGGAGATATCTATTGGATTTCTATTGGAATCGCAACAAAGATTGGATTTTTTCTTTAGGCAAGGGACTTCGCTACAAAAGGTAGAATCTTTAAATTCCGCTTTAATTAAAGATTTAATTTTTTGTGTCCCGATTAATAAATTAAATAAGTATAAGCTAAGATCCGTTCATGGGTAAACTAATTTGAGCCTGAGCTTGGTCGAAAGCTTCCGATCTGGAATGCATTGCACGAAAGTGAGGTTTTCGATTTAGCCCGGGCTTGTTCAGTTTTCATTCAAATTGGTGTCAGAGCGTTGGTTTCGGTCTTATACTTGTTTGATTTATTACACGGTTTTATTTTGGCTTTATTATTTTTGTCGAACTGCTTAAACAGGTGGTTATTGTTTTCCCGGCTATTATGGTAGAAATTTATTTTTCATTCATAAACCCCGGGACATGTCCGGGCTTGTATTGTTTTTGAATGGAATAGTCTGTAATAGTAATAACCACGAGCTGGAAGCCGTGTAGGATTAGAAAAATCTTGTAGTAGGATTTGATCTAATCATGTCATCTTTAAATTCCTAGAAAAATGCCTTTGTATATAGGAATTTATGTATTATGACGAATACGTTATTTTGGGTAACTTATATTCGCGGGTTTTGGTTTCTCATAATTTTGGGTGATTCTTAATTACGTAGTAAACCGAGAAAACCCGGGCGAATCGAGAGAAATCCAAATAACGAGTGGGAGCGACATGACGGGACGTGTCACCGAGGCGTCAAGGAATCAACGATAGAGAAGGCCATAATAGTCGGGAAATTTTATTTGTTTAATTTCCCATATTTATGTGTTTTCGTTGATTGTGTGATTTTCGTTTTATTTTGCATGAACGAAAACCAAACCAAAATGTTTTTAAAAGGTAATGTGCAATTAACTAAGGTAGATTATTCGCATATTAAAACTCCAACGGTTTTATGGGTGCGAATATCCATAGTTAAGATATTGCATGTTAAAACGTAAAAATCCTCAAACTTAAAAATCTAAGTGGGAGCGGATTGGTTAATATCCCCATGGCCTCCATTACGGGTTCATTGATGATGTGGTTAAACTTGCGTGCTGGCTTAGACCTTCCTCCCTATCGGATGAGTTTTCAATCACAGATATCACCGGAATGAATTTCTAAAGGGATGACTATAGTGAGTTTAATTGGAGAAAGTTGCGACACCCTCGCCATCCAAGGCGCATTAGTATCCTAAGTAACAAACTTAGAAGTCACGTAATGGCATACACTTAGTGTATCATTTTTAGTATCCCTCCCATCGAGGTTACGCTATTTTTGGGTACGGCTAAAATTATCGACTATTAATTTCATTGATCATAAGATCGTTGGTCAGATAATGAAATTAATAAACTTCGGTTCTTCTCGAACGAATGTGGATTAGCGTAGACGTTCACCCATCGTGACATGCGTTAATCCCGGTGTGAGAGATGTCGATAGAAGATTATATTGTTTTTTGGAGGATTTTCAATATTTTTGAAAAAGTATACTGAAACTTGAATTGTTTATTTTTCGGTTATGATATGTCGTTTAACCCGCTAGCTGTCATTTTGAACCTAAACAAACTCACGGGTCCAAACTATATTGACTGGAAATGTAACCTGGACATTGTTCTTACCGCTGAGGGTTACAAGTACATGCTTACTGAGGAGTGTTCCCCTAAGCAGGGCAGCCAGGCAGTCAGCTATGAGGAAACTCATGAATGCTAGGATGGTTGAGGGCACTTCAGTGGGAGACCACGTGCTGGACATGATGAGTTGCATCAATGAGATCGAGGTATTGGGAGGTGACATTGATGGGGAAACCCAAGTCGATATCATTCTCCAGAACTTGCCGGTGAACAGTAACCCGTGAACAGTTATTCCAGCAGTGGGCAACTCCAAAAATCGATGGGCTATCTAAAAGTTTAATCTTTCAAACTTAATCTAAATCGAGAAGTGAGAATCCAAGTTCGTTTTTTCAAGAAAACTCAAAAGGGAAGAGAGTTTCTCTCTAGAACTTTCTCACTCTAAGGAAGACATAAATGTCTTTCAAGATTTTCTTAATTATTTTTGGCCTTAAGCTTTCTATTTATAGGGAGCTCTAATGGAGACCTAATGGGCTTTTGAGTTGGGCCTTTTAATTTGACTTTCGATGACCGCTTAGTCTTTCCCTACTAATCAACTCCAATCGACACATTCGAATTAATTTCTTAATCCACTTCGTTAATTTAATTTAATCGAACCCTTAGAATTAATTAATTCAAATAGAATTAATTTTTTAATTCACTTTATCGATTAAATATTAATTAAACCTTTAGGATTAATTAATTCACTTTATCGATTAGTCAAATACATAATTAGTCGTACCACTATCGGACTAACTATGGAACTACCGCTCAAAAGCGACTTTACATCGCATCACTATTTTTCTTCTATCTCCCCACATTAAAGATCTAGCGCTCATCGATTTATCAATTTACTGACAAACTAATTCACCGACTTCTTGGTATCCGAGATAGTACCACTCGACCTTTTTATTATACCGGACATAAAGTCCACCGGACGGGTTTAGTATCATAGACCTTACGAGCTCATCTTGGGAGCACCATCAACCCGGCGAACCGGTACGTGGATTCCTCCAACTAGCAACGACACATAAGAAGCTAAACACCGCATACCCAACCTACCGAGGTATAGGCCTCAATTGACCGCACTCTTTGGCAAATCAAAGCATACGATATCCAACTCTCATGCCCGTCCCAATCTCTAGATTGAGAGACTGAATACTAGGACCAAATTGACTACGCTGATCAGTATAAGTTAATTCTATCCAAACTGGTTGTGCTCAATATGCCCCGGGCATATCCGCATGAATTAAACTAGTATAGATAAACTAATTTCCAAATCACACGATAACCTATACCGATAGTATGTTCAGACTATCTCAGTTATGAGCATACTTTTTATATATCAATACTTTAACCAATAACGGTATCTACTGTGTCTTTCACACACCCCGTTATCTATTTCTATGATATAATGGAACAATTTAATACTGAAACAAAATGATATGTCATCTGTGGATATTAGTTTTTGATATAAGCCATAGCTTTTTTGTATTCAAAACTAACAATCTTCCACTAATACTCAAAGCTATGCTAAGAAGTACAAAAACTGTCCAACCCGCTATTACACTGTTGTCACAATGAAATCTCTAGAACACCTTTAAGCTCACTCACATGGCTCCCTCGAGAATCTGACTCCCCTGCCCTCCACATGTCTCTCAAAGACCTTTGGGGTCAATGGCTTTGTTAAAGGATCTGTAAGGTTGCCATTTGATGCTATCTTGGCCACGATCACGTCTCCCCTCTTTACGATCTCTCGTATCAGGTGATACTTGCGCTCTATGTGTTTACTCGCCTTGTGGACTCGTGGTTCCCTCGAGTTAGCAACTGCACCATTGTTATCACAATAAACTGTGATAGACCTAGGCAACTCATGAACCACATCTAAGTCCATCAGGAAGCTCCGGAGCCATACAGCTTCTTTCGCTACCTCTGATGCGGCAACGTACTCAGCCTCCATGGTGGAGTCCGCCACGCATTTCTGCTTGACACTCCGCCATACTATGGCTCCACCTCCTAGAGTAAAAACAAACACAGAGGTAGACTTACTCTTGTCCAAATCATCTTGAAAGTCTAAATCTATGTAACCCAATGGTACAAGCTCTCTATAAACTAGGACATAATCTCTCATCCTGCACAAGTACTTGAGAATGCATTTTACTGCCTCCTAGTGAGCCTTCCCAGGGTTACTCTGATATCTGCTAACTATGCCAACGACAAATCAAATATCAGGTCTCGTAGATAACATAACATACATGAGGCTACCCACTAGGCTACCCACTACAGAAGCATAGGGTACCGTCTTCATTGCATCTATCTCTTTAGCAGTCTTGGGACACTGCTCATTAGACAAATGCACCCCATGTCTGAAAGGTAGTGAACCCTTATTGGAGTTCTGCATGTTAAAACGAGCTAGAATCGTATCTATGCAGGATGCCTGGGAAAGTGTCAGAGAACGTCTCCTACGATCTCGAATAATCTTGATCCCAAGGATATGTCCAACCTCTCCCAAATCCTTCTTATAAAATTACCTGGACAACTATGCCTTTACGTCTGACAACACCTTCTTACTGTTGCCAATCAGAAGGATGTCATCTATGTAAAGTACGAGGAATACCACCTATCACCATCACGCCTGCGATAAACACACTGCTCATCCAGACACTGTGTGAATCCATAGGACTGGATAACCTCATCAAAACGGATGTTACAAGATCTGGATGCTTGCTTAAGTCCATAAATGGACCTCCTAAGCCTGCATACCTTGTGCTCTTGGCCCTGAACAATGAAACCCTCTGGTTGCTGCATAAAGATGGTCTCCTCAAGACTTCCATTAAGGAAAGCTGTCTTGACGTCCATCTGCCAAATATGAGCAGCTATGGCCAAGAGAATCCAGATCGACTTAAGCATAGCTACCGGGGAAAAGGTCTCCTCATAATGGATACCCTCTTTCTGAGTATACCCCTTCGCCACAAGCCTAGCCTTGAAGGTCTCAACCCTTTCGTCAGATCCTCTCTTTCGCTTGTAGACACATATGCACCCAATAGGCCGAAACCCATCAAGAAGGTCTACCAGCTCCCAGACCTGATTTGAGTCCATAGAACCCATCTCAGCAAACATCGCTCTCTGCCAAGAATCTGCATCTTTATCCTGGAGAGCCTCATTGTAGCTAACTGGGTCTGGTTAATGAGTGCCAGGTATAAAGTCTGAAGACTCACCCAAACCCATGTACCTCTCGGGCTGTCTGACAACCCTCCCAATACGACGATGCGCAGCCTGTGCAAGAGCATCATCTGTGATAGTGTGTACGGTCTCTTGTGGTGTATCTTCTTGTACTCGTGCATCTGGAATAGTGGACTCACCCCTAAGCTCTTCCAATACTACCTTGCTCTTTGCCTTGTGATCTAAAACATAGTCCTCCTCAAGAAATCTAGCATTGGTGCTCACCACCTCCTTCTGGTCCTGAGGACTATAAAACACACCACCTTTCGTTCCTTTGGGGTAACCTACAAAAAGCATAATCTCAGATCTCGCATCTAGCTTGGCTGTGTGTGCCTTAAGCACATATGTTGGACAACCCCAAATCCTGAGATGTCTCAGACTAGGCTTTCGCCCAGTCTACAGCTTTACGGGAGTCGAAGGCACAGACTTAGATAGTACAAGATTAAGGAGATAACACGCTGACTCCAAGGCTAAACCCTAAAATGATATAGGCAATTTGCTATAACTCATCACTGATCTAACCATATCCATAAGAGTCATGTTCCTCCTCTCTACTACACCATTCTGCAGGGGTGTGCCAGGTGCAGACAACTGGGTCTGAATACCCTCCTCCAACAAATAGGACCTAAATTCACTAGAGAGGTATTCGCCACCGTGATCAGATCGCAAGGCCTTAATACTGTTACCCAGATGGTTCTCCATCTCAGCCTTAAACTCTTTGAACTTGCCAAAGCATTCAGACTTGTGGCGCATCAGGTATATATGTCCATATCTAGAGTAATCATCAGTGAAAGTCAACGAAATACTCATAACCACATCTAGCCTGAACTGACATAGGCCCACACAAGTCAGAATGAATCAACTCTAAAACTTCCTTGGCCCTATACCCCTTTGCCTTGAAAGGCCTCTTGGTCATCTTACCTTCCAAACAGGACTCACAGGTCGGATAACTATCAATATCCAATGAGTCCAAAGACCCATTATTGACCAACCTTTGAATCCTACTAAGGTTGATGTGACCGAGTCTCAGGTGCCAAAGATAAGTTTGATTCAAAGAGGAAGACTCCTTTCTTTTACTATGATTCGATGATTAGTTACTAGTTTCTGTGTTTTGCATTACTGGGGAGTATGTCTTGATTAAAAACAGATTGTCAACTAATGTACCGGAACATATAAGCTTCTGGCCTTTTCTAATAAAAATAGATCCATCAGAAAACACACTTATAACCATCCACAATAAGTTTAGAAACTGAAAGTAAATTCTTTCGAAAACTAGGTACATATAAACAATCTCTTAAATGTAAAACTGAGTCTGAAAAATAAAGACAAAGAACTCCCACTGCAACAATAGATACTCTGGTAGTATCCCCAAGATATACCTGCAACTCTCTCTCTAAGCAGCCGGGTCACTTGGAACCCCTGCAAAGAATTACAAATGTGATCAGTGGCTCCTGAATCCACACACCAAGTATCTGTGGGAATCGTCGCTAAACACGTCTCAGTAACTAGGGAAAATTTACACATACATCGAGACTTTGGGCAATCCTTCTTCCAATGTCCTGCTTTTCCACATCTGAAGCATTTGCCTTTCGGCTTGTGCTTCTTGGCAATGCCGGCCTTGGGTCCACGATCAGCTCCTGCTTTATGGCCTCTCTTCCTCTTTTGCTTCCTGGCTTTGGGCCCAGCAGAGGAACCTAAGGTACCAACAGTAGCCAAGGCTTGCTTCTTCTCTGTGAATAGGCCCTTAGCAGACACCAATGCAGTCATGAGCTCGGGAATTGAATATGAGAGCTGGCCCATATTATAGTTCAACCGAAACTGCTCAAAACTAAGGGGCAAGCTCTGGAGGATGATATCGACCTAGGTCTCCCCATTAATGTCACCTCCCAATACCTCAATCTCATTGACGCAGCTCATCATGTCCAGTACATGATCCCTCACTGAAGTGCCTTCAACCATCTTAGCATTCATGAGTTTCCTCATAGCTGACTGCTTGGCTGCCCTGCCCTGATGTCCAAACATCTCCCTGAGGTTGAGCATCATATCGTATGCTAAGGTAAACAACTGATGCTGGTGCTGCAGTACACTCGACATAGAAGCCAAGATGTAACACCGGGTCATCTCATCAGCCTTCTCGCTGCGCAGGGGTGGCATCATCTCTGGGCTTAGGGGGGCACTCCTCAGTGAGCACGTACTTGTAACCCTCAGTAGTAAGGACAATGTCCAGGTTACGTTTCCAGTCAATATAATTTGGACCTGTAAGTTTGTTCTGGTTCAAAATAACAGCTAGCGGGTTGAACGACATATCAACCACTGAAAAATAAACAGTCAAGTTTTAGTATACTTTTTTGAAAATATTGAAAATCCTCAAAAACAATATAATCTCCATCGACATTGTTAGTTTTGAATGCAGAAAAGCTATGGCTTGTATCAAAAACTAATATCCACAGTTGACATATCATTTTGTTTCAGTATAAATTTGTTTCTTTATATCATAGAACTAGATAATGGGGTGTGGATAGACACAGTAGGTACCGTTATTGGTTAAAATATTGATATATAAAAGTATGCTCGTAACCGAGATAGTCTGAACATACTATCGGTATAGGTTATTGTGTGGTTTGGAAATTAGTTTATCTAAACTAGTTTAAATCACGGATATGCCCGGGCATATTGAGCACGACCAGTTTGGATAGAATTGACTTATACTGATCGGCGTAGTCAATTCGGTCCGAGATTGGGACGGGCGTGAGGGTTAGATATCGTGTGCTTTGATTTGCCAAAGAGTGCGGTCGATTGAGGCCTATACCTCGGTAGGTTGGGTATGCGGTGTTTAGCTTCTTACGTGCCGTTGCTAGTCGGAGGAATCCACGTACCGGTTCGCCGGGTTGATGGTGCTCCCGAGATGAGCTCGTAAGGTTATTATACTAAACCCGGCCGATGAACTTTATGTTCGGTATAATAAAAAGACGAGTGGTACTAATCTCGGAAACAAAGAAGTCGGTGAATTAATTTATCAGTAAATTGATAAACCGACGAGCGTTAGATCTTTAATGTGGGGAGATAGAATAAAATATAATGGCGTGATGTAAAGTCGTTTTCAAGCGGTAATTCCATAGTTGGTCCGATATTGGCATGACCGATTATGCATTTGACTAATCGACAAGGTAAATTAATTAATCCAAAAGGTTTAATTAATATTTAATCGAAAAAGTGAATTTAGAAATTAATTCTATTTTGAATTAATTAATTCTAAGGGTTCGATTAAATTAAATTAACAAAGTGGGTTAAATAAATTAATTTAAATGGGTCGATTGGAGTTGATTAGTCGGGAAGACTTAGCGATCAACGAAAGTCAAATTAAAAGGCCTAACTCGAGAGCCCATTAGGTCTCCAATCGAGCTCCTATAAATAGAAGACTTGATGCCCAAGAAAACCCTAAGGAAGTCTTGCAAGACAATTTTTTCTTGCTTTCTTGAGTGAGAAGGTTTTAGAGAGAGAATTTTTCTTCAAGAATTTTCTCTCAAAAATAAACCAGATTTCTCACTTGCTTGAATTGGATTCATCTCAAAGATCAAACCTTTGTTGATTATTTATCTAAGCTCGCCAGATTCTTGCTGTTTTATTTCCTGGACAGCAGTGATTTTCGCTGGAATATTTCCTGGACAGCAGCGATTTTCACTGGAATTTTTCTGTGCAGCAGCGCACAAAGCAAGGGCAGGTCAGCAACGTTTTTGCTGGGTTTATTTTCTGGGCACCCACGGTTCTTCATCCCAGATTGCAGCATTTTTTTGCTGGGTTAATTTTCTGGGCAGCTGCGGTTCTTCATCCCAGATTGCAGCAATTTTTGCTGGGCTATTTTTCTGGACAGCAGCGGTTCTTCATGATCAGGACAGCAGTGATCAGTGCAGTTTCGAGCCACCAGTTTTCAGCCACTGCTCCGTGCGTTTGATTCGAGCAGACTAGTGTTGATCTCTTTCTTCGGATTGGTGATCCACTGGTTCTTCTTGTCTAGATCACGACGGGGAAAGGGGCTGGACACTAGTTGCTTTGTGGGTTTTCTCTCATTAGTGGCAGCAGCAATTTTAAAGTGAGAGGCTGAGCCGTTTATGGGTTTTGATTAGATTTTGAGATATTATAGAATCCTATTTGAGTGATTTCCTTGTGGGCTAAGCAAGTAGACTTCGATAGATTATTGCCCACGCAATATTCGAAGTTTCTACGGAGTAATCGATTGGATTCCTATTGGAATCGCAACAAAGAATTGGTTTTTCTTTAAGCAAGGGACTTCGCTACAAAAGGTATAATCTTTAAATTCTGCTTTAATTAAAGATCGAATCTTTTGTGTCCCGATTAATAAATTAAATAAGTATAAGCCTAGATCCGTTCATGGGTAAACTAATTTGAGCCTGGGCTTGGTCGAAAGCTTCCGATTCTGGAATGCATTGCACGAAAGTGAGGTTTTCGATTTAGCCCGGGCTTGTTCAGTTTTCCTTCAGACATCTCTCACACCGGGATTAACGCAGGTCACGCGGGTGAACGTCTACGCCAACCCATATTCGTTTGAGAAAAAACAAAGCTCATTAATTTCATTATCTGACCAATGATCTTATGATCAATGAAATTAATAGAAAATGCTTTTAGCCGTACACATAAATTGCGTAACCTCGCGGGAGGAATACTATAAATAGCACACTAAGCGTATGCCATTACGTGAGGGTGTCATAACTTTCTCAAATTAAACTCACTATAGTCATCCCTTCGAAAATTCATTCCGGTGATATCTGTGATTGAAGACTTGTCCGCATGGAGGAAGGCCATAATACCAACTCGCAAGAATAACCACATCACCAATGAACCCGTAATGGAGTCCTTGAGGATATTTACCAACCCGCTCCCACTTAGATTTTTAAGTTTGAGGATTTTTACGTTTTAACATGCAATATCTTTACTATGGATATTCGCACCCATAAAACCGTTGGAGTTTTAATATGCGAATAATCTACCTTAGTTAATTGCACTTTACTTTTTAAAACGGTTTGGTTTGGTTTTCGTTCATGCAAAATAAATCAAAAACACAATCAACGAAAAGACATAATTACGGGAAATTAAAGAAATAAAATTTCCCGACTATTATGGTCTTCTTTATCGTTGATTCCTTGACGCCTCGGTGACGCGTCCCGTCATGTCGCTCTCACTCGTTATTTAGATTCCTCTCGATTCGCCCGGGTTTTCTCGGTTTACTACGTAATTAGGAATCACCCAAAATTACGAGAAACCAAAACCCGCGAATATAAGTTACCCAAAATAACGTCTTCGTCATAATACATAAATTCCTATATACAAAGGCGTTTTTCTAGGAATTAAAGACGACATGATTAGATCAAATCCTACTACAACATTTTCTAATCCTACACGGCTTCCGGCTCGTGGTTATTACTATTACAGACATTTCCATTCAAAAACAATACGAGCCCGGACATGTCCTGGGTTTATGAATGAAAAATAAAATTCTACCATAATAGCCGGGAAACCAATAGCCACCTGTCTAAACATTTCAACAAAAATAATATTGCCAAAATAAAGCCGTGTATTAAATCAAACAAGTATAAGACCGAAATCAACGCTCTGATACCATTTTGAAGGAAAATAGAACAAGCCCGGGCTAAATCGAAAACCTCACTTTCGTGCAATGCATTCTAGAATCGGAAGCTTTTGACAAAGCTCATGCTCAAATTCATTTACCCACGAACGGATCTAGGATTATACTTATTTAATTTATTAAATAGACATCTAACGCACAAAGATTACACCTTTAATTAAAAGCGAAAAGATTAAAGGTTATACCTTTTAAGCGAGTCCAACGCAATAAGAAACTCAAAATCTTTAATTGGGAATTCAACGAGAAATCCAATAGATGACTCCGAGAAAACTTCGAATATTGCGTGGGCAATAATCTATCGAAGTGTGCTACCAAAGCCCACTAGAAATCCACAAAGAAAATCCCTCAATTAGATTAAATCTGCCCAAAAGATCAAACCTTTAACCCAAAAAACTGCTGCCCACTACTTTTCTCGCCAATAAAATCGAACCCACTTCAACTCCGGTCACGATCTGGACAACCGGGATTGTGAATCACCAACCCAAGGAAGAGATCAACACAAACCCAGCTGGATCAAGCACCCCGGAGTGATTAGAAGTGGCTGCCATCTCACCAAGAAAATAGTGAACAGTAACTGGTGAATAGTAACCCGTGAACAGTAACCAGTGAACAGTTATTCCAGCAGTGGGCAACTCCAAAAATCGATGGGCTATCTAAAAGTTTAATATTTCAAACTTAATCTAAATCGAGAAGTGCGAATCCAAGTTCATTTTTGAACTCAAAAGGAAAGAGAGTTTCTCTCTAGAACTTTCTCACTCCAAGGAAGACATAAATGTCTTGCAAGATTTTCTTAATTATCTTTGACCTTAAGCTTTCTATTTATAGGGAGCTCTAATGGAGACCTAATGGGCTTTTGAGTTGGGCCTTTTAATTTGACTTTCAATGACCGCTTAGTCTTTCCCGACTACTCAACTCCAATCGACCCATTCGAATTAATTTCTTAACCCACTTCATTAATTTAAATTAATCGAACCCTTAGAATTAATTAATTCAAATAGAATTAATTTTTTTAATTCACTTTGTCAATTAAATATTAATTAAACCTTTAGGATTAATTAATTCACTTTGTTGATTAGTCAAATACATAATTAGTCGTACCACTATCGGACTAACTATGGAACTACCGCTCAAAAATGACTTTACATCGCGCCACTATTTTTCTTCTATCTCCCCACATTAAAGATCTAGTGCTCGTCGATTTATCAATTTACTGACAAACTAATTAGCCGACTTCTTGGTATCCGAGATTAGTACCACTCGACCTTTTTATTATACCGGACATAAAGTCCACCGGCCAGGTTTAGTATAATAGACCTTACGAGCTCATCTCGGGAGCACCATCAACCCAGCAAACCAGTACGTGGATTCCTCTGACTAGCAACGGTAAATAAGAAGCTAAACACCGCATACCCAACCTACCGAGGTATAGGCCTCAATTGACCGCACTCTTTGGCAAATCAAAGCATACGATATCCAACTCTCACGCCCGTCCCAATCTCGGGATTGAGAGACTGAATACTAGGACCGAATTGACTACGCCTATCAGTATAAGTCAATTCTATCCAAACTGGTCGTGCTCAATATGCCCCGGGCATATCCGCGTGATTTAAACTAGTCTAGATAAACTAATTTCCAAATCACACGATAACCTATACCGATAGTATGTTCAGACTATCTCATTTACGAGCATACTTTTTATATATCAATACTTTAACCAATAACGGTATCTACTGTGTCTTTCACAAACCCCGTTATCTAGTTCTATGATATAATGGAATAATTTAATACTGAAACAAAATGATATGTCATCTGTGGATATTAGTTTTTGATACAAGCCATAGCTTTTCTGTATTCAAAACTAACAGAAAGGCACTAAATAAGAAATCCAAAAGAAACCCGCTTCAAAAAAATCAACAGATCCGTGACAGATCGTTGCCCGAAGATCGTACACCTTTTTACCGCCTACCGCCAAGCACGGAAACGATCAACTAAATTTTGGCCGCGATCTAGACAATCACCAATCATGGCTACATGGTGGTGATAGGATCTACACAAGTGCTCCGGAAGAAAGCTGATCGGAAAAGTCACGCAACCACCGGACTTGAGAAACTGGCGCTGGAATTAACGCACGGCACGGTGAAGCTCTAGGTGGCAATCAAAAAATTGTCTAGGCACAATCGGGGCTAGGTGTTTACGAAGAAGAAGGATTCTAAGTCAACTTCGAGAAAGAACTCAACGAAGAAGATGAAGTTCTCTCTCTAGGCTACTCCTTCTCTCGCTAGGCAACTTAGCCTCCAAGGTTTGTCTTAAGTGCCAAACATTTAGTATTTATAAGGAGGCTCAAGGGAGATCTAGTGGGCTTTTGAGTTGGGCCTTAGTGTTGGACTTTTGTTGACTCTCTTAGTCCTCACTAGACTAGTCAACTCCAATCGATGCTTAGAATTAATTTCGTAACCCACTTTGTTACTTAAATATTAATCGACCCTTAAGATTATTTTGTATAACCCACTTCGTCAATTAAATATAAAATTAATCCAAGGGTAATTTATTTAATTCACTTTGCCAATTAGTCCAACGCTTAATTAGTCGTACCAATAAAAAACCAATTATGGAACTACCGCTCACGTTATTAATTCGAGCTCACTTTATTAATTCTTATATCTCCCCACATCAAATATCTAGTGCTCGTCACCTTATTAATTTAGTGACAAATTAATTATTCGACTTCTTGTTCTCCGAGACTAGAACCAATCGACCTTATTATTATACTGGACGTGAGTCCACCGGTCGGGTTTAGTATAATAATCCTTACAAGCTCATCTCGGGAACACCATCAACCCGACAAACCGGTACATGGATTTCTTTCGACAAGTAACGACACAATAAGAAGTCAAACACGCATACCCAACTTACCGAGATCTAGGCCTCAATTGACTGCACCCTTTGGCAAATCAAAGTACACAATGTCTAACTCTCTCATGCTCGCTCTAGTCTAGGGATTAAGAGATTAGAATGTAGAGTTCAAATTAACTACGAAGATCAGTACAAGTTAATTCAATTCGGATTAGGTCCTGCTCAATATGCCCCGGGCACATCCATATGGATTAATTAGTCTAGACAAACTAATTTCTAAATCATACTATAACCTAAACCAATAGTATGTTCAAACTATCTCGGTTACGAGCGGTAGTTTATATATCATAAATTTAACCAATGATAATATCTACTGTGCTACACCGACACCTTATCATCTATGTATATGATATAAAGGAACAATTAATACTAAAACATAATAGATATGTAAACTGGGTATTAGTTTTTCATACAAGCAAAGCTTTTCAGTATTCAAAACTAAAAATGACAATTAAAAATCCCAAAATTCAAAAGCAATTAAATCCCAATAGTAAAAATTGATTTGCCTCAGAAAATATTTCATTCCCCTTCCCATGAATCTTGCAACGTTCTCCTTCCTCGAAAATCTTGCAAGTCAACCATCACCCTCTTAAAATCTTCACCAGTCACACTTTCGTAGTTTTACCGAGTCAAAATCCTCTTGCTTCTCTAATACCTCCCCCAACCGTTCTTTAACCTCCACATCAGCATCACTTCTCCAGACTTTGCACCTTAGCCCTTTGCTAGCCATTTCCCTTCAAAAACACCCTGCCAACACCAAGAATCATAATTCAACCTAAAACACCAAGAATCCCTATAAACCACCTACAATAGGTGCATAATCATAACACAATTAACCCCAAAAACTAGCTAATTATGCACCTATCAAATTCCCCCACACCAAGACTATGTTTGTCCCCAAGCATGACCCAAAACTTAAGACTCACGAAGAAAAACCAACAAACACACTGGATCCTCACCACGCAATATATAAGCAAGCAAGACTTACAATCAAATAGAAATTTTTTCATAGTAACAAGCATTTGTAATGGTTATCTCAAATTCCTCATAACTCCCCCAACGTCAAATGACAAGCAAAAGTGACAACCTCCTCACTAAGTAGTCTCTCATGCACTCAAAAGTGTATATTGGGACATATAATATCTCAAATTCACAATATAGCATGTTCTTACCATAAGCTTGCAAATATATCACACTACCATTACTCAAATGAATCCAAGTACAAATCAAAAGGTTTTTGCCTTAGGCTATAATGGGGCTTAGGACAAAAGGGTAAGATAAACAAAGATAAAACAATAGGCTTAATCAAGAGAGAAAACAACTACTTGACTGCTAACCTTCCACCATATTACCAATGATGACCCATGCAAAGCAACACTAACTCACAAAGTTCACATACTTAACTAATGCTCCTTTGTTTTTCATTTTTCTCTTTTTCTTTCTTTCCCCCATATTTCCCTTTTTCTTGCATTTTGAGAGAAAGAACCTGTACTTTTTTATTTTTTCCAACACTTGCGCCTTTATTACTTTCTATAGGCGACTTAACTTTTCCCCATTTTTTCCTTTTTCTTTCTTTTCTCTTTTTCAAGAGCATACTAGCCTCTTTGTGAGCTAGTATTGTCTTTCAATATCGACCTTCATACCCCAAACCCAAGGTCACAACTAAGCACAACTTCCCTCATAACAAGGTAGAAATAAACAAGCTAAAACAGGCCTTGATTTTATTTTAGTGGCTTCATCATTTCAAGAGCAAGTCCAAGCTTTAAAAAGGGTTCACTAGAGGTAATCATGGAAGGCTAAAATTTTTAAGCAAGCCAAATGGTTCATCCTATTGCCTTTATATTTTTGCACAATGAATACACAAGTAACAATAATATGCATAACAAAGCAAGTTCAAGAATAGGCAACCATGTGTGAACACACTCTTCAAAAACAATTGAGCACAAAATATTTTGCTCATTAAAGCTCAAACCTCACTTTTCTAGGCTTTTTGGTGCCACTCAAGCAAGCATCATCAATTGAGCTATCACAAAGAACACATTATAACCATCCAACACCTAATACTACTAGTATTTACTACTTTTCATGCTCATCTTACTAAATAACACATTGCATGTTAATTTTCCAAAACACAACAAACATATAACTTCTCCCCCACACCAAGACTCTAAACAAAATAGAAAAATGGCATCAAACACAAAATCAACCCCATGAACACAATTAATCATACAAACAACCCCCACACCAAAACTTTACACTGTCCCCGATGTAGAAAATAGGACTAAAGGAGATCACAAAAACAAACACCACAAAGAAATAATAAGAAAAATAAAAACAAAAGCTAGTAAGGGGAAAGAAGCTTCTCTATTTTGGAGGTGGAGAAGTGGTGGGCGGGTGTGGCTCCTTAGTTGTTAGTGTCAATACTGAAAGCATCGCTTGTATAAACACTATTTTTCGGTTATATAGATTAAGATTGCTTTAGTTAATTGTTTCATATTTATGCGTTTATATATGAAGTTCATTTATGTTATATGACTAGATAATGAGGTGTTTGGTCTGACACAGTAGATCTCATTGTTGGTTAAAGATTATGACATATAAAGTAGGCTCAAGACTGAGACAGTTGGACATACTGTCAGTTTAAGTCATTATGTGATTCTGAAATTGGTTTGTCTAAACTAATTGAATCATATAGATATGCTCAAGGCATATTGAGCATAATTGATGAGGATTTAATTAACTTGCACTGATCTGTAATAGTTAATTCGAACCTTGTATTCTATCTCTTAATCCCTAGACTAGAACGGGCATGAGAATTAAGCATAGTGTAATTTGATCTGCCAAAGAGTGAGGTCACTTGAGGCCAATATTCTCGGTAGGTTGGATGCGCTTGTTTGATTGCTTGATGTGCTGTTGTATGTCAAAAGAAAATCATGTACCGGTGCGTCCGGGCAGATGGTGCTCTCGAGATGAACTCGTAATGTTTATTATACTAAACCTGACCGGTGGACTTATATCCGGTATAGTAATAAGGTCGAGTGGTACTAATCTTGAATGAGAAGAAGTTGATTAATTAATTTATTAGTTAATCAATAAGTTGATGAGCACTATATCTTTGATGTGGGGAGATTAAAAAATAATTAAATAAGTGGTTCTGGAAGCAATTTTGGTTTGGATGGTAATTCCATAATTAATCCGTTAGTGGTACGATTAATCCGTTAGTGGTACGATTAATTATGTATTGGGTAATTGACAATGGTAGATTTAATTAATTAAATAATTAAGTAATCACTGTGTCAGTTGGGTGTGAATCAGTCCAGGAATGGGATTTGAGTAAAACACAAACCCAATAGGAAGGCCAAACCCAAGCCTACTTGAGGTCTCTCTTGTAACACTATAAATAAACACAAGAATAGCCCCAGAAGACATACAACAGTCACAATTGACAGAACTCAGGAAACTAGAGAGAGAAATCTCTAGAGAGAGAAGCTAGAGTGAGAGAAAGTCGAGCGCATGAATCTTGAGAACTTTTTTGAGCGGCAGCGGTGGTCAATAACCTGCGGTAGTGCAAGGCAATTTTTCAACGAGATTTTGCGACGGAGATTGTGTAGCGACTTTGAGGTGTTTATGTCGAGGAGTTTATTCTAATCGTTTGGTAGATAGTTGCTCACATAACTTCCAGACGCGTCTTAGAGTCATACATGAGATTTCATAAGGATCAAGCTCCAAAGGTCGAATATTTAACTTCCACTTTTATTCAGATTTATTTTGAATGCATGACAAATCAAACATGGTAAACCAAGATCCTGTGCAATGATATTTAAAAAGAGTTTGAATCGGATTGCACGAGCGTTTGGGTTCGTGAGGAAGTTTCCTAATCTGGATACTCTGCATGATATGGAAATTTTTTATTAGGCCCGGACATATAATTCCTTCAATGGTATCCTTAGCCAGGACAGAGGCCATGGCGGTGGAACTTCCTCATTGGAAGAACTATCGTCTTTCTTCAATGTCAACGAAGGTTGTTTTCCCTTGCTTAAATGCCCACAATGGATATGCTGCAGCAAGAATTAATTAGCCATAAAAATCAAGACAAAGAATTATGAATATTAAAAAGAGAATTTTAACAAAATAAAATCAGCGGCGGCGTCGAAGTTTAGTGTTGGATGGCAGAAAAAGGTGGTGACCTGCGGAACTGGGCTGAGACTAGTGGTGGTTCGCGACTTTGACGGCCTGGATATTGGCCACTTACACCGGTGGAGTTCGTCAATAGACAAAAGAGGTGGTTGCTGAGAACTCCCCGTAACCCCTACTTATTGTAAAAAGAGAAATAACAGTCTTGATTAGGGAAAAAAAAATAAAGTTGGTTTTTTTTTCCAGTGGGCGTGCTGTGGGAACAATCTTCTTCTGGAAATCCCGTCGTTACAATGGTGAAATCGATACGGGCATGTTTTGGTCCTAATCCACTTCTCAAATTTTAAGACTCCTCGAAAAATTTGAACGACACGGGCTTTTCGTGGGAGAATTCTCTTCTGGAAATCTGGAGGTTGCAAGCTAATCAGTCGACATGGGCGTGTCGTGGGAAGAATTAACCTGACATGGGCGTGCCATGGGATATATTATCTTCTAGAAATTCCACAAAAATTTCTCCAAACCCACCTGCAAAATAACTCTAAAAACACAAAATTGAAAGCAAATAATAGCAAGAATTATTGGGTTTGAATACTAAACCTTTGCTTGTATTAAACTATTTCCCAGTTTTATATATCGTTTAAATGTTTTAGTTAAATTGTTTATTGTCCATTTATTTTATGTAATTAGATGATGAGGTGTCTGGTGTGACACAGTAGATCTCATCATTGATTAAAAGACATAATATATAAAAGTGGTTCGTAACCGAGACAGTTTTGGACACACTGTCAGTTTAGGTTATTATGTGATTCAAAAAATTGGTTTGTCTAAATTAATTGAATCATATAGATATGCCCAGGGCATATTGAACTTGACCATTTAGGATGAATTGTCTTGTACTTATTTAATAGACTATTCGGTCCTAGTATTCTATCTCTTAATCCCTAGATTTGAGCAGACATGAGGATTAGACATAGTGTACTTTGATCTGCCAAAGAGTGAGGTCATTTGAGACCAATAGTCTCGGTAGGTTGGCCGCACGTGTTTAGTTTCTTGGTGTGCTGTTGCTTGTCGAAAGAAAACCATGTACCGGTGCGTCCGGGGTGATGGTTCTATCGAGATGAGTTCGTTATGTTTATTATACTAAACCCGACCGGTGGACTTATGTCCGGTATAGTAAAAAGGTCGAGTGGTACTAATCTCGTATTATAAGAAGTTAATTAATTAATTTATCAGTAAATTAATAAATTAATGAACACTATATCTTTGATGTAGGGAGATTAAATAATAATTAGTTTAGTTGTTCCAGAAGCAATTCTGGTGTAGGATGGTAGTGCCATAATTAATCCGTTAGTTGTACGATTAATTATGCAGTGGGTTAATTGATAAACTAAAATTAATTATTCCTAAGGATTAATTAATTAACAAAGTGAAATTATTAATTAATTAATTAAGTTTTAAAGTTCAATTGGAATTAGGAAATCCTAGAGATTAGGAAATCTATTTGGATTTGAAAATCTTATTAGATTTAGTTACTAATTGGATTTAGAAAATAATTAATTATCCTAAACCCATTAGGAAGGCCAATCCTAAACCAAGTTGGGGTCTTTCTTGTAACTCTATAAATAGACATAAAGTGTTGGCATTAAGAATACACAATTCATAAGTTTTCAAGACAAAAAAACTAGAGAGGGAAAATCTTAGAGGGAGAAATTAAATATTTCTTTCTCAAAGTCAGATCTTTCCTTCACCAAATTGCTCCTCGATTTTTGAGTCTTCAAGCGGCGGTCGGAATTTCCAATTGGCGGCGATACATGGAGTCTTGAGGGAGGGCGCATGGGTGATATTCTCGGCGGCAGCGGTGACGGAGCGTGGACTATACATGCCAGGCGGCGAAGGTGCTGGTTTTTTGGCGAGCTTTTATGGTGGATTACTGATTGTTGGTTTGTTGGTTCGTTGCCCACACAACGTACGAGCTGGTCTTGAGTCATACAAGCGATCACCTAAGTACACGCGTTAAGAGGTGATTCTTAAACTTTCGCTTTAATTAGGAATTTATTGTTGTATGGCAAATCGAACAAGTAGAAGCTAAGATCCTACGCAATGTTATTTCAAGCGAGGATTGGAATAGCGATTGTGCTAGAGTTTAGGCATGGTCAAGAGTTCCGATTCTGGAATACATAGTACGAAAGTGAATTTTTGACCGGGCTCGAGGAGATAATCTTTCAAGAATATAAAATGAAACACACAATTCAAACAACTAAGTTGGATTGCCTCCCAACCAGCACCTTTGTATATGGTCTTTGGCTAGACACGAGATGGCTCGTTCTTCCTTTATCTTTACCCATCATCGGGTGGACACCATTGCACTTTCTTCTTAGCGACAGGATTGAACCTTCTCAGAAAAGGTTCAAATTGTTGCTCTTGATCATGGAGGCTCTCGTTCAACTCCAAACCTTGACGTTTTTTACCATAAGGAATATGCCCCTTTTTGTTATCCAGCATGGATTCATCAACTGGAAGTACCTTTGGACCTGTAAAAATTTCTTTCCTATGCCATAACTGGTCATGAACACCTTTTTCCTGCAAGTTAGTTTTCAATACACTATCCAATTTATCTTGCACTAATGATATTTCAAATTCTCTTGCACATTCACATCAATTATACCAACATTTTCAAAGGATTTATAAGCAATTGAGTGCTTCATAAAATCATTCATGTTGAATAAGACTTGTTCTCCATCAAATTCTAAAGTAAAAGTTTCAGCATCAACATCTATCTTAGTTTTAGCAGTTTTCATTAATGATCTACCCAACAAGATAATTTCTAAATTTTTCCAGCATTCATCAGGCATGTCGAGAATGTAAATATCAGTAGGGAACATCAACTTTCCACATTTCACCAATACATTTTCCACTATCCCTTTAGGATAATTAACAGACTTATCAGCAAATTGAACCACCACATTAGTGTTCTTAAGAGAACCAATATTCAACTCATTATATAAAGACAATGGCATAACATTTATATAAGCTCCCAAATCAAGCATGGCTTATTTAATTTCCCTAGAACCAATTACACATGGCATGCAAAACATACCTAGATTGGTGCACTTCTGAGGAACCTTCATTTGCATCACCGAGGAGACATTCTCCTTCTCTTTCACTTCCTTAAACCTACTAGGTAAAAGGGAAAGTATCACAATACAATTTTCTGCGTTAGGTCTTACCTCCTATTTATGCTTATTTTGCTCCTCGTCCTCTCTAGGTTCTTCAGGTTCACTCCTATTTTCATAGACTTCAGGTAATTGTTGGATTTAAATATTGAAGCTTTGTGTGTATTAAACTATTTCCCAGTTGTATATATCGATTAAATGTTTTAGTTAAGTTGTTTGTATGTTTTACATATGTTTTCCATTTATATTATGTATTTAGATGATGAGGTGTCTGGTGTGACATAGTAGATCTCATCATTGGTTAAAAACATAATATATAAATGAGATTCGTAACTGAGACAGTTTTGGACACATTGTCGGTTTCGGTTATTATGTGATTCAAAAATTGGTTTGTCTAAACTAATTGAATCATATAGATATGCCCGAGGCATATTGAACTTGACCAATTAGGATGAATTATCTTGTACTGATTAAATAGACTATTCAGTTCTAGTATTCTATCTCTTAATCCCTATACTTGAGCATCCATGAGGATTAGACATAGTGTACTTTGATCTGCCAAAGAGTGAGGTCACTTGAGACCAACAGTCTCGGTAGGTTGGGTGCGCGTGTTTAGTTGCTTAGTGTGCTGTGGCTTGTCAAAAGGAAACCATGTACCGGTGTGTCCGGGGTGATGGTGCTCCCGAGATAGGCTCGTTATGTTTATTATACTAAACTCGGCCAGTGGACTGATGTCCGGTATAGTAAAAAGGTCGAGTGGTATGAGTCGATGATTATAAGAAGTTAATTAATCAATTCATCAGTAAATTAATAAATTAACGAGCACTATATCTTTGATGTGGGGAGAATAAAGAATAATTAATTTAGTTGTTCCGGAAGCAATTTTGGTGTAGGATGGTAGTGTCGTAATTAACCCGTTAGCGGTATGATTAATTATGTAGTTGGTTAATTGATAAAGTAGAATTAATTATTTAATTAATTATTCATAAGGGTTAATTAAGTAATTAACAAAGTGAAATTATTTAATTAATTAATTAAGTCTTAAAGTTCAATTAGAATTAGGAAATCCTAGAGATTAGGAAATTTGTTTGGATTTGGAAATCCTATTAAATTTTGATCCTAATTGGATTTGGAAACTAATTAATAATCCTAAACCAATTAGGAAGGCCAATGCTAAACCAATTTGGGGTCTCTCTTGTAACTCTATAAATAGACAAGAGATTAGCAATTTACAATACACAATTCATAAGTTTTCAAGACAATAAAACTAGAGAGAAATTAAATCTCTCTTTCTTGAATCGGTTTTTCTTCCCTCCAGGCGGCGGCTCTAGTCCCGAGGTAGCAGCAGCGGTCGGTGAGAATTCCCAGCGGTTGCGCATGGACAAGAGCAGGCGATGCGTGGCGGTTGGTGCTGGTGTCGCTTGTAATTCACGCACTAGGCGGCAACAGTTTCGGTCGGAATTTTCTGGTGAGTAGATTGTGGTTGTTTTGCTGATTGTTGGTTCGTTGCCCACACAACGTAGGAGCTGGTCTTGAGTCATACAAGTGATCTCCTAAGTGCACGCTTCAAGAGGTAATTCATAAACTTTCGCTTTAATTAGGAATGTATTATTGTGTGACAAATCGAATAAGTAGAAGCTAAGATCCTGCGCAATGTTATTTCAAGGAAGAATTAGAATAGTAATTATGCTAGAGTTTAGGCCTGGTCAAGAGTTCTGATTCTGGAATACGAGCACGAAAGTGAATTTTTGACCTGACCCAGGTAGATAATCTTTCAGTAATTCCTTTATACTAATTACAGTTATGGTGCTTACATATTCCCGAGGATTACTCACCACTTGAGAAGGTAATTTGCCTGACTCTAACTTATCCATCATATTGGCCAATTGTGCTATTCGTCTTTCCATGTTCTAAAGGTTGGCCCGAGTTTTCTTCTAAAAAGCTTGAGTGCTTATGGCCACGTTCATAACTATCTTCTCCAAATTCATACTGGGTTTTTGAGACACCTCTGGAAGTTGATAGGGCTGCCTCATTGCTGGCGGTTGGTAGGCTTGTGGTTGTTGAAATTCTGGTGGCCTGAAATTTGAATTCTGCTCTCTATACCTTGAATTATTCTGTGTTGGGTATTGATCGTATCTCCCCTGGGATTGGCCAAAGTAACCACCAACTGCATTGACATTCTCGCTTGGTTCCTCCCTGATGGATGGACATGCGTCTGTCATATGTCCTGGCATTAGACGTATTCCACAAGTTTTTGTCTGCTGCATTTGTCCTACAGCCAATTGACGTACTAAGTCAGTTAAAGCATCCAGACGTTGGTTAATTAAACTGGCACTTACCTCATAAACAGTTTCTCTTCTATTCCCGAATTGCTATGTTTTAGCTGCCATGTTGGAAATCAAAGTTCTAGCTTCATGAATAGTTTTTTCATGAGGGCTCCCCCGCTTACTAAATCAATATTACTCCTATCTCCATCTAAGAGTCCCTCGTAACGGTACTGAATCAGTAGTTGTTCAGGGATTTGATACTGGGGACAGCTGGCACACAGTTGATTAAATAACTCCCAGTAATCGTGCAATGTATCTCCCTAACGTTGACGAATTCTAAAAATATCTTTCCTAATATGTGCAGTCCTTGATGCCGGAAAAAATTTATCCAAAAATTGCTTTTTTAATTCATTCCACGTAGTTATTGACCCGGAAGCCAGATCATAAAGTCAGTCTTTTGCTTTATCTGTAATAGAAAAAGGAAAAGCCTGCAGTTTTACCTGTTCCTCTGTAACACCTTGATGTCGGACTGTTGAACGAACCACGTGAAACTCCTTCAAGTGCTTATGAGGATCTTCACCTGCAATCAGGTGTTGCTAACTCCCTTAATGTTCTTGCAGCCATGGAAACTTTTTCTTCAAATTTTAAATCGTTCCTGGTTGAGTTAGAGCCAATTGTATTGTCTGAAGAAGATGACGAATTACTAGATTTTTTTCTTCTTTTTTCTTCTCACCGATTTGCTCTAGCCAATTTCTCGGGGATACAGGTTAATTCTTCTGTACAGGAAGAACGCACCATAAACCGGAAAAAGTAACAGGGGGGTTTTGGTAACGTGAATTAACAAAAAGAAAAATTACTTAAGCAAGGAAATTAATGTTGGGTAAATAAAGATATAAAATTAAAAATAGGACAAATAATGATAATAATAATCGTAAAAAATAGAGAAAAAAATAAAAGAGGAAAATAAAATAAAGAGATATGTCGAAAAAAGTAAAAGCAATAAATTAAAGAAAAAAGGAGATCACCACAACTATGTAAAGTAAGCAATCAACAGTAAAACAGGAAAAAAATTTCTTTTTTTCTTTTTCAAAAATAAAATTCACAATAAAACAATTAAAGATGAAAAACAATTTTACAGGAGACACTAAAGAGTTAGAGATAAAAATTTAAAAAAAATCGATTAAAGAAAAGAAAAGGTAGAAAAGAATCAATAAGAGATAACGTGAAACAATAAAACACAATCTGAAATCTTTTTCTTTTTCTTTTTCTTTTTTTTTTGTAAACAACATAAAAAAATGCACAAATGTAAACACACAAACCGAAATAAAATTCACAATTGAAAAGAAAATTTAAAAAACATATATTAAAAGTTACAGAAAATAAAGAATCAACTTAGGAATCAAAATAGTTTGACTCCCCGGCAACGACACAAAAATTTGATAGGTTTTGTCATACCGGTCAAATTAATCCGAATTTGCGCTACCAGACTACAAGGATTTGCAGCAGTAATGTCTTCGAGTTGAATTCCAAGGGAGTCGAAATGAACTCTAATTCCTAATTTGATCAATTGAATGACGGGAACTTGAACTGAATGAAGAACTAAAATGAAGTAAGACAGGAAATTTTAAGTCTCGCTTAAGAGTTTGAAAGTTAAAATTGAATTCAAATTCCTGTAAAGAGATTAAAAATAATTCAAAAAAATAGAAGTTTGGTTTTAAACTAGAATTCAATAAACGAAGAAAGCTGAAAACTGAATGTGAATCGGTTGAATTTCAAAAATATTTAAAAACAGAGTTTGGCTGAAATAAAACTGCTAAAAGAATTTAACCTATAGAATGACTCTGAAAGTATACTACAATGACTAAGAACTAAACTAAACTACTACTACGTCCCTTTACAAGGAAAATGTTGTCTTTTCCTCTCTTCTGACGCCTATACTTATAGCAATTAAGAATCTCAAAATTCAAAAACAATTAAAGCGCAATAGTAAAAATTGATTTGCCTAACAGAAAATATTCCATTTTCCTTCCTATGAATCTTGCAATGTTCTCCTTCCTAAAAAATCCTGCAAGTCAACAATCACCACTCTCAGAATCTTCGCTAGTCACACTTCCGTAGTTTTACCGAGTCAAAATCCTCTTGCTTCTCTAATACCTCCCCCAACCATTCATTGACCTCCACATCAGCATCACTTCTCCAGACTTTGCACCTTAGCCCTTTGCTAGCCATTTTCCTTCAAAAACACCTTGCCAACTGTTGGAGTTGAATACATAAGCTATGCTTGTATTGTACTTTTTCCCAATAATATATCGATTTATGTTTTGATTATATTTTGTTGTGCATGAAATGTCCATTTATATTATGTAAGTAGATGATGAGGTGTCTTGTGTGACACAGTAGATCTCATCACTGATTGAAAGACATAATATATAAATGAGGTTCATAACCGAGACAGTTTTGGAGAAACTATCGTTTTAGGTTATTATGTGATTCGGATAATTAGATTGGCTAAACTAATTGAATCATATAGATATGCCCGGGGCGTATTGAACTTGACCATTAGGAATTATTTGTCTTGTACTGATTTAATAGACAAATCATTCTTGGTATTCTATCTCTTAATCCCTAGACTCAAGCGGGCATGAGGGTTAGACATAGTGTACTTTCATCTGCCAAATGGTGAGGTCAATTCTGGCCAATAGTCTCGGTGGGTTGGGTACGCGTGTTTAGTTGCTTGGTGTGTTGCTGCTTGTCCGGGTTGATGGTGCTCCCGAGATGAGCTCGTTATGTTTATTATACTAAACCCAGCTGGTGGACTTATGTCCGGTATAGTAAAAAAGTCGAGTGGTACTAGTCTCGGAATTAAAGAAGTTAATTAATTAATTTATCAGTAAATTAATATATTAACGAGCACTATATCTTTGATGTGGGGAGATTATGAATAAATTAATTAAGTTGTTCCGGAAGCAATTCTGGTGTAGGATGGTAGTGCCAAAATTAATCCGTTAGTGGTACGATTAATTTTGTAATGGGTTAATTGAATAGGTAGAATTAATTAATTGATTAATTATTCTTAAGGGTTAATTGAGTAATTAACAAAGTGAAATTATTTAATTAATTAATTAAGTCTTAAGTTTCAATTAGAATTAGAAAATCCTAGAGATTAGGAAATAGAGTAGGATTTGGTTTATCCTATCAGATTGGTTACCTAATTGGATTTGGAAACTAATTAATTACCTAAACCCATTAGGATGACCAATCCTAAACCAACTTGGGGTCTCTCTTGTTACTCTATATATAGACAAGGGATTAGCTATTCAAAATATAAAATTCAATAGATTCATAATTTAAGAATATAGAGAGATAAAATCCTAGAGAGAGAAATAATTATTTCTCCCTCGAAGTCGGATTTTCCAAAGTTCTAGGTGGCTGCTCTCTCTCCTCCAAAACTGGCGGCCGATTTTACATTACTCCGGTGACGCGTGGTTTTTAGAGAGCGGCGCGTGTAGCGCACTCGCAGGCGGCGGACGGCGGGTTTTTCTTCGACGAGGTTTCTGACGCAATTTTTGTGTTGATTGCTAATCAATTGATTTCTAGATCGTTGCCCATACAATATGAAATCAAAGTCTTGAGTCATACGAGCGATCGCCTGAGTTCACGCTTCAAAGGTACTTTTCTAAGATTCCACTTTTAATTATAAATTTTTGTTGCGTGGTAAATCGAATAAGTGCAAACCAGATCCTGCGCAATGGTATTTCAAAAGGGTTGGAATAGCGACTGTGCTAGTGTCTAGGCCTGGCCAGAGATTCCGATCCTAGAATGCATAGCACGAAAGTGAGTTTCTGGCTAGGCCCGGGCAGATAATCTTTCAATTGGTATCAGAGCCTGGTTTTGGGTTTTGTGATTGTTAGATTTATTACATGGTTTTATTTGAAGGTGGTTAAGAAATCCCGACTATTATGGTTACGTTTGTATGGGTTTTAATTAAACTCCGGGACATGTCCGGATTTGATTTTATTATGAATATTTGTAATAGTATAACCACGTGCTGGAAGCCGTGTAGGATTAGATCAAATCTGTAGTAGGATTTTTTCTATGTAATTTTGATTATTTAATTTTCCTTGAAAGCCTTGTGGTAGGAGAATTATTTTTTGTAATCAAAAGCATTATAGTGGGCAACTTGAATTCGTAGATTTTGGGTTATCGTTAATTCGTAGAAACCCATGAAAACCCATAATGAATTGCAAGAAGACCAAATAGCGTGGGAAGAAGCGAAGGAGGGATTGGCGACAGGGGGTGGCACCGGCGACCACCAACCAGCAGCAGCCGCCGCCGGCAACCACTAGCAGCAGCGGCGCTACAGCGCGGCCCAGCAGGAAGCTTCGCCAGCGCGCGACTGCAGCGCACGACCCACGTGGGCTGCACGAGCGCGGCGCGCCCTTGGGCGTGTTGCACGCGTATAGCCCGTTCGTGTCGAGTTTTGGCCCGTTTTTCCTCTAGTTTTTGTTTTTTTAAGTTCAAGACTCTCTCCATCGAGTGACGTGGCGGGACACGAAATCAAGGCAGAAGATGGAAGCGATTGAAACCATAATAGTCGGGAAATTTATTTTGGTATTTATTTCCCGTATTTATTGTTTTAATTTTTATGCTTTATTTTTTATGTTGTATTTTAGATGCATGATTTTAAAGCATGATGGTTTTATGGTTGCATATAACTTAGAACTAGTTAATTGCATGTTAAAACTGGAAAAACCCTCAATTTGGAAATCTAAGTGGGAGCGGGTTGGTTTAAGATTCCCATGACCACCATTACGAGTTCATATGCGATGTAGGTGGGCTTGCACGTTGGCTTTAGGGCCTTCCTCCATTCGGATGAGTCCAGTCCCAATATCGCTAGATTATGAATTTCTGAGTAAGATGACTAGAGTAAGTTTAACTAGGAGAAATGTGACACCCTCGCCATCTGAGGCGCACTATCCTGAGGTAACAAACTCAAAAGTCACGTAATGGCACACACTTAGTGTACGATCTGTAGTATTCCTCTCTCGAGGTTACGCTGATTATTTGTACGGCTAAAAGCACCGACTATTAGCTACATTGATCAATAGATCATTTGGTCAGATAGTGTAGTTAATGAACTTTGTTATTCTCAAACGAATATGGGTTAGTGTAAACGTTCACACTGGGTGGCTTGCGAGAATCCCGGTGAATGAGATGTTAGTGGATTAAGATTATTGTTTTAAGGGAAGTCAATAATTGAAAGAATTTCCTTGTTTTTCGAAATTCTGGACTTAATAACTAAAACATTGCCTGTTTATTTATTTTACAGTTTTATGGATATGGCATTCAACCACTTAACTGCTATTTTGAAAGACAATAAATTAACTGGAACCAACTATGTCGACTAGAGTCGTAACTTGGACATTGTCCTGACAGCTGAGCAGTACAAGTTTGTGCTCGCCGAAGTATGTCCAGATGTTCCTGGTGAGGACTCTCCTCAAGAGGATAGGGATGCCTATGCCTGGTGGAGAAAAGCAGATGAGATGGCGCGGTGCTATATTTTGGCCTCTGTGTCAAATGTGCTGCAACATCAACTTCATCCCATGGTCTCTGCATTCAACATGATGGCTCACCTAATGGAGATGTTCGCACATCAAGACAGGACTACTAGGAAAGCAGCCATGAGGAAGTTAATGAACACAAAGATGGCTGAGGGCGGATTGGTGAGAGATCATGTGCTACACATGATCAGTCACGTCAATGAAATAGAGGTGTTGGGAGGAGAAATCGACCCAGAAAGTCAGATAGATCCTCCAGAGTGTACCCTCTTTTTTTGAGCAGTTTCGAGTTAATTACAATATAAACCAAAGGGTTTACACTCTACCCGGGCTCTTAACTGATTTGGTGGCGGCCGAAGGCATTTTCCACGAGAAGAAGCAAGCTTTGGTCACATTGAAGCTTCAAGTTCTTCTTCTGCCTAAAGGCAAAAAGAATAAGAAGAAGAAGAATTCCAAGAAACTTGCTGCGAAGCCAAAAATCGCAAAGAAGAGCATGCCCAAAGGCAAGTGCTTCAAGTGCGGGAAAATGGGGCACTGAAAAGCGGATTGTCCAAAGCTTAAAGGTACGATAGTTTCTGCCCTAATTACTGAGACATGTTTAGCTGTGATTCCCACAGATACTTGGTGTGTGGATTCAGGCGCCACTGATCATGTTTGTAATTCTTTGCAAGGGTTCCAAATAACCCGGAAGCTTAGAGAGGGCGAGCTGGATATCTACATGGGCGACACTACAAGAGTGTCAGCAGAAGCAGTGGGAGTGGTCAATTTAAATTTTGAGAATTGTAGTTTAGAGTTAGTTAATTGCCTTTATGTACCGAGGTTTAGAAAGAACCTTATTTCGGTTTCTAAACTCTTGAAGAACGGTTATAAGTTTGTTTTTTCTAATGAGTCTGTATTTATTAGAAGAAATGGAAAACTTATTTGTTCTGGTTCATTCACTGACAATTTATTTGTGGTTAACTCTAATTCCCCTGTTGTGCAAAATATAGAAACAGATAGCTCTTTATCTAACATTAATAAGAGGAAGAAACCTTCGGAAATGAATCAAACCTATCTTTGGCATCTCAGGCTAGGTCATATAAACCTTAGTAGGATTCAGAGGTTGGTCAATAATGGACCTTTAGGTTCATTAGAGATTGACAGCTATGCAACCTGCGAATCTTGCTTGGAAGGTAAAATGACCAAGAGACTTTTTAAGGCAAAAGGTTATAGAGCTAACAAAGTATTAGAGTTGATTCATTCTGACTTGTGTGGACCAATGACGGTCCAGGAACGAGGTGGTTTTGAGTATTTCGTGACATTCACGGATGATTACTCAATGTAGAGGTACATTTACCTAATGCGTCACAAGTCCGAATATTTTGGCAAGTTCAAAGAGTTTCGGGCAGATGTGGAAAAGCATCATAGTATAAGTATCAAGACACTGCGTTCAGATCGTGATGGGGAGTACCTGTCCCATGAATTTCAAGATTACCTCAGTGAGGTTGGAATTCAGTTTCAGTTGTCTGCACCTGGCACGCCACAACAGAATGGTGTAGCAGAAAGAAGGAATCGGACTTTCATGGAAATGGTTAGGTTGATGATGAGCTATAGTGATTTTCCAAGTTTGTTATGGGGATATGCCTTAGAAACGGTGATGTATATTCTTAATCTTGTACCATCTAAAACCGTGCCTTCAACCCCAGTAGAGTTGTGGAATGGGCGCAAGCCCAGTCTAAGGCATCTCTGAATTTGGGGTTGCCCAGCACATTTGCTTAAGGCAGATACGACTAAGTTAGATGCGAGAACTGAATTAATGTTGTTTGTAGGTTATTCCAGGGGAACGAAAGGTGGTCTGTTCTGTAGTCCTAAAGAGGACTATGTTTTAGACCACAAGCCCAAGACTAAGATAGTACTAGAAGAGCTTAGGCAACAAACTACTAATCCTGATGCACCGGCACAAGTACATACACCACACACTGCACATGAGATCACAGATGATGCGCCTACACAGGTAGTGCCTCGTAGTAGTGGGAGGGTTGTAAGACAGCCCGACAGGTTCATTGGCGTGGGAGAGGCCTTAGACCTAGTCCCAAGCGCGCCTGAGCCTGACCCAGTTAACTACAATGAGACTCTTCGAGATAAAGATGCAGAATCTTGGCGTAAGGAAATGATATCCGAGATGGGGTAAATGGACCACAATCAAGTCTTGGAGCTTGTGGACCTGCCTGATAGGTTTAAACCCATTGGATACAATTGGGTCTACAAACGTAAGAGAGGACCTGACGGGAAGGTGGAAACCTTTAAAGCTAGGCTGGTGACGAAGGGGTATACTCAGAAAGAGGGAATCAATTATAAGGAAACCTTCTCCCCGGTAGCCATGCTTAAGTCGATCCGGATTCTCTTGGCCATAGCTGCTCATTTAGATTATGAGATTTGGCAGATGGATGTCAAGACATCTTTCCTGAATGGAAGTCTTGAGGAAACCATCTTCATGCAGCAACCAGGGGGATTCATTAAAAAAGGCTAAGAGCATAAGGTTTACAGGCTTAAGAGGTCCATTTATGGACTTAAGCAGGCATCCAGATCTTGGAACATCCAGTTTGATGAGGTAATCCAGTCCTTCGGATTTACTCAGTGTCTGGATGAGCAATGTGTGTATATCAGACGTGATGGAAACTCAGTGGTGTTTCTTGTGCTTTGTGTAGATGACATTCTATTGATTGGCAACAACAAGAAAGTGTTATTAGACGTAAAGGCATGGTTGTACAAGCAGTTTGATATGAAGGACTTAGGGGAAGCGGAATATATCCTTAGGATCAAGATAATTCGAGATCATAGGAAACGTTTGTTAACGCTCTCCCAAGCTTCGTACATAGATACGATTCTGGCCCGTTTTAACATGCAGAACTCCAATAAAGGTTTTCTACCTTTCAGACACGGAGTGTATTTGTCTAAGGAACAGTCTCCCAAGACTGTTGAGGAGATAGAGGCCATGAAGGCAGTTCCTTATGCTTCGGCAGTAGGAAGTCTCATGTATGCCATGTTGTGTACGAGGCCTGATATCTGTTATGCTATTGGCATGGTAAGCAGATATCAGAGGTTAGGAGTAACCCCGGGAAAGCCCATTGGGAGGCAGTAAAATGTGTTCTCAAGTATTTACACAGAATGAGAGACTAAGTTCTGGTCTATCAGGCGCCTGAGCTGGTACCCCAAGGTTACATAGATTTCCAACGCGACAGGGACAAGAGCAAGTCTACCTCAGGGTATGTGTTTACTCTAGGAGGTGGAGCTATAGTTTGGCGGAGTGTTAAGCAGAAATGCGTGGTGGACTCTACCATGGAGGCTGAATACGTTGGCGCATCAAAGGTAGCGAAAGAAGCAGTATGGCTCAAGAACTTCCAAGTGGACTTAGATGTGATTCCTGGTTTGCAGAAGTCTATCACGGTATATTGTGATAACAACGGTGCAGTAGCAAACTCGAAGGAACCACGAGCCCACAAGGCGAGTAAACATATACAGCGCAAGTACCACCTGATATAAGATATCGTAAAGCGGGAAGACGTGGTCGTGGCTAAGATAACATCAGCGGATAACCTTGTAGATTTGTTCACGAAGACATTGACTTCAAAAGGATTTGAGGCTCACGTGGAGGGCATTGGGATCAGATACTTAGGAGAGCCATGACAATTTTTCTAGATAGATAGCAGCAGGGTGTATAGGAGTTGTATGTAGATGTATACTTAAAGCAAAGCTTAAGTATTAGTGGGAGATTGTTGGAGTTGAATACATAAGCTATGCTTGTATTGTACATTTTTCCAATAATATATCAATTTATGTTTTGGTTATATTTTGTTGTGCATTAAATGTCCATTTATATTATGTAAGTAGATGATAAGGTGTCTTGTGTGACACAGTAGATCTCAGGTTGAAAGACATAATATATAAATGAGGTTCGTAACCGAAGCAATTTTGGACAAACTGTCATTTTAGGTTATTATGTGATTCGGATAATTAGTTTGTATAAACTAATTGAATCATATAGATATGCCCGGGGCGTATTGAACCTGATCATTAGGAATGATTTGTCTTGTACTGATTTAATAGACAAATCGTTCTTGGTATTCTGTCTCTTAATCCCTAGACTCGAGCAGGCATCAGGGTTAGACATAGTGTACTTTGATCTGCCAAAGGTTGAGGTCAATTCTGGCCAATAGTCCCGGTGGGTTGGTTACGCGTGTTTAGTTGCTTGGTGTGCTGCTGCTTGTCGAAAGGAAACCATGTACCGGTGTGTCGGGGGTGATGGTTCTCCCGAGATGAGCTCGTTATGTTTATTATACTAAACCCAGCTGGTGGACTTATGTCCGGTATAGTAAAAAGGTCGAGTGGTACTAGTCTCGGAATTAAAGAATTAATTAATTTATCAGTAAATTAATATATTAACGAGCACAATATCTTTGATGTGGGGAGATTATGAATAAATTAATTAAGTTGTTCCGGAAGTAATTTTGGTGTAGGATGGTAGTGCCAAAATTAATCCGTTAGTGGTACGATTAATTTTGTAATGAGTTAATTGAATATGTAGAATTAATTAATTGATTAATTATTCCTAAGGGTTAATTAAGTAATTAACAAAGTGGAATTAATTAATTAATTAATTAAGTCTTAAGTTTCAATTAGAATTAGGAAATCCTAGAGATTAGGAAATCTAGTAAGATTTGGTTTATCCTATCAGATTGGTTACCTAATTGGATTTGGAAACAATTAATTATCTAAACCCATTAGGAAGACCAATCCTAAACCAACTTCGGGTCTCTCTTGTAACTCTATATATAGACAAGGGATTAGCTATTCAAAATATACAATTCAATAGATTCATAATTCAAGAATCTAGAGAGATAAAATCCTAGAGAGAGAAATAATTATTTCTCCCTCGAAGTCGAATTTTCCAAAGTTCTAGGCGGCTGCTCTCTCTCCTCCAAAACTGGCGGCCGGTTTTACATTACTTTGGCGGCGCATGGTTTTTAGAGGGCTGTGGCGATCGAGCTTTGGGGCGGCGCATGTAGCGCACGGGCAGGAGGCGGAGGGCGGGTTTTTCTCCGACGAGGTTTCCGATGCAGTTTTTATGTTGATTGCTGATCAATTGAGTTCTAGATCGTTGTCCACACAACGTGAAATCAAATTCTTGAATCAAACGAGCGATCACCTGAGTTCACGCTTCGAAGGTACTTTTCTAAGATTCCGCTTTTAATTAGAAATTTTTGTTGCGTGGTAAATCGAATAAGTGCAAACCCAGATCCTGCGCAATGTTATTTCAAAAGGGTTGAAATAGTGATTGTGCTAGTGTCTAGGCCTGGCCAGAGATTCCGATTCTGGAATGCATAGCACGAAAGTGAGTTTCTGGCTAAGCCCGGGCAGATAATCTTTCACCAACACCAAGAATCATGATTCATCCTAAAACACCAAGAATCCCTTTATACCACCTACAATAGGTGCATAATCATAACACAATTAACCCCAAAAACTAACTAATTATGCACCTATCAGTCTATATCATATACAATAGTGTTTCATGAATTATTTTTTTATTATAAGAATTTCATAAGGATTTTATATGAACAAAAATTGTAGTTTATATCAAATAAACATCACTTTATATTATATCATATACAATCGTATTTTATATCAATAAAAAAAAAGTTTATATCAACCAAAATAGCACTTTATATTAATCACTCTATATCATGGCGTTAGAGTTTTTAGGCTTAGTTTACATTATGCAATCATTTCCTTTACTCATTTATAGAATGTTAAGATTGTTAACCGTTTAATTCACACTATTTTCGTGAAGTCAACACTCTACTTCTTTGTACAAAGCGTAAGTGTATACTTCACATTGGGTTTGGAACTAGGGGTTTTTAATTTAGTACTTTTTTCTTTGAGCTAAAATTATCTAAATTTCATACAGAAAAACATAAATTACTAAATTCATAAGACACGTTCGTGCCCATCTCAACTCGAAATGACTTACATACCCAGAAGGTATATCATGTACCAATGGTACATGTACCTACTACTATATATAGTAAAGTTTTGCATGACAGTTGTACACTTACTAAATATAGTAAGTTTCACCGACGCGCGCGTTTTTTTCCTCGCTGAGTCAACAACGTCTCAGAATAACTGCCGCAACGTCTAAAAAATAACTGTCGCAACGTCTACATTCATGCATGTCACAACGTCTTCTAACACTACCGCAACGTCCCATACGTCCAAAAAATAACTCCCACAATATCCAAAAAAATTTACATCCAGACATGTGAATTTAAACTGAATTTTTCACATAACACCTTCCACAACGTCTCCTAACACTGCCGCAACATCCCCGTACATCCAAAAAAAACTGCCGCAATGTCAAAAAACATCTACATCCAGGCATGTAAATTTAAACTGAATTTTTCACTTAACACCTTTCACAACGTCGCCTAACACTGTCGCAACGTGTCCGTACGACCAAAAAACAACTGCCGCAATGTCCAAAAATATCTACATCCAAACATGCAAATTTAAGCTGAATTTTTCACATAACACCTTCCACAATGTCTTCTAACACTGCCGCAACTTCCCCGTACGTCCAAAAAATAACTGCCGCAACATCCCCGTACGTCCAAAAAATAACTGTCGCAACGTCCAAAAACGTCTAAGCTGATTTTAGAAATGTAAAAAATGGATACCATTTAAGTAACTATTAGTAGGAAAAAACAAAAAAAAATGTCAGGGATGAGACTCGAACCCTAGTCATTTTAGTCTTGTGACTCTCCAAAATTCAATTTCCATTAATCCACTTAAAGTAAGTTGACATTTAATTAAACTTTTTTGTACATGTCATTTAAAAGACCACTATTGTCAATATTGAATTTCCCATCTCCCAATATATAGGTCAGTAGAACCCCGGAGGAACAAAATTTTCATGTAGGCAAAATGTAAAAAAATATTTTTTATACATGTTAAATGTTTCGTCGAAAGTTCAAAAAACCCTTGAAGTTATTAAAAATCTTCCGTATCTTTTAAAATACGGCATTTTTTGGAGTTTTGAGCGGCCCTTCAGCAGTTTGTGGATGGATAGCTCTCGAAAAGTTATATGAAATCACAAAAAAATCATCTAAAACAGATCACCGAGCGCAAAGTAATGACCCTTTAAAGTTTTTGTCCAAAACCACACATTTTCCAATGTTTGACCCATCTCCAAACACCCGTCTGCTATGTCCATTACGTAGATCTTGTCGAGAACATCAAATCGACTACTCATACGTTCAAATCGGACAATCGAATGCGGAGTTATGCCCTCCCAAACCATCCCTGCAATACAACTTCATCTCATATATGACACATTCCACAATGTCTCATAACACTGCCACAACGTCTCCGCACGTCCAAAAAAAAACTGCCGCAACGTCTACATCCAGGCATGTGGTGAAATTTTCACATAACACCTTCTACAACATCTCCTAATACTATCGCAACGTCCTCGCACGTCCAAAAAACAACTGTCACAAAGTCTACATCAAAGCATGTGAACTTAAGCTGAATTTTTTCACATAACACCTTCCACAACGTCTCCTAACACTGCCGCAACATCCAAAAAATAACTGCCGCAATGTCCAAAAACGTCTACCATTTTTATTTTTATTTTTTTCATGTGGGACTAAATTAATTGGAATATAACTACTACCACCATGTCCAAAAATAACTACCACACCACGTTTACATCCAAACATGTGAATTTTAACTGAATTTTTCATAGAACACAGTCCACCACGTCCCGCTACGTCCAAAATACAAAACAGCAACGTCCCGTTACGTCCAGTTACATCCCGCTACGTCCCGCTACGTCCCATTACATCCCGCTACGTCTCGTTACATCCCGCTATGCCCCGTTACGTCTAGTTACGTCCCATAACAACTTCTACCACGTCCAGCAGCGGGGGAAGGAATCAAAAGCAACCCATTTCACATGAAAGTGTCAATACCTCATAAAAATATTTATATATCACATTTCGGAGTAATAGAGCATTATTGAAGAAGAAAACACGAATAAAACATCATTAATACATTATGCAATATCAAATCGTGAAAATAAGGTTTCGTAAATCCATCATATGCAGTACATACTTTATGATGTGATTTTTTATGAAGAATAAGTTATTTTTGAAGAAAAAGAAAAGATTTTTGAACAGGAATAAGTAATTTTTTAAGAAGTGATTTTTTTCGTTGTATTTGATGTTGTTCGTCAAAAAATACAATTGTCGGATCTCCGTTAAATCTGTGTTTGGATGAAAATTTTGATTAAATGCGGTTTCGAATGGATTACGGCGAAAAAGAATAATTTGAAGAAAAATAAGTGATTTTTGAAAAAGAAGGAAATAGATTTTTGAAAAGAAGAAAAAAATAGAAAAACGTGTATTTCACTTTCTTATAATGAAAGTGATGATATATTACTAAGTACATGTACATGTACCTAATGGTAGAGAATATAATTTGCGTTACTCACCCAAGAAAAATGCCTATAAATATAATTCCGAACGAGCCATTAAAATAAGTCATTTTAGAGTGGTTACAGGGCAATTGAACATTAGCCTTCAATCTCACGATTGTTAGCTGAGTGGAGGTTTCGAACCCACCAACCCTTATCATACATTAAGCTGAAATTAACACGTAAACGAGCCAAAAACGAACATGTATCATAGCGAGCCATCATTGCTCCATGTTAGCGGGGCCACATAGAGAGGTGGGGGGTGGGGGGGGGGGGGGGGGGTTTGTTAATTTATATGGTGATATTTTATTCATATCCTAAAAATAGTAAATTGTTAGGATATTTTAATTCTTTTAAGGGAAGAGATGCGCGGCGATTTAATGACGCTGAATAGCAAGCCGCGGGCATTTTTGTTCGTTTTCATTCTTTCTCTTAATATTATATTATTTCTATTGTGTTTTTTTGTCTTCTTCCCTGAAACTTTTTTTCGTCCTTTTTTTAAATAATTCAGTACTTTTTTCTATGTTTTTCAATTTTTTAAAATAAATGATTAAAAAATATTTTTAAATTATTTTTAAATTATTTAATTTTATATATTGTAATATGATATCTATAGTCTGTTGATCTGATGTCTATATAATCATGATTTGATCCCCCTTGTAAAGTATGTTTTAGTTCTAGTGTATACTTTCTTTTATATTTTTGATCTAATATCTATAGTCTGTTGATCTGATGTCTATATAATCATGATGTGATCTTCTTTGTTACGTATGTTTTAGTTCTATTGTATGATTTCTTTTATATTCTTGATCTGATATATATAGCCTGTTGATCTGATGTCTAGTATTATCTGATCTGATGTCTATAAAATCATGATGTGATCTCCCTTGTTAAGTATGTTTTAGTTCTATTGTATGATTTCTTTTATATTCTTGATCTGATATCTATAGTCTGTTGATCTGATGTCTATATAATCATGATGTGATTTCCCTTGTTAAGTATGTTTTAGTTCTATTGTATGATTTCTTTTATATTCTTGATCTGATATCTATAGTCTGTTGATCTGATGTCTATATAATCATGATGTGATCTCCCTTGTTAAGTATGTTTTAGTTCTATTGTATGATTTCTTTTATATTCTTGATCTGATATCTATAGTTTGTTGATCTGATGTATAGTATTCTCTGATCTGATTTCTATATAATCATGATTTGATCTCCCTTGTTAAGTATGCTTTAGTTCTATTGTATGATTTCTTTTATATTCTTGATCTGATATCTATAGTCCGTTGATCTCATGTCTAGTATTCTGTGATCTGATGTCTATATAATCATGATGTGATCTCTCTTGTTCAGTATGTTTTAGTTCTATTGTATGATTTCTTTTATAGTTTTGATCTGATATCTATAGTCTATTGATCTGATATCTACTGTCTTATTTTTTTTAAAAAAAAGGTTGTGTGTCAAAAGAAAAATTTGTACTACTGTCTTATTTTTTTAAAAAAAAAGATGTGTAAAAAAAAATTCTGTAACGCGCAACTATAGAGCGTTATTATAGCGCGTTACTGTAGTGCGCTACAGTAAAAGTAAAATTCACGGTGGTCCTATGGTCTATCGTATACGAACTCGTGGTGGGGCACCTCAAAATTTTAAAAATACTCTTGATAGGTTAAAATTTTTTAATGTATTTAAATTATTGCGCCACTTAAATTTACAAGATAAAAGAGAAAAAGTAAAATTAACAAAAAAAAATTTATTAAAAAATTAATTAGATAAAATATTAAAAATAAAATTTTATCCCAATAACTAATTTTAAAGTTTATCTTGATAAGAAATTCTATATCTACATGATAGTACCAAATAATGAGATATTAAAAGAATATATTATTTAAGTATTTTTCATTTTCATAATAATTTTTTTTGTTACTATTAAGTTAAAATTTAATGCTATTCTTATGCCAAAAATATATATGTTTATTAAAATATTTTAAATTAATAAATAACACTTTTTGAAGACATGAGGATTTTGTAACATAAATAATAAGTAAAAAAATTAATTTTGACATAAAATAGTAAATTAATAAATTAATGTTTATTTTCTTATATTTCATTTTAAAAAATGACATTTTATGCGTTAATTTAAAATATGGATACTATTAAAGTAAATTTTTATAAAATTTTATTATATACTATTTTAATAACAATAATATTTTTTTTATATTTATGCCTTATAAATTGTTGTTATATAATATTTTCTAAATATTTTGCAAATCTCGTAACATTGTTAGTTCGAAAAGAATCCAGAAGTTATACAAGATTTGTAGTAGCTCCGGATGAAGTAAAAAAATGACTAAATCATGATGTGAAAGGAAAGTACTTCTCTCTTCTCTCTGCAATGTACGGACATAGAAGGCGTTGTCATCTTTTTATCAAAAAAATAATAAATTTGCCCCACCAATACGAAGGGCTTGGCCCGCCCCTGAAGCACGATATTCCACATAAAGGAAGGAGTGACTTCTTTTATCAACGACCACCAAGGCAATATTAATATGATTACAAATCATAGCCGTATTCTAATTGACTCTTGCATTTGCCTATTTTTATCTGTAAATATTTCTTCTTTGATAATGAATTTTAATAGTCTCTCCGTCTAAAATATAAAAGATTATTAGTTTTGATTAAAAATATAAAGAAATTGTAATTTTAAATGAAAGTATGAAGAGATGCATGAATTGTGTTTTTTACGTTCTTCATCTATTAAAAATATATTAAATTATTATCTTGTACTACTTGTAAATTTGTCCAATTTATTAATTAAGTGACTTATATATATTTTAGTTTCATTAGCTATTAATAACTTGATTTAATCATTTTAAATACCGATGACGATATGTAAACGTTAGTGTGACAGTTCATGGGGTTAGATTGGTATCAAGTGGGCTTGTTTTAGTAAGTATTATTATAAAATATATTTTTAATGCACTTTTGTCTATACAAAACTACTCTTTTGCACCTCCTCGTTCGGTCATTAATCATGTAGAATGCCTGTGCTAACAGTTTTTATGGAAAGCAGGTTCTTTTGGCGCTCGACAACATTGGCGGAGATGGAACAAACTGACATTACCCACCAAGGAAAATGGCATTGGCATTAGGTAACTATTTGCTATTGTTGCTGCCTTTTCAATGAAATTATGGTGGCGGTGGAGAGTTGGGGATGGGGTTTGGGCGCAATTTATTAATTCCCTTTCCTTCTCAGCACGTCTTAAAATCTCTTGGCGATGGGTGTGAAAAATATCTTATTAAGCAGCAAGTGCCACGGAAATATTGATTGGCTCGGGTACTCCATCTTTTTGGTTTGATAATTGTGCAGCTGTTGGAGTTCTATGGAATAATTCTTTTTCTCCACCTTTCCCAGAATTGTCGATTGTGGAGTTTTCTTATTGACAAGCAGACTTACTTGGATTTATTTGCCCAATTCATTGATTTGGGCACTAAATTGTGGCTTACTGCTGCAGTGGTTAATTTTTATCATGGTCAGGATAAACTGATATAGCAGGATTCACCATCTGGGAATTTCTCTTAAGTCGGCATATTCCCTTTGTCGATATCAGCAACCTCAGACCTTTTTATCCTTGGCGATTTGGTCGGCGTGGCTACCCCCAAAAATATCATGCTTCGCATGGAAACTCTTCAATTATTTGCCAGCCTTTCCAGAGAAGATTAGTCTTATGGGCAGAGCAGTATTTCCAACATGGTGCTCATTATGCCATGTAGAAGTAGATTCCCTTGAATATTGTTTTTTTTATTGTCGAATTGTGATTCCAGCTTGGCAATTCTGGTCGGGTTTTTTGGGACTTTGAAGTCATGGAAGGGTGGGATTAAATTCCTTTCGACTATGGTGGCGGGATTTTAGTGTTTGCCGGCTTCTTAATCGGCTACAGGTTGTCATACCAATCTTCTTAATTTGAGAAATCTCGAAGACCAGGAACAAGAGTATCTACGAGGGGGTGCATCTGCAGAATTCTCAGTTCCTTAATCGGACAATATTTTGAACAGTCGCAGATTGGTTTTGAGCATACAGTCCACCGCAGCAACTGTTTCGGAGTATAGATTTATTTGGAGAGTTTTTCATCTACACCTCCCCCGCCCAAAGCCTCCAAGCATTCGGGTAGTTCAATGGAAGGCTGGTTGCTTCTCCTTTTGTATTGAATAGTGATGGGTCTTTCTTGCGTAATGGGCATGACGACTGGGGTTATATTTTGCATATGAGTAGTGGACGATTGATTCATGCGGCAGCAGGATCTATTTTACAAGGGTCAGTTCTTAATGCAGAAATCCTGGTTGTTCTGCATGGCCTTCGATATTGTAAAACTTTGAATTCGAGTGGGGTACAAGTTATGTGCCACAACTTGCTTTTGGTAAGGATGATTACGGGCAGTGCACCTTTCCAATGGAGGATGTGGACAGAGTTGAATGAGATAACAGCCTTAGTGCGCGATATGGATAGGGCTGTTTTACATATTTTTAGAAAAGCTAATTTTCCGCCAGACTTCCTTGCTTTCTTGGGGTCGGCTGGTGAATCTGCAGGTTCTGATCTTCTTAACGGCATGCCACAAAGATTAAAGGGACTCATTTAGTTAGATATGCAAGCTGTCCCTACTATGAGAGTGTCGAAATAGCCTTTTATATTGTAATAGATAGTGGCGCTTTGACGTATTGGTGGCTGTATTAGTTTTTTGCGTTTCGTGCATATTGGCGACTGTATAGTTAAGAAGGGAATGGCAGGACTTAGCATAAAGTAGAGCTCGGGGTTAGGCACGACACTGCCCCTTGTACTTGATTTTATCCTTTTTTTTTTTTTTTTTTTTCAATAAGAGGGTAATCAATCCCCCCGTTCTGCCTTATCCGCTCGGACTTGTGGGACTGTTTTCATAAAAAATAAATAAAAAATTAATGCACTTTTAAGTATTATCAAAATTTATTATTTTTATATCTAGATTTTAAGGGAGAGGTCAAAGACTATATCTAATGAGAGAAAAGAGAAAAAAAAACACCCCCATCTTTTTATTTGGACAAGACGGAATTTTTATCCAAAAGGGAATTAAAAATAATGTGTGGACTGAAGGGAGGAAAAATTTAGAAGTGTGGACATATAGGGGCCTATCGGATTCTTAAAATCCGAATATCAAAAAATTTAGATTTTAAGAATCCGAAAAACTACGAAAATCTATTTTAATTAAATACTAATGAAGCTAAGTAATTATATTAAAAAATTTCGGATTTTACAAATCCGAATATTGTGGACGGTCTACCACGTCTCAGAACAAGTAGCGTCACGTCTCAAAAAACATGCACCACGTCCAAAAACGTCTACATCTAGACATGTGATTTTAAACTGATTTTTTCACAATAACATCTCACCTCGTCTCATAACAACTAGAACCACGTCCAAGAATGTCAACATCCATGCATGTGAATTTAAACTGATTTTTTTCACAAATACAGTCTACCACGTCTAAGAACAACTAGCACCACGTCTAAAACAACAAGAACCACGTCCAAAAAGTCTACACCCAGACGTGTGAATTTAACTGATTTTTTTCACAAAGACAGTCCACCACGTCTCAAACAACTAGCACCACGTCAAAAACAACTAGCACTTCGTCCAGAAACGTCTACATCCATGCGTGTGAATTTAAGCTATTTTTTTCACGAAGACATCTAGTACCACGTCTCAGAACAACTAGAACCACGTCTCAAACAACTAGCACCACGTCTAGAAACGTCTACATCCATGCTTGTGAATTTAAAATGATTTTTTCACAAAGACAACTAGCACCACGTCTCAGAACAACTAGAACAACATAAAAGATAACTAGCACCACGTCTAGAAACGTCTACATCCATGCGTGTGAAAATTTTAAAATGAATTTTTTCACAAATTGGAGGTAATACTTGGAGATATTGTTGTACGAATTGCGTTGTGTAAAATTGATACACGAATACAACATTATTAATACATTACCAAAGAACATCGAAATATAATTGAACAATAATATATAAAATTTTCCAAAATAATAGTTAAATAAGATAAATACTAAATGTCTAACTAAATATCCAAAAGGAATACATAATGTCTAACTAAAACCATAGCGAGAGGGTTGTCGAGACGCCTGTCTTCTACCAACCCTCTTAGCAACAGGGCCAGTACTCGAACCTGAAGGTTGAGGACCGCTACCTCCAAATCCATGGCCACCTCCACTACCACCTCCACCTCCACCATCTGGACCACGTGGCGGCGAATCACCATCATCATCGTCATCATCCATAGGCTCCACATGTACATCCTTTCCTATAATGACCCTCCTTTTTCTACCCCCTCCAGTTGGAGGGGGCGTGCCTTGAAATGCGGGCTAGATGTAGTGCCTGTGTGAAATATGGTGGATCATCGACGAAGATTTGTGAACCATCAGGATCCTCGTATTCTGACATTTGTGAAGGAGCAAGTGTGAGTACATTGTGTAGAGAGTTGGACAACTCATCTATGTACTGCACAACTTCAGGTTGAGCGTCATGCCTTCGGAGGTAGTGACTCTGGAAATCAAGGGTCCTATTGTACCAGTCACCCATGCATTTCGCCTACAAACAGAACATAATACAAAATCATATAATAGTACTAAGAAATAGAAAATATCAATTATACTAAATATGAAATAAATAATGGAACACAACATGAAGATAATATTAATAATTTAAAAAATCATATAAAGGAGAAAAATTAGGAAATTTATTACAAACTTACATATACTTTGACACGTGCCATCGCGCCACGGTATTCATCTGTCCTCGGGTCATCATTGCTGAGTCTGACGGTCCGGCGGTTGAAAACTATAGTACTCAACATCAGCCTGTGGAGGGACTCTTGAACAGCTTCAGGTAAGTACTGATTTGTCATCCTATCTCGCCAGATATGACATTGTCTGGAACGTTCCAACCCCAAGTGGATGTACCCCTTCCATTGCATTCCCTTGCTGTGATTTCTTTCGTATACCTCAGCATTCAATGGGAAAATCATGGGGTCGTCAGGAATGGGCTGATGGCATCCAAACTGCCGGAGTACCCTATTAGACTCGTGAGGCTCGTAGGCGTCCCAGTAAATAAGTATCGTACGGGACATCCAACAATGCCTACCCTCACGACAGTACTCAGGGAGGTAGTCCAACATGTTATCCTCAAGGTACGGCTCCCATAGAAACTTAAAAAAATAAATAGAAATGTAATTAATAATAAAATAAATATAATAATATATTAATACGAAAAGAATTTATAAAATATATAAACGTACCTCATCTTCTCGAAGACCCTCTAACTGGTCTCTATACGTCGGCAAGCAGTGATGACTGGTGCTATCAAGCTTCTTGGTGACGTGCCATTGATCGGCTAACGGACAACCATTTGAAGGTCGAATAGACGACAAAACTCTACCCGGCCTGATGCAACAAATGAGTTCCCAAGCCCAAACCTAAAAAATAATATTGATATTGAAATTGATATGAGCATAAAAATGAACCGGACAATTTGGACAAACAAAATTGTATACAGAATATTTATACCTGTAAAAGGAGCAAACAACCGGTGATGTCGTTTGCAGTGTGTCTCCAACCCTTGCAAAGGTCTCAGTAAAGACTGCATAGAGCGGCTAACCCCCAACTATGTGCTCTACACACATCGGGATCATCTATATTCTGAAGGAGATATAGAGGGGTGAAGTTTCCTGCCGTGTCAGGAAACAGCAATTCGTATGCGATGAAAAGAATGTAGCACCGCGCCCTCTGTATGTACTCCATCTAAGTAGACCCTTGTTGCGGTAGTTGATGATGGATGACATTCTTAAGAGCCTTGGTATTCAGCGAGCCGCTCCTAAAATGTCCGTGCTCCGAATAAAATCCCAAAACCCGTGCACACTCTTCTTGCCATTCCTCGGTGGTCAACTTAACAAGGTTACCCGTAACGGGCTCCCCATCTATGAACAGGCCCAATAATACCTGGACATCCTGCAACGTCACCGTTGCCTCGCAGAATGAGAAGTGGAATGTATGTGTCTCCAGCCGCCACCTCTCAACCAATGCAGTAATTAATGCATGGTCCAATTGGATTGACCCGACACGGGCAACGCCCCCAAATCTGAACCTGTCGAGTTCCATCCAAACTTGCTGTGGTTCGTTGTTTAGAGGATCCCACAGGCCGCCATCACTTCGGAGACACTTGAGTGTACGCGTACGAAATTGATCCTCGTCAAGGTACACGCTCTGCGCTCTGTGCGATGACTGTAAATACAGTAATTCCGGATCGATCGGCCCCGGATTAAGAAATTGTGCACGATATTTAGAGCTTGAGGAGGCCATTTATAACGCACCTACTAACACATGTTTTTAATAATTAATTGAAAAAACACAATTTCGACGGCATAATGGCAGCAAATACATTTTTCCAAATTCCCAAACAGTAATAAATTCAAAAACAATACACACATTCTAATAATACAATTATAATATGAAATCAATAGAAAATCTGAATTATGTTAAAACACTCCCAATATATAGCATAATACATAATCACAATAATTAGTATAAAAATCCAAATGTACGTATCAATTTATAATATTTGTGAAATTAAAATCAACAAATGTAGTAAAAATAAATAAACAAATAATAATAATAATAATAATAATAATAATAACAATTGAAAAAATTGTAAAGTAAAAATTCAGTATATTTGCCAATAAAAATGCAAAATTCCGGTGAGTAAGTGGTGGAGGGGTGGTCCGGCGAAAGATGTCGAAACGAACGAAAATTGGTGGGTTTTGTAGATTTTAACAAGAGAAGTACTTTGGTGGAACCAGATTACTCAAACACCGGCCAAAATTTTATAAATCTAAGAAAAGGTGCTAAATTGGGTTTTTTTGGATATAGAGAGAACAAAGCTAAAATCAGGAAAATATGATATGGTGTTGTTCCTTGTGTTGTGGTGAACCTTTTGACCGATTTGGATATGTTTTTTGAGCATTGGATGGGCGGATTTGAATTTTCTGTTTTGGGCTTTTCTAAAATCGCGGGTGATAGATGGAGGAAGAAGAAGGGAAGAAAATGAAGAAGAAAGGAAGGCCCGCGGGGGTAAATAAGTTCGGGCATAATTTGGATGATTAAAATCCGAATTTCAGATTTTAATTATCCGAACTAAAACAGAATTTGAAATTTCCCAGGCGACAAGATGTTTCGGATTTTAGAAATCCGAAACATTTTTTGAGCTACTGACTTCGCCATTAGCTTCAAATATGTTTCGGATTTTAGAAATCTGAAACATTTTTGGATCTACTACCTTGGGAAATTTCAAATTCGGGAATAGTTCGGATGATTAAAATCCAAATTATCATCCGAATTATTCCCGAAATTATTAGCTCCAACTAGAACAACGTCTCAAAAAACTAGCACCACGTATAAAAAAACTAGCTCCGCGTCTTAAACAACTAGCACCACGTCTCAAACAACTAGAACCACATCTCAAACAACTAGCACCACGTCTCAAACAAATAGAACAACATCTCAAACAACTAGCACCACGTCCAAAAACGTCTACAAAAAATTCACAAATGCAAACCGCTAAGACATTGTTTCTCAACATCAATTCATCATGTTTTTGGTAGTGAACTTAAATTCACCATGCCAAACCCATATATTAACCAAAACATACAATAACAACATCAATTGATCAATTCTACCATACATTAACCAAAACATACATCAAATTCCTTTACAGTTCATGGTCATAAATTCTACCAATCCTTGTTCTATCTGACGGAGGATGAGATATTGGACACATTCTAGCACGATGGTCCGCACTACTACACTTACTGCATTCGCCATTTCGTTGCCGTCCATGGCGATCCATTTGGCCTTTATACCTCCGCTTCTGTAGCCTACCCGATCCAGGATCACAGTGAACTATTAATCTTTGATAATCGGGAATCAACTTCCAACCAACGTCTCATAGCCAATGAACTTTCGAAGGGATGGGTATAAAACTGGTATTACCAAATTGCTTCTTCCAATTTCTCACGGTAAGGAATTCGTCAACAAGATTTGCACCATTTTCACCAATAGCACGACACACTGCTAATGCATGGGAACAAGGTATTCTGTATGTTTGCCACTTGTGACATGTACATGTGCCAGCTGCAAAACACACAATGTGGAAGTTTCCCCTCTTACCATCAAAACGCACACGTGTTTTTACCCTGAAAATTTTGTTCTCCCAATCATATGGCTCTACTTGATGTCCCCCAGCGCGGATCTCATACTCCGTGAATGTTTGCCACAACACAGGAGGAAATGGTGATTTGCATTTACGAATTTCATCATGTTCAGTCCGATATATCTCTTTAGTTTTTCGGAAAGTGGACTCAATGATTGATCGTATTGGAAGAAACCGGATGCCTTTCAGAGCACTGTTGTAACTTTCTGACATATTCGTCGTTAAGTTACCCCAGCGATGGTATCCGTCGTGAGCCAAACTCCATTTTTCTTTACCAATTTCCATCATATAATGGTACGCACCCTCATTGTATTGGAACATCTTGGCAGCAACTCTATCAAACTTTATAGGTTGACACCTTGACCCAATTTCCCAACACAAACTGTTTAATCTATTGCCCCGGTTATACTTCATTACATTGCTTCTAACGTGTCGCAGGCAAAATTTGTGGTAACCTGTGACACCATCTTCCCATTCATCCATGTCTCTAAAAGCAGCTATTAATCCAAGACACCGATCCGATATCACAATGTCGGTCTTTCACCAAAGACATGATTAATGAGGTGTTTAAGGAAAAATGTCAAACTTTCAGTAGATTCTTCATCAACCAGGGCAAATGCAAATGGCAGCAGACGACGTGCAGCTGTAACAGTGATGGCCATGAGTAACTTCCCCTTGTATGCACCCCTCAAATGTGTCCCGTCAATACTCACAACCGGTGGACAAAATCTGCCAAACGTGCGCCTAGGTGGACCGAATGACCAAAACACACGTTCCAATATCCTTTCTGATTCAAGCGGCCCTTGTAGAACTTCCCATTCTACAATCATCCCTGGATTTGAATATTGTAAAGCAGTAACAAATCTACATAAACCAACCATTAAAAATATCAATTAATAATTACCAACTAACCTTTAATTTCAAATATAATTGAAATAAAATTTAAACTTTAAAAACTTACCTTGGCAACTCCACGATATTGGACACCCAACCACCAAATGCAGTTTCGATGGCTTTCCGTCGGGCATGTCATACTTTCTTCTTATTACGTCAAATTTTAACTGGTTTTTCACATCATTTATAATTGCAGCAACACTATACTCCGGATCTTTTTCAATTTGACTCATTATTAGCGGGGCTATTGAGTCCGCTGTCACGTTACAGTGGTCGTTTCCATCAGAAATCCCTATGCAGTTGTGAGTCGGACACCAAACACTCACTTCCAATTTACTGTTAGAGCAATTTCTTTTAGACACCCTAATTCTCCATCGGCTGGAGGATGTTTACGACTTTTACATTCGACACACCATGTGTTTGTATTGCTCTCAACCTTCACAAATTCCCAAACCCTCGAGAGGTTCCATGCAGTTATGGCTCGTTGTGCTTGTTTCTTGTCTTTGAAAACAGTTCCCAATTTTATACTATCGGGATTACCATTATATATGGGCAAAGCATATTCATCTCGATCAAGGACATACCGATCTTGCTTACCGATATCAGAGTAGACGAAATGTCCCGTTCCCGGCCCGCTAAACTCTTCATCACTTTCATCAGTACTGAACTCGGTAGAGTCAGAACAAAAATCACTATCGGATGTATGGACATCGTCAATAGTATAATCCATGTCACCTGGCATCTCTTGAAAATCATAACGGAAGTCGGAATCATATTGAGCTTCTTCACCCTGGGAAGAACTCGAACCAACATTTCGCCTACCAACTCTTTCGGATTGCTCAATTTCCTCAATCCTCACATTCACATGAATAAAACTATATGCTCGAAAAGTATAAATTAAATCCAACATATCATCAGAAGTTATTACCACTTGTTGCATCGACCCATCTAGTTTAAAGAACGCTATAAGTTTTATTTTCATATAATTCTTTGACCGCCCAATTACTTCGCAAATACTTTCTACAAAATCATCCCTTGACATTCTACGAGTGACGGATAATGTATGATCCGGATTTGGCCGGTTATCAACACCAAACGTAGATGTCCAATAGAAATTAAACACATACGGATCATTAAATTCCATTTTACCTGTAAATCACACAAATTTCATTATAACAATTAACTTTATATTTTCTTTATCTCAATTTATTATCAATTAAAATTTTAAACCACAATCCATGAAACAACCCAAATAATTATAAACAGCCAACTTACAAATAATCATATTTAAAATAGTAATTAAATTTCATGAAACAACCCAAAATATTATAACCATTTCACAACAATGAGATAATATTATTTTAAATGTAATTTACTTACCACTAACGACTAATCATATTTAAATTCGTAATTAAAATTCATGAAACAACCAAGATATTATAAACAATCAATAACAATATGATAATATTATTTTAAATGTAATTTACTTACCACTAATGACTAATCATCTTCAAATTCGTAATTTAAATAATTACACTACTAATTACCATTACTACTCATTATAAAATCCACAAAATTTACACAAATCTTAGTCATTCACTACTAATACATGTATTTGCAAACCACATTTCATCAACTACTCAAAAATTATCATCTAATCACATCAAAATATCATCTAATAATATGAAAATTGTATGAATAATGAAGTATCAACCATAAAACACTTAATTCTTGACTTACGTTAGTACGCTATCACCATGTGACGTAGATTTAAGGAGAAATTTAGCTGGAATCCCAAAATATGTAGAACAAAATTTTCTGGCCACTAGAGAGAGAATTTTGGTGGAAGGAGAAGAAGAGAATATGGGAAAATAGCTAGGGTATTGGTTTTTATAGTACCCAATACAATTCAGATTTGTAAAATCCGAATCTTAAAAATTCGGACATGTAAAATCCGAATCTTAAATAATTCGAAATTTACAAATCCGAATTGTATTATGGAACAATGATTGAACAAATTTTTTAGGAAATTCAGAAATTATTAATATATGGATTTTGAAATTTCGAATTTTAATTGCAGGTTTTATTTATTCTTCATTTTATTCTTCCTTTTTTATTTTTTTTCCTTTTACAATATAACTTATAAATTCACACGCATGGATTTAGACAGATTTTTTCACAAAGACAGTCTATCACGTCTTAAACAACTAGAACCACTTCAAAAACAACTAGCACCACGTCCAAAAATGTCTACATCCAGACATGTGAATTTAAACTGATTTTTCACAAAACAACTCACATCGTCTCAGAACAACTAGCACCACGTCCAAAAACTTCTACATCCATGCATGTGAATCTAAACTGATTTTTTTTCACAAACACAGTCTACCACGTCTCAGAACCACAAGCACCACGTCTCAGAACCACAAGCACCACGTCTTAAAAAACTAGCACCACGTCCAGAAACGTCTATATCCAAACATGTGAATTTAAACTGATTTTTTACAAAACATCTCATCTCGTCTCATAACAACTAGCACCACGTACAAAAATGTCTACATCCATGTATGTGAATTTAAACTATTTTTTTTTTACAAAGACAGTCTACCACATCTCAAACAACTAAAACCACGTCTCAAATACCAAGCACCACATACAAAAACATCTACATCCATGCATGTGAATTTAAACTGATTTTTTTTCACAAAGACAGTCTACCATGTCTCAAACAACTAGAAATACGTCTCAAACAATTAGCACCACGTCCAAAAACATCTACATCCAGACATGTGAATTTAAACTGATTTTTTCAAAAAATATCTCACCTCGTCTCAGAACAACTAGCACCACTCCCAAATTCACTTGAATGGATGTAAACGTTGCTGAACGTGGTGCAAGTTTTTTGAGACGTAGTTCTAGTTGTCTGGGACGTGGTGGACTGTCTTTATGAAAAAATCAGTTTAAATTCACACACATGAATGTAGACGTTTATGGACGTGGTGCTAGTTTTTTTTACGTGGTACTAGTTATCTGGGACGTGGTGGACTGTCTTTGTGAAAAAATCAGTTTAAATTCACACACATGAATTTAGACATTTCTGGACGTGGTACTTGTTTTTTTTGACGTTGTGCTAGTTGTATGGGACGTGGTGGACTGTCTTGAAGAAGTATTTCGGGAAGAATAAATTCAGATTTTTGAAATCTGAATCTATGCTTCCATTTTCCTTTTTTTTTTACCTTTTACAACTTATTCGGATTTGTAAAATCCGAACCTCTTAATTAATTAGTGTTTCGGATTTGTAAAATCCAAAACTCTTAATTAATTAGTGTTTCAGATTTTACAAATCCGAGAGGCCCCTTTCAGTTCACACACCAATTTTTTTAATTTCTTTCAGTCCACACCCTAAATTTCTTACTCCCTTTTGGTCCCGGCCCCAAGACGGATGCATCATGGTTTAATTATACATTTAATTTAAAAATGTCATTTAAACTCAATTAAAAATTTTGAGATATATATTAAAATTTTATTAATATAATTAGGTTGAAATTTTTAAGGAGAAAGAGTTTATATCTAAGAATACAAATGAGTAAAAGGAAAAATATGGTAATATAATTTGAGGAAAATAAATAAAGAATGAGAGACACATTAACATTCTGTGGGATAAATTTCTTCTAAGTGTTGTTCTGGTTTCCACTAAAAAAAAAAGAGCTAAAACGATTTTATTTTACTATATGTTAATAGATATTTAAAATTAGTAAAAAAATGTTACGTTATAAACCAAGCCAAATCTCCAAATTATGTGTCCAATTTTCCATTCCTACCAAAAAAAAAAAAAAAAAAAAAGTATGGATGGTGTCAATTTAGCACTAAAAAATTCAGTGCGCGTTTGACTGATTAAATGAATTATATTTATGTAATCTGCCTGACCACTCCATTCCAATTCGTAACGTGTCTATCTAAACAAAATCACCATACAGTAAACTTTGTTAATTTAATTAGTGTATTTGACTTTTCCTCCTTAGGTGGAGAATAATATAAAGACCACTATACTATTATCAAATTTCTTAAATACTCAGTTCTAGGTTGGTCATGAACACCTGTACCCTAAAATTGATTTTCGACTATTGGGTGGAGCTTTCCCTTTCCATTTTTTTTTATTTTTATTTTTTATGTAAGTTGGGATGACACAGTTATCCAACAAATGCCATATTATATTTTAATATCAATTATTTTAATTTGGTGTAGGCATTAAAGCATTGAAAGGACATTTTCTAGTCCGAGAGGACTTGAAAAGACGCACCTTTGGTTTACTAATTATATCTCTTTTTTTCAATAAAAATAAAAGAGAATCCGTATAAAATTCATAAAACGAAATAGATAAAATATGTCAAAAAATGAATTTTTATTAAGAATGAAATCTTATTTGAACTATCTATATTCGGTTCATCTTTTGAAATCATGCCATATCCTGAATTTGATGAAATGGAGTGACTTGAGATTGTAAAATTAGTTTAATATTAAAAATAGAATTAAAAAACTAATTAGGGGACAAAAGAGTTGTAACCCAGTAGTTGACACTCCCCACTTAAAATCAATAGGTTTTGAATTTGAGTCATTTAGGTTTCGGTCTCTTTATTTGTAAAAAAAAGACTAATTAGGAAAGAAAATCAATACTTTATGATTCCCATTAAAAATATTATTTTTTCTAAAATAATAGTTTTTTTAAATAAAATATGGGATTAACTATCCGTTTATTATGATAAAATAAAAAATCCAAAAGATAGAAGGGTTAAAAACCCCCTACTAGTTTGTAAACCCATATTAGAAAATCGAGTTATACTATAAAAATTGAGTTCTGAAATTATAGACATATTAAATCAGTCCACTCAAGCAACTCAGCGAAAAGGAAGTGGTGGGCGATGAATGCGGACCGAATGGCGTGAAGGGACCGATGGTGAGTTACCTAACATTTTCTGCGAGCATCATTTTTTACGTCGTACTTGGGAAAAATCCTCATCTGGAAAACAATAACGAACTGCTATTTCGTCATAATCATCAGAAGCACCCTGCAATTCATAGGGGGTGTTCACTAATTGGGTGGACCTAATTAACCCGCCCGAACCGAACTGTTTCAGGTCGATCGGTTCGGTTAATCGGCTCAACGGGTGAGTACGGGCGGTTAACCGAAATTAGAATACGATTTAGTGGGCGAGTGTGAGTTTTGATTCTTTTAATCAGTGCCTACCCAAAACCCGATTAGAACCTTGAATATATATATAGGTTTTTAGGGTTAAGGCTTTCATTTCCCAACTCTTTTGGCCGTATCAACATCTAGTCCAGTTCCTCCCTCTCCGCCCATCATAACTATGAGTCTCTGTTGATTCTGCAGACAGATAGAACTCGAGTCCTTGGCCGCTCGCTTCTCCGTAGTCTTCTCAGCCTCTCGTCGCAGGTCGAAGCTGTTAGGTTTGAATACATAAGCTATACTTGTATTGTACTTTTTTCCAGTTAATATATCGATTTAATGTTTTGGTTTATATGTTGTGCATATGTCATCAATTTATATTATGTAGTTAGATGATGAGGTGTCTGGTGTGACACAGTAGATCTCATCATTGGTTAAAAGACATAATATATAAATAAGGTTCGTAACCGAGACAGTTTTGGACACACTGTCGGTTTAGGTTATTATGTGATTCAGAAATTGGTTTTCCTAAACTAATTGAATCGTATAGATATGCCCGGGGCGTATTGAACTTGACCATTTAGAATAATTTGTCTTATACTGATTTAATAAACAATTCGTTCTTAGTATTCTATCTCTTAATCCCTAGACTTGAGCGGGCATGAGTATTAGACATAGTGTACTTTGATATGCCAATGGGTGAGGTCATTTGTGGCCAATAGTCTCGGTAAGTTGGGTGCGCATGATTAGTTGTTTGGTGTGTTGCTGCTTGCCGAAAGGAAACCATGTACCGTTGCGTCCGGGGTGATGGTGCTCACGAGATGAGCTCGTTATGTTTGTTACACTAAATCCGGCCGGTGGACTTATGTCCGGTATAGTAAAAAGGTCGAGTGGTACTAATCTCGGAATTAAAGAAGTTAATTAATTAATTAATCAGTAAATTAATAAATTAACGAGCACTAAATCTTTGATGTGGAGAGATTAAAGAATAAATTAATTTAGTTGTTCTGAAAGCAATTCTGGTGTAGGATGGTAGTGCCAAAATTAATCTGTTACTGGTACGATTAATTTTGTAGTTGGTTAATTGAATAAGTAGAATTAATTATTTAATTAATTATTCGTAAGGGTTATTTAAGTAATTAATAAAGTGGAATTATTTATTTAATTAATTAAGTCTTAAGTTTCAATTAGAATTAGGAAATCCTAGAGATTAGAAAATCTAATTGGATTTGGATTATCCTATTAGATTAGTTACCTAATTAGATTTAGAAATTAATTAATTACCTAAACCCATTAGGAAGGCCAATCCTAAACCAATTTGAGTCTCTCATGTAGCTCTATATATAGACAAGGGATTAGCAATTCTACAACACACAATTCATAAGTTTTCAAGATAAGAAAACTAGAGAGATAAAATCCTAGAGAGAGAATTACAGTTCAAGCTCTCGAAGTCAGACTTTCTCTCTCATTGGTCGGTGGCTCAGACTCCTAGGCGGCAACGGTGTGCGGATTATTTTCCGCCGGCGGCGTTTGGACTTCCTGGGCGGTGGCGCATGGATTTTAGGCTGCGCGTGAGGCGGCAGCTGGTTTATTCCAGTGAGTTCTTTTGTGTTGAGTTGCTGATCGTTGGTTCGTTGGATCATTGCCTACACAATGTTCGAGTCTAGTTTTATGTCATACAAGCGATTACCTGAGTTTACACTTCAAAAGGTATTTCTTCTAAAACTTCCGTTTTTAATTAGAAATTTTATTACGTGACAATTCATAAGTACAAACCAAGATCCTGCACAATGTTATTTCAAGCAAGGATTAGAATATCGATTGTACTAGAGTCTTGGCCTGGTCAAGGATTCTGATTTTGGAATGCGTAGCACGGAAGTAAATTTTTGATCGGGCCCAGGCATATAAGCTTTCAATTAGTATTAGAGCCTGGTTTTGGGTTTTGTGCTTGTTCGATTTATTACATGATTTTATTTGCAGGTGGTTTAGAAATCTCGACTATTATGGTTGTATTTGTATGGTTTTTTAATTAAATCCCGGGACATGTCTGAGTGTGCTGGAAGCCGTGTAGGATTATATCAAATATGTAGTAGGATTTTTCTATGTAAATTCGATTTTATTTTCCTAGATGCCTTGTAGTAGGAAAATTTATTTTGTAATCAAATGCGTTATGGTGGGCGACTTGAATTCGTGGATTTTTGGTTTATCATTAATTTGTAGAAGACCAGGAAAATCCAGAACGAATTGCAAGAAAACCATAGAAGAAGCGAAGGAGGAATCGGAGGTAAGTAAGGCGCTAGCGACAAATCACGGCGGAAGCTGCCGGCTGGCACCTGCAGCACCGCCGCCATGAGCACGGCACTCTTTGTGCGTGCTGCATGCGCGCGTCTCACTTGGCTCACACATGCTACCCATTTTTCCTCATGACGGGACACGAGATCAAGGCAGAAGATGGAAACAATTAATGCCATAATAGTCGGAAAATTTTATTTTACGTATTTATTTCCCGAATTTATAGTTTCAATTTTTATGTTTTAATTTTTGTGTTGTATTTTAGATGCATAATTTTAAAACATGCTGGTTTTATGTTTGCACATAACTTAGGATTAGTTAATTGCCTGTAAAACTGGAAAAACCGTCAATTTAGAAATCTAAGTGGGAGCGGGGTTTAATATCCCCATAGCCTCCATTACGAATTCATATGTGATATGGGTGGGCTTGCGCGTTGGCATTAGGGCTTTCCTCCATATCAGATGAGTCCAACCACAAGATCGCTAGATTATGAATTTTTAAGTGAGATGGCTAGAGTAAGTTCAACTAGGTGAAATGCGATACCCTCTCCATCTGAGGCATACTATCCTGAGGTAACAAGCTCAGAAGTCACGTAATGGCACACACTTAGTGTATGATTTGTAGTATTCCTCCCATCGAGGTTACGCTGCTTATTTGTACTGCTGAAAGCACTGACTATTAGCTACATTGATCAATAGATCATTTGGTCAGATAGTGTAGTTAATGAACTTGGTTCTTCTCAAATGAAGGTGGGTTAGCGTAAACGTCCATATTATCGTGGCTTACGAGAATCTCGGTGAATGAGGTGTCGGTGGTTTAAATTATTGTTTTGAGGGGTATCAATAATTGCATGAATTCAAAAATTCTGTGCTTAATACTAAAACATTGTCTTTTTATTTAATTTACAGTTTTCGATATGGCATTCAATCCTTTAGCTATAGTATTGAAAGGCAACAAAGTTACCGGTCCGAATTATGTCGACTGGAGTCAGAATTTGGACATCGTCCTGACGGCTGAGCAGTATACGTTTGTGCACACCGAGGTCTGCCTAGATGCATCATGATGATTCTCCTCAAGATGATAGGGATGCCTATGCGAGGTGGAGAAAAGCGGATGAGATGGCGCGGTGTTACATTCTGGCCTCTGTGTCGAATGTTCTGCAATATCAGCTTCATCCTATGGTCTCTGCTTTTAACATGATGGCTCACCTGAGAGAGATGTTTGCTCATCAAGGCAGGATAACTAGACAAGCAGCCATGAGGAAAATCATGAATACCAAAATGGCTGAGGGCTCGTCGATGAGAGATCATGTGCTTCACATGATCAGTAACATCAATGAGATAGAGGTATTGGGAGGTGAAATTGATCTGGGAAGTCAGATCGATATCATCCTCCAGAGCTTACCCTTTAGTTTCGAGCAGTTTCGGGTCAACTATAACATGAACCAAATAGTGTATACTCTGCCCGAGCTCTTAACAACATTGGTGTCGGCCGAAAGCATCTTCCACGAGAAGAAGCAAGCTTTGGTCACAGTAAATCAAGCTTTGCCTGAGCTATTCTGCACCTAAAGGCAATAACAAGAAGAAGAAAAATACCAAGAAACATGCTGCCAAGCTAGACATCGCAAAGAAGAATAAGCCTAAAGGCAAATGCTTCAAGTGCGGGAAAACGAGACATTGGAAATCGGATTGTCCAAAGCTTAAAGGTACAATAGTTTCTGCCTTATTACTGAGACATGTTTAGCGGCGATTCCCATAAATACTTGGTGTGTGCATTCAGGCGCCACTGACCGTGTTTGTAATTCTTTGCAGGGGTTCCAAGTAACATGGAAACTTATAGAAAGCCAGCTGGATATCTACTTGGGCGATACTACAAGAGTGTCAGTAGAAGCAGTGGGAGTAGTTAGCCTTATTTTCGAAAATTCTAGGCTAGATTTAGTTAATTATCTTTATGTACCGAGTTTTAGAAAGAACCTTGTTTCAGTTTCTAAACTCTTAAAGAATGGTTATAAGTTTAGTTTTTTCTGATGATTCTGTTGTTATTAGAAATGATGGGAAACTTATTTGTTCTGGTTCATTAGCTAAAAATTTATTTATAATTAAATCAAACTCCCTTGTTGTGCAAAACATAGAGATAAATGGTGCATCATCTAACACTAATAAGGGGAAAGAACCTTCCGAAATGAATCAAACCTATCTTTGGTATCTCAGGCTGGGTCATATTAACCTTAGTAGGATTTAGATGTCAGTCAATGATGGACCTTTAAGTTCATCAGAAATTGACAGTTATTCAACCTGCGAATCCTGCTTGGAAGGTAAAATGACCAAGAGACCTTTTAAGGCAAAGGATATAGATCCAAAGAAGTATTAGAGTTGATTCATTCTGACTTGTGTGGATCAATGTCAGTCCAAGCACGAGGTGGGTATGAGTATTTCGTGACGTTCATGGATGATTACTAAAGGTACAGATACATTTACCTAATGCGCCGCAAGTCCGAATGCTTTAGTAAATTCAAAGAGTATCGGGCAGATGTGGAGAAACATAATGGTAAAAGTATCAAGACATTGCAATTAGATCGTGGTGATGAGTACCTGTCCCACGAATTTTGAGAATACCTCAGCGAGGTTGGAATTCAGTCTCAGTTGTCTGCACCTGGCACACCACAGAAGAACGGTGTAGCAGAAAGAAGGAACCAAACTCTCATGGAAATGGTTAGATCAATTATGAGCTATAGTGATTTGCCGAGTTCGTTATGGAGATATGCCTTAGAAACTGCAATGTACATCCTTAATCTTGTACCATTTAAAACCGTGCCTTCAACCCCAGTAGAGATGTGGAACGGGTGCAAGGCCAGTCTAAAACATCTCAGAATTTGGGGTTATCCAGCACATGTGCTTAAAGCAGATGCAGCTAAGTTAGATGCAAGAATGGAAGTAATGCTGTTTGTAGGATATCCTAAGGGAACGAAAGGTGGTTTGTTCTATAGTCCTAAAGATCAGAAGGTGATAGTTAGCATTTACGCTAGATATTTAGAGGAAGAATATATTCTAGATCACAAGCCTAAAAGCAAGATAGTACTAGAAGAGCTTAGGAAACAATCTGATAATCTTGATGCACCAGCACAAGTAGATACACCACACACTACATAAGATATCACAGATGATGCGCCTACACAAGTGGTGCCTCATCGTAGTGGGAGGGTTGTGAGACAGCCCGACAGGTTCATTGGCGTGGGAGAGGCCTCCGACCTAGTCCCAGGTGTGCCTGAGCCTGACCTAGTAAACTACAATGAGACTCTCTGAGATAAAGATGCAGAATCTTGGCGAAAACCAATGATATATGAGATAGGGTCGATGGACCACAATTAAGTCTGGGAGCTTGTGGACCTGCCTGATGAATTCAAACCAATTGGATGTAAATGGGTCTACAAATGCAAGAGAGGACCTGAAGGAAAGGTTGAAACCTTTAAAGCTAGGCTTGTGGCGAAGTGGTATACTCAGAAAAAGGGGATCGATTATGAGGAAACCTTCTCCCCGGTAGCTATGCTTAAGTCGATCCGGATTCTCTTGGACATAGCTGCTCATTTGAATTATGAGATATGACAGATGGATGTCAAGACAGCTTTCCTTAACAGAAGTCTTGAGAAAACCATATTCATGCAGCAATCAGAGGGATTCGTTAAAAAAGGCTAAGAGCATAAGGTTTGTAGGCTTAAGAGGTCCATTTACGGACTTAAGTAGACATCCAAATCTTGGAACATCCGGTTTGATGAGGTAATCCAATCTTACAGATTTACTCAGTGCCTGGTTGAGCAATGTGTGTACCGCAGACGTGATGGAAACGCGGTGGTGTTTCTTGTGCTTTACGTAGATTACATCTTACTAATTGGCAAAAATAAGAAAGTGTTATCAGAAGTAAGGGTATGGCTGTCCAAACAATTTGATATGAAAGACTTAGGAGAAGCGAGACATATCATTGGGATCAAGATAATTCGATATCGTAAGAAATGTCCATTAACGCTCTCTCAAGCTTCATACATAGATACAATTCTGGCCCGTTTTAACATGTAGAATTTCAAGAAAGGTTTTCTACCTTTCAGTCACGTCTCCCAAGACTGTTGAGGAGATAGAGGCCGTGAAGACAGTTCCTTATGCTTCGGCAGTAGGAATGTCTCATGTATGCAATATTGTGTACGAGGCCTAATATATGTTATACCATTGGCATTGTAAGCAGATATAAGAGTAACCCTGGGAAAACTCATTGGGAGGCAGTAAAATACATTCTCAAGTATTTGCATAGAACGAGAGACCAAGTCCTGGTCTATCAGGCGCCTGAGCTGGTACCCCGAGGTTACACAGATTCAGATTTCCAAGGCGACAGGGACAATAGCAAGTCTACTTCAGGGTATCTATTTACTTTGGGAGGTGGAGCCATAGTTTGGCGGAGTGTCAAGCATAAATACGTGGCGAACTCTACCATGGAGGCTGAATACATTGCCGCATCAGAGGCAGCAAAAGACGCAGTGTGGCTAAAAAACTTCCTAGTGGACTTATATGTGATTCCTGGTTTGCAGAAGTCAATCATAGTGTACTGTGATAACAACTGTGCAGTAGCAAACTCGAATGAACCACGAGCCCACAAGACGAGTAAGCATATACAGCGCAAGTACCACCTAATACGAGATATCATCAAGAGGGAAGACGTGGTCGTGGCAAGGATAGCCTCAGAGGATAACCTTGATATCCTTTCACGAAGACATTGGTTTCAAAAGTCTTTGAGGCTCCCGTGGAGGGCATGGGGATCAGATACTTAGGAGAGCCATGATAGTTTTTCTAGAAATATTGTAAATTGTAAAAGATTGAATGTAGTTATATACTTAAAACACAGCTTAAGTATTAGTGGGAGATTGTTAGGTTTGAATACATAAGCTATGTTTGTATTGTACTTTTTCCCAGTTAATATATTGATTTAATGTTTTGGTTTATATATTGTGCATATGTCTTCCATTTATATTATGTAGTTAGATGATGAGGTGTCTGGTGTGGCACAGTAGGTCTCATAATTGGTTAAAAGACATAATATATAAATAAAGTTCGTAACCGAGACATTTTTGGACAGACTATCAGTTTAGGTTATTATGTGATTGAGAAATTGGTTTGTCTAAACTAATTGAATCATATATGCCCGGGGCGTATTGAACTTGACCATTTAGAATGATTTGTCTTGTACTGATTTAATAGACAATTCATTTTTAGTATTCTATCTCTTAATCCCTAGACTTGAGCGGACATGAGGATTAGACATAGTGTACTTTGATCTGCCAATGAGTGATGTCATTTGTGGCCAATAGTTTCAGTAATTTGGGTGCGCGTGTTTAGTTACTTGGTGTGCTGCTTCTTGTTGAAAGAAAACCACGTACTGGTGCGTCCGGGGTGATGGTGCTCCCGAGATGAGCTCGTTATGTTTATTATACTAAATCTGGCCGGAGGACCTTATGTCCGGTATAGTAAAAAGGTTGAGTGGTACTAATCTCAAAATTAAAGAAATTAATTAATTAATTTATCAGTAAATTAATAAATTAACGAGCACTAAATCTTTGATGTGGGAAGATTAAAGAATAAATTAATTTAGTTATTCCGGAAGCAATTCTGGTGTAGGATGGTAGTGCCAAAATTAATCCGTTAGTGGTACGATTAATTTTATAGTGGGTTAATTGAATAAGTAGAATTAATTATTTAATTAATTATTCGTAAGGGTTAATTAAGTAATTAACAAAGTGAAATTATTTAATTAATTAATTAAGTCTTAAGTTTCAATTAGAATTAGGAAATCCTTGTTAGGATCGAAGGCATGATTTTCAAAAATTTTACACAGCGGATTCTTGCCAATTCCAATTTTAGTGTTAATTAATCCTACGTTCAAAGCATATAAACCATACACTTGAAGCGTAATCGGTAGCCACGTGTGGATCCTAGATTGATGTTAGTCCAGATCCTTCTTTCCGATTGCGTTTGTCACCACCAAAATTCTTTCTTGAAGGATTCTCTACTTTCAAGCACAAAAGCTCTTTGCAGATTCGGTGCTAGCCATTTTCTGCCTATAAAGAACGATCGGGATTCTGTGTGTATATTTTCTTGTTCTAATTTTTCCTGATTAAAAACCACTTCATCTACAATAATATCCCTAGGATATTTGTAGAGTCAAAGTTTCCAAAATTAATATTGCAATCAATCAATTATTAATTTACTGATTTAGTCAGATTCTAAATTAATATTATTATCAAATATTATTTTACTGATTCCAAATCAGTATTAAATAATACTTTAATGATTTGGGTTATATACCAAGCCCATGAATCAACCCATGATCCACGGATCAGGCAGATGGGTCAAGAATCTCAAATGCAATTAAGTCCCTCTATTTGTCAGCCCATCCAAATTATTCCCAGGTAATTAATTAACTCTTAATTAATACCAAAGAACTTTTCAATAATATTTAACTAAACTATTTAATTAAATATTATTTATTTAAGTATAACAATTATACTTATTGTAGGCAAGAATACTTATTTTGTATCATCGAACTTTCTTATGTGCGATCCTGTTGGCTCATTCTAAATTAGTAATGGACAACTCAATCTCATTGATTAATCCATAAGTCATTAGTGGTCTCTAGCAAGACATAATGACTACCTAATTCAGAATGAAGGGTCAAATGGTGATTCAACACAACCTTTCCGAGCAAACTGCGTACAATCCTCTACATTGATATCCCGTTTAGCATAAGGCATGGAAAAATCATCGTTATGTAGCTAAACCTTTACTTGATCTCTTAGTGACACTGAATTCATCAAGCAAATGATAACACTTATCATTCCTTGGGCATGACCATGCACCTCGCAGTTCACTATCAAGTGGCCAATATATCATCTCTCACTTAAGAGAGATTTGTAGTCCTATCACTTAACCTACATACATTAGCGTGACTCATAGTGTACCCAATCATACCCGTACTTGGCAACCTGTTACGGCCGCGTTAGGCGTATGTCAAAGCACACTACAATTCACCTAAGACCATGTAGTGATTTCTGGTCTAAGGATCCTCGTACGAGTACTACTCAAAAGAATCACTCATGATTTAAATAATCTATGGAGTGGCGGATCGATTTCATGATATTTAATATGCACAAGAATATTAATATCATGAAATTAACTCATCTGATTATAACATCAATCAAAACGACAAATATCTATATAGCCCTTAAAAGGGCACATACACCAACAATCCTAGAGATTAGGAAATCTAATTGGATTTGTATTATCCTATTAGATTAGTTACGTAATTGGATTTGGAAACTAATTAATTACCTAAGCCCATTAGGAAGGCCAATCCTAAATTAACTTGGGGTCTCTCTTGTAGCTCATATATAGACAAGGGAATAACAATTCTACAACACACAATTCATAAGTTTTCAAGACAAGAAAACTAGAGAGATAAAATCCTAGAGAGAGAATTAAAATTCAAGCTCTCAAAGTTGGAGTTTCTCTCCTATTGGCCGGCGGCTCAGCTTCTAGACGGCGGCGGTGCTTGGATTATTTTTCGGCAGCGGCGTTTGGACTTCCTGGGCGGCTGCGCGTGGCTTTTAGAAGGCGCGTGAGACGGCAGTTGGTTTATTCCAGCGAGTTCTTTTGTGTTGAGTTGTTGATCGTTAGTTCGTTGGATTGTTGCCCACACAACGTTTGAGCCTAGTCTTGAGTCATACAAGCGATAACCTGAGTTTATGCTTCAAAAGGTATTTCTAAAACTTACACTTTTAATTAAAAATTTTGTTGCGTGACAATTCATAAGTACAAACCAAGATCCTGCGCAATGTTATTTCAAGGAATGATTGGAATAGCGATTGTGCTAGAGTCTAAGCCTGGTCAAAGATTCTGATTTTGGAATGCGTAGCACGAAAGTAAATTTTTGACCGGGAGTGGGCAGATAATCTTTCAGAAGCCACACCCACAACGGATAATCTCTAGTTTTCTTGTCTTGAAAACTTATGAATTGTATGCTATGAATTACTAATATCTTATCTATTTATAGAGTTACAAGAGAGACCCCAAGTTGGTTTAGGATTGGCCTTCCTAATAGGTTTAGAATTATTAATTAGTTTCCAAATCCAATTAGGTTCCAAATCTAATAGGATTTCCAAATCCAAATAGATTTTCTAATCTTTAGGATTTTCTAATTCCAATTGAACTTTAAGACTTAATTAATTAATTAATTAATTAATTTCACTTTATTAATTACTTAATTAACACTTAGGAATAATTAATTAAATAATTAATTCTACTTTATCAATTAACCCACTACATAATTAAATTGTACCACTAACGGATTAATTATGGCACTACCATCCTACACCAGAATTGCTTCCGGAATAACTAAATTAATTATTCTTTAATCTCCCTGCATCAAAGATATAGTGCTCGTTAATTTATTAATTTACTGATAAATTAATTAATTAACTTCTTATAATCTGAGATTAGTACCACTCGACCTTTTTACTATACCGAACATAAATTCACCGGCCGAGTTTAGTATAATAAACATAATGAGCTCATATCGGGAGCACCATCACCCCGGACGCACCGGTACATGGTTTCCTTTCGACAAGCAACAACACACCAAGCAACTAAACACGCGCACCCAACCTACCGATACTATTGGCGTCAAAAGACCTCACTCTTTGGCAGATCAAAGTACACTATGTCTAATCCTCATGCTCAAGTCTAGGGATTTAGAGATAGAATATTAGAATTAAATAGTCTATTAAATCAGTACAAGACAATTCATCATAAATGGTCAAGTTCAATATGCCCTGGGCATATCTATATGATTCAATTACTTTAGACAAACCAATTTTTTGAATCACATAATAACCTAAATTGACAGTGTATCCAAAACTTTCTCGGTTATGAACCTCATTTATATATTATATCTTTTAACCAATGATGAGATCTACTGTGTCACACTAGACACCTCATCATCTAATTGCATAATATAAATGGACGACATATGTAAAACATATAAATAATTTAACTGAAATATTTAATTGTTATATAAACTGGGAAATAGTTTAATACAAACAAAGCTTTAGTATTCAAACCCAACACTATGTTACTCATTCCGTTCTGATCCAATTCATTTAAAGACTAAGTGGCTCTTCTTATTAACATAATTTTCTCAAATTCGAGTTGTGTTTGTTGCGTTTGTTGTGTGGGATTTAGGGAATATTAAAGGGTGGGATGTTAAATTTGTATGTTGAGGAGAATTTGTATGTTGAGGAGCTGTCTGATTGGGAGAACATGGATGTGTGGCATCTGATTAATTAGTCCCTTTTTCATATGTGTTCTAAAGGTGTACTTTTTTGTTGGCATTTGAGAATTTGGCGTGATTTACAGCTAGGGTTTGGAGGGGGTAATTTAAATGTTTCTGATTTTGTTATTGTTAAAAAAAGGCCAAATTGGTGTTTTGGTCCCTTATTAATAGGGGTGTTGTCATTTTGGTCCCTCATAAAACCACGATTGTCGTTTTAGTCTCTTATCTATTTTTATTAGCATTTTACATCCTTTTGGATGGAAAAATGTGTCTGCTAACGGATTGACCATTTTGACCTTAAAAAAATCTCCTTCTTCTTCTTCTTCTATTTCTTTTTCTTTTTCTTTTCTCCTACCAACCCCCCTCTCTCCCCCCTGCCGGACAGCCTCCTCGCCGCACATCACCGGCCGTTCAGCCCTCCTGTGTCGTCCAAGTCGTGCAAACCCTTGGAAAGCTTCCTCTCTTCACAAGGAACAAAACCTAACCCTTGTTTCTATTTTTCCCTCACGGTTTCTCTCTCCTTAAACCCTCTCTCCCTTCATTTTTCTATCACCGATTTTGGCCACTTCTTCTTAAAAAATCACTTCTTTCCGTTCAAAAATCTTTTCTTCTTCTTCAAAAATCTCTCATTCTTCTTCAAAAATAACTTATTCTTCTTAAAAAATCACCACATCATAAAGTATGAACTGTATGTAATAGATTTACGAAACCTTCTTTTCACGATTTTGAAGACGGGTAATGTATTAATGATGTTATATTCGTGTTTTCTTATTCAAATAATGCTATGTTACTCCAAAATATGATATATAAATGGTTTTCATGAGGTATTAGCACTTTCATCTGAAATGGGTTACTTCTGATCAGAGAATAATAGACATCAGATCAGAGAATAATAGACATCAGATCAACAGACTATAGATATCAGATATCAACATACATTATGATCATGCATTAGACGTATCTGGACGTGGTTCTAGTTATTTTGAATGTAGCCAGACGTGGTAGACTATGTTCTGTGAAAAAATCAGCTAAAATTTACATGTTTGGATGTATACGTAGTTCTAGTTGTTTTTGACGTAGTGTTAGTTGTTTTGAGACGTGGTAGACTGTCTTTGGGGAAAAAATAAGTTTAAATTCATATGAATGTATGTAGACGTATCTGGACGTGGTTCTAGTTATTTTAGACGTAGCCAGACGTGGTAGACTATGTTCTGTGAAAAAATTAGCTAAAATTTACATGTTTGGATGTATACGTAGTTCTAGTTGTTTTTGACGTAGTGCTAGTTGTTTTGAGACGTGGTAGACTGTCTTTGGGGAAAAAATAAGTTTAAATTCACATGAATGTATGTAGACGTATCTAGACGTGGTTCTAGTTATTTTGGACGTATCCAGACGTGGTAGACTATGTTCTGTGAAAAAATCAGCTAAAATTTACATGTTTGGATGTATACGTAGTTCTAGTTGTTTTTGACGTAGTGCTAGTTGTTTTGAGACGTGGTAGACTGTCTTTGGGGAAAAAATAAGTTTAAATTCACATGAATGTATGTAGACGTATCTAGACGTGGTTCTAGTTATTTTGGACGTATCCAGATGTGGTAGACTATGTTCTGTGAAAAAATCAGCTAAAATTTACATGTTTGGATGTATACGTAGTTCTAGTTGTTTTTGACGTAGTGCTAGTTGTTTTGAGACGTGGTAGACTGTCTTTGGGGAAAAAATAAGTTTAAATTCACATGAATGTATGTAGACGTATCTAGACGTGGTTCTAGTTATTTTGGACGTATCCAGACGTGGTAGATTATGTTCTGTGAAAAAATCAGCTAAAATTACATGTTTAGATGTATGGTTCTAGTTGTTTTTGACGTAGTGCTAGTTGTTCTGAGACGTGGTAGACTGTCTTTGTGAAAAAAATCAGTTTAAATTTACACACATAAAAATCAGTTCCACTGTATGATTTCTTTTATATTCTTGATCTGATATCTATAGTCCGTTGATCTGATGTCAAGTATTCGATGATCTGATGTCTATATAATCCTGATCTGATCTCCCTTGTTAAGTATGTTTTAGTTCTACTGTATGATTTCTTTTATATTCTTGATCTGATATCTATAGTCTGTTGATCTGATGTCTATTATTCTCTGATCTGATGTCTATTATTCTCTGATCAGAAGCAATCCATTTCACAAGAAAGTGCTAATACCTCACGGAAACCATTTATATATCATATTTTGGAGTAACATAGCATTATTTGAATAAGAAAACACGAATATAACATCATTAATACATTACCCGTCTTCAATATCGTGAAAATAAGGTTCCGCAAATCCATTACATACAGTTCATACTTTATGATGTGGTGATTTTTTAAGAAGAATAAGTTATTTTTGAAGAAGAATGAGAGATTTTTGAAGAAGAAGAAAAGATTTTTGAACGGGAAGAAATGATTTTTTAAGAAGAAGTGGCCAAAATCGGTGACAGAAAAATGGCGGGAGAGAGGGTTTAAGGAGAGAGAAACTGTGAGGGAAAAATAGAAACAAGGGTTAGGTTTTGTTCCTTGTGAAGAGAGGAAGCTTTCCAGGGGTTTGCACGACTTGGACGACGCAGGAGGGCTGAATGGCCGGTGATGTGCGGCGAGGAGGCTGTCCGGCAGGGGGGAGAGAGGGGGGGTTGGTAGGAGAAAAGAAAAAGAAAAAGAAAAAGAAATGGAAGAAGAAGAAGAATGAGATTTTTTGATGGTCAAAATGGTCAATCCGTTAGCAGACCCATTTTTCCATCCAAAAGGATGTAAAACGCTAATAAAAAATAGATAAGGGACTAAAACGACAATCGTGGTTTTATGAGGGACCAAAACGACAACACCCCTATTTATAAGGGACCAAAACACCAATTTGGCCTAAAAAGAATACACAAACCTTCGAAAATTAGTTCAAATTCAGGGAAGAAAAATGGAATGGGGTTTCTACTCAATTTTTGTAGAGAGAAGAGATTTTTTTTTTTTTTTTGAAATTTTTCTTTGTTAATTTCAGGTTAATCAATACCCAAACCAAAAATCGAAGTGCTAAATCGGTTGGTTTGGTTTGGTTTCTACAGTAAACGGTTCCGGGGGCGAGCGGTTCAAAAATAACCTGAACCGAATAACCTGAACAAATGCCAAACCGCCCGATTGAACACCCCTATTTATACATGCTTGGTAGAGGCTCAGAATTAATTGATTCTGAGTCGAAACCATCTCTCATTCCTTGCCCATTTTCTTCTAAAACACCATGCGATACTGGACCGAAATCTTCCCCCATGCGTTGATCTGTTTCACCCAATGCTAGTGATTTGTTAGTAGCTTCCCCAACTAATTCAAACGGTGGAGGGATATCCAAGACTTGATTTTTTCCAAGCAGTAGATTCTCGAATTGATTCAAGGATACCGTATCGGACTATTGTAGCGGAGGAGCTGTGAGACCATGTTCTAAGCTTGGAGCCAATTGAGGTGTCGGAACAGTAGCAGCTGGCGATCGTGAGTCAACAATTGTTTCAATTTCTACACTCCCCTGATCATCGAAAGCATCCGCTACTTTGGACGGAGGCAGTGGGGGTTTCATAGTCCCAAGGCTCTGTATTTGGGACGGCTATGCAGGGACCAAGGTTTCCAATAGAACAGAAGCCTCAACATTAGTTGGCGCAGATTCATGAAGTATTTGCATAACGGCAACATCAGATTTTTCCAATAAAACATCTCACATAGGCATCATTATTTTTTCCACAATAGGGATAACAGCTTTTTCTGCCACAGACAATGTCGATGGGCCGCCTTTAGCCTTCAGCACTACTTTCAGGCGATATTCCATCACCGGAGGCTTCGACGCTATACACGAATTCGCTGTTAAATCTTACAATCTTGGGATTTATGTCCAATTTTGCGGTAACCTACAGTACTCCGGTATATATTCATAATCAAAAGCCTTAATAACTGTATCTTTATCTACTCCGACCCAAATTCCTTTTGGCAGTTCCTTCAATAAATTCACCTCTACGCAATAGCGCGCAACAAAATGCCTAGAGAGGTTAGTCATTGGTGTATCAATTTCCAATGGTTTACCTACTGCAGAAGCCATTGAAAAAATAGCAGGGGTGTAAAATATTCCAAAGGAAGGCTACGCATAGAAACCCATATCATGACAAGAGGGGGGCGTCCTCCTCAAACTTGAAGTCAGGAGTCCACTTCAAAATACTCATTTGAAACCCAGCAATCAACCATGATGATTTCATGTAGCATCTCTGGTAGTTTTTGTCTAGTTGAAAACAAATCATAATATGATGGGGATTCATTAACCCAATCTTCATGAAATATGTACACAGGGCAGCCATATTGGGTCATCTGGAAGAAAACTTGCCTACCAAAGTAAACTTGTGTGGAGCAATCAGTTGAGCGTGGTCCTCCACAATGAAGATCAGTTTTGCCATCCCATTAAAAATTGTTACTTGATTGGGTTTCAAGGTAGTAGTTGCATGTTGTCCATTGGTTTAGGCAGAAAAAAGGTTTGAAAATATGTTGAGATGTTGCTAACTACTACCGACAGTTGCTGCGTTCAGATCAGGTGGGAGGGCCGCGAGTGCTGTAGGTTGTCCGGCAGTATAGCCAGACATCAAGGAGCAGATGGCAGGAAGCGTAGGGAGAAGGCCATTTTTTTAAAGATGTTGAATAACTGTTGTGTTCTATAGTAACTATTATTAAAATATTAATAATAGTTATTTTAATTAAAATATTAATTAAAAATAACTATTATTAATTAAAACATAATAGTTTCACAATCGAAACTCCAAAATAGTTCACTGCTTTGGGTACATCACTTACTTATATATTCTCCAAAGCTTAGGTACAAAAGTAAAAAATATATCTAAGAGGTGAGGGGGGAGAAGAGATGTTGAAGGGGTACAAAAGATGAAGAAATTGCCAAGAGATTACAAAGGAAAGAAGAAGAGAAGAAAAGAAAAAGAGGAGAAGAGAAAAGGAAAGAGAGAGTAGTAGTTATTTTTAATTAATATTTTAATTTTATAAATATGATTATTATTTTGAGTTAGGGAGAAATATTTTTTTATTTTTTAAAATAAAAATAGTTTAATAAATAGTATTCTTTTAATGGGACAAGAGGAAGGAATGAATATTTTAAAATTATTTCAATCCGTTTGCACCTATAAATGCATCCTTTTGCCTTCTAACCAAGTATGAGTTAGTTCCACGCACACATACATTCTGTTTCTATAATTGCAGCATCCACAAAATATACTTCTAACTCATCATTCTTGGCTTCCAATATTCACAACACAGCACACACATATAGCATCAAATAAACTTGGGATAGTATATAGTATCAAAGATTGAAGATTGAAGATGGTGAAAAGTAGCTGTTGTCCAAATTCAGGACATGACATGGCTTGTTTGAGCTTGTTTATGCTAGTAATAATGGCGATGATGGAAATTATAGCTGGTGGATGGAGATTTGGAGTTGGTGTGGATGGTCTAAGCATGCAATACTACACAATGTCTTGTCCAATGGCTGAAGGGGTCATTAGAGATACTGTGAATAAGGCTTTACAGAATGATCCAACTCTTGCTGCTGCCCTTGTCAGGATGCATTTCCATGACTGCTTCATTCAGGTACTCTATATCATATGCCCCTCTTCATTTTGTTCTTTTGAGGATCCAATTTCAAGCTTTATAGCTCATTTGATAGTATTAAGTTATTTTTTACATCATTTTTTCCCTACAAACTTACTCAGGTTAGAGCTTTTTTGCTTCACCACTTGACTGTGATCAACTAACTAAAAATTCAAATAAGGGGACAAGTTAAACTTTCAAATAGAAAATAGCACATTATATGTAATATTAGATATCTGATCTCTTATTTTGAAAATAAAATGAGATAAATTATTTTCTCCTGGTAGATACGTGTGATGGAAATTTTGGTGCGCTTGTTTTTGCGTGAAGGAAAATAAGTCAATTGGCATTTGATAGATTAAATATTTATTAAAGAGTTGTAATTACCTCTAACTTGTTTAGTAAATTAAGAATAATTATTACGCGAAAGTATAAAAAATATGAAATAATCATAATAAATTAATAGTTTATTTTAAATGGATTAACACATATCTTTAATCAATATTTGGGTTATTAAATATCCTTACCATTGACTTTTATTCACAAAAATGTAAGAATCTGAATGACCGGCCCGAATGCTATATTTTCATTTCCACGCTCTTTCTCTGTCATCGTCTTCCTCTGTTTCTAAATCATAAAATACTTCAACACATGAATTTAGTGAATGAGATGGGTGGCTTCTTGTTCAATATTTCCTTTTGACAAGAAACAATGATGCAGGGATGTGATGCTTCAATTCTAATCGATTCAACAAAAGATAATGTTGCTGAAAAGGATTCCCCAGCAAATTTGAGCTTAAGGGGCTATGAGGTTATAGATGATGCAAAAGAACAGCTTGAGAGACTGTGTCCTGGAACTGTCTCCTGTGCTGATATTGTTGCTATGGCCGCCACCACTGCTGTTTTCTTTGTAAGTTTATAACAAATATATGCGCTTTATTAATTATTAAAACCAATAATTAATAACCCAAATGCAAGAACACAAATGCGGGGATGTATGAGCTGAAGAACCTCCTGACAAGCTTAGGAAATGGATCCTAAAAGACTTGAATGGAGCAGCTCACACCAGACATGTAGCTGCAAGATGATCTAGGCCCAAGGCCTCATTACCAAAAAAAAAAAAAAAAAACAATAATTAATATTTACTAAGTTATTACCTAATAAAAATGACACACGTAAAAACAAAAATGGCCATTGCCTCCATCTCAATGTTAGATTCTATTTCTACTGTTTTCTTTAACCAGCCGAAATTTCATGCATTTTTCCTTTTCTTGTTCAAATGATTAAAAATATTTTTATATAGATATGAGGGTTGTAAACCAATAGTTGGTACTTCCTGCTTAAAATCGATAGGTTTTGAGTTCCATTATTTAAGTTTTAATATCTTTTTTTTTTAAATAAGATTTTTTTATGGAAGTTACTAGTTACCGTCTCAGTTGTTGGGATAGTAGTTCGTACGGTAAAATTGTTCTTTTACTTAAAAGGAGAAAAAAGAAAGAATACTATAAAGGGATATTTTAATCTAAATTGAGGCGATAAAAGGTAAGAAGTTGGGTGATAACTTGTAAAACTTTTTTGTGATCGGTGTCTAAATATAGTATAGGTTAGGTAAAATTGATGATTGGCTTGAATCCAAAGCCTTTTTAAATTTATTTGTATTTTTTATACTTTTAAAAATATTTTTGAATTTTTTTCAAAATTGTATATTATTTATATATTCAAACTAAAGAGAAATATCATTTTCATTATAAAAATAATAATGATATGGTTTATATTTATTTTAGTTAAATAAATAAAATTATTATTTTTCAAAAAAAAATTACAAATGAATCGGCAGATTGATCCTTCGATTTTATCCGAATCCTCCTTAATTCGAACCGATTCGAATGTAAAGGGAAGAAAATGGTACAGAAATAAATGATACCTAATCCTTATTTTTGGTTCCCATATATACGCAGGCTGGAGGTCCCTACTATGACATACCAAAGGGAAGAAAAGATGGCAGAATATCAAAAATAATGGACACCGTTAATCTTCCATCACCCACCTTCAATTCTTCAGAGCTTATCAGGATGTTTGGTCGCCATGGTTTTACTGCACAAGATATGGTTGCCTTGTCTGGTAATCAATCTTAATTACATCTCACTGTACTCATTTTCATTTTTTTACTGCACAAAATATGATTGCTAATGCAATTTTATCCCTCATAATATATATTTTTATTTTTGATTTTTTTATTTTTTAAGAGGGCTTATATTTTGAGTCAAAATATTATTTCTCATCCTTTTTTTAAGCAGTTTTAGTCTTATCTTACAAAAAAATTTTAGAAAATAATGAATTAACTCATTTGATCACTAGTCAAATTTAATTTTTTTTCATCATGATTTGTACCATGATGTTTTCAATCAATTTTAGGACTCAATTTTTCATGAATGTTCAACCCATTTAGATCGATTCACAATCCAAAATGACGGTCGAAACCTAAATGGATTGAACATTCATGAGGATCTGGATCATAAAATTGGTTGAAAATAACATGATACAAATTATGATGAAGAAAAAATTAGGTTTGACTAGCTCATATGAGTTAATTCATTATCTTCTAATTTTTTTTTTGTAAAAAAACTATAAAAAAGAATGAAGACTAACATTACCACTCAAAACATTACCACCAAAACTACATTTAAACCTTTTATTAATTTCAAAAACTCATAACTTAAAAATTATCTAAAATAATTTCACGTAGTTTTTTCAAAATATCTCACATATATAATATAATAACACAGAGTAGTCTTTTTTATTTATATTATATTATTTAATCTTATATTAATTTCTACTATTATCGACTTTATTCTTTATTGTGGTATACAAATATGTAGGGGCACACACACTAGGAGTGGCTAGGTGTTCATCATTCAAGCACAGACTAAGTAATTTTGACTCAACCCATGATGTGGATCCAACCATAGACACGCAGTTCTTGAAAACATTATCCAAGACATGCACTAGTGGGGGTGACAATGCTGAGCAAGCCTTTGATTCCACTAGGAACACTTTTGACAACGATTATTTCAGCAAACTGCAAACCAGTTCTGGGGTTCTGTTCTCTGATCAAACACTCTTTGTCAGTCCAAGAACTAGGGCTATCGTCAATGGTTATGCTTTCAATCAAGCCATGTTCTTCATGGATTTCCAACAAGCCATGCTCAAGATGAGTTTGCTTGATGTTAAAGAAGGATCAAATGGAGAAGTCAGGGTTAACTGTCGTAAAATTAATTAATTTATGTTTCTTTTGTCAACACTTTTTTTTTTTTCAAAAAATGTTAACGTTATATATCGATTTCTAAAATATTAAGTAGCGTTTCATGTGTAATATGCATAATTTTTTTCTTTTCCAAAATTGATCTCCCATCCTCTTAATGGATTTGGTTATGGTTTTATATAATTAATGCGTTGCAAGTATAGGATATGAGATTGTAATCTCTTTATTGATAGCATATAATATGTGTGCGTACGATAATTATCCTACTTTTAGACTAAACTTCATTTTTTATTTTTTATGATTGAATAATTTTTTTTGTCTCTTACATTTAAAACCAGTTTTTTAGTTTCTTATGCATTAGATGTGTGTTTCTTAAATCCTAGGATAGATACCATCACTACTACCCAAAAAAAAAAAAAAAACCTTTAATAAGTGTTTTAAAATGTTAACTATCATGACATAAAAGATATTAAGACACTTTCAGAAAATGTTCTCCAAACCAAAGTAACCAGGCAAAATATCTGCCCAATAATTAAAGCTGCCCAATAACTTCCTGCGCAAGTTTTTCAAAAACTGCAGCTGCCGATCTTCCGAACTAAGCCAAGACGCCGAAGTTCAGATCATCCGATCGCGATCTGTACGCGGGCTCAAAGCTGGGCAGCCGAACCGGCGGATCGGCGTAGCAGAAAACCCAAAAACCGGCGCTGAAATGTTCGAACAGCAGCAATAACACGCCGGGAGCAGGTCCGATCGACTGCAGTAAATTCGCGGCGGCAGCAGGACCAAAAATGTGGCGGAATCTGGCAATAATCCAATAATAAATGATGGGTTGCTCTAATTAATCTATGGGCTTGAGTTTCCCGAAGAAGAGAAAGCTATCCTAGTCAACTTCGAGAGAAAACTTGACGAGGAAGACAACGTTCTCTCTCTAGACTAGACTTTCTCTCACTAGGCTTTTCTTGGCCTTCAAGTTTCCTTAATGTCTTTCTTGCCCAACAAGGATATTTATATGGAGCTTCTAAGGAGACCTAATGGGCTCTAGAGTTGGGCCTTTTAATTTGACTTTCGTTGACCGCTAAGTCTTTCCCGACTAATCAACTCCAATCGACCCATTCGAATTAATTTCTTTAGCCCACTTTATTAATTTAATTTAATCATACCCTTAGAATTAATTAATTCAAATAGAATTAATTTCTTAATTTATTTTGTCGATTAAATATTAATTAAACCTTTAGGATTAATTAATTCACCTTGTCGATTAGTCAAATGCATAATTAGTCATACCACTAACGGACCAATTATGGAACTACCGCTCGAAAATGATTTTACATCGCGCCATTATATTTTATTCTATCTCCCCATATTAAAGATCTAGTGCTCGTCGATTTATCAATTTACTGACAAATTAATTCACCGACTTCTTGGTATCCGAGATTAGTACCACTCGTCCTTTTATTATACCGGACGTAAAGTCCACCGGCTGAGTTTAGTATAATAGACCTTACGAGCTCATCTCGGGAGCACCATCAACCCGGCGAACCGGTACGTTGATTCCTCCGACTAACAACGACACGTAAGAAGCTAAACACCGCATACCCAACCTACCGAGGTATAGGCCTCAATTGACCGCACTCTTTGGCAAATCAAAGCATACGATATCCAATTCTCACGCCCATTCCAATCTCGGGATTGAGAGACTGAATACTCGGACCGAATTGACTACGCCGATCAGTATAAGTCAATTCCACCCAAACTGGTCGTGCTCAATATGCCCCGGGCATATCCGTGTGATTTAAACTAGTTTAGACAAACTAATTTCCAAACCACACGATAACCTATACCGATAGTATGTTCAGACTATCTCGGTTACGAGCATACTTTTAATATATCAATACTTTAACCAATAACGGTATCTACTGTGTCTTTCCACACCCCGTTATCTAGTTCTATGATATAAAGGAATAAATTTATACCGAAACAAAATGATATGTCAACTGTGGAGATTAGTTTTTGATACAAGCCATAGCTTTTCTGTATTCAAAACTAACAATCTCCCACTAATACTCAAAGCTATGCTAAGAAGTACAAAAATTGTCCAACCCGCTATTACACTGCTGTCATAGTGAAATCTACAGAACGCCTTTAAGCTCACTCACATGGCTCCCTAAAGAATCTGACTCCCATGCCCTCTACATGTCTCTCAAAGACCTTTGGGGTCAATGGCTTGGTGAAAGGATCTGCAAGGTTGTCATCTGATGCTATCTTGGCCACGATCACGTCTCCCCTCTTTACGATCTCTCGTATCAGGTGGTACTTGCGCTCTATGTGTTTACTCGCTTTATGGGCTCGTGGTTCCCTCGAGTTAGCAACTGCACCATTGTTATCACAATAAACTGTGATAGACCTAGGCAACTCAGGAACGACATCTAAGTCCATCAGAAAGCTCCGGAGCCATACAGCCTCTTTCGCTGCCTCTGAAGCGGCAACGTACTCAGCCTCCATGGTGGAGTCTGCCACGCATTTCTGCTTGACACTCCTCCATACTATGGCTCCACCTCCTAGAGTAAACACAAACCCAGAGGTAGACTTACTCTTGTCCAAATCACCTTGAAAATCCGAATCTGTGTAACCCAATAGTACAAGCTCCTGCGCTCTATAAACTAGGACATAATCTCTCGTCCTGCACAAAAACTTGAGAATGCATTTTACTGCTTCCTAGTGAGCCTTCCCAGGGTTACTCTGATATCTGCTAACCATGCCAACGGCAAAGCAAATATCAGGCCTCGTACACAACATAGCATACATGAGGCTACCCACTGCAGAAGCATAGGGTACTGCTTCTTAGACAAATGCACCCCATGCCTGAAAGGTAGTGAACCCTTCTTGGAGTTTTGCATGTTAAAACGGGCCAGAATCGTGTTTATGTAGGATGCCTGAGAGAGAGTCAGAGAACGTCTCCTACGATCTCGAATAATCTTAATCCCAAGGATATGTCCAGCCTCTCCCAAATCCTTCATATCAAATTACCTGGACAGCCATGCATTTACGTCTGACAACACCTTCTTACTGTTGCCAATAAGAAGGATGTCATCTACGTAAAGTACGAGGAACACCACCATATCACCATCACGCCTGCGATAAACTCACTGCTCATTCGGACACTGAGTGAATCCATAGGACTAGATAACCTCATCAAAACGGATGTTCTAAGATCTAGATGCTTGATTAAGTCCATAAATGGACCTTCTAAGCCTGTATACCTTGTGCTCTTGGCCCTTAACAATGAAGCCCTGTTGTTGCTGCATAAAGATGATCTCCTCAAGACTTCCATTAAGGAAAGCTGTCTTGACGTCCATCTGCCAAATCTCATAGTCCATATGAGCAGCTATGGCCAAGAGAATCCAGATTGACTTAAGCATAGCTACCGGGGAAAAGGTCTCCTCATAATCGATACCCTTTTTCTGAGTATACCCCTTCGCCATAAGCCTAGCCTTGAAGGTCTCAACCCTCCCGTCAGATCCTCTCTTTCGCTTGTAAACCCATTTGCACCCAATAGGCCTAAACCCATCAGGAAGGCCTACCAGCTCCCAGACTTGATTTGAGTCCATAAAACCCATCTCAGCAATCATCGCTCTCTGCCAAGAATCTGCATCTTTATCCTTGAGAGCCTCATTGTAGTTAACTGGGTCTGGTTTATGAGCACCAGGGATAAAGTCCAAAGACTCACCCAAACCCATGTACCTCTCGGGCTGTCTCACAACCCTCCCACTACGATGAGGCGCAGTCTGTGCAAGAGCATCATCTGTGATAGTGTGTGCAGTCTCTTGTGGTGTGTCTTCCTGTACTTGTGCATCTGGAATAGTGGACTGACTTCTAAGCTCTTCCAATACTACCTTGCTGCTCGACTTGTGATCTAAAATATAGTCCTTCTCAAGAAATCTAGCATTGGTGCTGATCATCACCTTCTGATTTTGAGGACTATAAAATAAACCACCTCTCGTTCCTTAGGGGTAGCCTATAAATAGCATAGCCTTGGATCTCGCCTCTAACTTGTCTGCATCTGCCTCGAGTACATGTGCTGGACAACCCCATATTCTGAGATGTCTCAGACTAGGCTTTCGCCCATTCCACAACTCTGATGGGGTCGAAGGCACAGACTTAGATGGCACAAGGTTGAGGATAAAACATGTTGTCTCCAAGGCATAACCCTAAAACGAGATAGGCAACTCACTGTAACTCATCATCGATCTAACCATCTCCATAAGAGTCCTGTTCCTCCTCTCTGCTACACCATTCTGCTAGGGTGTGCCAGGTGCAGACAACTGGGTCTGAATACCCTCCTTTGACAAATAGGATCTAAATTCACTAGAGAGGTATTCGCCACCGCGATCAGATCACAAGGCCTTGATACTCTTACCCAGATGGTTCTCCACCTCAGCCTTGAACTCTCTGAACTTGCCAAAGCATTCAGACTTGTGGCGCATCAGGTATATGTATCCATATCTAGAGTAATCATCCATGAAAGTCACGAAATACTCATAACCACCTCTAGCCTGAATTGACATAGGCCCACACACGTCAGAATGAATCAACTCTAAAACCTCCTTGGCCCTATACCCCTTTGCCTTGAAAGGCCTCTTGGTCATTTTATCCTCCAAGCAGAACTCACAGGTCGAATAGCTATCAATATCTAGTAAGTCCAAAGACCCACTATTGACCAACCTTTGAATCCTACTAAGGTTGATGTGACCTAGTCTCAGGTGCCAAAGATAAGTCTGATTCAAAGGGGAAGACTCTTTTCTTTTATTATGATTCGGTGATGAGCTACTAGTTTTTGTGTTTTGCATTAATGGGGAGTGTGACTTAATTAAAAACAAATTGTCAACCAATGTACCGGAACATATAAGTTTCTGGCTTTTTCTAATAAAAATAGATCTATCAGAAAAATCACACTTATAACCATCCAAAATAAGTTTAGAAACAGAAAGTAAATTTTTACGAAAACTGGGTATATAAAGACAATCTCTCAACAATAAAGTAGAGTCTGAAAAATAAAGACAAACAACTCCCACTGCAGCAATAGAAACTCTGGTAGTATCCCCAAGGTAGACCTGCAACTTTCCCTCCTTAAGCAGCCGGGTCACTTGGAACCCCTGCAAAGAATTACAAACGTGATCAGTGGCTCCTGAATTCACACACCAAGTATCTGTGGGAATCGCCGCTAAACACGTCTCAGTGACTAGGGAAAATTTACACATACCTCGAGGCTTTGGGTAGTCTTTCTTTCCAATCCCGTTTTGCCACATCTAAAGCAATTGCTTTTCGGCTTCTGCTTCTTGGCAATGCCCGCCTTGGGTCCATGATCAGCTCCTGTTTTCCGGCCTCTCTTCCTCTTTTGCTTCCTGGCTTTGGGCCCAGCAGAGGAACCTGAGGGACCAACAGTAGCCAAGGCTTGCTTCTTCTCTGCGAATAGGCTCTCAGCAGACACCAATGCAGTCATGAGCTCAGAAAGTGAATATGAGAGATTCCCCATATTATAGTTCAACCGAAACTGCTCAAAACTGGGAGGCAAGCTCTGAAGGTGATATCGACCTTGGTTTCCCCATCGATGTCACCTCCTAATACCTCGATCTCATTGATGCAGCTAATCATTTCCAGCACGTGGTCTCTCATTGAAGTGCCATCAGCCATTCTAGCATTCATGAGTTTCCTCATAGCTGACTGTTTGGCTTCCCTGCCCTGATGTCCAAACATCTCCCTGAGGTTGAGCATCATATCGTAGGCTGAGGTCATTTGTTGATGCTGGTGCTGCAGTACACTTGACATAGAAGCCAAGATGCAGCACCCGGTCATCTCATCAGCCTTCTGCCACCTCGTATATGGCTCTCGCTGCTCAGGGGTGGCATCATCTCTGGGCTTAGGGGGACACACCTCAGTAAGCACGTACTTGTAACCTTCAGCGGTAAGGACAATGTCCAAGTTACGTTTCCAGTCAATATAGTTTGGACCGGTGAGTTTGTTTTGGTTCAAAATGACAGCTAGCGGGTTGAACGACATATCAACTGAAAAATAAACAATTCAAGTTTCAGTATACTTTTTCGAAAATATTGAAAATCCTCAAAAACTAATATAATCTTCTACCGACATCTCTCACACAGGGATTAACGCAGGTCACGATGGGTGAACGTCTACGCTAACCCACATTCGTTTGAGAAGAACTGAAGTTCATTAATTTCATTATCTGACCAACGATCTTATGATCAATGAAATTAATAGTCAATAATTTTAGCCGTACACGAAAATAGCGTAACCTCGATGGGAGGGATACTAAAAATGGTACACTAAGTGTATGCCATTACGTGACTTCTAAGTTTGTTACTTAGGATACTAATGCGCCTCGGATGGCGAGGGTGTCGCAACTTTCTCCAATTAAACTCACTGTAGTCATCCCTTTAGAAATTCATTCCGGTGATATTTGTGGTTAAAAACTCATCCGATAGGGAGGAAGGTCTAAGCCAGCATGCAAGTTTAACCACATCACCAATGAACCCGTAATGGAGGCCATGGGGATATTTACCAACCCACTCCCACTTAGATTTTTAAACTTGAGGATTTTTACGTTTTAACATGCAATATCTTAACTGTGGATATTCGCACCCATAAAACCGTTGGAGTTTTAATATGCGAATAATCTACCTTAGTTAATTGCACGTTACCTTTTAAAACATTTTGGTTTGGTTTTCGTTCATGCAAAATAAAATGAAAATCACACAATCAACGAAAAGACATAAATACGGGAAATTAAAAGAAATAAAATTTCTCGACTATTATGGCCTTCTCTATCGTTGATTCCTTGACGCCTCGGTGACACGTCCCGTCATGTCGCTCCCACTCGTTATTTGGATTCCTCTCGATTTGCCCGGGTTTTCTCGGTTTACTACGTAATTAGGAATCATCCAAAATTACGAGAAACCAAAAGCCGCGAATATAAGTTACCCAAAATAACGTCTTCGTCATAATACATAAATTCCTATATACAAGGCGTTTTTCTAGGAATTTAAAGACGACATGATTAGATCAAATCCTACTACAAGATTTTTCTAATCCTACACAGCTTCCAGCTCGTGGTTATTACTATTACAGACATTTCCATTCAAAAACAATACAAGCCCGGACATGTCCCGGGGTTTATGAATGAAAAATAAATTTTTACCATAATAGCTGGGAAACCAATAACCACCTATTTAAGCATTTCGACAAAAATAATAATGCCAAAATAAAGCCATGTAATAAATCAAACAAGTATAAGACCGAAACCAACGCTCTGATACCAATTTGAAGGAAAACAGAACAAGCCCGAGCTAAATCGAAAACCTCACTTTCGTGCAATGCATTCCAGAATCGGAAGCTTTCGACCAAGCTCAGGCTCAAATTCATTTACCCACGAATGGATCTTGGCTTATACTTATTTAATTTATTAATCGAGACACAAAAGATTCAATCTTTAATTAAAGCGGAATGTTTAAAGAATCTACCTTTTGTAGCGAAGTCCCTTGCCTAAAGAAAAATCCAATCTTTACTAACGATTCCAATAAAAATCCGAAGAATTACTTTGATCCAACTTCGAAATAGTGTGGGCTATTATCTACGGAGTTACCCACAGCAAAATTAAGAAATCCTAAGGAAACCCACTTTGGAAAAATCAAATCTGCCCAATAATTAAAGCTGCCCAATAACTTCCTGCGTAAGTTTTTCAAAAACTGCAGCTGCCGATCTTCCAAACTAAGCCAAGACGCCGAAGTTCAGATCATCCGATCGCGATCTGTATGCGGGCTCAAAGCTGGGCAGCCGAACCGGCGGATCGGCGTAGCAGAAAACCCAAAAATCGGCGCTGAAATGTTCGAACAGTAGCAATAACACGCCGGCAGCAGGTCCGATCGACTGCAGTAAATTCGCGGCGGCAGCAGGACCAAAAATGTGGCGGAATTCGGCAATAATCCAATAATAAACGATGGGCTGCTCTAATTAATCTATGGGCTTGAGTTTCCCGAAGAAGAGAAGCTATCCTAGTCAACTTCGAGAGAAAACTTGACGAGGAAGACAACGTTCTCTCTCTAGACTAGACTTTCTCTCACTAGGTTTTTCTTGGCCTTCAAGTTTCCTTAATGTCTTTCTTGCCCAACAAGGATATTTATATGGAGCTTCTAAGGAGACCTAATGGGCTCTCGAGTTGGGCCTTTTAATTTGACTTTCGTTGACCGCTAATTCTTTCCCGACTAATCAACTCCAATCGACCCATTTGAATTAATTTTTTTAACCCACTTTGTTAATTTAATTTAATCGAACCCTTAGAATTAATTAATTCAAATAGAATTAATTTCTTAATTCACTTTGTCGATTAAATATTAATTAAACCTTTAGGATTAATTAATTCACCTTGTCGATTAGTCAAATGCATAATTAGTCGTACCACTAACGGACCAATTATGGAACTACCGCTCAAAAACAATTTTACATTGCGCCATTATATTTTATTCTATCTCCCCACATTAAAGATCTAGTGCTCGTCGGTTTATTAATTTATTGACAAATTAATTCAACGACTTCTTGGTATCCGAGATTAGTACAACTCGTCCTTTTATTATACCGGACGTAAAGTCCACCGGCCGGGTTTAGTATAATAGACCTTACGAGCTCATCTCGGGAGCACCATCGACCCAGCAAACCGGTGCCTGGATTCCTCCGACTAGCAACAGCACGTAAGAAGCTAAACACCGCATACCCAACCTACCAAGGTATAGGTCTCAATTGACCGCACTCTTTGGCAAATCAAAGCATACGATATCCAACTCTCACGCCCATCCCAATCTCGGGATTGAGCGACTGAATACTCGGACCGAATTGACTACGCCGATCAGTATAAGTCAATTCTATCCAAACTGGTCGTGCTCAATATGCCCCGGGCATATCCGTGTGATTTAACCTAGTTTAGACAAACTAATTTCCAAACCACACGATAACCTATACCGATAGTATGTTCAGACTATCTCGGTTACGAGCATACTTTTAATATATCAATACTTTAACCAATAACGGTATCTACTGTGTCTTTCCACACCCCGTTATCTAGTTCTATGATATAAAGGAACAAATTTATACCGAAACAAAATGATATGTCAACTGTGGATATTAGTTTTTGATATAAGCCATAGCTTTTATGTATTCAAAACTAACAATCAACAAGATTGGATTATCCCATCTCACCCTACAAACAGCTAATGCATTTGAACAAGGAAATCTAAATGCCTACCATTTACTATATGTACACAGATGCTCTAAGTACTTCACCTTCTACTTGTTGCCACTCGAACCGTCTTAACGTATCCCGATTTTAACTCCATATACCGCATTAACACTATCAAACAACCCCACATTGTCTTTTTAAAACTGTAACATAACTGGTAAATCATTCCCATATATTATTTGGCAATGCATTAGTACAATGATGAGCTTATTCCAATTTTGTTTGAAACATCTTCACAGTTCGATGAAAAGTGAAATCAACACATGCCTTAATGGGCAAATCTATGGCTGCTTTCAAAACATTATTGTAGCTTTCAGATGAATTTTGTGGTCAAATCACCCTATCTAGCATTCTTAGTATCATATGCAAGGCACCACTTTGAACTGTCAATCTCTGATAAATAATGCCAAGCATCAGCATTTAAACTCTTTATATCATGACGTAACATTTTCCACTTGCACTTTTGTGCTTCAAAGATAATTGCCCACACCAACTGTTTCAACCTTTTATTCTTAAATTTATCTTGAAAGCTACCCCTAATGTGACACAAACAAAACCTATGAAATGATATAGGTTCTTTTCAATAATCATTATTCTCTATTGTATGAGCAACCCCTAGGTTTCTATTAGACAAAACACACAAAGAAATCTTATCATAGCCACAAATAATCTTAACTGATCCATGAACCAATTCCAACTTTCAATTGTCTTATCATCAACTATTGCGAATGCAACTGGCAACAACGTGTTATTTGCATCATGAGCTACTGCCACAAGCAATTTACCTTTGTACCTACCATGCAAATGAGTCCCATAACAAGCCTGCATATGTGAAGAGCTTCTATTACTGGTCCAAACGCCCAAAAAATATATTTATAAATCTTCTTGTCATTAGTATTGCTACGATGATGCAACCACCAAACAACGGTTCCTGGATTTGAATCAACCAGTGCTTTCATATATTTTGGCAAATCTACAAATGACTCCTCCAAATTGCAAAACACAAGTTCAATTGCTTTTTGACAAGCATGCCACCGTTTCTCATATGAAATATCCACATCAAGATATTTTTTGATATCCACTTGGATACTATTTACGCCATAACATGGACAATTTTGTATTGCATCAGAAATGTGAGAAGCAATCATGGTAGAGCTTTAATTTACATGTTGGCTTCCTTGCCCATCACCAAGGCAATTGTGTGAGGTCACCCACTTTGTAATCTCCCACATACTATGTGTCTTCTTATGAATTACACGGATACACCAAAGACACCCTGATTTATGTTGTTCATTGCCATCACTATTCATTAGATCAACCTCCATCTTACATTTGGCAGCCTATGTATTAATCCTACTCTCAGCAACCCTGAACTGTCTGGTTTGATTTACGAACCAAATGGTTATTGCTTTCTTCAACTGTTTCTTATTGTTAAACCTCATATTCAGCCCTATCTAAAAATCCTCTACACTCCACACATTCTTAAGGACGCCATCACCACCATTGAATTTGATATACTCATCAACATCTCCAATGTTATTGAAGAAATCCAACCCTCTAGGAATGTAAAATCTATTCGAACCTTCACAAGTACTTGCAAACCCATCATCATTCACATGTTCATCTTCACTTTCAAATTCATCATCTGAGCATAGATATTCAAATGTATCACTTTCTTCCTCCCTATCACTTTCCTCCGCTATAGGATATTTCTTCATCATCCTCATGCATATTTTCTGAATCATGGTTTTAATCTTCACCGATATGCATAAGAGGTTCATCCTCACCACTAACATTCATGAAACGGTCACCTCCATATCCTTCTCTCAATGTATTTGTAATTGGGAAAATTCTTTGCTCTGAATTCTTTGCTCTATCGGGCTGATTTAATTGTTAACCTTGTTATGAAATCTGATTTGTGCATCTTGTATTCGGTTTTCATTTCGTATTGTGATTAGTATTATGTCTTGTGGTCCGTTGCTAGTTGATACCAACAGATTTAGTGTCATGTACCGCTCAAAATTAATAATTTATAACCGAATACAACGAATAAACGTAGTATACAGGTTGATCCACAGAGAACGGAGGGTAGAATCTTACTGCCAAGTTAGAAATGCCAGTAAAATAGAACAAGCATAGAGCAGTAAAATAAGCAGATTAGTGAGCTACGTAAAATAAGGATGAAAAGAGGAATTAAACAAACTGAGAAACAGAGGATGGGAGTTGTGAGTGTTACTTCCCTATAAACATAAAGGCTCTGATTACGGCTTGCAGTTGACAAGACAGGGTAAAGTTTCCCAGCAGCGAGGATCAAGAATGTGATGAAGAGCACCCAGTTTTGACTCAACTGGAACAACACTCGTGTCACTTACTCTACGATCGCCCTACCAATCGACCATGTAATCCCCTGTCGCTCTTGTGTATGGCCTAGCACCAGCCCAACTAATTTAGTGGACTAGACCTCCTCACCGCACATATATCATACCAGAACTTGAACGAACAGAGTATATAGTTGCTAAGGTATCATCAATTAAGATCTCCCTACAAGCATTCTGACTTTTGTTTATTCATGAGCTTCACAGAGTATATAGTTGCTAAGGTATCGTCAATTAAGACTTCCGCACAAGCATTCCGACTTTGCTAGGCTCTAGGAGTCACAGAGTATATAGTTGCTAAGATATTATCAATTACGATTTCCTTACAAGCATTCTAAATTTTATGACTCCATAGCCCCCTTAAATTGTATAATACTGCCATGGTTCAGACTTCTGTGCCATCTTCACACCACTCTCTACCCACACTATTGATTTAACAAGAGAACATATACCACAACACCACCATAAACAAAATCAGTGGAAGCTCGCATACAAGGGAGTGCTCAGCAGGTTTTGATAGCAGTCTATTCCACTCATTGGCCGGCAGAGAGGCTTAGGCGTGCGGTTTGATATTATCAAACCCACTTTAGTGCACATTTTGTAAGTGAGGTTTCCACCTTGCCTTTACCTCAATAGAGGAATAAAGATCCCAACAAAGACTTAGAACCTCATCGGTTCCAAATCAACACTCAAATGCTATGAAGAACATGAATAAAGAGAAAATATAATGATTTTTGGATAAAATACTTAAGTAAATAATTACAAGCGAAAAAACTTCGAACTCCTGCTACTACTCGTTACTCCCTACTGTTTATTGTTAATGAGTTCGGAGTTAGTTACTGCTATTTATAGATGAAATCTAGTGAAGGAAAATGCTGGATGGATAAAATGGGAATTTCTGGATTGCTTGGTGGCCAATGATTGCAAGCTGGCTTCTTGGCATTTTCCATGGGACAAACACTGACATCCAGCCATAAAAGTATCTTGCATAGTTCAGAAACGGTTAAAGACCCTGCAACGCTGTTTTGGGTGTACTTCAACCACATGATTCCTATGCCGGTGTAATTATTCTCTCCTCGGGCAGGGACCATTAGCTGTAATGTTGTACTTTTTGTCTTTTGTGGCCCTGACCTTTGCTGGCGCCGGTATACTGACTATCCTTCTGGGTTCTGCCCGTTGTCCGCTGTCCGTAGCGGTTATAGGGGTCAGACGATCAGTTGATGCTGGCTTCAGCTGAACGTCACCTGGAAGTGTTCTGTCTCAATCACCATACATTGAAGGGTTGGACTTGGCTTCACTAGACGCTGCAGTTTCTGGTCGTCATCTTCTCTCGTTCTCCTGATGTTAGTGTTTAGTGATCATCAAGTTGGGACCATCAAGGGACGCTGTCGTCTGAAGGACGTGATCTCCACTTTAGGCTTCTGCTGCTTAACTTTAGTGTTATCTCCACTTTTTGGGGTTCCGACAAGTGAACGGTGTCATGAAATGGACGTCTTCAGCTCATGGTCACCAAACGCTGAACTTTCTCTGGCCTTAGTGAACTTTAGCTCAAGTGAAGTGGTCGTCTGCCGGCCGTGTCTTTTCTCTTAACTATAGCCTCTATTCCATGCATATTTAACCTATAATTAGCACATTTAGAGCTATAACTAGTATTTTTACAATATGAATAGGTTAAGAATCTGTTCATAGGCAGCTCAAAATAGGGCGAAAAATAAGTAAACATATGTATAAAATGCACCGTATTAGCACCCCTACACTTAAAACTTTGCTTGTCCTCAAACAAATTAACCATGAAATCAGAGACGAATAAGTCCCCTTTTAGAAAACAAGTTCATGCTCTAATGTTCTCCCTTTAAGCCATTATTGCAAACCGAGTCCCATCAATGCATAAAGGGCTAAAATCAGCCCAAGTAACTGAGATTGAAACACAGATTACTTACCGAAGCTATTACCTATTGTATTGCCACGCTCACACTTAAAAGGTTCACTCATTTTCACTTAATGTGTTTGGGCAGTATATATATGTGCATAGAAATGAAGCACCCAAGTCAATTATATGCATAACTTCAACCATAGGCTTGGCTAGACATCACTCCCCCACCAATCTATTGTATCCATAATAGGCCAATCAAAAGGGGCTTGTGTTAGTTTTGAATACAGAAAAACTATGGCTTGTATCAAAAACTAATATCCACAGATGACATATCATTTTGTTTCAGTATTAAATTGTTCCATTATATCATAGAACTAGATATCGGGGAGTGTGAAAGACACTGTAGATAATGTTATTGGTTAAAGTATTGATATATAAAAAGTATGCTCGTAACTGAGATAGTCTGAACATACTATCGGTATAGGTTATCGTGTGATTTAGAAATTAGTTTATCTAGACTAGTTTAAATCACGTGGATATGCCCGGAGCATATTGAGCACGACCAATTTGGATAGAATTGACTTATACTGATCGGCGTAGTCAATTCGGTCCTAGTATTCAGTTTCTCAATCCCGAGATTGGGACGGGTGTGAGAGTTGGATATCGTATGCTTTGATTTGCCAAAGAGTGCGGTCAATTGAGGCCTATACCTCGATAGGTTGGGTATGCGGTGTTTAGCTTCTTATGTGTCGTTGCTAGTTGGAGGAATCCATGTACCGGTTCGCTGGGTTGATGGTGCTCCCGAGATGAGCTCGTAAGGTCTATTATACTAAACCCGGCCGGTGGACTTTATGTCGGTATAATAAAAGGTCGAGTGGTACTAATCTCAGATACCAAGAAGTCGGTGAATTAGTTTATCAGTGAATTGATAAACCGACGAGAACTAGATCTTTAATGTGAGGAGATAGAAGAAAAATAGTGGCGCGATGTAAAGTCATTTTTTAGCGGTAGTTCCATAGTTAGTCTGATAGTGGTACGACTAATTATGTATTTGACTAATCGACAAAGTGAATTAATTAATCCTAAAGGTTTAATTAATATTTAATCGACAAAGTGAATTAAGAATTTAATTCTATTTGAATTAATTAATTCTAAGGTTTCGAATAAATTAAATTAACGAAGTGGGTTAAGAAATTAATTCGAATGGGTCGATTGGAGTTGATTAGTCGGGAAAGACTAAGCGGTCAACGAAAGTCAAATTAAAAGGCCCAACTCAAAAGCCCACTAGGTCTCCATTAGAGTTCCCTATAAATAGAAAGCTTAAGGCCAAAGAAACTTAAGAAAATCTTGCAAGACATTTGTCTTCCTTAGAGTCATAAAGTTTTAGAGAGAAACTCTTTTCCCTTTTGAGTTTTCTTTCAAAAACGAACTTGGATTCTCACTTCTCGATTTAGATTAAGCTTGAAAGATTAAACTTTTAGATAGCCCATCGATTTTTGGAGTTGCCCACTGCTGGATTTTATAATTTTTGCCCGGAATCACTGTTCACGTTACTGTTCATGTTTTTTTTGGTGAGATGACAACCACTTCTAATCACTCCGGGGTGCTTGATCCAGCTGGGTTTGTATTGATCTCTTCCTTGGGTTGGTGATCCACAATCCCGGTTGTCCAGATGGTGACTGGAGTTGAAGTGGGTTCGATTTTATTGGCGAGAAAGTAGTGGGCAGCAGTTTTTTGGTTTAAAGGTTTGATGTTTTGGGTAGATTTAATCTAATTGAGGGATTTTCTTTGGGGATTTCTCGTGGGCTTTGGTAGCACACTTCGATAGATTATTGCCCACGCAATATTCGAAGTTTTCTCGGAGTCATCTATTGGATTTCTCATGGAACTCGCAATTAAAGATTTGGGTTTTCTTATTGCGTTGGACTTCGCTTCAAAGGTATAACCTTTAATCTTTCCGCTTTTAATTAAAGGTGTAATCTTTGTGCGTTAGATGTCGATTTAATAAATTAAATAAGTATAAGCCTAGATTCGTTCGTGGGTAAATGAATTTGAGCCTGAGCTTTGTCGAAAGTTTCTGATTCTGGAATGCATTGCACGAAAGTGAGATTTTTGATAGCCTGGGCTTGTTCTGTTTTCCTTCAAAATGGTATTAGAGCGTTGGTTTCGGTCTTATACTTGTTTGATTTATTTCACGGCTTTATTTTGGATTATTATTTTTGTCGAAATGTTTAAACAGGTGGTTATTGTTTTCCCGAATATTATGGTAGAATTTTATTTTTCATTCATAAACCCCGGGACATGTCCGGGCTCGTATTGTTTTTGATGGAAATGTCTGTAATAGTAATAACCACGAGCTGGAAGCCGTGTAGGATTAGAAAAATCTTGTAGTAGGATTTAATCTAATCATATCGTCTTTAAATTCCTAGAAAAACGCCTTTGTATATAGGAATTTATGTATTATGACGAAGACGTTATTTTGGGTAACTTATATTCACGGGTTTTGGTTTCTCGTAATTTTGGGTGATTTCTAATTACGTAGTAAACCGAGAAAACCCGGGCAAATCGAGAGGAATCCAGATAACGAGTGGGAGCGACATGACGGGACATGTCACCGAGACGTCAAGGAATCAATGATAGAGAAGACCATAATATTCAGGAAGTTTTATTTCTTTAATTTCCCGTATTTATGTCTTTTCGTTGATTGTGTGTTTTCGATTTATTTTGCATGAACGAAAACCAAACCAAACCGTTTTAAAAAGTAAAGTGCAATTAACTAAGGTAGATTATTCGCATATTAAAATTCCAACGGTTTTATGGGTGTGAATATCCATAGTTAAGATATTGCATGTTAAAACGTAAAAATCCTCAAACTTAAAAATCTAAGTGGGAGCGGGTTGGTAAATATCCCCATGGTCTCCATTATGGGTTCATTGGTGTTGTGATTATTCTTACGAGTTGGTATTATGCCTTCCTCCGTGCGGACAAGTCTTCAATCACAGATATCACCGGAATGAATTTCCGAAGGGATGACTACAGTGAGTTTAATTGGAGAAAGATGTGACACCCTCTCTGCTGAGGCGCATTAGTATCCTAAGTAACAAACTTAGAAGTCACTAATGGCATACCCTTAGTGTACTATTTATAGTATTCCTCCCGTGAGGTTACGCTATTTATGAGTACGGTTAAAAGCATTGACTATTAATTCATTGATCATAAGATCATTGGTCAGATAATGAAATTAATGAACTTCGGTTCATCTCGAACGAATGTGGGTTGGCATAGACGTTCACCCACGTGACCTGCGTTAATCCCGGTGTGAGAGATATCGATGGAGATTATATTATTTTTGAGGATTTCAATATTTTCAAAAAAGTATACTGAAACTTGACTATTTATTTTTTCAGTTGTTGATATGTCGTTCAACCCGCTAGCTGTCATTTTGAACCAGAACAAACTTACGGGTCCAAATTATATTGACTGGAAACGTAACCTGGACATTGTCCTTACCGTTGAGGGTTACAGGTACGTGCTCACTGAGGAGTGCCCCCTAAGCCCAGCGATGATGCCACCCCTGAGCAGCGAGAGCCATATACAAGGTGGCAGAAGTCTGATGAGATGACCCGGTGCTACATCTTGGCTTTTATGTCGAGTGTACTGCAGCACCAGCATTAGTTGTTTACCTCAGCCTACGATATGATACTCAACCTCAGGGGGATGTTTGGACATCAGGGCTGGGCAGCCAAGCAATCAGCTATGAGGAAACTCATGAATGCTAGGATGGCCGAAGGCACTTCAGTGAGGGATCACGTGTTGGACATGATGAGCTGCATCAATGAGATTGAGGTATTGGGAGGTGACATTGATGGGGAGACCCATGTCGATATCATTCTCCAGAGCTTGCCCTCCAGTTTTGAGCAGTTTTGATTGAACTATAATATGGGGAATCTCTCATATTCACTTCCCGAGCTCATGACTGCATTGGTTTCTGCTGAGGGCCTATTCGCAGAGGATAAGCAAGTCTTGGCTACTGTTGGTCCCTCAGGTTCCTCTGCTGGGCCCAAAGCCAGGAAACAAAAGAGGAAGAGAGGCCAAAAAGCAGCAGCTGATCATGGACCCAAGGCGGGCATTGCCTAGAAGCACAAGCCGAAAGGCAAATGCTTCAGATGTGGCAAAGCGGGACATTGGAAGAAGGATTGCCCAAACCCTCGAGGTATGTGTAAATTTTCCCTAGTTAGTGAGACGTGTTTAGCTGCGATTCCCACATATACTTGGTGTGTGGATTCAGGAGCCACTGATCATGTTTGTAATTCTTTGCAGGGGTTCCAAGTAACCCGACTATTTCGAGAGGGAGAGTTACAGGTCTACCTTGGGGATACTACCAGAGTTTTTGTTGTTGCAGTGGGAGTTCTTTGTCTTTATTTTTCAGACTCAGTTTTACATTTAAGAGATTGTTTATATGTACCCAGTTTTCGGAAGAATTTACTTTCAGTTTCTAAACTTATTTTGGATGGTTATAAGTGTGCTTTTTCTGATGGATCTATTTTTATTAGAAAAGGCCAGAAGCTTATATGTTCCGGTACATTAGTTGACAATCTGTTTTTAATCAAGATATACTCCACAGTAATGCAATACACAGAAACTAGTAACTCATCATCGAATCATAGTAAGAGAAAAGAGTCTTCCCCTTTGAATCAAACTTATCTTTGGCACCTAAGACTCGGTCACATCAACCTTAGTAGAATTCAAATGTTGGTCAATAATGAGTCTTTGGACTCATTGGATAATGACAGTTATCCGACCTGTGAGTCCTGCTTGGAGGGTAAGATGACCAAGAGGCCATTCAAGGCAAAGGGGTATAGGGCCAAGAAGGTTTTAGAGTTGATTCATTCTGACTTGTGTGGGCATATGTCAGTTCAGGCTAGAGGTGGTTATGAGTATTTCGTGACTTTCACTGATGATTACTCTAGATATAGATACATATACCTGATGCGCCACAAGTCTGAATGCTTTGGCAAGTTCAAAGAGTTTAAGGCTTAGGTGGAGAACCATCTGGGTAAGAGTATCAAGGCCTTGCGATCTGATCGTGGTAGCGAATACCTCTCTAGTGAATTTAGGTCCTATTTTTCGGAGGAGGGTATTCAGACCCAGTTGTCTGCACCTGGTACACCCCAGCAGAATGATGTAGCATAGAGGAGGAACAGGACTCTTATGGATATGGTTAGATCGATGATGAGTTATAGCGAATTGCCTATATCGTTTTGGGGTTTAGCCTTGGAGTCAGCGTGTTATCTCCTTAATCTCGTGCCATCTAAGTATGTGCCTTCGACTCCAGTAGAGCTGTGGACTGGGTGAAAGCCTAGTCTGAGACATCTCAGGATTTGGGGTTGTCCAGCATATGTGCTTAAGGCAGACACAACCAAGCTAGATGTGAGATCTGAGATTATGCTTTTTGTAGGCTACCCCAAAGGAAGGAAAGGTGGTCTATTTTATAGTCCTCAGGATCAGAAGGTGGTGGTGAGCACCAATGCCAGATTTCTTGAGGAGGACTATGTTTTAGATCACAAGGCAAAGAGCAAGGTAGTATTGGAGGAGCTTAGGGGTGAGTCCACTATTCCAGATGCACGAGTACAGGAAGACACACCACAAGAGACTGCACACGCTATCACAGATGATGCTCTTGCACAGGCTGCGCCTCGTCGTAGTGGGAGGGTTGTCAGACAGCCCGAGAGGTACATGGGTTTGGGTGAGTCTTCGGACTTTATCCCTGGCGCTCATGAACCAGACCCAGTTAGCTACAATGAGGCTCTCCAGGATAAAGATGCAGATTCTTGGCAGAGAGCGATGATTGCTGAGATGGGTTCTATGGACTCAAATCAGGTTTGGGAGCTAGTAGACCTTCCTGATGGGTTTCGGCCAATTGGGTGCAAATGGGTCTACAAGCGAAAGAGAGGATCTGACGAGAGGGTTGAGACCTTCAAGGCAAGGCTTGTGGTGAAGGGGTATACTTAGAAAAAGGGTATCGATTATGAGGAGACCTTTTCCCCAGTAGCTATGCTTAAGTCGATCCGGATTCTCTTGGCCATAGCTGCTTATATGGACTATGAGATTTGGCAGATGGACGTCAAGACAGCTTTCCTTAATGGAAGTCTTGAGAAGACCATTTTTATGCAGCAACTAGAGGGTTTCGTTGTTCAGGGCCAAGAGCAAAAGGTATGCAGGCTTAGGAGGTCCATTTATGGACTTAAGCAAGCATCCAGATCTTGGAACATCAGTTTTGACGAGGTTATCCAGTCCTATGGATTCACTCAATGTCCGGATGAGCAGTGTGTTTATCACAGATGTGATGGTGATACGGTGGTGTTCCTCGTACTTTACATAAATGAAAACCTTCTGATTGGCAACAGTAAGAAGGTGTTGTCAGACGTTAAGGCATGGTTGTCCAGGCAATTTGATATGAAGGATTTGGGAGAGGCTGGACATATCCTTGGGATCAAGCTTATTCGAGATCGTAGGAGACGTTCTCTGACACTTTCCCAGGCCTCCTACATAGATACAATTCTGGCCCGTTTTAACATGCAGAACTCCAAGAAGGGTTCACTACCTTTCAGGCATGGGGTGCATTTGTCTAAGGAGCAGAGTTCCAAGACTGCTGAGGAGATATATGCCATAAAGGCTTCTGTAGTGGGTAGCCTCATGTATGCTATATTATATACGAGGCCTGATATTTTGCTTTGCCGTTAGCATAGTTAGCGGATATCAGAGTAACCCTGGGAAGGCTCACTGGGAGGCAGTAAAATGCATTCTCAAGTACTTGTGCAGAACGAAAGATTATATCCTAGTTTATAGAACGCAGGAGCTTGTACCGTTGGGTTACACAGATTCGGACTTTCAAGGTGATTTGGACAAGAGTAAGTCTACCTCTGGGTTTGTGTTTACTCTAGGAGGTGGAGCCATATTATGGCGGAGTATCAAGCAGAAATGCGTGGCGGACTCCACCATGGAGGCTGAGTACGTTGTCAGATCAGAGGCAGCGAAAGAAGCTGTATGGCTTTGGAACTTCCTGATGGACTTAGATGTGGTTCCTGAGTTGCCTAGGTCTATCATAGTTTACTTGATAACAATGGTGCAGTTGCTAACTCGAGGGAACCACGAGCCCGTAAGGCGAGTAAACACATAGAGTGCAAGTACCACCTGATACGAGAGATCATAAAGAGGGGAGACATGATCGTGGCCAAGATAGCATCAGATGACAACCTTGCAGATCCTTTTAAAAGCCATTGACCCCAAAGGTCTTTGAGAGACATGTGGAGGGCATGGGAGTCAGATTCTTGAGGGAGCCATGTGAGTGAGGTTAAAGGTGTTCTGGAGATTTCATTGTGACAGCAGTGTAATAGCGGGTTGGACAGTTTTTGTACTTTTTAGCATAGCTTTGAATATTAGTGGGAGATTGTTAGTTTTGAATACAGAAAAGCTATGGCTTGTATCAAGAACTAATATCCACATATTACATATCATTTTGTTTCAGTATTAAATTGTTCCATTATATCTTGGAACTAGATAACGGGGTGTGTGAAAGACACAGTAGATACGTTATTGGTTAAAGTATTGATATATAAAAAGTATGCTCGTAACTGAGATAGTCTGAACATACTATCGGTATAGGTTATCGTGTGATTTGGAAATTAGTTTATCTTGACTAGTTTAAATCACGCGGATATGCCCGGGGCATATTGAGCACGACCAGTTTGGATAGAATTGACTTATACTGATCGGCGTAGTCAATTCGGTCCTAGTATTCAGTCTCTCAATCCCGAGATTGGGACGGGTGTGAGAGTTGGATATCGTATCCTTTGATTTGCCAAAGAGTGCGGTCAATTGAGGCCTATACCTCGGTAGGTTGGGTATGTTGTGTTTAGCTTCTTATGTACCGTTGCTAGTCGGAGGAATCCACGTACCGGTTCACCGGGTTGATGGTGGTCATGAGATGAGCTCGTAAGGTCTATTATACTAAACCCGACCGGTGGACTTTATGTCCGGTATAATAAAAGGTCGAGTGGTACTAATCTCGGATACCAAGAAATCGGTGAATTAGTTTGTCAGTGAATTGATAAACTGACGAGCACTAGATTTTCAATGTGGGAAGATAAAAGAAAAATAGTGGCGCGATGTAAAGTCATTTTTGAGCGGTAGTTTCATAGTTAGTCCGATAGTGGTACGACTAATTATGTATTTGACTAATTGACAAAGTGAATTAATTAATCCTAAAGGTTTAATTAATATTTAATCGACAAAGTGAATTAAGAAATTAATTCTATTTGAATTAATTAATTCTAAGGGTTCGATTAAATTAAATTAACAAAGTGAGTTAAGAAATTAATTCGAATGGGTCGATTGGAGTTGATTAGTAGGAAAAGACTAAGCGGTCAACGAAAGTCAAATTAAAAGGCCAAACTCAAAAGCGCACTAGGTCTCCATTAGAGCTCCCTATAAATAGAAAGCCTAAGGCAAAAGAAACTTAAGAAAATCTTGCAAGACATTTGTCTTCCTTAGAGTGAGAAAGTTTTAGAGAGAAACTCTCTTCCCTTTTGAGTTTTCTTTCCAAAACGAACTTGGATTCTCACTTCTCGATTTAGACTAAGCTTGAAAGATTAAACTTTTAGATAACCCATCGATTTTTGGAGTTGCCCACTGCTGGATTTTATAATTTTTGCCTGGAATCACTGTTCACGTTACTATTCACATTTTTTTTTGGTGAGATGGCAGCCACTTCTAATCACTCAGAGGTGCTTGATCTATCTGGGTTTGTGTTGATCTCTTCTTTGGGTTGGTGATCCACAATCCCAGTTGTCCAGATCGTGACCGGAGTTGAAGTGGGTTCGATTTTATTGGAGAGAAAAGTAGTGGGCAGCAGTTTTTTGGGTTAAAGGTTTGATCTTTTGGGCATATTTAATCTAATTGAGGGATTTTCTTTGGGGATTTATCATGGGCTTTAGCAGCACACTTCGATAGATTATTGCCCACGCAATATTCGAAATTTTTTCGGAGTCATCTATTGAATTTCTCTTGGAATTCGCAATTAAAGATTTGGGTTTTCTTACTGCGTTGGACTTCGCTTCAAACGTATAACCTTTAATCTTTTCGCTTTTAATTAAAGGTGTAATCTTTGTGCGTTAGATGTCGATTTAATAAATTAAAAAAGTATAAGCCTAGATCCGTTCGTGGGTAAATGAATTTGAGCCTGAGCTTTGTCGAAAGTTTTCGATTCTGGAATGCATTGTACGAAAGTGAGATTTTTTATTTATCCCAGGCTTGTTATGTTTTTCTTCAGCTTGTTTTAGAGGGAATTGATATGTGGTGAGAATAAACTGGGATTAAAAGGGTGAAAAATAAAAAGAAAATCTGGCAGCTGTAACCCTTGCTCAAATTTATTATTTTTAGGCATCCCAAGATGTGTTTTTGTGTTATGCCTGAAAGAAAACTGAACAAGCCCGGGCTAAATCGAAAACCTCACTTTCGTGCAATGCATTCCAGAATCGGAAGCTTTCGACCAAGCTCAGGCTCAAATTAGTTTACCCATGAACGGATCTAGGCTTATACTTATTTAATTTATTAATCGGGACACAAAAAATTAAATCTTTAATTAAAGTGGAATGTTAAAGATTCTACATTTTGTAGCGAAGTCCCTTGCTTAAAGAAAAATCCAATCTTTGTTGCGATTCCAATAGAAATCCACTAGATATCTCCGAGAATACTTCGAATATTGCATGGGCAATAATCTATCGAAGTTTCTTGATCAGCCCACTAAGGAAATCACATGAATCGGATTCAATTTGTTCTCCAAAAACTGACCGAACATGAAACCCGCCTCTTGCGCACGGCTGCTACTGTTTCTTCTTCAACAATCCATCACCGGACTGCTACATGATCGGACTTCGCCACCCCGTGATCTAGACAAGGAAGACCGGTGGATCACCAATCAATCGAGAGAGATCAACACCGGCTCCCTCGAATCAAACGCACACAGCTAGGACCAAACTGCAGCAGCGAGAAACCCTCTTTTTTCGACAGCAGCAAGTCCGACGAAATCCAGCAAGAATCCGGCAAATTTCTGGACAACAAACTCAAACAGTTTGATCTTTGGAATGAATCCAATTCAAGGAGCAAGAAATCTAGTTTGTTTTTTAGAAAGAATTCTTGAAGAAAAATTCTCTCTCTAGAACCTTTTTACTCAAGAAAGGGGCAAGACTTGTCTTGCAAGATTTCCTTTGGTTTTCTTGGGCTTCAAGTTTTCTATTTATAGGAGCTCTAATGGAGACCTAATGGGCTCTCGAGTTAGACCTTTTAATTTGACTTTCGTTGATTGCTAAGTCTTTTCCGACTAATAAACTCCAATCGACCCATTTGAATTAATTTCATAATCCACTTTGTTAATTTAATTTAATCGAACCCTTAGAATTAATTAATTCAAATAGAATTAATTTCTTAATTCACTTTGTCGATTAAATATTAATTAAACCTTTAGGATTAATTAATTCACCTTGTCGATTAGTCAAATGCATAATCGATCGTACCCCTATCGGACCAATTATGGAACTACCGCTCGAAAATGACTTTACATCGCACCATTATATTTTATTCTATCTCCCCACATTAAAGATCTAGCGCTCATCGGTTTATCAATTTACTGACAAATTAATTCACCGACTTCTTGGTTTCTGTGATTAGTACCACTCGTCCTTTTATTATACCGAACATAAAGTTCACCGGCCGGGTTTAGTATAATAGACTTTACGAGCTCATCTCGGGAGCACCATCAACCCGGCGAACCAGTATGTGGATTCCTCCGACTAGCAACGGCACGTAAGAAGCTAAACACCGCATACCCAACCTACCGAGGTATAGGTCTCAATTAACCGCACTCTTTGGCAAATCAAAGCATACGATATCCAACTCTCACGCCCGTCCAAATCTCGGGATTGAGAGACGGAATACTAGGACCGAATTGACTACGCCAATCAGTATAAGTCAATTCTATCCAAACTGGTCGTGCTCAATATGTCTCGGGCATATCTGTGTTGATTTAAACTAGTTTAGATAAACTAATTTCTAAACCACACATAACCTATACCGATAGTATGTTCAGACTATCTCGGTTATGAGCATACTTTTTATATATCAATACTTTAACCAATAACGGTATCTACTGTGTCTGTCCACACCCCGTTATCTAGTTCTATGATATAAAGGAATAAATTTATACTGAAACAAAATGATATGTCAACTATGGATATTAGTTTTTGATACAAGCCATACTTTTCTGTATTCAAAACTAACAATGCCTGCAACTATACTATTGTAAGGGTACAAGGCTTAAAGGTCCTTCACTTCCTTACTCTTTATTCTACTAACTTTGGTGTTTCCGTAAGGGTATAAGTGATATGATCTCAAGATCACCTCATTGTTCAAAACCTACCGCAACAAGTTGTGTTCAAACTCAATACATGAAAAGTATGAACCAAGTACAACTTGTAGACATTTGGGATCCAAGATCAAAAGCTAAAGTGAATAAGGCAATTAAAGCCTTTAGCACAGTGGTTCTTATTTTTTAAGATAAGCCACCATCAAGAGAAGTCATTGTGCTAAGAAATTCGGAAAGCTACCCTTCTATTTTATTTTCAACTCAAAGACAATTAATTTTAAGTATTTTTAATTATTGAGTCTTTGTACTTGTTTAAGGGCTTTTGTAAATCCTTTTAAGGATGAGTTATTCTCTTAAACAAGTCCAATAAAGTCCATGAGGCCCAAGGAGGGATGAATTTTGGCTAACAAGTGTTCTAGAAGGTCCATAAGAAGATTACTTGGACAAAAAGACAACAAAAAGGCAAGGGTGGCCCCTATACCTAAGTTCGGCCGCCGCCTCCCTTATGCTCCCGATTTTTGGTAGTTTTCTGATTTTTGCTGATTAGTGTTAAATAAGGTTTATTCATTTAGGAATTTAGAAAGAATAAATCTCAGCAAAAATCGTAGTTTATTTCTAGTTAGATTGAGATAGAAATAAGGAAACAAGGCTTAATCTTGAAAAAGGAAAAGACTTGTGCCTTAAGAAAGGGAATTCTTGTTTCACAAAACAATCATTCCCTTTTCTTGTACTGAATTTTGGCCGCTCCTATACTCTATAAATAGAGGGTTGTGCCTTCAATTAATGCATTGTTGAAGATCAAAACTAATTTGTTGAGAGCTCATGATAGCGCAAAATTCGAGTATTTGATGTTCTCTGTGCATTCACCGGATTTATCAACAATACGTGATTGTTATTGCCGTGGTTCTATTCTACCCTCTTTACAACCAATATTCTGCTAGCATGTAAGATAGTTGAAGGAAACAGATCCAGTCTGGGTCAAACCAAAAATCTCACTTTCGTGCTATACATTCCAGAATCGGTGATTTTTGATTGAGCCAAAAATCTAAAATCATTTCCCCTAAGCGGATTTAGGATAAATATGTTCGATCTATTTAAATAACACGCTAAAAATTAAATCTTTAATTTAAAGCGGAACATAAAGATTCTACCTTTGAAGCGTGTCCTCAAAGCAAATAAAGAAAACCAAGTCTTTAGCGCAAAATCCACAAGAGAATCCCTTGAATGACTCAGACAACCCCCGAAGTCGTGTGGCCAACTATCTACGGGGTGGACCTAGCACTGAACAAGAAACCCACTTCGAAAAACTTGAAATAACCCAAACGAAAGTTTGCCCAAAGCCTGCCGCAGGCCTGACTGCCGGATCTTCATAAACCCGTGAGCAATTGAAATTTTGACTGCGAGCTATACGTTAATCGACGCGGCCAGATGATCAAAATCACGATCTAACACGTCGGCAATGGATCTAAGCACATCGAAAATTGAACAGTCACTCGGAGCTATGAACTCGATTGCCGAAAAAATAATCCAATGGTGGCGATCAAGAAATCCAGTCGGTGGCTCTAAAAAAATGGCGACGATGAAGATTAAGAACACTGGCAAACTATTGGGCTGAGTTTTCCAAAGAAGAAGGATCCTTAGTCGACTTCAAGAAAAAACTTCAACGAGGAAGACGAAGTTCTCCCTCTAGGCAAACTTGCCTCATAAGCTTTCTTATGTCTTGTAAGTGAAGACATTATGGTATTTATATGGAGCTTCAAGGGAGACCTAGTGGGCTTTTGAGTTGGGTCTTACTAATTAGATTTAATCAATTTTCTTAGCTTTCACTAGACTAATCGATTCTCAACTAGCCCAAAGATTAATTCTTTGACCCACTTCGTCAATTAAATATTAATCGACCCTTAGGATTATTTCGATAACCCACTTTGTTAATTAAATATAAAATTAACCAAAGGGTGAATTTTATTTAATCCACTTTGCCAATTGATCTAAGTCATAATTAATCGTACCACTAATGGATCAATTATAGAACTATAGCTCAAAAACAAAATTACTTCGCGCTCACTTTAGTAATTCTTCTATCTCCCCACGTCAAAGATATAGTGCTCGTCGATTCATAAATTTACTGACAAATTAATTCATCTACTTCTTTGTTAACTGAGACTAGTACCACTCGACCTTCTTATTATACCGGACATAAGTCCACTGGCCGTGTTTAGTATAATAATCCTTACGAGCTCATCTCGGGAGCACATTAACCCAGACGAACTGGTACATGGATTTGTTTTGACAAGTAACGACACATTAAGAAGCCAAACACGCATACCCAACTTACTGAGATCTAGGCCTCAATTGACCACACCCCTTGGCAAATCAAAGTACACAATGTGTAACTCTCATGCCCGCTCTAGTCTAGGGATTAAGAGATTAGAATATTAGGCTCAAATTAATTACAAATATCAGTACAAATTAATTCGATCCTGAATTGGTCCTGCTCAATATGCTCTGGGCACATCCGTATGATTTAATTAGTCTAGACAAACTAATTTCTAAATCATACAATAACCTAAACCGATAGTATGTTCAAACTATCTCGGTTCCAAGCGTTTATTTATATATCATAAATTTTACTAATGATAAGATCTACTGTGCTACACCCGTCACCTTATCATCTATGCATATGATATAAAGGAACAAATTATAATACTGAAACACAATCGATATGTAAACGGGTATTAGTTTTTCATACAAGCAAAGGTTTTCAGTATTCAAAACTAACAATAGTGAATTTCACATCTCCTAGATCGGGCAAACTTCAACACAAATTTGTTCTATCGAAGAAATCCTTCCTGGGAATTCTTTGATTAGGAGGAAGGCACGTAACATTTGGTATCAGAGCCAAATAGGAGGAAATTCACAACAATTCCTATTTCACGGAGGATGTGTCAACCCCCATTTCGAGCAAGGGGTAACCTTATTACAGATTTATTCAATAGAACGAAGCTAATGCTCGAGTTCGCCCATTGTTTAAGTTGAATAAATAATGTCAAGAAGTTAAATTTTGATTAAATTTTGTGTTTTTTTTATAAAATTTCAAAATTGTGTGGTTGTGCTTTTAACCTTGGTCATCGCACCCCTACACACCAAAGTGTCCCAAAAGTTTAAAGCTTTTCTTGATAAAAACAAAGTGTCTTTCATAGTTCTTTTAACTTCCGATTAAAAGTCCATATCCTTTTTCTTCGTTTTTGAGTCTAGTTTAATAATATAATTTTCAAATTATGTGTCGGTGTATGAGAGTGTGTGATCGCACATCAGCATCATCAAAGTGTCAAGAAAATTCAAAAATTGTTTCACAAAAATTGTCTTTTGAGTCAATTGTTTTAATAGTTCTTACAAATTTTCCGGTTGCAATATCATATCCAATTTATTCATATTTGAGTCTAGTTTTTAGATTAAATTTTTAATTTTAGGTTTGGTGACTATCCCTTAGTTGCCGCACCACCTTAGTCCACATTGGTCAGAAAAAAATCGAAAATTGTGTTTCAAAAAATATTGTGTTTGAGTATCTTTTAACCTTTTTTGGTTGAAAGATTATTTCTTTTGTTATTATTTGGTGTCTAGAATTTAGTTTTAAATTCAATTTTTGAGTCTTGTGTGTTAGTAGAGGTGGTCGCACCAAATATCCATGCGAGTCGGAAAATCAAAAACTTTGTTTTCACAAAAAATAGAGTCTTTTGTGTTTCTTTGCATTAATTGAAGTTTGAAATTGCATCTTTTGTGCTTGCATGTGATTTGTGTTGCATCCAAACATAGAAGTCAAGCTTAATTAATAAAAACAAAAGTTTTCGTCTCTAAGTGAACCCGAAGCATATTAACTTGAAATACTTGGTAATTTCTTACAAAAAGTTGGTATCTTTTTTATTGAAACAAAGCAGCTTGTTATAGGGTCTATTCTACCGAGGGATCAAAAGCCTTAAAACTTGCCATCTAGTGGTGTTCTTACTTGAGACGTAGTGTGTGTTTTAATTTCTTTTGTAACTAACCTTCTTTTTGACTTGTAGTGTGATTGGCTTGTGCCGTCATCAAGTTGGAAAGAGTGTAGAAACAAAAAAAAAAAAGAATTCCCAAAGGAATTCGAACAAAAGAAAGAAAAGAAAAGGAAGTTCTTTGAGCCACAAAAAGGAAAGAAGTTCAACAAACGAATTTCCTTGAGTGAAAAGAAAAAAGAATTCCAAAAAGAAAGAAAAGTGTGAGTGTGAAAATAAAAAGACAAGTCTCGTAACCAAAAGGAAAAGTCGAGACTAGAGAGTCCTTGATTCGAAAGTACAAGTTTATAAAGCTATACTTAAGCTAAAAGGAGGGTCGGTGAAGTAATAGTTGAGATTCACATAATTATCAACATTAGGACACACACTTGAGTGAGAATAAAGGTAAACGTGAACTCACCGGAGTCTTGATTCTTATAACAGGTGTCTCCCAACTTTGAGTGAGATAACCGAGGTTGAGAGAAGGTTTGCTAAAGTGAAGTTTAGAGACTTAAAGAAATTTAAATATTTAAGGAAAAAGATAGAATTTGATAAACTTCACACTAGCACATTGCATATTTGTAAATTTTGTAAATTATTTGATTTTTGTAGTTTTTAGAATTTTTGAATTTTGAGATTTTGGAGTTGCCGCATTTTAATCGGTTTTTGCGGCCCCAGTTTTTGCTAATTCTTTTAGTTTTGTGTTTTTTTTGTGTGATTTATTTGATTTGTTTAGTTTTAATTTTTTGACTTTTGTGACTTAGTGTAGTTGCCGCAAATCTTTGTTTAGTATTAGGTTTTTGTGTTTTGAATCTTTAATTCTTTGTAGTTATTAGTTTTGGTTACTAACCTTCAAGGAGAAGTCTTCACTTCTACCTGAGTTTGAGTGTTTATTGGTAGAAAGATAGAAGCATTCAACTCTCGGCAAAACCAAGCATTACTAGAGTGATTGAAAAAGATGGATCAATTGTTGGATAGGTTGATTGATTTAATGGAAGAGTTCCGGAGAGCAAGGAATTTATCAACCAAGGTTGATAAAGTTGAAGGAAAACTGAACAAGCCCGGGCTAAATCGAAAACCTCACTTTCGTGCAATGCATTCCAGAATCGGAAGCTTTCGACCAAGCTCAGGCTCAAATTAGTTTACCCATGAACGGATCTAGGCTTATACTTATTTAATTTATTAATCGGGACACAAAAAATTAAATCTTTAATAAAAGCAGAATTTAAAGATTCTACCTTTTGTAGCGAAGTCCCTTGCCTAAAGAAAAAATCCAATCTTTGTTGCGATTCCAATAGAAATCCAATAGATATCTCCGTAGAAACTTCGAATATTGCGTGGGCAATAATCTATCGAAGTCTACTTGCTTAGCCCACAAGGAAATCTCTCTAAAACTGGACTCAAACAAACCAAAAATTGATCACAACTTAACCCACAAATATCCTGCTACTGCTGCCCAAAAAGCTGCTGCCTTTGAATATAAACACCACTCCGACAGCAGGAATTCAAACTGCCCAGTCGTGATCTAGACAGCCCAAGCTTCGGATCACCAAGAAGAGATCAATGAAGCCCAGGCCGAATCAAACGCACTGGACAGCAGCAAAAAACTGCCGCCAGAAAACCCTGAAAACCGCTGCAGAAAACCGGCGGGAGATTGAAGAACCGGACAGCAGTTAGCAGCGAATTGAACCGAAAAACTGGGCAGAATAAACCCAATTATAAAGCTGTGATCTTTGGTTAGAATCCAGTCAAGAGCAAGTGAGAAATCTGGTTTGTTTTTGAGAAACAATTCTTGAAGAAAAAATACTCTCTCTTAAAACTTCTCACTCAAGAAAGCAAGAATGAATTGTCTTGCAAGACTTCCTTAGGTTTTCTTGGGCATCAAGTCTTCTATTTATAGGAGCTCAATTGGAGACCCAATGGGCTCTCGAGTTAGGCCTTTTAATTTGACTTTCGTTGACCACTAAGTCTTCCCGACTAATCAACTCCAATCGACACATTTAAATTAATTTATTTAACCCACTTTGTTAATTTAATTTAATCGAACCCTTAGAATTAATTAATTCAAATAAAATTAATTTCTAAATTCACTTTGTCAATTAAATATTAATTAAACCTTTTGGATTAATTAATTTACCTTGTCGATTAGTCAAATGCATAATCGATCGTGCCACTATCGGACCAATTATGGAACTACAGCTCGAAAACGACTTTACATCGCGCCATTATATTTTATTCTATCTCCCCACATTAAAGATCTAGCGCTTGTCGGTTTATCAATTTACTGACAAATTAATTCACCGACTTCTTGGTTTCCGAGATTAGTACCACTCGTCCTTTTATTATACCAAACATTAAGTTCACCGGCCGGGTTTAGTATAATAGACTTTACGAGCTCATCTCGGGAGCACCATCAACCCGGCAAACCGGTACGTGGATTCCTCCGACTAGCAACGGCACGTAAGAAGCTAAACACCGCATACCCAACCTACCGAGGTATAGGCCTCAATCGACCGCACTCTTTGGCAAATCAAAGCATACGATATCCAACTCTCACGCCGTCCCAATCTCGGGATTGAGAGACAGAATACTAGGACCGAATTGACCACGCCGATCAGTATAAGTCAATTCTATCCAAACTGGTCGTGCTCAATATGCCCTGGGTATATCCGTGTGATTTAAACTAGTTTAGATAAACTAATTTCTAAACCACACAATAACCTATACCAATAGTATGTTCAGACTATCTCGGTTACGAGCATACTTTTTATATATCAATACTTTAACCAATAACGGTATCTACTGTGTCTGTCCACACCCCGTTATCTAGTTCTATGATATAAAGAAACAAATTTATACTGAAACAAAATGATATGTCAACTGTGGATATTAGTTTTTGATACAAGCCATAGCTTTTCTGTATTCAAAACTAATAATCGCCCACTAATACTCAAAGCTATGCTAAGAAGTATAAAAACTGTCCAACCCGCTATTACACTGCTGTCATAATGAAATCTCCATAAGACCTTTAAGCTCACTCACATGGCTCTCTCAAGAATCTGACTCTCATGCCCTCCACATGTCTCTCAAAAACCTTTGGGGTCAATGGTTTGGTGAAAGGATCTGCAAGGTTGTCATCTGAAGCTATCTTGTCCACGATCAAGTCTCCCCTCTTTACGATCTCTCGTATCAGGTGGTACTTGCGCTCTATGTGTTTACACGCTTTATGGGCTCGTGGTTCCCTCGAGTTAGCAACTGCACCATTGTTATCACAATAAACTGTGATAGACCTAGGCAACTCAGGAACCACATCTAAGTCCATTAGGAAGCTCCTGAGTCATACAGCCTCTTTCACTACCTCTGAAGCGGCAACGTACTAGGCCTCCATGGTAGAGTCCGCCACGTATTTTTGCTTGACACTCTTCCATACTATGGCTCCACCTCCTAGAGTAAACACAAACACAGAGGTAGACTTACTCTTGTCCAAATCACCTTGAAAGTCCAAATCTGTGTAACCCAATGGTACAAGCTCCTACGCTCTATAAACTAGGACATAATCTCTTATTCTGCGCAAGTACTTGAGAATGCATTTTACTGCCTCCCAGTGAGCCTTCCCAGGGTTACTCTGATATCTGCTAACCATGCCAACGGCAAAGTAAATATCAGGCCTCGTGCACAACATAGCATACATGAGGCTACCCACTGTAGAAGCATAGGGTACCACCTTCATGGCATCTATCTCCTCAGCAGTTTTAGGACACTGCTTCTTTAGACAAATGCACTCCATGCCTGAAAGGTAGTGAACCCTTCTTGGAGTTCTACATGTTAAAACGGGCCAGAATAGTGTCTATGTAGGATGCCTGAGAGAGAGTCAGAGAACGTCTCCTACGATCTCGAATAATCTTAATCCCAAGGATATGTCCAGCCTCTCCCAAATCCTTCATATCGAATTGCCTGGACAGCCATATCTTTACGTCTGACAGCACCTTCTTACTGTTGCCAATAAGAAGGATGTCATCTACGTAAAGTACAAGGAACACCACCATATCACCATCACGCCTGCGATAAACACACTGCTCATCCAGAGATCTGGATGCTTGCTTAAGTCCATAAATGGACTTAAGCAAAACGGATGTTCCAAGATCTGGATGCTTGCTTAAGTCCATAAATGGACCTCCTAAGCCTGCATACCTTGTGCCCTTGGCCCTTAACAATGAGCCCTCTGGTTGCTGCATAAAGATGGTCTCCTCTAGACTTCCATTAAGGAAAGCTGTCTTGACGTCCATCTGCCAAATCTCATAATCCATATGAGCAGCTATGGCCAAGAGAATCCGGATTGACTTAAGCATAGCTACTGGGGAAAAGATCTCCTCATAATCGATCCCTTCTTTTTGAGTATACCCCTTTGCCACAAGCCTAGCCTTGAAGGTCTCAACCCTCCCGTCAGATCCTCTCTTTCGCTTGTAAACCCATTTGCACCCAATAGGCCTAAACCCATCAGGAAGGTCTACCAGCTCCCAGACTTGATTTGAGTCCATAGAACCCATCTCAGCAATCATCGCTCTCTGCCAAGAATCTGCATCTTTATCCTGGAGAGCCTCATTGTAGTTAACTGGGTCTGGTTCATGAGCGCCAGGGATAAAGTCCGAAGACTCACCCAAACCCATGTACCTCTCGGGCTGTCTCACAACCCTCCCACTATGACGAGGCGCAGCCTGTGCAAGAGCATCATCTGTGATAGTGTGTGCAGTATATTGTGATGTGTCTTCCTGTACGTATGCATCTGGAATAATGGACTGACTTCTAAGCTCTTCCAATACTACCTTGCTGTTTGACTTGTGATCTAAAATATAGTCCTCCTCAAGAAATCTGGTATTGGTGCTGATCACCACCTTCTGATCTTGAGGACTATAAAATAAACCACCTCTCGTTCCTTTGGGGTAGCCTATAAACAGCATAGCCTTGGATCTCGCCTCTAACTTGCCTGCATCTGCCTCGAGCACATGTGCTGGACAACCCCATATTCTGAGATGTCACAGACTAGGCTTTCGCCCATTCCACAACTCTGATGGGGTCGAAGGCACAGACTTAGATGGCACAAGGTTGAGGATAAAACATGCTGTCTCCAAGGCATAACCCCAAAATGAGATAGGCAACTCACTGTAACTCATCATCGATCTAACCATCTCCATAAGAGTCCTGTTCCTCCTCTCTGCTACACCATTCTGTTGGGGTGTGCCAGGTGCAGACAACTGGGTCTGAATACCCTCCTCTGACAAATAGGATCTAAATTCACTAGAGAGGTATTCGCCACCGCGATCAGACCGCAGTGACTTGATACTCATACCCAGATGGTTCTCCACCTCAGCCTTGAATTCTCTGAACTTGCCAAAGCATTCAGACTTGTGGCGCATCAGGTATATGTATCCATATCTAGAGTAATCATCCGTGAAAGTCACGAAATACTCATAACCACCTTTATCCTGAACTGACATAGGCCAACACACGTCAGAATGAATCAGCTCTAAAACCTCCTTGGCCCTATACCCCTTTGCCTTGAAAGGCCTCTTGGTCATTTTACCCTCCAAGCAGGACTCACAGGTCGAATAGCTGTCAATGTCTAGTAAGTCCAAAGACCCACTCTTGACCAACCTTTAAATCCTACTAAGGTTGATATGACCCAGTCTCAGGTGCCAAAGATAAGTCTGATTCAAAGGGGAAGACTCTTTTCTCTTATTATGATTCGGTGATGAGTTACTAGTTTCTGTGTTTTACATTACTGGGAAGTATGTCTTAATTAAAAACAAATTGTCAACCAATGTACCGGAACATATAAGTTTCTGGCCTTTTCTAATAAATATAGATCTATCAGAAAAAACACACTTATAACCATCCAAAACAAGTTTAGAAACTGAAAGTAAATTCTTGCGAAAACTGGGTACATAAAGACAAGCTCTCAACAATAAAGTAGAGTCTGAAAAACAAAGACATAAAACTCCCACTGCAGCAACAGAAACTCTGGTAGTATCTCCAAGGTAGACCTGCAACTCTCCCTCTCTAAGCAGCCGGGTCACTTGGAACCCCATGCAAAGAATTATAAACATGATCAGTGGCTCCTGAATCCACACACCAAGTATCTGTGGGAATCGCCGCTAAACACGTCTCAGTGACTACGGAAAATTTACACATACCTCGAGGCTTTGGGCAGTCCTTCTTTCAATGTCCCGCTTTGCCACATCTAAAGCATTTGCCTTTCGGCTTCTGCTTCTTGGCAATACCCGCCTTGGGTCCATGATTGGCTCCTGCTTTCTGGCATCTCTTCCTCTTTTACTTTCTGGCTTTGGGCCCAGCAGAGGAACCAACAGTAGCTAAGGCTTGCTTCTTCTCTGCGAATAGGCTATCAGCAGACACCAATGCAGTCATGAGCTCAGAAAGTGAATATGAGAGATTCCTCATATTATTGTTCAATCTAAACTGCTCAAAACTGGGAGGCAAGCCTTGAAGGATGATATCGACCTGGGTTTCCCCATCAATCTCACCTCCCAATACCTCAATCTCATTGATGCAACCAATCATGTCCAGTATGTGATCTCTCACTGAAGTGCCCTCAGCCATCTTAGCATTCATGAGTTTCCTCATAGCTGACTGCTTGGCTGCCCTACCCTGATGTCCAAACATCTCCCTGAGGTTGAGCATCATATCGTAGGCTGAGGTCATCTGCTGATGCTGGTGCTGCAGTACACTCGACATAGAAGCCAAGATGTAGCACCTGGTCATCACATCAGCCTTCTGCCACCTCGTATATGGCTCTCGCTGCTCAGGGGTGGCATCATCGCTGGGCTTAGGGGGACACTCCTCTGTGAGCACATACTTGTAACCCTCAGCGGTAAGGACAATGTCCAGGTTACGTTTCCAGTCAATATAGTTTGGACCGGTGAGTTTGTTTTGGTTCAAAATGACAGCTAGCGGGTTGAACGACATATCAACTGAAAATAAACAATTCAAGTTTCAGTATACTTTTCAAAAATATTGAAAAATCCTCAAAAACAAATATAATCTTCTACCGACATCTCTCACACCGGGATTAACGCATGTCACGATAGGTGAATGTCTACGCTAACCCACATTCGTTAGAGAAGAACTGAAGTTCATTAATTTCATTATCTGACCAACGATCTTATGATCAATGAAATTAATAGTCGATAATTTTAGCCGTACCCAAAAATAGCGTAACCTCGATGGGAGGAATACTAAAAATGGTACACTAAGTGTATGCCATTACGTGACTTCTAAGTTTGTTACTTAGGATACTAATGCGCCTCGGATGGCGAGGGTGTCGCAACTTTCTCCAATTAAACTCACTATAGTCATCCCTTTAGAAATTCATTCCGGTGATATCCGTGGTTGAAAACTCATCCGATAGGGAGGAAGGTCTAAGCCAGCACGCAAGTTTAACCACATCACCAATGAACCCGTAATGGAGGCCATGGGGATATTAACCAACCCGCTCCCACTTAGATTTTTAAACTTGAGGATTTTTACGTTTTAACATGCAATATCTTAACTATGGATATTCGCACCCATAAAACCGTTGGAGTTTTAATATGCGAATAATCTACCTTAGTTAATTGCACATTACTTTTTAAAACTTTGGTTTGGTTTTCGTTCATGCAAAATAAAACGAAAATCACACAATCAACGAAAAGACATAAATACGGGAAATTAAAATTAAATAAAATTTCCTGACTATTATGGCCTTCTCTATCGTTGATTCCTTGATGCCTCGGGGACACGTCCCGTCATGTCGCTCCCACTCGTTATTTGGATTCCTCTCGATTCGCCCGGGTTTTCTCGGTTTTCTACGTAATTAGGAATCACCCAAAATTACGATAAATCAAAACCCGCAAATATAAGTTACCCAAAATAACGTCTTCGTCATAGTACATAAATTCCTATATACAAAGGCATTTTTCTAGGAATTTAACGACAACATGATTAGATCAAATCCTACTACAAGATTTTTCTAATCCTACACGGCTTCCAGCTCGTGGTTATTACTATTACAGAAATTTCCATTCAAAAATAAAACAAGCCCGGACTTGTCCCGGGGTTTATGAATGAAAATTAAATTTCTACCATAATAGCCGAGAAACCAATAACCACCTGTTTAAGCATTTCGACAAAAATAATAATGCCAAAATAAAGCCGTGTAATAAATCAAACAAGTATAAGACCGAAACCAACGCTCTGATACCAATTTGAAGGATAACTAAACAAGCCCGGGCTAAATCGAAAACCTCACTTTCGTGAAATGCATTCCAGAATCAGAAGCTTTCGACCGAGCTCAGGCTCAAATTAGTTTACCCATGAACGGATCTAGGCTTATACTTATTTAATTTATTAATCGGGACACAAAAAATTAAATCTTTAATAAAAGCGGAATTTAAAGATTCTACCTTTTGTAGCGAAGTCCCTTGCCTAAAGAAAAAATCCAATCTTTGTTGCGATTCCAATAGAAATCCAATAGATATCTCCATAGAAACTTCGAATATTGCGTGGGCAATAATCTATTGAAGTCTACTTGCTTAGCCCATAAGGAAATCTCTCCAAAACTGGGCTCAAACAAACCAAAAATTGATCACAACTTAACCCACAAAAATCCTGCTGCTGCTGCCCAAAAAGATGCTGCCTTTAAATATAAACACCACTCCGACAGTAGGAATTCGAACTGCCCAGTCGTGATCTAGACAACCCAAGCTTCGGATCACCAAGAAGAGATCAACGAAGCCCCGGCCGAATCAAACGCATTGGACAGCAGTAAAAAACTGCGGCCAGAACACCCTGAAAATCTCTGCAGAAAATCGGCGGGAGATTGAAGAACCGGACAGCAGTTAGCAGCAAATTGAACCGAAAAACTGGGCAGAATAAACCCAATTATAAAGCTGTGATCTTTGGTTAGAATCCAGTCAAGAACAAGTGAGAAATCTGGTTTGTTTTTGAGAAAGAATTCTTGAAGAAAAAATCCTCTCTCTTAAACCTTCTCACTCAAGAAAGCAAGAATGAATTGTCTTACAAGACTTCCTTAGGTTTTCTTGGGCATCAAGTCTTCTATTTATAGGAGCTCAATTGGAGACCTAATGGGCTCTTGAGTTAGGCCTTTTAATTTGACTTTTGTTGACCACTAAGTCTTCCTGACTAATCAACTCCAATCGACCCATTTAAATTAATTTATTTAACCCACTTTGTTAATTTAATTTAATTGAACCCTTAGAATTAATTAATTCAAATAGAATTAATTTCTAAATTCACTTTGTCGATTAAATATTAATTAAACCTTTTGGATTAATTAATTTACCTTGTCGATTAGTCAAATGCATAATCGGTCGTGCCACTATCGGACCAATTATGGAACTACCGCTCGAAAATGACTTTACATCGCGCCATTATATTTTATTCTATCTCCCCACATTAAAGATGTAGCGCTCGTCGGTTTATCAATTTACTGACAAATTAATTCACCGACTTCTTGGTTTTCGAGATTAGTACCACTCGTCCTTTTATTATACCAAACATAAAGTTCACCGGCCGGGTTTAGTATAATAGACTTTACGAGCTCATCTCGGGAGCACCATCAACCCGACGAACCGGTACGTGGATTCCTCCGACTAGCAACGACACGTAAGAAGCTAAACACCGCATACCCAACCTACAGAGGTATAGGCCTCAATCGACCGCACTGTTTGGCAAATCAAAGTATACGATATCCAACTCTCGCGCCCGTCCCAATCTCGGGATTGAGAGACGGAATACTAGGACCAAATTGACTACGCTGATCAGTATAAGTCAATTCTATCAAAACTGGTCGTGCTCAATATGCCCCGGGCATATCCGTGTGATTTAAACTAGTTTAGATAAACTAATTTCTAAGCCACACAATAACCTATACCGATAGTATGTTCAGACTATTTTGGTTACGAGCATACTTTTTATATATCAATACTTTAACCAATAACGGTATCTACTGTGTCTGTGTCCACACCTCGTTATCTAGTTCTATGATATAAAGGAACAAATTTATACTGAAACAAAATGATATGTCAACTGTGGATATTAGTTTTTGATACAAGCCATAGCTTTTCTGTATTCAAAACTAACAAAAGTTCCACCCTATTTGAAGAAGTTGTCACCACTTTCGTTCCACTATAGATCTACTGATATGAATCCATGGTATGAATTCACATGAATTGTAAAATCGTCCTCGATTGATCATTTGAGCAAAACAACTAGCTCAAGTGGATTCAACAATATTGACTATTAATGAACTCAACACCTTTGAATTACACTATATTGAAATATGTCTTGAAATCTTCCAAGCAAAAAGAACCCAAACCAAAATAGACCCAACAACAATAGGACGAAATCTATCACCTTTGAATCATAAAATGGTAGTTTTGAAATTACTATTCCCAACCCCTCTAATTTTCAAACCCAATAACATTAGGATAAACCTAACACCTTTGGATTATGAAATGACTTAGAAAACAAGAGTAGAAGGCGCCACAACTAAAAGGAAGAGTTTTAGTTAATAAGCCAAATAAGTTTTGCAAGCATATTTGCAAGACTAAAACTAGCTCACTAAGAAACTAGCAAAGAAAGGAAAATTCCTCAAAGTTTATAACATCAAATCTTGAATTTTAATAGTTAACCAAGGTCCCTATTTATAGAGTTTCAAGAGGGACCAAGGTTGAAAATTACAAAAGGATTAAAATAGCAATTCTGAACCTTCTACTCAAGACTAGCATTAACACTTCTCTTTGACCAAAAAAAAACTCTTTGACTAAGAAAATCTCTTTGACCAAAAAAATTTCTTTGACCTAGAAGACTCTTGCAATTAATTCTAATATTCTAAATACTAAAAAATGCAGAAAAGCTTGAAAATATCATCAAAATGCTGCTGAAATTCGTCCATAAATGAGACCTTCCAACTCCCTCATTTAATGTCATTGACATGGCATGCTGAGAGACGAATTGCCTGACATGGGCTTGTCGGGGGAAATATTTAATTTTGTTTTGGGATGAATTTCCTGACATGGGCATGTCGGGGGAAATATTCACTTCTGGAATCTTCATTAAAAAATACTCCCCACACTATTTGGAACAAGATCCAAAACTTGCAAAATGTTGTAATATTTGGCATGAATTGAGGTAGCCTTTGGATCCTCTTTTGATTGGACTTCAAGAATCAAAATGTTCAAGGCTTCTTGCATCTTTTTCTTTCTCAAACGAGTCATTGGGCCGGTCAGCCCTTCAAGTGGATTTGGTGGAATGATATGTGCAGAATTATTTGGAGTTAAGGGTGGTTCAGCCATGCCTTCGCCATCATCATCTTTGACATCTTTAGCATTACTTCCTTCGAACTCATCATCCCCCCTTCCTTGAAAAGGATTCGTCCTTGAATCCATAGGATCTACATCAAAATCAAAAGGAGATAAGTCAGAAATATTAAAAGTAGCACTTATACCATAGTCTCTGGGAATATCAAGCTTGTAAGCATTATCATTGACTCGTGCCAAGACTTGAAATGGCCCATCACCACGGGGGTGTAACTTTGTTCTCCTTGAGGCTGGAAACCTCTATTTCCTCATGTGTGTACCCAAACCCAATCACCGGGTTCAAACACAATTTTCTTATATTTGCTTTCTTTGCATATTGCTTATTTTTCTTCTTAATGTTTGCACGAGCTTGCTCATGCAATTTCTTCACGGTTTCAGCTTTCTTCTTGCTATCCAAACTCACTTGATCCAGCAAAGGTAAAGGAGATAAGTCTAAAGGAGTTAGAGGATTAAAACCATAAACCAACTCAAAAGGAGAAAAATTAGTAGAAGTGTGTAGTGTGCGATTGTATGCAAATTCAAAAATTGGCAAACACTCCTCCCAACTTTTCAAATTCTTTTTAATTATGGCCCTTAACAAAACACCCAAAGTCCTATTTGTTACTTCCGTTTGGCCATCTGTTTGTGGGTGACTTGTGGTTGAAAACAAAAGTTTTGTTCCCAATTTTCCACAAAGAGTTTTCCAGAAATAACTCAAAAACTTACATCCCTATCGGACACAATAGTCCCAGGAACACCATGTAGACAAACAATTTCTTTGAAGAAGAGATCAGCCACATGTTTTGCATTGTCGGCTTTCCTAAAAGCAATAAAGTGAGCCATTTTGGAGAATCTATCAACAACAACAAAAATAGAGTCCATGCCTCTTTGAGATCTAGGCAAACCGAGAACAAAATCCATAGAAATGTCAGTCCAAGGAGATTGAGTAACAGGGAGTGGAGTATACAATCCATGGGGAAGGGACTTAGATTTAGCTTTATTGCAGTCAAGACATGTAGCACAAATTTTCTCAACATCCTTTTTCATGCTTGGCCAATAAAAGTGTTCATTTAAAATATCTAAAGTTTTTAAAACACCAAAATGTCCCATTAAACCTCTACAATGAGATTCATAAACCAAAAGATCTCTAAGTGAACAAAAAGGAATACATAATTTGTTTTCTTTGAACAAGAACCGTTCACATTGATAAAACTTATTGAAAGCATCCTTTTCACATGCATTAAATATGTCAGCAAAATCATGATCCTTAGCATACAACTCCTTAATATACTCAAATCCTATGATTGTAGCATTAACAGTAGTAATCAAGGCATACCTTCAAGAGAGTGCATCAGCCACAATGTTCTCTTTACCTTTTTTGTACTTTACCACATATGGGAAAGTTTCAATGAATGAGATCCATTTGCATGCCTCTTGTGCAAATTCTTTTGTCTTTTGAGATACTTGATGGATTCATGATTGGTGTGAATCACAAACTCTCTTAGCATAAGGTAGTGTTGCCAAGTTTCTAATGCTCTCACCACTGCATAGAGCTCTTTGTCATATGTTAGATAGTTCAATGTTGCTCCATTCAACTTCTCACTAAAATAGGCAATGGGGCGGCCTCCTTGAAGCAACACGACACCTATTCCAATTCCTGAAGCATCACATTCAACTTCAAAAGTGTTAGAGAAATTAGGCAAAGCTAAAACAGGAGCATTAGTCAAATCATGCTTCAATTGATCAAATGGCTTTTGTTGAGAATCTCCCCACTCAAACTTAACATTTTTCTTTACCAACTCATTTAGTGGAGCTGCTTTTGTTGAGAAATCTTTGACAAATCTCCTATAAAAACTTGCAAGTCCATGGAAAGATCTCACCTCAATCACATTTGTGGGAATTGGCCAATGAAGAATTGCTGCCACCTTTGCTTAATCAACTCTCAAACCATTAGAACTCACAACATAGCCAAGAAAAACAACTTCTTCAACACAAAAAGTACACTTTTTTAAATTTGCAAACAATTTTTTTCTTCACGCAAAGTAGTAAAAACAAGCTTAAGATGTTCAACATGTTCTCCTATGTTCTTATTATAGATCAAGATATCATCAAAATAGACAACTACAAACTTTCCAATGAAACGCCTCAAAACATGATTCATTAGCCACATAAATGTACTAGGGGCATTAGTTAAACCAAAAGGCATAACAAGCCACTCATAAAGACCAAATTTTGTTTTGAAAGCCATTTTCCATTCATCACCCTCTTTGATTCTTATTTGATGATAACTAGATTTCAAATCAATTTTTGTGAAAAATTTTGCACCAAACAATTCATCAAGCATATCGTCTAATCTTGGAATGGGGTGACGATACTTAATGGTGATTTTGTTCACAGCCTTACAATCAATGCACATGCGCCATGTACCATCTTTTTTTTGAACTAAAATAACAGGAATAGCACAAGGGCTAAGAGACTCACGAATATATCACATGCTTAGCAATTCTTCAACATGTCTTTGAAGTTCTTTTGTTTCTTCCGGATTTGCATGATAGGCTGGCCTATTTGGAATGGAAACTCCAGGTAGAAAGTCGATTTGATGCTCAATTCCTCGAATTGGAGGTAACCCCTTAGGCATTTCCTCGGGTAGCACATCTGCAAATTCATTCAAAACAGCCACAATTTCTAAAGGCAAATTGTTAGGAAACTCATCAAGAATGAGACATTCTTCATGGAACAAGAGCATAAAAATTGGCTGGTGAGAATTGAGGGGTCTTTGTACATCTCTCATGCTCGCAAAGAAGGCACCTTTTGTCTCACTTGCCTTTGGTTTTTCCCTCTCACTCACTTTGCTTTTTGCCTTTCCATCTCTTGCTTTTTCTTCACTCACTTTGCTTTTAGCACTCACATCTCTTGATTTTTCACACTCTTTTGGCTTTTTCAACTCACTCTCCTCTTTAGCCTTTTCTCTCTTATTCTCATTTGTTCTTTGTGCACCTGTTGAGGAGAAATTGGAACAAGAGTAAAAGCTTTACGATTATAAACAATATGATACTTGTTAGACTTTCCCTCATGATTAGCATCATGATCAAACTCCCATGGTTGGCCAAGAAGAATATGGCCAGCTTGCATTGGTACTACATCACTCAAACCTTCATCCTCATATTTCCCAATTGAAAATTTTACCTTTGCTTGCCGATTCACCCTTAGCTCTCCACTATCATTGAGCCATTGCAAACGATAAGGATTGGGACGAGCAGTCATGGATAGACCCAATTTGTCTACAAGATAAGAGCTAACATAATTAGTACAACTCCCACTATCAATGATGAGCATGCATACCTTATCTTGTACTTTGCATCTTGTGTGAAATATAGTACTCCTTTGCTCATCATCATAAGATCCAACTTGAGTATTCAATACTCTCAAAGTGACCAAAACTTCATCACCACTTGTTTCAAATTGTTCACCTTCATATTCAACATCCAGATCCTCCTCATCTTCTTCCCCTTCACTTTGGCTCAAACAAGAAGCATCTTCTCGAATTACCATAGTCTTGGAGTTAGGACATTGGGAAGCTATATGGCCATTTCTCAAAAACTTAAAACAAGTGAGCTTAGAAGTAGAAGAAGAATTTTTACTTGAGTCACCCTTTTCAAACATTTTAAAATCATGCTTCTTTGGTTCATCTTTCTTTTTATCAAAATCCCTTTTGTTTTCATTATTGTTTTTCCAAGACGATTGGTTGGAAAGAAACTTCCTTGAACCACTATTTCTTTTCAATTACCTTTCCACCTTTTCTGCCACATGCATAATTTCTTCCAAATCCAAGTAATGTTGTAATTCAACAACATCGGCAATCTCTCTTCTTAAACCACCCAATAACTGTGCTATAGGAGCTTCGAGATCTTCCTCAATGCTTACTCTTGTCATGGCTAAATCCATCTCTTGGTAATATTCTGCCACGGTCTTTGCTCCTTGAGTGATACTATGCAACTTGTTGTAAATATCTCTATAGTAATGATGGGGAATGAAGCGTTTTCTCAAAACAGCCTTCATGTCTTCCCAAGTTGCAATTGGCATCTCTCTATTCCTTCTTCTAGAAACAATCAATCGATCCCACCATGTTAGTGCATAACCATGAAATTCAAGGGAAACAATTTTTACCTTATTTTCTTCCGTATAACTGTGGATAGAAAAGATCATTTCCACCTTCATTTCCCAATCAAAATATGCCTCAGGATCTCCTTTTCCATCAAATTCAGGAATCTTCATTTTGAGACCACTAAGGTTGCTATCAACTCCAAATTCATTCCTTCTCCTCACATTCCCTCGGGATACTTCAGAAATTTCTTCCTCGGACCTCCTATCATCTTCCTCGTCATCTTGTTGACTTCCTTTCCTTTTTTCTCTTTGCTGAAAAGCAAGTTCTAGTTGGTCCATTCGGGTGCTGACCCTTTCAATGATTTGTTCCAATCGCCTTGTGGTGTGTTTCCTCCATGCTTTTTGTTCAGGTGTTTCACCAGTTGGATCTGCCATTAGAACAAAAGAAAAGATAAAAGTACCTCACACCCCTTTTCCCCTTTCCCTAATATGTCTCAACCCAAATAAAAAGAAATTTTCACTCGTGTTTAAGGCCGATCTAGTAGGGGAAAGTTTCACTCAGATTTTACCACTCTTTTCCTCCTGCAAGTTCTTTTGAGAATCGTTAAACCCTTACAATATGCTACTCAAAGATCTTACTTGGCAACAAAGAAAGTATAGAGGTCAAAGAAAGGATGGTATGCAATGATGTAAAGGAAACAAGAATAAGATTAGAAAGAAATTATAAGAGTAGAAAGAAAACAATGATGATACCTTTTCTTCAAAACTTTTCCCACACTTGGAATCACGAATCCCTGCAATATTAATTTAAGAAGCAAGAAAGATACTTTCTTCTCTCCTTTTTTTTTTTTTTTTTTGACAATTTGTTTTTTCTTCTTGCAAACTTGAACCTTCAAATAGAAACAAGGCAAATATGATAAGAATAAGATGCAAGATATTAAAAAAAAAAAAATGATATGATCAAATCAAGGAAACTGAGCTCTGATACCAAACTCATGTGAATCCAAGGTACGAATTCACATGAATTGTAAAATCGTCCTCGATTGATATTTTGAGCAAAACAACTAGCTCAAGTGGATTCAACAAAATTGATCATTAATGAACTCAACACCTTTGAATCACACTATATTGAAAGATGTCTTGAAATCTTCCAAGCAAAAACAACCCAAACCAAAATAGACCCAACAACAATAGGATGAAACCTATCACATTTGAATCATAAAATGGTAGTTTTGAAATTACTATTCCCAACCCCTCTAATTGTCAAACCCAACAAAACTAGGATAAACCTAACACCTTTGGATTATGAAATGAATCAGAAAAAAAGAGTAGAAGGCGCCATAACTAAAAGGAAGAGTTTTAGTTGATAAGTCAAATAAGTTTGCAAGTATTGCAAGACTAAAACTAGCTCACTAAGAAACTAGCAAAGAAAGGAAAATTCCTTAAATTTTATAACATCAAATCTTGAATTTTAATAGTTAACCAAGATCCCTATTTTTATAGTTTCAAGAGGGACCAAGGTTGAAAATTACAAAAGGATTAAAATAGCAATTCTGAACCTTCTAGTCAAGACTAGCATTAACACTTCTCTTTGACCAAGAAAAAACTCTTTGACTAAGAAAAGCTCTTTGTCCTAGACGACTCTTGCAATTAACTCTAATATTCTAAATACGAAAAAATACAGAAAACAACTTGAAAATATCATCAAAATGCTACTGAAATTCGTCCATAAATGAGACCTTCCAACTCCTTCATTTAAGGTCATTGACATGGCATGCTGAGAGACGAATTGCCTGACATGGGCATGTCGGGGGAAATATTCACTTCTGGAATCTTCATGAAAAAAATACTCCCCACACCATTTGGATCAAGATCCAAAACTTGCAAAATGTTGTAATATTTGGCATGAATTGAGGTAGCCTTTGGATCCTCTTTTGAATGGACTTCAAGAATCAAAATGTTCAAGGTTTCTTGCATCTTTTTCTTTCTCAAACGAGTCATTGGGCCCATCATCCCTTCAAGTGGATTTGATAGAATGATATGTGCAGAATTATTTAGAGTTGAAGGTGGTTCGGCCATGCCTTCGCCATCATCATCTTTGACATCTTTAGCATTACTTCCTTGGAACTCATCATCTACTATGAAATATGAGGTGGATGATGAATTACACAAAACTCCAAAAATTCCAAAAGGTACATATGGAGTCTCGCTACAAGTACCAAGTCCAAGTGATTCCAAATCACAATCTTCTGGTATGGTAAGAACTTCTAATTCACAAGAAGATCTAGAAGATCCAATTGAGCAAAGACAAACGATATTTCATACTTTAAGTAAAATCAATGGTGGTAAGTGCTTGTTTATAATTTATAGTGGTAGTGAGAATAATCATGTTTCTAACTATCTTGTGTCTATTACGAATTTGCCTACTACTACTCCTCACCCCCATCCTTATTAGTTGCAATGGCTCACTCAGCGAGATGAATTTGAAGTTACCAAATAATGCATAATACCATTCTCTATTGATGACTAGGAGCGTGGCTCATTTGTTACTAGGCTGGCCATGACAATTTGACAGAAAAACTACACACGATGGGTTCTTAAATAGGTATTCCTTTATCTTTGGTTGTAAAAAGTATGAACTTACTCCAATGTCTTATTCTCAGGTTTGGGAAGTCAAGCAAGAAATTGAAGAGGCTAATACAAGTAATAAGACACAAACTGAGCAACCAAGATTGGAATGTGGTGTGATGAAAAGGGCCGCTAGAATGAGAGTTGGTGGAAGAAAAAGAAGTTGACCATATGCTATCAAACAGGTCGACAATGATTCTTTCTAGTCCAATCACACAATGGGATCAATCGAAGTTAGTTGGATGAGCTCATCCTCTCAAAAGGATCTAAACCAAACTAGCTCTGCAAGATTGAGTTGGATAGACTCGCCATCAGAGGAAGAAAAAATTCCCTCACACCATCTGAGAGAGAGATAGTAGCCAAAAATTACAATTGGCAAGAGTCTATATAAGAGGACAATGACATGTCATCCAGTCATGACAGTGGAAAGAGGAAAAGAGGAGAAAGTATGACGATTGATTGTCCTACCTGAAAGATTATCTACCCAGGCCTAGCCAGAAACTCACTTTCGTGCTATGCATTCTAGAATCGGAATCTCTGGCCAGACCTAGACGCTAGCGTAATTGTTATTCCAACTCTTTTGAAATAACATTGCGCACGATCTGGGTTTGCACTTATTCGATTTACAACGTAACAAAAATTTTTAATTAAAAATGGAACTTTAGAAAATACCTTTGAACCGTGAACTCAGGTGATCGCTTGTATGACTCAAAACTTTGATTTCACGTTGTGGGCAATGATCTAGAAACCAATTGATCAGCAATCAACACAATCTACGTGCCAAAAAATTCCAGCACCACCACACCTGGCATATACAATAAACGCGCCCGGAGAGAGAGAAAGGTACACGCATAGCTGGCTTGAACAGGCCAAAATTTCGGCCAAGAACAGATGAAATTCCAGCCGCACAAAGCTCAATAAATTTGACATGGAGAGAGAAGAAAATATTTCTCTCTCTAGAATTTTATCTCTCTAGTTTTCTTTTCTTGAAAACTTATGAATGTGTGTTGTGGAATAGCTAATCCCTTGTCTATATATAGAGTTACAAGAGAGACCCTAAGTTAGTTTAGGATTGGCCTTCCTACTGGGTTTCTGTTTCCTTCAATCCTGTTCCTGGACTGACACACATCCGACTGATACAGGGATTCACTTATCCCAAACCAGTTCCTGGTATGATTCACAACCAATTGATACATGGATTCACTTATCCCAAACCAATTCCTGGTATGATTCACAACCAACTGACACAATGATTAATTAATTACTTAATTAATTAAATCTACCTTTGTCAACAACTCAATACATAATTAATCGTACCACTAACGGATTAATTATGACACTACCATCCTACACCAGAATTGCTTCTGGAACAACTTAATTAATTTATATTCATAATCTCCCCACATCAAAGATATAGTGCTCGTTAATTTATTAATTTACTGATAAATTAATTTATTAACTTCTTTAATTTCGAGACTAGTACCACTCGACCTTTTTACTATACCGAACATAATTCCACCGGCTGGGTTTAGTATAATAAACATAATGAGCTCATCTCGAGAGCACCATCACCCCGGACGCACCGATACATGGTTTCCTTTCGATAAGCAGCAGCACACCAAGCAACTAAACACGTGCACCCAACCTACCGAGATTATTGGCCACAATAGACCTCACCTATTGGCATATCAAAGTATACTATGTCTAATCCTCATGCTCGCTCGAGTCTAGGGATTAAGAGATAGAATACCAAGAACAATTTGTCTATTAAATCAGTACAAGACAAATCATTCCTATTGGTCAAGTTCAATACTCCCGGGCATATCTATATGATTCAATTAGTTTAGACAAACCAATTATTTGAATCACATAATAACCTAAACCGACAGTTTGTCCAAAGCTGTATCGGTTATGAACCTCATTTATATATTATGTCTTTCAACCAATGATGAGATCTACTGTGTCACACAATACACCTCATCATCTACTTACATAATATAAATAGACAAATCATGCACAACAAAATATAACCAAAACATAAATCGATATATTAACTGGGAAAATGTACAATACAAGCATAGCTTATGTATTCAACTCCAACAATGTCCCACTGATACTTAAGTTGTGCTTTAAGTATACATCTACATACAACTCCTATACATTCTGCTGCTATATATCTAGAAAAATTGCCATGGCTATCCTAAGTATCTGATCCCTATGCCCTCCACGACGTAAGCCTCAAAGACTTTTGAAGTCAATGTCTTCGTGAACGGAATCTGCAAGGTTATCCTCTGATGCTATCTTAGTAACGATCACGTCTTCCCTCTTTACGATGTCTCGTATCAGGTGGTACTTGCGCTGTATATGTTTACTCGCCTTGTGGGCTCATGGCTCCTTTGAGTTTGCTTCTGCACCATTGTTATCACAATATACCGTGATAGACTTCTGCAAACTAGGAGGCACGTCTAAGTCCATTAGTAAAGTTCTTGAGCCACACATCTTCCTTCACTGCCTCTGATGCGACAACGTATTTGACCTCCATGGTAGAGTCTGCCACGTATTTCTGCTTGACTCTCCGCTCTATGGTTCCACCTCCTAGAGTAAACACATACCCAGAGGTAGACTTGCTCTTGTCCCTTTCGTCTTGGAAATCTGAATCTGTGTAACCTTGGGGTACCAACTCAGGCACCTGATAGACCAGAACTTGGTCCCTCATTCTGCGCAAATACTTGAGAATGCATTTTACTGCCTTCCAATGAGCTTTCCCGGGGTTACTCTGATATCTGCTTACCATGCCAACGGCATAACAAATATCATGCCTCGTACACAACATGGCATACATGAGCCTTCCTACTGCCAAAGCATAAGGAACTACCTTCATGGCCTCTATCTTCTCAACGGTCTTGGAAAACTGTTTCGTTATATAGATGCACTCCGTGACTGAAAGGTAGAAAACCTTTCTTGGAGTTCTGCATGTTAAAACGGGCTAGAATCGTATCTATGTACAAAGCTTGGGAGAGCGTTAATGAACATTTCCTACGATATCGAATTATCTTGATCACAAGGATATGTCCCGCTTCCCATAAGTCCTTCATATCAACTGCTTGGACAGCCACGCCTTTACGTCTGATAACACTTTCTTGTTGTTGCCAATCTATAGAACATTATCTACGTAAAGACAAGAAACACTGCTGAGTTTCTATCACGTCTGTGGTACACACATTGCTCATCCAGACAATGAGTAAATCCGTAGGACTGGATTACCTCATCAAACCGGATGTTCCAAGAACTGGATGCCTACTTATGTCCGTAAATGGACCTCTTAAGCCTGCAAACCTTATGCTCTTGGCTTTTTTCAACAAATCCCTCTGGTTGATGCATAAAGATGGTTTCCTCAAGACTTCCGTTCGGGAAAGCTGTCTTGACATCCACCTGCCAAATCTCATAATCTAAATAAGCAGCTATGGCCAAGAGAATCCATTTCGACTTAAGCATGGCTACCGGGGAGAAGGTTTCCTCATAATTGATTCCCTCTTTCTGAGTATACCCCTTCGTCACCAGCCTAGCTTTAAAGGTTTCCACCTTCCCGTCAGGTCCTCTCTTACATTTGTAGACCCACTTGCATCCAAATAGGCTTAAACCCATCAGATAGGTCCACAAGCTCCCAGACTTTATTGTGGTCCATTGACCCCATCTCGAATATCATTGTCTTACGCCAAGATTCTGCATCTTTATCTCAGAGAGCCTCATTGTAGTTAACCGGGTTAGGTTCAGGCACGCCTGGGACTAGGTCTGAGGCCTCTCCCATGCCAATGGACCTATAGGGCTGTCTCACAACCCTTCCACTATGATAAGGCACCACCTGTGTAGGTGCATCATCTGTGATCTCATGTGTAGTGTGTGGTGTATCTACTTGTGCTGGTGCATCAGGATTAGTAGTTTGTCTTCTAAGCTCTTCTAGTACTATCTTACTCTTGGGCTTGCGATCTAAGACATAGTCCTCTTCCAAAAATCTAGCGTTGGTACTAACCACCACCTTCTGATCTTTAGGACTATAATACAGACCACCCTTCGTTCCCTTAGGATATCCTACAAACAGCATTAATTCAGTTCTCACATCTAACTTAGCTGTATCTACCTTAAGCACATGTGCTGGGCAACCCCAAATTATGAGATGTCTTAGACTGGGCTTGCGCCATTCCACAACTCTACTGGGGTTGAAGGCACGGTTTTAGATGGTACAAGATTAAGAATATACATCGCCGTTTCTAAGGCATATCCCCATAACGAACTTGGCAAATCACTATAGCTCATCATAGACCTAACCATTTCCATGAGAGTTTGATTCCTCATTTCTGCTACACCTGCTGTGACGTGCCAGGTGCAGACAACTGAGACTAAATTCTGACCTCACTGAGGTATTCCCCACCACGATCTGAACGCAGTGTCTTGATACTTTTACCATGATGCTTCTCCACATCTACCCAAAACTCTTTGAACTTGCCAAAGCATTTGGACTTGTGACGCATTAGGTAAATGTACCCATACCTTGAGTAGTCATCCGTGAACGTCATGAAATACTCAAACCTACCTCGTGCCTGGACCGTTATTGGTTCACACAAGTTAGAATGAATCAACTCTAATACTTCCTTAGCTCTATAACCATTTGCGTCTCTTGGTCATTTTACCTTCCAAGCAAGATTTGCAGGTTGTATAACTGTCAATCTCTAATGAACCTAAAGGTCCATCATTGACCAACCTCTAAATCCTACTAAGGTTTATATGACATAGCCTGAGATGCCAAAGATAGGTTTGATTTATTTCAGAAGGTTTATTCCTCTTATTAATGTTATATAAAGAGCTATGTGTTTCTATGTTTTACGTAACAGGGGAATTAGAGCTAACCACAAATAAATTATCAGCCAATGAACCAGAACAAATAAGTTTTCCATTTCTTCTAATAAATACACAGTCATCAGAAAAAATAAACTTGTAACCGTTCTTTAAGAGTTTTGAAACTTTAATAAGGTTCTTTCTAAAATTCGGTACATAAAGACAATTAACTAACTGTAAACTAGAATTCACGAAAATCAGAGTAACTACTCTCACTGCTTATAATGACACTCTTGTAGTGTCGCCCAAGTAGATATCCAATTCGCCTTCTCTAAGCTTTCGGGTTACTTGGAACCCTTGCAAAAAGTTAAAACATGGTCAGTGGCACATGAATCAACACATCAAGTATCTGTGGGAATTGTCACTAAACATGTCTCAGTAATTAAGGCAGAAACTATCGTACCTATAAGCTTTTGACAATCTGATTTCCAATGTCCCGTCTTATTGCACTTGAAGCACTTGTCGTTCGACTTCTTCTTGCAATATCTGGTTTAGGCGCAATATGCACCTTTTGAGCTATTCCCTCAAGCTTTCTCTTCTTCTTTCTAGCCTCAGGCTCAGAAGAAGATTCTGAAGCTTTGCCAGCGACTAAAGCTCACTTCTTCTCTTGAAGAAGACTTTTAGCCGTCACCAACTCTGCTAAGAGCTCGAATGAAGTACACAACATCTTACTTATGTTGTAGTTCAACCGAATCTGCTCATAGATTTGAGGTAAGCTTTGGAGGACAATATCGACTTTGGTTTCACCATCGATTTCGCCTCCCACTACCTCAACCTTGTTGATGTTACTAATCACGTCAATGACATGATTTCTCACAGGAGTACTCTCAGCCATAAGGAAAATGTCCAAGTTACGACTCCAATCTACATAATTAGGTCCAGTTAACTTCTTGTTTTTCAATATAGTAGCTAATGGGTTGAATGCCATATCGAATACTGTAATTAAACAGACAACGTTTTAGTTATCTAATCTAGAATTTTGAACACAAGGAAATTCTAATAATTATTGACTTCCCTCAAAACAATAATCTTAATCCACCAACATCTCATTCACTGGGATTCTCGCAAGCCATGCAGTGTGGACGTTTACGCTAACCCACATTCGTTTGAGAAGAACCAAGTTCATTAACTACACTATCTAACCAAACGATCTATTGATCAATGTAGCTAATAGTCGGTGCTTTTACTCGTACAAATAAGCAGCGTAACCTCTAGGGAGGAATACTACAGATCGTACACTATGTGTGTGATATTACGTGACTTCTGAGTTTCTTACCTCAGGATAGTGCGCCTCAGATGGAGAGGGTGTCGCATTTCTCCTAGTTAAACTTACTCTAGTCATCTTACTCATAAAGTCATAATCTAGCGATCTCGGGGCTGGACTCATCCAATTGTAGGAAGGCCCTATTGCCAATGCGCAAGCCCACCCACATCGCATATGAACCCGTAATGGTGGCCATGGGGATATTAAACCAACCCGCTCCTACTTAGGTTTCCAAATTAAGGGTTTTTCTGGTTTTAACATGTAATTAACTAACCCTAAGTTATATTCAACAATAAAACCAACATGCTTTAAAATCATGCATCTAAAATACAGCATAAAGATTAAAATAATAAATACGGGAAATAAATACGAAAAAATTTCCCGACTATTATGGTTTTAATCGCTTCCATCTTCTGCCTTGATCTCGTGTCCCACCACGTAACTCGATGGAGAGAGTCTTGAACTTCAAAAAATGAAAAAACTGGAGGAAAAACGGGCCAAAACACAGCCTGAACTGGCCGCACACGAGTAGCCCACACGGGCCGCGCGGGCGGCCCAGCAGCGCGCTGGCACCACTGCATGCTGCTCCGTGCGGTAGCCCGCTGCCGCTGGCGGTTCCCGGTAGTGGCCCCTGCCGGCGGGTCGTCGCCGACGCCACCCTCTGTCGTCAATCCCTTCTTCGCTTTTTCCTACGCTATTTGGTCTTCTTACAATTCGTTCTGGGTTTTCCTGGGTTTCTACGAATTAACAATAAACCAAAACCCACGAATTCAATTTGCCCACCATAACGCCTTCGATTACAAAATTTTAATTTTCCTACTACAAGGCTTTCTAGGAAAATTAAATAATCAAAATTACATAGAAAAATCCTATTACAGATTTGATCTAATCCTACACGACTTCCAGCATGTGGTTATACTATTACAAACATTCATAATAAAATCAAATCCGGACATGTCCCGGAGTTTAATTAAAACCCATACAAACGTAACCATAATAGTCGGGATTTCTTAACCACCTGCAAATAAAACCATGTAATAAATCAAACAACCACAAAACCCAAAACCAGGCTCTGATACCAATTGAAAGATTATCTACCCAGGCTAAGCTAGAAACTCACTTTCGTGCTATGCATTCCAGAATCGGAATCTCTAGCCAGGCCTAGACGCTCGCGCAATTGCTATTCCAATCCTTTTGAAATAACATTGCGCAGAATCTGGGTTTGCACTTATTCGATTTACCACGCAACAAAAATTTCTAATTAAGAGCGGAACTTTAGAAAATACCTTTGAAGCATGAACTCAGGTGATCGCTTGTATGACTCAAGACTTTGATTTCACGTGGTGTGGGCAACGATCTAGAAACCAATTGATCAGCAATCAACAAAATCTACTTGCCAGAAAATTCCAGCACCACCGCACCTGGCATGTACAATAAAAGCACCGCCCGGAGAGAGAGTGGTACACGTGCAGCTGGCTTGAACAGGCCAAAATTTTGGCCAAGAACAGATGAATATCTAGCCTCACAAAGCTCAATAAATTCGACTTGGAGAGAGAAGAAAATATTCTATCTCTAGAATTTTATCTATCTAGTTTTCTTGTCTTGAAAACTTATGAATTGTGTGTTGTGGAATAGCTAATCCCTTGTCTATATATAGAGTTACAAGAGAGACCCCAAGTTGGTTTAGGATTGGCCTTCCTCTGTTTCCTTCAATCCTGTTCCTGGACTGACACACATCCAACTGATACAGGGATTCAATTATCCCAAACCAGTTCCTGGTATGATTCACAACCAACAGATACATGGATTCACTTATCCCAAACCAGTTCCTGGTATGATTCACAACCAACTGACACAAGGATTAATTAATTACTTAATTAATTAAACCTACCTTTGTCAACAACCCAATACATAATTAATCGTACCACTAACGGACTAATTATGACACTACCATCCTACACCAAAATTGCTTCTGGAACAACTTAATTAATTTATATTCATAATCTCCCCACATCAAAGATATAGTGCTCATTAATTTTTTAATTTACTGATAAATTAATTAATTAACTTCTTTAATTCTGAGACTAGTACGACTTGACCTTTTCACTATATCGGACATAAGTCCACCGGTTGGGTTTAGTATAATAAACATAACGAGCTCATCTCGGGAGCACCATTTCATTAGACGCACCGGTACATGGTTTCCTTTCGACAAGAAGCAGCACACCAAGCAACTAAACATGCGCACCCAACCTACCGAGATTATTGGCCACAATAGACCTCACCCATTGGCAGATCAAAGTACACTATGTCTAATCCTCATACCCGCTCGAGTCAAGGGATTAAAAGATAGAATACCAAGAACGATTTATCTATTAAATCAGTACAAGACAAATCATTCCTAATGGTCAAGTTCAATACGCCCTGGGCATATCTATATGATTCAATTAGTTTAGACAATCCAATTATCTGAATCACATAATAACCTAAACCGACAGTTTGTCCAAAGCTGTCTCGGTTACGAACCTCATTTATATATTATGTCTTTCAACCAATGATGAGATCTACTGTGTCACACAAGACACCTCATCATCTACTTACATAATATAAATGGACAAATCATGCACAACAAAATATAACCAAAACATAAATCGATATATTAACTGGGAAAATGTACAATACAAGCATAGCTTATGTATTCAACTCCAACACTACCTCATCAAGTGCATCAAGCTCGAAGAAGAGTTCATCTCTAAGAAGTCTAAAGAAAGAAAGCTCTATTCCTTTGGTGATAATAGTGAAGCAATTATTTGCCTGGGCCCGGTCAAAAATCTCACTTTCGTGCATTACATTCTAGAATCAGAGATTCTCAACCGAACCCGAACGCTTGTGTAATATGATTCAAACCCTTTTGAAATACCACACGAGCACCTGATCTTAGTTCTACTTTATTCGATTTATCACGCATTCAAGTTTACGATAAATAATAAAATAAGAAAGATAGAAATTGACCTCTTGAAGCGTGTCCCTTAGTAATCGCTTGTATGACTCTTAGACATGATTCGTACGTTGTGTGGGCAATGATGTAACCCTAAGTTACATCAATTTTCTTAGCACTCTTTGCATAAGTTCATTAAATTTGGATAGATTTTTTATTACTCTTTAGTACTTTTCAAGCTTATAATGTGCTTTGTTGCAAGCTTAGATTCGGTTTTATCACTTTTTCCACCTAAAACAAGGCCATAAAGTACTGAATTGATGAAAGTGGGCAAGCTGAACATTGTTGGACAAAATTAGTCATCTTAGATGTCCATGTGTTGAAAGGACAGTTGTACCCCTGTTGTTTTAAATTAATTACAACACTAAAATGCTGTATTATTATAAATTGTGTGAAGACAATTCTTGTTGGTAACTTTTTGCTTCGTTCTCTTTCATTTGAAGCCTACTGCTTTGTTTGTAAATTGGGTAGCTAGGTTTCACTTGAAGATGGCGATTCAGCTTAGAACCATGCGGTTTTAAGCAGTTCATGACGGTTTAATACCAAATCTGGCGAATCTAGGTGGAATTAGTGCATCTACACTTGTTGGAGCTGTTTTATAGTTCATTTTCTTCAGCTTGGTGAAACACTTATGCTATTTCAGGTTGACAGACTGTTATATGCATGGGTGAGCCGGTTGAATCTTGTATTGTGTATGCTGTTATGTGTAGTGTATCTGAATTCCTTTGATTTATTATATATTGGTGTAATGGTTTCTTGGGTTGATCTGGGCTTGGCTGATTTGTTGGCGATTTTGTTATTGTACCATTGGAGATTGAATCTTGAGTAAACTTATTATCTTGTTGGCGGTTTCCTTTTTCTAGAGATTGAATCTTCAGTAAGTTTATGATCTTGTTGGCAGTTTCCTTGTATAATATGTGAGATTGGATCTTTTTAGCCGTATAAGCCTAAGGTCTGAAAAGAGATAGTGAAACCAATGCATGATAAATAATAGAAGACAGTGAATAAGATTAAACTACCATCTAAACATCCCATCAATTTATTTTTTGAATTTTATTTTTTTTATCAAATCAAGGCCATTCTAATATGAACCTTACATGTTTTTAGTTTAATCTGATACACAAGTGTTCAATGTTCCCTGTGGATTCGATACCCTTCTCTACTACACGATAGGATTTGTGGTCTTTCAGTGTTCTAAAAGAAGGTTTCTATTAGTGTTGTATTTGAGCACATCACTTTAGCGCCGTTGCCGGGGAGCACGGTAGCTTTTGTGTGTTTGATCTAGATTATTGAGTGTGCAGGAATTGAGCGTTTACAGAATGCAGAGAAATCAAACATGGGAATCTGATAAGACTATAGTATCAATAGAAGCAGTTTTTAAAGTGGATGCTATTCCTAAGAATCGAGACTATTCAATGTCTATGTATTCAGTAGCTCATAAGGCTGGAAATTTAAATGGTTTGAATCAAAGGCGGATATGGAATAAGGCAGCTCAGAGGATGGGAAAATTTGCAGAAATTGTTAAGCGAATGTGTTAGATAAGGAATGAGGTGCATGACGCACTGGGAGATAAGGAATGAGGTGTATGACGCACTGGGAGAGATGTGTCATCGCCTTGTCATTTTGGAAAATGCAAATCGGAATCAGAAGGTTGGAAATGAATTAGAAGGTATAAAATTGAAGTCCAAGAGTTCAACAGGAAATGTGATAAAAAAAAATTGGGACAAATAATAGTACTGCTTGAACCAGTTGAACAGGAAGAATGGTTAACCTCCCCACTCAAAAAAATTGATATGATTTTGATGATTTTGAGATAGAAAATAGTAAAGTCAGAGAAACAAAACCATGCATTTGAAAGCAAAAATAAGTTTAATGCAAAGGATCTGCAGATAATGCTAGAATTAGAAAATACAGTTCGGTGCTACATAGTGAATGGAATAACTAATGATATAGAGCATCGTATTGCAGAAAAAGGGAGGGAGATTCCACAACTTAAGCCAATAACTCTACATTTGAAATATGCATACTTATGTAAGCAACACTTGTTCCCTGTTATAATTTTAGCCAAGCTAACAATTGAGCAAGAATTGAAATTGCTCTAGGTGTTTTACGAAAATAAGTCAGCTTTGGGGTGGTCGCTAGATGATATCAAAGGAATATCTCCAGACATTTGTACTCATAAAATTGATGTTGTTGTGTCAGCCAAGGCAATCCGACAGAAACAGAGAAGGTATAATCCTGTGATGAATAAGGTAGTTCAAAAGGAAGTAGTGAAATGGCTGGATGCAGGTATCATCTATCCCATTGGAAATAGCAATTGGGTGAGTCCGGTTCACTGTGTTACAAAAAAGAGGGGATCACGGTGGTAAAAAGTGATAAGGAGGAGCATCTTGCAACGCGATTGGTGAACTCATGGAGAGTATGCATTGATTATTAGAAACTAAATGAGGCCAGACATAAAGATTATTTTCCCCTACCATTCATGGATCAAATGTTGGATTGTGTGGCTGGACATGAGTACTACTGTTTTTTTGGATGGATACTCTGGGAACAACTAAATTGCTATACATGCAGGCGACCAAGAGAAAACAACTTTTACATGTGAGTCAGGAACATTTGTTTCCAGGAGAATGCCTTTTGGATTATACAATGCACCAGCAACATTTCAACGATGTATGATGACTATTTTTGATGATCTCAATGGTAATATTATGGAAATCTTTGTGGATAACTTCTGTATTTTTGGCGACTCTTATGATACTACTTAGCACATTTGGAGTTGGTTTTGAAAAGGTGTGTAGAAAAACAGTTGGTTTTAAATTAGGAAAAATGCCATTTCATGGTCACTGAGGAATTGTTTTGGGGCAAAAAGTCTCTAAAAAGGGAATGGAGGTTGACAAGGCAAAAGTTGAGGTTATTAGCAAACTACCTGCCCCTAGCAATGTCAAGGGAACTAGAAGTTTTTTGGGGCACGCAGGTTTTTATAGAAGATTTATTAAGGATTTTTCTGAAATAGCACGTATTTTGTGCTCACTCCTGGAAAAGGATACAGAATTCAGGTTCGACCAAGAATGTGAGTATGCCTTTGAAGAGTAAAAAGAAGGTTGATCTCTGCATGATGCGAATCTAGCTGAAACATCAAAGAAGCCTTGAACATTTTGATTCTTGAAGTCCATTCAAATGAGGATCCAAATGCTACCTCAATTCATGCCCAAAAATTACAACATTTTGCAAGTCTTGGATCTTCTTCCAAATGGTGTGGAAAGTACTTTTTTTTATGAAGCTTCCAGAAGTGAACATTTCCTCCGACATGCCCATGTCGCCTGAGGAAGGTTGGGCAGAATAGAACTTTTCTTCCAACATGCCCATGTCGCCTGCCCATATCGCCTGAGGAAGATTAGGCAGAATATAACTTTTCCTCTGACATGCCCATGTCGCCTGAAGAAGGTTGAACGTCGCATTTATAAGCTGAATTTATGGACGAAATTCAACAGCATTTGGGTGATATTTTCAAGTTGTTTTATGCATTTTATTTAGTATTTAGAATATTAGAATTAAGTGCAAGAGTCTTCTAGGTCAAAGAGCTTTTCTTGGTCAAAGAGAAGTGTTAATGCTAGTCTTGACTAGAAGATTTAGAATTGCTCCTTTAATCTTTTTGTAATTTCCAACCTTGGTCCCTCTTGAAACTCTATAAATAGGGGCCTTGGTTAACTATTAGAATTCAATATTTGATGATATAAACTTTAAGGAATTTTCCTTTCTTTGCTAGTTTCTTAGTGAGCTAGTTTTAGTCTTGCAAGAATGCTTGCAAAACTTATTTGGCTTATCAACTAAAACTCTTCCTTTCAGTTGTGGCGCCTTCTACTCTTCTTTTCTAATTCATTTCATAATCCAAAGGTGTTAGGTTTATCCTAGTGTTGTTGGGTTTGAAAATTAGAGGGGTTGGGAATAGTAATTTCAAAACTACCATTTTATGATTCAAAGGTGATAGGTTTCATCCTATTGTTGTTGGGTCTATTTTGGTTTGGGTTGTTTTTGCTTGGAAGATTTCAAGACATCTTTCAATATAGTGTGATTCAAAGGTGTTGAGTTCATTAATACTTAATATTGTTGAATCCACTTGAGCTAGTTGTTTTGCTCAAAAGATCAATCAAGGACGATTCTACAATTCACGTGAATTCGTACCTTGGATTCACATCAGTTTTGTATCAGAGCACAGTTTCCTTGATTTGATCATATCATTTTTTTTTTATCTTGCATCTTATTTTTTATCATAGTTACCTTGTTTCTATTAGAAGGTTCAAGTTTGCAAGAAGAAAAAAAAAAAAAAAAAAGAGAAGAAACTATCTTTCTAGCTTCTTAAATTAATATTGTAGGGTTTTGTGATTCCAAGTGTGGGAAAAGTTTTGAGGAAAAGAACTTTGAGTAGCATCTTGTAAGGTATCAAGACTTGCAGGTGGACGATTCTACAATTCACGTGAATTCGTACCTTGGATTCACATCACTGCACCTATGGTGGTTGCTCTGAATTAGCTTAAGCCCTTTGAATTAATGTGTGATGCAAGCGATACAAGCATTGGAGTGGTATTGGGGCAAAGTAGAGAAAATGTGTTGCGTGTCATTCATTATGCAAGCAGACTGCTGAATGGAGCACATAAGAACTATACTACTACTTAAAGGAATTACTGGATATGGTTTTTGGGTTTGATAAATTTCGTTCATACCTCATGGGTGCTAAAGTGATAATTCACACTGCTTATGCGGCCCTCAAATACCTATTGAAAAAACAAGATGCTAAACCTAGATTGATTAGGTGGATACTCTTGTTGCAAGAATTTGATATTGAAATCAAGGATCAAAAAGGGGCTAAGAATCAAGTAGCAGATCATTTGTCACGGTGGGAGCACACCGATACTGAGCCGGAGGGTACAACATTAATTAAAGAAGAGTTTCGGGATGAGAGGGTGTTGTTTGTGAAGTCAGCAACCTCATTACCTTGGTATAGTGATTACGCCAATTTTGAGGTGTCAAAAGCCATCCCTGGGGAGTTGTCTTACCCACTGAAAAAGAAATATCTGCATGATGTGCATAATTATTATTGGGAAGATCCACACTTGTTTAAAAGATGCAAAGACGGTTTGATCAGAAGATGTGTGGCAGAAACTGAACAAAAAGAGAATCTAAAAGGGTGTCATGATTCACCCTATGGTGGACATTTTGGAGCAAAGAAGACATCATTCAAAGTGCTTCAATCAAGATTTTTTTGGCCAACCCTTTTTAAAGATTCAACAACTTATGTTGCTGCATGTGATAGATGTCAAAGGGTTGGGGGAATCACTTGGAAGCATGAAATGCCATAGAAAAAAAAATCAGCTTGTAACTTGTTTGAAGTATGGGAGATGGATTTCATGGGACCATTTTCATCATCAAAGGGGCATAGCTATAGTTTAGTAGTTGTGGAATATGTCACAAAATGGGTGGAGGCTATTCCTTGTAAGAAGAGTGATACATTGACAGTGAAGAAGTTCTTGAAAAAAGAATATAGTTGCAAGGTTTGGGGCACCTAAGGTGATTGTTAGTGATGGAGGTAGTCATTTCTGTAATGGGATTATTAAGAATTTTCTCCTTAAGTATGGAGTGGTGCACAAAGTTTTAACCCCCTATCATCTTCAAACTAACGGTCAGGCAGAGGTAACCAATAGAGAAATAAAACAAATTTTGGAAAAGGTGGTTAAACCAAATCGGAAGGATTGGGCACAACATCTAGAGGATGCCTTATGGGCATATCGTACTACATTTAAGACACCCATTAGAATATCACCTTTTAAATTACTGTATGGTAAGGAATGTCATTTGCCAATAGAAATTGCTCATAAAACATTGTGGGCACTTAAAGCAGTTAATTTGGATTTTGACACAGCTGGCCAGCGTAGGGTTCTGGAGTTGACTGAGCTTGAAGAAATGTGTCTGGAAGCCTATGAGAACACCGAAATTTATAAAGAAAGAAAGAAAAGAATCCATGACAAGGGTATGCATCATCACATTTTTAAGGAGGGTAAAAAGGTGTTAGTTTTCCAATCAAGACTGAAACTCATTCCTTGGAAGTTGAAGTCCAAGTGGATGGGACCTTATATAATTTCAAAAGTATACCCTTTTGGAATGTTGTGTTTGAAGGATGAACAAAGTGGAGAAGAGTTTAAAGTCAATGGTCACAGGGTCAAACATTATGTGGAGTCTCTGAGGATAGAAATTTTTGGCAAAAATATAGTGTCATGTATCTTCAAGATGACACGATTGACGCCATTAAGGAAACACAAAAACTTTCTGGAAGAAAGTTTCAAAAATAAGGGATAAAGGACTTACCTTACTTTGGATGCTTGTACATAGTTTGTAATAAATAGTTGTAGGCTAGATAAAGTATTTAGTTTTGAGTAATAATTTTATGAACTCATTTTTAGAACTAAGAGGTAATTGTTTCCTAATTACAAGCTAAATTTTTGGCATGCAGCTAACCTGTGAGAATCAAAGAGTCAATGGCATTCTCAAGAGTATATAGGAAGGGAGTGAAAGAATTTGATGACAACCTGGTACGTTGGAAGCTCAAGTCTCAGGTGGATCAGATTGTAGTCGCAGAGAATTGTCTATTTAGGGATCACTTAGAGCGTAAAGGGCTTTCTAAGTTGGCAACTACATGTAGAAGGGTGAACCTCACTATGGTCCAGGAGCTTTATACATCAGCCCACCTTAATGGACCTCTCAGATCTTTTCCATTGTGATCAGTGCACATGCATTTAGGCTGTGACGTAATTAACGAATTCCTGGAACAGCATCCCAGTTCGGAGGCATGGACCAAAGACAAGGTTGAAGAATTCATTCCTCCATCCAAACAACTTAGAAAAATTTTGAGACAGGGTGTTCGGATAATCCCAGATTAATGGGAGCAAATTATTTTTCATGAGTTAAGCCTCAAGGCTAAGCTTATGTATACTTTCGTTCGACATAGTTTGGCACCTACACCAGTGAATGGAGGCAATAAGATTCAGAAACTGCAACTTCAGCTTGTGATCCTGTTTATTGATGGTCAAGAATTGAACATAGGCAGCATTGTTTACAGCTTCATCGCAAATGTTATTATCCAGCATGAAGTATGTCGTGGGAACTATGTAAACAATTTCATCCCATTTCCAACGTTGCTTTGGGAGTTAGCTGTAAAGGCTGGGGCAGCTGTGGAAAGAGGTGATGATTTTGAAGTGGTGAAAGGAACCTTAGGTGATGATTCTGGACATTTAATAGCTGATGAAGGTAAGGTTAGAGGATTGTTCTTCAAAGAGCAAGACATTTTGGTTAGGCCACAGTCAATTTCAACTGTTATAGTTACAATGCGGGCAGAAATTTGACAGTTAAGAAGAGATTTCAGGGCTATTCTGACTGACTATGCACCCAACCAAGACTCTGATAAGGGAGAGCAGTCCTACAATGAGGAGGAATCCTTTAGTCAATCCCCTTAAGATGCAGTATCTCATATAGTAGCTTATGTATATATTAATACTAAGTAGGTAGTCAATCAGAAACAATGGTTTATGGCTGGTTTGTGGAGAGGGAAAAGTCACATGCACTTCTGTGGTGGTTGATCTTGTGCCAGTTTATGGAATTCAATGTTATTGTTCTAGTAAGCGATGAGAGTTCGGTATGACAAATCTTTTAATGCTCCCAGGTAAGTTCTTCTGAATCACTATTTTGGAATTTTCTCAGCCAATCCAATGCTTGAAATTCTTGAGACTCCAGTTGTGTTAGTACAAATAATTTTAAAACTCTGAATATCTATCTTTTAGCAAGTATTGTGCATTTGATATCTTGGATCTCTTTAGATGAACTGATGATATTTATGAAAACAATTGATAGAGTATTTGCTAGTTTAAGTGCTAAGCATGATTATTGTGAGTGAACATTCGAGCCTATAGTAAGTTTGTTTTTTTTTTTTTTTTGTGCTTGCTTTCTCATTTGATTGCGTGAATAACTTGTGTTGGATTGAGAATCCAGAATTTGAGGTACTATGCATGTTGTTTGCTGATTCTAGGCATGAGTTGTTGAAATGAAATAGGCATTAGAATCCTTGATGCCAATCAAGAGGCTTTGATGATGCCTCTTGGCGCTTGGATGTGGAAATAGAGATCGTTTCTTGTAGCTCTTCAAACAATTCCCTCAAACATCCTAAGAATGAAGATAGGCAACAGAGGGTATATTAAACCCACCACCTCCTAGAAATCAACGTAGGCAATTTTTGGTGAATCGGATGACTCTTCCCAAACCCCCAACCTAACTCTATTGAACCTAACAATAATAGGTATATGAAACCTAACACCTTTGGATCACAATGGACTTATAAATGGAAAGGTAAAAATGTCATACTCAATAGGGAAGGAGTATTGAGTGATAAGTTGTTAGTTATGCAAGAATAATCTTACAAAACCCAATGTAGCTCAAGACTAGAACTTAAGGAATACCCTTAAAGTTTATAACCTTAATCAAACTTATCGTCAATGTTTAACCAAGGCCCTCAATTTATACAGTTTCAAGAGGGACCAAGGTTGAAAATTATAAAGGATTAAAATAGAAAATCTGAACTCTCTAATCAAAACTATCATTAATACTTCTATTTGACCAAGAAAAGCTCTTTTACCAAGAAACGCTCTATGACTAAGAAAAACTCTATAACCTAGAAGACTCTTTAATTCTAATATTCTAAATAATTAAATGCAGAAAAATAGCTTGAAAATATCACCCAAATGCTGTTGAAATTCGTCCATAAATTCATTTCATAAATGCGACTTTCAACCTTCCCCAGGCGACATGGGCATGTCGGGGGAAATGTTCAATTATGCCAGGGGAACGAAATTCTTGACATGGGCATGTCGAAGGAAATGTTCTCTGCTGGAAATCCACCCTTAGAAGTTTGATCCAAGGCCTTAACAGTGTTAAAGAATTTAGGACTTATAGATGCGTAGTTGGTCTTGGCTTCAACTAGTGACTCTGATGCAACTTGGGCTACGGCTTCTTCTATTTGTTTCTTCGTAAGCCTTGTAAGAGGTCCAACCATGTTTTGTAGTGGACTTGATGGTACTTGTGATCTATTGGCCTACTTGGCAGCTCCTTGATCATCAACATCATCCAAATGTGAAGTAGCTCCTTGATTTGCATCATCCCTTCCCCTTTAAAAGGATTCGTCCTCGAATCTAGGGAATCTGCATCAAATTCAAAATGAGATAAGTCAGAAACATTAAGGGCATAACTAATACCATACTCATCGGGAAGGTCCAATTTGTAGGCATTATCATTGATCTTGGCCAACACTTGAATTGATCCATCTCCCCTAGGGTGCAATTTTGATCTTCTTGTAGCCGGGAATCTCTCATTACTCTTTTGAACCCAAACCCGATCACTAGGTTCAAAGAGGACTTTTCTTCTTCCCTTGTTAGATTTCTTGGTGTATTGTTTGGTATTGTGCTCAATGTTTGCTCGAGCTTGCTCATATAACTTCTTCACATTTACAGCGCTTTGAGCACCATCCATGTTCACCTGCTCTTTGATTGGCAGAGGAGACAAATACAAGGGAGTTAAAGGGTTAAATCCATAAACCAATTCAAAAGGAGAATAACCAGTAGTAGAATGAAAGGTCCGGTTGTAAGCAAATTCAACATTTGGAAGGCATGCTTCCCAATCCTTCAAGTTCTTTTTTATGATTGCTCTTAATATCATGCCCAATGTTCTATTAGTAATCTCAGTTTGTCCATCGGTTTGCGGATGGCTTGAAGTTGAAAACAATAGTTTAGTTTCTAATTTTTCCCACAAAGTTTTTCAGAAATAGCTCAAAAATTTCACATCCCTATCAGACACAATCGTTCTAGAAATACCATGAAGACGAACTGATGAGTTCCAAGGAAGTAATGCTAAAGATGTCAAAGATGATGATGGCGAAGGCATGGCTGAACCACCCTCAACTCCAAATAATTCTGCACATATCATTCCACCAAATCCACTTGAAGGGATGACGGGCCCAATGACTCACTTGAGAAAGAAAAGGATGCAAGAAGCGTTGAACATTTTGATTCTTGAATTCCATTCAAAAGATGATCCAAAGGCTACCTCAATTCATGCCAAAAATTACAACATTTTGCAAGTTTTGGACCTTGATCCAAATGGTGGAGGGAGTATTTTTTCGTAAAGATTCCAGAAGTGCATATTTCCCCCGACATGCCCATATCAGGAAATTCGACCAAAACAGAAGTGAATATTTCCCCCGACATGCCTATGTCAAGCAATTCGTCTCACAGTATGCATTAAATGAGGGAGTTGGAAGGTCTCATTGATAGACGAATTTCAGTAGCATTTTGATGATATTTTCAAGTTATTTTCTCCATTTTTTTACTATTTAGAATATTAGAATTAAGTGCAAGAGTCATCTAGGTCAAAGAGCTTTTCTTGGTCAAAGAGCTTTTCTTAGTCAAAGAGCTTTTTCTTGGTCAAAGTGTTAATGCTAGTATTGACTAGAAGGTTCAAAATTGCTATTTTGTAATTTTCAAATTTGGTCCCTCTGGAAACTCTGTAAATAGGGACCTTGGTTAACTATTAAACTTCAAGATTTGATGTTATAAACATTAAGGAATTTTCCTTTCTTTGCTAGTTTCTTAGTGAGCTAGTTTTAGTCTTGCAAGTATGCTTGCAAAACTTATTTGGCTTATCAACTAAAACTCTTCCTTTTAGTTGTGGCGCCTTCTACTTTTCTTTTCTAATTCATTTCATAATCCAAAGGTGTTAGGTTTATCATAGTGTTGTTTGGTTTGAAAATTAGAGGGGTTGGGAATAGTAATTTCAAAACTGCCATTTTATAATTCAAATGTGATAGGTTTTCATCCTATTGTTGTTGAGTCTATTTTGGTTTGGGTTGTTTTTGCTTGGAAGATTTCAAGACATCTTTCAATATAGTGTGATTCAAAGGTGTTGAGTTCATTAATACACAATATTGTTGAATCCACTTGAACTAGTTGTTTTGCTCAAAAGATCAATCGAGGATGATTCTACAATTCATGTGAATTCGTACATTGGATTCACATCAATTTGGTATCAGAGTTCAGTTTTCTTGATTTGATCATATCATTTTTTTAATATCTTGCATCTTATTCTTATCATATTTTCCTTGTTTCTATTTGAAAGTTTAAGTTTGCAAAAAAAAAAAAAAAAAGAGAAAAAAGTATCTTTCTTGCTTCTTAAATCAATATTGCAGGAAATTGTAATTCCAAGTGTGGGAAAAGTTTTGAAGAAAAGGTATCATCATTGTTTTCTTTCTACTCTTATAATTTCTTTCTAATCTTATTCTTGTTTCCTTTACATAATCATTGCATACTATCATTTCTTTGACCTCTATACTTTCTTTGTTGCCAATTAAGATCTTTGAATAACATCTTGTAAGGGTTTAACGATCCTCACAAGAACTTGCAGGAGGAAAAGAGTGGTAAAATCTGAGTGCAACTTTCCCCTACTAGGTCGGCCTTAAACACAAGTGAAATTTTCTTTTCATTTGGGTTGAGACATATTAGGGAAAGGAGAAAAAGGGTGCGAGGTACATTTATATTTTCTTTTGTTCTAATGGTAGATTCAACCGGTGAAACACCTGAACAAAAAGCATGGAGGAAACACACCACAAGGCGATTGGAACAAATCATTGATAGGGTCACCACCCATATGGACCAACTAGAACTTGTTTTTTAGCAAAGAGAAAAAAGGCAAGGAAGTCAACAAGATGCCGAGGAAGATGATAGGAGGTCTGAGGAAGAAATGCCTTAAGTATCCCGAGGGAATGGGAGGAGAAGGAATGGATTTGGAGTTGATAGTCTCAAAATGAAGATTCCTGAATTTGATGGAAAAGGAGATCCCGAGGCAGATTTTGATTGGGAAATGAAGGTGGAAAAGATCTTTTCTATCCACAATTATTCAGAAGAAAAGAAGGTAAAAAATTACTTCCCTTGAATTTCATGGTTATGCACTAACATGGTGGGATCGATTGATTGTTTCTAGAATAAGGAATAGAGATAGGCCAGTTGCAACTTGCGAAGACATGAAAGCTGTTTTGAGGAAACGCTTCTTTCCCCCCCCCCCCCCCAATTACTATAGAGATCTTTACAACAAGTTGCATAGTATCACTCAAGGAGCAAAGACAGTGGCACAATATTACCAAGAGATGGATTTAGTCATAACAAGAGCAACGTTGAGGTAGATCCCGAAGCTACTATGGCACGGTTTTTGGGTGGTTTAAGAAGAGAGATTTCCAATGTTGTTGAACTACAACATTACTTGGATTTGGAAGAAATGATGAATGTGGCAGAAAAGTTGGAAAGGCAATTGAAAAGAAAGAGTGGTTCAAGTAAGTTTTTTTCTAACCAATCCTCTTGGAAAAACAACAATGGGAACAAAAGGGATCTTGGTAAAAAGAAAGATGAACCAAAGAAGCATGATTTGAAAAGGTTTGAAAAGGGTGAATCAAGTAAAAATTCTTCTTCTACTTCTAAACTCACTTGTTTTAAGTGTTTGGGAAAGGGCCATATAGCTTCCCAGTGTCCTAACTCCAGGACTATGGTAATGCGAGAAGATGGTTCTTGTTTGAGCCAAAGTGAAGGAGAAGAGGAGGACCCGGATGTTGAAGATGAAGGTGAACAATTTGAAACAAGTGGTGATGAGGTTTTGGTCACTTTGAGAGTATTGAATACTCAAGTTGGATCTTATGATGAAGAGCAAAGGAGTACTATCTTTCACACAAGATACAAAGTACAAGATAAGGTATGCATGCTCATCATTGATAGTGGGAGTTGTACTAATTGTGTTAGCTCTTATCCTGTAGACAAATTGGGTCTATCCATGACTGCTCATCCCAATCCTTACCGTTTGTAATGGCTCAATGATAGTGGAGAGCTAAGGGTGAATCGGTAAGCAAAGGTAAAATTTTCAGTTGGGAAATATAAGGGTGAATCCAACGCTGTCTCGGTTACGAACCTCCTTTATATATTATGTCTTTTAACCAATGATGAGATCTACTGTGTCACACAAGACACCTCATCATCTAACTACATAATATAAGTGGACTAATAATGCACAACTAAATTTAACCAAAACATAAATCGATATATTAACTGGGAAAATGTACAAAACAAGCATAACTTATGTATTCAACTCCAACAGATAGAGGCCTCAATTCTCACTAGCCAATTTTTATGCTCTTGTTCATGATGAGTTTCCTAATAATTTGCCTTTAGAAATTGTGGTTGTTTTGAATGAATTTGCAGATGTGCTGCCCGAGGAAGTGCCTAAGGGGTTACCTCCAATTCGAGGAATTGAGCATCAAATCGAATTTCTACCTAGAGCTTCCATTCCAAATAGGCCAGCCTATCGTGCAAATCCAGAATAAACAAAAGAACTTCAAAGGCAAGTTGAAGAATTGCTAAGCATGGGATATATTCCTGAGTCTCTCAGCCCTTGTGCTATTCCTATCATTTTAGTTCCAAAAAAAGATGGTACATGGCGCATGTGCATTGATTGTAGGGCAGTGAACAAAATAACCATTAAGTATCGTCACCCATTCCAAGATTAGACGATTTGCTCGATGAATTATTTGGTGCAAAATTTTTCACAAAAATTGATTTGAAATCTGGTTATCATCAAATTAGAATCAAAGAGGCTGATGAATGGAAAATAGCTTTCAAAGCGAAATTTGGTCTTTATGAGTGGCTTGTTATGCCTTTGGTTTAACTAATGCCCCTAGTATATTTATGAGACTAATGAATCTTGTTTTGAGACATTTCATTGGAAAGTTTGTAGTTGTCTATTTTGATGATATCTTGATCTATAGTAAGAACATAGGATAACATGTTGAACATCTTAAGCTTGTTCTTACTACTTTGTGTGAAAAAAAAATTGTTTGCAAATATAAAAAAGTGTACTTTTTTTTGTTGAAGAAGTTGTTTTTCTTGGCTATGTTGTGAGTTCTAATGGTTTGAGAGTTGATGAAGCAAAGGTGGCAGCAATTCTTGATTGGCCAATTCCCACAAATGTGACAGGGGTGAGATCTTTCCAAGGACTTGCAAGTTTTTATAGGAAATTTGTCAAAGATTTCTCAACAATGGCAGCTCCACTAAATGAGTTGGTAAGAAAAATGTTAAGTTTGAGTGGGGAGATTCTCAACAAAAGGCATTTGATCAATTAAAGCATGATTTGACTAATGCTCATGTTTTAGCTTTGCCTAATTTCTCTAACACTTTTGAAGTTGAATGTGATGCTTCAAGAATTGGAATAGGTGCTGTGTTGCTTCAAAGAGGCCACCACATTGCCTACTTTAGTGAGAAGCTGAATGGAGCAACATTGAACTACCCAACATATGACAAATAACTCTATGCAGTAGTGCGAGCATTGGAAACTTGGCAGTACTACCTTATGCCAAGAGAGTTTGTGATTCACACCGATCATGAATCTATCAAGTATCTCAAATGAAAAAAGAATTTGCACAAGAGGCATGCAAGATGGCTCTCATTCATTGAAACTTTCCCATATGTGGTAAAGTACAAAAAAAGTAAAGAGAACATTGTGGCTGATGCACTCTCTCGAAGGTATGCCTTGATTACTACTGTTAATGCTAAAATCATGGGATTTGAGTATATTAAGGAGTTGTATGCTAAGGATCATGATTTTGCTGACATATTTAATGCATGTGAAAAGGGTGCTTTCAATAATTTTTATCAATATGAACTGTTCTTGTTCAAAGAAAACAAATTATGTATTATTTTTTTGTTCACTTAGAGAGCTTTTGGTTCGTGAATCTCATTGTGGAGGTTTAATGGGACATTTTGGTGTTTTAAAAACTTTAGATATTTAAATGAACACTTTTATTGGCCAAACATGAAAAAGGATGTTGAGAAAATTTGTGCTACATGTCTTGACTACAAGAAAGCTAAATCTAAGTCTTTTCCCCATGGATTGTATACTCCACTCCCTGTTCCTCAATCTCCTTGGACTGACATTTCTATAGATTTTGTTCTTAGTTTGCCTAGATCCCAAAGAGGCATGGACTCTATTTTTATTGTTGTTGACAGATTCTCCAAAATGGCTCACTTTATTGCTTGTATGAAAGCCGACAATGCAAAACATGTGGCTGATCTCTTCTTCAAAGAAATTGTTCATCTACATGGTGTTCCTAGACCTATTGTATCCGATAGGGATGTAAAGTTTTTGAGTTATTTCTGGAAAACTCTTTGGGGAAAATTGGGAACAAAACTTTTGTTTTCAACCACAAGTCACCCACAAACAGATGGCCAAACGGAAGTAACAAATAAGACTTTGGGTGTTTTGTTAAGGGCCATAATTAAAAAGAATTTGAAAAGTTGGGAGGAGTGTTTGCCAATTGCTGAATTTGCATACAATCTCACTCTACACACTTCTACTAATTTTTCTCCTTTTGAGTTGGTTTATGGTTTTAATCCTCTAACTCCTTTAGACTTATCTCCTGTACCTTTGCAGGATCAAGTGAGTTTGGATGGCAAGAAAAAAGCTGAAACCTTGAAGAAATTGCATGAGCAAGCTCGTGCAAACATTGAGAACAAAAATGAGCAATATGCAAAAAATGCAAATAAGGGCCGTAAGAAAATTGTGTTTGAACCTGGTGATTGGGTTTGGGTACACATGAGGAAAGAGAGGTTTCCAGCCTCAAGGAGAACTAAGTTACACCCCCATGGTAATAGGCCATTTCAAGTTTTGGCATGAGTCAATGACAATGCTTACAAGCTTGATCTTCCCAGAGACTATGCTGTAAGTGCTACGTTTAATATTTCTAACTTATCTCCTTTTGATTTTGATGTAGATCAAATGGATTCGAGGACGAATCCTTTTCAAGGAAGGGGGGATGATGAGTTCCAAGGAAGTAATGCTAAAGATGTCAAAGATGATGATGGCGAAGGCATGGCCGAACCAACCTCAACTCCAAATAATTCTGCACATATCATTCCACAAAATCCACTTGAAGGGATGATGGGCCCAATGACTCGTTTGAGAAAGAAAAGGATGCAAGAAGCCTTGAACATTTTGATTCTTGAAATCCATTCAAAAGAGGATCCAAAGGCTACCTCAATTCATGCCAAAAATTATAACATTTTGCAAGTTTTGAATCTAGATCCAAATGGTGTGGGGAGTATTTTTCATAAGGATTCCAGAAGTCATATTTCCCCCAACATGCCCATATCAGGAAATTTGTCCCCAAAACAGAATTGAATATTTCCCCCGACATGCCCATGTCAGGAAATTCGTCCCAAAACAGAAGTGAATATTTTTCAAGACATGCCCATGTCTGGCAATTCGTCTCACAACATGCATTAAATGAGGGAGTTGGGAGGTCTCATTTATGGACGAATTTCAACAGCATTTTGATGATACTTTCAAGTTGTTTTCTGCATTTTTTTTAGTATTTAAAATATTTGAATTAAGTGCAAGAGTCATCTAAGTCAAAGAGCTTTTCTTTGTCAAAGAGATTATTCTTAGTCAAAGAGCTTTTTCTTGGTCAAAGAGAAGTGTTAATGCTAGTCTTAACTAGAAGGTTCAGAATTGCTATTTTAATTCTTTTGTAATTTTCAACCTTGGTCCCTCTTGAAACTCTATAAATAGTGGCCTTGATTAACTATTAGACTTCAAGATTTGATGTTATAAACTTTAAGGCGCCACTGACCATGTTTGTAATTCTTTGAAAGGGTTCCAAGTAACCTGAAAGCTTAGAGAAGGCGAGCTGAATATCTACTTGGGCGACACTACAAGAGTGTCAATAGAAGCAATGGGAGTAGTCAGCCTAAATTTCGAAAATTCTAGGCTAGATTTAGTAAATTGTCTTTATGTACCGAGTTTTAGAAAGAACCTTGTTTTAGTTTCTAAAGTCTTAAAGAACGGTTATAAGTTTATTTTTTCTGATGATTCAGTTATTGTTAGAAAAGATGGCAAACTTGTTTGTTCTGGTTCATTAGTAGATATTTTGTTTGTGGTTAAATCTAACTCCCCTGTTGTGCAAAACATAGAGATAGATAGCGCATCATCTGACAGTAATAAGAGGAAAGAATATTCTAAAATGAATCAAACCTATCTTTGCCATCTCAGGCTAGGTCATATAAACCTTAGTAGGATTCAAAGGTTGGTCAATGATGGACCTTTAAGTTCATTAGAGATTGACAGCTATTCTACCTGGGAATCTTGCTTGGAATGTAAGATGACCAAGAGACCTTTTAAAACAAAAGGTTATAGATCCAAAGAAGTATTAGAGTTGATTCACTCTGACTTGTGAGGACCTATGTCGGTCCAAGAACGAGGTGGGTTTGAGTATTTTGTGATGTTCACGGATGATTACTCAAGGTACAGGTACATTTACCTAATGCCCCACAAGTCCGAATACTTTAGTAAATTCAAAGACAAGGTACAGGTACATTTACCTAATGCGCCACAAGTCCGAATACTTTAGTAAATTCAAAGAGTATCGGACAGATGTGGAGTGTTAGTTTTGAATACAGAAAAGCTATGGTTTGTATCAAAAACTAATATCCACAGATGACATATCATTTTGTTTCAGTATAAATCTGTTCCTTTATATCATAGAACTAGATAACGGGGTGTCGACAAATACAGTAGATACCGTTATTGGTTAAAGTATTGATATATAAAAGTATGCTCATAACCGAGATAGTCTGAACATACTATCGGTATAGGTTATTGTGTGGTTTGGAAATTGGTTTATCTAGACTAGTTTAAATCACACAGATATACCCAGGGCATATTGAGCACGACCAGTTTGGATAGAATTGACTTGAACTGATCGGCATAGTCAATTCGGTCCTAGTATTCCGTCTCTCAATCCCGAGATTGGGACGGGTGTGAGGGTTGGATATCGTGTGCTTTGATTTGCGAAAGAGTGAGGTCAATTGAGGCCAATACCTCGGTAAGTTGGGGATGCGGTGTTTAGCTTCTTGCGTGCCGTTGCTAGTCGGAGGAATCCACGTACCGGTTCGCCGGGTTGATGGTGCTCCCGAGATGAGCTCGTAAGGTTATTATACTAAACCTGGCCAGTGAACTTTATGTTCGGTATAATAAAAGGTCGAGTGGTACTAATCTCGAAAACCAAGAAGTCGGTGAATTAATTTGTCAGTAAATTGATAAATCGACGAGCACTAGATCTTTAATGTGGGAAGATAGAAGAAATAATAATGGCGCGATGTAAAGTCATTTTCGAGCGGTAGTTCCATAATTGGTCCGTTAGTGGTACGACCGATTATGCGTTTGACTAATCGACAAGGTAAATTAATTAATCCGAAGGGTTTAATTAATATTTAATCGACAAAGTGAATTTAGAAATTAATTCGATTTTGAATTAATTAATTCTAAGGGTTCGATTAAATTAAATTAACAAAGTGGATTAAATAAATTAATTTAAATGGGTCGATTGGAGTTGATTAGTCGGGAAGACTTAGCGGTCAACGAAAGTCAAATTTGAAGGCCTAACTCGAAAGCCCATTAGGTCTCCTTAGAAGCTCCTATAAATACAACTTGTTGGGCAAGAAAACCCTAAGAAGAAACTTGATAACCAAGAAAGGGCTAGTGAGAGAAAGTTTAGCTTAGAGAGAGAACGTCGTCTTCCTGATCGAAATTCTCTCTCGAAGTCAGCTAAGATAGCTTTCTCCTCCGGAAGATTAAATCTTTATATACTGCCCGGTCGATTTTTATTGTTCGCTGTTTTTGCTCGCCGATTGGATTTGTTGAAGGAAAAAGCGCCCAGCGCTAATTATCCTTCTTGTTCGGTTTTTATAACCCAGTACGTTGTTTTTCAATTGGTGCCCTGAGCCGGCTTTGGGTTCATGTTGATCTTCTAATTAATTAGAGTGATCCGTGAATATGAAGCTGTACAGATCCGGACCAAATATTATTGCTCAAACGGTGGGTTTTTGCGGCGGAAATCGGTGAGCTAACAGCTGAAGGAAAAACTTGTGCAGCAAGTTTTTTTCGGTAAAACTGGGCAGTTTGGATTTCATATTTTCATATTTTAATTTTCTCCGGAGCAGGTTTCTTGGGTCTTCAATTATTTGACGTGGGTAACTCCGTAGATAATAGCTCACACTATTTCGGAGTTCGTATTGGAGAATTCTTCGGATTTCTTGTGGAAATTGCGCTAAAGAATTGGGTTTTCTTTTAGGCAAGGGACTTCGCTACAAAAGGTATAATCTTTAAATTCTGCTTTTATTAAAGATTTAATTTTTTGTGTCCCGATTAATAAATTAAATAAGTATAAGCCTAGATCCGTTCATGGGTAAACTAATTTGAGCCTGAGCTTGGTCGAAAGCTTCCGATTCTGGAATGCATAGCACGAAAGTGAGGTTTTCGATTTAGCCCGGGCTTGTTCAGTTTTCCTTCAAATTGGTATCAGAGCGTTGGTTTCAGTCTTATACTTGTTTGATTTATTACACGGCTTTATTTTGGCATTAGTATTTTTGTCGAAATGTATAAACAGGTGGTTATTGGTTTTCCCGTTATTATGGTAGAAATTTAATTTTCATTCATAAACCCCAGGACATGCCAGAAACTTATATGTTCCGGTACATTGGTTGACAATTTGTTTTTAATTAAGACTTACTCCCCAGTTATGCAAAACACAGAAACTAGTAACTCATCACCGAATCATAATAAGAGAAAGGAATCTTCCCCTTTGAATTAGACTTATCTTTGGCACCTGAGACTAGGTCATATCAACCTTAGTAGGATTCAAAGGTTGGTCAAGAGTGGGTCTTTGGACTTACTAGATATTGACAGCTATTCGACCTGTGAGTCCTGCTTGGAGGGTAAAATGACCAAGAGGCCTTTTAAGGCGAAGGGGTATAGGGCCAAGGAGGTTTTATAGCTGATTCATTCTGACGTGTGTGGGCCTATGTCAGTTCAGGCTAGAGGTGGTTATGAGTATTTCGTGACTTTGACGAATGATTACTCTAGATATGGATACATATACCTGATGCGCCACAAGTCTGAATGCTTTTGCAAGTTCAGAGAATTCAAGGCAGAGGTGGAGAACCATCTGGGTAAGAGTATCAAGTCACTGTGGTCTGATAGCGGTGGCGAATACCTCTCTAGTGAATTTAGGACCTATTTGTCAGAGGAGGGTATTCAGACCCAGTTGTCTGCACCTGGCACACCCCAGCAGAATGGTGTAGCAGAGAGGAGGAACAGAACTCTTATGGAGATGGTTAGATCGATGATGAGTTACAGTGAGTTGCCTACCTCGTTTTGGGGTTATGCCTTGGATACAGCGTGTTTTATCCTCAACCTTGTGCCATCTAAGTCTGTACCTACGACCCCAGTAGAGTTGTGGAGTGGGCGAAAGCCTAGTCTGAGACATCTCAGGATTTGGGGTTGTCCAGCACATGTGCTCGAGGCAGATGCAGGAAAGTTAGAGGCGAGATCCAAGGTTATGCTGTTTATAGGCTATCCCAAAGGAACGAGAGGTGGTTTATTTTATAGTCCTCAGGATCAGAAGGTGGTGGTCAGCACCAATGCCAGATTTCTTGAGGAGGACTATACTTTAGATCACAAGTCAAGCAGCAAGGTAGTATTGGAAGAGCTTAGAAGTCAGTTCACTATTCCAGATGCACACGTACAGGAAGACACACCACAAGAGACTGCACACACTATCACAGATGATACTCTTACACAGGCTACGCCTCGTCGTAGTGGGAGGGTTGTGAGACAGCCCGAGAGGTACATGGGTTTGGGTGAGTCTTCGGACTTTATCCCTGGTGCTCATGAACCAGACCCAGTTAACTACAATGAGGCTCTCCAGGATAAAGATGCAGATTCTTGGCAGAGAGCGATGATTGCTGAGATGGGTTCTATGGACTCAAATCAAGTCTGGGAGCTGGTAGACCTTCCTGATGGGTTTAGGCCTATTGGGTACAAATGGGTCTACAAGCGAAAGAGAGGATCTGACGGGAGGGTTGAGACCTTCAAGGCTAGGCTTGTGGCGAAGGGGTATACTCAGAAAGAAGGGATCGATTATGAGGAGACCTTTTCCCCGGTAGCTATGCTTAAGTCGATCCGGATTCTCTTGGCCATAGCTGCTCATATGGATTATGAGATTTGGCAGATGGACGTCAAGACAGCTTTCCTTAATGGAAGTCTTGAGGAGACCATCTTTATGCAGCAACCAGAGGGCTTCATTGTTAAGGGCCAAGAGCACAAGGTATGCAGGCTTAGGAGGTCCATTTATGGACTTAAGCAAGCATCCAGATCTTGGAACATTCTTTTTGATGAGGTTATCCAGTCCTATGGATTCACTCAGTCTCCGGATGAGCAGTGTGTTTATTGCAGGCGTGATGGTGATATAGTGGTGTTCCTCATACTTTACGTAGATGACATTCTTCTTATTGGTAACAGTAAGAAGGTGTTGTCAGACGTAAAGGCATGGCTGTCCAGGCAATTCGATATGAAGGATTTGGAAGAGGCTGGACATATCCTTGGGATCAAGATTATTCGAGATCGTAGGAGACGTTCTCTGACTCTCTCTCAGGCATCCTACATAGACACGATTCTGGCCCGTTTTAACATGCAGAACTCCAAGAAGGGTTCACTACCTTTCAGGCATGGAGTGCATTTGTCTAAGGAGCAGTGTCCTAAGACTGCTGAGGAGATAGATGCCATGAAGGCGGTACCCTATGCTTCTGCAGTGGGTAGCCTCATGTATGCTATGTTGTGCACGAGGCCTGATATTTGCTTTGCCGTTGGCATGGTTAGCAGATATCAGAGTAACCCTGGGAAGGCTCACTGGGAGGCAGTAAAATGCATTCTCAAGTACTTGCGCAGGACGAGAGATTATGTCCTAGTTTATAGAGCGCAGGAGCTTGTACCATTGGGTTACACAGATTCGGACTTTCAAGGAGATTTGGACAAGAGTAAGTCTACCTCTGGTTTTGTGTTTACTCTAGGAGGTGGAGCCATAGTATGGAAGAGTGTCAAGCAGAAATGCGTGGCGGACTCTACCATGGAGGCCGAGTACGTTGCCGCTTCAGAGGCAGCAAAAGAGGCTGTATGGCTCAGGAGCTTCCTGATGGACTTAGATGTGGTTCCAGAGTTGCCTAGGTCTATCACAGTTTATTGTGATAACAATGGTACAGTTGCTAACTCAAGGGAACCACGAGCCCATAAGGCGAGTAAACACATAGAGCGCAAGTACCACCTGATACGAGAGATCGTAAAGAGGGGAGACGTGATCGTGGCCAAGATAGCTTCAGAGGACAACCTTGCAGATCCTTTCACCAAGCCATTGACCCCAAAGGTCTTTGAGAGACATGTGGAGGGCATGGGAGTCAGATTCTTGAGAGAGCCATGTGAGTGAGCTTAAAGGTGTTATGGAGATTTCATTATGACAGCAGTGTAATAGCGGGTTAGACAGTTTTTTGTACTTCTTAGCATAGCTTTGAGTATTAGTGGGAGATTGTTAGTTTTGAATACAGAAAAGCTATGGCTTGTATCAAAAACTAATATCCACAGATGACATATCATTTTGTTTCAGTATAAATCTGTTCCTTTATATCATAGAACTAGATAACGGGGTGTCGACAAACACAGTAGATACCGTTATTGATTAAAGTATTGATATATAAAAGTATGCTCGTAACCGTGATAGTCTGAACATACTATCGGTATAGGTTATTGTGTGGTTTGGAAATTGGTTTATCTAGACTAGTTTAAATCACACAGATATGCCCGGGGCATATTGAGTACGACCAGTTTGGATAGAATTGACTTGTACTGATCGGCGTAGTCAATTCGGTCCTAGTATTCAGTCTCTCAATCCCGAGATTGGGACGGGCGTGAGGGTTGGATATATTGTGCTTTGATTTGCCAAAGAGTGAGGTCAATTGAGGCCAATACCTCGGTAAGTTGGGTATGCGGTGTTTAGCTTCTTGCGTGCCGTTGCTAGTCGGAGGAATCCACGTACCGGTTCGCCGGGTTGATGGTGCTCCCGAGATGAGCTCGTAAGGTTATTATACAAAACCTGGCCACTGAACTTTATGTTCGGTATAATAAAAGGTCGAGTGGTACTAATCTCGAAAACCAAGAAGTCGGTGAATTAATTTGTCAGTAAATTGATAAATCGACGAGCACTAGATCTTTAATGTGGGGAGATAGAAGAAATAATAATGGCGTGATGTAAAGTCATTTTCGAGCGGTAGTTCCATAATTGGTCCGTTAGTGGTACGACCGATTATGCGTTTGACTAATCGACAAGGTAAATTAATTAATCCGAAGGGTTTAATTAATATTTAATCGACAAAGTGAATTTAGAAATTAATTCGATTTTGAATTAATTAATTCTAAGGGTTCGATTAAATTAAATTAACAAAGTGGATTAAATAAATTAATTTAAATGGGTCGATTGGAGTTGATTAGTCGGGAAGACTTAGCGGTCAACGAAAGTCAAATTTTAAGGCCTAACTCGAAAGCCCATTAGGTCTCCTTAGAAGCTCCTATAAATACAACTTGTTGGGCAAGAAAACCCTAAGAAGAAACTTGATAGCCAAGAAAGGGCTAGTGAGAGAAAGTTTAGCTTAGAGAGAGAACGTCGTCTTCCTGATCGAAATTCTCTCTCGAAGTCAGCTAAGATAGCTTTCTCCTCCGGAAGATTAAATCTTTATATACTGCCCGGTCGATTTTTATTGTTCGCTGTTTTTGCTCGCCGATTGGATTTGTTGAAGGAAAAAGCGCCCAGCGCTAATTATCCTTCTTGTTCGGTTTTTATAACCCAGTACGTTGTTTTTCAATTGGTGCCCTGAGCTGGCTTTGGGTTCATGTTGATCTTCTAATTAATTAGAGTGATCCGTGAATATGAAGCTGTACAGATCTGGACCAAATATTATTGCTCAAACAGTGGGTTTTTGCGGCGGAAATCGGTGAGCTAACAGCTGAAGGAAAAACTTGTGCAGCAAGTTTTTTCGGTAAAACTGGGCAGTTTGGATTTCATATTTTCAGATTTTAATTTTCTCCGGAGCAGGTTTCTTGGGTCTTCAATTATTTGCCGTGGGTAACTCCGTAGATAATAGCCCACACTATTTCGGAGTTCGTATTGGAGAATTCTTCGGATTTCTTGTGGAAATTGCGCTAAAGAATTGGGTTTTCTTTTAGGCAAGGGACTTCGCTACAAAAGGTATAATCTTTAAATTCTGCTTTTATTAAAGATTTAATTTTTTGTGTCCCGATTAATAAATTAAATAAGTATAAGCCTAGATCCGTTCATGGGTAAACTAATTTGAGCTTGAGCTTGGTCGAAAGCTTTCGATTCTGGAATGCATAGCACGAAAGTGATGTTTTCGATTTAGTCCGGGCTTGTTCAGTTTTCCTTCATGGAGAAGCATCATGGTAAGAGTATCAAGACACTACGATCAGACCGTGGTGGGAAGTACCTGTCCCACAAAATTTTGAGAATACCTCAGTGAGTTCGGAATTCAGTCTCAGTTATGTGCACCTGGTACACCACAGCAGAACGGTGTAGCATAAATAAGGAACAAAACTCTCATGGAAATGGTTAGGTCAATGATGAGTTATAGTGATTTGCCGAGTTTGTTCTGGGGATATGCCTTACAAACAGCAATGTACATCCTTAATATTGTACCATCTAAAACCATGCCTTCAACCCCAATAGAGTTGTGGAACGGGCATAAGCCCAGTCTAAAATATCTCAGAATTTGGGGTTGCCCAGCACATGTGCTTAATGTTGGTGTATGCCCTTTTGAGGGCTAATTTAGACATTTGTCATCTGTTTGATAATTTATCAAATGAGTTAATTTCATGATAATTATATTCTTGTGTATATTTAATTTCATGAGATCGATCCGCCAAAAGAAACACTCCATGGACATTTAGATCATAAGTGATTATTTTGAGTAGTACTCATACGAGGATCCTTAGTCTTAGGTGAATTGTAGTGTGCTTTGACATACGCCTAACGGGACCGTAACAGGTTGCCAAGTATGGGTATGATTGGGTACACTATGAGTCATGCTAAGATATGTAGGTGAAGTGATGGGACTACAAATCTCTCTTAAGTGAGAGATGATATCTTGGCCACTTGATAGTGAACTGAAAAGTGCATGGCCATGCCCAAGGAATGATAAGTGTTATCATTTGCTTGATGAATTCAGTGTCACTAAGAGATCAAGTAAATGTTTAGCTATATAAGGATGATGGTTTCATGCCTTATGCTAAACGGGATATCAATGTAGAGGATCGTACGCAGTTTGCTCGGAAAGGTTGTGTTGAATCACTATTCGACCCTCCATTATGAATTGGGTAGTCATTATGTCTTGCTAGAGACCACTAATGACTTATGCATTAATCAATGAGATTGAGTTAACCATTGCCAATTTAGAATGGGCCTACAGGATCGCACATAAGAAAGTTCGATGATGCAGAATAAGTATTCATGCCTACAATAAGTATAATTGTTATACTTAAATAAATAAGATTTAATTAAATGGTTTAATTAAATATTATTGAAAAGTTCTGTGGTATTAATTAAGAGTTAATTAATTACCGGGGAACAATTGGGATGGGCTGATAAATCAAGGGTCCTAATTGCAATTGAGGTTCTTGATCCATCAGCCTGATCCATGGGTTATGGGTTGATCCATGGGCTTGGTGTATAACCCAAATCATTAAGGTATTATTTAATACTGATTTGGAATCAACAATATTATTTAATACTGATTTGGAATCAGCAAAATAATATTTGGTAATAATACTGATTTGGAATATGATTAAATCAGTTAAGTAATAATTGATTGATTACAATACTGATTTTTGGAAATTTCAACCCTACAAATATCCTAGGGATATTATGGTAGGAGGATGATGATTTGAGGAAAATCAGAACAAGCAAGATACACAAAAAATCACAAATTCTCTCTGTAGGCGAAAAATGGCTAGCCCCAAAGGCTTTCATGCTTTAAAGTAGAGAGTCCTTAAAGGAAGGATTTTGGTGGTGACAAACGTAACCGGAGCAGAAGGTTTGGACCAACATCAATCTAGGATTCAGACGCGGCAACCGATTACGCTTCAAGGGTATATTTACTTGTTTTGAACATAGGATTAAAACACTAAAATTGAAATTGGCATGAATCCGCTGCGTAAAATTTTTGAAAAACATGCCTTCGATCCCAACAGTGGTATCAGAGCTAGGCTCAAAATTAATTTTAGTGTTAAAATTAAAATTGATTTTGATTAAAAATAATTGGATTTTAATTAAAATTGGTTTTAATAATTTTGGAAAAAAACCGACTTTTAGAAAGCAAAAGAAGAATAAATTTTTTTGTAAAAAAATAATAATAATAATTAAAATATTATTTTTCTTGGAAATTGATTGAATGTCTGCCGGGGCGGTGGAAGTCCGACGGCCGGAACAGTTCCTGTTTGCCGGAATCCTCGCCAGAAAATCGAGCTGGCTTCACGATTTTGGCTTAAAATTTTGATGGGTTTTTGTTCCTTATTCTTCCCGGAATCTGTTTTCAAGATCGAGTGGGTTTCAAAATTGATTTGATTACAATGATTTTGGTTTCTGGGTTTTCTGAAAAGAAATTTTTTTTGCTTCGGAGAAGTTTTGAACTTTCGGTTTTTTTTTTATCGAAAAATCGAAAGAGAACAAGAAATGGTTTTTTGGTTTCAAGCCTTGTCGGGAAAACGGGATAGCCAGACTTGGAGTCTGGGTGCTTTCGGTTTTCCATGGCGGAGGCTGTCAGTCTGAAGTCTCGGTCGTACGAGAAAAAGGCAACGGCGAGTGTCGCCGCTGCAACTTCTCTAGTAGGGATGATCGGAATCTTGACTCCCGATGCGTTCTTTGAACGGCGATCTCCTTTAGATGGGTGGCCAGGATCGGGAAGGAGATGACGAGGAAAGGCCGAACGAAGGCTGGTGTTGTATTACCTGCGCCGATTCGCCGAAGAAGATGACAAGAGCGGCAGTGGGAAAACTTGGTAAAATTACCAAAATGCCCCTGTCGCTGCCCCTAAACCCTAATCTGCCAAAATTTTATTTTTTTAAAATTTATAAATTGGCCCCACAGTTTTGTTTCCTTTAAACCCTAAGCCCAGAACTTATGTTAATCATGAAATTGACCCAAAATTTTAAGGAAAATTGTTTTCTGATTTTGGTAAGATATTAAAATCTTAATTTAGAATTAAATCAAATCTTATAAGATTTTAGTTTTAAAATGTTAAAATTGGATTTTAAGATTTTAAAATTATCTTAAATCAATTATCTTAATGAGATTAGGATAATTAGATAATAAATAGAATAATTAATTTTATTAATTTTATTCTTTATTTATGCCTTTAAATATGGTATGATTTATTTAAATGGTTTAAGTATTTGCATACATATTTGGTATGTTCATGCATCATTTTTCCATAAATGATTGAACAAGAAAAAAGGAAAGATTGTTTAAAATTGATTATGACACGATCAATTTTAATAGTATAGAATATTTTGGAAATATTCAATTACACAATCTTTTAAATTGATTGGTTTAAATTAAAATGGGCTTGTATGAGCATATGCATTTATGTGTTTTAAAGCATGAATTGGGCTTATTAATGTTTTAAAAGTTGGGGCCTACGAGTCATTTGAATATGGGCCTGCGTGCCTATTAAAATTTTATGTAATAGTTATGTTAGTTTTGAATACAGAAAAGCTATGGCTTGTATCAAAAACTAATATCCACAGTTGACATATCATTTTGTTTCGGTATAAATTTGTTCCTTTATATCATAGAACTAGATAACGGGGTGTGGACAAACACAGTAGATACCGTTATTGGTTAAAGTATTGATATATAAAAAGTATGCTCATAACCGAGATAGTTTGAACATACTATCGGTATAGGTTATTGTGTGGTTTGGAAATTAGTTTATCTAAACTAGTTTAAATCACATGGATATGCCCGGGGCATATTGTGCACGACCAGTTTGGTTAACTTATACTGATCGGCGTAGTCAATTCTGTCCTAGTATTTCGTCTCTTAATCCCGAGATTGGGACGGGCGTGAGGGTTGGATATCGTATGCTTTGATTTGTCAAAGAGTGCGGTCGATTGAGGCCTATACCTCGGTAGGTTGGGTATGCGGTGTTTAGCTTCTTGCGTGCCGTGGCTAGTCGAAGGAATCCGCGTACCGGTTCGTCGGGTTGATGGTGCTCCCGAGATGAGCTCGTAAGGTTATTATACTAAACCCAGCCGATGAACTTTATGTTCGGTATAATAAAAGGACGAGTGGTACTAATCTTGGAAACCAATAAGTCGGTGAATTAATTTGTCAGTAAATTGATAAACCGACGAGCGCTAGATCTTTAATGTGGGGAGATAGAATAAAATATAATGGCGCGATATAAAGTCATTTTCGAGCGGTAGTTCCATAATTGGTTCGTTAGTGGTACGACCGATTATGCATTTGACTAATCGACAAGGTAAATTAATTAATCCAAAAGGTTTAATTAATAATTAATCGACAAAGTGAATTAAGAAATTAATTCTATTTGAATTAATTAATTCTAAGGGTTCGATTAAATTAAATTAACAAAGTGGGTTAAATAAATTAATTTAAATGGGTCGATTGGAGTTGATTAGTCGGGAAGATTTAGCGGTCAACGAAAGTCAAATTAAAAGGCCTAACTCGAGAGCCCATTAGGTCTCCAATTGAGCTCCTATAAATAGAATAACTTGAGACCAAATAAAGCTAAGAAAAATCTTGCAAGATAAGTCTTGCCCCTTTTAGAGTGAGAAAGTTCTAGAGAGAGATCTTCTTCTTCTTCTCGAAGCTTCTTTCTCGAAGTCGAACTTGATATCTCGCTCCTCGAATTAGATAAAGCTCAAAGATATAAACTTTGTGAAGCTAAGATGCAGCAGTTTTTCGAATTAAAAACCTTGCTGCCAGATTTTTGAAACCCGCTGCTGGGTTTATAAACCTGCTGCCCGTTTTTTTTCTAAGTCCGCCGCTGCAACCATTTTTCCCAGTGGGTTCAGGTGTTAGCCTGGGGTGCTGATCCTGCTGCTATCATGTTGATCTCTTGCTTGTCTCGGTGATCCATGGTAGTGGTGGTGCAGATCGTGGCTGGGCGAACCATTTGAACTACCGGCTATTTTCTTTTCTTGCGGCTGAATACATCAGTTTTTTTTGTTTTTTTTTTTGTGGGTTTTTCGCAGCTTAGTTTCTAGGAAAAGTATTGGGCTGATTGATATCTTTTTCGTGTGATTTTTCTTGTGGGTTTTCGTGGGCTAAGCAAGTAGACTTCGATAGATTATTGCCCACGCAATATTCGAAGTTTCTACGGAGACATCAATTGGATTTCTATTGGAATCGCAACAAAGATTGGATTTTTCTTTAAGCAATGGACTTCACTACAAAAGGTAGAATCTTTAAATTTCGCTTTTATTAAAGATTTAATTTTTGTGTCCCGACTAATAAATTAAATAAGTATAAGCCTAGATCCGTTCATGGGTAAACTAATTTGAGCCTGAGCTTGGTCGAAAGCTTCCGATTCTGGAATGCATTGCACGAAAGTGAGGTTTTCGATTCAGCCCGAGCTTGTTCAGTTTTCCTTCAAGTTAGGCCCAAGAGAAGTTTCCAAGAGGAGTCCATGGTGGAGCCCAGGAACAGAAGCCCAACAATGAAGGCCCAAATATGAAGAAATTTAAAAGGCTCTGTAATAGACTAGAGCCCAATTCATTGCTTTTATTCATTTTATTTATTTGATATACCAAATGAATGTTAAAACGAAAAATGCATGTTAAGCCGATCAAACTAAAATCCCAAAAACCCGAGTTGATTTTGCTTCCATACTTGGGGGCTCGCCAGAGCGTTGAACGTCTGTGGACTTGGAGAGCGCAAGGGCCTCAGGTTTTCTTCGTGCGGCGGGTTGTCACATAATAGGTGCCCAACTTTACTCACTACCACTATGTGGAAAAACTGTTTGAGTATTTATTGATGTGATGCCTCGAGGGATGGTTTGACTTGGGAAAATTAATCCTAGCTTGACCCGATAAGTTGACTAGGGATTTATTTTGCAAAGATAGGATGGTGTCAAACATTTGGAATGTTCATCCTATCACCGGAAAGTTGCATGGTATGCAATTGGAAAGTGTTAGATTACATGGAATGTAATTTGAATGTTGCCTACCAAAAGAGCCTGATCCCTACGATACTTGCCAAAGCAAGACTGGGGTTAACTCTTTGTGGATTTTCGGCCCACAATCTAGCACCAACACAAAATTGTTTGGGATTTCAATTTTGGCTATTGTGGAAAATGATTTTAAAACTCATTCTAATATTTTGCATTTATTCTTTGTAGAAATGGCATCATCTAGCACTAATGTCATCTCAAACTTTACTCTAAGAAGTATATTGGATAAGGATAAATTGGTTGGACAAAACTTCTTTGATTGGGAAAGAAACTTGAGAATAGTTCTCAAGCAAGAAAGGAAGCTACATGTCTTAGAGACCGCTTTACCTAAACCACCACAAAATGCTTTGGCAACTATTCCACGAGCCTGGGGTAAGCTGAAAAGTGACTCCGATAATGTGACTTGCTTAATGCTCGCGACTATGATTGGCGAGCTTCAAAAGCAGTTCATGAATTCAGAAGCCTTCCGGATTTACGAGTCACTGACGGAGATGTTCCGTGAACAAGCCCATAATGAAAGGTTCGTTACGATAAAAGCTTTAATTTCGTGCAAGATGGCGAAGGGTTCATCAGTTAGCACGCATCTAATCAAGATAAAAGGGTATATTGATACCCTAGAGCGATTGAATGCAACCCTTCATAGGGAATTGGCCATTGATATCATCTTGGCATCATTGCCTGATGAATACAATGATTTTGTGGTGAACTACAATATGCACAACATGGATAGGAGCATTCCTGAGCTCCATGGCATGTTAAAGAACACTGAACAGACCCTTAAGAAGGCAACGCCAGTGTTGGTAGTAGATAACGGTAAAGGGAAAAGGAAGTTTAAAGGCAAGGCCACAGTTGGGTAGAACAAGAAAGCTCACAGTAAGACTGCTTCCCAACCACAAGCTCCTCCTGCTAAGACAAGATCCAAAAAGGATGATACATGTCTCTTCTGCAAAAAAGAAGGGCCATTAGAAGAGAGACTGCAAAAAGTTTCTCGAAAGCAATCCTTCAGCTTTAGGTATCTTTGCTGTAGAAACTAATCTTTCTATGTCCACCTCATGGGTATTAGATACTGGTTGTGGGGCTCACATTTGTACTAATGTGCAGGGACTCAGAAATAGAAAGATGACAAAGAAAGGTGAAGTAGATCTCCGAGTGGGCAATGGGGTAAGAGTTGCTTCTGTTGAAGTTGGAGATTATACTTTGTCTTTACCTTCTGCTTTAAATATCGAACTTGAAAATTGTTATTATGTACCTGCTTTGAGCAGAAATATTATTTCAGTTTCTAGTTTAGATAATAAAGGTTTTCGATTTATTATTGAGAATAATTCGTTATCTTTATATCGAAATGATATTTTATACGGAGTTGCAAATATGTGTAACGATATTTTATACGAAATGATATTTTAGACGTATGTCTTTGATTTTACCCAAGAAAAACCAGTCTATAACATAGAAAAGAAAGCTAAATCAACTAAAAATGATTTAAGTTCAACATACTGTTGGCATTGTCGATTAGGCCATGCAAATGAAAAGCGAGTTCAAAAGCTTCACAAGGATGGAGTGCTTGGGTTGTTTGATTTTGAATCATATGATACCTGTGAACCCTGCTTGCAAGGAAAAATGACAAAAAGTCCTTTCAACAAGCAAGGTGAAAGAACAAGTGAGCTATTGGCTCTAATACATACGGATGTATGTGGACCAATGAGCACACAAGCCAGAGGTGGATTTGAATACTTCGTGACTTTTACTGATGACTATAGTAGATATGGTTATGTCTACTTAATGAGGTATAAAAGTGAAACTTTTGAAAGGTTCAAAAAGTTTAAAAACGAAGTAGATAATCAGTTGGATAGAAGGATTAAGGCTATTCACTCCGATCGATGGCTATCTAAAACAGTGTGGAATTGTTTCACAGCTGACTCCACCTGGAACACCTCAATGGAATGGTGTATTCGAAAGGAGAAATTGGACCCAATTGGATATGGTTCGATAAATGATGGGCCAAGCAACTCTCCGTACATCCTTTTGGGGTTATGCTCTCATTTCTGCTGCCTACTTATTAAACCGTATTCCATCTAAGGTAGTAGATAAGACTCCATATGAGATATGGATGGTTCGGAAGCCCTATATGTCCTATCTACGAGTTTGGGGTTGTCAAGCTCATGTAAAATGTTTACAAAGTAATAAGCTTGAACCTAAAACAGACAAATGCCTATTCGTGGGATATCCTAAGAAAACCAAAGGATATCAATTCTACAACCCAACTGAGAACAAAGTGTTCGTTGTTCGATAAGCTACTTTCTTAGAGAAAGAATTTCTGTACAAGAAAGACAGCGGGAGTAGAATAGAACTCAGAGAAGTTCAAGACCCACAAGAGAGTGTAGAACCATCTACAGAAACTCAGATGGAAGTTGGCATGGAAACTCATGAAGATGAGCAACCTGAGCCAACAACACAAGAACCTAGAAGATCTGGTAGATCTCGTCACCAACCCGAGAGATACGGATTTCTCGTGACTGATGATCAAGATTTGATCTTGGTGGACTCTGATGAGCCCACAACCTACAGACAGGTTTTAGAAAGTCCAGATTCAGATAAATGGCTATAAGCCATGGAATCTGAAATGCATTCAATGAGGGGCAATAAAGTGTGGACTCTGATTGACCCTCCTGTTCAGGCAAAGGTTGTCGATTGCAAGTGGATTTTCAAGTTAAAACATGGCGGGATCTTCAAGGCACGACTAGTGGCTAAAGGTTTCAGACAGACTAATGGTATTGACTATGATGAAACCTTCTCCCCTGTCGTGATGCTCAAGTCCATTAGAACAGTGCTTGCCATAGCAGCATATTTTGACTATGAGGTATGGCAGATGGATGTTAAGACAGCTTTCCTGAATGAAAACCTACTCGAGGATGTTTATATGAAACAACCCGAGGGATACATCGATCAAAAGTATCCTAATCAAGTATGTAAGCTTCAAAGGTCCATCTATGGACTAAAGCAAGCATCTCGAAGTTGGAATCTTCGTTTTGATGAGGAAGTAAAAGGTTACGGATTCATAAAGAATGAAGATGAGCCTTGTGTTTACAAGAAGGTTAGTGGGAGCAAGAATGTTTTTCTCGTCCTATATGTGGACGATATCCTACTCATAGGAAATGACATTCCCATGATGAAAGACATCAAACAATCGTTGGGGAGTGTATTTTCTATGAAAGACTTAGAAGAAGCCGAAATGATACTAGATATCAAGATCTATAGAGATAGGTCTAAAAGGCTTCTAAGACTAAGTCAAGAAGGGTATATAGACAATATATTGAAGAAGTTCAATATGTCTAACTCTAAGAATGATATAGTACCATTCAGACATGACCTTCTTTTAAAGAAGAGCCAATGTCCTTCTACTAAAGAGGATAAGGATACGATGAGTAGAGTCTCATATGCTTCGACAATAGGATCTATCATGTATGCCATGTTATGTACCCGCCCAGATGTCGCACATGCACTAAGCATGACAAGCAGATACCAACAAGATCTAGGTATGGATCATTGGACTGCAGTCAAAGCAATCCTGAAGTACTTGCAAAGGACTAAAGGATTAATGCTAATGTACGGAGGATAAGAACAGCTCATCGTACAAGGTTACGCTTATGTTGCTTTCCTGACTGATCAAGACGATATGAAGTCACAATCAGGCTACGTTTTTAGCCTAAATGGCGGTGCGGTGAGTTGGAAAACCTCGAAGCAAGATACCACAGCCGACTCTACAACAGAATCTGAGTATATTGCTGTATCAGATGTAGCAAAGGAAGCTATTTAGTTGAGGAAATTTGTGTCAGACATCAGAGTGGTACATAGTATCCAAGATCCGATAGACCTCTTCTGTGATAATAACGGGGCCATCGCACAAGTAAAGGAGCCCCGGTCACACCAGAAGACCAAACACATACTCAGACGTTATCACCTCATTCGTGAGATTGTCGATCGAGGAGATGTTAAAGTATGCAAAATAGGGTCAGACGACAATATAACAGATCCTCTCACAAAAGCTCTACCACAGTCAAAGTTTGAGAGACATGTAATAGAGCATGGTCTTAAAATGTTTAGGACATAGCCCTTCAAAGGGCAAGTGGGAGATTGTTGGTGTATGCCCTTTTGAGGGCTAATTTAGATAATTGTCGTCTGTTTGATAATTTATCAAATGAGTTAATTTTAAGATAATTATATTCTTGTGCATATTTAATTTCATGAAATCGATCCGCCAAAAGAAACACTCCATGGACATTTAGATCATGAGTGATTCTTTTGAGTAGTACTCGTACGAGGATCCTTAGACCAGAAATCGATACATGGTCTTAGGTGAATTGTAGTGTGCTTTGACATACGCCTAACGGGATGGTAACAGGTTGCCAAGTACGGGTATGATTGAGTACACTATGAGTCACGTTAAGATATGTAGGTGAAGTGATGGGACTACAAATCTCTCTTAAGTGAGAGATGATATCTTGGCCACTTGATAGTGAACCTAAAAGTGCATGGCCATGCCCAAGGAATGATAAGCGTTATCATTTGCTTGATGAATTCAGTGTCACTAAGAGATCAAGTAAACGTTTAGCTATATAAGGATGATGGTTCCATGCCTTATGCTAAACGGGATATCAATGTAGATGATCGTACGGAGTTTGCTCGGAAAGGTTGTGTTGAATCACCATTCGACCCTCCATTATGAATTGGGTAGTCATTATGTCTTGCTAGAGAGCACTAATGACTTATGAATTAATGAATGAGATTGAGTTATCCATTGCCAATTTAGAATGGGCCTACAGGATCGCACATAAGAAAGTTCAATGATGCAAAATAAGTATTCTTGCCTACAATAAGTATAATTGTTATACTTAAATAAATAAGATTTGATTAAATGGTTTAATTAAATATTATTGAAAAGTTTGTGATATTAATTAAGAGTTAATTAATTACCTGAGAACAATTGGGATGGGCTGATAAATCAAGGGACCTAATTGCAATTGTGGTTCTTGATCCATCAGCCTGATCCATGGGTCATGGGTTGATCCATGGGCTTGGTGTATAACCTAAATCATTAAAGTATTATTTAATACTTATTAGGAATTAGCAAATATTATTTAATACTGATTTGGAATCAGCAAAATAATATTTGGTAATAATACTGATTTTGAATATGATTAAATCAGTTAAGTAATAATTGATTTATTACAATACTGATTTTTGGAAATTTCAACTCTACAAATATCCTAGGGATATTATGGTAGGAGGATGATGATTTTCAATTGAGGAAAATCAGAACAAGGAAGATACACGAAAAATCCCAAATTCTCTCTGTAGACGAAAAACGGCTAGCACCGAATCTGCAAAGGCTTTCGTGCTTGAAAGTAGAGATTCCTTCAAGGAAGGATTTTGGTGGTGACAAACGTAACCGGAGCAGAAGGTTTGGACCAACATCAATCTAGGATTCAGACGCGGCAACCGATTACGCTTCAAGGGTATGATTTACTTGTTTTGAACATAGGATTAAAACACTAAAATTGAAATTGGCATGAATCCGCTGCGTAAAATTTTTGAAAAACATGCCTTCGATCCCAACACTTAAGGCAGATGCGACTAAGTTAGATGGAGGAATAGAAGTAATGTTGTTTGTAGGATATCCTATGGGAACGAATGGTGGTCTGTTTTATAGTCCTAAAGATTATAAGGTGGTGGTTAGTACCAACGTCAGATTTTTAGAGGAAGACTATATCCTAGATCACAAGCCCAAGAGCAAGATAGAACTAGAAGAGCTTAGGAGACAAACTAATAATCTGATGTGCCAGCACAAGTAGATACACCACACACTGCAAAAGACATCACAGATTATGCGCCTACACAGGTGGTGTCTTGTCGTAGTGGGAGGGTTGTAAAATAGCCCGATAGGTTCATTGGCGTGAGAGAGGCCTCAGACCTATTCCCAGACGCGCCTGAGCCTGACCCAGTAAACTACAATGAGGCACTCCGAGATAAAGATACAAAATCTTGGAAAAAGATAATGATATCCGAGATGGGGTCGATGGACCACAATCAAGTCTGGGAGCTTGTGGACCTACCTGATGGGTTTAAGCCCATTGGATGTAAGTAGGTCTACAAACGCAAGAGAGGACCTGACGGAAAGGTGGAAACCTTTAAAGCTAGGCTGGCGGCGAAGGGGTATACTCAGAAAGAGTGAATCAATTATGAGGAAACCTTCTCCCCGGTGGCCATGCTTAAGTCGATCCGGATTCTTTTGGCCATAGCTGCTCATTTAGATTATTGGACATGGCAGATGGATGTCAATACAGCTTTCCTTAGCGGAAGTCTTGAGAAAACCATCTTCATGCAGCAACCAGAGGGATTCGTTGAAAAAGGCTAAGAGCACAATGTTTTTCGGATTAAGGGGTCCATTTACGGACTTAAGCAGGCATCTAGAACTTGGAACATTCAGTTTGATGAGGTAATCCAGTCCTACGGATTTACTCAGTGTCTGGATGAGCAATGTGTATATCGCAGACGTGATGAAAACTCGGTGGTGTTCCTTATGCTTTACTTATATGACATTTTATTGATTGACAATAACAAGAAAGTGTTATCAGACGTAAAGACATGGCTGTCCAAGCAGTTTGATATGAAGGACTTAGGAGAAGCGGGACATATCATTGGGATCAAGATAATTCGAGATCGTAAGAAACGTTCGTTAACGCTCTCGTAAGCTTCATACACATATATGATTCTGGCCCTTTTAACATGCAGAACTCAAAGAAAGGTTTTCTACTTTTCAGACACAGAGTGCATCTATCTAAAGAACAGTCTCCCAAGACTGTTGAGGAGATAGAGGCCATGAAGACAGTTCCTTATGCTTCGCAGTAGGAAATCTCATGTATGCCATGTTGTGTAAGAGGCCTGATATATGTTATGTCGTTGGCATTGTAAGCAGATATCAGAGTAACCCCAGGAAAACTCATTGGGAGGCAGTAAATTGCATTCTCAAGTATTTGTGCAGAACGAGAGACCAAGTGTTGGTCTATCAGGCGCCTGAGCTGGTATCCTGAGGTTACACAGATTCAGATTTCCAAGGCGACAGGGATAAGAGCAAGTCTACCTCAGGGTATGTGTTTACTCTGGGAGGTGGAGCCATAGTATGGAGAAGTGTCAAGCAGAAATGCGTGGCGAACTCTACCATGGAGGATGAATACGTTACCGCATCAGAGGCAGCGAAAGAAGCAGTGTGGCTTAAGAAGTTCCTAGTGGACTTAGATATGATTCCTGATTTGCAGAAGTCTATCACAGTGTTGTGATAACAATGGTGCAGTAGCAAACTCGAATAAACCATGAGCCCACAAGGCGAGTAAACATATACACCGTAAGTATCACCTAATATGAGATATTGTCAAGAGGGAAGACGTGGTCGTGGCTAATATAGCATCAGAGAATAACCTTGCCGATCCGTTCATGAAGACATTGACTTCAAAAGTCTTTGAGGCTCACATGGAGGGCATTGGGATCAGATACTTAGGAGAGCCGTGACAGTTTTTCTAGATATGTAGTAGAGTGTATAGAGTTGAATGTAGTTGTATACTTAAAAACACAGCTTAAGTATTAGTGGGAGATTGTTAGAGTTGAATACATAAGCTATGCGTGTATTATATATTTTCCCAGTTAATATATCGATTTAATGTTTTGGTTTATTTGTTGTGTATTATTTGTCCATTTGTATTATGTAGTTAGATGATGAGGTGTCTTGTGTGACACAGTAAATCTCATCATTGGTTAAAAGACATAATATATAAATGAGGTTTGTAACCGAGATAGGTTTAGACAAACTGTCGGTTTAGGTTATTATGTGATTCGGATAATTAGTTTGTCTAAACTGATTAAATCATATAGATATGCCCGGGACGCATTAAACTTGACCATTTAGAATGATTTATCTTGTACTGATTTAATAGACAAATCGTTCTTAGCATTCTATCTCTTAATCCCTAAACTTGAGCGGGCATGAGGATTAGACATAGTGTACTTTGATCTGCCAATGGGTGAGGTAAATTGTGGCCAATAGTCTCGGTGGGTTGGGTGTGCGTGTTTAGTTACTTGGTGTGCTGCTGCTTGTCAAAAGGAAACCATGTACTAGTGCGTCCGGGGTGATGTGCCCCGAAATGAGGTCGTGATGTTTATTATACTAAACACGACCAGTGGACTTATGTCTGGTATAGTAAAAAGGTCGAGTGGTACTAGTCTCGAAATTTAAAAAGTTAATTAATTAATTTATCAGTAAATTAATAAATTAACGAGCACTATATCTTTGATGTGGGGAGATTAAGAATTAATTAATTTAGTTGTTCTGGAAGCAATTATGGTGTAGGATGGTAGTGCCAAAATTGATCCGTTAGTGGTACGATTAATTTTGTAGTGGGTTAATTGAATAAGTAGAATTAATTATTTAATTAATTATAGCTAAGGGTTAATTAAGTAATTAACAAAGTGGAATTATTTATTTAATTAATTAAGTCTTAAGTTTCAATTAGAATTAGGAAATCCTAAAGATTAGGAAATCTAATTGGATTTGGTTTATCCTATTAGATTAGTTACCTAATTGGATTTGGAAACTAATTAATTACCTAAACCCATTAGGAAGGCCAATCCTAAACCAACTTGGGGTCTCTCTTGTAACTCTATATATAGACAAAGGATTAGCAATTAGACAACACACAATTCATAAGTTTTCAAGACAAGAAAACTAGAGAGAGAATTTTATAGAGAGAAAACATTTTTCTCTCTCTAGCATAATTTCGGGTGGCAAAAATTTTTCCCAAGGCGGCGGCGGGTTAAAAATTCTGACAAGAGGCGGCGACAAGTGGTTTCCTACGGCGGTGGGTGGATTTTTCCTGTGGCGAAGAGCTGCTGAATTTTTCCTGACAACCCAGTTGTGTATATTGCTGATCAATTGGTTGCTAGATCGTTGCCTACACAACGTGCAATCCAAGTCTTGAGTTATACAGACGATCACCTGAGTTAACACACTTCAAGAGGTATATTCTGTTATTCCGCTTTTTATTAGAATTTATTTTGTTGCGTGATAAATCGAATAAGTACAAATCAAGATCCTGCCCAATGTTATTTCAATCAAGGGTTGGAATAGCGATTGTGCTAGAGTCTAGGCCTGGTCAAAGATTCTGATTCTGGAATGCGTGGCACGAAAGAGAGTTTTTAACCGGGCCCGGGCAGATAATCTTTCAGTTAGAGCATATGATTGAAATTCAAGGGAAGTAATTTTTACCTTCTTCTTTTTTGTATAATCGTGAATTGAAAAGATTTTCTCCACCTTAGATTCCCAATCCATGTAAATCTCGGGATCATTCGTGCCATAAAACTCAGGAATTGTGATCTTGATTCCCCTAAGATCATTGTCTTATCCCCTTTTATGGTTTCCCCTTCGTATCCTCACTGGTGGAGCATTGGATTCCACATCGTTTCTATTTCTTCATATTAAGGACTCCTCGGATCTCCTATCATCCTCCTCATCATCTTGTTGACTTCCTAGCTGCCTCTCTTCTCTTTGTTGAAAAGCAAGTTCTAGTTGGTCCATCTGGGTGATGACCCTTTCAAGGATTCGATCAAGTCGCCTTGTGGTGTGTTCCCTTCATGATTTTTGTTCAGGCGTTTCACTGGTTGGATCTGCCAATAAAAAGATAAATAACAAAATAAAAGTTAAAAGTACCTCACACCCCTTTTTCCCTTTTCCCGAATATGACTCAACCCAAATGAAAAGAAAATTTTCACTCGTGTTTAAGGCTGATTTAGTAGAGGAAAGTTGCACTCGGATTTTACCACTCCTTCCTTAGCACTAGACTCAAACCCCGATCAAGTCTTGGAAGTTTCTCATAAAACATCACAACTTGGAATATTAGGCGTTTTAAGATTAAAGAAAAGAAAAAAGGGTTTAGAAATGAAAAAGTAGAAGAAGAAAATGAATAGAAGAATGGAATGAAGAATTTGATACTTCAATACTTTGTTTTTTTTTTTTTTTTTTGACTGAATCAAAATCTCTTTTTTTTTTTCTTGACGAAATCGATTTCTTTTTTTTATATATATAGTATGAAATTTAAAGATATGAGCTAGTAAGAAAACCTGACTCTGATACCAACTGATGCGAATCAAGAGGCTTTGATGATGCTTTTTGACACTTGGATGCGAAAATGAAGATCGTTTCTTGTAGCTCTGCAAACAATTCCCTCAAACCTCCTAAGAATGAAGATAGGCAATAGAGGGTATATTAAACCCACCACCTCCAAGAAATCAACGTAGGCAATCTTTGCTGAATCGGATGACTCTTCCCAAACCCACAACCTAACTCTATTGAACCCAACAATAATAGGTAAAATGCCACACTCACTAAGGAAGGAGTATTGAGTGATAAGTTGTTAGTTATGCAAAAATAACCTTACAAAACCCAATCTAGCTCAAGACTAGAACTTATAGAATACCCTTAAAGTTTATAACTTCAATCAAACTTATCTTCAATGTTTAACCAAGGCCCTCAATTTATAGAGTTTCAAGAGGGATCAAGGTTGAAAATTACAATGCATGAACTCTCTAGTCAAGAATAGCATTAATACTTCTCTTTGAACAAGAAAAGCTCTATGACTAAGAAAAGCTCTATAACCTTGAAGACTGTTTAATTCTAATATTCTAAATAATTAAATGCAAAAAAACCGCTTGAAAATATCACGCAAATGCTGTTGAAATTTGTCCATAAAGTCAGCTCATAAATGGGACTTCCAACCTTCCTCAGGCGACATGGGCATGTAATGTTCAATTCTGCCCGGGGAATGAAATTCCTGACATGGGCATGTCGAGGGAAATGTTCTTCGCTGGAAATCCACCCTTAGAAGTTTGATCCGAGGCCTTAACAATGTTAAAGAATTTAGGCCTTATAGATGCGTAGTTGGTCTTGGATTCAACTAGTGACTTTGATGCTACTTGGGTTACGGCTTCTTCCATTTGTTTCTTCCTAAGCCTTGTAAGAGGTCCAACCATGTTTTGTAGTGGACTTGACGGTACTTGTGATCCATTGGCCTCCTTGGCAGCTCCTTGATCATCAACATCATCCAAATGTTAAGTAGCTCTTTAATTTGCATCAATCATGTTCTGTTCCTTTTGGCCAGCCAAAGAAATAAGACCTTTAGGATTACACAGTTGAGTCTAAGCCTTATTTTTCGATAACCCTTTCAGAAACCAAGGGGCTTGATTTGGTTCTGGTAGACTAAAAGGTTAAATGAACTAGATCCATAAAGATTAAAGGCAGAAAGTAATAAATAAATGCAATAAATTTAAAGGAAGAAGTGAGGGATTTTTAAGCCCTGAACCTTCGGTTAAAAAAACAAACAGAGAGAGAAACATGCCTTCTGAGGAAGTGAGGGATATATAAGCCCTATACCCTTGGCTAGTAGTATGATCCAAAGCAGTGAAAGAAGATATACCACAATCAGGTTAAGTACTAAGGATTTTAGCTTCAGCCTTCCAGCTTTGACTTTCCTCTAACCTAAACCATCTCCCGTAGCCAAAGACCTATGGATCAATACCTCGTGTCAAGGATTAGTGTAGGGTGTGATTAGTCTCAAGCCTATGGCTGCATTAATCTAGCACACGTATGAGAGTTACCTTAAATTTATACAGAACCTGAAAAGAGGGGAGCTCTCTTGGGCTAACCAATGAGAATACTTGAATTAGGAAATGTTTCAACCAATTGGTTCACCTATAACTGAATTCTCATGTGCTGATTGAACCTGGTATGGATGTATGCTGCTTGCTCTGTTTTTAACTCGGATGTTTAGGAACTCTAAAACACTGGAGTCAGAATTATGATTGGCTATGGTAAATTTCCTTTGGTTCTTAATGACTTTGCTTGAGGACAAGTAAGAATTTAGTATGGGGGAGTGATGTAACCCTAAGTTACATCAATTTTCTTAGCACTTTCTGCATAAGCTCATTATATTTAGATAGAGTTATGATTACTCTTTAGTACTTTTTAAGCTTATAATCTGCTTTGTTGGAAATGCAGGCTCACGTTCTTTTTTATCACTTTTCCACCTAAAATAAGGTCATAAAGTGTTGAATTGATGAATGTGGGTAAGTTGAATATTGCTGGACAAAATTAGTCTTGTTGAGAGGACTGTTGTGCCCCTGCTGCTTTAAGTTAATTGCAACCCTAGAATGTTATATTATTATAAATTGTGTTAAGACAAATCCTGTTGGTAACTTTTTGCTTCGTTCTTTCTCATTTGAAGCCTACTGCTTCGTTTGTAAATCGGGTAGCTAGGGTTTCACTTGACGATGGCGATTCAGCTTAGAACCATGCGGTTCTAAGCAGTTTATGGCGGTTTAATCCCAGATCTGGTGACTATAGGTGGAATCAGTGCATCTGCACTTATTGGAGCTATTCTGTAGTTTATTTTCTTCAGCTTAGTGAAACACTTCTTCTACTTCGGGTTGACAGCCCGTTATATGCATGGGTGAGCCGGTTGAATCTTGTATTCTGTATACTCCTATGTGTAGTGTATCTGAATTCCTTTGATTTATTATATATTGGTGTAATGGTTTCTTGGGTTGATATGGGCTTGGATGATTTGTTGGCGATTTTGTTTTTGTACTGTTGTAGATTGAATCTTGAGTAAACTTATTGTCTTGTTGTCGGTTTCTTTTTTCTGGAGATTGAATCTCGATTAAGTTTGTGATCTTGTTGGTGGTTTCCTTGTATAATATGTGAGATTGGATCTTGTCAGCCACATAAGCCTAAGGTCTGAAAGGAGATAGTGAAACCAAAGCATGATAAATACTAAAAGACAGTGAAAGAGATTAAACTACCATTCAAACATCCCATCAATTTATTTTCTGAATTTTATTTGTTTATATTTGATCAAATCAAGGCCATTCTGATCTTTGCACCTTGCATGTTTTTAGTTTAATTTGATATACAAGTGTTCAGTGTTCCATGTGGATTCGATACCCTTCTATACTACACGATAGGATTTGTGGTTCTTTAGTGTGCTAAAGAAGGTTTTTATTAGTGTTGTATTTCAGCACATCAGGCAATGATCCAACGAACCAGTTGATCAGCAATTACACAAAATTTTGGACGAACCGCTGCCCAGAAAAACCCCAAGCTTCCGCCGCCATTCCTGCGCGTGTTCCGCACGAGCGCCGCCACTTGGTGTCATGCGCGGCCGCTGGTGGAGAGAGGTAGAGATGCCCGATTGGTTATTGCCCAATGCCGCCGCTGCCACGTGCAACTAGAAACACGAGAATCAAGTAGAGAATTTTTTTCTCTCTAGGTGTTTCTCTCTCTAGTTTACAAGAACTATGAAACTTGTATTGTGTTGTTTCTTGTTATTGCTAACTCCTCATCTATTTATAGAGCTACATGGGAGACCTTAAGTGTGCTTAAGTTAAGCCTTTCTTGATGGGGTTTGGAATCACTAATTACCAAATCCTAATTAGTTTTCAAATCTAATTAATTTCCAAATCCAATTAGTTACCAAATCTAATTAGATTTCCTTATCCAATTAGATTTCATAATTTCTTGGATTCCTAATTCCAATTGAACTTTAAGACTTAATTAATTAACTAATCCCTTAAGAATAATTAATTAATAATCAATTATACTTTATCAATTAACCCACCACATAATTAATCGTACCACTAACGGATTAATTATGGAATCACTACTCAAACCAAAATTGCTTCTGGAACCACTAATCTAATTAATTCTTTATTCTCCCCACGTCAAATATATAGTGCTCGTCAATTTATTAATTTACTGATAAATTAATTTATCGACTTCTTATTATCCGAGATTAGTACCACTTGACTTTATTACTATATCAGACATAAAGTCCACTGATAAGATTTCGTATAATAAACCTTTCAAGCTCATCTCGAGAGCACCATCACCCCGGACGCACCAGTACGCAGTTTCCTTCGACTCACAATGACACACCAAGTAACTAAACACGCACAGCCAACCTACCGAGCTATAGGCCTTAAGCGACCGCACTCTTTGGCAAATCAAAATACGCAATTCTCAATCCTCGTGCTCATTCTCGTCTAGGGATTAAGAGATAGAATTCAAGGTTTGAATTAACTATGAACAGTACAAGTCAATTCAATCCTAAATGGTCATGCTTAATATGCCCTGGGCATACCTACATTATTCAATTAGTCTAGATCAACTAATCTCAGAAACACACAATGGCTTAAACAAATAGTACATCCAAACTGTCTTAGCCACGAGCCTAATTTATATATCAAGACTTCAAACAATTATGAGATCTACTGTGCTACACCCATGAAGGAAAACAGAACAAGCCCGGGCTAAATCAAAAACCTCACTTTCGTGCAATGCATTCCAGAATCAAAAGCTTTCGACAAAGCTCAGGCTCAAATTCATTTTCCCATGAACGGATCTAGGCTTATACTTATTTAATTTATTAAATTGACATCTAACACATAAAGATTGAACTTTTAATTACAAGCGGAAGGATTAAATGTTATACTTTTGAAGTGAAGTCCAATGCAATAAGAAAAACCAAATCTTTCCTTGCGATTACCACCGAAATCCAATAGATGACTCCAAGAAACTTTGAATATTGCGTGGGCAATAATCTATCAAAGTGTACTTGTAAAGCCCACGAAAACCCACAAGAAAGTCTATCAAAAATTGAATTCAATCTGCCCAAAAAATCTGATTAAAATCCAGCCACCACAAGCTATGAGTCCGCACCGACAAAACACCTTTATCACCACCGATCACATGGAAAAAATTCTCACTCAGTCATGATCTAGACAGGCCACACCATGGATCACCAAAGGAGAGATATACACGGTGAGAGGCCGAATCAAAAGCGCCAAGATCAAACCTTTTGGCCGAGATCAATAAAAAAAAGGCCGGTGACTAACTCAAAAATTTCGGCGAGTATATAAATAAAGAACAGGCAGCTATGAAGATTTAATCTTTTTGGAGTGAATCCATTTTTTGAGAAAGCGAGAAATCTAGTTCGTTTTTGAGAAAGAATTCTTGAAGAAGAAGAAACTCTCTCTCTAGAACCTTCTTAAGCAAGAGTTGTCTTGCAAGACTTCCTTAATGTTTCTTTGGCCTTAAGTTTTCTATTTATAGGGAGCTCAAATGGAGACCTAGTGAGCTTTTGAGTTGGGCATTTTAAATTTGACTTTTGTTGACCATTTAGTCTTTCCTAGACTAATCAACTCCAATCGACCCATTCGAATTAATTTCTTAACCCACTTCGTTAATTTAATTTAATCGCACCCTTAGGATTAATTAATGGATATAGAATTAATTTCTTAATCCACTTTGTCAATTAAATATTAATTAAACCTTTAGGATTAATTAATTCACTTTGTCGATTAGTCAAATGCATAATTAGTCATACCACTATCGGACTAACTATAGACTACCGCTCAAAAATGACTTTACATCGCGCCACTATTTTTCTTCTATCTCCCCACATTAAAGATCTAGTGCTCGTCGGTTTATGAATTTACTGACAAACTAATTTACCGACTCCTTGGTATCCGAGATTAGTGCCACTCGACCTTCTTATTATACCTGACATAAAGTCCACTGGCCGGGTTTAGTATAATAAACCTTACGAGCTCATATCGGGAGCACCATCAACTCGGCGAACCGGTACGTGAATTCCTCCGACTAGCAACAGCACGTAAGAAGCTAAACACCGCATACCCAACCTACTGAGGTATAGGCCTCAATTGATCGCACTCTTTGGCAAATCGAAGCATACGATATCCAACTCTTACGCCCGTCCAAATCTCGGGATTGAGAGACTGAATACTAGGACCGAATTGACTACGCCGATCAGTATAAGTCAATTCTATCCAAACTGGTCGTGCTCAATATGCCCCAGGCATATCCATGTGATTTAATTAGTCTAGATAAACTAATTTCCAAACCACACGATAATCTATACGGATAGTATGTTCTAACTATCTCAGTTACGAGCATACTTTTTATATATCAATACTTTAACCAATAACGGTATCTACTGTGTCTTTCCACACCCCGTTATCTAGTTCTATGATATACTGGAACAATTTAATACTAAAACGAAATGATATGTCATTTGTGGATATTAGTTTTTGATACAAGCCATAGATTTTTTGTATTCAAATTAGATTAACGAAGTGGGTTAAGAAATTCATTCAAATGGGTAAATTGGAGTTGATTTGTCTAGGAAAGACTAAGCGATCAATGAAAGTCAAATTAAAAGGCCCAACTCAAAAGCCCACAAGGTCTCCATTAGAGCTCCCTATAAATAGAAAGCTTAAGGCCAAAGAAACTTAAGAAAATTTTGCAAGACAACTTTGTCTTCCTTGAGTGAGAAAGTTCTAGAGAGAGACTCTCCTTCCTTCTTGGGTTTCTTTCAAAACAAACTTGGAATCTCACTTCTCGATTTAGATTAAGTTCAAAGATCAAACTTTTAGATAGCCCATCGATTTTTGGAGTTGCCCACTGCTGGATTTATTTTATTTTGCCCGGATTCTTTTAAATTTTTGCCGGACAACATATTTATTTGGCCCTAATTTTGGTTCCTCACTTGAGCAGTCCAGCGGTCACTTCTAGTTGCTCCAGGGTGCTTTATCCGGTTGGGTTTGTGTTGATCTCTTCCTTGGGTTGGTGATCCGCAATCCCTGCTGTCCAGATCGTGACCGGAGTCGAAGTGGGTTAGATTATTTTGTGGTAAAAAGTAGTGGACATCAGTTTTTTGGGTTAAATGTTTGATCTTTTGGGCAGATTTAATCTTTTCGAGGGATTTTATTTGTGGGTTTCTCGTGGGCTTTGGTAGCACACTTCGATAGATTATTGCCCATGCAATATTGGAAGTTTTCTCGAAGTCATCTTTTGGATTTCGGTGGTAATCGCCAAGAAAGATTTGGTTTTTCTTATTGCATAGGACTTCGCTTCAAAGGTATAACTTTTAATCCTTTCGCTTTTAATTAAAGGTGTAATCTTTGTGCGTTAGATGTCGATTTAATAAATTAAATAAGTATAAGCCTAGATCCGTTCATGGGAAAATGAATTTGAGCCTGAGCTTTGTCGAATTCTGGAATGCATTGCACGAAAGTGAGGTTTTCGATTTAGCCCGGGCTTGTTCTGTTTTCCTTCAAAATGGTAACAGAGCGAGTGTTTTGGCTTTATACTTGTTTGATTCATTACACGGATTTATTTTGGCATTATTATTTTTGTCAAAATGTTTAAACATGTGGTTATTAGTTTCTCGGCTATTATGGTAGAATTTTATTTTCCATTCATAAACCCCGAGACATGTCCAGGCTCGTATTGTTTTTGAATGGAAATGTCTGTAATAGTAATAACCATGAGCTGGAAGCCATGTAGGATTAGAAAAATCTTGTAGTAGGATTTGATCTAATCATGTCGTCTTTAAATTCCTAGAAAAATGCCTTTGTATATAGGAATTTATGTATTATGACGAAGATGTTATTTTGGGTAACTTATATTCGCGGGTTTTGGCTTCTCGTAATTTTGGGTGATTCCTAATTACGTAGTAAACCGAGAAAACCCGGCAAATCGAGAGGAATGCAAATAACAAGTGGGAGAGACATGACAGAACGTGCCACCGAGGCGTCAAGGAATCAACGATAAAGATGGCCATAATAGTTGAGAAATTTTATTTCTTTAATTTTCCGTATTGATGTTTTTTCGTTGATTGTGTGTTTTTCATTTTATTTTGCATGAAAACAAAACCAAACCAAAACATTTTTAAAAGTAAAGTGCAATTAACTAAGGTAGATTATTCGCATATTAAAACTCCAACGGTTTTATGGGTGCGAATATCCTTTGTCAAGATATTGCATGTTAAAACGGAAAAATCCTCAAAGTTAAAAATCTAAGTGGGAGCGGGTTGGTAAATATCCCCATGACCTTCATTACGGATTCATATGTGATGTGGGTTAGACCGACACACTGGCCAAGGGCCTTCTTCCCTACGAATAAGTCTTCAACCCTGAGATATCACTAGATTGAATTTCTAAAGGGATGACTATAGCAAGTTTAATAGGAGAAAGTTGCGACACCCTCGCTAACCGAGGCGCATTAGTATCCTAAGTAACAAGCTTAGAAGTCACGTAATGGCAAACACTTAGTGTACCGTTTGTAGTATTCCTTCTAAGAGGTTACGCTGCTTATTGAGTACGACTAAAATTATCGACTATTAATTTCATTGATCATAAGATCGTTGGTCAGATAATGGAATTAATGAACTTCGGTTCTTCTCAAACGAATGTGGATTGGCGTAGAAATTCACCCAACGTGACCTGCGTTAATCCCGGTGTGAGAGATGTCGGTAGGAAAATGTATTGTTTTGAGGATATCAATATTTTTGAAAAAGCATACTGAGACTTGACTACTTATTTTTCAGTTGTTGATATGTCATTCAACTCTCTAGCTGTCATTTTGAATCAGAACAAACTTACGGGTCCAAATTACATCGACTGGAAATGTAACCTGGTCATTCTCCTACCGCTGAGGGTTACAAGTACGTGCTCACTGATGAGTGCCCCCCTAAGCCCAACGATGATGCCACTCCTGAGCAGCGAGAGACATATACGAGGTGGTAGAAGGCTGATGAGATGACCCGATGCTACATCTTGGCTTCTATGTCGAAAGTATTGCTGCACCAGCATCAGCTATTTACCTCAGCCTACGATATGATGCTCAACCTCAGGGATATGTTTGGACATCAGGGCAGGGCAGTCAAGCAGTCAGCTTATTACAAATCTTAGATAAGAGATAATAAACATTTCTAAGAATTGTATTGCTATTTTATTTGTTTGATCTTATCACAACTCTTAGATAAGTGATCATGAACATTTTTAAGAGTTGTATGGCCATTTTATTTGAGTTCCATTATTACAACTCTTAGATAAGAGATAATGAATATTTTTAAGACTGGTGTGGCCGTCTTACTTGTTTTATCTTATTACAACTCTTAGATAAGAGATCGTGAACATTTCTAAGTGTTGTATGGGCAATTTTGTTTGTTTTAAATAATTACAACTCTTTGAAAAGAGATAACGAACATTTGTTAGAGTTGTATGGCTGTTTGTTTGATCTTATCACAACTATTAGGGAAAAGATAATGAACATTTATACGAGTTGTATGACCATTTTGTTTGTTTTATCTTATTACAACTCTTAGACTAGAGATAATGAACATTTTTAAGTGTTGTATGGGCAATTTTGTTTGTCTTATCTTATTATAACTCTTTGAAAAGAGATAATGAACATTTCTAAAAGTTGTATGGCTGTTTTATTTGTTTGATCTTATCAGAACTCTTAGGTAAAAGATAATGAACATTCATAAATGTAGTTGGGCCATTTTGTTTGTTTTATCTTATTACAAGAGATAATGAAAAGTCCTAAGAGTTGTATGCAATTTTATTTGTTTTATCTTATTACAACTCTTAGATAAGAGATAATAAACATTTCTAAGAATTGTATGGCTATTTTATTTGTTTGACCTTATCACAACTCTTAAATAAGTGATCATGAACATTTCTAAGAGTTGTATGTCTATTTTATTTGACTTCCATTATTACAACTCTTAGATAAATGACAATGACTATTTCTAAGACTGGTGTGGCTGTTTTACTTGTTTTATCTTATTACAACTCTTAGATAAGAGATCATGAACATTTCTAAGTGTTGTATGGGCAATTTTGTTTGTTTTATATAATTACAACTCTTTGAAAAGAGATAACGAACATTTCTTAGAGTTGTATAGCTGTTTAATTTGTTTGATCTTATCACAACTATTAGGGAAAAGATAATGAACATATATAAGAGTTGTATGGCCATTTTGTTTGTTTTATCTTATTACAACTCTTAGAAAAGAGATATGAATATTTTTAAGTGTTGTATGGGCAATTTTGTTTGTCTTATCTTATTACAACTCTTTGAAAAGAGATAATGAACATTTCTAAGAGTTGTATGGCCGTTTTATTTGTTTGATCTTATCAGAACTCTTAGGTAAAAGATAATGAACATTTACAAACGTAGTAAGGCCATTTTGTTTGTTTTATCTTATTACAACTCTTAGACAAGAGATAATGAACAGTTCTAAGAGTTGTATACAAATTTATTTGTTTGATCTTATTACAAATCTTAGATAAGACATAATAAACATTTCTAAGAATTGTATTGCTATTTTATTTGTATGATCTTATCACAACTCTTAGATAAGTGATCATGAACATTTTCAAGAGTTGTATGGCCATTTTATTTGAGTTCCATTATTGCAACTCTTAGATAAATGATAATGAATATTTCTAAGAGTGGTGTGGCCGTTTTACTTGGTTTATCTTGTCACAACTCTTAGATAAGAGATCATGAACATTTCTAAGTGTTGTATGGGCAATTTTGTTTATTTTAACTTATTACAACTCTTTAAAAAGAGATATCGAACATTTCTAAGAGTTGTATGGCTATTTTATTTGTTTGATCTTATCACAAATCTTAGGTAAAAGATAATGAACATTTATAAAGTTAGTAAGGCCATTTTGTTTGTTTTATCTTATTTCAACTCTTAGACAAGAGATAATGAACAGTTCTAAGAGTTGTATGCAAATTTATTTGTTTTATCTTATTACAACTCTTAGATAAGAGATAATAAACATTTCTAAGAATTTTATTGCTATTTTATTTGTTTCATCTTATCACAACTCTTAGATAAACGATCATGAACATTTCTTAGAGTTGTGTGGCCATTTTATTTGAGTTCCATTATTACAACTCTTATATAAGAGATAATGAATATTTCTAAGACTGGTGTGGCCGTTTTACTTGTTTTATCTTATTACAACTCTTAGATAAGAGATCATGAACATTTCTAAGTGTTGTATGGGCAATTTTGTTTATTTTATCTTATTACAACTCTTTAAAAAGAGATATCGAACATTTCTAAGAGTTGTATGACTATTTTATTTGTTTGATCTTATCACAAATCTTAGGTAAAAGATAATGAACATTTATAAAGTTAGTACGGCCATTTTGTTTGTTTTATCTTATTACAACTCTTAGACAAGAGATAATGAACAGTTCTAAGAGTTGTATGCAAATTAATTTGTTTTATCTTATTACAACTCTTAGATAAGAGATAATAAACATTTCTAAGAATTTTATTGCGATTTTATTTGTTTGATCTTATCACAACTTTTCGATAAGCGATCATGAACATTTCTTAGAGTTGTATGGCCATTTTATTTGAGTTCTATTGTTACAACTCTTAGATAAGAGATAATGAATATTTCTAAGATTGGTGTGGCCGTTTTACTTGTTTTATCTTATTACAACTCTTAGATAAGAGATCATGAACATTTCTTAGAGTTGTATGGGTAATTTGGTGTGTTTTATCTTATTACAACTCTTTGAAAAAAGATAATGAAAATTTATGAGAGTTGTATGGCTGTTTAATTTGATTGATCTTATCACAACTATTAGGGAAAAGATAATGAACCTTTATAAGAGTTGTATGACCATTTTGTTTGTTTTATCTTATTACAACTCTTAGACAAGAGATAATGAATATTTTTAAGTGTTGTATGGGCAATTTTGTTTGTCTTATCTTATTACAACTCTTTGAAAAGAGATAATGAACATTTCTAACAGTTGTATGGTTGTTTTATTTGTTTGATCTTATCAGAACTCTTAGGTAAACGATAAAGAACATTTACAAAGGTAGTAAGGCCATTTTGTTTGTTTTATCTTATTACATCTCTTAGACAAGAGATAATGAACAGTTCTAAGAGTTGTATGCAAATTTATTTGTTTTATCTTATTACAAATCTTAGATAAGAGATAATAAACATTTCTAAGAATTGTATTGCTATTTTATTTGTTTGATCTTATCACAACTCTTTGATAAGTGATCATGAACATTTTTAAGAGTTGTATGACCTTTTTATTTGAGTTCCATTATTACAACTCATAGATAAAAGATAATGAATATTTCTAAGACTGGTGTGGCCGTTTTACTCGTTTTATCTTATTACAACTCTTAGGTAAGAGATCATGAACATTTCTAAGTGTTGTATGGGCAATTTTGTTTGTTTTAAATAATTACAATTCTTTGAAAAGAGATAACGAATATTTGTTAGAGTTGTATGGCTGTTTAATTTGTTTGATCTTATCACAACTGTTAGGGAAAAGATAATGAACATTTATACGAGTTGTATGACCATTTTGTTTGTTTTATCTTATTACAACTCTTAGACAAGAGATAATGAACAGTTATAAGAGTTGTATGCAAATTTATTTGTTTTATCTTATTACAACTCTTAGATAATAGATAATAAACAATTATAAGAATCGTATTGCTATTTTATTTGTTTGATCTTATCACAACTCTTAGATAAGTGATCATGAACATTTCTTAGAGTTGTATGGCCATTTTATTTGAGTTCCATTATTACAACTCTTAGATAAGAGATAATGAATATTTCTAAGACTGGTGTGGCCGTTTCACTTGTTTTATCTTATCACAACTCTTAGATAAAAGATCATGAATATTTGTAAGTGTTGTATGGAAATTTTGTTTGTTTTATCTTATTACAACTCTTTGAAAAGATATAATCAACATTTCTAACAGTTGTATGGCTGTTTTATTTGCTTGATCTTATCAAAACTCTTAGGTAAAAGATAATGAACATTTATAAAGGTAGTAAGGCCATTTTGTTTGTTTTATCTTATTACAACTCTTGGATAAGAGATAATGAACAGTTCTAAGAGTTGTATGCAATTTTAATTGTTTTATCTTATGACAACTCTTAGATAAGAGATATTAAACATTTCTAAGAATTGTATTGCTATTTTATTTATTTGATCTTTTCACAACTCTTAGATAAGTGATCATGAACATTTCTAAGAGTTGTATGGGCATTTGATTTGAGTTCCATTATTACAACTCTTATATAAAAGATAATGAATATTTCTAAGAGTGGTGTGGCCATTTTACTTGTTTTATCTTGTCACAACTCTTAGATAAGAGATCATGAACATTTCTAAGTGTTGTATGGGCAATTTTGTTTGTTTTATCTTATTACAACTCTTTAAAAAGAGATATCGAACATTTCTAAGAGTTGTATGGCTGTTTTATTTGTTTGATCTTATCACAAATCTTAGGTAAAAGATAATGAACATTTATAAAGTTAGTAAGGCCATTTAGTTTGTTTTATCTTATTACAACTCTTATACAATAGATAATGAACAGTTCTAAGAGTTGTATGCAAATTTATTACAACTCTTAGATAAGAGATAATAAACATTTCTAAGAATTTTATTGCTATTTTATTTGTTTGATCTTATCACAACTCTTAGATAAGCGATCATGAACATTTATTAGAGTTGTGTGGCCATTTTATTTGAGTTCCATTATTACAACTCTTAGATAAGAGATAATGAATATTTCTAAGACTTGTGGGCGTTTCACTTGTTTTATCTTATCACAACTCTTAGATAAAAGATCATGAACATTTCTAAGTGTTGTATGGGTAATTTTGTGTGTTTCATCTTATTACAACTCTTTGAAAAAAGATAATGAAAATTTCTGAGATTTGTCTGGCTGTTTTATTTGTTTGATATTATCAAAAATCTTAGGTAAAAGATAATGAATATTCATAAAGGTAGTTGGGTCCATTTTGTTTGTTTTATCGTATTACAACTCTTAGACAAGAGATAATGAAAAGTCCTAAGAGTTGTATGCAATTTTATTTGTTTTATCTTATTACAACTCTTAGATAAGAGATAATAAACATTTCTAAGAATTGTATGGCTATTTTATTTGTTTGACCTTATCACAACTCTTTGATAAGTGATCATGAACATTTTTAAGAGTTGTATGGCCTTTTTATTTGAGTTCCATTATTACAACTCATAGATAAAAGATAATGAATATTTCTAAGACTGGTGTGGCCGTTTTACTCGTTTTATCTTATTACAACTCTTAGGTAAGAGATCATGAACATTTCTAAGTGTTGTATGGGCAATTTTGTTTGTTTTAAATAATTACAATTCTTTGAAAAGAGATAACGAATATTTGTTAGAGTTGTATGGCTGTTTAATTTGTTTGATCTTATCACAATTGTTAGGGAAAAGATAATGAACATTTATACGAGTTGTATGACCATTTTGTTTGTTTTATCTTATTACAACTCTTAGACAAGAGATAATGAACAGTTATAAGAGTTGTATGCAAATTTATTTGTTTTATCTTATTACAACTCTTAGATAATAGATAATAAACAATTCTAAGAATCGTATTGCTATTTTATTTGTTTGATCTTATCACAACTCTTAGATAAGTGATCATGAACATTTTGTTGGATCGTGTCAAGTGTTGAGAGGGGGGGGTGAATCAACACTCTATCAATTTTTCTTTCAACTAAAGGATTCCCTCTCAAATGTTAGCTCAGTTAGAGCTTATTGTTGAACTCACGTTTTGGCTTAGATGGACTGTTGGCAGATCAGATCAACCAAGGAAGACATCAGATCAACCAAGGAAGACATCAGATCAATTCAATCACTCAAGGAGGGTTTACTTACACAACCATGACACTCCTGTTCAAGCTTACAGTTTGATAATACCACACCAGTCAAGACACACTCAAAGCAGTAAATGTGCAAGGGGGATTTTTACGTGGTTCGATCAAATGATCTACATCCACGGACAGATTCACTCCTGTCAATCTTCACTATCACAGAATCATTCAGCTCTGGCCTCACTGACCATAAGCAACATAAACATGAGCTCACTGCTCAACACATTGAGGTTCACTACCTCTACAAGTTCATCAACTAAAACAATAACATGTAAATCTCTGTTGTGCTGCCTTTTCTACACAAATATCTTTCAAAATCACTTAATGAAAGACGTTTGATAGTGTTCTAGGCTTACCACCTGAAGCTGCAATCTCAGGGTCAGTTCTCCCGATTCTGCTCCTCCTCAGCTTCTTCTTCTCCTTGACTTCTGCCTCTCCAGCGCTTCAGCTTCTCCTTGTGCAGCAGACTGTTTCTTTCTCTCTTGTGTTTCTCATATCATCTTTTTCTGCTCTCACTCTTTTTCTCCTCCCTTTTTTCGGTTTCGTTCTGTTCAGCACTCACCTTGGCTGCTGCTCCTCTCTCTCTCTTTTTCTTTCTTTTCGTGCCTTTTTTTTTTTTTGGGTTTTTCCTCCCAATATAGTTTATCCTGCATTCTGCAGTTGTTGTGCCTACCACACCTACTCATCTGCCCGTTTCTTTTCCCAGAAGAAAAACTGTGCCCTACGTGCGGTGTGTCAGCATATCTTACACAGAAGGCGGCTCAAGATTCATATAATCCATTTTCAACCTTTTTAAGTTGCAACTTGCTTGCCATGTCATATTGTTGACTGTACTCCTTCAGACTTTCTCGAGTAGCTTGTCTTAGATATGTTGAAACAGCAGAAGTGATCTGATCTTAGCTTATAGCTGATCTGATGTGCCCGGCATTTGATCTGATGTCACGCTTCGGTTGATCTGATGTTAGCATGCAGTTGATCTGATGTTAGCCTTCGGTTGATCTGATGTTAGCTTGCAGTTGATCTGATGTTAGCCTTCGGTTGATCTGATGTTAGCCTCCGGTTGATCTGATGTTAGCTTGCAGTTGATCTGATGTTAGCCTCCGGTTGATCTGATGTTAGCTTCATGTCACAACGTTCTGTCCAGCAACTCAGAACCATCCATGTAGCTCCTGCAGTTCTTCTGATCGGCACTTCTTGATTCTTTTGTATTTCTGCTCGCTCACCGGATTGCTAGATACTTCAACATGATGCTCCTGCGTCTTCTGAATCTTTGGGAGACTTTTAGAGTCGCGCGTTTGAGGTGTGATTCACTAGCCGTCCTTGACTTCAGCTTCTTAGGTGTCTGCTCTAGCTCTCCAGCCTTGAGTTGTTCTCTTCTGCTGCAAATATGTTTTGTTGCTGACTTGCCTTGCTTCTGTGAAACTAAGCTGCTGAGCAATCCCTTGAGAATTTGATCTGATCTTTACTTCCGTTGATCTGATTTGTGCTGCATGTGATCTGATGTGTGCATCCTTTGATCTGATGCGCACTGCATTTGATCTGATCTTCACTTCCCTTGATCTGATCTGTGTGGCCTTTGATCTGATGTGCGCGTAACTTGTCTGTGCAGCCTTTGATCTGCTGTGCGCGTAACTTGATCTGATCTGTGCAGCCTTTGATCTGATGTGCGCGTAACTTGATCTGATCTGTGCAGCCTTTGATCTGATGTGCGCGTAACTTGTCTGTGCAGCCTTTGATCTGATGTGCGCGTAACTTGTCTGTGCAGCCTTTGATCTGATGTGCGCGTAACTTGATCTGATGTGCGCGTAACTTGATCTGATCTGTGTAGCCTTTGATCTGATGTGCCAACAGTACACTTCCTTCTCATTTTGGCACTTCAGTTTATTCATCGGCTTCTTGCTGAGATTTTGTCCAGACAATCCTCATGAACTCAGTCCATTATTGCCTTAGTAATTCACAGATTTGTCACAATGTGGTTGCAACAATTACAACACAACATTGGACTTTAATAAAGGCTAAGAAAGCTTCATTGTAGCAGCTCCAATGGCTCAACAATCTCCCCCTTTGGAATTGTTGGCAACCACATTTGCAGCCAATCAGTCAACTCAGTGCTAAGCTCCCCCTGAACCTTATTCCCCCTGAACCAGCTCCCCCTGAACCTTATTCTTCTACATAGTAAGCTCCCCCTGCATAGAGCTTTTCCAACGTCCTTCTTTCCCAAGGACAATACTGCTGCGTCTGGCCTGCCTGCTGCGGCACTCTCCCCCTTTGACAACCAATTTCAAAGGGATTTGGGGATGCTCAACTGATTCAGCATGAGAAGGAGGACTGCACTCCCATTTGCATCCTCAAAGTTTCAAACACCTCGGCTGGAAGAGGCTTTGTCATTACATCAGCTATTTGTTTAGCTGTGGGAACATACTCTAGCATAATTTCTCCTTTCTCAACCTTGTCCTTTATGAAGTGATACTTGATTTCTATATGTTTGGCTCTCGAGTGCTGGACTGAATTCTTTGACAAATCAATGGCACTTTTGTTGTCACAAAGAATTATCAGTGGCAAGAGAACTTCTTCTTTAAGATTTTGCAGTTCAGATCTCATCCATATAGCTTGAGTGCATGCCTTGGTTGCTGCTATGTACTCGGCTTCAGCAGTGCTTAAGGCTATACTTTCTTGCTTCTTGCTTAACCAGCTCACACATCTATTGCCAAGAAAGAATACTCCTCCTGAAGTGGATCTCCTGTCATCAACATTTCCTGCCCAATCAGCATCAGTGAAGCTTCTTAATCCCAAGCTTCCTTTCCTTGCATACCACAGACCATAATCTACTGTCCCTTGCAAATATCTTAGCACCCTCTTTAGTGCAATCATATGAGAACTCTTTGGATTTGCCTGGTATCTAGCAGCTTGGCAGACAGCAAAGGTAATATCAGGCCTTGTTGCTGTTAAGTACAATAAGCTTCCTATCATGCTTCTGTATAGACTTTGATCAGCTTCAGCTCCTTTTTCATCCTTGCTCAGCTTGCAGTTAGTTGCCATGGGTGTAGACATTGGCTTAGCATCAGTCATACCAAATTTCTTCAGCACTTCTTTGGTATACTTGGTTTGAGAGATAAAAATTCCAGTTGCTTTTTGATGAATCTGCAGTCCAAGGAAAAATGAGAGCTCTCCTATCATGGACATTTCAAACTCTTCTTGCATCTTTCTAGCAAATTCATGGCACAGCTGCTCCTTATCTCCTCCAAATATTATGTCATCAACATAGACTATGGCTATTAACTGTCCACCCTTTCCATCAAGAACATATAAATTGCTATTTATGCAACTTTTTCTGAAATTCAGATTCTTCAGGTAGCTGTCCAGCCTTGAGTACCATGCTCTTGGGGCTTGTTTTAATCCATACAGTGCCTTTTTGAGCCTGCACACCTTGTTTTCATCTTCACAAACTAGAAAACCATCTGGTTGCTCAATGTACACTTCTTCCTCCAGATTTCCATTCAAGAAGGCAGATTTAACATCCATTTGGAAGACCTTGTAACTCCTTGCTGAAGCCACTGCCAAAAACATTCTTATGGCTTCAAGCCTTGCTACTGGGGCAAAGGTTTCATCCACATCTACTCCTTCAATTTGAGAGTATCCTTTGCACACAAGCCTTGCCTTATTCTTTACAACCTTTCCTTCCTCATTCAACTTGTTCCTGAACACCCATTTTGTGCCTATCACATTCTTGTTTGCTGGCCTATCCACGAGCTCCCAAGTTTGGTTTTTCTCAATTTGGTCCAGCTCTTCATTCATGGCTTGCAGCCATGACTGGTCCTCCAGGGCTTCCTCTATTGACCTTGGCTCAACTTGAGACAGTAGGGCAGTTGCAACCATACTTTTCAGTTGCCTTCTTGTTCTTACTGGAGCTTTGGGGTCTCCAATGATAGGCATCTTGTCAATTCTCTTGTTGTACTTTCTTTTTGCTTTTTCCTGGCCTTCTGTAACTTCTGTCTCTGATCCTTCTGCATCAGTCTCCTCAGTAGCTGATTTCAGCTCCAGGTCTGCCTCATCTTGGCTCTCTAAGTCATCTAAGTGATCCAGAAAATTTTCAGGATCAGTGGCTTTCATCTTGACTTCCTCAACCACTTTCACATCATAGCTTTCCATAATCTTATCCAGCCTCTTGTTATAAACCTTGTAAGCCTTGCTCTTATTTGAGTAACCAAGGAAAATGCCCTCATCAGCCCTCTCTTCAAATTTTCCAAGGCTTTGCTCCTTGTTCTTGATGAAGCATTTGCTGCCAAAAACTCTAAAGTACTTCACATTTGGCTTGTGACCATACCAAAGTTCATATGGTGTCTTTTCAGTGTTTGGCCTCAACATGGTTCTATTTTGTACATGCACAGCTGCCATTGTGGCTTCCTTCCAGAAGTGCTTTGGAGTATTGTGCTCCAACAGCATGGTTCTTGCCATCTCAATCACACTTCTATTTTTCCTCTCTACAACTCCATTTTGCTGGGGAGTGTGAGGACTTGAGACTTGATGTTTGATTCCCATTTCCTCCAAGTATTCTTCAAATTCCTGCGAGGTAAACTCTCCTCCATTATCTGATCTCAAAACTTTGATCTTCCTTCCATGCTGGTTTTCTGCCAGTTTCTGAAATCTTTTGAAGCAGTTGAAGGCTTCACTCTTTTGCTTCATGTGCATGATGCACATCATCCTAGTGAAGTCATCCACAAAGAGAATGAAATACATCTCTTTACCTGTACCTTTTCTTTTCATTGGTCCACATACATCAGTGTGAACTAGCTCCAATGGCTTAGAGGTTCTATGCTCCTTGGACTTGTGAGAAAGCTTTGCAAATTTCCCTTTTTGGCATGAGTCACAAGTGCTGTTGTCCCTCTTTAGTACAGGGAGGTTTAACACTGCATTGCACTTCACCAGGCTTCTCATGCTCTTTTGATTTAAATGTCCAAGCCTGCAATGCCAAAGAGTATTTTCATCCATTTTGCTTAGCATGCACAACTTTTCCTTCACATCTATGAGGTATAAATCCTTGTTGTCTCTTATTCCTTTGGCCATGATTTCTCCAGTCTTGCAGTCTTTGATGAAACAGCCATTTTTTGAGAAATCTACTTTGAAACCATTGTCACACAGTTGTCTTACACTCAGCAAGTTGTACTTCAGCCCTTCTACAAACAGCACCTCCTTAGATTTGAACTTTTCTGATCCAATGGTGGCTTCTCCAACAGCCTTGATCTTTAACCCACTCTTATCTGCAAACTTGACAAACCCTCTTTCAACTTCTTTTGTGTTTCTCAGTAGAGTTTTGTCTCCAGTCATATGGCTTGTGCACCCACTGTCAATGATCCATTGGGCTTCCTTAGCTTTTGTTTTAAGTGCAACTTCAGCAATGCAAGCTTCTTCAAATCTGTGCTTCTTCCTCCAAATTTTTCTTGCTGCTGGTATGCCTTGCTGTTCATTCAATCTTTGATTGCTCCTGCTGCAGCTCCAGTGATCATTCTCTTCTAACCCTTCAAAAATTTGAAATCTGTTTCTCAGATTAAGTGGCTGCATTAGAGACTGATTTCTTCTTGTGTAATCTGCTTGGTTTCTTCTTGTTTCTGCTGCAAAGTTTCTTCTATTTGTAGCTTGTTGCAGTGGCTGGGCTCTCCTGCTATTCACTCCTTCAAACCACTTGCTTCTCTTATTTGGCAATCTGCATCTGCACCAGACATTCAATTTCTGATACACTTCTCCAGGTTGTATGATATGGCCTTTTCTGATTTCAGCTTCAGGGATCCTTCTTGAAGTACTTAGGCTTCTTTGATGATAATACTCTTTTCTATTCCATCCTCTTGACTGCATTGTTCTTCCTCCAAATCTCCAGAATGCCTTCCTCCAGCAATTTGCTGCATAGTGACCTGATTCTCCACAGGTGAAACATACTCCAGCAATCAGCCTTCTACTTTTGAGCAGGCTTCTTTGATACATAGATTGCCTCCCCCTCAGCTCGTGCAGTCTTTCATTTTGCTCATTAGACTTTCTTGATCCATTAGAAATTTCCATCTTCTTAGCATCAACAAAACTAGTTCCTGCCTTTACACCAGCAACACAAATTGAACCTTCTTTGACAAAGGTAACAGTCTTCTTGATTGTTGCAGCTGGTTGTCCTTCTAATTTTTGATCTCCTTCATAACCAAGACCTTTCTTCCCTTCTGAATGAGATCTCTGCTTGCTGAGGCACTCATCTAACTTCCTTGTGGCTTCTTCAGTTTTTGCAGCCACTTCTTTGCTCCTTGAGTATTCACCAGGCTCAGTTTTGCTTGACTGAAACTCCAGCTTTCCTTTCAATTTTGATTCTACAGTAGTTCCATCAGTCATTTCTTCAGCTTTGAACACAGTTTGTTGAGACAGCAGATCTTCTATCTTTCTTGTTGCATCCTCTAGTTCGGCAGTGGTGGCATCTAGCTTTTCTACCAAGGTTTCACATGTCTTTTGAAGTTCCATCTTTTCTCTTGTACAATTTTTGTGAACCTCAGCTTCATTTTGCATGAGAATCAGTTCCTGCTCCAATTCAGTTACTCTATTCTCCAGTATTGAGTTTTCTTCTTGACTGCTCAAGATGACCTTTTCCATCTCCTTCATTGTCTTCATTGTCTTCTTGTGCAATCTCTTCTGCTCCTCTATCTTGTTGTATGCAAACTCCAGTTCTTCCTCTAGATCCACTTCTTCATCATCAGCTGATTGGTTCTCTAGTTCAGCATCCTCCTTTAATGAAACAGTTGAAGATTTCATTACCATGAGAGTCTCCTCTTCAGCTTCAGACTCATCTTCACTGTCTGAGACATCAGTCTCTTCATCCTCCTCAGAGCTATCATTCTTCTTCTTGCTCAGGTAGCTCCGTTTTCTGTAAGCTTTCCCTTTTCTTGATTTGAAGCTCATCTTCTTCTTTCCTTTCTGCTCAGGCCACCTGTCTGATGGCTTGTCAGCTTCCTCATCTTCTGTTCTCTTGTTCTTCATGAAGCACTTGCTTGCAAAGTGGCCTATTTTGCCACAATTGAAGCATTTTAAGGGCAACTTTCCCTTGTACTTTCCAGTCTGGCCTCTGAAACTCCTTGAAATCAGCACCATCATTCTTTCAAGATCACTGTCTGCTGCTTCATCTTCACTGCTTTCCTCCTTTAGCTTCCTTGAGTGTTTTGTTTTAAATGCTATCTCCTTGACTGCCTTTGAAGTCTCCTCCTTTGAATTTGAAATCCTCATTTCATATGCTACAAGGGTGCTTTGTAGCTCATCTAATGTCACTTTATCTAGGTCCCTCTCCTCTATAGCAGAGACCTTAGAATCATATCTTGCTGGTAGGGATCTAAGAACCTTTTTAACTATATTGGAATCTCCAACACTCTCACCCAGACCCCTCATTGAGCTAACTAATTCAACAACTCTGTTTAGAAAGTCCTCAATGTTTTCACCTTCTCCCATCTTAAGACCTTCAAACTTACTTCTAAGAACCTGCAATTTTGCCTCCTTAACCTTGATGTCTCCCTCATGAATATTAATCAGTTTAATCCATATTTCATGAGCAGTAACACAGTCTATAACTTTAAAGTTCTCTTTTTCTGACAGAGCTGCATATAGAGCATTCCTTGCCTTTCCATCAGCTTCTAAGTTTCTAATTTCTGCAGCTGTAGGATTCTCCTCATCTACGGTTGGTGTAAATCCATGCAAGACTACTCTTTGTACTTGTAGACCTTGTGCTAAGAGATAAGCACTCATTCTCTTTTTCCATAACTGGAAATTTTGGCCACTGAAATAAGGAACTCCCTTAACAGTTGTTGCTTGATTCTCCATTTCTACTGCTGGTTTTAAGTTTCAACAATCACTTGACAAAAGCAAACCTTGCTCTGATACCAATTGTTGGATCGTGTCAAGTGTTGAGAGGGGGGGGTGAATCAACACTCTATCAATTTTTCTTTCAACTAAAGGATTCCCTCTCAAATGTTAGCTCAGTTAGAGCTTATTGTTGAACTCACGTTTTGGCTTAGATGGACTGTTGGCAGATCAGATCAACCAAGGAAGACATCAGATCAACCAAGGAAGACATCAGATCAATTCAATCACTCAAGGAGGGTTTACTTACACAACCATGACACTCCTGTTCAAGCTTACAGTTTGATAATACCACACCAGTCAAGACACACTCAAAGCAGTAAATGTGCAAGGGGGATTTTTACGTGGTTCGATCAAATGATCTACATCCACGGACAGATTCACTCCTGTCAATCTTCACTATCACAGAATCATTCAGCTTTGGCCTCACTGACCATAAGCAACATAAACATGAGCTCACTGCTCAACACATTGAGGTTCACTACCTCTACAAGTTCATCAACTAAAACAATAACATGTAAATCTCTGTTGTGCTGCCTTTTCTACACAAATATCTTTCAAAATCACTTAATGAAAGACGTTTGATAGTGTTCTAGGCTTACCACCTGAAGCTGCAATCTCAGGGTCAGTTCTCCCGATTCTGCTCCTCCTCAGCTTCTTCTTCTCCTTGACTTCTGCCTCTCCAGCGCTTCAGCTTCTCCTTGTGCAGCAGACTGTTTCTTTCTCTCTTGTGTTTCTCATATCATCTTTTTCTGCTCTCACTCTTTTTCTCCTCCCTTTTTTCGGTTTCGTTCTGTTCAGCACTCACCTTGGCTGCTGCTCCTCTCTCTCTCTTTTTCTTTCTTTTCGTGCCTTTTTTTTTTTTTGGGTTTTTCCTCCCAATATGGTTTATCCTGCATTCTGCAGTTGTTGTGCCTACCACACCTACTCATCTGCCCGTTTCTTTTCCCAGAAGAAAAACTGTGCCCTACGTGCGGTGTGTCAGCATATCTTACACAGAAGGCGGCTCAAGATTCATATAATCCATTTTCAACCTTTTTAAGTTGCAACTTGCTTGCCATGTCATATTGTTGACTGTACTCCTTCAGACTTTCTCGAGTAGCTTGTCTTAGATATGTTGAAACAGCAGAAGTGATCTGATCTTAGCTTATAGCTGATCTGATGTGCCCGGCATTTGATCTGATGTCACGCTTCGGTTGATCTGATGTTAGCATGCAGTTGATCTGATGTTAGCCTTCGGTTGATCTGATGTTAGCTTGCAGTTGATCTGATGTTAGCCTTCGGTTGATCTGATGTTAGCCTCCGGTTGATCTGATGTTAGCTTGCAGTTGATCTGATGTTAGCCTCCGGTTGATCTGATGTTAGCTTCATGTCACAACGTTCTGTCCAGCAACTCAGAACCATCCATGTAGCTCCTGCAGTTCTTCTGATCGGCACTTCTTGATTCTTTTGTATTTCTGCTCGCTCACCGGATTGCTAGATACTTCAACATGATGCTCCTGCGTCTTCTGAATCTTTGGGAGACTTTTAGAGTCGCGCGTTTGAGGTGTGATTCACTAGCCGTCCTTGACTTCAGCTTCTTAGGTGTCTGCTCTAGCTCTCCAGCCTTGAGTTGTTCTCTTCTGCTGCAAATATGTTTTGTTGCTGACTTGCCTTGCTTCTGTGAAACTAAGCTGCTGAGCAATCCCTTGAGAATTTGATCTGATCTTTACTTCCGTTGATCTGATTTGTGCTGCATGTGATCTGATGTGTGCATCCTTTGATCTGATGCGCACTGCATTTGATCTGATCTTCACTTCCCTTGATCTGATCTGTGTGGCCTTTGATCTGATGTGCGCGTAACTTGTCTGTGCAGCCTTTGATCTGCTGTGCGCGTAACTTGATCTGATCTGTGCAGCCTTTGATCTGATGTGCGCGTAACTTGTCTGTGCAGCCTTTGATCTGATGTGCGCGTAACTTGTCTGTGCAGCCTTTGATCTGATGTGCGCGTAACTTGATCTGATGTGCGCGTAACTTGATCTGATCTGTGTAGCCTTTGATCTGATGTGCCAACAGTACACTTCCTTCTCATTTTGGCACTTCAGTTTATTCATCGGCTTCTTGCTGAGATTTTGTCCAGACAATCCTCATGAACTCAGTCCATTATTGCCTTAGTAATTCACAGATTTGTCACAATGTGGTTGCAACAATTACAACACAACATTGGACTTTAATAAAGGCTAAGAAAGCTTCATTGTAGCAGCTCCAATGGCTCAACACATTTCTTAGAGTTGTATGGCCATTTTATTTGAGTTCCATTATTACAACTCTTAGATAAGAGATAATGAATATTTCTAAGACTGGTGTGGCCGTTTCACTTGTTTTATCTTATCACAACTCTTAGATAAAAGATCATGAATATTTGTAAGTGTTGTATGGAAATTTTGTTTGTTTTATCTTATTACAACTCTTTGAAAAGATATAATGAACATTTCTAACAGTTGTATGGCTGTTTTATTTGCTTGATCTTATCAAAACTCTTAGGTAAAAGATAATGAACATTTATAAAGGTAGTAAGGCCATTTTGTTTGTTTTATCTTATTACAACTCTTGGATAAGAGATAATGAACAGTTCTAAGAGTTGTATGCAATTTTAATTGTTTTATCTTATGACATCTCTTAGATAAGAGATATTAAACATTTCTAAGAATTGTATTGCTATTTTATTTATTTGATCTTTTCACAACTCTTAGATAAGTGATCATTAACATTTCTAAGAGTTGTATGGGCATTTGATTTGAGTTCCATTATTACAACTCTTATATAAAAGATAATGAATATTTCTAAGAGTGGTGTGGCCATTTTACTTGTTTTATCTTGTCACAACTCTTAGATAAGAGATCATGAACATTTCTAAGTGTTGTATGGGCAATTTTGTTTGTTTTATCTTATTACAACTCTTTAAAAAGAGATATCGAACATTTCTAAGAGTTGTATGGCTGTTTTATTTGTTTGATCTTATCACAAATCTTAGGTAAAAGATAATGAACATTTATAAAGTTAGTAAGGCCATTTAGTTTGTTTTATCTTATTACAACTCTTATACAATAGATAATGAACAGTTCTAAGAGTTGTATGCAAATTTATTACAACTCTTAGATAAGAGATAATAAACATTTCTAAGAATTTTATTGCTATTTTATTTGTTTGATCTTATCACAACTCTTAGATAAGCGATCATGAACATTTCTTAGAGTTGTGTGGCCATTTTATTTGAGTTCCATTATTACAACTCTTAGATAAGAGATAATGAATATTTCTAAGACTTGTGGGCGTTTCACTTGTTTTATCTTATCACAACTCTTAGATAAAAGATCATGAACATTTCTAAGTGTTGTATGGGTAATTTTGTGTGTTTTATCTTATTACAACTCTTTGAAAAAAGATAATGAAAATTTCTGAGATTTGTCTGGCTGTTTTATTTGTTTGATATTATCAAAAATCTTAGGTAAAAGATAATGAACATTCATAAAGGTAGTTGGGTCCATTTTGTTTGTTTTATCGTATTACAACTCTTAGACAAGAGATAATGAAAAGTCCTAAGAGTTGTATGCAATTTTATTTGTTTTATCTTATTACAACTCTTAGATAAGAGATAATAAACATTTCTAAGAATTGTATGGCTATTTTATTTGTTTGACCTTATCACAACTCTTAAATGAGTAATCATGAACATTTCTAAGAGTAGTATGTCTATTTTATTTGACTTCCATTATTACAACTCTTAGATAAGTGATAATGACTATTTCTACGACTGGTGTGGCTATTTTACTTGTTTTATCTTATTACAACTCTTAAATAAGAGATCATGAACATTTCTAAGTGTTGTATGGGCAATTTTGTTTGTTTTATATAATTTCAACTCTTTGAAAAGAGATAACGAACATTTCTAAGAGTTGTATGGCTGTTTAATTTGTTTGATCTTATCACAACTATTAGGGAAAAGATAATGAACATTTATAAAGTTAGTACGACCATTTTGTATGTTTTATCTTATTACAACTCTTAGACAAGAGATAATGAACAGTTCTAAGAGTTGTATACAAATTTATTTGTTTTATCTTATTACAACTCTTAGATAATAGATAATAAACAATTCTAAGAATCGTATTGCTATTTTATTTGTTTGATCTTATCACAACTCTTAGATAAGTGATCATGAACATTTCTTAGATCTGTATGGCCATTTTATTTGAGTTCCATTATTACAACTCTTAGATAAGAGATAATGAATATTTCTAAGACTGGTGTGGCCGTTTCACTTGTTTTATCTTATTACAACTCTTAGAAAAGAGATAATGAATATTTTTAAGTGTTGTATGGGCAATTTTGTTTGTCTTATCCTATTACAACTCTTTGAAAAGAGATAATGAACATTTCTAAGAGTTGTATGGCTGTTTTATTTGTTTGATCTTATCAGAACTCATAGGTAAAAGATAATGAACATTTACAAAGGTAGTAAGGCCATTTTGTTTGTTTTATCTTATTACAACTCTTAGACAAGAGATAATGAACAGTTCTAAAAGTTGTATACAAATTTATTTGTTTGATCTTATTACAAATCTTAGATAAAACATAATAAACATTTCTAAGAATTGTATTGCTATTTTATTTGTATGATCTTATCACAACTCTTAGATAAGTGATCATGAACATTTTCAAGAGTTGTATGGCCATTTTATTTGAGTTCCATTATTACAACTCTTAGATAAATGATAATGAATATTTCTAAGAGTGGTGTGGCCGTTTTACTTTGTTTATCTTGTCACAACTCTTAGATAAGAGATCATGAACATTTCTAAGTGTTGTATGGGCAATTTTGTTTATTTTATCTTATTACAACTCTTTAAAAAGAGATATCGAACATTTCTAAGAGTTGTATGGCTATTTTATTTGTTTGATCTTATCAGAACTCTTAGGCAAAAGATAATGAACATTTACAAAGGTAGTAAGGCCATTTTGTTTGTTTTATCTTATTACAACTCTTAGACAAGAGATAATGAACAGTTCTAAAAGTTGTATACAAATTTATTTGTTTGATCTTATTACAAATCTTAGATAAAACATAATAAACATTTCTAAGAATTGTATTGCTATTTTATTTGTATGATCTTATCACAACTCTTAGATAAGTGATCATGAACATTTTCAAGAGTTGTATGGCCATTTTATTTGAGTTCCATTATTACAACTCTTAGATAAATGATAATGAATATTTCTAAGAGTGGTGTGGCCGTTTTACTTTGTTTATCTTGTCACAACTCTTAGATAAGAGATCATGAACATTTCTAAGTGTTGTATGGGCAATTTTGTTTGTTTTATCTTATTACAACTCTTTAAAAAGAGATATCGAACATTTCTAAGAGTTGTATGGCTGTTTTATTTGTTTGATCTTATCACAAATCTTAGGTAAAAGATAATGAACATTTATAAAGTTAGTAAGGCCATTTTGTTTGTTTTATCTTATTACAACTCTTATACAATAGATAATGAACAGTTCTAAGAGTTGTATGCAAATTTATTACAACTCTTAGATAAGAGATAATAAACATTTCTAAGAATTTTATTGCTATTTTATTTGTTTGATCTTATCACAACTCTTAGATAAGCGATCATGAACATTTCTTAGAGTTGTATGGCCATTTTATTTGAGTTCCTTTGTAACAACTCTTAGATAAGAGATAATGAATATTTCTAAGACTGGTGTGGGCGTTTCACTTGTTTTATCTTATCACAACTCTTAGATAAAAGATCATGGACATTTCTAAGTGTTGTATGGGTAATTTTGTGTGTTTTATCTTATTACAACTCTTTGAAAAAAGATAATGAAAATTTCTGAGATTTGTCTGGCTTTTTTATTTGTTTGATATTATCAAAAATCTTAGGTAAAAGATAATGAACATTCATAAAGGTAGTTGGGCCATTTTGTTTGTTTTATCTTATTACAACTCTTAGACAAGAGATAATGAAAAGTCCTAAGAGTTGTATGCAATTTTATTTGTTTTATCTTATTACAACTCTTAGATAAGAGATAATAAACATTTCTAAGAATTGTATGGCTATTTTATTTGTTTGACCTTATCACAACTCTTAAATAAGTAATCAAGAACATTTCTAAGAGTAGTATGTCTATTTTATTTGACTTCCATTATTACAACTCTTAGATAAGTGATAATGACTATTTCTACGACTGGTGTGGCTGTTTTACTTGTTTTATCTTATTACAACTCTTAAATAAGAGATCATGAACATTTCTAAGTGTTGTATGGGCAATTTTGTTTGTTTTATATAATTTCAACTCTTTGAAAAGAGATAACGAACATTTCGAAGAGTTGTATGGCTGTTTAATTTGTTTGATCTTATCACAACTATTAGGGAAAAGATAATGAACATTTATACGAGTTGTATGACCATTTTGTTTGTTTTATCTTATTACAACTCTTAGACATGAGATAATGAACAGTTCTAAGAGTTGTATGCAAATTTATTTGTTTTATCTTATTACAACTCTTAGATAATAGATAATAAACAATTCTAAGAATCGTATTGCTATTTTATTTGTTTGATCTTATTACAACTCTTAGATAAGTGATCATGAACATTTCTTAGATTTGTATGGCCATTTTATTTGAGTTCCATTATTACAACTCTTAGATAAGAGATAATGAATATTTCTAAGACTGGTGTGGCCGTTTCACTTGTTTTATCTTATTACAACTCTTAGAAAAGAGATAATGAATATTTTTAAGTGTTGTATGGGTAATTTTGTTTGTCTTATCTTATTACAACTCTTTGAAAAGAGATAATGAATATTTCTAAGAGTTGTATGGCTGTTTTATTTGTTTGATCTTATCAGAACTCTTAGGCAAAAGATAATGAACATTTACAAAGGTAGTAAGGCCATTTTGTTTGTTTTATCTTATTACAACTCTTAGACAAGAGATAATGAACAGTTCTAAGAGTTGTGTACAAATTTATTTGTTTGATCTTATTACAAATCTTAGATAACACATAATAAACATTTCTAAGAATTGTATTGCTATTTTATTTGTATGATCTTATCACAACTGTTAGATAAGTGATCATGAACATTTTCAAGAGTTGTATGGCCATTTTATTTGAGTTCCATTATTACAACTCTTAGATAAATGATAATGAATATTTCTAAGAGTGGTGTGGCCGTTTTACTTGGTTTATCTTGTCACAACTGTTAGATAAGAGATCATGAACATTTCTAAGTGTTGTATGGGCAATTTTATTTATTTTCTCTTATTACAACTCTTTAAGAAGAGATATCGAACATTTCTAAGAGTTGTATGGCTATTTTATTTGTTTGATCTTATCACAAATCTTAGGTAAAAGATAATGAACATTTATATAGTTAGTAAGGCCATTTTGTTTGTTTTATCTTATTACAACTCTTAGACAAGAGATAATGAACAGTTCTAAGAGTTGTATGCAAATTTATTTGTTTTATCTTATTACAACTCTTAGATAAGAGATAATAAACATTTCTAAGAATTTTATTGCTATTTTATTTGTTTGATCTTATCACAACTCTTAGATAAGCGATCATGAACATTTCTTAGAGTTGTGTGGCCATTTTATTTGAGTTCCATTATTACAACTCTTAGATAAGAGATTATGAATATTTCTAAGACTGGTGTGGCCGTTTTACTTGTTTTATCTTGTCACAACTCTTAGATAAGAGATCATGAACATTTCTAAGTGTTGTATGGGCAATTTTGTTTGTTTTATCTTATTACAACTCTTTAAAAAGAGATATCGAACATTTCTAAGAGTTGTATGGCTGTTTTATTTGTTTGATCTTATCACAAATCTAAGGTAAAAGATAATGAACATTTATAAAGTTAGTAAGGCCATTTTGTTTGTTTTATCTTATTACAACTCTTATACAATAGATAATGAACAGTTCTAAGAGTTGTATGCAAATTTATTACAACTCTTAGATAAGAGATAATAAACATTTCTAAGAATTTTATTGCTATTTTATTTGTTTGATCTTATCACAACTCTTAGATAAGCGATCATGAACATTTCTTAGAGTTGTGTGGCCATTTTATTTGAGTTCCATTATTACAACTCTTAGATAAGAGATAATGAATATTTCTAAGACTTGTGGGCGTTTCACTTGTTTTATCTTATCACAACTCTTAGATAAAAGATCATGAACATTTCTAAGTGTTGTATGCGTAATTTTGTGTGTTTTATCTTATTACAACTCTTTGAAAAAAGATAATGAAAATTTCTGAGATTTGTCTGGCTGTTTTATTTGTTTGATATTATCAAAAATCTTAGGTAAAAGATAATGAACATTCATAAAGGTAGTTGGGTCCATTTTGTTTGTTTTATCGTATTACAACTCTTAGACAAGAGATAATGAAAAGTCCTAAGAGTTGTATGCAATTTTATTTGTTTTATCTTATTACAACTCTTAGATAAGAGATAATAAACATTTCTAAGAATTGTATGGCTATTTTATTTGTTTGACCTTATCACAACTCTTTGATAAGTGATCATGAACATTTTTAAGAGTTGTATGGCCTTTTTATTTGAGTTCCATTATTACAACTCATAGATAAAAGATAATGAATATTTCTAAGACTGGTGTGGCCGTTTTACTCGTTTTATCTTATTACAACTCTTAGGTAAGAGATCATGAACATTTCTAAGTGTTGTATGGGCAATTTTGTTTGTTTTAAATAATTACAATTCTTTGAAAAGAGATAACGAATATTTGTTAGAGTTGTATGGCTGTTTAATTTGTTTGATCTTATCACAATTGTTAGGGAAAAGATAATGAACATTTATACGAGTTGTATGACCATTTTGTTTGTTTTATCTTATTACAACTCTTAGACAAGAGATAATGAACAGTTATAAGAGTTGTATGCAAATTTATTTGTTTTATCTTATTACAACTCTTAGATAATAGATAATAAACAATTCTAAGAATCGTATTGCTATTTTATTTGTTTGATCTTATCACAACTCTTAGATAAGTGATCATGAACATTTCTTAGAGTTGTATGGCCATTTTATTTGAGTTCCATTATTACAACTCTTAGATAAGAGATAATGAATATTTCTAAGACTGGTGTGGCCGTTTCACTTGTTTTATCTTATCACAACTCTTAGATAAAAGATCATGAATATTTGTAAGTGTTGTATGGAAATTTTGTTTGTTTTATCTTATTACAACTCTTTGAAAAGATATAATGAACATTTCTAACAGTTGTATGGCTGTTTTATTTGCTTGATCTTATCAAAACTCTTAGGTAAAAGATAATGAACATTTATAAAGGTAGTAAGGCCATTTTGTTTGTTTTATCTTATTACAACTCTTGGATAAGAGATAATGAACAGTTCTAAGAGTTGTATGCAATTTTAATTGTTTTATCTTATGACAACTCTTAGATAAGAGATATTAAACATTTCTAAGAATTGTATTGCTATTTTATTTATTTGATCTTTTCACAACTCTTAGATAAGTGATCATGAACATTTCTAAGAGTTGTATGGGCATTTGATTTGAGTTCCATTATTACAACTCTTATATAAAAGATAATGAATATTTCTAAGAGTGGTGTGGCCATTTTACTTGTTTTATCTTGTCACAACTCTTAGATAAGAGATCATGAACATTTCTAAGTGTTGTATGGGCAATTTTGTTTGTTTTATCTTATTACAACTCTTTAAAAAGAGATATCGAACATTTCTAAGAGTTGTATGGCTGTTTTATTTGTTTGATCTTATCACAAATCTTAGGTAAAAGATAATGAACATTTATATAGTTAGTAAGGTCATTTTGTTTGTTTTATCTTATTACAACTCTTAGACAAGAGATAATGAACAGTTCTAAGAGTTGTATGCAAATTTATTTGTTTTATCTTATTACAACTCTTAGATAAGAGATAATAAACATTTCTAAGAATTTTATTGCTATTTTATTTGTTTGATCTTATCACAACTCTTAGATAAGCGATCATGAACATTTCTTAGAGTTGTGTGGCCATTTTATTTGAGTTCCATTATTACAACTCTTAGATAAGAGATTATGAATATTTCTAAGACTGGTGTGGCCGTTTTACTTGTTTTATCTTGTCACAACTCTTAGATAAGAGATCATGAACATTTCTAAGTGTTGTATGGGCAATTTTGTTTGTTTTATCTTATTACAACTCTTTAAAAAGAGATATCGAACATTTCTAAGAGTTGTATGGCTGTTTTATTTGTTTGATCTTATCACAAATCTTAGGTAAAAGATAATGAACATTTATAAAGTTAGTAAGGCCATTTTGTTTGTTTTATCTTATTACAACTCTTATACAATAGATAATGAACAGTTCTAAGAGTTGTATGCAAATTTATTACAACTCTTAGATAAGAGATAATAAACATTTCTAAGAATTTTATTGCTATTTTATTTATTTGATCTTATCACAACTCTTAGATAAGCGATCATGAACATTTCTTAGAGTTGTATGGCCATTTTATTTGAGTTCCATTGTAACAACTCTTAGATAAGAGATAATGAATATTTCTAAGACTGGTGTGGGCGTTTCACTTGTTTTATCTTATCACAACTCTTAGATAAAAGATCATGAACATTTCTAAGTGTTGTATGGGTAATTTTGTGTGTTTTATCTTATTACAACTCTTTGAAAAAAGATAATGAAAATTTCTGAGATTTGTCTGGCTGTTTTATTTGTTTGATATTATCAAAAATCTTAGGTAAAAGATAATGAACATTCATAAAGGTAGTTGGGCCATTTTGTTTGTTTTATCTTATTACAACTCTTAGACAAGAGATAATGAAAAGTCCTAAGAGTTGTATGCAATTTTATTTGTTTTATCTTATTACAACTCTTAGATAAGAGATAATAAACATATCTAAGAATTGTATGGCTATTTTATTTGTTTGACCTTATCACAACTCTTAAATAAGTAATCAAGAACATTTCTAAGAGTAGTATGTCTATTTTATTTGACTTCCATTATTACAACTCTTAGATAAGTGATAATGACTATTTCTACGACTGGTGTGGCTGTTTTACTTGTTTTATCTTATTACAACTCTTAAATAAGAGATCATGAACATTTCTAAGTGTTGTATGGGCAATTTTGTTTGTTTTATATAATTTCAACTCTTTGAAAAGAGAAAACGAACATTTCTAAGAGTTGTATGGCTGTTTAATTTGTTTGATCTTATCACAACTATTAGGGAAAAGATAATGAACATTTATACGAGTTGTATGACCATTTTGTTTGTTTTATCTTATTACAACTCTTAGACATGAGATAATGAACAGTTCTAAGAGTTGTATGCAAATTTATTTGTTTTATCTTATTACAACTCTTAGATAATAGATAATAAACAATTCTAAGAATCGTATTGCTATTTTATTTGTTTGATCTTATTACAACTCTTAGATAAGTAATCATGAACATTTCTTAGATTTGTATGGCCATTTTATTTGAGTTCCATTATTACAACTCTTAGATAAATGATAATGAATATTTCTAAGAGTGGTGTGGCCGTTTTACTTGGTTTATCTTGTCACAACTGTTAGATAAGAGATCATGAACATTTCTAAGTGTTGTATGGGCAATTTTATTTATTTTCTCTTATTACAACTCTTTAAGAAGAGATATCGAACATTTCTAAGAGTTGTATGGCTATTTTATTTGTTTGATCTTATCACAAATCTTAGGTAAAAGATAATGAACATTTATATAGTTAGTAAGGCCATTTTGTTTGTTTTATCTTATTACAACTCTTAGACAAGAGATAATGAACAGTTCTAAGAGTTGTATGCAAATTTATTTGTTTTATCTTATTACAACTCTTAGATAAGAGATAATAAACATTTCTAAGAATTTTATTGCTATTTTATTTGTTTGATCTTATCACAACTCTTAGATAAGCGATCATGAACATTTCTTAGAGTTGTGTGGCCATTTTATTTGAGTTCCATTATTACAACTCTTAGATAAGAGATTATGAATATTTCTAAGACTGGTGTGGCCGTTTTACTTGTTTTATCTTGTCACAACTCTTAGATAAGAGATCATGAACATTTCTAAGTGTTGTATGGGCAATTTTGTTTGTTTTATCTTATTACAACTCTTTAAAAAGAGATATCGAACATTTCTAAGAGTTGTATGGCTGTTTTATTTGTTTGATCTTATCACAAATCTAAGGTAAAAGATAATGAACATTTATAAAGTTAGTAAGGCCATTTTGTTTGTTTTATCTTATTACAACTCTTATACAATAGATAATGAACAGTTCTAAGAGTTGTATGCAAATTTATTACAACTCTTAGATAAGAGATAATAAACATTTCTAAGAATTTTATTGCTATTTTATTTGTTTGATCTTATCACAACTCTTAGATAAGCGATCATGAACATTTCTTAGAGTTGTGTGGCCATTTTATTTGAGTTCCATTATTACAACTCTTAGATAAGAGATAATGAATATTTCTAAGACTTGTGAGCGTTTCACTTGTTTTATCTTATCACAACTCTTAGATAAAAGATCATGAACATTTCTAAGTGTTGTATGCGTAATTTTGTGTGTTTTATCTTATTACAACTCTTTGAAAAAAGATAATGAAAATTTCTGAGATTTGTCTGGCTGTTTTATTTGTTTGATATTATCAAAAATCTTAGGTAAAAGATAATGAACATTCATAAAGGTAGTTGGGTCCATTTTGTTTGTTTTATCGTATTACAACTCTTAGACAAGAGATAATGAAAAGTCCTAAGAGTTGTATGCAATTTTATTTGTTTTATCTTATTACAACTCTTAGATAAGAGATAATAAACATTTCTAAGAATTGTATGGCTATTTTATTTGTTTGACCTTATCACAACTCTTTGATAAGTGATCATGAACATTTGTAAGAGTTGTATGGCCTTTTTATTTGAGTTCCATTATTACAACTCATAGATAAAAGATAATGAATATTTCTAAGACTGGTGTGGCCGTTTTACTCGTTTTATCTTATTACAACTCTTAGGTAAGAGATCATGAACATTTCTAAGTGTTGTATGGGCAATTTTGTTTGTTTTAAATAATTACAATTCTTTGAAAAGAGATAACGAATATTTGTTAGAGTTGTATGGCTGTTTAATTTGTTTGATCTTATCACAATTGTTAGGGAAAAGATAATGAACATTTATACGAGTTGTATGACCATTTTGTTTGTTTTATCTTATTACAACTCTTAAACAAGAGATAATGAACAGTTATAAGAGTTGTATGCAAATTTATTTGTTTTATCTTATTACAACTCTTAGATAATAGATAATAAACAATTCTAAGAATCGTATTGCTATTTTATTTGTTTGATCTTATCACAACTCTTAGATAAGTGATCATGAACATTTCTTAGAGTTGTATGGCCATTTTATTTGAGTTCCATTATTACAACTCTTAGATAAGAGATAATGAATATTTCTAAGACTGGTGTGGCCGTTTCACTTGTTTTATCTTATCACAACTCTTAGATAAAAGATCATGAATATTTGTAAGTGTTGTATGGAAATTTTGTTTGTTTTATCTTATTACAACTCTTTGAAAAGATATAATGAACATTTCTAACAGTTGTATGGCTGTTTTATTTGCTTGATCTTATCAAAACTCTTAGGTAAAAGATAATGAACATTTATAAAGGTAGTAAGGCCATTTTGTTTGTTTTATCTTATTACAACTCTTGGATAAGAGATAATGAACAGTTCTAAGAGTTGTATGCAATTTTAATTGTTTTATCTTATGACAACTCTTAGATAAGAGATATTAAACATTTCTAAGAATTGTATTGCTATTTTATTTATTTGATCTTTTCACAACTCTTAGATAAGTGATCATGAACATTTCTAAGAGTTGTATGGGCATTTGATTTGAGTTCCATTATTACAACTCTTATATAAAAGATAATGAATATTTCTAAGAGTGGTGTGGCCATTTTACTTGTTTTATCTTGTCACAACTCTTAGATAAGAGATCATGAACATTTCTAAGTGTTGTATGGGCAATTTTGTTTGTTTTATCTTATTACAACTCTTTAAAAAGAGATATCGAACATTTCTAAGAGTTGTATGGCTGTTTTATTTGTTTGATCTTATCACAAATCTTAGGTAAAAGATAATGAACATTTATATAGTTAGTAAGGTCATTTTGTTTGTTTTATCTTATTACAACTCTTAGACAAGAGATAATGAACAGTTCTAAGAGTTGTATGCAAATTTATTTGTTTTATCTTATTACAACTCTTAGATAAGAGATAATAAACATTTCTAAGAATTTTATTGCTATTTTATTTGTTTGATCTTATCACAAATCTTAGATAAGCGATCATGAACATTTCTTAGAGTTGTGTGGCCATTTTATTTGAGTTCCATTATTACAACTCTTAGATAAGAGATTATGAATATTTCTAAGACTGGTGTGGCCGTTTTACTTGTTTTATCTTGTCACAACTCTTAGATAAGAGATCATGAACATTTCTAAGTGTTGTATGGGCAATTTTGTTTGTTTTATCTTATTACAACTCTTTAAAAAGAGATATCGAACATTTCTAAGAGTTGTATGGCTGTTTTATTTGTTTGATCTTATCACAAATCTTAGGTAAAAGATAATGAACATTTATAAAGTTAGTAAGGCCATTTTGTTTGTTTTATCTTATTACAACTCTTATACAATAGATAATGAACAGTTTTAAGAGTTGTATGCAAATTTATTACAACTCTTAGATAAGAGATAATAAACATTTCTAAGAATTTTATTGCTATTTTATTTATTTGATCTTATCACAACTCTTAGATAAGCGATCATGAACATTTCTTAGAGTTGTATGGCCATTTTATTTGAGTTCCATTGTAACAACTCTTAGATAAGAGATAATGAATATTTCTAAGACTGGTGTGGGCGTTTCACTTGTTTTATCTTATCACAACTCTTAGATAAAAGATCATGAACATTTCTAAGTGTTGTATGGGTAATTTTGTGTGTTTTATCTTATTACAACTCTTTGAAAAAAGATAATGAAAATTTCTGAGATTTGTCTGGCTGTTTTATTTGTTTGATATTATCAAAAATCTTAGGTAAAAGATAATGAACATTCATAAAGGTAGTTGGGCCATTTTGTTTGTTTTATCTTATTACAACTCTTAGACAAGAGATAATGAAAAGTCCTAAGAGTTGTATGCAATTTTATTTGTTTTATCTTATTACAACTCTTAGATAAGAGATAATAAACATATCTAAGAATTGTATGGCTATTTTATTTGTTTGACCTTATCACAACTCTTAAATAAGTAATCAAGAACATTTCTAAGAGTAGTATGTCTATTTTATTTGACTTCCATTATTACAACTCTTAGATAAGTGATAATGACTATTTCTACGACTGGTGTGGCTGTTTTACTTGTTTTATCTTATTACAACTCTTAAATAAGAGATCATGAACATTTCTAAGTGTTGTATGGGCAATTTTGTTTGTTTTATATAATTTCAACTCTTTGAAAAGAGATAACGAACATTTCTAAGAGTTGTATGGCTGTTTAATTTGTTTGATCTTATCACAACTATTAGGGAAAAGATAATGAACATTTATACGAGTTGTATGACCATTTTGTTTGTTTTATCTTATTACAACTCTTAGACATGAGATAATGAACAGTTCTAAGAGTTGTATGCAAATTTATTTGTTTTATCTTATTACAACTCTTAGATAATAGATAATAAACAATTCTAAGAATCGTATTGCTATTTTATTTGTTTGATCTTATTACAACTCTTAGATAAGTAATCATGAACATTTCTTAGATTTGTATGGCCATTTTATTTGAGTTCCATTATTACAACTCTTAGATAAGAGATAATGAATATTTCTAAGAATGGTGTGGCCGTTTCACTTGTTTTATCTTATTACAACTCTTAGAAAAGAGATAATGAATATTTTTAAGTGTTGTATGGGTAATTTTGTTTGTCTTATCTTATTACAACTCTTTGAAAAGAGATAATGAATATTTCTAAGAGTTGTATGGCTGTTTTATTTGTTTGATCTTATCAGAACTCTTAGGCAAAAGATAATGAACATTTACAAAGGTAGTAAGGCCATTTTGTTTGTTTTATCTTATTACAACTCTTAGACAAGAGATAATGAACAGTTCTAAGAGTTGTGTACAAATTTATTTGTTTGATCTTATTACAAATCTTAGATAACACATAATAAACATTTCTAAGAATTGTATTGCTATTTTATTTGTATGATCTTATCACAACTGTTAGATAAGTGATCATGAACATTTTCAAGAGTTGTATGGCCATTTTATTTGAGTTCCATTATTACAACTCTTAGATAAATGATAATGAATATTTCTAAGAGTGGTGTGGCCGTTTTACTTGGTTTATCTTGTCACAACTGTTAGATAAGAGATCATGAACATTTCTAAGTGTTGTATGGGCAATTTTATTTATTTTCTCTTATTACAACTCTTTAAGAAGAGATATCGAACATTTCTAAGAGTTGTATGGCTATTTTATTTGTTTGATCTTATCACAAATCTTAGGTAAAAGATAATGAACATTTATATAGTTAGTAAGGCCATTTTGTTTGTTTTATCTTATTACAACTCTTAGACAAGAGATAATGAACAGTTCTAAGAGTTGTATGCAAATTTATTTGTTTTATCTTATTACAACTCTTAGATAAGAGATAATAAACATTTCTAAGAATTTTATTGCTATTTTATTTGTTTGATCTTATCACAAATCTTAGATAAGCGATCATGAACATTTCTTAGAGTTGTGTGGCCATTTTATTTGAGTTCCATTATTACAACTCTTAGATAAGAGATTATGAATATTTCTAAGACTGGTGTGGCCGTTTTACTTGTTTTATCTTGTCACAACTCTTAGATAAGAGATCATGAACATTTCTAAGTGTTGTATGGGCAATTTTGTTTGTTTTATCTTATTACAACTCTTTAAAAAGAGATATCGAACATTTCTAAGAGTTGTATGGCTGTTTTATTTGTTTGATCTTATCACAAATCTTAGGTAAAAGATAATGAACATTTATAAAGTTAGTAAGGCCATTTTGTTTGTTTTATCTTATTACAACTCTTATACAATAGATAATGAACAGTTCTAAGAGTTGTATGCAAATTTATTACAACTCTTAGATAAGAGATAATAAACATTTCTAAGAATTTTATTGCTATTTTATTTATTTGATCTTATCACAACTCTTAGATAAGCGATCATGAACATTTCTTAGAGTTGTATGGCCATTTTATTTGAGTTCCATTGTAACAACTCTTAGATAAGAGATAATGAATATTTCTAAGACTGGTGTGGGCGTTTCACTTGTTTTATCTTATCACAACTCTTAGATAAAAGATCATGAACATTTCTAAGTGTTGTATGGGTAATTTTGTGTGTTTTATCTTATTACAACTCTTTGAAAAAAGATAATGAAAATTTCTGAGATTTGTCTGGCTGTTTTATTTGTTTGATATTATCAAAAATCTTAGGTAAAAGATAATGAACATTCATAAAGGTAGTTGGGCCATTTTGTTTGTTTTATCTTATTACAACTCTTAGACAAGAGATAATGAAAAGTCCTAAGAGTTGTATGCAATTTTATTTGTTTTATCTTATTACAACTCTTAGATAAGAGATAATAAACATATCTAAGAATTGTATGGCTATTTTATTTGTTTGACCTTATCACAACTCTTAAATAAGTAATCAAGAACATTTCTAAGAGTAGTATGTCTATTTTATTTGACTTCCATTATTACAACTCTTAGATAAGTGATAATGACTATTTCTACGACTGGTGTGGCTGTTTTACTTGTTTTATCTTATTACAACTCTTAAATAAGAGATCATGAACATTTCTAAGTGTTGTATGGGCAATTTTGTTTGTTTTATATAATTTCAACTCTTTGAAAAGAGATAACGAACATTTCTAAGAGTTGTATGGCTGTTTAATTTGTTTGATCTTATCACAACTATTAGGGAAAAGATAATGAACATTTATACGAGTTGTATGACCATTTTGTTTGTTTTATCTTATTACAACTCTTAGACATGAGATAATGAACAGTTCTAAGAGTTGTATGCAAATTTATTTGTTTTATCTTATTACAACTCTTAGATAATAGATAATAAACAATTCTAAGAATCGTATTGCTATTTTATTTGTTTGATCTTATTACAACTCTTAGATAAGTAATCATGAACATTTCTTAGATTTGTATGGCCATTTTATTTGAGTTCCATTATTACAACTCTTAGATAAGAGATAATGAATATTTCTAAGAATGGTGTGGCCGTTTCACTTGTTTTATCTTATTACAACTCTTAGAAAAGAGATAATGAATATTTTTAAGTGTTGTATGGGTAATTTTGTTTGTCTTATCTTATTACAACTCTTTGAAAAGAGATAATGAATATTTCTAAGAGTTGTATGGCTGTTTTATTTGTTTGATCTTATCAGAACTCTTAGGCAAAAGATAATGAACATTTACAAAGGTAGTAAGGCCATTTTGTTTGTTTTATCTTATTACAACTCTTAGACAAGAGATAATGAACAGTTCTAAGAGTTGTGTACAAATTTATTTGTTTGATCTTATTACAAATCTTAGATAACACATAATAAACATTTCTAAGAATTGTATTGCTATTTTATTTGTATGATCTTATCACAACTGTTAGATAAGTGATCATGAACATTTTCAAGAGTTGTATGGCCATTTTATTTGAGTTCCATTATTACAACTCTTAGATAAATGATAATGAATATTTCTAAGAGTGGTGTGGCCGTTTTACTTGGTTTATCTTGTCACAACTGTTAGATAAGAGATCATGAACATTTCTAAGTGTTGTATGGGCAATTTTATTTATTTTCTCTTATTACAACTCTTTAAGAAGAGATATCGAACATTTCTAAGAGTTGTATGGCTATTTTATTTGTTTGATCTTATCACAAATCTTAGGTAAAAGATAATGAACATTTATATAGTTAGTAAGGCCATTTTGTTTGTTTTATCTTATTACAACTCTTAGACAAGAGATAATGAACAGTTCTAAGAGTTGTATGCAAATTTATTTGTTTTATCTTATTACAACTCTTAGATAAGAGATAATAAACATTTCTAAGAATTTTATTGCTATTTTATTTGTTTGATCTTATCACAACTCTTAGATAAGCGATCATGAACATTTCTTAGAGTTGTGTGGCCATTTTATTTGAGTTCCATTATTACAACTCTTAGATAAGAGATTATGAATATTTCTAAGACTGGTGTGGCCGTTTTACTTGTTTTATCTTGTCACAACTCTTAGATAAGAGATCATGAACATTTCTAAGTGTTGTATGGGCAATTTTGTTTGTTTTATCTTATTACAACTCTTTAAAAAGAGATATCGAACATTTCTAAGAGTTGTATGGCTGTTTTATTTGTTTGATCTTATCACAAATCTTAGGTAAAAGATAATGAACATTTATAAAGTTAGTAAGGCCATTTTGTTTGTTTTATCTTATTACAACTCTTATACAATAGATAATGAACAGTTCTAAGAGTTGTATGCAAATTTATTACAACTCTTAGATAAGAGATAATAAACATTTCTAAGAATTTTATTGCTATTTTATTTATTTGATCTTATCACAACTCTTAGATAAGCGTGTTGAGCCATTGGAGCTGCTACAATGAAGCTTTCTTAGCCTTTATTAAAGTCCAATGTTGTGTTGTAATTGTTGCAACCACATTGTGACAAATCTGTGAATTACTAAGGCAATAATGGACTGAGTTCATGAGGATTGTCTGGACAAAATCTCAGCAAGAAGCCGATGAATAAACTGAAGTGCCAAAATGAGAAGGAAGTGTACTGTTGGCACATCAGATCAAAGGCTACACAGATCAGATCAAGTTACGCGCACATCAGATCAAGTTACGCGCACATCAGATCAAAGGCTGCACAGACAAGTTACGCGCACATCAGATCAAAGGCTGCACAGATCAGATCAAGTTACGCGCACATCAGATCAAAGGCTGCACAGATCAGATCAAGTTACGCGCACAGCAGATCAAAGGCTGCACAGACAAGTTACGCGCACATCAGATCAAAGGCCACACAGATCAGATCAAGGGAAGTGAAGATCAGATCAAATGCAGTGCGCATCAGATCAAAGGATGCACACATCAGATCACATGCAGCACAAATCAGATCAAAGGAAGTGAAGATCAGATCAAATGCAGTGCGCATCAGATCAAAGGATACACATATCAGATCACATGCAGCACAAATCAGATCAACGGAAGTAAAGATCAGATCAAATTCTCAAGGGATTGCTCAGCAGCTTAGTTTCACAGAAGCAAGGCAAGTCAGCAACAAAACATATTTGCAGCAGAAGAGAACAACTCAAGGCTGGAGAGCTAGAGCAGACACCTAAGAAGCTGAAGTCAAGGACGGCTAGTGAATCACACCTCAAACGCGCGACTCTAAAAGTCTCCCAAAGATTCAGAAGACGCAGGAGCATCATGTTGAAGTATCTAGCAATCCGGTGAGTGAGCAGAAATACAAAAGAATCAAGAAGTGCCGATCAGAAGAACTGCAGGAGCTACATGGATGGTTCTGAGTTGCTGGACAGAACGTTGTGACATGAAGCTAACATCAGATCAACCGGAGGCTAACATCAGATCAACTGCAAGCTAACATCAGATCAACCGGAGGCTAACATCAGATCAACTGCAAGCTAACATCAGATCAACCGGAGGCTAACATCAGATCAACTGCAAGCTAACATCAGATCAACCGAAGGCTAACATCAGATCAACTGCAAGCTAACATCAGATCAACCGAAGGCTAACATCAGATCAACTGCATGCTAACATCAGATCAACCGAAGCGTGACATCAGATCAAATGCCGGGCACATCAGATCAGCTATAAGCTAAGATCAGATCACTTCTGCTGTTTCAACATATCTAAGACAAGCTACTCGAGAAAGTCTGAAGGAGTACAGTCAACAATATGACATGGCAAGCAAGTTGCAACTTAAAAAGGTTGAAAATGGATTATATGAATCTTGAGCCGCCTTCCGTGTAAGATATGCTGACACACCGCACGTAGGGCACAGTTTTTCTTCTGGGAAAAGAAACGGGCAGATGAGTAGGTGTGGTAGGCACAACAACTGCAGAATGCAGGATAAACCACATTGGGAGGAAAAACCCAAAGAGAGAGAAGGCACGAAAAGAAAGAAAAAGAGAGAGAGAGGAGCAGCAGCCAAGGTGAGTGCTGAACAGAACGAAACCGAGAAAAGGGAGGAGAAAAAGAGTGAGAGCAGAAAAAGATGATATGAGAAACACAAGAGAGAAAGAAACAGTCTGCTGCACAAGGAGAAGCTGAAGCGCTGGAGAGGCAGAAGTCAAGGAGAAGAAGAAGCTGAGGAGGAGCAGAATCGGGAGAACTGACCCTGAGATTGCAGCTTCAGGTGGTAAGCCTAGAACACTATCAAACGTCTTTCATTAAGTGATTTTGAAAGATATTTGTGTAGAAAAGGCAGCACAACAGAGATTTACATGTTATTGTTTTAGTTGATGAACTTGTAGAGGTAGTGAACCTCAATGTGTTGAGCAGTGAGCTCTTGTTTATGTTGCTTATGGTCAGTGAGGCCAGAGCTGAATGATTCTGTGATAGTGAAGATTGACAGGAGTGAATCTGTCCGTGGATGTAGATCATTTGATCGAACCACGTAAAAATCCCCCTTGCACATTTACTGCTTTGAGTGTGTCTTGACTGGTGTGGTATTATCAAACTGTAAGCTTGAACAGGAGTGTCATGGTTGTGTAAGTAAACCCTCCTTGAGTGATTGAATTGATCTGATGTCTTCCTTGGTTGATCTGATGTCTTCCTTGGTTGATCTGATCTGCCAACAGTCCATCTAAGCCAAAACGTGAGTTCAACAATAAGCTCTAACTGAGCTAACATTTGAGAGGGAATCCTTTAGTTGAAAGAAAAATTGATAGAGTGTTGATTCACCCCCCCCTCTCAACACTTGACACGATCCAACAATTGGTATCAGAGCTAGGTTTGCTTTTGTCAAGTGATTGTTGAAACTTAAAACCAGCAGTAGAAATGGAGAATCAAGCAACAACTGTTAAGGGAGTTCCTTATTTCAGTGGCCAAAATTTCCAGTTATGGAAAAAGAGAATGAGTGCTTATCTCTTAGCACAAGGTCTACAAGTACAAAGAGTAGTCTTGCATGGATTTACACCAACCGTAGATGAGGAGAATCCTACAGCTGCAGAAATTAGAAACTTAGAAGCTGATGGAAAGGCAAGGAATGCTCTATATGCAGCTCTGTCAGAAAAAGAGAACTTTAAAGTTATAGACTGTGTTACTGCTCATGAAATATGGATTAAACTGATTAATATTCATGAGGGAGACATCAAGGTTAAGGAGGCAAAATTGCAGGTTCTTAGAAGTAAGTTTGAAGGTCTTAAGATGGGAGAAGGTGAAAACATTGAGGACTTTCTAAACAGAGTTGTTGAATTAGTTAGCTCAATGAGGGGTCTGGGTGAGAGTGTTGGAGATTCCAATATAGTTAAAAAGGTTCTTAGATCCCTACCAGCAAGATATGATTCTAAGGTCTCTGCTATAGAGGAGAGGGACCTAGATAGAGTGACATTAGATGAGCTGCAAAGCACCCTTGTAGCATATGAAATGAGGATTTCAAATTCAAAGGAGGAGATGGCATTTAAAACAAAACACTCAAGGAAGCTAAAGGAGGAAAGCAGTGAAGATGAAGCAGCAGACAGTGATCTTGAAAGAATGATGGTGCTGATTTCAAGGAGTTTTAGAGGCCAGACTGGAAAGTACAAGGGAAAGTTGCCCTTAAAATGCTTCAATTGTGGCAAAATAGGCCACTTTGCAAGCAAGTGCTTCATGAAGAACAAGAGAACAGAAGATGAGGAAGCTGACAAGCCATCAGACAGGTGGCCTGAGCAGAAAGGAAAGAAGAAGATGAGCTTCAAATCAAGAAAAGGGAAAGCTTACAGAAAACGGAGCTAACTGAGCAAGAAGAAAAATGATAGCTCTGAGGAGGATGAAGAGACTGATGTCTCAGACAGTGAAGATGAGTCTGAAGCTGAAGAGGAGACTCTCATGGTGATGAAATCTTCAACTGTGTCATTGAAGGAGGATGCTGAACTAGAGAACCAATCAGCTGATGATGAAGAAGTGGATCTAGAGGAAGAACTGAAGTTTGCATACAACAAGATAGAGGAGCAGAAGAGATTGCACAAGAAGACAATGAAGACAATGAAGGAGATGGAAAAGGTCATCTTGAGCAGTCAAGAAGAAAACTCAATACTGGAGAATAGAGTAACTGAATTGGAGCAGGAACTGATTCTCATGCAAAATGAAGCTGAGGTTCACAAAAATTGTACAAGAGAAAAGATGGAACTTCAAAAGACATGTGAAACCTTGGTAGAAAAGCTAGATGCCACCACTGCCGAACTAGAGGATGCAACAAGAAAGATAGAAGATCTGCTGTCTCAACAAACTGTGTTCAAAGCTGAAGAAATGACTGATGGAACTACTGTAGAATCAAAATTGAAAGGAAAGCTGGAGTTTCAGTCAAGCAAAACTGAGCCTGGTGAATTCTCAAGAAGCAAAGAAGTGGCTGCAAAAACTGAAGAAGCCACAAGGAAGTTAGATGAGTGCCTCAGCAAGCAGAGATCTTATTCAGAAGGGAAGAAAGGTCTTGGTTATGAAGGAAATCAAAAATTAGAAGGACAACCAGCTGCAACAACCAAGAAGACTGTTACCTTTGTCAAAGAAGGTTCAATTTGTGTTGCTGGTGTAAAGGCAGGAACTAGTTTTGTTGATGCTAAGAAGATGGAAATTTCTAATGGATCAAGAAAGTCTACTGAGCAAAATGAAAGATTGCACGAGCTGAGGGGGAGACAATCTATGTATCAAAGAAGCCTGCTCAAAAGTAGAAGGCTGATTGCTGGAGTATGTTTCACCTGTGGAGAATCAGGTCACTATGCAGCAAATTGCTGGAGGAAGGCATTCTGGAGATTTGGAGGAAGAACAATGCAGTCAAGAGGATGGAATAGAAAAGAGTATTATCATCAAAGAAGCCTAAGTACTTCAAGAAGGATCCCTGAAGCTGAAATCAGAAAAGGCCATATCATACAACCTGGAGAAGTGTATCAGAAATTGAATGTCTGGTGCAGATGCAGATTGCCAAATAAGAGAAGCAAGTGGTTTGAAGGAGTGAATAGCAGGAGAGCCCAGCCACTGCAACAAGCTACAAATAGAAGAAACTTTGCAGCAGAAACAAGAAGAAACCAAGCAGATTACACAAGAAGAAATCAGTCTCTAATGCAGCCACTTAATCTGAGAAACAGATTTCAAATTTTTGAAGGGTTAGAAGAGAATGATCACTGGAGCTGCAGCAGGAGCAATCAAAGATTGAATGAACAGCAAGGCATACCAGCAGCAAGAAAAATTTGGAGGAAGAAGCACAGATTTGAAGAAGCTTGCATTGCTGAAGTTGCACTTAAAACAAAAGCTAAGGAAGCCCAATGGATCATTGACAGTGGGTGCACAAGCCATATGACTGGAGACAAAACTCTACTGAGAAACACAAAAGAAGTTGAAAGAGGGTTTGTCAAGTTTGCAGATAAGAGTGGGTTAAAGATCAAGGCTGTTGGAGAAGCCACCATTGGATCAGAAAAGTTCAAATCTAAGGAGGTGCTGTTTGTAGAAGGGCTGAAGTACAACTTGCTGAGTGTAAGACAACTGTGTGACAATGGTTTCAAAGTAGATTTCTCAAAAAATGGCTGTTTCATCAAAGACTGCAAGACTGGAGAAATCATGGCCAAAGGAATAAGAGACAACAAGGATTTATACCTCATAGATGTGAAGGAAAAGTTGTGCATGCTAAGCAAAATGGATGAAAATACTCTTTGGCATTGCAGGCTTGGACATTTAAATCAAAAGAGCATGAGAAGCCTGGTGAAGTGCAATGCAGTGTTAAACCTCCCTGTACTAAAGAGGGACAACAGCACTTGTGACTCATGCCAAAAAGGGAAATTTGCAAAGCTTTCTCACAAGTCCAAGGAGCATAGAACCTCTAAGCCATTGGAGCTAGTTCACACTGATGTATGTGGACCAATGAAAAGAAAAGGTACAGGTAAAGAGATGTATTTCATTCTTTTTGTGGATGACTTCACTAGGATGATGTGCATCATGCACATGAAGCAAAAGAGTGAAGCCTTCAACTGCTTCAAAAGATTTCAGAAACTGGCAGAAAACCAGCATGGAAGGAAGATCAAAGTTTTGAGATCAGATAATGGAGGAGAGTTTACCTCACAGGAATTTGAAGAATACGTGGAGGAAATGGGAATCAAACATCAAGTCTCAAGTCCTCACACTCCCCAGCAAAATGGAGTTGTAGAGAGGAAAAATAGAAGTGTGATTGAGATGGCAAGAACTATGCTGTTGGAGCACAATACTCCAAAGCACTTCTGGAAGGAAGCCACAATGGCAGCTGTGCATGTACAAAATAGAACCATGTTGAGGCCAAACACTGAAAAGACACCATATGAACTTTGGTATGGTCACAAGCCAAATGTGAAGTATTTTAGAGTTTTTGGCAGCAAATGCTTCATCAAGAACAAGGAGCAAAGCCTTGGAAAATTTGAAGAGAGGGCTGATGAGGGCATTTTCCTTGGTTACTCAAATAAGAGCAAGGCTTACAAGGTTTATAACAAGAGGCTGGATAAGATTATGGAAAGCTATGATGTGAAAGTGGTTGAGGAAGTCAAGATGAAAGCCACTGATCCTGAAAATTTTCTGGATCACTTAGATGACTTAGAGAGCCAAGATGAGGCAGACCTGGAGCTGAAATCAGCTACTGAGGAGACTGATGCAGAAGGATCAGAGACAGAAGTTACAGAAGGCCAGGAAAAAGCAAAAAGAAAGTACAACAAGAGAATTGACAAGATGCCTATCATTGGAGACCCCAAAGCTCCAGTAAGAACAAGAAGGCAACTGAAAAGTATGGTTGCAACTGCCCTACTGTCTCAAGTTGAGCCAAGGTCAATAGAGGAAGCCCTGGAGGACCAGTCATGGCTGCAAGCCATGAATGAAGAGCTGGACCAAATTGAGAAAAACCAAACTTGGGAGCTCGTGGATAGGCCAGCAAACAAGAATGTGATAGGCACAAAATGGGTGTTCAGGAACAAGTTGAATGAGGAAGGAAAGGTTGTAAAGAATAAGGCAAGGCTTGTGTGCAAAGGATACTCTCAAATTGAAGGAGTAGATGTGGATGAAACCTTTGCCCCAGTAGCAAGGCTTGAAGCCATAAGAATGTTTTTGGCAGTGGCTTCAGCAAGGAGTTACAAGGTCTTCCAAATGGATGTTAAATCTGCCTTCTTGAATGGAAATCTGGAGGAAGAAGTGTACATTGAGCAACCAGATGGTTTTCTAGTTTGTGAAGATGAAAACAAGGTGTGCAGGCTCAAAAAGGCACTGTATGGATTAAAACAAGCCCCAAGAGCATGGTACTCAAGGCTGGACAGCTACCTGAAGAATCTGAATTTCAGAAAAAGTTGCATAAATAGCAATTTATATGTTCTTGATGGAAAGGGTGGACAGTTAATAGCCATAGTCTATGTTGATGACATAATATTTGGAGGAGATAAGGAGCAGCTGTGCCATGAATTTGCTAGAAAGATGCAAGAAGAGTTTGAAATGTCCATGATAGGAGAGCTCTCATTTTTCCTTGGACTGCAGATTCATCAAAAAGCAACTGGAATTTTTATCTCTCAAACCAAGTATACCAAAGAAGTGCTGAAGAAATTTGGTATGACTGATGCTAAGCCAATGTCTACACCCATGGCAACTAACTGCAAGCTGAGCAAGGATGAAAAAGGAGCTGAAGCTGATCAAAGTCTATACAGAAGCATGATAGGAAGCTTATTGTACTTAACAGCAACAAGGCCTGATATTACCTTTGCTGTCTGCCAAGCTGCTAGATACCAGGCAAATCCAAAGAGTTCTCATATGATTGCACTAAAGAGGGTGCTAAGATATTTGCAAGGGACAGTAGATTATGGTCTGTGGTATGCAAGGAAAGGAAGCTTGGGATTAAGAAGCTTCACTGATGCTGATTGGGCAGGAAATGTTGATGACAGGAGATCCACTTCAGGAGGAGTATTCTTTCTTGGAAATAGATGTGTGAGCTGGTTAAGCAAGAAGCAAGAAAGTATAGCCTTAAGCACTGCTGAAGCTGAGTACATAGCAGCAACCAAGGCATGCACTCAAGCTATATGGATGAGATCTGAACTGCAAAATCTTAAAGAAGAAGTTCTCTTGCCACTGATAATTCTTTGTGACAACAAAAGTGCCATTGATTTGTCAAAGAATTCAGTCCAGCACTCGAGAGCCAAACATATAGAAATCAAGTATCACTTCATAAAGGACAAGGTTGAGAAAGGAGAAATTATGCTAGAGTATGTTCCCACAGCTAAACAAATAGCTGATGTAATGACAAAGCCTCTTCCAGCCGAGGTGTTTGAAACTTTGAGGATGCAAATGGGAGTGCAGTTCTCCTTCTCATGCTGAATCAGTTGAGCATCCCCAAATCCCTTTGAAATTGGTTGTCAAAGGGGGAGAGATAGCCGCAGCAGGCCGGCCAGACGCAGCAGTATTGTCCTTGGGAGAGAAGGACGTTGGAAAAGCTCTATGCAGGGGGAGCTTACTATGTAGAAGAATAAGGTTCAGGGGGAGCTGGTTCAGGGGGAATAAGGTTCAGGGGGAGCTTAGCACTGAGTTGACTGATTGGCTGCAAATGTGGTTGCCAACAATTCCAAAGGGGGAGATTGTTGAGCCATTGGAGCTGCTACAATGAAGCTTTCTTAGCCTTTATTAAAGTCCAATGTTGTGTTGTAATTGTTGCAACCACATTGTGACAAATCTGTGAATTACTAAGGCAATAATGGACTGAGTTCATGAGGATTGTCTGGACAAAATCTCAGCAAGAAGCCGATGAATAAACTGAAGTGCCAAAATGAGAAGGAAGTGTACTGTTGGCACATCAGATCAAAGGCTACACAGATCAGATCAAGTTACGCGCACATCAGATCAAGTTACGCGCACATCAGATCAAAGGCTGCACAGACAAGTTACGCGCACATCAGATCAAAGGCTGCACAGATCAGATCAAGTTACGCGCACATCAGATCAAAGGCTGCACAGATCAGATCAAGTTACGCGCACAGCAGATCAAAGGCTGCACAGACAAGTTACGCGCACATCAGATCAAAGGCCACACAGATCAGATCAAGGGAAGTGAAGATCAGATCAAATGCAGTGCGCATCAGATCAAAGGATGCACACATCAGATCACATGCAGCACAAATCAGATCAAAGGAAGTGAAGATCAGATCAAATGCAGTGCGCATCAGATCAAAGGATACACATATCAGATCACATGCAGCACAAATCAGATCAACGGAAGTAAAGATCAGATCAAATTCTCAAGGGATTGCTCAGCAGCTTAGTTTCACAGAAGCAAGGCAAGTCAGCAACAAAACATATTTGCAGCAGAAGAGAACAACTCAAGGCTGGAGAGCTAGAGCAGACACCTAAGAAGCTGAAGTCAAGGACGGCTAGTGAATCACACCTCAAACGCGCGACTCTAAAAGTCTCCCAAAGATTCAGAAGACGCAGGAGCATCATGTTGAAGTATCTAGCAATCCGGTGAGCGAGCAGAAATACAAAAGAATCAAGAAGTGCCGATCAGAAGAACTGCAGGAGCTACATGGATGGTTCTGAGTTGCTGGACAGAACGTTGTGACATGAAGCTAACATCAGATCAACCGGAGGCTAACATCAGATCAACTGCAAGCTAACATCAGATCAACCGGAGGCTAACATCAGATCAACTGCAAGCTAACATCAGATCAACCGGAGGCTAACATCAGATCAACTGCAAGCTAACATCAGATCAACCGAAGGCTAACATCAGATCAACTGCAAGCTAACATCAGATCAACCGAAGGCTAACATCAGATCAACTGCATGCTAACATCAGATCAACCGAAGCGTGACATCAGATCAAATGCCGGGCACATCAGATCAGCTATAAGCTAAGATCAGATCACTTCTGCTGTTTCAACATATCTAAGACAAGCTACTCGAGAAAGTCTGAAGGAGTACAGTCAACAATATGACATGGCAAGCAAGTTGCAACTTAAAAAGGTTGAAAATGGATTATATGAATCTTGAGCCGCCTTCCGTGTAAGATATGCTGACACACCGCACGTAGGGCACAGTTTTTCTTCTGGGAAAAGAAACGGGCAGATGAGTAGGTGTGGTAGGCACAACAACTGCAGAATGCAGGATAAACCACATTGGGAGGAAAAACCCAAAGAGAGAGAAGGCACGAAAAGAAAGAAAAAGAGAGAGAGAGGAGCAGCAGCCAAGGTGAGTGCTGAACAGAACGAAACCGAGAAAAGGGAGGAGAAAAAGAGTGAGAGCAGAAAAAGATGATATGAGAAACACAAGAGAGAAAGAAACAGTCTGCTGCACAAGGAGAAGCTGAAGCGCTGGAGAGGCAGAAGTCAAGGAGAAGAAGAAGCTGAGGAGGAGCAGAATCGGGAGAACTGACCCTGAGATTGCAGCTTCAGGTGGTAAGCCTAGAACACTATCAAACGTCTTTCATTAAGTGATTTTGAAAGATATTTGTGTAGAAAAGGCAGCACAACAGAGATTTACATGTTATTGTTTTAGTTGATGAACTTGTAGAGGTAGTGAACCTCAATGTGTTGAGCAGTGAGCTCTTGTTTATGTTGCTTATGGTCAGTGAGGCCAGAGCTGAATGATTCTGTGATAGTGAAGATTGACAGGAGTGAATCTGTCCGTGGATGTAGATCATTTGATCGAACCACGTAAAAATCCCCCTTGCACATTTACTGCTTTGAGTGTGTCTTGACTGGTGTGGTATTATCAAACTGTAAGCTTGAACAGGAGTGTCATGGTTGTGTAAGTAAACCCTCCTTGAGTGATTGAATTGATCTGATGTCTTCCTTGGTTGATCTGATGTCTTCCTTGGTTGATCTGATCTGCCAACAGTCCATCTAAGCCAAAACGTGAGTTCAACAATAAGCTCTAACTGAGCTAACATTTGAGAGGGAATCCTTTAGTTGAAAGAAAAATTGATAGAGTGTTGATTCACCCCCCCCTCTCAACACTTGACACGATCCAACAAAGCGATCATGAACATTTCTTAGAGTTGTATGGCCATTTTATTTGAGTTCCATTGTAACAACTCTTAGATAAGAGATAATGAATATTTCTAAGACTGGTGTGGGCGTTTCACTTGTTTTATCTTATCACAACTCTTAGATAAAAGATCATGAACATTTCTAAGTGTTGTATGGGTAATTTTGTGTGTTTTATCTTATTACAACTCTTTGAAAAAAGATAATGAAAATTTCTGAGATTTGTCTGGCTGTTTTATTTGTTTGATATTATCAAAAATCTTAGGTAAAAGATAATGAACATTCATAAAGGTAGTTGGGCCATTTTGTTTGTTTTATCTTATTACAACTCTTAGACAAGAGATAATGAAAAGTCCTAAGAGTTGTATGCAATGTTATTTGTTTTATCTTATTACAACTCTTAGATAAGAGATAATAAACATATCTAAGAATTGTATGGCTATTTTATTTGTTTGACCTTATCACAACTCTTAAATAAGTAATCAAGAACATTTCTAAGAGTAGTATGTCTATTTTATTTGACTTCCATTATTACAACTCTTAGATAAGTGATAATGACTATTTCTACGACTGGTGTGGCTGTTTTACTTGTTTTATCTTATTACAACTCTTAAATAAGAGATCATGAACATTTCTAAGTGTTGTATGGGCAATTTTGTTTGTTTTATATAATTTCAACTCTTTGAAAAGAGATAACGAACATTTCTAAGAGTTGTATGGCTGTTTAATTTGTTTGATCTTATCACAACTATTAGGGAAAAGATAATGAACATTTATACGAGTTGTATGACCATTTTGTTTGTTTTATCTTATTACAACTCTTAGACATGAGATAATGAACAGTTCTAAGAGTTGTATGCAAATTTATTTGTTTTATCTTATTACAACTCTTAGATAATAGATAATAAACAATTCTAAGAATCGTATTGCTATTTTATTTGTTTGATCTTATTACAACTCTTAGATAAGTGATCATGAACATTTCTTAGATTTGTATGGCCATTTTATTTGAGTTCCATTATTACAACTCTTAGATAAGAGATAATGAATATTTCTAAGACTGGTGTGGCCGTTTCACTTGTTTTATCTTATTACAACTCTTAGAAAAGAGATAATGAATATTTTTAAGTGTTGTATGGGTAATTTTGTTTGTCTTATCTTATTACAACTCTTTGAAAAGAGATAATGAATATTTCTAAGAGTTGTATGGCTGTTTTATTTGTTTGATCTTATCAGAACTCTTAGGCAAAAGATAATGAACATTTACAAAGGTAGTAAGGCCATTTTGTTTGTTTTATCTTATTACAACTCTTAGACAAGAGATAATGAACAGTTCTAAGAGTTGTGTACAAATTTATTTGTTTGATCTTATTACAAATCTTAGATAACACATAATAAACATTTCTAAGAATTGTATTGCTATTTTATTTGTATGATCTTATCACAACTGTTAGATAAGTGATCATGAACATTTTCAAGAGTTGTATGGCCATTTTATTTGAGTTCCATTATTACAACTCTTAGATAAATGATAATGAATATTTCTAAGAGTGGTGTGGCCGTTTTACTTGGTTTATCTTGTCACAACTGTTAGATAAGAGATCATGAACATTTCTAAGTGTTGTATGGGCAATTTTATTTATTTTCTCTTATTACAACTCTTTAAGAAGAGATATCGAACATTTCTAAGAGTTGTATGGCTATTTTATTTGTTTGATCTTATCACAAATCTTAGGTAAAAGATAATGAACATTTATATAGTTAGTAAGGCCATTTTGTTTGTTTTATCTTATTACAACTCTTAGACAAGAGATAATGAACAGTTCTAAGAGTTGTATGCAAATTTATTTGTTTTATCTTATTACAACTCTTAGATAAGAGATAATAAACATTTCTAAGAATTTTATTGCTATTTTATTTGTTTGATCTTATCACAACTCTTAGATAAGCGATCATGAACATTTCTTAGAGTTGTGTGGCCATTTTATTTGAGTTCCATTATTACAACTCTTAGATAAGAGATTATGAATATTTCTAAGACTGGTGTGGCCGTTTTACTTGTTTTATCTTGTCACAACTCTTAGATAAGAGATCATGAACATTTCTAAGTGTTGTATGGGCAATTTTGTTTGTTTTATCTTATTACAACTCTTTAAAAAGAGATATCGAACATTTCTAAGAGTTGTATGGCTGTTTTATTTGTTTGATCTTATCACAAATCTTAGGTAAAAGATAATGAACATTTATAAAGTTAGTAAGGCCATTTTGTTTGTTTTATCTTATTACAACTCTTATACAATAGATAATGAACAGTTCTAAGAGTTGTATGCAAATTTATTACAACTCTTAGATAAGAGATAATAAACATTTCTAAGAATTTTATTGCTATTTTATTTATTTGATCTTATCACAACTCTTAGATAAGCGATCATGAACATTTCTTAGAGTTGTATGGCCATTTTATTTGAGTTCCATTGTAACAACTCTTAGATAAGAGATAATGAATATTTCTAAGACTGGTGTGGGCGTTTCACTTGTTTTATCTTATCACAACTCTTAGATAAAAGATCATGAACATTTCTAAGTGTTGTATGGGTAATTTTGTGTGTTTTATCTTATTACAACTCTTTGAAAAAAGATAATGAAAATTTCTGAGATTTGTCTGGCTGTTTTATTTGTTTGATATTATCAAAAATCTTAGGTAAAAGATAATGAACATTCATAAAGGTAGTTGGGCCATTTTGTTTGTTTTATCTTATTACAACTCTTAGACAAGAGATAATGAAAAGTCCTAAGAGTTGTATGCAATGTTATTTGTTTTATCTTATTACAACTCTTAGATAAGAGATAATAAACATATCTAAGAATTGTATGGCTATTTTATTTGTTTGACCTTATCACAACTCTTAAATAAGTAATCAAGAACATTTCTAAGAGTAGTATGTCTATTTTATTTGACTTCCATTATTACAACTCTTAGATAAGTGATAATGACTATTTCTACGACTGGTGTGGCTGTTTTACTTGTTTTATCTTATTACAACTCTTAAATAAGAGATCATGAACATTTCTAAGTGTTGTATGGGCAATTTTGTTTGTTTTATATAATTTCAACTCTTTGAAAAGAGATAACGAACATTTCTAAGAGTTGTATGGCTGTTTAATTTGTTTGATCTTATCACAACTATTAGGGAAAAGATAATGAACATTTATACGAGTTGTATGACCATTTTGTTTGTTTTATCTTATTACAACTCTTAGACATGAGATAATGAACAGTTCTAAGAGTTGTATGCAAATTTATTTGTTTTATCTTATTACAACTCTTAGATAATAGATAATAAACAATTCTAAGAATCGTATTGCTATTTTATTTGTTTGATCTTATTACAACTCTTAGATAAGTGATCATGAACATTTCTTAGATTTGTATGGCCATTTTATTTGAGTTCCATTATTACAACTCTTAGATAAGAGATAATGAATATTTCTAAGACTGGTGTGGCCGTTTCACTTGTTTTATCTTATTACAACTCTTAGAAAAGAGATAATGAATATTTTTAAGTGTTGTATGGGTAATTTTGTTTGTCTTATCTTATTACAACTCTTTGAAAAGAGATAATGAATATTTCTAAGAGTTGTATGGCTGTTTTATTTGTTTGATCTTATCAGAACTCTTAGGCAAAAGATAATGAACATTTACAAAGGTAGTAAGGCCATTTTGTTTGTTTTATCTTATTACAACTCTTAGACAAGAGATAATGAACAGTTCTAAGAGTTGTGTACAAATTTATTTGTTTGATCTTATTACAAATCTTAGATAACACATAATAAACATTTCTAAGAATTGTATTGCTATTTTATTTGTATGATCTTATCACAACTGTTAGATAAGTGATCATGAACATTTTCAAGAGTTGTATGGCCATTTTATTTGAGTTCCATTATTACAACTCTTAGATAAATGATAATGAATATTTCTAAGAGTGGTGTGGCCGTTTTACTTGGTTTATCTTGTCACAACTGTTAGATAAGAGATCATGAACATTTCTAAGTGTTGTATGGGCAATTTTATTTATTTTCTCTTATTACAACTCTTTAAGAAGAGATATCGAACATTTCTAAGAGTTGTATGGCTATTTTATTTGTTTGATCTTATCACAAATCTTAGGTAAAAGATAATGAACATTTATATAGTTAGTAAGGCCATTTTGTTTGTTTTATCTTATTACAACTCTTAGACAAGAGATAATGAACAGTTCTAAGAGTTGTATGCAAATTTATTTGTTTTATCTTATTACAACTCTTAGAGAAGAGATAATAAACATTTCTAAGAATTTTATTGCTATTTTATTTGTTTGATCTTATCACAACTCTTAGATAAGCGATCATGAACATTTCTTAGAGTTGTGTGGCCATTTTATTTGAGTTCCATTATTACAACTCTTAGATAAGAGATTATGAATATTTCTAAGACTGGTGTGGCCGTTTTACTTGTTTTATCTTGTCACAACTCTTAGATAAGAGATCATGAACATTTCTAAGTGTTGTATGGGCAATTTTGTTTGTTTTATCTTATTACAACTCTTTAAAAAGAGATATCGAACATTTCTAAGAGTTGTATGGCTGTTTTATTTGTTTGATCTTATCACAAATCTTAGGTAAAAGATAATGAACATTTATAAAGTTAGTAAGGCCATTTTGTTTGTTTTATCTTATTACAACTCTTATACATGAGATAATGAACAGTTCTAAGAGTTGTATGCAAATTTATTACAACTCTTAGATAAGAGATAATAAACATTTCTAAGAATTTTATTGCTATTTTATTTGTTTGATCTTATCACAACTCTTAGATAAGCGATCATGAACATTTTTTAGAGTTGTATGGCCATTTTATTTGAGTTCCATTGTAACAACTCTTAGATAAGAGATAATGAATATTTCTAAGACTGGTGTGGGCGTTTCACTTGTTTTATCTTATCACAACTCTTAGATAAAAGATCATGAACATTTCTAAGTGTTGTATGGGTAATTTTGTGTGTTTTATCTTATTACAACTCTTTGAAAAAAGATAATGAAAATTTCTGAGATTTGTCTGGCTGTTTTATTTGTTTGATATTATCAAAAATCTTAGGTAAAAGATAATGAACATTCATAAAGGTAGTTGGGCCATTTTGTTTGTTTTATCTTATTACAACTCTTAGACAAGAGATAATGAAAAGTCCTAAGAGTTGTATGCAATTTTATTTGTTTTATCTTATTACAACTCTTAGATAAGAGATAATAAACATTTCTAAGAATTGCATGGCTATTTTATTTGTTTGACCTTATCACAACTCTTAAATAAGTAATCAAGAACATTTCTAAGAGTAGTATGTCTATTTTATTTGACTTCCATTATTACAACTCTTAGATAAGTGATAATGACTATTTCTACGACTGGTGTGGCTGTTTTACTTGTTTTATCTTATTACAACTCTTAAATAAGAGATCATGAACATTTCTAAGTGTTGTATGGGCAATTTTGTTTGTTTTATATAATTTCAACTCTTTGAAAAGAGATAACGAACATTTCTAAGAGTTGTATGGCTGTTTAATTTGTTTGATCTTATCACAACTATTAGGGAAAAGATAATGAACATTTATACGAGTTGTATGACCATTTTGTTTGTTTTATCTTATTACAACTCTTAGACATGAGATAATGAACAGTTCTAAGAGTTGTATGCAAATTTATTTGTTTTATCTTATTACAACTCTTAGATAATAGATAATAAACAATTCTAAGAATCGTATTGCTATTTTATTTGTTTGATCTTATTACAACTCTTAGATAAGTGATCATGAACATTTCTTAGATTTGTATGGCCATTTTATTTGAGTTCCATTATTACAACTCTTAGATAAGAGATAATGAATATTTCTAAGACTGGTGTGGCCGTTTCACTTGTTTTATCTTATTACAACTCTTAGAAAAGAGATAATGAATATTTTTAAGTGTTGTATGGGTAATTTTGTTTGTCTTATCTTATTACAACTCTTTGAAAAGAGATAATGAATATTTCTAAGAGTTGTATGGCTGTTTTATTTGTTTGATCTTATCAGAACTCTTAGGCAAAAGATAATGAACATTTACAAAGGTAGTAAGGCCATTTTGTTTGTTTTATCTTATTACAACTCTTAGACAAGAGATAATGAACAGTTCTAAGAGTTGTGTACAAATTTATTTGTTTGATCTTATTACAAATCTTAGATAACACATAATAAACATTTCTAAGAATTGTATTGCTATTTTATTTGTATGATCTTATCACAACTGTTAGATAAGTGATCATGAACATTTTCAAGAGTTGTATGGCCATTTTATTTGAGTTCCATTATTACAACTCTTAGATAAATGATAATGAATATTTCTAAGAGTGGTGTGGCCGTTTTACTTGGTTTATCTTGTCACAACTGTTAGATAAGAGATCATGAACATTTCTAAGTGTTGTATGGGCAATTTTATTTATTTTCTCTTATTACAACTCTTTAAGAAGAGATATCGAACATTTCTAAGAGTTGTATGGCTATTTTATTTGTTTGATCTTATCACAAATCTTAGGTAAAAGATAATGAACATTTATATAGTTAGTAAGGCCATTTTGTTTGTTTTATCTTATTACAACTCTTAGACAAGAGATAATGAACAGTTCTAAGAGTTGTATGCAAATTTATTTGTTTTATCTTATTACAACTCTTAGATAAGAGATAATAAACATTTCTAAGAATTTTATTGCTATTTTATTTGTTTGATCTTATCACAACTCTTAGATAAGCGATCATGAACATTTCTTAGAGTTGTGTGGCCATTTTATTTGAGTTCCATTATTACAACTCTTAGATAAGAGATTATGAATATTTCTAAGACTGGTGTGGCCTTTTTACTTGTTTTATCTTGTCACAACTCTTAGATAAGAGATCATGAACATTTCTAAGTGTTGTATGGGCAATTTTGTTTGTTTTATCTTATTACAACTCTTTAAAAAGAGATATCGAACATTTCTAAGAGTTGTATGGCTGTTTTATTTGTTTGATCTTATCACAAATCTTAGGTAAAAGATAATGAACATTTATAAAGTTAGTAAGGCCATTTTGTTTGTTTTATCTTATTACAACTCTTATACAATAGATAATGAACAGTTCTAAGAGTTGTATGCAAATTTATTACAACTCTTAGATAAGAGATAATAAACATTTCTAAGAATTTTATTGCTATTTTATTTGTTTGATCTTATCACAACTCTTAGATAAGCGATCATGAACATTTCTTAGAGTTGTATGGCCATTTTATTTGAGTTCCATTGTAACAACTCTTAGATAAGAGATAATGAATATTTCTAAGACTGGTGTGGGCGTTTCACTTGTTTTATCTTATCACAACTCTTAGATAAAAGATCATGAAAATTTCTAAGTGTTGTATGGGTAATTTTGTGTGTTTTATCTTATTACAACTCTTTGAAAAAAGATAATGAAAATTTCTGAGATTTGTCTGGCTGTTTTATTTGTTTGATATTATCAAAAATCTTAGGTAAAGATAATGAACATTCATAAAGGTAGTTGGGCGATTTTGTTTGTTTTATCTTATTACAACTCTTAGACAAGAGATAATGAAAAGTCCTAAGAGTTGTATGCAATTTTATTTGTTTTATCTTATTACAACTCTTAGATAAGAGATAATAAACATATCTAAGAATTGTATGGCTATTTTATTTGTTTGACCTTATCACAACTCTTAAATAAGTAATCAAGAACATTTCTAAGAGTAGTATGTCTATTTTATTTGACTTCCATTATTACAACTCTTAGATAAGTGATAATGACTATTTCTACGACTGGTGTGGCTGTTTTACTTGTTTTATCTTATTACAACTCTTAAATAAGAGATCATGAACATTTCTAAGTGTTGTATGGGCAATTTTGTTTGTTTTATATAATTTCAACTCTTTGAAAAGAGATAACGAACATTTCTAAGAGTTGTATGGCTGTTTAATTTGTTTGATCTTATCACAACTATTAGGGAAAAGATAATGAACATTTATACGAGTTGTATGACCATTTTGTTTGTTTTATCTTATTACAACTCTTAGACATGAGATAATGAACAGTTCTAAGAGTTGTATGCAAATTTATTTGTTTTATCTTATTACAACTCTTAGATAATAGATAATAAACAATTCTAAGAATCGTATTGCTATTTTATTTGTTTGATCTTATTACAACTCTTAGATAAGTGATCATGAACATTTCTTAGATTTGTATGGCCATTTTATTTGAGTTCCATTATTACAACTCTTAGATAAGAGATAATGAATATTTCTAAAACTGGTGTGGCCGTTTCACTTGTTTTATCTTATTACAACTCTTAGAAAAGAGATAATGAATATTTTTAAGTGTTGTATGGGTAATTTTGTTTGTCTTATCTTATTACAACTCTTTGAAAAGAGATAATGAATATTTCTAAGAGTTGTATGGCTGTTTTATTTGTTTGATCTTATCAGAACTCTTAGGCAAAAGATAATGAACATTTACAAAGGTAGTAAGGCCATTTTGTTTGTTTTATCTTATTACAACTCTTAGACAAGAGATAATGAACAGTTCTAAGAGTTGTGTACAAATTTATTTGTTTGATCTTATTACAAATCTTAGATAACACATAATAAACATTTCTAAGAATTGTATTGCTATTTTATTTGTATGATCTTATCACAACTGTTAGATAAGTGATCATGAACATTTTCAAGAGTTGTATGGCCATTTTATTTGAGTTCCATTATTACAACTCTTAGATAAATGATAATGAATATTTCTAAGAGTGGTGTGGCCGTTTTACTTGGTTTATCTTGTCACAACTGTTAGATAAGAGATCATGAACATTTCTAAGTGTTGTATGGGCAATTTTATTTATTTTCTCTTATTACAACTCTTTAAGAAGAGATATCGAACATTTCTAAGAGTTGTATGGCTATTTTATTTGTTTGATCTTATCACAAATCTTAGGTAAAAGATAATGAACATTTATATAGTTAGTAAGGCCATTTTGTTTGTTTTATCTTATTACAACTCTTAGACAAGAGATAATGAACAGTTCTAAGAGTTGTATGCAAATTTATTTGTTTTATCTTATTACAACTCTTAGATAAGAGATAATAAACATTTCTAAGAATTTTATCGCTATTTTATTTGTTTGATCTTATCACAACTCTTAGATAAGCGATCATGAACATTTCTTAGAGTTGTGTGGCCATTTTATTTGAGTTCCATTATTACAACTCTTAGATAAGAGATTATGAATATTTCTAAGACTGGTGTGGCCGTTTTACTTGTTTTATCTTGTCACAACTCTTAGATAAGAGATCATGAACATTTCTAAGTGTTGTATGGGCAATTTTGTTTGTTTTATCTTATTACAACTCTTTAAAAAGAGATATCGAACATTTCTAAGAGTTGTATGGCTGTTTTATTTGTTTGATCTTATCACAAATCTTAGGTAAAAGATAATGAACATTTATAAAGTTAGTAAGGCCATTTTGTTTGTTTTATCTTATTACAACTCTTATACAATAGATAATGAACAGTTCTAAGAGTTGTATGCAAATTTATTACAACTCTTAGATAAGAGATAATAAACATTTCTAAGAATTTTATTGCTATTTTATTTGTTTGATCTTATCACAACTCTTAGATAAGCGATCATGAACATTTTTTAGAGTTGTATGGCCATTTTATTTGAGTTCCATTGTAACAACTCTTAGATAAGAGATAATGAATATTTCTAAGACTGGTGTGGGCGTTTCACTTGTTTTATCTTATCACAACTCTTAGATAAAAGATCATGAACATTTCTAAGTGTTGTATGGGTAATTTTGTGTGTTTTATCTTATTACAACTCTTTGAAAAAAGATAATGAAAATTTCTGAGATTTGTCTGGCTGTTTTATTTGTTTGATATTATCAAAAATCTTAGGTAAAAGATAATGAACATTCATAAAGGTAGTTGGGCCATTTTGTTTGTTTTATCTTATTACAACTCTTAGACAAGAGATAATGAAAAGTCCTAAGAGTTGTATGCAATTTTATTTGTTTTATCTTATTACAACTCTTAGATAAGAGATAATAAACATTTCTAAGAATTGCATGGCTATTTTATTTGTTTGACCTTATCACAACTCTTAAATAAGTAATCAAGAACATTTCTAAGAGTAGTATGTCTATTTTATTTGACTTCCATTATTACAACTCTTAGAACAGTGATAATGACTATTTCTACGACTGGTGTGGCTGTTTTACTTGTTTTATCTTATTACAACTCTTAAATAAGAGATCATGAACATTTCTAAGTGTTGTATGGGCAATTTTGTTTGTTTTATATAATTTCAACTCTTTGAAAAGAGATAACGAACATTTCTAAGAGTTGTATGGCTGTTTAATTTGTTTGATCTTATCACAACTATTAGGGAAAAGATAATGAACATTTATACGAGTTGTATGACCATTTTGTTTGTTTTATCTTATTACAACTCTTAGACATGAGATAATGAACAGTTCTAAGAGTTGTATGCAAATTTATTTGTTTTATCTTATTACAACTCTTAGATAATAGATAATAAACAATTCTAAGAATCGTATTGCTATTTTATTTGTTTGATCTTATTACAACTCTTAGATAAGTGATCATGAACATTTCTTAGATTTGTATGGCCATTTTATTTGAGTTCCATTATAACAACTCTTAGATAAGAGATAATGAATATTTCTAAGACTGGTGTGGCCGTTTCACTTGTTTTTTCTTATTACAACTCTTAGAAAAGAGATAATGAATATTTTTAAGTGTTGTATGGGTAATTTTGTTTGTCTTATCTTATTACAACTCTTTGAAAAGAGATAATGAATATTTCTAAGAGTTGTATGGCTGTTTTATTTGTTTGATCTTATCAGAACTCTTAGGCAAAAGATAATGAACATTTACAAAGGTAGTAAGGCCATTTTGTTTGTTTTATCTTATTACAACTCTTAGACAAGAGATAATGAACAGTTCTAAGAGTTGTGTACAAATTTATTTGTTTGATCTTATTACAAATCTTAGATAACACATAATAAACATTTCTAAGAATTGTATTGCTATTTTATTTGTATGATCTTATCACAACTGTTGGATAAGTGATCATGAACATTTTCAAGAGTTGTATGGCCATTTTATTTGAGTTCCATTTTTACAACTCTTAGATAAATGATAATGAATATTTCTAAGAGTGGTGTGGCCGTTTTACTTGGTTTATCTTGTCACAACTGTTAGATAAGAGATCATGAACATTTCTAAGTGTTGTATGGGCAATTTTATTTATTTTCTCTTATTACAACTCTTTAAGAAGAGATATCGAACATTTCTAAGAGTTGTATGGCTATTTTATTTGTTTGATCTTATCACAAATCTTAGGTAAAAGATAATGAACATTTATATAGTTAGTAAGGCCATTTTGTTTGTTTTATCTTATTACAACCCTTAGACAAGAGATAATGAACAGTTCTAAGAGTTGTATGCAAATTTATTTGTTTTATCTTATTACAACTCTTAGATAAGAGATAATAAACATTTCTAAGAATTTTATTGCTATTTTATTTGTTTGATCTTATCACAACTCTTAGATAAGCGATCATGAACATTTCTTAGAGTTGTGTGGCCATTTTATTTGAGTTCCATTATTACAACTCTTAGATAAGAGATTATGAATATTTCTAAGACTGGTGTGGCCGTTTTACTTGTTTTATCTTGTCACAACTCTTAGATAAGAGATCATGAACATTTCTAAGTGTTGTATGGGCAATTTTGTTTGTTTTATCTTATTACAACTCTTTAAAAAGAGATATCGAACATTTCTAAGAGTTGTATGGCTGTTTTATTTGTTTGATCTTATCACAAATCTTAGGTAAAAGATAATGAACATTTATAAAGTTAGTAAGGCCATTTTGTTTGTTTTATCTTATTACAACTCTTATACAATAGATAATGAACAGTTCTAAGAGTTGTATGCAAATTTATTACAACTCTTAGATAAGAGATAATAAACATTTCTAAGAATTTTATTGCTATTTTATTTGTTTGATCTTATCACAACTCTTAGATAAGCGATCATGAACATTTCTTAGAGTTGTATGGCAATTTTATTTGAGTTCCATTGTAACAACTCTTAAATAAGAGATAATGAATATTTCTAAGACTGGTGTGGGCGTTTCACTTGTTTTATCTTATCACAACTCTTAGATAAAAGATCATGAACATTTCTAAGTGTTGTATGGGTAATTTTGTGTGTTTTATCTTATTACAACTCTTTGAAAAAAGATAATGAAAATTTCTGAGATTTGTCTGGCTGTTTTATTTGTTTGATATTATCAAAAATCTTAGGTAAAAGATAATGAACATTCATAAAGGTAGTTGGGCGATTTTGTTTGTTTTATCTTATTACAACTCTTAGACAAGAGATAATGAAAAGTCCTAAGAGTTGTATGCAATTTTATTTGTTTTATCTTATTACAACTCTTAGATAAGAGATAATAAACATATCTAAGAATTGTATGGCTATTTTATTTGTTTGACCTTATCACAACTCTTAAATAAGTAATCAAGAACATTTCTAAGAGTAGTATGTCTATTTTATTTGACTTCCATTATTACAACTCTTAGATAAGTGATAATGACTATTTCTACGACTGGTGTGGCTGTTTTACTTGTTTTATCTTATTACAACTCTTAAATAAGAGATCATGAACATTTCTAAGTGTTGTATGGGCAATTTTGTTTGTTTTATATAATTTCAACTCTTTGAAAAGAGATAACGAACATTTCTAAGAGTTGTATGGCTGTTTAATTTGTTTGATCTTATCACAACTATTAGGGAAAAGATAATGAACATTTATACGAGTTGTATGACCATTTTGTTTGTTTTATCTTATTACAACTCTTAGACATGAGATAATGAACAGTTCTAAGAGTTGTATGCAAATTTATTTGTTTTATCTTATTACAACTCTTAGATAATAGATAATAAACAATTCTAAGAATCATATTGCTATTTTATTTGTTTGATCTTATTACAACTCTTAGATAAGTGATCATGAACATTTCTTAGATTTGTATGGCCATTTTATTTGAGTTCCATTATTACAACTCTTAGATAAGAGATAATGAATATTTCTAAGACTGGTGTGGCCGTTTCACTTGTTTTATCTTATTACAACTCTTGGAAAAAAGATAATGAATATTTTTAAGTGTTGTATGGGTAATTTTGTTTGTCTTATCTTATTACAACTCTTTGAAAAGAGATAATGAATATTTCTAAGAGTTGTATGGTTGTTTTATTTGTTTGATCTTATCAGAACTCTTAGGCAAAAGATAATGAACATTTACAAAGGTAGTAAGGCCATTTTGTTTGTTTTATCTTATTACAACTCTTAGACAAGAGATAATGAACAGTTCTAAGAGTTGTGTACAAATTTATTTGTTTGATCTTATTACAAATCTTAGATAACACATAATAAACATTTCTAAGAATTGTATTGCTATTTTATTTGTATGATCTTATCACAATTGTTAGATAAGTGATCATGAACATTTTCAAGAGTTGTATGGCCATTTTATTTGAGTTCCATTATTACAACTCTTAGATAAATGATAATGAATATTTCTAAGAGTGGTGTGGCCGTTTTACTTGGTTTATCTTGTCACAACTGTTAGATAAGAGATCATGAACATTTCTAAGTGTTGTATGGGCAATTTTATTTATTTTCTCTTATTACAACTCTTTAAGAAGAGATATCGAACATTTCTAAGAGTTGTATGGCTATTTTATTTGTTTGATCTTATCACAAATCTTAGGTAAAAGATAATGAACATTTATATAGTTAGTAAGGCCATTTTGTTTGTTTTATCTTATTACAACTCTTAGACAAGAGATAATGAACAGTTCTAAGAGTTGTATGCAAATTTATTTGTTTTATCTTATTACAACTCTTAGATAAGAGATAATAAACATTTCTAAGAATTTTATTGCTATTTTATTTGTTTGATCTTATCACAACTCTTAGATAAGCGATCATGAACATTTCTTAGAGTTGTGTGGCCATTTTATTTGAGTTCCATTATTACAACTCTTAGATAAGAGATTATGAATATTTCTAAGACTGGTGTGGCCGTTTTACTTGTTTTATCTTATTACAACTCTTAGATAATAGATCATGAACATTTCTAAGTGTTGTATGGGCAATTTTGTTTATTTTATCTGATTACAACTCTTTAAAAAGAGATATCGAACATTTCTAAGAGTTGTATGGCTATTTCATTTGTTTGATCTTATCACAAATCTTAGGTAAAAGATAATGAACATTTATAAAGTTAGTACGGCCATTTTGTATGTTTTATCTTATTACAACTCTTAGACAAGAGATAATGAACAGTTCTAAGAGTTGTATGCAAATTAATTTGTTTTATCTTATTACAACTCTTAGATAAGAGATAATAAACATTTCTAAGAATTTTATTGCTATTTTATTTGTTTGATCTTATCACAACTCTTAGATAAGCGATCATGAACATTTCTTAGAGTTGTATGGCCATTTTATTTGAGTTCTATTATTACAACTCTTAGACAAGAGATAATGAATATTTTTAAGTGTTGTATGGGCAATTTTGTTTGTCTTATCTTATTACAACTCTTTTAAAAGAGATAATGAACATTTCTAAGAGTTGTATGGCTGTTTTATTTGTTTGATCTTATCAGAACTCTTAGGTAAAAGATAATGAACATTTACAAAGGTAGTAAGGCCATTTTATTTGTTTTATCTTATTACAACTCTTAGATAAGAGATAATAAACATTTCTAAGAATTGTATGGCTATTTTATTTGTTTGACCTTATCACAACTCTTAAATAAATAATCATGAACATTTCTAAGAGTAGTATGTCTATTTTATTTGACTTCCATTATTACAACTCTTAGATAAGTGATAATGACTATTTCTACGACTGGTGTGGCTGTTTTACTTGTTTTATCTTATTACAACTCTTAAATAAGAGATCATGAACATTTCTAAGTGTTGTATGGGCAATTTTGTTTGTTTTATTTAATTTCAACTCTTTGAAAAGAGATAACGAACATTTCTTAGAGATGTATGGCTGTTTAATTTGTTTGATCTTATCACAACTTTTAGGGAAAAGATAATGAACATTTATAAGAGTTGTATGGTCATTTTGTTTGTTTTATCTTGTTACAACTCTTAGACAAGAGATAATGAATCTTTTTAAGTGTTGTATGGGCAATTTTGTTTCTCTTATCTTATTATAACTCTTTAAAAAGAGATACTGAACATTTCTAACAGTTGTATGGATGTTTTATTTGTTTGATCTTATCAGAACTCTTAGGTCAAAGATAAAGAACTTTACAAAGGTAGTAAGGCCATTTTGTTTGTTTTATCTTATTACAACCCTTAGACAAGAGATAATGAACAGTTCTAAGAGTTGTATGCAATTTTAATTGTTTTATCTTATGACAACTCTTAGATAAGAGATATTAAACATTTTTAAGAATTGTATTGCTATTTTATTTATTTGATCTTATCACAACTCTTAGATAAGTGATCATGAACATTTCTAAGAGTTGTATGGGCATTTGATTTGAGTTCCATTATTACAACTCTTATATAAAAGATAATGAATATTTCTAAGAGTGGTGTGGCCGTTTTACTTGTTTTATCTTGTCACAACTCTTAGATAAGAGATCATGAACATTTCTAAGTGTTGTATGGGCAATTTTGTTTATTTTCTCTTATTACAACTCTTTAAGAAGAGATATCGAACATTTCTAAGAGTTGTATGGCTATTTTATTTGTTTGATCTTATCACAAATCTTAGGAAAAAGATAATGAACATTTATAAAGTTAGTAAGGCCATTTTGTTTGTTTTATCTTATTACAACTCTTAGACAAGAGATAATGAACAGTTCTAAGAGTTGTATGCAAATTTATTTGTTTTATCTTATTACAACTCTTAGATAAGAGATAATAAACATTTCTAAGAATTTTATTGCTATTTTATTTGCTTGATCTTATCACAACTCTTAGATAAGCGATCATGAACATTTCTTAGTGTTGTGTGGCCATTTTATTTGAGTTCCATTATTACAACTCTTAGATAAGAGATTATGAATATTTCTAAGACTGGTGTGGCCGTTTTACTTGTTTTATCTTATTACAACTCTTAGATAATAGATCATGAACATTTCTAAGTGTTGTATGGGCAATTTTGTTTATTTTATCTTATTACAACTCTTTAAAAAGAGATATCGAATATTTCTAAGAGTTGTATGGCTATTCTATTTGTTTGATCTTATCACAAATCTTAGGTAAAAGATAATGAACATTTATAAAGTTAGTACGGCCATTTTGTATGTTTTATCTTATTACAACTCTTAGACAAGAGATAATGAAGAGTTCTAAGAGTTGTATGCAAATTAATTTGTTTTATCTTATTACAACTCTTAGATAAGAGATAATAAACATTTCTAAGAATTTTATTGCTATTTTATTTGTTTGATATTATCACAACTCTTAGATAAGCGATCATGAACATTTCTTAGAGTTGTACGGCCATTTTATTTGAGTTCTATTATTACAACTCTTAGATAAGAGATAATGAATATTTCTAAGACTGGTGTGGCCGTTTTACTTGTTTTATCTTATTACAACTCTTTGAAAAAAGATAATGAAAATTTCTGAGAGTTGTATGGCTGTTTAATTTAATTGATCTTATCACAACTATTAGGGAAAAGATAATGAACATTTATAAGAGTTTTATGACCATTTTGTTTGTTTTATCTTATTACAACTCTTAGACAAGAGATAATGAATATTTTTAAGTGTTGTATGGGCAATTTTGTTTGTCTTATCTTATTACAACTCTTTTAAAAGAGATAATGAACATTTCTAAGAGTTGTATGGCTGTTTTATTTGTTTGATCTTATCAGAACTCTTAGGTAAAAGATAATGAACATTTACAAAGGTAGTAAGGCCATTTTGTTTGTTTTATCTTATTACAACTCTTAGACAAGAGATAATGAACAGTTCTAAGAGTTGTATGCAAATTTATTTGTTTTATCTTATTACAAATCTTAGATAAGAGATAATAAACATTTCTAAGAATTGTATTGTTATTTTATTTGTTTGATCTTATCACAACTCTTAGATAAGTGATCATGAACACTTTTAAGAGTTGTATGGCCATTTTATTTGAGTTCCATTATTACAACTCTTAGATAAGAGATAATGAATATTTCTAAGACTGGTGTGGCCGTTTCACTTGTTTTATCTTATCACAACTCTTAGATAAAAGATCATGAATATTTGTAAGTGTTGTATGGAAATTTTGTTTGTTTTATCTTATTGCAACTCTTTGAAAAGATATAATGAACATTTCTAACAGTTGTATGGTTGTTTTATTTGTTTGATCTTATCAAAACTCTTAGGTAAAAGATAATGAACATTTATAAAGGTAGTAAGGCAATTTTGTTTGTTTTATCTTATTACAACTCTTGGACAAGAGATAATGAACAGTTCTAAGAGTTGTATGCAATTTTAATTGTTTTATCTTATGACAACTCTTAGATAAGAGATATTAAACATTTCTAAGAATTGTATTGCTATTTTATTCATTTGATCTTATCACAACTCTTAGATAAGTGATCATGAACATTTCTAAGAGTTGTATGGCATTTTATTTGAGTTCCATTATTACAACTCTTATATAAAAGATAATGAATATTTCTAAGAGTGGTGTGGCCGTTTTACTTGTTTTATCTTGTCACAACTCTTAGATAAGAGATCATGAACATTTCTAAGTGTTGTATGGGCAATTTTGTTTGTTTTATCTTATTACAACTCTTTAAAAAGAGATATCGAACATTTCTAAGAGTTGTATGGCTGTTTTATTTGTTTGATCTTATCACAAATCTTAGGTAAAAGATAATGAACATTTATAAAGTTAGTAAGGCCATTTTGTTTGTTTTATCTTATTACAACTCTTATACAATAGATAATGAACAGTTCTAAGAGTTGTATGCAAATTTATTTGTTTTATCTTATTACAACTCTTAGATAAGAGATAATAAACATTTCTAAGAATTTTATTGCTATTTTATTTGCTTGATCTTATCACAACTCTTAGATAAGCGATCATGAACATTTCTTAGTGTTGTGTGGCCATTTTATTTGAGTTCCATTATTACAACTCTTAGATAAGAGATTATGAATATTTCTAAGACTGGTGTGGCCGTTTTACTTGTTTTATCTTGTCACAACTCTTAGATAAGAGATCATGAACATTTCTAAGTGTTGTATGGGCAATTTTGTTTGTTTTATCTTATTACAACTCTTTAAAAAGAGATATCGAACATTTCTAAGAGTTGTATGGCTGTTTTATTTGTTTGATCTTATCACAAATCTTAGGTAAAAGATAATGAACATTTATAAAGTTAGTAAGGCCATTTTGTTTGTTTTATCTTATTACAACTCTTATACAATAGATAATGAACAGTTCTAAGAGTTGTATGCAAATTTATTACAACTCTTAGATAAGAGATAATAAACATTTCTAAGAATTTTATTGCTATTTTATTTGTTTGATCTTATCACAACTCTTAGATAAGCGATCATGAACATTTCTTAGAGTTGTATGGCCATTTTATTTGAGTTCCATTGTAACAACTCTTAAATAAGAGATAATGAATATTTCTAAGACTGGTGTGGGCGTTTCACTTGTTTTATCTTATCACAACTCTTAGATAAAAGATCATGAACATTTCTAAGTGTTGTATGGGTAATTTTGTGTGTTTTATCTTATTACAACTCTTTGAAAAAAGATAATGAAAATTTCTGAGATTTGTCTGGCTGTTTTATTTGTTTGATATTATCAAAAATCTTAGGTAAAAGATAATGAACATTCATAAAGGTAGTTGGGCGATTTTGTTTGTTTTATCTTATTACAACTCTTAGACAAGAGATAATGAAAAGTCCTAAGAGTTGTATGCAATTTTATTTGTTTTATCTTATTACAACTCTTAGATAAGAGATAATAAACATATCTAAGAATTGTATGGCTATTTTATTTGTTTGACCTTATCACAACTCTTAAATAAGTAATCAAGAACATTTCTAAGAGTAGTATGTCTATTTTATTTGACTTCCATTATTACAACTCTTAGATAAGTGATAATGACTATTTCTACGACTGGTGTGGCTGTTTTACTTGTTTTATCTTATTACAACTCTTAAATAAGAGATCATGAACATTTCTAAGTGTTGTATGGGCAATTTTGTTTGTTTTATATAATTTCAACTCTTTGAAAAGAGATAACGAACATTTCTAAGAGTTGTATGGCTGTTTAATTTGTTTGATCTTATCACAACTATTAGGGAAAAGATAATGAACATTTATACGAGTTGTATGACCATTTTGTTTGTTTTATCTTATTACAACTCTTAGACATGAGATAATGAACAGTTCTAAGAGTTGTATGCAAATTTATTTGTTTTATCTTATTACAACTCTTAGATAATAGATAATAAACAATTCTAAGAATCGTATTGCTATTTTATTTGTTTGATCTTATTACAACTCTTAGATAAGTGATCATGAACATTTCTTAGATTTGTATGGCCATTTTATTTGAGTTCCATTATTACAACTCTTAGATAAGAGATAATGAATATTTCTAAGACTGGTGTGGCCGTTTCACTTGTTTTATCTTATTACAACTCTTGGAAAAAAGATAATGAATATTTTTAAGTGTTGTATGGGTAATTTTGTTTGTCTTATCTTATTACAACTCTTTGAAAAGAGATAATGAATATTTCTAAGAGTTGTATGGTTGTTTTATTTGTTTGATCTTATCAGAACTCTTAGGCAAAAGATAATGAACATTTACAAAGGTAGTAAGGCCATTTTGTTTGTTTTATCTTATTACAACTCTTAGACAAGAGATAATGAACAGTTCTAAGAGTTGTGTACAAATTTATTTGTTTGATCTTATTACAAATCTTAGATAACACATAATAAACATTTCTAAGAATTGTATTGCTATTTTATTTGTATGATCTTATCACAATTGTTAGATAAGTGATCATGAACATTTTCAAGAGTTGTATGGCCATTTTATTTGAGTTCCATTATTACAACTCTTAGATAAATGATAATGAATATTTCTAAGAGTGGTGTGGCCGTTTTACTTGGTTTATCTTGTCACAACTGTTAGATAAGAGATCATGAACATTTCTAAGTGTTGTATGGGCAATTTTATTTATTTTCTCTTATTACAACTCTTTAAGAAGAGATATCGAACATTTCTAAGAGTTGTATGGCTATTTTATTTGTTTGATCTTATCACAAATCTTAGGTAAAAGATAATGAACATTTATATAGTTAGTAAGGCCATTTTGTTTGTTTTATCTTATTACAACTCTTAGACAAGAGATAATGAACAGTTCTAAGAGTTGTATGCAAATTTATTTGTTTTATCTTATTACAACTCTTAGATAAGAGATAATAAACATTTCTAAGAATTTTATTGCTATTTTATTTGTTTGATCTTATCACAACTCTTAGATAAGCGATCATGAACATTTCTTAGAGTTGTGTGGCCATTTTATTTGAGTTCCATTATTACAACTCTTAGATAAGAGATTATGAATATTTCTAAGACTGGTGTGGCCGTTTTACTTGTTTTATCTTATTACAACTCTTAGATAATAGATCATGAACATTTCTAAGTGTTGTATGGGCAATTTTGTTTATTTTATCTGATTACAACTCTTTAAAAAGAGATATCGAACATTTCTAAGAGTTGTATGGCTATTTTATTTGTTTGATCTTATCACAAATCTTAGGTAAAAGATAATGAACATTTATAAAGTTAGTACGGCCATTTTGTATGTTTTATCTTATTACAACTCTTAGACAAGAGATAATGAACAGTTCTAAGAGTTGTATGCAAATTAATTTGTTTTATCTTATTACAACTCTTAGATAAGAGATAATAAACATTTCTAAGAATTTTATTGCTATTTTATTTGTTTGATCTTATCACAACTCTTAGATAAGCGATCATGAACATTTCTTAGAGTTGTATGGCCATTTTATTTGAGTTCTATTATTACAACTCTTAGACAAGAGATAATGAATATTTTTAAGTGTTGTATGGGCAATTTTGTTTGTCTTATCTTATTACAACTCTTTTAAAAGAGATAATGAACATTTCTAAGAGTTGTATGGCTGTTTTATTTGTTTGATCTTATCAGAACTCTTAGGTAAAAGATAATGAACATTTACAAAGGTAGTAAGGCCATTTTATTTGTTTTATCTTATTACAACTCTTAGATAAGAGATAATAAACATTTCTAAGAATTGTATGGCTATTTTATTTGTTTGACCTTATCACAACTCTTAAATAAATAATCATGAACATTTCTAAGAGTAGTATGTCTATTTTATTTGACTTCCATTATTACAACTCTTAGATAAGTGATAATGACTATTTCTACGACTGGTGTGGCTGTTTTACTTGTTTTATCTTATTACAACTCTTAAATAAGAGATCATGAACATTTCTAAGTGTTGTATGGGCAATTTTGTTTGTTTTATTTAATTTCAACTCTTTGAAAAGAGATAACGAACATTTCTTAGAGATGTATGGCTGTTTAATTTGTTTGATCTTATCACAACTTTTAGGGAAAAGATAATGAACATTTATAAGAGTTGTATGGTCATTTTGTTTGTTTTATCTTGTTACAACTCTTAGACAAGAGATAATGAATCTTTTTAAGTGTTGTATGGGCAATTTTGTTTCTCTTATCTTATTATAACTCTTTAAAAAGAGATACTGAACATTTCTAACAGTTGTATGGATGTTTTATTTGTTTGATCTTATCAGAACTCTTAGGTCAAAGATAAAGAACTTTACAAAGGTAGTAAGGCCATTTTGTTTGTTTTATCTTATTACAACCCTTAGACAAGAGATAATGAACAGTTCTAAGAGTTGTATGCAATTTTAATTGTTTTATCTTATGACAACTCTTAGATAAGAGATATTAAACATTTTTAAGAATTGTATTGCTATTTTATTTATTTGATCTTATCACAACTCTTAGATAAGTGATCATGAACATTTCTAAGAGTTGTATGGGCATTTGATTTGAGTTCCATTATTACAACTCTTATATAAAAGATAATGAATATTTCTAAGAGTGGTGTGGCCGTTTTACTTGTTTTATCTTGTCACAACTCTTAGATAAGAGATCATGAACATTTCTAAGTGTTGTATGGGCAATTTTGTTTATTTTCTCTTATTACAACTCTTTAAGAAGAGATATCGAACATTTCTAAGAGTTGTATGGCTATTTTATTTGTTTGATCTTATCACAAATCTTAGGAAAAAGATAATGAACATTTATAAAGTTAGTAAGGCCATTTTGTTTGTTTTATCTTATTACAACTCTTAGATAAGAGATAATAAACATTTCTAAGAATTTTATTGCTATTTTATTTGTTTGATCTTATCACAACTCTTAGATAAGCGATCATGAACATTTCTTAGAGTTGTGTGGCCATTTTATTTGAGTTCCATTATTACAACTCTTAGATAAGAGATTATGAATATTTCTAAGACTGGTGTGGCCGTTTTACTTGTTTTATCTTATTACAACTCTTAGATAATAGATCATGAACATTTCTAAGTGTTGTATGGGCAATTTTGTTTATTTTATCTGATTACAACTCTTTAAAAAGAGATATCGAACATTTCTAAGAGTTGTATGGCTATTTCATTTGTTTGATCTTATCACAAATCTTAGGTAAAAGATAATGAACATTTATAAAGTTAGTACGGCCATTTTGTATGTTTTATCTTATTACAACTCTTAGACAAGAGATAATGAACAGTTCTAAGAGTTGTATGCAAATTAATTTGTTTTATCTTATTACAACTCTTAGATAAGAGATAATAAACATTTCTAAGAATTTTATTGCTATTTTATTTGTTTGATCTTATCACAACTCTTAGATAAGCGATCATGTGTTGAGCCATTGGAGCTGCTACAATGAAGCTTTCTTAGCCTTTATTAAAGTCCAATGTTGTGTTGTAATTGTTGCAACCACATTGTGACAAATCTGTGAATTACTAAGGCAATAATGGACTGAGTTCATGAGGATTGTCTGGACAAAATCTCAGCAAGAAGCCGATGAATAAACTGAAGTGCCAAAATGAGAAGGAAGTGTACTGTTGGCACATCAGATCAAAGGCTACACAGATCAGATCAAGTTACGCGCACATCAGATCAAGTTACGCGCACATCAGATCAAAGGCTGCACAGACAAGTTACGCGCACATCAGATCAAAGGCTGCACAGACAAGTTACGCGCACATCAGATCAAAGGCTGCACAGATCAGATCAAGTTACGCGCACATCAGATCAAAGGCTGCACAGATCAGATCAAGTTACGCGCACAGCAGATCAAAGGCTGCACAGACAAGTTACGCGCACATCAGATCAAAGGCCACACAGATCAGATCAAGGGAAGTGAAGATCAGATCAAATGCAGTGCGCATCAGATCAAAGGATGCACACATCAGATCACATGCAGCACAAATCAGATCAACGGAAGTAAAGATCAGATCAAATTCTCAAGGGATTGCTCAGCAGCTTAGTTTCACAGAAGCAAGGCAAGTCAGCAACAAAACATATTTGCAGCAGAAGAGAACAACTCAAGGCTGGAGAGCTAGAGCAGACACCTAAGAAGCTGAAGTCAAGGACGGCTAGTGAATCACACCTCAAACGCGCGACTCTAAAAGTCTCCCAAAGATTCAGAAGACGCAGGAGCATCATGTTGAAGTATCTAGCAATCCGGTGAGCGAGCAGAAATACAAAAGAATCAAGAAGTGCCGATCAGAAGAACTGCAGGAGCTACATGGATGGTTCTGAGTTGCTGGACAGAACGTTGTGACATGAAGCTAACATCAGATCAACCGGAGGCTAACATCAGATCAACTGCAAGCTAACATCAGATCAACCGGAGGCTAACATCAGATCAACCGAAGGCTAACATCAGATCAACTGCAAGCTAACATCAGATCAACCGAAGGCTAACATCAGATCAACTGCATGCTAACATCAGATCAACCGAAGCGTGACATCAGATCAAATGCCGGGCACATCAGATCAGCTATAAGCTAAGATCAGATCACTTCTGCTGTTTCAACATATCTAAGACAAGCTACTCGAGAAAGTCTGAAGGAGTACAGTCAACAATATGACATGGCAAGCAAGTTGCAACTTAAAAAGGTTGAAAATGGATTATATGAATCTTGAGCCGCCTTCTGTGTAAGATATGCTGACACACCGCACGTAGGGCACAGTTTTTCTTCTGGGAAAAGAAACGGGCAGATGAGTAGGTGTGGTAGGCACAACAACTGCAGAATGCAGGATAAACCATATTGGGAGGAAAAACCCAAAGAAAAAAAAAAGGCACGAAAAGAAAGAAAAAGAGAGAGAGAGGAGCAGCAGCCAAGGTGAGTGCTGAACAGAACGAAACCGAAAAAAGGGAGGAGAAAAAGAGTGAGAGCAGAAAAAGATGATATGAGAAACACAAGAGAGAAAGAAACAGTCTGCTGCACAAGGAGAAGCTGAAGCGCTGGAGAGGCAGAAGTCAAGGAGAAGAAGAAGCTGAGGAGGAGCAGAATCGGGAGAACTGACCCTGAGATTGCAGCTTCAGGTGGTAAGCCTAGAACACTATCAAACGTCTTTCATTAAGTGATTTTGAAAGATATTTGTGTAGAAAAGGCAGCACAACAGAGATTTACATGTTATTGTTTTAGTTGATGAACTTGTAGAGGTAGTGAACCTCAATGTGTTGAGCAGTGAGCTCATGTTTATGTTGCTTATGGTCAGTGAGGCCAGAGCTGAATGATTCTGTGATAGTGAAGATTGACAGGAGTGAATCTGTCCGTGGATGTAGATCATTTGATCGAACCACGTAAAAATCCCCCTTGCACATTTACTGCTTTGAGTGTGTCTTGACTGGTGTGGTATTATCAAACTGTAAGCTTGAACAGGAGTGTCATGGTTGTGTAAGTAAACCCTCCTTGAGTGATTGAATTGATCTGATGTCTTCCTTGGTTGATCTGATGTCTTCCTTGGTTGATCTGATCTGCCAACAGTCCATCTAAGCCAAAACGTGAGTTCAACAATAAGCTCTAACTGAGCTAACATTTGAGAGGGAATCCTTTAGTTGAAAGAAAAATTGATAGAGTGTTGATTCACCCCCCCCTCTCAACACTTGACACGATCCAACAATTGGTATCAGAGCAAGGTTTGCTTTTGTCAAGTGATTGTTGAAACTTAAAACCAGCAGTAGAAATGGAGAATCAAGCAACAACTGTTAAGGGAGTTCCTTATTTCAGTGGCCAAAATTTCCAGTTATGGAAAAAGAGAATGAGTGCTTATCTCTTAGCACAAGGTCTACAAGTACAAAGAGTAGTCTTGCATGGATTTACACCAACCGTAGATGAGGAGAATCCTACAGCTGCAGAAATTAGAAACTTAGAAGCTGATGGAAAGGCAAGGAATGCTCTATATGCAGCTCTGTCAGAAAAAGAGAACTTTAAAGTTATAGACTGTGTTACTGCTCATGAAATATGGATTAAACTGATTAATATTCATGAGGGAGACATCAAGGTTAAGGAGGCAAAATTGCAGGTTCTTAGAAGTAAGTTTGAAGGTCTTAAGATGGGAGAAGGTGAAAACATTGAGGACTTTCTAAACAGAGTTGTTGAATTAGTTAGCTCAATGAGGGGTCTGGGTGAGAGTGTTGGAGATTCCAATATAGTTAAAAAGGTTCTTAGATCCCTACCAGCAAGATATGATTCTAAGGTCTCTGCTATAGAGGAGAGGGACCTAGATAAAGTGACATTAGATGAGCTACAAAGCACCCTTGTAGCATATGAAATGAGGATTTCAAATTCAAAGGAGGAGACTTCAAAGGCAGTCAAGGAGATAGCATTTAAAACAAAACACTCAAGGAAGCTAAAGGAGGAAAGCAGTGAAGATGAAGCAGCAGACAGTGATCTTGAAAGAATGATGGTGCTGATTTCAAGGAGTTTCAGAGGCCAGACTGGAAAGTACAAGGGAAAGTTGCCCTTAAAATGCTTCAATTGTGGCAAAATAGGCCACTTTGCAAGCAAGTGCTTCATGAAGAACAAGAGAACAGAAGATGAGGAAGCTGACAAGCCATCAGACAGGTGGCCTGAGCAGAAAGGAAAGAAGAAGATGAGCTTCAAATCAAGAAAAGGGAAAGCTTACAGAAAACGGAGCTACCTGAGCAAGAAGAAGAATGATAGCTCTGAGGAGGATGAAGAGACTGATGTCTCAGACAGTGAAGATGAGTCTGAAGCTGAAGAGGAGACTCTCATGGTAATGAAATCTTCAACTGTTTCATTAAAGGAGGATGCTGAACTAGAGAACCAATCAGCTGATGATGAAGAAGTGGATCTAGAGGAAGAACTGGAGTTTGCATACAACAAGATAGAGGAGCAGAAGAGATTGCACAAGAAGACAATGAAGACAATGAAGGAGATGGAAAAGGTCATCTTGAGCAGTCAAGAAGAAAACTCAATACTGGAGAATAGAGTAACTGAATTGGAGCAGGAACTGATTCTCATGCAAAATGAAGCTGAGGTTCACAAAAATTGTACAAGAGAAAAGATGGAACTTCAAAAGACATGTGAAACCTTGGTAGAAAAGCTAGATGCCACCACTGCCGAACTAGAGGATGCAACAAGAAAGATAGAAGATCTGCTGTCTCAACAAACTGTGTTCAAAGCTGAAGAAATGACTGATGGAACTACTGTAGAATCAAAATTGAAAGGAAAGCTGGAGTTTCAGTCAAGCAAAACTGAGCCTGGTGAATACTCAAGGAGCAAAGAAGTGGCTGCAAAAACTGAAGAAGCCACAAGGAAGTTAGATGAGTGCCTCAGCAAGCAGAGATCTCATTCAGAAGGGAAGAAAGGTCTTGGTTATGAAGGAGATCAAAAATTAGAAGGACAACCAGCTGCAACAATCAAGAAGACTGTTACCTTTGTCAAAGAAGGTTCAATTTGTGTTGCTGGTGTAAAGGCAGGAACTAGTTTTGTTGATGCTAAGAAGATGGAAATTTCTAATGGATCAAGAAAGTCTAATGAGCAAAATGAAAGACTGCACGAGCTGAGGGGGAGGCAATCTATGTATCAAAGAAGCCTGCTCAAAAGTAGAAGGCTGATTGCTGGAGTATGTTTCACCTGTGGAGAATCAGGTCACTATGCAGCAAATTGCTGGAGGTAGGCATTCTGGAGATTTGGAGGAAGAACAATGCAGTCAAGAGGATGGAATAGAAAAGAGTATTATCATCAAAGAAGCCTAAGTACTTCAAGAAGGATCCCTGAAGCTGAAATCAGAAAAGGCCATATCATACAACCTGGAGAAGTGTATCAGAAATTGAATGTCTGGTGCAGATGCAGATTGCCAAATAAGAGAAGCAAGTGGTTTGAAGGAGTGAATAGCAGGAGAGCCCAGCCACTGCAACAAGCTACAAATAGAAGAAACTTTGCAGCAGAAACAAGAAGAAACCAAGCAGATTACACAAGAAGAAATCAGTCTCTAATGCAGCCACTTAATCTGAGAAACAGATTTCAAATTTTTGAAGGGTTAGAAGAGAATGATCACTGGAGCTGCAGCAGGAGCAATCAAAGATTGAATGAACAGCAAGGCATACCAGCAGCAAGAAAAATTTGGAGGAAGAAGCACAGATTTGAAGAAGCTTGCATTGCTGAAGTTGCACTTAAAACAAAAGCTAAGGAAGCCCAATGGATCATTGACAGTGGGTGCACAAGCCATATGACTGGAGACAAAACTCTACTGAGAAACACAAAAGAAGTTGAAAGAGGGTTTGTCAAGTTTGCAGATAAGAGTGGGTTAAAGATCAAGGCTGTTGGAGAAGCCACCATTGGATCAGAAAAGTTCAAATCTAAGGAGGTGCTGTTTGTAGAAGGGCTGAAGTACAACTTGCTGAGTGTAAGACAACTGTGTGACAATGGTTTCAAAGTAGATTTCTCAAAAAATGGCTGTTTCATCAAAGACTGCAAGACTGGAGAAATCATGGCCAAAGGAATAAGAGACAACAAGGATTTATACCTCATAGATGTGAAGGAAAAGTTGTGCATGCTAAGCAAAATGGATGAAAATACTCTTTGGCATTGCAGGCTTGGACATTTAAATCAAAAGAGCATGAGAAGCCTGGTGAAGTGCAATGCAGTGTTAAACCTCCCTGTACTAAAGAGGGACAACAGCACTTGTGACTCATGCCAAAAAGGGAAATTTGCAAAGCTTTCTCACAAGTCCAAGGAGCATAGAACCTCTAAGCCATTGGAGCTAGTTCACACTGATGTATGTGGACCAATGAAAAGAAAAGGTACAGGTAAAGAGATGTATTTCATTCTCTTTGTGGATGACTTCACTAGGATGATGTGCATCATGCACATGAAGCAAAAGAGTGAAGCCTTCAACTGCTTCAAAAGATTTCAGAAACTGGCAGAAAACCAGCATGGAAGGAAGATCAAAGTTTTGAGATCAGATAATGGAGGAGAGTTTACCTCGCAGGAATTTGAAGAATACTTGGAGGAAATGGGAATCAAACATCAAGTCTCAAGTCCTCACACTCCCCAGCAAAATGGAGTTGTAGAGAGGAAAAATAGAAGTGTGATTGAGATGGCAAGAACCATGCTGTTGGAGCACAATACTCCAAAGCACTTCTGGAAGGAAGCCACAATGGCAGCTGTGCATGTACAAAATAGAACCATGTTGAGGCCAAACACTGAAAAGACACCATATGAACTTTGGTATGGTCACAAGCCAAATGTGAAGTACTTTAGAGTTTTTGGCAGCAAATGCTTCATCAAGAACAAGGAGCAAAGCCTTGGAAAATTTGAAGAGAGGGCTGATGAGGGCATTTTCCTTGGTTACTCAAATAAGAGCAAGGCTTACAAGGTTTATAACAAGAGGCTGGATAAGATTATGGAAAGCTATGATGTGAAAGTGGTTGAGGAAGTCAAGATGAAAGCCACTGATCCTGAAAATTTTCTGGATCACTTAGATGACTTAGAGAGCCAAGATGAGGCAGACCTGGAGCTGAAATCAGCTACTGAGGAGACTGATGCAGAAGGATCAGAGACAGAAGTTACAGAAGGCCAGGAAAAAGCAAAAAGAAAGTACAACAAGAGAATTGACAAGATGCCTATCATTGGAGACCCCAAAGCTCCAGTAAGAACAAGAAGGCAACTGAAAAGTATGGTTGCAACTGCCCTACTGTCTCAAGTTGAGCCAAGGTCAATAGAGGAAGCCCTGGAGGACCAGTCATGGCTGCAAGCCATGAATGAAGAGCTGGACCAAATTGAGAAAAACCAAACTTGGGAGCTCGTGGATAGGCCAGCAAACAAGAATGTGATAGGCACAAAATGGGTGTTCAGGAACAAGTTGAATGAGGAAGGAAAGGTTGTAAAGAATAAGGCAAGGCTTGTGTGCAAAGGATACTCTCAAATTGAAGGAGTAGATGTGGATGAAACCTTTGCCCCAGTAGCAAGGCTTGAAGCCATAAGAATGTTTTTGGCAGTGGCTTCAGCAAGGAGTTACAAGGTCTTCCAAATGGATGTTAAATCTGCCTTCTTGAATGGAAATCTGGAGGAAGAAGTGTACATTGAGCAACCAGATGGTTTTCTAGTTTGTGAAGATGAAAACAAGGTGTGCAGGCTCAAAAAGGCACTGTATGGATTAAAACAAGCCCCAAGAGCATGGTACTCAAGGCTGGACAGCTACCTGAAGAATCTGAATTTCAGAAAAAGTTGCATAAATAGCAATTTATATGTTCTTGATGGAAAGGGTGGACAGTTAATAGCCATAGTCTATGTTGATGACATAATATTTGGAGGAGATAAGGAGCAGCTGTGCCATGAATTTGCTAGAAAGATGCAAGAAGAGTTTGAAATGTCCATGATAGGAGAGCTCTCATTTTTCCTTGGACTGCAGATTCATCAAAAAGCAACTGGAATTTTTATCTCTCAAACCAAGTATACCAAAGAAGTGCTGAAGAAATTTGGTATGACTGATGCTAAGCCAATGTCTACACCCATGGCAACTAACTGCAAGCTGAGCAAGGATGAAAAAGGAGCTGAAGCTGATCAAAGTCTATACAGAAGCATGATAGGAAGCTTATTGTACTTAACAGCAACAAGGCCTGATATTACCTTTGCTGTCTGCCAAGCTGCTAGATACCAGGCAAATCCAAAGAGTTCTCATATGATTGCACTAAAGAGGGTGCTAAGATATTTGCAAGGGACAGTAGATTATGGTCTGTGGTATGCAAGGAAAGGAAGCTTGGGATTAAGAAGCTTCACTGATGCTGATTGGGCAGGAAATGTTGATGACAGGAGATCCACTTCAGGAGGAGTATTCTTTCTTGGTAATAGATGTGTGAGCTGGTTAAGCAAGAAGCAAGAAAGTATAGCCTTAAGCACTGCTGAAGCCGAGTACATAGCAGCAACCAAGGCATGCACTCAAGCTATATGGATGAGATCTGAACTGCAAAATCTTAAAGAAGAAGTTCTCTTGCCACTGATAATTCTTTGTGACAACAAAAGTGCCATTGATTTGTCAAAGAATTCAGTCCAGCACTCGAGAGCCAAACATATAGAAATCAAGTATCACTTCATAAAGGACAAGGTTGAGAAAGGAGAAATTATGCTAGAGTATGTTCCCACAGCTAAACAAATAGCTGATGTAATGACAAAGCCTCTTCCAGCCGAGGTGTTTGAAACTTTGAGGATGCAAATGGGAGTGCAGTCCTCCTTCTCATGCTGAATCAGTTGAGCATCCCCAAATCCCTTTGAAATTGGTTGTCAAAGGGGGAGAGTGCCGCAGCAGGCAGGCCAGACGCAGCAGTATTGTCCTTGGGAAAGAAGGATGTTGGAAAAGCTCTATGCAGGGGGAGCTTACTATGTAGAAGAATAAGGTTCAGGGGGAGCTGGTTCAGGGGGAATAAGGTTCAGGGGGAGCTTAGCACTGAGTTGACTGATTGGCTGCAAATGTGGTTGCCAACAATTCCAAAGGGGGAGATTGTTGAGCCATTGGAGCTGCTACAATGAAGCTTTCTTAGCCTTTATTAAAGTCCAATGTTGTGTTGTAATTGTTGCAACCACATTGTGACAAATCTGTGAATTACTAAGGCAATAATGGACTGAGTTCATGAGGATTGTCTGGACAAAATCTCAGCAAGAAGCCGATGAATAAACTGAAGTGCCAAAATGAGAAGGAAGTGTACTGTTGGCACATCAGATCAAAGGCTACACAGATCAGATCAAGTTACGCGCACATCAGATCAAGTTACGCGCACATCAGATCAAAGGCTGCACAGACAAGTTACGCGCACATCAGATCAAAGGCTGCACAGACAAGTTACGCGCACATCAGATCAAAGGCTGCACAGATCAGATCAAGTTACGCGCACATCAGATCAAAGGCTGCACAGATCAGATCAAGTTACGCGCACAGCAGATCAAAGGCTGCACAGACAAGTTACGCGCACATCAGATCAAAGGCCACACAGATCAGATCAAGGGAAGTGAAGATCAGATCAAATGCAGTGCGCATCAGATCAAAGGATGCACACATCAGATCACATGCAGCACAAATCAGATCAACGGAAGTAAAGATCAGATCAAATTCTCAAGGGATTGCTCAGCAGCTTAGTTTCACAGAAGCAAGGCAAGTCAGCAACAAAACATATTTGCAGCAGAAGAGAACAACTCAAGGCTGGAGAGCTAGAGCAGACACCTAAGAAGCTGAAGTCAAGGACGGCTAGTGAATCACACCTCAAACGCGCGACTCTAAAAGTCTCCCAAAGATTCAGAAGACGCAGGAGCATCATGTTGAAGTATCTAGCAATCCGGTGAGCGAGCAGAAATACAAAAGAATCAAGAAGTGCCGATCAGAAGAACTGCAGGAGCTACATGGATGGTTCTGAGTTGCTGGACAGAACGTTGTGACATGAAGCTAACATCAGATCAACCGGAGGCTAACATTAGATCAACTGCAAGCTAACATCAGATCAACCGGAGGCTAACATCAGATCAACCGAAGGCTAACATCAGATCAACTGCAAGCTAACATCAGATCAACCGAAGGCTAACATCAGATCAACTGCATGCTAACATCAGATCAACCGAAGCGTGACATCAGATCAAATGCCGGGCACATCAGATCAGCTATAAGCTAAGATCAGATCACTTCTGCTGTTTCAACATATCTAAGACAAGCTACTCGAGAAAGTCTGAAGGAGTACAGTCAACAATATGACATGGCAAGCAAGTTGCAACTTAAAAAGGTTGAAAATGGATTATATGAATCTTGAGCCGCCTTCTGTGTAAGATATGCTGACACACCGCACGTAGGGCACAGTTTTTCTTCTGGGAAAAGAAACGGGCAGATGAGTAGGTGTGGTAGGCACAACAACTGCAGAATGCAGGATAAACCATATTGGGAGGAAAAACCCAAAGAAAAAAAAAAGGCACGAAAAGAAAGAAAAAGAGAGAGAGAGGAGCAGCAGCCAAGGTGAGTGCTGAACAGAACGAAACCGAAAAAAGGGAGGAGAAAAAGAGTGAGAGCAGAAAAAGATGATATGAGAAACACAAGAGAGAAAGAAACAGTCTGCTGCACAAGGAGAAGCTGAAGCGCTGGAGAGGCAGAAGTCAAGGAGAAGAAGAAGCTGAGGAGGAGCAGAATCGGGAGAACTGACCCTGAGATTGCAGCTTCAGGTGGTAAGCCTAGAACACTATCAAACGTCTTTCATTAAGTGATTTTGAAAGATATTTGTGTAGAAAAGGCAGCACAACAGAGATTTACATGTTATTGTTTTAGTTGATGAACTTGTAGAGGTAGTGAACCTCAATGTGTTGAGCAGTGAGCTCATGTTTATGTTGCTTATGGTCAGTGAGGCCAGAGCTGAATGATTCTGTGATAGTGAAGATTGACAGGAGTGAATCTGTCCGTGGATGTAGATCATTTGATCGAACCACGTAAAAATCCCCCTTGCACATTTACTGCTTTGAGTGTGTCTTGACTGGTGTGGTATTATCAAACTGTAAGCTTGAACAGGAGTGTCATGGTTGTGTAAGTAAACCCTCCTTGAGTGATTGAATTGATCTGATGTCTTCCTTGGTTGATCTGATGTCTTCCTTGGTTGATCTGATCTGCCAACAGTCCATCTAAGCCAAAACGTGAGTTCAACAATAAGCTCTAACTGAGCTAACATTTGAGAGGGAATCCTTTAGTTGAAAGAAAAATTGATAGAGTGTTGATTCACCCCCCCCTCTCAACACTTGACACGATCCAACATCATGAACATTTCTTAGAGTTGTATGGCCATTTTATTTGAGTTCTATTATTACAACTCTTAGACAAGAGATAATGAATATTTTTAAGTGTTGTATGGGCAATTTTGTTTGTCTTATCTTATTACAACTCTTTTAAAAGAGATAATGAACATTTCTAAGAGTTGTATGGCTGTTTTATTTGTTTGATCTTATCAGAACTCTTAGGTAAAAGATAATGAACATTTACAAAGGTAGTAAGGCCATTTTATTTGTTTTATCTTATTACAACTCTTAGATAAGAGATAATAAACATTTCTAAGAATTGTATGGCTATTTTATTTGTTTGACCTTATCACAACTCTTAAATAAATAATCATGAACATTTCTAAGAGTAGTATGTCTATTTTATTTGACTTCCATTATTACAACTCTTAGATAAGTGATAATGACTATTTCTACGACTGGTGTGGCTGTTTTACTTGTTTTATCTTATTACAACTCTTAAATAAGAGATCATGAACATTTCTAAGTGTTGTATGGGCAATTTTGTTTGTTTTATTTAATTTCAACTCTTTGAAAAGAGATAACGAACATTTCTTAGAGATGTATGGCTGTTTAATTTGTTTGATCTTATCACAACTTTTAGGGAAAAGATAATGAACATTTATAAGAGTTGTATGGTCATTTTGTTTGTTTTATCTTGTTACAACTCTTAGACAAGAGATAATGAATCTTTTTAAGTGTTGTATGGGCAATTTTGTTTCTCTTATCTTATTATAACTCTTTAAAAAGAGATACTGAACATTTCTAACAGTTGTATGGATGTTTTATTTGTTTGATCTTATCAGAACTCTTAGGTCAAAGATAAAGAACTTTACAAAGGTAGTAAGGCCATTTTGTTTGTTTTATCTTATTACAACCCTTAGACAAGAGATAATGAACAGTTCTAAGAGTTGTATGCAATTTTAATTGTTTTATCTTATGACAACTCTTAGATAAGAGATATTAAACATTTTTAAGAATTGTATTGCTATTTTATTTATTTGATCTTATCACAACTCTTAGATAAGTGATCATGAACATTTCTAAGAGTTGTATGGGCATTTGATTTGAGTTCCATTATTACAACTCTTATATAAAAGATAATGAATATTTCTAAGAGTGGTGTGGCCGTTTTACTTGTTTTATCTTGTCACAACTCTTAGATAAGAGATCATGAACATTTCTAAGTGTTGTATGGGCAATTTTGTTTATTTTCTCTTATTACAACTCTTTAAGAAGAGATATCGAACATTTCTAAGAGTTGTATGGCTATTTTATTTGTTTGATCTTATCACAAATCTTAGGAAAAAGATAATGAACATTTATAAAGTTAGTAAGGCCATTTTGTTTGTTTTATCTTATTACAACTCTTAGACAAGAGATAATGAACAGTTCTAAGAGTTGTATGCAAATTTATTTGTTTTATCTTATTACAACTCTTAGATAAGAGATAATAAACATTTCTAAGAATTTTATTGCTATTTTATTTGCTTGATCTTATCACAACTCTTAGATAAGCGATCATGAACATTTCTTAGTGTTGTGTGGCCATTTTATTTGAGTTCCATTATTACAACTCTTAGATAAGAGATTATGAATATTTCTAAGACTGGTGTGGCCGTTTTACTTGTTTTATCTTATTACAACTCTTAGATAATAGATCATGAACATTTCTAAGTGTTGTATGGGCAATTTTGTTTATTTTATCTTATTACAACTCTTTAAAAAGAGATATCGAATATTTCTAAGAGTTGTATGGCTATTCTATTTGTTTGATCTTATCACAAATCTTAGGTAAAAGATAATGAACATTTATAAAGTTAGTACGGCCATTTTGTATGTTTTATCTTATTACAACTCTTAGACAAGAGATAATGAAGAGTTCTAAGAGTTGTATGCAAATTAATTTGTTTTATCTTATTACAACTCTTAGATAAGAGATAATAAACATTTCTAAGAATTTTATTGCTATTTTATTTGTTTGATATTATCACAACTCTTAGATAAGCGATCATGAACATTTCTTAGAGTTGTACGGCCATTTTATTTGAGTTCTATTATTACAACTCTTAGATAAGAGATAATGAATATTTCTAAGACTGGTGTGGCCGTTTTACTTGTTTTATCTTATTACAACTCTTTGAAAAAAGATAATGAAAATTTCTGAGAGTTGTATGGCTGTTTAATTTAATTGATCTTATCACAACTATTAGGGAAAAGATAATGAACATTTATAAGAGTTTTATGACCATTTTGTTTGTTTTATCTTATTACAACTCTTAGACAAGAGATAATGAATATTTTTAAGTGTTGTATGGGCAATTTTGTTTGTCTTATCTTATTACAACTCTTTTAAAAGAGATAATGAACATTTCTAAGAGTTGTATGGCTGTTTTATTTGTTTGATCTTATCAGAACTCTTAGGTAAAAGATAATGAACATTTACAAAGGTAGTAAGGCCATTTTGTTTGTTTTATCTTATTACAACTCTTAGACAAGAGATAATGAACAGTTCTAAGAGTTGTATGCAAATTTATTTGTTTTATCTTATTACAAATCTTAGATAAGAGATAATAAACATTTCTAAGAATTGTATTGCTATTTTATTTGTTTGATCTTATCACAACTCTTAGATAAGTGATCATGAACACTTTTAAGAGTTGTATGGCCATTTTATTTGAGTTCCATTATTACAACTCTTAGATAAGAGATAATGAATATTTCTAAGACTGGTGTGGCCGTTTCACTTGTTTTATCTTATCACAACTCTTAGATAAAAGATCATGAATATTTGTAAGTGTTGTATGGAAATTTTGTTTGTTTTATCTTATTGCAACTCTTTGAAAAGATATAATGAACATTTCTAACAGTTGTATGGTTGTTTTATTTGTTTGATCTTATCAAAACTCTTAGGTAAAAGATAATGAACATTTATAAAGGTAGTAAGGCAATTTTGTTTGTTTTATCTTATTACAACTCTTGGACAAGAGATAATGAACAGTTCTAAGAGTTGTATGCAATTTTAATTGTTTTATCTTATGACAACTCTTAGATAAGAGATATTAAACATTTCTAAGAATTGTATTGCTATTTTATTCATTTGATCTTATCACAACTCTTAGATAAGTGATCATGAACATTTCTAAGAGTTGTATGGCATTTTATTTGAGTTCCATTATTACAACTCTTATATAAAAGATAATGAATATTTCCAAGAGTGGTGTGGCCGTTTTACTTGTTTTATCTTGTCACAACTCTTAGATAAGAGATCATGAACATTTCTAAGTGTTGTATGGGCAATTTTGTTTGTTTTATCTTATTACAACTCTTTAAAAAGAGATATCGAACATTTCTAAGAGTTGTATGGCTGTTTTATTTGTTTGATCTTATCACAAATCTTAGGTAAAAGATAATGAACATTTATAAAGTTAGTAAGGCCATTTTGTTTGTTTTATCTTATTACAACTCTTATACAATAGATAATGAACAGTTCTAAGAGTTGTATGCAAATTTATTACAACTCTTAGATAAGAGATAATAAATATTTCTAAGAATTTTATTGCTATTTTATTTGTTTGATCTTATCACAACTCTTAGATAAGCGATCATGAACATTTCTTAGAGTTGTATGGCCATTTTATTTGAGTTCCATTATTACAACTCTAAGATAAGAGATAATGAATATTTCTAAGACTTGTGGCCGTTTCACTTGTTTTATCTTATCACAACTCTTAGATAAAAGATCATGAACATTTCTAAGTGTTGTATGGGTAATTTTATGTGTTTTATCTTATTACAACTCTTTGAAAAAAGATAATGAAAATTTCTGAGATTTGTATGGCTGTTTTATTTGTTTGATATTATCAAAAATCTTAGGTAAAAGATAATGAACATTCATAAAGGTAGTTGGGCCATTTTGTTTGTTTTATCTTATTACAACTCCTAGACAAGAGATAATGAAAAGTCCTAAGAGTTGTATGCATTTTTATTTGTTTTATCTTATTACAACTCTTAGATAAGAGATAATAAACATTTCTAAGAATTGTATGGCTATTTTATTTGTTTGACCTTATCACAACTCTTAAATAAATAATCATGAACATTTCTAAGAGTAGTATGTCTATTTTATTTGACTTCCATTATTACAACTCTTAGATAAGTGATAATGACTATTTCTACGACTGGTGTGGCTGTTTTACTTGTTTTATCTTATTACAACTCTTAAATAAGAGATCATGAACATTTCTAAGTGTTGTATGGGCAATTTTGTTTGTTTTATATAATTTCAACTCTTTGAAAAGAGATAACGAACATTTCTTAGAGATGTATGGCTGTTTAATTTGTTTGATCTTATCACAACTATTAGGGAAAAGATAATGAACATTTATAAGAGTTGTATGGTCATTTTGTTTGTTTTATCTTGTTACAACTCTTAGACAAGAGATAATGAATCTTTTTAAGTGTTGTATGGGCAATTTTGTTTCACTTATCTTATTACAACTCTTTAAAAAGAGATACTGAACATTTCTAACAGTTGTATGGATGTTTTATTTGTTTGATCTTATCAGAACTCTTAGGTCAAAGATAATGAACTTTACAAAGGTAGTAAGGCCATTTTGTTTGTTTTATCTTATTACAACCCTTAGACAAGAGATAATGAACAGTTCTAAGAGTTGTATGCAATTTTAATTGTTTTATATTATGACAACTCTTAGATAAGAGATATTAAACATTTTTAAGAATTGTATTGCTATTTTATTTATTTGATCTTATCACAACTCTTAGATAAGTGATCATGAACATTTCTAAGAGTTGTATGGGCATTTGATTTGAGTTCCATTATTACAACTCTTATATAAAAGATAATGAATATTTCTAAGAGTGGTGTGGCCGTTTTACTTGTTTTATCTTGTCACAACTCTTAGATAAGAGATCATGAACATTTCTAAGTGTTGTATGGGCAATTTTGTTTGTTTTATCTTATTACAACTCTTTAAAAAGAGATATCGAACATTTCTAAGAGTTGTATGGCTGTTTTATTTGTTTGATCTTATCACAAATCTTAGGTAAAAGATAATGAACATTTATAAAGTTAGTAAGGCCATTTTGTTTGTTTTATCTTATTACAACTCTTATACAATAGATAATGAACAGTTCTAAGAGTTGTATGCAAATTTATTACAACTCTTAGATAAGAGATAATAAACATTTCCAAGAATTTTATTGCTATTTTATTTGTTTGATCTTATCACAACTCTTAGATAAGCGATCATGAACATTTCTTAGAGTTGTATGGCCATTTTATTTGAGTTCCATTGTTACAACTCTTAGATAAGAGATAATGAATATTTCTAAGACTGGTGTGGGCGTTTCACTTGTTTTATCTTATCACAACTCTTAGATAAAAGATCATGAACATTTCTAAGTGTTGTATGGGTAATTTTGTGTGTTTTATCTTATTACAACTCTTTGAAAAAAGATAATTAAAATTTCTGAGATTTGTATGGCTGTTTTATTTGTTTGATATTATCAAAAATCTTAGGTAAAAGATAATGAACATTCATAAAGGTAGTTGGGCCATTTTGTTTGTTTTATCTTATTACAACTCTTAGACAAGAGAAAATGAAAAGTCCTAAGAGTTTTATGCAATTTTATTTGTTTTATCTTATTACAACTCTTAGATAAGAGATAATAAACATTTCTAAGAATTGTATGGCTATTTTATTTGTTTGTCCTTGTCACAACTCTTAAATAACTAATCATGAACATTTCTAAGAGTAGTATGTCTATTTTATTTGACTTCCATTATTACAACTCTTCGATAAGTGATAATGACTATTTCTACGACTGGTGTGGCTGTTTTACTTTTTTTATCTTATTACAACTCTTAAATAAGAGATCATGAACATTTTTAAGTGTTGTATGGGCAATTTTGTTTGTTTTATATAATTTCAACTCTTTGAAAAGAGATAACGAACATTTCTTAGAGTTGTATGGCTGTTTAATTTGTTTGATCTTATCACAACTATTAGGGAAAAGATAATGAACATTTATAAGAATTGTATGGTCATTTTGTATGTTTTATCTTATTACAACTCTTAGACAAGAGATAATGAATCTTTTTAAGTGTTGTATGGGCAATTTTGTTTGTCTTATCTTATTACAACTCTTTAAAAAGAGATAATAAACATTTCTAAGAGTTGTATGGATGTTTTATTTGTTTGATCTTATCAGAACTCTTAGGTCAAAGATAATGAACATTTACAAAGGTAGTAAGGCCATTTTGTTTGTTTTATCTTATTACAACCCTTAAACAAGAGATAATGAACAGTTCCAAGAGTTGTATGCAAATTTATTTGTTTTATCTTATCACCAATCTTAGATAAGAGATAATAAACATTTCTAAGAATTGTATTGCTATTTTATTTGTATGATCTTATCACAACTCATAGATAAGTGATCATGAACGTTTCTAAGAGTAGTATGGCCATTTTATTTGAGTTCCATTATTACAACTCTTAGATAAGAGATAATGAATATTTCTAAGACTATTGTGGCCATTTCACTTGTTTTATCTTATCACAACTCTTAGATAAAAGATCATGAACATTTCAAAGTGTTGTATGGGCAATTTTTTTTATGTTTTATCTTATTACAACTCTTTGAAAAGAGACAATGAACATTTCTAAGAGTTGTATGACTGTTTTATTTGTTTGATCTTATCATAACTCTTAGGTAAAAGATAATGAACATTTATAAAGGTAGTAAGTCCATTTTTTTTGTTTTATCTTATTACAACTCTTAGACAAGAGATAATGAACAGTTCTAAGAGTTGTATGCAAATTTATTTGTTTTATCTTATTACAACTCTTAGATAAGAGATAATAAATAATTCTAAGAATCGTAGTGCTATTTTATCTGTTTGATCTTATCACAACTCTTATATAAGGGATCATGAACATTTCTTAGAGTTGTATGGCCATTTTATTTGAGTTCCATTATTACAACTCTTAGATAAGAGATAATGAATATTTCTAAGACTGGTGTGGCCGTTTCACTTGTTTTATCTTATCACAACTCTTAGATAAAAGATCATGAACATTTCTAAGTGTTGTATGGGCGATTTTGTTTGTTTTATCTTATTACAACTCTTAGACAAGAGATAATGAATATTTTTAAGTGTTGTATGGATAATTTTGTTTGTTTTATCTTATTACAACTCATTGAAAAGAGATAATGAACATTTCTAAGAGTTGTATTTGTTTGATCTTATCAGAACTCTTAGATAAAAGATAATGAACATTTACAAAGATAGTAAGGCCATTTTGTTTGTTTTATCTTATTACAACTCTTAGACAAGAGATAATGAACAGTTCCAAGAGTTGTATGCAAATTTATTTGTTTTATTTTATTACAACTCTTAGATAAGAGATAATAAACATTTCTAAGAATTTTATTGCTATTTTATTTGTTTGATCTTATCACAACTCTTAGATAAGCGATCATGAACATTTCTTAGAGTTGTATGGCCATTTTATTTGAGTTCCATTATTACAACTCTTAGATAAGAGATAATGAATATTTCTAAGACTAGTGTGGCCGTTTTGCTTGTTTTATCTTATTACAACTCTTAGATAAGAGATCATGAAAATTTCTAAGTGTTGTATGGGCAATTTTGTTTGTTTTAAATAATTACAACTCTTTGAAAAGAGATAACGAACATTTGTTAGAGTTGTATGGCTGTTTAATTTGTTTGATCTTATCACAACTATTAGGGAAAAGATAATGAATATTTATAAGAGTTGTCTGACCATTTTGTTTGTTTTATCTTATTACAACTCTTAGACAAGAGATAATGAATATTTTTAAGTGTTGTATGGGCAATTTTGTTTGTCTTATCTTATTACAACTCTTTGAAAAGAGATAATGAACATTTCTAAGAGTTGTATTTGTTTGATCTTATCAGAACTCCTAGATAAAAGATAATGAACATTTACAAAGGTAGTAAGGCCATTTTGTTTGTTTTATCTTATTACAACTCTTAGACAAGAGATAATGAACAATTCCAAGAGTTGTATGCAAATTTATTTGTTTTATCTTATTACAAATCTTAGATAAGAGATATTAAACATTTCTAAGAAATGTATTGCTATTTTATTTGTTTGATCTTATCACAACTCTTAGATAAGTGATCATGAACGTTTCTAAGAGTTGTATGGCCATTTTATTTGAGTTCCATTATTACAACTCTTAGATAAGAGATAATGAATATTTCTAAGACTAGTGTGGCCATTTCACTTGTTTTATCTTATCACAACTCTTAGATAAAAGATCATGAACATTTCTAAGTTTTGTATGGGCCATTTTGTTTGTTTTATCTTATTCCAACTCTTAGACAAGAGATAATGAATATTTTTAAGTGTTGTATGGGCAATTTTGTTTGTTTTATCTTATTACAACTCATTGAAAAGAGATAATGAACATTTCTAAGAGTTGTATTTGTTTGATCTTATCAGAACTCTTAGATAAAAGATAATGAACATTTACAAAGATAGTAAGGCCATTTTGTTTGTTTTATCTTATTACAACTCTTAGACAAGAGATAATGAAAAGTTCCAAGAGTTGTATGCAAATTTATTTGTTTTATCTTATTGCAAATCTTAGATAAGAGATATTAAACATTTCTAAGAATTGTATTGCTATTTTATTTGGTTGATCTTATCACAACTCTTGGATAAGTGATCATGAACTTTTCTAAGAGTTGTATGGCCATTTTATTTGAGTTCCATTATTACAACTCTTAGATAAGAGATAATGAATATTTCTAAGACTAGTGTGGCCATTTCAATTGTTTTATCTTATCACAACTCTTAGATAAAAGATCGTGAACATTTCAAAGTGTTGTATAGGCAATTTTTTTTTTGTTTTATCATATTACAACTCTTTGAAAAGAGACAACGAACATTTCTAAGACTTGTATGACTGTTTTATTTGTTTGATCTTATCATAACTCCCAGGTAAAAGATAATGAACATTTATAAAGGTAGTAAGGCCATTTTTCTTTTGTTTTATCCTATTACAACTCTTAGACAAGAGATAATGAACAGTTCTAAGAGTTGTATGCAAATTTATTTGTTTTATCTTATTACAACTCTTAGATAAGAGATAATAAACATTTCTAATAATCGTATTGCTATTTTATTTGTTTGATCTTATCACAACTCTTAGATAAGCGATCATGAACATTTCTTAGAGTTGTATGGCCATTTTATTTGAGTTCCATTGTTACAACTCTTAGATAAGAGATAATGAATATTTCTAAGACTGGTGTGGGCGTTTCACTTGTTTTATCCTATCACAACTCTTAGATAAAAGATCATGAACATTTCTAAGTGTTGTATGGGTAATTTTGTGTGTTTTATCTTATTACAACTCTTTGAAAAAAGATAATGAAAATTTCTGAGATTTGTATGGCTGTTTTATTTGTTTGATATTATCAAAAATCTTAGGTAAAAGATAATGAACATTCATAAAGGTAGTTGGGCCATTTTGTTTGTTTTATCTTATTACAACTCTTAGACAAGAGAAAATGAAAAGTCCTAAGAGTTTTATGCAATTTTATTTGTTTTATCTTATTACAACTCTTAGATAAGAGATAATAAACATTTCTAAGAATTGTATGGCTATTTTATTTGTTTGTCCTTGTCACAACTCTTAAATAAGTAATCATGAACATTTCTAAGAGTAGTATGTCTATTTTATTTGACTTCCATTATTACAACTCTTCGATAAGTGATAATGACTATTTCTACGACTGGTGTGGCTGTTTTACTTTTTTTATCTTATTACAACTCTTAAATAAGAGATCATGAACATTTTTAAGTGTTGTATGGGCAATTTTGTTTGTTTTATATAATTTCAACTCTTTGAAAAGAGATAACGAACATTTCTTAGAGTTGTATGGCTGTTTAATTTGTTTGATCTTATCATAACTATTAGGGAAAAGATAATGAACATTTATAAGAGTTGTCTGACCATTTTGTTTGTTTTATCTTATTACAACTCTTAGACAAGAGATAATGAACATTTCTAAGTGTTGTATGGGCAATTTTGTTTATTTTATCTTATTACAACTCTTTAAAAAGAGATATCGAACATTTCTAAGAGTTGTATGGCTATTTTATTTGTTTGATCTTATCACAAATCTTAGGTAAAAGATAATGAACATTTATAAAGTTAGTACGGCCATTTTGTATGTTTTATCTTATTACAACTCTTAGACAAGAGATAATGAACAGTTCTAAGAGTTGTATACAAATTAATTTGTTTTATCTTATTACAACTCTTAGATAAGAGATAATAAACATTTCTAAGAATTTTATTGCTATTTTATTTGTTTGATCTTATCACAACTCTTAGATAAGCGATCATGAACATTTCTTAGAGTTGTATGGCCATTTTATTTGAGTTCTATTATTACAACTCTTAGATAAGAGATAATGAATATTTCTAAGACTGGTGTGGCCGTTTTACTTGTTTTATCTTATTACAACTCTTAGATAAGAGATCATGAACATTTCTTAGAGTTGTATGGGTAATTTGGTGTGTTTTATCTTATTACAACTCTTTGAAAAAAGATAATGAAAATTTCTGAGAGTTGTATGGCTGTTTAATTTGATTGATCTTATCACAACTATTAGGGAAAAGATAATGAACATTTATAAGAGTTTTATGACCATTTTGTTTGTTTTATCTTATTACAACTCTTAGACAAGAGATAATGAATATTTTTAAGTGTTGTATGGGCAATTTTGTTTGTCTTATCTTATTACAACTCTTTTAAAAGAGATAATGAACATTTCTAAGAGTTGTATGGCTGTTTTATTTGTTTGATCTTATCAGAACTCTTAGGTAAAAGATAATGAACATTTACAAAGGTAGTAAGGCCATTTTGTTTGTTTTATCTTATTACAACTCTTAGACAAGAGATAATGAACAGTTCTAAGAGTTGTATGCAAATTTATTTGTTTTATCTTATTACAAATCTTAGATAAGAGATAATAAACATTTCTAAGAATTGTATTGCTATTTTATTTGTTTGATCTTATCACAACTCTTAGATGATCATGAACATTTTTAAGAGTTGTATGGCCATTTTATTTGAGTTCCATTATTACAACTCTTAGATAAGAGATAATGAATATTTCTAAGACTGGTGTGGCCGTTTCACTTGTTTTATCTTATCACAACTCTTAGATAAAATATCATGAATATTTGTAAGTGTTGTATGGAAATTTTGTTTGTTTTATCTTATTGCAACTCTTTGAAAAGATATAATGAACATTTCTAACAGTTGTATGGTTGTTTTATTTGTTTGATCTTATCAAAACTCTTAGGTGATAATGAACATTTATAAAGGTAGTAAGGCCATTTTGTTTGTTTTATCTTATTACAACTCTTGGACAAGAGATAATGAACAGTTCTAAGAGTTGTATGCAATTTTAATTGTTTTATCTTATGACAACTCTTAGATAAGAGATATTAAACATTTCTAAGAATTGTATTGCTATTTTATTCATTTGATCTTATCACAACTCTTAGATAAGTGATCATGAACATTTCTAAGAGTTGTATGGCATTTGATTTGAGTTCCATTATTACAACTCTTATATAAAAGATAATGAATATTTCTAAGAGTGGTGTGGCCGTTTTACTTGTTTTACCTTGTCACAACTCTTAGATAAGACATCATGAACATTTCTAAGTGTTGTGTGGGCAATTTTGTTTGATTTATCTTATTACAACTCTTTGAAAAGAGATAATGAACATTTCTAAGAGTTGTATGGCTGTTTTATTTGTTTGATCTTATCAAAACTCTTAGGTAAAAGATAATGAACATTTATAAAGGTAGTAAGGCCATTTTGTTTGTTTTATCTTATTACAACTCTTAGACAAGAGATAATGAACAGTTCTAAGAGTTGTATGCAAATTTATTTGTTTTATCTTATTACAAATCTTAGATAAGAGATAATAAACATTTCTAAGAATTGTATTGCTATTTTATTTGTTTGATCTTATCACAACTCTTAGATGATCATGAACATTTTTAAGAGTTGTATGGCCATTTTATTTGAGTTCCATTATTACAACTCTTAGATAAGAGATAATGAATATTTCTAAGACTGGTGTGGCCGTTTCACTTGTTTTATCTTATCACAACTCTTAGATAAAATATCATGAATATTTGTAAGTGTTGTATGGAAATTTTGTTTGTTTTATCTTATTGCAACTCTTTGAAAAGATATAATGAACATTTCTAACAGTTGTATGGCTGTTTTATTTGTTTGATCTTATCAAAACTCTTAGGTGATAATGAACATTTATAAAGGTAGTAAGGCCATTTTGTTTGTTTTATCTTATTAGAACTCTTGGACAAGAGATAATGAACAGTTCTAAGAGTTGTATGCAATTTTAATTGTTTTATCTTATGACAACTCTTAGATAAGAGATATTAAACATTTCTAAGAATTGTATTGCTATTTTATTCATTTGATCTTATCACAACTCTTAGATAAGTGATCATGAACATTTCTAAGAGTTGTATGGCATTTGATTTGAGTTCCATTATTACAACTCTTATATAAAAGATAATGAATATTTCTAAGAGTGGTGTGGCCGTTTTACTTGTTTTATCTTGTCACAACTCTTAGATAAGAGATCATGAACATTTCTAAGTGTTGTATGGGCAATTTTGTTTGTTTTTATCTTATTACAACTCTTTAAAAAGAGATATCGAACATTTCTAAGAGTTGTATGGCTGTTCTATTTGTTTGATCTTGTCACAAATCTTAGGTAAAAGATAATGAACATTTATAAAGTTAGTAAGACCATTTTGTTTGTTTTATCTTATTACAACTCTTATACAATAGATAATGAACAGTTCTAAGACTTGTATGCAAATTTATTACAACTCTTAGATAAGAGATAATAAATATTTCTAAGAATTTTATTGCTATTTTTTTTGTTTGATCTTATCACAACTCTTAGATAAGCGATCATGAACATTTCTTAGAGTTGTATGGCCATTTTATTTGAGTTCTATTATTACAACTCTTAGATAAGAGATAATGAATATTTCTAAGACTTGTGGCCGTTTCACTTGTTTTATCTTATCACAACTCTTAGATAAAAGATCATGAACATTTCTAAGTGTTGTATGGGTAATTTTATGTGTTTTATCTTATTACAACTCTTTGAAAAAAGATAATTAAAATTTCTGAGATTTGTATGGCTGTTTTATTTGTTTGATATTATCAAAAATCTTAGGTAAAAGATAATGAACATTCATAAAGGTAGTTGGGCCATTTTGTTTGTTTTATCTTATTACAACTCTTAGACAAGAGATAATGAAAAGTCCTAAGAGTTGTATGCAATTTTATTTGTTTTATGTTATTACAACTCTTAGATAAGAGATAACAAACATTTCTAAGAATTGTATGGCTATTTTATTTGTTTGACCTTATCACAACTCTTAAATAAATAATCATGAACATTTCTAAGAGTATTATGCCTATTTTATTTGACTTCCATTATTACAACTTTTAGATAAGTGATAATGACTATTTCTACGACTGGTGTGGCTGTTTTACTTGTTTTATCTTATTACAACTCTTAAATAAAAGATCATGAACATTTCTAAGTATTGTATGGGCAATTTTGTTTGTTTTATATAATTTCAACTCTTTGAAAAGAGATAACGAACATTTCTTCGAGATGTATGGCTGTTTAATTTGTTTGATCTTATCACAACTATTAGGGAAAAGATAATGAACATTTATAAGAGTTGTATGGTCATTTTGTTTGTTTTATCTTGTTACAACTCTTAGACAAGAGATAATGAATCTTTTTAAGTGTTGTATGGGCAATTTTGTTTCCCTTATCTTATTACAACTCTTTAAAAAGAGATACTGAACATTTCTAACCGTTGTATGGATGTTTTATTTGTTTGATCTTATCAGAACTCTTAGGTCAAAGATAATGAACTTTACAAAGGTAGTAAGGCCATTTTGTTTGTTTTATCTTATTACAACCCTTAGACAAGAGATAATGAACTCTAAGAGTTGTATGCAATTTTAATTGTTTTATCTTATGACAACTTTTAGATAAGAGATATTAAACATTTTTAAGAATTGTATTGCTATTTTATTTATTTGATCTTATCACAACTCTTAGATAAGTGATCATGAACATTTCTAAGAGTTGTATGGGCATTTGATTTGAGTTCCATTATTACAACTCTTATATAAAAGATAATGAATATTTCTAAGAGTGGTGTGGCCGTTTTACTTGTTTTATCTTGTCACAACTCTTAGATAAGAGATCATGAACATTTCTAAGTGTTGTATGGGCAATTTTGTTTATTTTATCTTATTACAACTCTTTAAAAAGAGATATCGAACATTTCTAAGAGTTGTATGGCTGTTTTATTTGTTTGATCTTATCACAAATCTTAGGTAAAAGATAATGAACATTTATAAAGTTAGTAAGGCCATTTTGTTTGTTTTATCTTATTACAACTCTTATACAATAGATAATAAACAGTTCTAAGAGTTGTATGCAAATTTATTAAAACTCATAGATAAGAGATAATAAACATTTCTAAGAATTTTATTGCTATTTTATTTGTTTGATCTTATCACAACTCTTTGATAAGCGATCATGAACATTTCTTAGAGTTGTATGGCCATTTTATTTGAGTTCCATTGTTACAACTCTTAGATAAGAGATAATGAATATTTCTAAGACTGGTGTGGGCGTTTCACTTGTTTTATCTTATCACAACTCTTAGATAAAAGATCATGAACATTTCTAAGTGTTGTATGGGTAATTTTGTGTGTTTTATCTTATTACAACTCTTTGAAAAAAGATAATGAAAATTTCTGAGATTTGTATGGCTGTTTTATTTGTTTGATATTATCAAAAATCTTAGGTAAAAGATAATGAACATTCATAAAGGTAGTTGGGCCATTTTGTTTGTTTTATCTTATTACAACTCTTAGACAAGAGAAAATGAAAAGTCCTAAGAGTTTTATGCAATTTTATTTGTTTTATCTTATTACAACTCTTAGATAAGAGATAATAAACATTTCTAAGAATTGTATGGCTATTTTATTTGTTTGTCCTTGTCACAACTCTTAAATAAGTAATCATGAACATTTCTAAGAGTAGTATGTCTATTTTATTTGACTTCCATTATTACAACTCTTCGATAAGTGATAATGACTATTTCTACGACTGGTGTGGCTGTTTTACTTTTTTTTTATCTTATTACAACTCTTAAATAAGAGATAATGAACATTTTTAAGTGTTGTATGGGCAATTTTGTTTGTTTTATATAATTTCAACTCTTTGAAAAGAGATAACGAACATTTCTTAGAGTTGTATGGCCGTTTAATTTGTTTGATTTTATCACAACTATTAGGGAAAAGATAATGAACATTTATAAGAATTGTATGGTCATTTTGTTTGTTTTATCTTATTACAACTCTTAGACAAGAGATAATGAATCTTTTTAAGTGTTGTATGGGCAATTTTGTTTGTCTTATCTTATTACAACTCTTTAAAAAGAGATAATGAACATTTCTAAGAGTTGTATGGATGTTTTATTTGTTTGATCTTATCAGAACTCTTAGGTCAAAGATAATGAACATTTACAAAGGTAGTAAGGCCATTTTGTTTGTTTTATCTTATTACAACCCTTAGACAAGAGATAATGAACAGTTCCAAGAGTTGTATGCAAATTTATTTGTTTTATCTTATCACAAATCTTAGATAAGAGATAATAAACATTTCTAAGAATTGTATTGCTATTTTATTTGTATGATCTTATCACAACTCTTAGATAAGTGATCATGAACGTTTCTAAGAGTTGTATGGCCATTTTATTTGAGTTCCATTATTACAACTCTTAGATAAGAGATAATGAATATTTCTAAGACTATTGTGGCCATTTCACTTGTTTTATCTTTTCACAACTCTTAGATAAAAGATCATGAACATTTCAAAGTGTTGTATGGGCAATTTTTTTTATGTTTTATCTTATTACAACTCTTTGAAAAGAGACAATGAACATTTCTAAGAGTTGTATGACTGTTTTATTTGTTTGATCTTATCATAACTCTTAGGTAAAAGATAATGAACATTTATAAAGGTACTAAGTCCATTTTTTTTGTTTTATCTTATTACAACTCTTAGACAAGAGATAATGAACAGTTCAAAGAGTTGTATGCAAATTTATTTGTTTTATCTTATTACAACACTTAGATAAGAGATAATAAATATTTCTAAGAATCGTAGTGCTATTTTATTTGTTTGATCTTATCACAACTCTTAGATAAGGGATCATGAACATTTCTTAGAGTTGTATGGCCATTTTATTTGAGTTCCATTATTACAACTCTTAGATAAGAGATAATGAATATTTCTAAGACTGGTGTGGCCGTTTCACTTGTTTTATCTTATCACAACTCTTAGATAAAAGATCATGAACATTTCTAAGTGTTGTATGGGCCATTTTGTTTGTTTTATCTTATTACAACTCTTAGACAAGAGAAAATGAATATTTTTAAGTGTTGTATGGCCAATTTTGTTTGTTTTATCTTATTACAACTTATTGAAAAGAGATAATGAACATTTCTAAGAGTTGTATTTGTTTGATCTTATCAGAACTCTTAGATAAAAGATAATGAACATTTACAAAGATAGTAAGGCCATTTTGTTTGTTTTATCTTATTACAACTCTTAGACAAGAGATAATGAACAGTTCTAAGAGTTGTATGCAAATTTATTTGTTTTATTTTATTACAACTCTTAGATAAGAGATAATAAACATTTCTAAGAATTTTATTGCTATTTTATTTGTTTGATCTTATCACAACTCTTAGATAAGCGATCATGAACATTTCTTAGAGTTGTATGAACATTTTATTTGAGTTTCATTATTACAACTCTTAGATAAGAGATAATGAATATTTCTAAGACTAGTGTAGCCGTTTTGCTTGTTTTATCTTATTACAACTCTTAGATAAGAGATCATGAAAATTTCTAAGTGTTGTATGGGCAATTTTGTTTGTTTTAAATAATTACAACTCTTTGAAAAGAGATAACGAACATTTGTTAGAGTTGTATGGCTGTTTAATTTGTTTGATCTTATCACAATTATTAGGGAAAAGATAATAAGAGTTGTCTGACCATTTTGTTTGTTTTATCTTATTACAACTCTTAGACAAGAGATAATGAATATTTTTAAGTGTTGTATGGGCAATTTTGTTTGTCTTATTTTATTACAACTCTTTGAAAAGAGATAATGAACATTTCTAAGAGTTGTATTTGTTTGATCTTATCAGAACTCTTAGATAAAAGATAATGAACATTTACAAAGGTAGTAAGGCCATTTTGTTTGTTTTATCTTATTACAACTCTTCGACAAGAGATAATGAACAGTTCCAAGAGTTGTATGCAAATTTATTTGTTTTATCTTATTACAAATCTTAGATAAGAGATATTAAACATTTCTAAGAATTGTATTGCTATTTTATTTGTTTGATCTTATCACAACTCTTAGATAAGTGATCATGAACGTTTCTAAGAGTTGTATGGCCATTTTATTTGAGTTCCATTATTACAACTCTTAGATAAGAGATAATGAATATTTCTAAGACTAGTGTGGCCATTTCACTTGTTTTATCTTATCACAACTCTTAGATAAAAGATCGTGAACATTTCAAAGTGTTGTATAGGCAATTTTTTTTTTTTTTTTGTTTTATCTTATTACAACTCTTTGAAAAGAGACAACGAACATTTCTAAGACTTGTATGACGGTTTTATTTGTTTGATCTTATCATAACTCCCAGGTAAAAGATAATGAACATTTATAAAGGTAGTAAGGCCATTTTTCTTTTGTTTTATCTTATTACAACTCTTAGACAAGAGATAATGAACAATTCTAAGAGTTGTATGCAAATTTATTTGTTTTATCTTATTACAACTCTTAGATAAGAGATAATAAACATTTCTAATAATCGTATTGCTATTTTATTTGTTTGATCTTATCACAACTCTTAGATAAGTGATCATGAACATTTCTTAGAGTTGTATGGCCATTTTATTTGAGTTCCATTATTACAACTCTTAGATAAGAGATAATGAATATTTCTAAGACTGGTGTGGCCGTTTCACTTGTTTTATCTTATCACAACTCTTAGATAAAAGATCATGAACATTTCTAAGTGTTGTGTGGGCAATTTTGTTTGATTTATCTTATTACAACTCTTTGAAAAGAGATAATGAACATTTCTAAGAGTTGTATGGCTGTTTTATTTGTTTGATCTTATCAAAACTCTTAGGTAAAAGATAATGAACATTTATAAAGGTAGTAAGGCCATTTTGTTTGTTTTATCTTATTACAACTCTTAGACAAGAGATAATGAACAGTTCTAAGAGTTGTATGGGCCATTTTGTTTGTTTTATCTTATTACAACTCTTAGACAAGAGAAAATGAATATTTTTAAGTGTTGTATGGGCAATTTTGTTTGTTTTATCTTATTACAACTTATTGAAAAGAGATAATGAACATTTCTAAGAGTTGTATTTGTTTGATCTTATCAGAACTCTTAGATAAAAGATAATGAACATTTACAAAGATAATAAGGCCATTTTGTTTGTTTTATCTTATTACAACTCTTAGACAAGAGATAATGAACAGTTCTAAGAGTTGCATGCAAATTTATTTGTTTTATTTTATTACAACTCTTAGATAAGAGATAATAAACATTTCTAAGAAATTTATTGCTATTTTATTTATTTGATCTTATCACAACTCTTAGATATGCGATCATGAACATTTCTTAGAGTTGTATGGCCATTTTATTTGAGTTTCATTATTACAACTCTTAGATAAGAGATAATGAATATTTCTAAGACTAGTGTGGCCGTTTTGCTTGTTTTATCTTATTACAACTCTTAGATAAGAGATCATGAAAATTTCTAAGTGTTGTATGGGCAATTTTGTTTGTTTTAAATAATTACAACTCTTTGAAAAGAGATAACGAACATTTGTTAGAGTTGTATGGCTGTTTAATTTGTTTGATCTTATCACAACTATTAGGGAAAAGATAATAAACATTTATAAGAGTTGTCTGACCATTTTGTTTGTTTTATCTTATTACAACTCTTAGACAAGAGATAATGAATATTTTTAAGTGTTGTATGGGCAATTTTGTTTGTCTTATCTTATTACAACTCTTTGAAAAGAGATAATGAACATTTCTAAGAGTTGTATTTGTTTGATCTTATCAGAACTCTTAGATAACAGATAATGAACATTTACAAAGGTAGTAAGGCCATTTAGTTTGTTTTATCTTATTACAACTCTTCGACAAGAGATAATGACCAGTTCCAAGAGTTGTATGCAAATTTATTTGTTTTATCTTATTACAAATCTTAGATAAGAGATATTAAACATTTCTAAGAATTGTATTGCTATTTTATTTGTTTGATCTTATCACAACTCTTAGATAAGTGATCATGAACGTTTCTAAGAGTTGTATGGCCATTTTATTTGAGTTCCATTATTACAACTCTTAGATAAGAGATAATGAATATTTCTAAGACTATTGTGGCCATTTCACTTGTTTTATCTTTTCACAACTCTTAGATAAAAGATCATGAACATTTCAAAGTGTTGTATGGGCAATTTTTTTTATGTTTTATCTTATTACAACTCTTTGAAAAGAGACAATGAACATTTCTAAGAGTTGTATGACTGTTTTATTTGTTTGATCTTATCATAACTCTTAGGTAAAAGATAATGAACATTTATAAAGGTAGTAAGTCCATTTTTTTTGTTTTATCTTATTACAACTCTTAGACAAGAGATAATGAACAGTTCAAAGAGTTGTATGCAAATTTATTTGTTTTATCTTATTACAACACTTAGATAAGAGATAATAAATATTTCTAAGAATCGTAGTGCTATTTTATTTGTTTGATCTTATCACAACTCTTAGATAAGGGATCATGAACATTTCTTAGAGTTGTATGGCCATTTTATTTGAGTTCCATTATTACAACTCTTATATAAGAGATAATGAATATTTCTAAGACTGGTGTGGCCGTTTCACTTGTTTTATCTTATCACAACTCTTAGATAAAAGATCATGAACATTTCTAAGTGTTGTATGGGCCATTTTGTTTGTTTTATCTTATTACAACTCTTAGACAAGAGAAAATGAATATTTTTAAGTGTTGTATGGGCAATTTTGTTTGTTTTATCTTATTACAACTTATTGAAAAGAGATAATGAACATTTCTAAGAGTTGTATTTGTTTGAACTTATCAGAACTCTTAGATAAAAGATAATGAACATTTACAAAGATAGTAAGGCCATTTTGTTTGTTTTATCTTATTACAACTCTTAGACAAGAGATAATGAACAGTTCTAAGAGTTGTATGCAAATTTATTTGTTTTATTTTATTACAACTCTTAGATAAGAGATAATAAACATTTCTAAGAATTTTATTGCTATTTTATTTGTTTGATCTTATCACAACTCTTAGATAAGCGATCATGAACATTTCTTAGAGTTGTATGAACATTTTATTTGAGTTTCATTATTACAACTCTTAGATAAGAGATAATGAATATTTCTAAGACTAGTGTGGCCGTTTTGCTTGTTTTATCTTATTACAACTCTTAGATAAGAGATCATGAAAATTTCTAAGTGTTGTATGGGCAATTTTGTTTGTTTTAAATAATTACAACTCTTTGAAAAGAGATAACGAACATTTGTTAGAGTTGTATGGCTGTTTAATTTGTTTGATCTTATCACAATTATTAGGGAAAAGATAATAAGAGTTGTCTGACCATTTTGTTTGTTTTATCTTATTACAACTCTTAGACAAGAGATAATGAATATTTTTAAGTGTTGTATGGGCAATTTTGTTTGTCTTATCTTATTACAACTCTTTGAAAAGAGATAATGAACATTTCTAAGAGTTGTATTTGTTTGATCTTATCAGAACTCTTAGATAAAAGATAATGAACATTTTCAAAGGTAGTAAGGCCATTTTGTTTGTTTTATCTTATTACAACTCTTCGACAAGAGATAATGAACAGTTCCAAGAGTTGTATGCAAATTTATTTGTTTTATCTTATTACAAATCTTAGATAAGAGATATTAAACATTTCTAAGAATTGTATTGCTATTTTATTTGTTTGATCATATCACAACTCTTAGATAAGTGATCATGAACGTTTCTAAGAGTTGTATGGCCATTTTATTTGAGTTCCATTATTACAACTCTTAGATAAGAGATAATGAATATTTCTAAGACTAGTGTGGCCATTTCACTTGTTTTATCTTATCACAACTCTTAGATAAAAGATCGTGAACATTTCAAAGTGTTGTATAGGCAATTTTTTTTTTTTTTTTGTTTTATCTTATTACAACTCTTTGAAAAGAGACAACGAACATTTCTAAGACTTGTATGACGGTTTTATTTGTTTGATCTTATCATAACTCCCAGGTAAAAGATAATGAACATTTATAAAGGTAGTAAGGCCATTTTTCTTTTGTTTTATCTTATTACAACTCTTAGACAAGAGATAATGAACAATTCTAAGAGTTGTATGCAAATTTATTTGTTTTATCTTATTACAACTCTTAGATAAGAGATAATAAACATTTCTAATAATCGTATTGCTATTTTATTTGTTTGATCTTATCACAACTCTTAGATAAGTGATCATGAACATTTCTTAGAGTTGTATGGCCATTTTATTTGAGTTCCATTATTACAACTCTTAGATAAGAGATAATGAATATTTCTAAGACTGGTGTGGCCGTTTCACTTGTTTTATCTTATCACAACTCTTAGATAAAAGATCATGAACATTTCTAAGTGTTGTGTGGGCAATTTTGTTTGATTTATCTTATTACAACTCTTTGAAAAGAGATAATGAACATTTCTAAGAGTTGTATGGCTGTTTTATTTGTTTGATCTTATCAAAACTCTTAGGTAAAAGATAATGAACATTTATAAAGGTAGTAAGGCCATTTTGTTTGTTTTATCTTATTACAACTCTTAGACAAGAGATAATGAACAGTTCTAAGAGTTGTATGGGCCATTTTGTTTGTTTTATCTTATTACAACTCTTAGACAAGAGAAAATGAATATTTTTAAGTGTTGTATGGGCAATTTTGTTTGTTTTATCTTATTACAACTTATTGAAAAGAGATAATGAACATTTCTAAGAGTTGTATTTGTTTGATCTTATCAGAACTCTTAGATAAAAGATAATGAACATTTACAAAGATAATAAGGCCATTTTGTTTGTTTTATCTTATTACAACTCTTAGACAAGAGATAATGAACAGTTCTAAGAGTTGCATGCAAATTTATTTGTTTTATTTTATTACAACTCTTAGATAAGAGATAATAAACATTTCTAAGAAATTTATTGCTATTTTATTTATTTGATCTTATCACAACTCTTAGATATGCGATCATGAACATTTCTTAGAGTTGTATGGCCATTTTATTTGAGTTTCATTATTACAACTCTTAGATAAGAGATAATGAATATTTCTAAGACTAGTGTGGCCGTTTTGCTTGTTTTATCTTATTACAACTCTTAGATAAGAGATCATGAAAATTTCTAAGTGTTGTATGGGCAATTTTGTTTGTTTTAAATAATTACAACTCTTTGAAAAGAGATAACGAACATTTGTTAGAGTTGTATGGCTGTTTAATTTGTTTGATCTTATCACAACTATTAGGGAAAAGATAATAAACATTTATAAGAGTTGTCTGACCATTTTGTTTGTTTTATCTTATTACAACTCTTAGACAAGAGATAATGAATATTTTTAAGTGTTGTATGGGCAATTTTGTTTGTCTTATCTTATTACAACTCTTTGAAAAGAGATAATGAACATTTCTAAGAGTTGTATTTGTTTGATCTTATCAGAACTCTTAGATAACAGATAATGAACATTTACAAAGGTAGTAAGGCCATTTAGTTTGTTTTATCTTATTACAACTCTTCGACAAGAGATAATGACCAGTTCCAAGAGTTGTATGCAAATTTATTTGTTTTATCTTATTACAAATCTTAGATAAGAGATATTAAACATTTCTAAGAATTGTATTGCTATTTTATTTGTTTGATCTTATCACAACTCTTAGATAAGTGATCATGAACGTTTCTAAGAGTTGTATGGCCATTTTATTTGAGTTCCATTATTACAACTCTTAGATAAGAGATAATGAATATTTCTAAGACTATTGTGGCCATTTCACTTGTTTTATCTTTTCACAACTCTTAGATAAAAGATCATGAACATTTCAAAGTGTTGTATGGGCAATTTTTTTTATGTTTTATCTTATTACAACTCTTTGAAAAGAGACAATGAACATTTCTAAGAGTTGTATGACTGTTTTATTTGTTTGATCTTATCATAACTCTTAGGTAAAAGATAATGAACATTTATAAAGGTAGTAAGTCCATTTTTTTTGTTTTATCTTATTACAACTCTTAGACAAGAGATAATGAACAGTTCAAAGAGTTGTATGCAAATTTATTTGTTTTATCTTATTACAACACTTAGATAAGAGATAATAAATATTTCTAAGAATCGTAGTGCTATTTTATTTGTTTGATCTTATCACAACTCTTAGATAAGGGATCATGAACATTTCTTAGAGTTGTATGGCCATTTTATTTGAGTTCCATTATTACAACTCTTATATAAGAGATAATGAATATTTCTAAGACTGGTGTGGCCGTTTCACTTGTTTTATCTTATCACAACTCTTAGATAAAAGATCATGAACATTTCTAAGTGTTGTATGGGCCATTTTGTTTGTTTTATCTTATTACAACTCTTAGACAAGAGAAAATGAATATTTTTAAGTGTTGTATGGGCAATTTTGTTTGTTTTATCTTATTACAACTTATTGAAAAGAGATAATGAACATTTCTAAGAGTTGTATTTGTTTGAACTTATCAGAACTCTTAGATAAAAGATAATGAACATTTACAAAGATAGTAAGGCCATTTTGTTTGTTTTATCTTATTACAACTCTTAGACAAGAGATAATGAACAGTTCTAAGAGTTGTATGCAAATTTATTTGTTTTATTTTATTACAACTCTTAGATAAGAGATAATAAACATTTCTAAGAATTTTATTGCTATTTTATTTGTTTGATCTTATCACAACTCTTAGATAAGCGATCATGAACATTTCTTAGAGTTGTATGAACATTTTATTTGAGTTTCATTATTACAACTCTTAGATAAGAGATAATGAATATTTCTAAGACTAGTGTGGCCGTTTTGCTTGTTTTATCTTATTACAACTCTTAGATAAGAGATCATGAAAATTTCTAAGTGTTGTATGGGCAATTTTGTTTGTTTTAAATAATTACAACTCTTTGAAAAGAGATAACGAACATTTGTTAGAGTTGTATGGCTTTTTAATTTGTTTGATCTTATCACAATTATTAGGGAAAAGATAATAAGAGTTGTCTGACCATTTTGTTTGTTTTATCTTATTACAACTCTTAGACAAGAGATAATGAATATTTTTAAGTGTTGTATGGGCAATTTTGTTTGTCTTATCTTATTACAACTCTTTGAAAAGAGATAATGAACATTTCTAAGAGTTGTATTTGTTTGATCTTATCAGAACTCTTAGATAAAAGATAATGAACATTTACAAAGGTAGTAAGGCCATTTTGTTTGTTTTATCTTATTACAACTCTTCGACAAGAGATAATGAACAGTTCCAAGAGTTGTATGCAAATTTATTTGTTTTATCTTATTACAAATCTTAGATAAGAGATATTAAACATTTCTAAGAATTGTATTGCTATTTTATTTGTTTGATCATATCACAACTCTTAGATAAGTGATCATGAACGTTTCTAAGAGTTGTATGGCCATTTTATTTGAGTTCCATTATTACAACTCTTAGATAAGAGATAATGAATATTTCTAAGACTAGTGTGGCCATTTCACTTGTTTTATCGTATCACAACTCTTAGATAAAAGATCGTGAACATTTCAAAGTGTTGTATAGGCAATTTTTTTTTTTTGTTTTATCTTATTACAACTCTTTGAAAAGAGACAACGAACATTTCTAAGACTTGTATGACGGTTTTATTTGTTTGATCTTATCATAACTTTTAGGTAAAAGATAATGAACATTTATAAAGGTAGTAAGGCCATTTTTCTTTTGTTTTATCTTATTACAACTCTTAGACAAGAGATAATGAACAATTCTAAGAGTTGTATGCAAATTTATTTGTTTTATCTTATTACAACTCTTAGATAAGAGATAATAAACATTTCTAATAATCGTATTGCTATTTTATTTGTTTGATCTTATCACAACTCTTAGATAAGTGATCATGAACATTTCTTAGAGTTGTATGGCCATTTTATTTGAGTTCCATTATTACAACTCTTAGATAAGAGATAATGAATATTTCTAAGACTGGTGTGGCCGTTTCACTTGTTTTATCTTATCACAACTCTTAGATAAAAGATCATGAACATTTCTAAGTGTTGTGTGGGCAATTTTGTTTGATTTATCTTATTACAACTCTTTGAAAAGAGATAATGAACATTTCTAAGAGTTGTATGGCTGTTTTATTTGTTTGGTCTTATCAAAACTCTTAGGTAAAAGATAATGAACATTTATAAAGGTAGTAAGGCCATTTTGTTTGTTTTATCTTATTACAACTCTTAGACAAGAGATAATGAACAGTTCTAAGAGTTGTATGGGCCATTTTGTTTGTTTTATCTTATTACAACTCTTAGACAAGAGAAAATGAATATTTTTAAGTGTTGTATGGGCAATTTTGTTTGTTTTATCTTATTACAACTTATTGAAAAGAGATAATGAACATTTCTAAGAGTTGTATTTGTTTGATCTTATCAGAACTCTTAGATAAAAGATAATGAACATTTACAAAGATAATAAGGCCATTTTGTTTGTTTTATCTTATTACAACTCTTAGACAAGAGATAATGAACAGTTCTAAGAGTTGCATGCAAATTTATTTGTTTTATTTTATTACAACTCTTAGATAAGAGATAATAAACATTTCTAAGAAATTTATTGCTATTTTATTTATTTGATCTTATCACAACTCTTAGATATGCGATCATGAACATTTCTTAGAGTTGTATGGCCATTTTATTTGAGTTTCATTATTACAACTCTTAGATAAGAGATAATGAATATTTCTAAGACTAGTGTGGCCGTTTTGCTTGTTTTATCTTATTACAACTCTTAGATAAGAGATCATGAAAATTTCTAAGTGTTGTATGGGCAATTTTGTTTGTTTTAAATAATTACAACTCTTTGAAAAGAGATAACGAACATTTGTTAGAGTTGTATGGCTGTTTAATTTGTTTGATCTTATCACAACTATTAGGGAAAAGATAATAAACATTTATAAGAGTTGTCTGACCATTTTGTTTGTTTTATCTTATTACAACTCTTAGACAAGAGATAATGAATATTTTTAAGTGTTGTATGGGCAATTTTGTTTGTCTTATCTTATTACAACTCTTTGAAAAGAGATAATGAACATTTCTAAGAGTTGTATTTGTTTGATCTTATCAGAACTCTTAGATAACAGATAATGAACATTTACAAAGGTAGTAAGGCCATTTAGTTTGTTTTATCTTATTACAACTCTTCGACAAGAGATAATGACCAGTTCCAAGAGTTGTATGCAAATTTATTTGTTTTATCTTATTACAAATCTTAGATAAGAGATATTAAACATTTCTAAGAATTGTATTGCTATTTTATTTGTTTGATCTTATCACAACTCTTAGATAAGTGATCATAAACGTTTCTAAGAGTTGTATGGCCATTTTATTTGAGTTCCATTATTACAACTCTTAGATATGAGATAATGAATATTTCTAAGACTAGTGTGGCCATTTCACTTGTTTTATCTTATCACAACTCTTAGATAAAAGATCGTGAACATTTCAAAGTGTTGTATGGGCAATTTTTTTTTTGTTTTATCTTATTACAACTCTTTGAAAAGAGACAACGAACATTTCTAAGACTTGTATGACTGTTTTATTTGTTTGATCTTATCATAACTCCCAGGTAAAAGATAATGAACATTTATAAAGGTAGTAAGGCCATTTTTTTTGTTTTATCTTATTACAACTCTTAGACAAGAGATAATGAACAGTTCTAAGAGTTGTATGCAAATTTATTTGTTTTATCTTATTACAACTCTTAGATAAGAGATATTAAACATTTCTAATAATCGTATTGCTATTTTATTTGTTTGATCTTATCACAACTCTTAGATAAGTGATCATGAACATTTCTTAGAGTTGTATGGCCATTTTATTTGAGTTCCATTATTATAACTCTTAGATAAGAGATAATGAATATTTCTAAGACTGGTGTGGCCGTTTCACTTGTTTTATCTTATCACAACTCTTAGATAAAAGATCATGAACATTTCTAAGTGTTGTATGGGCCATTTTGTTTGTTTTATCTTATTACAACTCTTAGACAAGAGATAATGAATATTTTTAAGTGTTGTATGGGCAATTTTGTTTGTTTTATATTATTACAACTCATTGAAAATAGATAATGAATATTTCTAAGAGTTGTATTTGTTTGATCTTATCAGAACTCTTAGATAAAAGATAATGAACATTTACAAAGATAGTAAGGCCATTTTGTTTGTTTTATCTTATTACAACTCTTAGACAAGAGATAATGAACAGTTCCAAGAGTTGTATGCAAATTTATTTGTTTTATCTTATTACAAATCTTAGATAAGAGATATTAAACATTTGTAAGAATTGTATTGCTATTTTATTTGGTTGATCTTATCACAACTCTTGGATAAGTGATCATGAACGTTTCTAAGAGTTGTATGGCCATTTTATTTGAGTTCCATTATTACAACTCTTAGATAAGAGATAATGAATATTTCTAAGACTAGTGTGGCCATTTCACTTGTTTTATCTTATCACAACTCTTAGATAAAAGATCGTGAACATTTCAAAGTGTTGTATAGGCAATTTTTTTTTTGTTTTATCTTATTACAACTCTTTGAAAAGAGACAACGAACATTTCTAAGACTTGTATGACTGTTTTATTTGTTTGATCTTATCATAACTCCCAGGTAAAAGATAATGAACATTTATAAAGGTAGTAAGGCCATTTTTCTTTTGTTTTATCTTATTACAACTCTTAGACAAGAGATAATGAACAGTTCTAAGAGTTGTATGCAAATTTATTTGTTTTATCTTATTACAACTCTTAGATAAGAGATAATAAACATTTCTAATAATCGTATTGCTATTTTATTTGTTTGATCTTATCACAACTCTTAGATAAGTGATCATGAACATTTCTTAGAGTTGTATGGCCATTTTATTTGAGTTCCATTATTACAACTCTTAGATAAGAGATAATGAATATTTCTAAGACTGGTGTGGCCGTTTCACTTGTTTTATCTTATCACAACTCTTAGATAAAAGATCATGAACATTTCTAAGTGTTGTGTGGGCAATTTTGTTTGATTTATCTTATTACAACTCTTTGAAAATAGATAATGAACATTTCTAAGAGTTGTATGGCTGTTTTATTTGTTTGATCTTATCAAAACTCTTAGGTAAAAGATAATGAACATTTATAAAGGTAGTAAGGCCATTTTGTTTGTTTTATCTTATTACAACTCTTAGACAAGAGATAATGAACAGTTCTAAGAGTTGTATGCAAATTTATTTGTTTTATCTTATTACAAATCTTAGATAAGAGATATTAAACATTTCTAAGAATTGTATTGCTATTTTATTTGTTTGATCTTATCACAACTCTTAGATAAGTGATCATGAACGTTTCTAAGAGTTGTATGGCCATTTTATTTGAGTTCCATTATTACAACTCTTAGATAAGAGATAATGAATATTTCTAAGACTATTGTGGCCATTTCACTTGTTTTATCTTTTCACAACTCTTAGATAAAAGATCATGAACATTTCAAAGTGTTGTATGGGCAATTTTTTTTATGTTTTATCTTATTACAACTCTTTGAAAAGAGACAATGAACATTTCTAAGAGTTGTATGACTGTTTTATTTGTTTGATCTTATCATAACTCTTAGGTAAAAGATAATGAACATTTATAAAGGTAGTAAGTCCATTTTTTTTGTTTTATCTTATTACAACTCTTAGACAAGAGATAATGAACAGTTCAAAGAGTTGTATGCAAATTTATTTGTTTTATCTTATTACAACACTTAGATAAGAGATAATAAATATTTCTAAGAATCGTAGTGCTATTTTATTTGTTTGATCTTATCACAACTCTTAGATAAGGGATCATGAACATTTCTTAGAGTTGTATGGCCATTTTATTTGAGTTCCATTATTACAACTCTTATATAAGAGATAATGAATATTTCTAAGACTGGTGTGGCCGTTTCACTTGTTTTATCTTATCACAACTCTTAGATAAAAGATCATGAACATTTCTAAGTGTTGTATGGGCCATTTTGTTTGTTTTATCTTATTACAACTCTTAGACAAGAGAAAATGAATATTTTTAAGTGTTGTATGGGCAATTTTGTTTGTTTTATCTTATTACAACTTATTGAAAAGAGATAATGAACATTTCTAAGAGTTGTATTTGTTTGAACTTATCAGAACTCTTAGATAAAAGATAATGAACATTTACAAAGATAGTAAGGCCATTTTGTTTGTTTTATCTTATTACAACTCTTAGACAAGAGATAATGAACAGTTCTAAGAGTTGTATGCAAATTTATTTGTTTTATTTTATTACAACTCTTAGATAAGAGATAATAAACATTTCTAAGAATTTTATTGCTATTTTATTTGTTTGATCTTATCACAACTCTTAGATAAGCGATCATGAACATTTCTTAGAGTTGTATGAACATTTTATTTGAGTTTCATTATTACAACTCTTAGATAAGAGATAATGAATATTTCTAAGACTAGTGTGGCCGTTTTGCTTGTTTTATCTTATTACAACTCTTAGATAAGAGATCATGAAAATTTCTAAGTGTTGTATGGGCAATTTTGTTTGTTTTAAATAATTACAACTCTTTGAAAAGAGATAACGAACATTTGTTAGAGTTGTATGGCTTTTTAATTTGTTTGATCTTATCACAATTATTAGGGAAAAGATAATAAGAGTTGTCTGACCATTTTGTTTGTTTTATCTTATTACAACTCTTAGACAAGAGATAATGAATATTTTTAAGTGTTGTATGGGCAATTTTGTTTGTCTTATCTTATTACAACTCTTTGAAAAGAGATAATGAACATTTCTAAGAGTTGTATTTGTTTGATCTTATCAGAACTCTTAGATAAAAGATAATGAACATTTACAAAGGTAGTAAGGCCATTTTGTTTGTTTTATCTTATTACAACTCTTCGACAAGAGATAATGAACAGTTCCAAGAGTTGTATGCAAATTTATTTGTTTTATCTTATTACAAATCTTAGATAAGAGATATTAAACATTTCTAAGAATTGTATTGCTATTTTATTTGTTTGATCATATCACAACTCTTAGATAAGTGATCATGAACGTTTCTAAGAGTTGTATGGCCATTTTATTTGAGTTCCATTATTACAACTCTTAGATAAGAGATAATGAATATTTCTAAGACTAGTGTGGCCATTTCACTTGTTTTATCTTATCACAACTCTTAGATAAAAGATCGTGAACATTTCAAAGTGTTGTATAGGCAATTTTTTTTTTTTTTTTGTTTTATCTTATTACAACTCTTTGAAAAGAGACAACGAACATTTCTAAGACTTGTATGACGGTTTTATTTGTTTGATCTTATCATAACTCCCAGGTAAAAGATAATGAACATTTATAAAGGTAGTAAGGCCATTTTTCTTTTGTTTTATCTTATTACAACTCTTAGACAAGAGATAATGAACAATTCTAAGAGTTGTATGCAAATTTATTTGTTTTATCTTATTACAACTCTTAGATAAGAGATAATAAACATTTCTAATAATCGTATTGCTATTTTATTTGTTTGATCTTATCACAACTCTTAGATAAGTGATCATGAACATTTCTTAGAGTTGTATGGCCATTTTATTTGAGTTCCATTATTACAACTCTTAGATAAGAGATAATGAATATTTCTAAGACTGGTGTGGCCGTTTCACTTGTTTTATCTTATCACAACTCTTAGATAAAAGATCATGAACATTTCTAAGTGTTGTGTGGGCAATTTTGTTTGATTTATCTTATTACAACTCTTTGAAAAGAGATAATGAACATTTCTAAGAGTTGTATGGCTGTTTTATTTGTTTGATCTTATCAAAACTCTTAGGTAAAAGATAATGAACATTTATAAAGGTAGTAAGGCCATTTTGTTTGTTTTATCTTATTACAACTCTTAGACAAGAGATAATGAACAGTTCTAAGAGTTGTATGGGCCATTTTGTTTGTTTTATCTTATTACAACTCTTAGACAAGAGAAAATGAATATTTTTAAGTGTTGTATGGGCAATTTTGTTTGTTTTATCTTATTACAACTTATTGAAAAGAGATAATGAACATTTCTAAGAGTTGTATTTGTTTGATCTTATCAGAACTCTTAGATAAAAGATAATGAACATTTACAAAGATAATAAGGCCATTTTGTTTGTTTTATCTTATTACAACTCTTAGACAAGAGATAATGAACAGTTCTAAGAGTTGCATGCAAATTTATTTGTTTTATTTTATTACAACTCTTAGATAAGAGATAATAAACATTTCTAAGAAATTTATTGCTATTTTATTTATTTGATCTTATCACAACTCTTAGATATGCGATCATGAACATTTCTTAGAGTTGTATGGCCATTTTATTTGAGTTTCATTATTACAACTCTTAGATAAGAGATAATGAATATTTCTAAGACTAGTGTGGCCGTTTTGCTTGTTTTATCTTATTACAACTCTTAGATAAGAGATCATGAAAATTTCTAAGTGTTGTATGGGCAATTTTGTTTGTTTTAAATAATTACAACTCTTTGAAAAGAGATAACGAACATTTGTTAGAGTTGTATGGCTGTTTAATTTGTTTGATCTTATCACAACTATTAGGGAAAAGATAATAAACATTTATAAGAGTTGTCTGACCATTTTGTTTGTTTTATCTTATTACAACTCTTAGACAAGAGATAATGAATATTTTTAAGTGTTGTATGGGCAATTTTGTTTGTCTTATCTTATTACAACTCTTTGAAAAGAGATAATGAACATTTCTAAGAGTTGTATTTGTTTGATCTTATCAGAACTCTTAGATAACAGATAATGAACATTTACAAAGGTAGTAAGGCCATTTAGTTTGTTTTATCTTATTACAACTCTTCGACAAGAGATAATGACCAGTTCCAAGAGTTGTATGCAAATTTATTTGTTTTATCTTATTACAAATCTTAGATAAGAGATATTAAACATTTCTAAGAATTGTATTGCTATTTTATTTGTTTGATCTTATCACAACTCTTAGATAAGTGATCATGAACGTTTCTAAGAGTTGTATGGCCATTTTATTTGAGTTCCATTATTACAACTCTTAGATAAGAGATAATGAATATTTCTAAGACTATTGTGGCCATTTCACTTGTTTTATCTTTTCACAACTCTTAGATAAAAGATCATGAACATTTCAAAGTGTTGTATGGGCAATTTTTTTTATGTTTTATCTTATTACAACTCTTTGAAAAGAGACAATGAACATTTCTAAGAGTTGTATGACTGTTTTATTTGTTTGATCTTATCATAACTCTTAGGTAAAAGATAATGAACATTTATAAAGGTAGTAAGTCCATTTTTTTTGTTTTATCTTATTACAACTCTTAGACAAGAGATAATGAACAGTTCAAAGAGTTGTATGCAAATTTATTTGTTTTATCTTATTACAACACTTAGATAAGAGATAATAAATATTTCTAAGAATCGTAGTGCTATTTTATTTGTTTGATCTTATCACAACTCTTAGATAAGGGATCATGAACATTTCTTAGAGTTGTATGGCCATTTTATTTGAGTTCCATTATTACAACTCTTATATAAGAGATAATGAATATTTCTAAGACTGGTGTGGCCGTTTCACTTGTTTTATCTTATCACAACTCTTAGATAAAAGATCATGAACATTTCTAAGTGTTGTATGGGCCATTTTGTTTGTTTTATCTTATTACAACTCTTAGACAAGAGAAAATGAATATTTTTAAGTGTTGTATGGGCAATTTTGTTTGTTTTATCTTATTACAACTTATTGAAAAGAGATAATGAACATTTCTAAGAGTTGTATTTGTTTGAACTTATCAGAACTCTTAGATAAAAGATAATGAACATTTACAAAGATAGTAAGGCCATTTTGTTTGTTTTATCTTATTACAACTCTTAGACAAGAGATAATGAACAGTTCTAAGAGTTGTATGCAAATTTATTTGTTTTATTTTATTACAACTCTTAGATAAGAGATAATAAACATTTCTAAGAATTTTATTGCTATTTTATTTATTTGATCTTATCACAACTCTTAGATAAGCGATCATGAACATTTCTTAGAGTTGTATGAACATTTTATTTGAGTTTCATTATTACAACTCTTAGATAAGAGATAATGAATATTTCTAAGACTAGTGTGGCCGTTTTGCTTGTTTTATCTTATTACAACTCTTAGATAAGAGATCATGAAAATTTCTAAGTGTTGTATGGGCAATTTTGTTTGTTTTAAATAATTACAACTCTTTGAAAAGAGATAACGAACATTTGTTAGAGTTGTATGGCTGTTTAATTTGTTTGATCTTATCACAATTATTAGGGAAAAGATAATAAGAGTTGTCTGACCATTTTGTTTGTTTTATCTTATTACAACTCTTAGACAAGAGATAATGAATATTTTTAAGTGTTGTATGGGCAATTTTGTTTGTCTTATCTTATTACAACTCTTTGAAAAGAGATAATGAACATTTCTAAGAGTTGTATTTGTTTGATCTTATCAGAACTCTTAGATAAAAGATAATGAACATTTACAAAGGTAGTAAGGCCATTTTGTTTGTTTTATCTTATTACAACTCTTCGACAAGAGATAATGAACAGTTCCAAGAGTTGTATGCAAATTTATTTGTTTTATCTAATTACAAATCTTAGATAAGAGATATTAAACATTTCTAAGAATTGTATTGCTATTTTATTTGTTTGATCATATCACAACTCTTAGATAAGTGATCATGAACGTTTCTAAGAGTTGTATGGCCATTTTATTTGAGTTCCATTATTACAACTCTTAGATAAGAGATAATGAATATTTCTAAGACTAGTGTGGCCATTTCACTTGTTTTATCGTATCACAACTCTTAGATAAAAGATCGTGAACATTTCAAAGTGTTGTATAGGCAATTTTTTTTTTTTGTTTTATCTTATTACAACTCTTTGAAAAGAGACAACGAACATTTCTAAGACTTGTATGACGGTTTTATTTGTTTGATCTTATCATAACTTTTAGGTAAAAGATAATGAACATTTATAAAGGTAGTAAGGCCATTTTTCTTTTGTTTTATCTTATTACAACTCTTAGACAAGAGATAATGAACAATTCTAAGAGTTGTATGCAAATTTATTTGTTTTATCTTATTACAACTCTTAGATAAGAGATAATAAACATTTCTAATAATCGTATTGCTATTTTATTTGTTTGATCTTATCACAACTCTTAGATAAGTGATCATGAACATTTCTTAGAGTTGTATGGCCATTTTATTTGAGTTCCATTATTACAACTCTTAGATAAGAGATAATGAATATTTCTAAGACTGGTGTGGCCGTTTCACTTGTTTTATCTTATCACAACTCTTAGATAAAAGATCATGAACATTTCTAAGTGTTGTGTGGGCAATTTTGTTTGATTTATCTTATTACAACTCTTTGAAAAGAGATAATGAACATTTCTAAGAGTTGTATGGCTGTTTTATTTGTTTGGTCTTATCAAAACTCTTAGGTAAAAGATAATGAACATTTATAAAGGTAGTAAGGCCATTTTGTTTGTTTTATCTTATTACAACTCTTAGACAAGAGATAATGAACAGTTCTAAGAGTTGTATGGGCCATTTTGTTTGTTTTATCTTATTACAACTCTTAGACAAGAGAAAATGAATATTTTTAAGTGTTGTATGGGCAATTTTGTTTGTTTTATCTTATTACAACTTATTGAAAAGAGATAATGAACATTTCTAAGAGTTGTATTTGTTTGATCTTATCAGAACTCTTAGATAAAAGATAATGAACATTTACAAAGATAATAAGGCCATTTTGTTTGTTTTATCTTATTACAACTCTTAGACAAGAGATAATGAACAGTTCTAAGAGTTGCATGCAAATTTATTTGTTTTATTTTATTACAACTCTTAGATCAGAGATAATAAACATTTCTAAGAAATTTATTGCTATTTTATTTGTTTGATCTTATCACAACTCTTAGATAAGTGATCATGAACATTTCTTAGAGTTGTATGGCCATTTTATTTGAGTTCCATTATTATAACTCTTAGATAAGAGATAATGAATATTTCTAAGACTGGTGTGGCCGTTTCACTTGTTTTATCTTATCACAACTCTTAGATAAAAGATCATGAACATTTCTAAGTGTTGTATGGGCCATTTTGTTTGTTTTATCTTATTACAACTCTTAGACAAGAGATAATGAATATTTTTAAGTGTTGTATGGGCAATTTTGTTTGTTTTATATTATTACAACTCATTGAAAATAGATAATGAATATTTCTAAGAGTTGTATTTGTTTGATCTTATCAGAACTCTTAGATAAAAGATAATGAACATTTACAAAGATAGTAAGGCCATTTTGTTTGTTTTATCTTATTACAACTCTTAGACAAGAGATAATGAACAGTTCCAAGAGTTGTATGCAAATTTATTTGTTTTATCTTATTACAAATCTTAGATAAGAGATATTAAACATTTGTAAGAATTGTATTGCTATTTTATTTGGTTGATCTTATCACAACTCTTGGATAAGTGATCATGAACGTTTCTAAGAGTTGTATGGCCATTTTATTTGAGTTCCATTATTACAACTCTTAGATAAGAGATAATGAATATTTCTAAGACTAGTGTGGCCATTTCACTTGTTTTATCTTATCACAACTCTTAGATAAAAGATCGTGAACATTTCAAAGTGTTGTATAGGCAATTTTTTTTTTGTTTTATCTTATTACAACTCTTTGAAAAGAGACAACGAACATTTCTAAGACTTGTATGACTGTTTTATTTGTTTGATCTTATCATAACTCCCAGGTAAAAGATAATGAACATTTATAAAGGTAGTAAGGCCATTTTTCTTTTGTTTTATCTTATTACAACTCTTAGACAAGAGATAATGAACAGTTCTAAGAGTTGTATGCAAATTTATTTGTTTTATCTTATTACAACTCTTAGATAAGAGATAATAAACATTTCTAATAATCGTATTGCTATTTTATTTGTTTGATCTTATCACAACTCTTAGATAAGTGATCATGAACATTTCTTAGAGTTGTATGGCCATTTTATTTGAGTTCCATTATTACAACTCTTAGATAAGAGATAATGAATATTTCTAAGACTGGTGTGGCCGTTTCACTTGTTTTATCTTATCACAACTCTTAGATAAAAGATCATGAACATTTCTAAGTGTTGTGTGGGCAATTTTGTTTGATTTATCTTATTACAACTCTTTGAAAATAGATAATGAACATTTCTAAGAGTTGTATGGCTGTTTTATTTGTTTGATCTTATCAAAACTCTTAGGTAAAAGATAATGAACATTTATAAAGGTAGTAAGGCCATTTTGTTTGTTTTATCTTATTACAACTCTTAGACAAGAGATAATGAACAGTTCTAAGAGTTGTATGCAAATTTATTTGTTTTATTTTATTACAACTCTTAGATAAGAGATAATAAACATTTCTAAGAATTTTATTGCTATTTTATTTGTTTGATCTTATCACAACTCTTGGATAAGTGATCATGAACGTTTCTTAGAGTTGTATGGCCATTTTATTTGAGTTCCATTATTACAACTCTTAGATAAGAGATAATGAATATTTCTAAGACTAGTGTGGCCGTTTTGCTTGTTTTATCTTATTACAACTCTTAGATAAGAGATCATGAAAATTTCTAAGTGTTGTATGGGCAATTTTGTTTGTTTTAAATAATTACAACTCTTTGAAAAGAGATAACGAACATTTGTTAGAGTTGTATGGCTGTTTAATTTGTTTGATCTTATCACAACTATTAGGGAAAAGATAATGAACATTTATAAGAGTTGTCTGACCATTTTGTTTGTTTTATCTTATTACAACTCTTAGACAAGAGATAATGAATATTTTTAAGTGTTGTATGGGCAATTTTGTTTGTCTTATCTTATTACAACTCTTTGAAAAGAGATAATGAACATTTCTAAGAGTTGTATGGCTGTTTTTTTTGTTTGATCTTATCAAAACTCTTAGGTAAAAGATAATGAACAGTTACAAAGATAGTAAGGCCATTTTGTTTGTTTTATCTTATTACAACTCTTAGACAAGAGATAATGAACAGTTCCAAGAGTTGTATGCAAATTTATTGGTTTTATCTTATTACAAATCTTAGATAAGAGATATTAAACATTTCTAAGAATTGTATTGCTATTTTATTTGGTTGATCTTATCACAACTCTTGGATAAGTGATCATGAACGTTTCTAAGAGTTGTATGGCCATTTTATTTGAGTTCTATTATTACAACTCTTAGATAAGAGATAATGAATATTTCTAAAACTAGTGTGGCCATTTCACTTGTTTTATCTTATCACAACTCTTAGATAAAAGATCGTGAACATTTCAAAGTGTTGTATGGGCAATTTTTTTTTTGTTTTATCTTATTACAACTCTTTGAAAAGAGACAACGAACATTTCTAAGACTTGTATGACTGTTTTATTTGTTTGATCTTATCATAACTCCCAGGTAAAAGATAATGAACATTTATAAAGGTAGTAAGGCCATTTTTTTTTGTTTTATCTTATTACAACTCTTAGACAAGAGATAATGAACAGTTCTAAGAGTTGTATGCAAATTTATTTGTTTTATCTTATTACAACTCTTAGATAAGAGATAATAAACATTTCTAATAATCGTATTGCTATTTTATTTGTTTGATCTTATCACAACTCTTAGTGATGTGAATCCGATTATAGATTCAACAAATTTAGATCGTTTTCTTGTTGAACTTTCTCACAAACCCTAAGACCTCTTGTTTAGAGAATATTGGCAATGAGAAGAACACCTCCAATAAATCATCAAACAAGCAATCCTCGAAGAATGAAAGAATTCTTCCGAGAACAATACCTTTCTAATGTTAAATTCAACATTCAATGGTATAGAAACCAAAAACCTTTGAATCACAACAAAATATTAAGTGATGATCCCAACCCCCAATCTAATCTAGTGAACCCAACAATGATAGATGTATCAAATCTAACACCTTTGAATTACAATGGAATAGAAAGAAGAGTTAAAAGCGCCACATTCAAATGGAAGAAGATTTGAATGATAAGCTGTTAGTTATGTAAGGAAAACTTACAAAACCCAATCTAGTTCAAGACTAGTACTTAAGGAAACTCCTTAACAAGTTTTTAACTCTCAAAAATCTTCTTATTGAATAATACTTAGCTCCTTTTATAACAAAAAGGAGAACCTTACATGATAATAGTAATTTACAAACTAAAGTCTTAGACTTATAATGTTTTGCAAAACTAGTCCCTAACTTGACTTATTGACTTATGACTCTTAAAATACTAATAATAATCTGATTCCTATTCAAAAGCCACGAAATTATTAAGCTAAAATGAAAATAAAAGACTTAGAATTATTTTTGATGAAAACTAGTGACCATTTGGTTTCCCGAGTGGCTTTCCAACTTCAATTCTTGATATGTGAAGCATTGCACCTTTTCACATAAAAGAGAACATGTTCCAATGATGTTGGAATTCTGAAAAGTTGCTTTCTTGAGTCTTGGAACCGAAATGAAGAGCTTTGAAGGCTTTAAGTGAAGATTCATGCACCTAGAGAACTTGGAAAGTCTTCATTAACTAGTCTTCATGAATTTGACCACCAAGGCTGATCCAATGCTTCTAATTGACCCCAAAAACGTGTGGAAACATCCTAGAATGTTCCTTGAGTATTCTGAACTGACATGGGCCAAAAAAACATCTAATGGAATTGGACTTGCACCCAAAACTTGCTCTCGGGTTGGGTAGAACATAAGAATCAACACTTGTGTTTTGTTGCACTCCATTTGGGCTGTGAAAGAGTGTGGAGCGCAGCCCATAAATCATTAGCTAGAAGCTTGGTCCAAGACTCCCACAAGATTATAGAGCTTGGGCTTGAATGAGGTGTAGTTGGACTGAGCTTCTTCTAATGATTTTGTAGCTAACTTGGACAAAGCCTCTTCCATCTTTTGCTAAACATTGAATGAAGAACTAATACCATACTCCTCGGGAAGGTCAAGCTTGTAGGCATTGTCATTGATTCTAGACACCACTTGAAATGGTCCATCTCCCCGTGGATGTAGCTTTGAACGCCTAGCAGTTGGAAATCGTTCCTTGCGCATGTGAATCCAAACCCAATCCCCGGGTTCAAAAATGACTTGTTTACGCCCCTTATTAGCTTGCTTGGCATATTGCTTGGTCTTTTTCTCAATATTGGCACGAGCTTGCTCATGAAGCTTTTTCACTTTCTCAGCCCTTTGAGCTCCATCTAAGTTAACCTGTTCTTTAATTGGTAATGGAGACAAATCCAAGGGAGTTAAAGGGTTAAATCCATAAACCAACTCAAATGGGGAGAAACCAGTAGTAGAATGCAAAGTACGATTATACGCAAACTCAGCTATTGGAAGACAATCCTCCCAACTCTTCAAATTCTTTTTGATTAATGCTCTCAACAACATTCCCAAGGTCCTATTAGTGACCTCAGTTTGACCACAGTTTGAGGATGACTTGAAGTTGAAAACAAAAGCTTAGTCCCCAATTTACCCCACAAGGTTTTCCAAAAGTAACTTAGAAATTTTACATCTCTATCTGAAACAATGGTTCTTGGAATACCATGAAGACAAACAATCTCTTTGAAACACATATCAGCCACATGACTAGCATTATCTGTCTTTTTACATGCAATGAAATGAGACATCTTAGAAAACCTATCAACTACCACAAAGAATCCATCCCCCTCTGAGACCTTGGTAAACCAAGCACAAATCGATACATCAATCCAAGGTGCATTGGGAATAGGAAGTGGTGTATACAATCCATGGGGAAGTGAAGTGGATTTAGCCTTTTTACATTCAAGACACCTTTCACATACCTTTTGCACATCCTTTTTCATACTAGGCCAGAAAAAGTGTTCACTCAAAATGTCACAAGTTTTGAGAACCCCAAAATGCCCCATTAATCCTCCACAATGAGCTTCTCTAACAAGCAATTCCCTAAGTGAGCAAATAGGAATACACAACTGATTTCCTTTAAACAAGTACCCCTCATATCGGTAAAACTTTTCAAATGCTCCTTTTTCACATGTAACAAAAATGGTTGAAAAATCAACATCAGATTCATACAAATCTTTAATGAATTCAAATCCCATGATAGTAGCATGCATTGTAGTGATAAGAGTGTACCTCCGAGATTGATGTGAATCCAAGGTACGAATTCACGTGAATTGTAGAATCGTCCTCGATTGATCTTTTGAGCAAAACAACTAGCTCAAGTGGATTCAACAATATTGAGTATTAATGAACTCAACACCTTTGAATCACACTATATTGAAAGATGTCTTGAAATCTTCCAAGCAAAAACAACCCAAACCAAAATAGACCCAACAACAATAGGATGAAACCTATCACCTTTGAATCATAAAATGGTAGTTTTGAAATTACTATTCCCAACCCCTCTAATTTTCAAACCCAACAACACTAGGATAAACCTAACACCTTTGGATTATGAAATGAATTAGAAAAGAAGAGTAGAAGGCGCCACAACTAAAAGGAAGAGTTTTAGTTGATAAGCCAAATAAGTTTTGCAAGTATACTTGCAAGACTAAAACTAGCTCACTAAGAAACTAGCAAAGAAAGGAAAATTCCTTAAAGTTTATAACATCAAATCTTCAATTCTAATAGTTAACCAAGACCCCTATTTATAGAGTTTCAAGAGGGACCAAGGTTGGAAATTACAAAAGGATTAAAGGAGCAATTCTAAATCTTCTAGTCAAGACTAGCATTAACACTTCTCTTTGACCAAGAAAAGCTCTTTGACCTAGAAAAGCTCTTTGACCTAGAAGACTCTTGCACTTAATTCTAATATTCTAAATACTAAAAAAAAATGCAGAAAAAAACTTGAAAATATCACCCAAATGCTGTTGAATTTCGTCCATAAATCCAGCTTATAAATGCGACGTTCAACCTTCTTCAGGCGACATGGGCATGTCAGAAGAAAAGTTCTATTCTGCCCAACCTTCCTCAGGCGACATGGGCATGTCAGAGGAAAAGTTCTATTCTGCCCAACCTTCCTCAGGCGACATGGGCATGTCGGAGGAAATGTTCACTTCTGGAAGCTTCATAAAAAAGTACTTTCCACACCATTTGGAAGAAGATCCAAGACTTGCAAAATGTTGTAATTTTGGGCATGAATTGAGGTGTCCTTTGGATCCTCATTTGAATGGACTTCAAGAATCAAAATGTTCAAGGGTTCTTTGATGTTTCAGCTAGATTCGCATCAGAGATAGTGCATCAGCCACTACATTTTCCTTACCCTTTTTGTACTTGACCACGTAAGGGAAAGTCTCAATAAAAGAGATCCATTTGGCATGTCGCTTGTGCAAATTTTTCTGTCCTTTGAGATACTTTATGGATTCATGGTCCGTATGTACCACAAATTCACATGGCATGAGGTAGTGTTGCCATGTCTCCAATGCTCTCACAATGGCATAGAGCTCCTTGTCATAAGTAGGGTAATTCATGGCTGCCCCATTGAGTTTCTCACTAAAGTAGGCAATTGGGCGACCACCTTGAAGAAGAACAGCCCCTATTCCAACCCCTGAAGCATCACACTCAACCTCAAAAGCCTTAGAAAAATCAGGTAAAGCTAAAACAGGAGAGTTAGTCAACTCATGCTTAAGAAGATCAAAAGCTTTTTGTTGGTTTTCACCACATTCAAACTTCACAGTTTTCTTTACTAGTTCATTCAAGGGGGCTGCTTTAGTAGAGAAATCACGCACAAACCTCCTATAAAAACTAGCAAGGCCATGAAAAGATCTCACCTCGGTTGCATTGGTTGGAGTAGGCCATTCCCTGATAGCCTTGATCTTTTCATCATCAACACTTAACCCATCAGAACTTACCACAAACCCAAGAAAAGTTACTTGTTCCACACAAAAGACACACTTTTTAAGATTAGCATACAATTTTTCTTCACGAAGTGTAGCCATGACAAGTCTTAAATGTTCAACATGATCATCAAAACTTTTGCTATAGATCAGAATGTCGTCAAAGTAAACAACCACAAATTTTCCAATGAAATATCTAAGCACATGATTCATGAGTCTCATAAAAGTACTAGGGGCATTTGTTAAGCCAAAAGGCATAACAAGCCACTCATAGGGTCCATATTTAGTCTTGAAAGCTGTTTTCCATTCATCACCTTCCTTAACTCTAATTTGGTGATAACCAGATTTTAAGTCAATTTTAGTGAAGAACTTTGCACCAAACAATTCATCAAGCATGTCATCTAATCTAGGAATAGGGTGACGATACTTAATGGTAATTTTGTTAACAGCCCTACAATCTACACACATGCGCCAAGTTCCATCCTTTTTGGGAACCAAAATGACTGGAACGGCACAAGGACTCAAAGACTCACGAATACTACCTTTTTCCAAGAGTTCATCAATTTGTTTTTGTAATTCCTTGGTCTCCTCCGGATTCATCCTGTATGCTGGCCGATTTGGCACTTGTGATCCAGGCACAAAATCAATTTGGTGCTCTATCCCCCTAATTGGTGTTAATCCCTTTGGTAGCTCTTCGGGTATGACATCTGAAAATTCATTCAAAACACCAACAATTTCTAGTGGCAAATCACTAGGTAAGTCATTAGAAACAAGAGCAGATTCATTGAATAAGAGAATAAAGCAACGGTCTTTTGCTTTGAGGGCTCTTTCTACATCTCTCATGCTAGCAAAGTAAGGCTTTTTTTTTCTCACTTGCCTTTGAATCTTTCTTACTATCACTCCCTTTGCTTTTGTCCTCACAATCCCTTGCTTTTTCTTTTTCACTCCCTTTGCTTTTCTCCTCACAATCTCTTGCTTTTTCACACTCTTTTGGCTTTTTTTTCTCACTTTTCTCTTGATGCCTTTTTTCTCTCTTTTTCACTTGCTCTTTATGAACCTGCTGAGGTGTCAAAGGTACAAGAGTGTAAGACTTCTTTTTGTGAACAATTTGGTACTGATTTGTCTTTCCAAAATGCTTGGCATCATGATCGTACTCCCAAGGTCTTCCCAACAAGATGTGTCCAGCGTCCATTGGAACCACATCACAAAGAATTTCATCTTCATATTTGCCAATTGAAAAAGGGACTTTCACTTGGCGATTGACCCTTACTTCTCCATGATCATTCAGCCATTGCAACCTATAAGGACTAGGATGCTTGATAACAGGTAGTTCCAGCTTTTCTACAAGAAGAGAACTTGCAACATTAGTACAACTACCGCTATCAATGATTAACAAACAAACCTTACCTTGAACTCTACAACGAGTGTGGAAGATATTGTTGTGTTGATCATCTAGTTCACCAATTTGTGTATTCAAAGTCCTGATTGTAACCAGCACCTCCTCACTACTATCTTCAGCCATTTGTTCTCCAACTTCTTCAATGTCCTTTTCATCATCTTCGCCCTCACTTTGGCTAAGAATTGTGCCATCTTCAAGTAACATCATGGTTTTCTGATTTGGACATTGAGAAGCAATATGTCCTTTTCCCAAACAACGAAAACATGTTAGTTTGGAAGTAGAAGAAGTAGAAGGTTTACTAGTGTCACCTTTGGAGAAAGATTTCTTTGGCTCAAACTTATTTGAATCTTTTTTTTCATCATCCTTCTTGTTCCATGAATGGTTCTTAGAAGGAAACTTGTTCGAGCCATATCTTCTCTTTTGTTGCCTTTCTACCTTTTCGGCTACATGAACCATTTCCTCCAAATCCATGTAATTTTGCAACTCAACCACATCAGCAATTTCTCTCTTAAGACCACCTAAAAACCGAGCCATGGTAGCCTCTTCATCTTCTTCGATGTTGGCTATTGTCATTGCAACTTCCATCTCTTGATAATATTCAGCCACAGTTTTTGAGCCTTGAGAGATTCCTTGCAATTTGTTATACAAATCCCTATAGAAATGTGGAGGAAGAAAGCGTTTCCTCATGATTGACTTCATATCATCCCAAGTCTCAATTGGCCTCTCCCGATTTCTTCTCCTAGTAGATAACAACTTGTCCCACCATGTTAGAGCATAAGATTGAAACTCAAGAGAAGCAATTTTTACCTTTTTTTCTTCAGAGTAATCTTGAATAGAAAAGATCTTCTCCACTTTTGTTTCCCACTCCAAGTATGCCTCGAGATCACTTTTGCCATGAAATTCAGGGATTTTGATTTTAAGTCCCATGAGATTGTTGTCTTGTCCCCTTCTATGGTTTCCCCTTCGTGCCCTCACTGGTGAAACATTTGATTCCTCATCATTTCTATCTCTTCGTATTAAGGTCTCCTCAGATCTCCTATCATCCTCCTCATCATCATGTTGACTTCCTAGCTGTCTCTCTTCTCTTTGTTGAAAAACAAGTTCTAGTTGGTCCATCCGGGTGATGACCCTTTCAAGGATTTGATCAAGTCATCTTGTGGTGTGTTCCCTCCATGCCTTTTGTTCAGGTGTTTCACCGGTTGAATCTGCCATTAAAAGATAAACAACAAATAATAGTTATAAATACCTCACACCCCTTTTCCCCTTTTCCCTATTATGTCTCAACCCAAATGAAAAGAAAATTTTCACTCGTGTTTAAGGCTGATTTAGTAGGGACAAGTTGCACTCGTGTTTTTCCACTCTTTCCTTAGTGCAAGAATCAAACCCCAATTGAACTTTGGAAGTTCCTCAACACAAATTTACAACCACAAAGAAATAGAAGAAAAAAGGCACTTTTAAAGTAAGAAAAGAAACAAAGCTTAGAAAAGAACAAAATAAAATAGAAGAAGACTTGATTGTGAAACAAAGAACCAAACCCTTTTTGTTTTGTTTTTTTTTTTTTTTAGTTTATAAAGATATGAACAACAAGAAAGCTGTGCTCTGATACCACCTGATGTGAATCCGATTATAGATTCAACAAATTTAGATCGTTTTCTTGTTGAACTTTCTCACAAACCCTAAGACCTCTTGTTTAGAGAATATTGGCAATGAGAAGAACACCTCCAATAAATCATCAAACAAGCAATCTTCGAAGAATGAAAGAATTCTTACGAGAACAATACCTTTCTAATGTTAAATTCAACAATCAATGGTATAGAAACCAAAAACCTTTGAATCACAACAAAATATTAAGTGATGATCCCAACCCCCAATCTAATCTAGTGAACCCAACAATGATAGATGTATCAAATCTAACACCTTTGAATTACAATGGAATAGAAAGAAGAGTTAAAAGCGCCACATTCAAATGGAAGAAGATTTGAATGATAAGCTGTTAGTTATGTAAGGAAAACTTACAAAACCCAATCTAGTTCAAGACTAGTACTTAAGGAAACTCCTTAACAAGTTTTTAACTCTCAAAAATCTTCTTATTGAATAATACTTAGCTCCTTTTATAACAAAAAGGAGAACCTTACATGATAATAGTAATTTACAAACTAAAGTCTTAGACTTATAATGTTTTGCAAAACTAGTCCCTAACTTGACTTATTGACTTATGACTCTTAAAATACTAATAATAATCTGATTCCTATTCAAAAGCCACGAAATTATTAAGCTAAAATGAAAATAAAAGACTTAGAATTATTTTTGATGAAAACTAGTGACCATTTGGCTTCACATAAAAGAGAACATGTTCCAATGATGTTGGAATTCTGAAAAGTTGCTTTCTTGAGTCTTGGAACCGAAATGAAGAGCTTTGAAGGCTTTAAGTGAAGATTCATGCACCTAGAGAACTTGGAAAGTCTTCATTAACTAGTCTTCATGAATTTGACCACCAAGGCTGATCCAATGCTTCTAATTGACCCCAAAAACGTGTGGAAACATCCTAGAATGTTCCTTGAGTATTCTGAACTGACATGGGCCAAAAAAACATCTAATGGAATTGGACTTGCACCCAAAACTTGCTCTCGGGTTGGGTAGAACATAAGAATCAGCACTTGTGTTTTGTTGCACTCCATTTGGGCTGTGAAAGAGTGTGGAGCGCAGCCCATAAATCATTAGCTAGAAGCTTGGTCCAAGACTACCACAAGATTATAGAGCTTGGGCTTGAATGAGGTGTAGTTGGACTGAGCTTCTTCTAATGATTTTGTAGCTAACTTGGACAAAGCCTCTTCCATCTTTTGCTTCCTTAGCCTTGTGAGAGGCCCATATCTTGAATTGGACTTGGTGGAATGAATTTGTCTTGCTGGGCTTTAGCTTTCTGAACTTCACTTGAGTTGATGACCTTTTCGTCCACACACGAACTATCTTGATTCCCATCACTTAGATAAGTGATCATTAACATTTCTTAGAGTTGTATGACCATTTTATTTGAGTTCCATTATTACAACTCTTAGACAAGAGATAATGAACAGTTCTAAGACTTGTATGCAAATTTATTTGTTTTATTTTATTACAACTCTTAGATAAGAGATAATAAACATTTCTAAGAATTTTATTGCTATTTTATTTGTTTATTCTTATCACAACTCTTAGATAAGCGATCATGAACATTTCTTAGAGTTGTATGGCCATTTTATTTGAGTTCCATTATTACAACTCTTAGATAAGAGATAATGAATATTTCTAAGACTAGTGTGACCGTTTTGCTTGTTTTATCTTATTACAACTCTTAGATAAGAGATCATGAAAATTTCTAAGTGTTGTATGGGCAATTTTGTTTGTTTTAAATAATTACAACTCTTTGAAAAGAGATAACAAACATTTGTTAGAGTTGTATGGCTGTTTAATTTGTTTGATCTTATCACAACTATTAGGGAAAAGATAATGAACATTTATAAGAGTTGTATGACCATTTTGTTTGTTTTATCTTATTACAACTCTTAGACAAGAGATAATGAATATTTTTAAGTGTTGTATGGGCAATTTTGTTTGTCTTATCTTATTACAACTCTTTGAAAAGAGATAATGAACATTTCTAAGAGTTGTATAGCTGTTTTATTTGTTTGATCTTATCAAAACTCTTAGGTAAAAGATAATGAACAGTTACAAAGATAGTAAGGCCATTTTGTTTGTTTTATCTTATTACAACTCTTAGACAAGAGATAATGAACAGTTCCAAGAGTTGCAAATTTATTTGTTTTATCTTATTACAAATCTTAGATAAGAGATATTAAACATTTCTAAGAATTGTTTTAAATAATGGTTATATCTGTAATAATGGATATTGTTTTAAACATTCTTTTCTAATACTTGAAAATTTTACTACTGATGTGGTTTTAGGCAATCCTTTTCTATATCAGATTACTCCGTTTACTAAACATACTGATCATATTTCTGTTAATCTTTTAGGAAATAAATTGGTTTTTCCATAGAAGACTTAGACAACATATTATCAAATTTTAATAATATTTTATTATCAGGAAGTTCTTCAATATTAGCCTGTGTTCTAACTGGATGTCTTTGAGCTATTATAGGTCTATCAATTAAAAGTTCATTAGGAATAGTAATTTCATTTCGAGATAACAATCTAGGTGTCTGAGTTTGAGTATTATCAGAATCAGCAATTACTAACACAGAATCACCTTCATTAGTAGGTTTTAATTTTAAAGCTGCAGGTATAATAGACTTCATTAATTTAAAATAAATACGATAAATTAACACAAATTTATCAGATTTAGGATCTATTTTCTTATTAGTAACATGTATGTCTAACAACAAAGATTGCATAATAGTAGGATCTATTAAACTGACAGAGAAATTAGGAGCACAATTAAATCTTATAGTACCATTACACAAATTAGTCTGTACTAAAGCAAGAATTGAATCATTATAATGAATTAACGATCATCACGTAAAGCCATGAAGACAGGAGTATCCACCCCACGCTTCATTAAAGGATGTAAAGCAATTTGTATTAAACCAAAATGCATAAAACGATAACCTTGAGACAAATAATAAGTAATAGCAGTATTAGTTAATAAAGAAATTGTTTTCTTATCCTCTTCCATGGGATGAATCTCCTCATGGATTTTAATTGAATATGCTTTATTAAACTCAAGTAGTCCTTGAGAGTATACAGTAGAAATACTTCTACTTGGCAGAGCTTCTTGAATTAACTCATGTGAATTAAGAATGGATGAGTATGATGAAGATGCAGACGATGATGCCATTATGGATGCAGTCCTAGGAGAACTAGATTCTCCAAAGAGAAATCTTCTAACTTTTTCAGCCATTTTAATTAAATCTAACCTTACATATCTAAATGTAAAAATGAGAAATGCATAAACCTATATGGAACAAGGGATCAAGCCGGGAACACCTATCTTTCTAAGGCTTACCAACGGTCTTACTGATGCAAACAACCTCTTACCAACTATAGATGAATGCAGATGCACACCCTTACCTTCAGATTTGTAAAATTATATTTAATCAAAATTTTTGAAAAACTTTTGAAAATCTTTTCTTTGAAAAATTTTTGTAAAACCAGGCTCTGATACCAAAATGGAGCAGGATCGGTTGCAAAGAAGAGAGGAAGATGCGAAAGCAGGGGGAGTAGGCGGTAAACTAAAGTAAGAGTAGAGAATTAGTAGAAGCAGGACTTACGATTAAATGAAAGAACGGGAAAGGAATTAAAGAAGTAGAAGATGTTTGAAAGCTAGATGAAAGATTTTGAAAATCAGAGAAAAGTTTAGTAAATTCGCTCTGAGGCGTCTATTGATTAATCAGCCTTTAAATAGGCAAATGGGGAGACATTATACAAGAGTGGAATCCGGAAATGAATTCCGAAATTAAAGGTAAATGAAAGACAAATTAAATGTAAGTGCCTACATATGCACTTACGTAAGCTAACAATTAGTCAGGGAATGACGTATGCACTTACGTCATTGGACAATTATTACCTATCTATTACATTATTATATATCTGACAAATTAGAAATCAAAAGGATCCTGTGCCAAGGGCCCACCAAATGGGTCATCAGCATCCTGAGTCGGATTAGTTGGCAGAACATGCTTATCTGGCTGGTCTTGCTCTCGAGCTTGAGCGGCTCTATCAGTCTCAGCAGTAGCAACCTTCTGAATTTCTTGATATGCTTGAATACAAATCTTCAAGTAATCTTGAAGTCCTTGTTCAGTCATTAAATTAGCCTTAATGGGTATATCTTGAAGTCCGGAATTAGCCATAGTAGAGGTTGATGCAGAAGTTTGTGGAGGAGCCTGAGAAGGAGTCTGTTGAAGAGGAGTCCGAGTTTGCTGAGGAGTAGGATTCACAATTTTCTTTGGTAAAGGAATTTTACTTTTATCCGGTGTTTTAGGAGTCATTGGATCAGTCATCGGAATTTGTCGGGAAACTTCAGAAATTAAATGTTTATATTTTTCACCACTTTCAAGAAATTTATTAACCGTTTGGGCACAGCACTGTTGCTCATTGAACTGGACCCACCATTTTACATTAATCTGATGAATGAGACTGCAGGGATATCCTGCATGAGTAGACTTGATCTGGAAGCTCCAGGCCATAATATATGGGACCCGGAACTCGGCATGAAACAGGAAGGAAGCTTGATAGTCTTCTAACCTACATCTTTTCTTGTAGGTTTGAAAACCAATAGTAGCTTGAGGAGGCAAGATTGCCGGGATAGCACCTAGTAACTTCCACCAGTCATAGACCCACATGGGGACGTTTTTATTAAAGGTAGTGGAAAAACTAATGAACCAGGAGTGATTAAACGATCGGTAGTAAAGACACCGGTAAAAAGCTAAAATATAGTCAGCATAATTAAACCCATCTGGAATATAAGGAATAGAAAAAGAATTTCTAGCAGGAATGGAGGGAAAGTCACGAGGACTCATTATTTTCTGAATTATAAATTTTGAATAAGCAATACGAGATTTATCTTTTTTATCGGGATAATGAGTGATTTCAACTGAATTAGTGTCAACAAGAATTAGTTCATAATAAGCTTGAGTCTTACAGATATCATCTGTAAGCCATTGATTATTAGGCAGAAAGAGTCGAGAACAGAAATTTTTGACATCATTATTTTCGGGAGTGGTTTTATAATGAGTCATCATTAGATACTCAAATTCTGTTTTAGAAATGTATGGGGCGGCATTAGACGAGGAAGATGATGAGGAGGCAGAAGCATTAATCGGAGTAGTTTGCAGTCTGGCAGAAGGAGACAAAACAGCATTAGTATAGGTAAGTGGAGGAAAGTCATTAGACGGGACTGAAGGAGTCAAAGGTTTAGGAGGATTAGTAGACATAATATAATCGGCAGGAGTTTTTGGTTTTCCTGGATCCTTAGACATTGGTGCGACCTGTAAGAAATTCACGGGTAAGGAAGTCAGGAAGAGAATTATCATCGCCTTTAATGAATTCAATATCAAAATCGAAAACAGAAAGTATCGCTTGCCATCTGGCAAAAATTTGTTTAGAAACCAGATTTTTCACATCTTTTTGCAAAATTTCTTTAGCTGACTTACAGTCAACTCTTAATAAAAACTTTTTATTATACAAATCATCTTGAAATTTAGAAATGCATAAAACAATTGATAAAATCTCTTTTTTCACAGTAGAATAATTTTTCTGTGGCCCTGCCCATATGCCCGAATGATATCTGACTAGTTCTTCTGATGCAGATGATGCAGATGAATGCAATTGTTGTTTAAGAATGCCTCCATAGCCCATATCTGATGCATCGGTCTCAATGATCATGAATGCATCTGGATGAGGAATGCCTAAACAAGGAAGGGTCTTTATTTTTTCTTTAATTTGTTGAATTAAATTAGTATGAATTTCTGTCCAAGCAGGAGGATTTTTCTGTAGTCTCTCATACAAAGGACCACACATGGTTCTTAAATTAGGAAAGAAATCTGCAATATAATTTAAACAACCAAGAAAGCGTTGTAATTGATTTTTATCTCTTATTTCATCTGGAAATTTACTAGCAAATTCAATTGTTCTTTGAATTGGTTTCATTTTTCCCTGATGAATATCATGACCTAAAAATCTGATTTTAGTTTGAAACAATTTCATCTTTTTAGCTGAAATTACTAAGCCATTAGTCTGAATAACATGTAGCATAAGATTAAGATGTTTAAAGTGCTGAGAAACATGATCCGAAAACACTAAAATGTCATCAATATACACAATCACAAAATTAGAATAATCATTAAAAATATCATTCATTATACGTTGAAATTCCGAAGGAGCATTTTTCAAACCAAAAGGCATAACATTCCATTCATAGTGTCCGAACGGAACAGTAAAAGCTGTTTTATACCTATCGTTTTCATTAATCTGTATTTGCCAATATCCTGATTTTAAATCAAATTTGGAAAATACTTTAGCACTATGAAGTCGCTTTAGTAAATCCTTTTTATTAGGAATTGGATATCTAATCCACTGTAATACCTTATTTAAAGGTTTATAATTAATTACTAATCTAGGAACACCGCGTTCCTTTTCAGCCTGATTATTCACATAAAATGCTGCACAACTCCAAGGAGATTGTGATTTCCTGATTAATTTTTTATCCATTAAACTTTGAATTTCTAGTTTACAAAATTTTAGTAATTCCTCATTCATTTGAATGGGTCTAGCCTTAGTCGGAATGTCTCTTTCATTAAACTCTTTGATATAAGGTAATGATACTACATGCTTTTTCCTATTCCAAAAAGCATTAGGATGTTCTGAACAAACTAATGTTTGGAATTTCTTATCTAAATTATCAATTTTTAATTTAATATCGTCTTTCATTAATTGTTCTTCTATTCTAGTAAAATCTAATTCATTCTTTAAAAACATTAAACTTTTCTTTTTCTTATTCATTACACAGATTTGTTTATATATTGAATTAGTCTGGAGTAATGCTAACTCTTTTTCTTGTATAGGATTAATAAATGGAAAAACCAATTTATTTCCTAAAAGATTAACAGAAATATTATCAGTATGTTTAGTAAACGGAGTAATCTGATATAGAAAAGGATTGCCTAAAACCACATCAGTAGTAAAATTTTCAAGTATTAGAAAAGAATGTTTAAAACAATATCCATTATTACAGATATAACCATTATTTAATTCAGCATATATAGCTATTTCTAATCCATTAGCAGCATACAATTTTTCTTTAGTTTTTGATAAATACTTATCTGGGATTATTCCTCTACTGATACAGGATTGATCAGCCCCACTGTCCAGCATGGCAACACAAGTGGTCGTCCAGTCCTCTACACCAATAGTTACCAGAACATACCATTTTTCTATTTTTACTTTATTAATTAAATTTAAGAAATTTGTATCATCAGGAATGTCATTAGCGATATTAATTTCATTATCTTTTATTATACCAGATGTAGAAGCTATATTAGACTGATCTCTTAGTAGTATTTTTGCTTCTAATTCTAAATCTTTTAATTTTAATTCATTTAATTGATTATTAATTTCTCTAATTTCATCTTTTAATATTTTTATTTCTTCTATAATATTACTACTTCTACGAAATCCAAAATTATCTTCATGTTTATATTTATCTATTAAACTATTTAAACAAAATGGTTCTTTAATATCAAACATAGGATTATTTTCTTGTAAAACTAAAGTTTTTAATTTTTCTAAATAATCTTTTCTCACGTTATCGTCTTTTATATCTTTTATTATATCAAATAATAATTCTTTATTTAAATTATTTTTACTAGAATTATTCATCATATTAATTGTCTTTTTACATTCACAAAAATCATCATTTTCTTCAAAACTAGATGAATCAGATGAATAATAATTATCAGTATCTTCTTTTTCAGAATTAATTAAAATAGACATTAATTTATTCTTTAATTCAGATTCTTCAGAAAATATAGTATTAATCTTCTTTTCTAATTTACAATTAGGCGCTATATGACCTAACTTACCACATTTATAACATTTAACAGGTTTTTTGCCTCTATTATATTTCTTTTTTCTATAATTATCAATTTCATCATTTTCCTGTTCAGATTCAGAATTATGTGAACTACTAGAAGACTCTTCACGAGGAGCAGTTCGATTAATCGCATGAAGTCGAAGACCACTAAATTGTCTTTCTATCTGATTAAGAGCAGAAGAGGAGGAAGACGGATGATTAGTATTACCTTCTATAGCCAAATTAATACGTTGTACTAAAGAAATTTCTCTTTCGAATTCTCTAGAAAGGGAAGGAGAAACTAAGGGTTTAGACACTTCATTAGGAAAATTACTCATTTTATTATCCAATTTGACAGAAATTAAATCAACTTGTTGAGCTATAGTTTGTAAAATCTGGTTAGAATAATTATTCTGTTGATAAACCTTTTTAATATCTTCAGAATCAATTGATTCTCTATTATCTTTTCCTTTTTTAAAAGGGGAAGCAATTATGTCGCCTTCTTTTGTATTAATCTTTATAGACTGTAAAGGAGGATGAATAGCTGATAGGATAGCATTATTATCTACCAATTGCCATTTTTTATACAAATTAGTCTGAACATTAATTGTAGATAAATTTTTATAATTAATTTTTTCTTTCTGAAAATAATAATCTAACCATTGAAAGAAAGGAAAATTAATCTGTTTTTTATTTATATCATTAACCCATTCTTCTTTTAATTTAGAAATAATTTGTTTATCAAATTTTTCAAACCATAGTCGTTTGTCATTATTTTCTGGTGAAAAATAATTTTTATTAAGAAAATCTTTGTCTATAGAAAAAGGTTTTCTTAACATATTAATTTCTGAAAATTTCATTTGAGACTGAGTAGGTGAACCTACAGAGGAACTAGAATCAGGAATGACTTCAGGAAGAGGAGAAGTATACTTAATCTTAGGATCAGTATAGGAATACCTGGAGGGTTCATATGAAGTACTAGGAAGATCGACTGAATATCTAGGTCGAGATTCGAAAGGATACCTGCATGAAGAAGACTTAGACAACATATTATCAAATTTTAATAATATTTTATTATCAGGAAGTTCTTCAATATTAGCCTGTGTTCTAACTGGATGTCTTTGAGCTATTATAGGTCTATCAATTAAAAGTTCATTAGGAATAGTAATTTCATTTCGAGATAACAATCTAGGTGTCTGAGTTTGAGTATTATCAGAATCAGCAATTACTAACACAGAATCACCTTCATTAGTAGGTTTTAATTTTAAAGCTGCAGGTATAATAGACTTCATTAATTTAAAATAAATACGATAAATTAACACAAATTTATCAGATTTAGGATCTATTTTCTTATTAGTAACATGTATGTCTAACAACAAAGATTGCATAATAGTAGGATCTATTAAACTGACAGAGAAATTAGGAGCACAATTAAATCTTATAGTACCATTACACAAATTAGTCTGTACTAAAGCAAGAATTGAATCATTATAATGAAGTAAACGATCATCACGTAAAGCCATGAAGACAGGAGTATCCACCCCACGCTTCATTAAAGGATGTAAAGCAATTTGTATTAAACCAAAATGCATAAAACGATAACCTTGAGACAAATAATAAGTAATAGCAGTATTAGTTAATAAAGAAATTGTTTTCTTATCCTCTTCCATGGGATGAATCTCCTCATGGATTTTAATTGAATATGCTTTATTAAACTCAAGTAGTCCTTGAGAGTATACAGTAGAAATACTTCTACTTGGCAGAGCTTCTTGAATTAACTCATGTGAATTAAGAATGGATGAGTATGATGAAGATGCAGACGATGATGCCATTATGGATGCAGTCCTAGGAGAACTAGATTCTCCAAAGAGAAATCTTCTAACTTTTTCAGCCATTTTAATTAAATCTAACCTTACATATCTAAATGTAAAAATGAGAAATGCATAAACCTATATGGAACAAGGGGATCAAGCCGGGAACACCTATCTTTCTAAGGCTTACCAACGGTCTTACTGATGCAAACAACCTCTTACCAACTATAGATGAATGCAGATGCACACCCTTACCTTCAGATTTGTAAAATTATATTTAATCAAAATTTTTGAAAAACTTTTGAAAATCTTTTCTTTGAAAAATTTTTGTAAAACCAGGCTCTGATACCAAAATGGAGCAGGATCGGTTGCAAAGAAGAGAGGAAGATGCGAAAGCAGGGGGAGTAGGCGGTAAACTAAAGTAAGAGTAGAGAATTAGTAGAAGCAGGACTTACGATTAAATGAAAGAACGGGAAAGGAATTAAAGAAGTAGAAGATGTTTGAAAGCTAGATGAAAGATTTTGAAAATCAGAGAAAAGTTTAGTAAATTCGCTCTGAGGCGTCTATTGATTAATCAGCCTTTAAATAGGCAAATGGGGAGACATTATACAAGAGTGGAATCCGGAAATGAATTCCGAAATTAAAGGTAAATGAAAGACAAATTAAATGTAAGTGCCTAGTGACATATGCACTTACGTAAGCTAACAATTAGTCAGGGAATGACGTATGCACTTACGTCATTGGACAATTATTACCTATCTATTACATTATTATATATCTGACAAATTAGAAATCAAAAGGATCCTGTGCCAAGGGCCCACCAAATGGGTCATCAGCATCCTGAGTCGGATTAGTTGGCAGAACATGCTTATCTGGCTGGTCTTGCTCTCGAGCTTGAGCGGCTCTATCAGTCTCAGCAGTAGCAACCTTCTGAATTTCTTGATATGCTTGAATACAAATCTTCAAGTAATCTTGAAGTCCTTGTTCAGTCATTAAATTAGCCTTAATGGGTATATCTTGAAGTCCAGAATTAGCCATAGTAGAGGTTGATGCAGAAGTTTGTGGAGGAGCCTAAGAAGGAGTCTGTTGAAGAGGAGTCCGAGTTTGCTGAGGAGTAGGATTCACAATTTTCTTTGGTAAAGGAATTTTACTTTTATCCGGTGTTTTAGGAGTCATTGGATCAGTCACCGGAATTTGTCGGGAAACTTCAGAAATTAAATGTTTATATTTTTCACCACTTTCAAGAAATTTATTAACCGTTTGGGCACAGCACTGTTGCTCATTGAACTTGACCCACCATTTTACATTAATCTGACGAATGAGACTGCAGGGATATCCTGCATGAGTAGACTTGATCTGGAAGCTCCAGGCCATAATATATGGGACCCGGAACTCGGCATGAAACAGGAAGGAAGCTTGATAGTCTTCTAACCTACATCTTTTCTTGTAGGTTTGAAAACCAATAGTAGCTTGAGGAGGCAAGATTGCCGGGATGGCACCTAGTAACTTCCACCAGTCATAGACCCACATGGGGACGTTTTTATTAAAGGTAGTGGAAAAACTAATGAACCAGGAGTGATTAAACGATCGGTAGTAAAGACACCGGTAAAAAGCTAAAATATAGTCAGCATAATTAAACCCATCTGGAATATAAGGAATAGAAAAAGAATTTCTAGCATGAATGGAGGGAAAGTCACGAGGACTCATTATTTTCTGAATTATAAATTTTGAATAAGCAATACGAGATTTATCTTTTTTATCGGGATAATGAGTGATTTCAACTGAATTAGTGTCAACAAGAATTAGTTCATAATAAGCTTGAGTCTTACAGATATCATCTGTAAGCCATTGATTATTAGGCAGAAAGAGTCGAGAACAGAAATTTTTGACATCATTATTTTGGGGAGTGGTTTTATAATGAGTCATCATTAGATACTCAAATTCTGTTTTAGAAATGTATGGGGCGGCATTAGACGAGGAAGATGATGAGGAGGCAGAAGCATTAATCGGAGTAGTTTGCAGTCTGGCAGAAGGAGACAAAACAGCATTAGTATAGGTAAGTGGAGGAAAGTCATTAGACGGGACTGAAGGAGTCAAAGGTTTAGGAGGATTAGTAGACATAATATAATCGGCAGGAGTTTTTGGTTTTCCTGGATCCTTAGACATTGGTGTGACCTGTAAGAAATTCACGGGTAAGGAAGTCAGGAAGAGAATTATCATCGCCTTTAATGAATTCAATATCAAAATCGAAAACAGAAAGTATCGCTTGCCATCTGGCAAAAATTTGTTTAGAAACCAGATTTTTCACATCTTTTTGCAAAATTTCTTTAGCTGACTTACAGTCAACTCTTAATAAAAACTTTTTATTATACAAATCATCTTGAAATTTAGAAATGCATAAAACAATTGATAAAATCTCTTTTTTCACAGTAGAATAATTTTTCTGTGGCCCTGCCCATATGCCCGAATGATATCTGACTAGTTCTTCTGATGCAGATGATGCAGATGAATGCAATTGTTGTTTAAGAATGCCTCCATAGCCCATATCTGATGCATCGGTCTCAATGATCATGAATGCATCTGGATGAGGAATGCCTAAACAAGGAAGGGTCTTTATTTTTTCTTTAATTTGTTGAATTAAATTAGTATGAATTTCTGTCCAAGCAGGAGGATTTTTCAGTAGTCTCTCATACAAAGGACCACACATGGTTCTTAAATTAGGAAAGAAATCTGCAATATAATTTAAACAACCAAGAAAGCGTTGTAATTGATTTTTATCTCTTATTTCATCTGGAAATTTACTAGCAAATTCAATTGTTCTTTGAATTGGTTTCATTTTTCCCTGATGAATATCATGACCTAAAAATCTGATTTTAGTTTGAAACAATTTCATCTTTTTAGCTGAAATTACTAAGCCATTAGTCTGAATAACATGTAGCATAAGATTAAGATGTTTAAAGTGCTGAGAAACATGATCCGAAAACACTAAAATGTCATCAATATACACAATCACAAAATTAGAATAATCATTAAAAATATCATTCATTATACGTTGAAATTCCGAAGGAGCATTTTTCAAACCAAAAGGCATAACATTCCATTCATAGTGTCCGAACGGAACAGTAAAAGCTGTTTTATACCTATCGTTTTCATTAATCTGTATTTGCCAATATCCTGATTTTAAATCAAATTTGGAAAATACTTTAGCACTATGAAGTCACTTTAGTAAATCCTTTTTATTAGGAATTGGATATCTAATCCACTGTAATACCTTATTTAAAGGTTTATAATTAATTACTAATCTAGGAACACCGCGTTCCTTTTCAGCCTGATTATTCACATAAAATGCTGCACAACTCCAAGGAGATTGTGATTTCCTGATTAATTTTTTATCCATTAAACTTTGAATTTCTAGTTTACAAAATTTTAGTAATTCCTCATTCATTTGAATGGGTCTAGCCTTAGTCGGAATGTCTCTTTCATTAAACTCTTTGATATAAGGTAATGATACTACATGCTTTTTCCTATTCCAAAAAGCATTAGGATGTTCTGAACAAACTAATGTTTGGAATTTCTTATCTAAATTATCAATTTTTAATAATATTTTATTATCAGGAAGTTCTTCAATATTAGCCTGTGTTCTAACTGGATGTCTTTGAGCTATTATAGGTCTATCAATTAAAAGTTCATTAGGAATAGTAATTTCATTTCGAGATAACAATTTAGGTGTCTGAGTTTGAGTATTATAAGAATCAGCAATTACTAACACAGAATCACCTTCATTAGTAGGTTTTAATTTTAAAGCTGCAGGTATAATAGACTTCATTAATTTAAAATAAATACGATAAATTAACACAAATTTATCAGATTTAGGATCCATTTTCTTATTAGTAACATGTATGTCTAACAACAAAGATTGCATAATAGTAGGATCTATTAAACTGACAGAGAAATTAGGAGCACAATTAAATCTTATAGTACCATTACACAAATTAGTCTGTACTAAAGCAAGAATTGAATCATTATAATGAAGTAAACGATCATCACGTAAAGCCATGAAGACAGGAGTATCCACCCCACGCTTCATTAAAGGATGTAAAGCAATTGTTTTCTTATCCTCTTCCATGGGATGAATCTCCTCATGGATTTTAATTGAATATGCTTTATTAAACTCAAGTAGTCCTTGAGAGTATACAGTAGAAATACTTCTACTTGGCAGAGCTTCTTGAATTAACTCATGTGAATTAAGAATGGATGAGTATGATGAAGATGCAGACGATGATGCCATTATGGATGCAGTCCTAGGAGAACTAGATTCTCCAAAGAGAAATCTTCTAACTTTTTCAGCCATTTTAATTAAATCTAACCTTACATATCTAAATGTAAAAATGAGAAATGCATAAACCTATATGGAACAAGGGGATCAAGCCGGGAACACCTATCTTTCTAAGGCTTACCAACGGTCTTACTGATGCAAGCAACCTCTTACCAACTATAGATGAATGCAGATGCACACCCTTACCTTCAGACTGAAGGAGTCAAAGGTTTAGGAGGATTAGTAGACATAATATAATCGGCAGGAGTTTTTGGTTTTCCTGGATCCTTAGACATTGGTGCGACCTGTAAGAAATTCACGGGTAAGGAAGTCAGGAAGAGAATTATCATCGCCTTTAATGAATTCAATATCAAAATCGAAAACAGAAAGTATCGCTTGCCGTCTGGCAAAAATTTGTTTAGAAACCAGATTTTTCACATCTTTTTGCAAAATTTCTTTAGCTGACTTACAGTCAACTCTTAATAAAAACTTTTTATTATACAAATCATCTTGAAATTTAGAAATGCATAAAACAATTGATAAAATCTCTTTTTTCACAGTAGAATAATTTTTCTGTGGCCCTGCCCATATGCCCGAATGATATCTGACTAGTTCTTCTGATGCAGATGATGCAGATGAATGCAATTGTTGTTTAAGAATGCCTCCATAGCCCATATCTGATGCATCGGTCTCAATGATCATGAATGCATCTGGATGAGGAATGCCTAAACAAGGAAGGGTCTTTATTTTTTCTTTAATTTGTTGAATTAAATTAGTATGAATTTCTGTCCAAGCAGGAGGATTTTTCTGTAGTCTCTCATACAAAGGACCACACATGGTTCTTAAATTAGGAAAGAAATCTGCAATATAATTTAAACAACCAAGAAAGCGTTGTAATTGATTTTTATCTCTTATTTCATCTGGAAATTTACTAGCAAATTCAATTGTTCTTTGAATTGGTTTCATTTTTCCCTGATGAATATCATGACCTAAAAATCTGATTTTAGTTTGAAACAATTTCATCTTTTTAGCTGAAATTACTAAGCCATTAGTCTGAATAACATGTAGCATAAGATTAAGATGTTTAAAGTGCTGGGAAACATGATCCGAAAACACTAAAATGTCATCAATATACACAATCACAAAATTAGAATAATCATTAAAAATATCATTCATTATACGTTGAAATTCTGAAGGAGCATTTTTCAAACCAAAAGGCATAACATTCCATTCATAGTGTCCGAACGGAACAGTAAAAGCTGTTTTATACCTATCGTTTTCATTAATCTGTATTTGCCAATATCCTGATTTTAAATCAAATTTGGAAAATACTTTAGCACTATGAAGTCGCTTTAGTAAATCCTTTTTATTAGGAATTGGATATCTAATCCACTGTAATACCTTATTTAAAGGTTTATAATTAATTACTAATCTAGGAACACCGCGTTCCTTTTCAGCCTGATTATTCACATAAAATGCTGCACAACTCCAAGGAGATTGTGATTTCCTGATTAATTTTTTATCCATTAAACTTTGAATTTCTAGTTTACAAAATTTTAGTAATTCCTCATTCATTTGAATGGGTCTAGCCTTAGTCGGAATGTCTCTTTCATTAAACTCTTTGATATAAGGTAATGATACTACATGCTTTTTCCTATTCCAAAAAGCATTAGGATGTTCTGAACAAACTAATGTTTGGAATTTCTTATCTAAATTATCAATTTTTAATTTAATATCGTCTTTCATTAATTGTTCTTCTATTCTAGTAAAATCTAATTCATTCTTTAAAAACATTAAACTTTTCTTTTTCTTATTCATTACACAGATTTGTTTATATATTGAATTAGTCTGGAGTAATGCTAACTCTTTTTCTTGTATAGGATTAATAAATGGAAAAACCAATTTATTTCCTAAAAGATTAACAGAAATATTATCAGTATGTTTAGTAAACGGAGTAATCTGATATAGAAAAGGATTGCCTAAAACCACATCAGTAGTAAAATTTTCAAGTATTAGAAAAGAATGTTTAAAACAATATCCATTATTACAGATATAACCATTATTTAATTCAGCATATATAGCTATTTCTAATCCATTAGCAGCATACAATTTTTCTTTAGTTTTTGATAAATACTTATCTGGGATTATTCCTCTACTGATACAGGATTGATCAGCCCCACTGTCCAGCATGGCAACACAAGTGGTCGTCCAGTCCTCTACACCAATAGTTACCAGAACATACCATTTTTCTATTTTTACTTTATTAATTAAATTTAAGAAATTTGTATCATCAGGAATGTCATTAGCGATATTAATTTCATTATCTTTTATTATACCAGATGTAGAAGCTATATTAGACTGATCTCTTAGTAGTATTTTTGCTTCTAATTCTAAATCTTTTAATTTTAATTCATTTAATTGATTATTAATTTCTCTAATTTCATCTTTTAATATTTTTATTTCTTCTTTAATATTACTACTTCTACGAAATCCAAAATTATCTTCATGTTTATATTTATCTATTAAACTATTTAAACTAAATGGTTCTTTAATATCAAACATAGGATTATTTTCTTGTAAAACTAAAGTTTTTAATTTTTCTAAATAATCTTTTCTCACGTTATCGTCTTTTATATCTTTTATTATATCAAATAATAATTCTTTATTTAAATTATTTTTACTAGAATTATTCATCATATTAATTGTCTTTTTACATTCACAAAAATCATCATTTTCTTCAAAACTAGATGAATCAGATGAATAATAATTATCAGTATCTTCTTTTTCAGAATTAATTAAAATAGACATTAATTTATTCTTTAATTCAGATTCTTCAGAAAATATAGTATTAATCTTCTTTTCTAATTTACAATTAGGCGCTATATGACCTAACTTACCACATTTATAACATTTAACAGGTTTTTTGCCTCTATTATATTTCTTTTTTCTATAATTATCATTTTTCTTATACCAGTCAGGATTATATTTATTTTTTCGCTTATATTTACTGTATTTCGGAGGAGAATACTGTCTTACCTTTTTAGACCTTTTATTTTGTATTGAGGGTGGATGAGGACTTGCTATGCCAAATGCTTGACAGAAGGACCCCAATTCCTCTTTTTCAAGACCATATTTTCTCTGCAATTTAAAATCTTGACAGATAGATAAAGCCTCTTTTTTAAGGAATGCAAATAATTGACCATAAGTAATATTAGACAAATCCAAATTTTCCGTACCCATTTCTTTCATTAAACTAGTAATTAATTTTTGCGAAAATAAAGGAGGTAAACCAGTAATAAATTTTTCTTTCCAAAAAGATTGATTACAATCTGGTCTACGTAACACATTAGTAAGAAAAGTAGTCTTATACCAAAAATAATCTTTAAACAAAGGACATTTAAGATTAGTTAATGAAATCTTTAAACTAGTTAATTCTTCTTTTGGATTACCAACAAAATGCATAGAAAGAGCATAAATTAAATAGCTTGCACCATCTGATTCATAATCAGTAGTTCTAATTACTTCATCATTAACAGTAACATCACGATGAATTACAGTTTGATGAGTCAAAATTTCCATTCTTTGAGCTGGAGTAAACATATTATCCCACCAATTTTTTAATTGACCAGTAAAACCGGAAACAAAACAAGAAGCAATTTGACGTTCGCTAATTTGTGGATACTTAGACTTATAAGCTATCTTAGCAGTACCCATTTCATGCAAAGTATTAGTGATTTCGTATTCAGATTTACCGTCAATATTCCATTCATATAACGCACTTCCATCGTAAGATTTAGTAGTAAACCTATTACGTTCTTCAAATTGAATATCGGGTGGAGTAGGTCTACTATGATAGTTCATTACATCTCTATTAGACCATTTATTAGTACGATAGGATCTTCTAGATGGACGTCTAATGATACGATTAAGTTCTAAGGGGGGAGTAGTTTCATAGAATTGATTTTCTATATCTTCTATATTATCAATTTCATCATTTTCCTGTTCAGATTCAGAATTATGTGAACTACTAGAAGACTCTTCACGGGGAGCAGTTCGATTAATCGCATGAAGTCGAAGACCACTAAATTGTCTTTCTATCTGATTAAGAGCAGAAGAGGAGGAAGACGGATGATTAGTATTACCTTCTATAGCCAAATTAATACGTTGTACTAAAGAAATTTCTCTTTCGAATTCTCTAGGAAGGGAAGGAGAAACTAAGGGTTTAGACACTTCATTAGGAAAATTACTCATTTTATTATCCAATTTGACAGAAATTAAATCAACTTGTTGAGCTATAGTTTGTAAAATCTGGTTAGAATAATTATTCTGTTGATAAACCTTTTTAATATCTTCAGAATCAATTGATTCTCTATTATCTTTTCCTTTTTTAAAAGGGGAAGCAATTATGTCGCCTTCTTTTGTATTAATCTTTATAGACTGTAAAGGAGGATGAATAGCTGATAGGATAGCATTATTATCTACCAATTGCCATTTTTTATACAAATTAGTCTGAACATTAATTGTAGATAAATTTTTATAATTAATTTTTTCTTTCTGAAAATAATAATCTACCCATTGAAAGAAAGGAAAATTAATCTGTTTTTTATTTATATCATTAACCCATTCTTCTTTTAATTTAGAAATAATTTGTTTATCAAATTTTTCAAACCATAGTCGTTTGTCATTATTTTCTGGTGAAAAATAATTTTTATTAAGAAAATCTTTGTCTATAGAAAAAGGTTTTCTTAACATATTAATTTCAGAAAATTTCATTTGAGACTGAGTAGGTGAACCTACAGAGGAACTAGAATCAGGAATGACTTCAGGAAGAGGAGAAGTATACTTAATCTTAGGATCAGTATAGGAATACCTGGAGGGTTCATATGAAGTACTAGGAAGATCGACTGAATATCTAGGTCGAGATTCGAAAGGATACCTGCATGAAGAAGACTTAGACAACATATTATCAAATTTTAATAATATTTTATTATCAGGAAGTTCTTCAATATTAGCCTGTGTTCTAACTGGATGTCTTTGAGCTATTATAGGTCTATCAATTAAAAGTTCATTAGGAATAGTAATTTCATTTCGAGATAACAATCTAGGTGTCTGAGTTTGAGTATTATCAGAATCAGCAATTACTAACACAGAATCACCTTCATTAGTAGGTTTTAATTTTAAAGCTGCAGGTATAATAGACTTCATTAATTTAAAATAAATACGATAAATTAACACAAATTTATCAGATTTAGGATCTATAGATGAATGCATCTGCATTCATCTATAGTTGGTAAGAGGTTGTTTGCATCAGTAAGACCGTTGGTAAGAGGTTGAAAGATAGGTCGAGATTCTATAGATGAATGCATCTGCATTCATCTATAGTTGGTAAGAGGTTGTTTGCATCAGTAAGACCGTTGGTAAGCCTTAGAAAGATAGGTGTTCCCGGCTTGATCCCCTTGTTCCATATAGGTTTATGCATTTCTCATTTTTACATTTAGATATGTAAGGTTAGATTTAATTAAAATGGCTGAAAAAGTTAGAAGATTTCTCTTTGGAGAATCTAGTTCTCCTAGGACTGCATCCATAATGGCATCATCGTCTGCATCTTCATCATACTCATCCATTCTTAATTCACATGAGTTAATTCAAGAAGCTCTGCCAAGTAGAAGTATTTCTACTGTATACTCTCAAGGACTACTTGAGTTTAATAAAGCATATTCAATTAAAATCCATGAGGAGATTCATCCCATGGAAGAGGATAAGAAAACAATTTCTTTATTAACTAATACTGCTATTACTTATTATTTGTCTCAAGGTTATCGTTTTATGCATTTTGGTTTAATACAAATTGCTTTACATCCTTTAATGAAGCGTGGGGTGGATACTCCTGTCTTCATGGCTTTACGTGATGATCGTTTACTTCATTATAATGATTCAATTCTTGCTTTAGTACAGACTAATTTGTGTAATGGTACTATAAGACTTAATTGTGCTCCTAATTTCTCTGTAAGTTTAATAGATCCTACTATTATGCAATCTTTGTTGTTAGACATACATGTTACTAATAAGAAAATAGATCCTAAATCTGATAAATTTGTGTTAATTTATCGTATTTATTTTAAATTAATGAAGTCTATTATACCTGCAGCTTTAAAATTAAAACCTACTAATGAAGGTGATTTTGTGTTAGTAATTGCTGATTCTGATAATACTCAAACTCAGACACCTAGATTGTTATCTCGAAATGAAATTACTATTCCTAATGAACTTTTAATTGATAGACCTATAATAGCTCAAAGACATCCAGTTAGAACACAGGCTAATATTGAAGAACTTCCTGATAATAAAATATTATTAAAATTTGATAATATGTTGTCTAAGTCTTCTTCATGCAGGTATCCTTTCGAATCTCGACCTAGATATTCAGTCGATCTTCCTAGTACTTCATATGAACCCTCCAGGTATTCCTATACTGATCCTAAGATTAAGTATACTTCTCCTCTTCCTGAAGTCATTCCTGATTCTAGTTCCTCTGTAGGTTCACCTACTCAGTCTCAAATGAAATTTTCTGAAATTAATATGTTAAGAAAACCTTTTTCTATAGACAAAGATTTTCTTAATAAAAATTATTTTTCACCAGAAAATAATGGCAAACGACTATGGTTTGAAAAATTTGATAAACAAATTATTTCTAAATTAAAAGAAGAATGGGTTAATGATATAAATAAAAAACAGATTAATTTTCCTTTCTTTCAATGGTTAGATTATTATTTTCAGAAAGAAAAAATTAATTATAAAAATTTATCTACAATTAATGTTCAGACTAATTTGTATAAAAAATGGCAATTGGTAGATAATAATGCTATCCTATCAGCTATTCATCCTCCTTTACAGTCTATAAAGATTAATACAAAAGAAGGCGACATAATTGCTTCCCCTTTTAAAAAAGGAAAAGATAATAGAGAATCAATTGATTCTGAAGATATTAAAAAGGTTTATCAACAGAATAATTATTCTAACCAGATTTTACAAACTATAGCTCAACAAGTTGATTTAATTTCTGTCAAATTGGATAATAAAATGAGTAATTTTCCTAATGAAGTGTCTAAACCCTTAGTTTCTCCTTCCCTTCCTAGAGAATTCGAAAGAGAAATTTCTTTAGTACAACGTATTAATTTGGCTATAGAAGGTAATACTAATCATCCGTCTTCCTCCTCTTCTGCTCTTAATCAGATAGAAAGACAATTTAGTGGTCTTCGACTTCATGCGATTAATCGAACTGCTCCCCGTGAAGAGTCTTCTAGTAGTTCACATAATTCTGAATCTGAACAGGAAAATGATGAAATTGATAATATAGAAGATATAGAAAATCAATTCTATGAAACTACTCCCCCCTTAGAACTTAATCGTATCATTAGACGTCCATCTAGAAGATCCTATCGTACTAATAAATGGTCTAATAGAGATGTAATGAACTATCATAGTAGACCTACTCCACCCGATATTCAATTTGAAGAACGTAATAGGTTTACTACTAAATCTTACGATGGAAGTGCGTTATATGAATGGAATATTGACGGTAAATCTGAATACGAAATCACTAATACTTTGCATGAAATGGGTACTGCTAAGATAGCTTATAAGTCTAAGTATCCACAAATTAGCGAACGTCAAATTGCTTCTTGTTTTGTTTCCGGTTTTACTGGTCAATTAAAAAATTGGTGGGATAATATGTTTACTCCAGCTCAAAGAATGGAAATTTTGACTCATCAAACTGTAATTCATCGTGATGTTACTGTTAATGATGAAGTAATTAGAACTACTGATTATGAATCAGATGGTGCAAGCTATTTAATTTATGCTCTTTCTATGCATTTTGTTGGTAATCCAAAAGAAGAATTAACTAGTTTAAAGATTTCATTAACTAATCTTAAATGTCCTTTGTTTAAAGATTATTTTTGGTATAAGACTACTTTTCTTACTAATGTGTTACGTAGACCAGATTGTAATCAATCTTTTTGGAAAGAAAAATTTATTACTGGTTTACCTCCTTTATTTTCGCAAAAATTAATTACTAGTTTAATGAAAGAAATGGGTACGGAAAATTTGGATTTGTCTAATATTACTTATGGTCAATTATTTGCATTCCTTAAAAAAGAGGCTTTATCTATCTGTCAAGATTTTAAATTGCAGAGAAAATATGGTCTTGAAAAAGAGGAATTGGGGTCCTTCTGTCAAGCATTTGGCATAGCAAGTCCTCATCCACCCTCAATACAAAATAAAAGGTCTAAAAAGGTAAGACAGTATTCTCCTCCGAAATACAGTAAATATAAGCGAAAAAATAAATATAATCCTGACTGGTATAAGAAAAATGATAATTATAGAAAAAAGAAATATAATAGAGGCAAAAAACCTGTTAAATGTTATAAATGTGGTAAGTTAGGTCATATAACGCCTAATTGTAAATTAGAAAAGAAGATTAATACTATATTTTCTGAAGAATCTGAATTAAAGAATAAATTAATGTCTATTTTAATTAATTCTGAAAAAGAAGATACTGATAATTATTATTCATCTGATTCATCTAGTTTTGAAGAAAATGATGATTTTTGTGAATGTAAAAAGACAATTAATATGATGAATAATTCTAGTAAAAATAATTTAAATAAAGAATTATTATTTGATATAATAAAAGATATAAAAGACGATAACGTGAGAAAAGATTATTTAGAAAAATTAAAAACTTTAGTTTTACAAGAAAATAATCCTATGTTTGATATTAAAGAACCATTTAGTTTAAATAGTTTAATAGATAAATATAAACATGAAGATAATTTTGGATTTCGTAGAAGTAGTAATATTAAAGAAGAAATAAAAATATTAAAAGATGAAATTAGAGAAATTAATAATCAATTAAATGAATTAAAATTAAAAGATTTAGAATTAGAAGCAAAAATACTACTAAGAGATCAGTCTAATATAGCTTCTACATCTGGTATAATAAAAGATAATGAAATTAATATCGCTAATGACATTCCTGATGATACAAATTTCTTAAATTTAATTAATAAAGTAAAAATAGAAAAATGGTATGTTCTGGTAACTATTGGTGTAGAGGACTGGACGACCACTTGTGTTGCCATGCTGGACAGTGGGGCTGATCAATCCTGTATCAGTAGAGGAATAATCCCAGATAAGTATTTATCAAAAACTAAAGAAAAATTGTATGCTGCTAATGGATTAGAAATAGCTATATATGCTGAATTAAATAATGGTTATATCTGTAATAATGGATATTGTTTTAAACATTCTTTTCTAATACTTGAAAATTTTACTACTGATGTGGTTTTAGGCAATCCTTTTCTATATCAGATTACTCCGTTTACTAAACATACTGATCATATTTCTGTTAATCTTTTAGGAAATAAATTGGTTTTTCCATTTATTAATCCTATACAAGAAAAAGAGTTAGCATTACTCCAGACTAATTCAATATATAAACAAATCTGTGTAATGAATAAGAAAAAGAAAAGTTTAATGTTTTTAAAGAATGAATTAGATTTTACTAGAATAGAAGAACAATTAATGAAAGACGATATTAAATTAAAAATTGATAATTTAGATAAGAAATTCCAAACATTAGTTTGTTCAGAACATCCTAATGCTTTTTGGAATAGGAAAAAGCATGTAGTATCATTACCTTATATCAAAGAGTTTAATGAAAGAGACATTCCGACTAAGGCTAGACCCATTCAAATGAATGAGGAATTACTAAAATTTTGTAAACTAGAAATTCAAAGTTTAATGGATAAAAAATTAATCAGGAAATCACAATCTCCTTGGAGTTGTGCAGCATTTTATGTGAATAATCAGGCTGAAAAGGAACGCGGTGTTCCTAGATTAGTAATTAATTATAAACCTTTAAATAAGGTATTACAGTGGATTAGATATCCAATTCCTAATAAAAAGGATTTACTAAAGCGACTTCATAGTGCTAAAGTATTTTCCAAATTTGATTTAAAATCAGGATATTGGCAAATACAGATTAATGAAAACGATAGGTATAAAACAGCTTTTACTGTTCCGTTCGGACACTATGAATGGAATGTTATGCCTTTTGGTTTGAAAAATGCTCCTTCGGAATTTCAACGTATAATGAATGATATTTTTAATGATTATTCTAATTTTGTGATTGTGTATATTGATGACATTTTAGTGTTTTCGGATCATGTTTCTCAGCACTTTAAACATCTTAATCTTATGCTACATGTTATTCAGACTAATGGCTTAGTAATTTCAGCTAAAAAGATGAAATTGTTTCAAACTAAAATCAGATTTTTAGGTCATGATATTCATCAGGGAAAAATGAAACCAATTCAAAGAACAATTGAATTTGCTAGTAAATTTCCAGATGAAATAAGAGATAAAAATCAATTACAACGCTTTCTTGGTTGTTTAAATTATATTGCAGATTTCTTTCCTAATTTAAGAACCATGTGTGGTCCTTTGTATGAGAGACTACAGAAAAATCCTCCTGCTTGGACAGAAATTCATACTAATTTAATTCAACAAATTAAAGAAAAAATAAAGACCCTTCCTTGTTTAGGCATTCCTCATCCAGATGCATTCATGATCATTGAGACCAATGCATCAGATATGGGCTATGGAGGCATTCTTAAACAACAATTGCATTCATCTGCATCATCTGCATCAGAAGAACTAGTCAGTTATCATTCGGGCATATGGGCAGGGCCACAGAAAAATTATTCTACTGTGAAAAAAGAGATTTTATCAATTGTTTTATGCATTTCTAAATTTCAAGATGATTTGTATAATAAAAAGTTTTTATTAAGAGTTGACTGTAAGTCAGCTAAAGAAATTTTGCAAAAAGATGTGAAAAATCTGGTTTCTAAACAAATTGTTGCCAGATGGCAAGCGATACTTTCTGTTTTCGATTTTGATATTGAATTCATTAAAGGCGATGATAATTCTCTTCCTGACTTCCTTACCCGTGAATTTCTTACAGGTCGCACCAATGTCTAAGGATCCAGGAAAACCAAAAACTCCTGTCGATTATATTATGTCTACTAATCCTCCTAAACCTTTGACTCCTTCAGTCCCGTCTAATGACTTTCCTCCACTTACCTATACTAATGCTGTTTTGTCTCCTTCTGCCAGACTGCAAACTACTCCGATTAATGCTTCTGCCTCCTCATCATCTTCCTCGTCTAATGCCGCCCCATACATTTCTAAAACAGAATTTGAGTATCTAATGATGACTCATTATAAAACCACTCCCGAAAATAATGATGTCAAAAATTTCTGTTCTCGACTCTTTCTGCCTAATAATCAATGGCTTACAGATGATATCTGTAAGACTCAAGCTTATTATGAACTAATTCTTGTTGACACTAATTCAGTTGAAATCACTCATTATCCCGATAAAAAAGATAAATCTCGTATTGCTTATTCAAAATTTATAATTCAGAAAATAATGAGTCCTCGTGACTTTCCCTCCATTCATGCTAGAAATTCTTTTTCTATTCCTTATATTCCAGATGGGTTTAATTATGCTGACTATATTTTAGCTTTTTACCGGTGTCTTTACTACCGATCGTTTAATCACTCCTGGTTCATTAGTTTTTCCACTACCTTTAATAAAAACGTCCCCATGTGGGTCTATGACTGGTGGAAGTTACTAGGTGCCATCCCGGCAATCTTGCCTCCTCAAGCTACTATTGGTTTTCAAACCTACAAGAAAAGATGTAGGTTAGAAGACTATCAAGCTTCCTTCCTGTTTCATGCCGAGTTCCGGGTCCCATATATTATGGCCTGGAGCTTCCAGATCAAGTCTACTCAGGCAGGATATCCCTGCAGTCTCATTCGTCAGATTAATGTAAAATGGTGGGTCCAGTTCAATGAGCAACAGTGCTGTGCCCAAACGGTTAATAAATTTCTTGAAAGTGGTGAAAAATATAAACATTTAATTTCTGAAGTTTCCCGACAAATTCCGGTGACTGATCCAATGACTCCTAAAACACCGGATAAAAGTAAAATTCCTTTACCAAAGAAAATTGTGAATCATACTCCTCAGCAAACTCGGACTCCTCTTCAACAGACTCCTTCTCAGGCTCCTCCACAAACTTCTGCATCAACCTCTACTATGGCTAATTCCGGACTTCAAGATATACCATTAAGGCTAATTTAATGACTGAACAAGGACTTCAAGATTACTTGAAGATTTGTATTCAAGCATATCAAGAAATTCAGAAGGTTGCTACTGCTGAGACTGATAGAGCCGCTCAAGCTCGAGAGCAAGACCAGCCAGATAAGCATGTTCTGCCAACTAATCCGACTCAGGATGCTGATGACCCATTTGGTGGGCCCTTGGCACAGGATCCTTTTGATTTCTAATTTGTCAGATATATAATAATGTAATAGATAGGTAATAATTGTCCAATGACGTAAGTGCATACGTCATTCCCTGACTAATTGTTAGCTTACGTAAGTGCATATGTCACTAGGCACTTACATTTAATTTGTCTTTCATTTACCTTTAATTTCGGAATTCATTTCCGGATTCCACTCTTGTATAATGTCTCCCCATTTGCCTATTTAAAGGCTGATTAATCAATAGACGCCTCAGAGCGAATTTACTAAACTTTTCTCTGATTTTCAAAATCTTTCATCTAGCTTTCAAACATCTTCTACTTCTTTAATTCCTTTCCCGTTCTTTCATTTAATCGTAAGTCCTGCTTCTACTAATTCTCTACTCTTACTTTAGTTTACCGCCTACTCCCCCTGCTTTCGCATCTTCCTCTCTTCTTTGCAACCGATCCTGCTCCATTTTGGTATCAGAGCCTGGTTTTACAAAAATTTTTCAAAGAAAAGATTTTCAAAAGTTTTTCAAAAATTTTGATTAAATATAATTTTACAAATCTGAAGGTAAGGGTGTGCATCTGCATTCATCTATAGTTGGTAAGAGGTTGTTTGCATCAGTAAGACCGTTGGTAAGCCTTAGAAAGATAGGTGTTCCCGGCTTGATCCCCTTGTTCCATATAGGTTTATGCATTTCTCATTTTTACATTTAGATATGTAAGGTTAGATTTAATTAAAATGGCTGAAAAAGTTAGAAGATTTCTCTTTGGAGAATCTAGTTCTCCTAGGACTGCATCCATAATGGCATCATCGTCTGCATCTTCATCATACTCATCCATTCTTCATTATTACAACTCTTAGATAAGAGATAATGAATATTTCTAAGACTAGTGTGGCCATTTCACTTGTTTTATCTTATCACAACTCTTAGATAAAAGATCGTGAATATTTCAAAGTGTTGTATAGGTAATTTTTTTTTTTTTGTTTTATCTTAATACAACTCTTTTAAAAGAGACAACGAACATTTCTAAGACTTGTATGACTGTTTTATTTATTTGATCTTATCATAACTCCCAGGTAAAAGATAATGATCATTTACAAAGGTAGTAAGGCCATTTTGTTTGTTTTATCTTATGACAACTCTTAGATAAGAGATAATGAACAGTTCTAAGAGTTGTATGCAAATTTATTTGTTTTATTTTATTAGAACTCTTAGATAAGAGATAATAAACATTTCTAAGAATTTTATTGCTATTTTATTTGTTTGATCTTATCACAACTCTTAGATAAGCGATCATAAACATTTCTTAGAGTTGTATGGCCATTTTATTTGAGTTCCATTATTACAACTCTTAGATAAGAGATAATGAATATTTCTAAGACTAGTGTGGCCGTTTTGCTTGTTTTATCTTATTACAACTCTTAGATAAGAGATCATGAAAATTTCTAAGTGTTGTATGGGCAATTTTGTTTGTTTTAAATAATTACAACTCTTTGAAAAGAGATAACGAACATTTGTTAGAGTTGTATGGCTGTTAAATTAACGGATGTAAAAATTATTACAAACCATAATTTTTCGAATAGATTATGGTTTAACCGTTAGTGTCTTCAATATTACAAACCATAATTTTTTTTGAAGTTCATATTTGTGTTTTGATGAGTTATTGGTTGATGTTTTACAATATCGAATAGGTAGAATTGTGATTTTGAAGTTGATATTTGTGTTTTGATGACTTATTGATGTTTTGGTATATGGGATAGGTAGAATTGTGATTTTGAAGTTCATATATGTGTTTTGATGAGTTATTGGTTGATGTTTTACTATATGGAATAGGTATAATTGTGATTTTGAAGTTCATATTTGTGTTTTGATGACTTATTGATGTTTTGGTATATGGGATAGGTAGAATTGTGATTTTGAAGTTCATATTTGTGTTTTGATGAGTTATTCATGTTTTGGTATATGGAATAGGTAGAATTGTGATTTTTAAGTTCATAATTGTGTTTTGACGAGTTATTGATGTTTCGGTATATGAAAGATATAATTGTGTGTAGAAGTTCATATTTGTGTTTTGATGAGTTATTGATGTTTTGTTATATTGAAGAGGTAGAATTGTGATTTTGAAGTTCATATTTGTGTTTTGATGAGTTATTGATGTTTTGGTATATGTGATAGGTAGAATTGTGATTTTGAAGTTCATATTTGTGTTTTGAATGCGTTATTGATGTTTTGGTATACGTAATTGGTAGAATTGTGTTTTGAGGAGTTATTGATGTTTTGGTATATTGAACAGATAGAATTGTGTTTTGAATTTCATATTTGTGTTTTTATGAGTTATTGATGTTATATGGAATAGGTAGAATGGTGATTTTGAAGTTCATATTTGTGTTTTGATGAGTTATTGATGTTTTGTTATATTGAAGAGGTAGAATTGTGATTTTGAAGTTCATATTTGCGTTTTGATGAGTTATTGATTGATGTTTTGGAATATGGAATAGGTACAATTGAGATTTTGAAGTTCATATTTGTGTTTTGAATGCGTTATTGGTTGATGTTTTGGTATATGGAATAGGTAGAATTGTGATTTTGAAGTTCATATTTGCGTTTTGATGAGTTATTGATTGATGTTTTGGAATATGGAATAGGTACAATTGAGATTTTGAAGTTCATATTTGTGTTTTGATGAGTTATTCATGTTTTGGTATATGGAATAGGTAAAATTGTGATTTTGAAGTTCATAATTGTGTTTTGATGAGTTATTGATGTTTCGGTATATAAAATAGATATAATTGTGTGTGGATGTTCATAATTGTGTTTTGATGAGTTATTGATTGATGTTTTGGTATATGGAATAGGTAGAATTGTGTTTTGAATTTCATATTTGTGTTTTTATGAGTTATTGATGTTTTGGTATATGGAATAGGTAGAATTGTGATTTTGAAGTTCATATTTGTGTTTCGATGAGTTGTTGATGTTTTGTTATATTGAAGAGGTAGAATTGTGATTTTGAAGTTCATATTTACGTTTTGATGAGTTGTTGTCGCTTCCGGTCATTCCGGCAATCTGCACCCTTAAGTGCGTTGACGGTTGAAATTTTAAGGGTAAAATTTTCCGATTCTCAATAAGTATAGAGGGAGTTGTAAATTTTGTCACCACGCTCTTGTCAATTTACAAAACCGAATAGGAGGTTGAGAGAGTCGCAAGACAGAAGTACGAAAATAACCTTACACAAACTTGTCCGTTAGAGTATTAACGGTGCAATTTGACGATGTGAACAAAAAGTTAGTGACTTTTTTTGCTTTTTCGAAAGCTAGTGACAAAAAATCGCCACTCCACGAGGTGCGGAAATTCGAACAGCCATAACTTTGCGTACCGGAAGGGTTTTGGGGCCCGGGACCAGGCTTTGGAACCGCGTGGAGGAGCTCTACGGCGTCCCAACCGGGAACCCGGTTGGGGCCCTCGGCGAGGCCAGATTCGATCGTTTTCGCCCCGTTTATCACTTTTCTTATTTCGCTACAAGTAGGCTATGCGCGGGGCAGCACACGGGTACGATCATACCAGCACTAATGCACCGGATCCCATCAGAACTCCGAAGTTAAGCGTGCTTGGGCGAGAGTAGTACTAAGATGGGTGACCCCTTGGGAAGTCCTAGGAGAACTAGATTCTCCAAAGAAAAATCTTTTAACTCTGTCAGCCATATTTATCAAAACTAACTTTACATTTCTAAATGTAAAACTGAGATATGCATAGATCTATACGGGAACACGGGGATCATGCCGGGAACACCTATTCTCTAAGGCTTACCAACGGTCTCACTGATGCAAACAACCGCTTACCAACGTCTAAATGCATGCAAATGCTCACCCTTACCTTCAGATTTGTAAATTTAGATTTAATAAACACTTTTGAAAAAAAAGTTGAAAAATATTTTCTTTGAAAATTCTTTGTAAAACCAGGCTCTGATACCAAAAGAGAGCAGGATCGTCAAAAGAGAGCAAAGAGAGCAGGATCGTCTGCATCTTCATCTGCATATTCATCCATTCTTAATTCACATGAATTAATTCAAGAAGCTTTGCCAAGTAGAAGTATTTCTACTGTATACTCTCAAGGATTACTTGAGTTTAATAAGGCTTATTCTATTAAAATCCATGAGGAGATTCATCCCATGGAAGAAGAAAAGAAAACAATTTCTTTATTGACTAATACTGCTATTTCTTATTATCTGACTAATGGCTATCGATTTATGCACTTTGGTTTAATTCAAATTGCTTTACATCCGTTAATGAAGCGTGGGGTTGATACTCCTGTCTTTATGGCTTTGCGTGATGATCGTTTACTTCATTATAATGATTCTATACTTGCTTTAGTACAGACTAATTTATGTAATGGTACTGTTCGTTTTAATTGTGCTCCAAATTTTTCTGTCAGTTTAATTGATCCTACTATTATGCAATCTTTGTTGTTAGATATTCATGTTACTAATAATAAAATGGATCCTAAAGCTGATACATTTGTATTAATTTATCGTATTTATTTCAAATTAATGAAGTCTATAATTCCTGTTGCTTTAAAATTAAAACCTACTAATGAAGGTGATTCTGTGTTAGTCATTGCTGATTCTGACAATACTCACACACAAACACCTAGATTGTTAGCTCGCAATGAAATTACTATTCCTACTGAATTGTTAATTGATCGTCCAATAATAGCACAAAGACATCCAGTTAGAACTCAAGCTAATATTGAAGAACTTCCTGATAATAAAATATTATTAAAATTTGATAATATGTTGTCTAAGTCTTCTTCTTGCAGGTTTCCTTTAGAATCCAGACCCAGGTATTCAGTAGATATACCTAGTTCCTCCTATGAACCTTCCAGGTATTCATATACTGATCCTAAGGTTAAGTTTACTTCTCCTCTTCCTGAAGTCATTCCTGATTCTAGTTCCTCATTAGGGTCTCCTACTCAGTCTCAAATGAAATTTTCGGAAATTAATATGTTAAGAAAACATTTTACTATAGACAAAGATTTTCTCAATAAAAATTATTTTTCATCAGAAAATAATGAAAACAGATTATGGTTTGAAAAATTTGATAAACAAATTATTTCAAAATTAAAAGACGAATGGGTAAATGATATCAATAAAAAACAGTTTAATTTTCCTTTCTTTCAATGGTTAGATTATTATTTTCAGAAAATAAAAATTACTTATAAAAATATACCTACTATTAATGTTCAGACTAATTTGTATAAAAAATGGCAATTGGTAGAAAATAATACTATTTTGTCGGCTATACATCCACCTTTACAGGCAATAAAGATTAATACTAAAGAAGGCGAAATAATTGCTTCTCCTTTTAAAAAAGGTAAAGATAATAAAGACTCTATTGATTCTGAAGACATTAAGAAAGTTTATCAACAGAATAATTATTCTAATCAAATTTTACAAACTATTGCTCAACAAGTAGATTTAATTTCGGTAAAATTGGATAATAAAAGTGGTAATTTTCCTAATGAAGTATCTAAACCGTTAGTGTCTCCTTCTCTTCCTAGAGAATTAGAACGAGAAATTTCTTTAGTACAACGTATTAATTTAGCTATAGAAGGTAATACTAATTCTCCATCTTCTTCTTCTGCTCTTAGTCAGATCGAACGACAGTTTAGTGGTCTTCGACTTCATACCATTAATCGCACTGCTCCTAAAGAAGAGTCTTCTAGTAGTTCCTCTAATTCTGAAAATGAACAAGATGATGAAATAGAGAATATAGAAGATATAGAAAATCAATTCTATGAAACTACTCCTCCTTTAGAACCTTTAGAGCTTAATCGTATAATTAGACGTCCAGGACGACGATCATATAGTAAGAGATGGTCTAATAATAGAAATGTAATGAATTATCATAGTCGACCTACTCCTCCAGATATTCAATTTGAAGAACGCACTAGGTTTAATACTAAATCATATGATGGTAGTGCTTTGTATGAATGGAATATTGATGGAAAATCTGAATATGAAATAACTAATACTTTGCATGAAATGGGTACTGCTAAGATAGCTTATAAGTCTAAGTATCCCCAGATTAGTGAACGACAAATTGCTTCATGTTTTGTTTCTGGTTTTACTGGCCAATTGAAAAATTGGTGGGATAATATGTTTACTCCAATGCAACAACTGGAAATTTTGACTCATCAAACTGCTGTACATCATGAGGTTACTGTTAATGATGAAAGAATTCGAACAACTGATTATGAATCCGACGGTGCTAGTTATTTAATTTATGTTCTTTCTATGCATTTTGTCGGTAATCCTAAAGAAGAATTAACAAGTCTAAAGATTTCTTTGACTAATCTTAAATGTCCTACTTTTAGAGATTATTTCTGGTATAAGACTACTTTTTTGACTAATGTGTTACGTAGGCCAGACTGTAATCAATCATTTTGGAAAGAGAAATTTATTACCGGTTTACCTCCTTTATTTTCCCAAAAATTAATTACCAGTTTAATGAACGAAATGGGTACAGAAAATCTGAATTTGTCTAATATTACTTATGGTCAATTATTTGCTTTTCTCAAAAAAGAAGCTTTAACTATCTGCCAAGATTTTAAATTGCAGAAAAAATATGGTCTTGAGAAGCAGGAATTAGGGTCCTTCTGTCAAGCATTTGGCATAGCAAGTCCTCATCCACCCTCTTCACAAGATAAACGATATCAAAAGGTTAGTTCATATCATACTAGAAAACATAAGTATAATAAATATAAGAAACATAAATATAATCCTGATTGGTATCATCAGAAACATGATAATTATAGAAGAAAGAAAAATAAATACAACAAAGGGAAAAATTCTGTTAAATGTTACAAATGTGGTAAGTTAGGTCACATAGCGCCTAATTGTAAATTAGAAAAGAAGATTAATACTATATTTTCTGAAGAAACTGATTTGAAGAATAAATTAATGTCTATTTTAATTAATTCTGAAAAAGAAGAAACCGATAATTATTATTCATCTGACTCATCTAGTTTTTCAGATAATGATGAATTTTGTGAATGTAAAAAGACAATTCATATGATGAATAATTCTGGTAAAAACAATTTAAATAAAGAATTATTATTTGATATAATTAAAGATATAAAAGATGATAATATTAGAAAAGATTACTTAGAAAAATTAAAACACTTAGTTTTACAAGAAAATAATCCTATGTTTGATATTAAAGAACCATTTAGTTTAAATAAGTTAATCGATAAATATAAACATGAAGATAATTTTGGTTTTCGTAAAAGTAATAATATAAAAGAAGAAATAAATGTATTAAAAGAAGAAATTAGAAATATTAATAATCAACTAAATGACTTAAAATTAAAAGATTTAGAATTAGAAGCAAAAATTTTATTAAAAGATCAGTCTAATATAGCTTCTACATCTGGTGTAATAAAAGATGACGAGATTAACATAGCTAATGAGATGCCTGATAATACACAATTTATTAATTTAATGAATAAAATAAAAATTGAAAAATGGTACGTTTTAGTTACTATTGGTGTAGAGGACTGGACGACCACGTGTGTTGCCATGTTGGACAGTGGAGCCGATCAATCCTGTATAAGCAGAGGTATAATTCCAGATAAGTATTTAAAAAGATCTAAAGAAAAGTTATATGCTGCTAATGGTTTAGAAATGGATATTTATGCTGAATTAAATAATGGTTATATTTGCAATAATGGATATTGTTTTAAACATTCCTTCTTAATTCTTGAAAATTTTACTACTGATGTAGTATTAGGTAATCCGTTTTTATATCAGATTACTCCTTTTACTAAACATACTGATCACATTTCTGTTAATTTGTTGGGTAATGAATTAGTTTTTCCTTTTATTAATCCTATTCAGAAAACAGAGTTAGCATTACTACAGACTAATTCTATATATAAACAAATCTGTGTAATGAATAAGAAAAAGAAAAGTCTCATGTTCTTAAAAAATGAATTAGATTTTGCTAGAATAGAAGAACAATTAATGAAAGATGATGTAAAATTAAAAATTGATAATTTAGAAAAGAAATTCCAAACATTAGTATGTTCAGAACATCCTAATGCGTTTTGGAATAGGAAAAAACATGTTGTTTCATTACCATATGAAAAAGAGTTTAATGAGAAAGACATTCCGACTAAGGCTAGACCCATTCAAATGAATGAAGAATTACTTAATTTTTGTAAACAGGAAATACAGAGTTTAATGGATAAAAAATTAATCAGGAAATCACAATCTCCTTGGAGTTGTGCAGCTTTTTATGTTAATAATCAAGCAGAAAAGGAACGTGGTGTTCCTAGATTAGTAATTAATTATAAACCATTAAATAAGGTTTTAAAATGGATTCGGTATCCTATTCCAAATAAGAAAGATTTATTAAAAAGACTTCATAGTGCAAAAGTATTTTCCAAATTTGATTTAAAATCAGGTTATTGGCAAATACAGATTACTGAAAATGATAGGTATAAAACTGCTTTTACTGTTCCTTTTGGACATTATGAGTGGAATGTTATGCCTTTCGGTTTGAAAAATGCTCCTTCTGAATTTCAGAGAATAATGAATGATATTTTTAATGATTATTCTAATTTTGTGATTGTTTATATTGATGATATTCTAATTTTTTCTGATAATATTTCTCAGCACTTTAAACATCTTAATTTGATGCTTCATGTTATTCAGACTAATGGTTTGGTCCTTTCAGCTAAAAAGATGAAATTATTTCAAACGAAAATCAGATTTTTAGGTCATGATATTAATCAAGGGAAAATGAAACCGATTCAACGAACAATTGAATTCGCTAATAAATTTCCAGACGAAATTCGAGATAAAAATCAGTTACAACGATTTCTTGGTTGCTTGAATTATATTGCTGATTTTTTCCCTAATTTGAGAACTATGTGTGGTCCATTGTATGAGAGATTACAGAAAAATCCTCCTACTTGGACAGAGACTCATACTAATTTAATTAAACAGATTAAAGAAAAAATTAAAACTCTTCCTTGTTTAGGCATTCCTCATCCCGATGCATTCATGATCATTGAGACAGATGCATCCGACATAGGTTATGGAGGCATCCTTAAACAGAAATTGCATGCATCCGCATCATCTGCATTAGAAGAATTGGTTAGATACCATTCGGGCATTTGGGCGGGGTCACAGAAGAATTATTCTACTGTGAAAAAAGAAATTTTATCTATTGTTTTATGCATTTCTAAATTTCAAGATGATTTGTATAATAAAAAGTTTTTACTCAGAGTTGACTGTAAGTCAGCTAAAGAAATTTTACAGAAAGATGTTAAAAATTTAGTTTCAAAACAAATTTTCGCCAGATGGCAAGCTATTCTTTCTGTCTTTGATTTTGATATTGAATTTATCAAAGGCGATGATAATTCTCTTCCTGATTTCCTTACCCGTGAATTTTTGACAGGTCGCACTCATGTCTAAAGACCCAGGTAAACCGAAAACTCCTGCTGATTATCTCATGTCTAATACACCTAAACCTTTAGCTCCTTTAGTCCCGACTAATGATTTTCCTCCACTCACATACACTAATGCTGTCTTATCTCCTTCAGCTAAACTCCCTACCACTCCGATTAATATGACTGCTTCTTCTTCTTCCTCTTCGACTAATGCAGCCCCTTATATTCCTAAAGCAGAATTTGAGAGTATAATGTTGACCCATTATAAATCTACTCCTGAAAATAATGACGTTAGAAATTTTTGTTCACGATTGTTCCTCCCTAATAATCAATGGCTTACAGATGATATCTGTAAGACCCAAGCTTTCTATGAATTAATTTTGGTTGACACTAATTCTGTCGAGATTACTCATTATCCTGATAAAAAGGATAAATCTCGCATTGCTTACTCCAAGTTCATAATTCAAAAAATAATGAGTCCGCGTGACTTTTCTTCGATTCATGCCAGAAATTCTTTTTCTATTCCCTATGTTCCTGATGGCTTTAATTACGCTGACTATATTCTTGCTTTTTATCGGTGTCTTTACTACCGATGCTTTAATCATTCATGGTTCATTAATTTCTCCACCTCCTTTAATAAAAATGTCCCCATGTGGGTGTATGATTGGTGGAAACTCCTAGGTGCTACTCCGGCAATTCTGCCACCTCAGGCTAATATTGGCTTCCAAACCTACAAGAAAAGGTGTAGGTTAGAAGATTACCAAGCCTCCTTCTTGTTTCATGCTGAATTCCGGGTCCCATTTATTATGGCCTGGAATTTTCAAATAAAGTCCACTCAGACAGGGTATCCTTGTCATTTAATTCGACAGATTAATATTAAATGGTGGGTACAATTTAATGAACAACAATGTTGTGCCCAAACAGTTAATAAGTTCCTCGAATCTGGAGAAAAATACAAACACATAATTTCGGAAGTCTCCAGAAAACTTCCTCCGGTGACTGACCCGATGACTCCTCACACACCGGATAAGAGCAAAATTCCTTTACCTAAGAGGATTATGACTCCTACTCCCACTATGACTCCTCACCAGCTGTTCTCTGCAATTCCTATGACTCCTGCCAAGACTGCTCCAGTTCCTGCTACGACTCCTTCAAAGACTTCTGCATCAACATCTAATTCTGGATTAGAAGACATACCAATAACGACTAATTTAATGTCCGAACAAGGCTTGCAAGATTATCTTAAGATTTGTCTTCAAGCTTATCAAGAACTTCAAAAGGTTAAAACTCCGACTAATGACAGCAACCAGCCCGACAAGCAGGCTCTGCCCTCTACTCCAACTAATGATGAAGATGACCCATTTGGTGGGCCTTTAGCACAGGATCCGTTTGATTTTTAGCTGATAGGAATAATGTAATAGACTAGGTAATAATTGTATACTGACGTAAGTGCATGCGTCATTTTTCTGAATAATTGTTAGGTGACGTAAGTGCATATGTCATTAGGCACTTACATTTAATTTGTCTTTCATTTCACTTTAATTCCGGACTTCATTTCCGGATTTCACCCATGTATAATGTTTCATTCTCTGCCTATTTAAAGGCTGTTTAATCAATGGAATCATCAGAGCGAATTTACACAATCTCTCTCTGCTTTCAAAACATCTCTGCAATCTTTTCTGTTTTCAAAAATCTTTCAAGTACTTTTCTTCCTTCCTTTACTTCCAACATAATTAATCGTAAGTCTATTGCTTCTCTTAATCATCTCCTCATTTGTCTGTTAAATTTCGATATCCTTACTTTAGCTTACCGCCTACTTCACCTTCTTTCTCATCTTCTTATTTTGAACTTTGAATCTTTTGATTACTGCAACCGATCCTGCTCTCTTTTGACGATCCTGCTCTCTTTTGGTATCAGAGCCTGGTTTTACAAAGAATTTTCAAAGAAAATATTTTTCAACTTTTTTTTCAAAAGTGTTTATTAAATCTAAATTTACAAATCTGAAGGTAAGGGTGAGCATTTGCATGCATTTAGACGTTGGTAAGCGGTTGTTTGCATCAGTGAGACCGTTGGTAAGCCTTAGAGAATAGGTGTTCCCGGCATGATCCCCGTGTTCCCGTATAGATCTATGCATATCTCAGTTTTACATTTAGAAATGTAAAGTTAGTTTTGATAAATATGGCTGACAGAGTTAAAAGATTTTTCTTTGGAGAATCTAGTTCTCCTAGGTCTGCATCCATAATGGCATCATCGTCTGCATCTTCATCTGCATATTCATCCATTCTTAATTCACATGAATTAATTCAAGAAGCTTTGCCAAGTAGAAGTATTTCTACTGTATACTCTCAAGGATTACTTGAGTTTAATAAGGCTTATTCTATTAAAATCCATGAGGAGATTCATCCCATGGAAGAAGAAAAGAAAACAATTTCTTTATTGACTAATACTGCTATTTCTTATTATCTGACTAATGGCTATCGATTTATGCACTTTGGTTTAATTCAAATTGCTTTACATCCGTTAATGAAGCGTGGGGTTGATACTCCTGTCTTTATGGCTTTGCGTGATGATCGTTTACTTCATTATAATGATTCTATACTTGCTTTAGTACAGACTAATTTATGTAATGGTACTGTTCGTTTTAATTGTGCTCCAAATTTTTCTGTCAGTTTAATTGATCCTACTATTATGCAATCTTTGTTGTTAGATATTCATGTTACTAATAATAAAATGGATCCTAAAGCTGATAAATTTGTATTAATTTATCGTATTTATTTCAAATTAATAACTCCTCAAAACCGTTAGTGTCTTGATGAGTTATTATTTTTCAACCGTTAATTTATGGTTCTCAATAAAAATTATGGTTCTCAATAAAAATTATGGTACTCCTCAAAATTATGGTTCTCAATAAAAATTATTTTTCATCAGAAAATAATGAAAACAGATTATGGTTTGAAAAATTTGATAAACAAATTATTTCAAAATTAAAAGACGAATGGGTAAATGATATCAATAAAAAACAGTTTAATTTTCCTTTCTTTCAATGGTTAGATTATTATTTTCAGAAAATAAAAATTACTTATAAAAATATACCTACTATTAATGTTCAGACTAATTTGTATAAAAAATGGCAATTGGTAGAAAATAATACTATTTTGTCGGCTATACATCCACCTTTACAGGCAATAAAGATTAATACTAAAGAAGGCGAAATAATTGCTTCTCCTTTTAAAAAAGGTAAAGATAATAAAGACTCTATTGATTCTGAAGACATTAAGAAAGTTTATCAACAGAATAATTATTCTAATCAAATTTTACAAACTATTGCTCAACAAGTAGATTTAATTTCGGTAAAATTGGATAATAAAAGTGGTAATTTTCCTAATGAAGTATCTAAACCGTTAGTGTCTCCTTCTCTTCCTAGAGAATTAGAACGAGAAATTTCTTTAGTACAACGTATTAATTTAGCTATAGAAGGTAATACTAATTCTCCATCTTCTTCTTCTGCTCTTAGTCAGATCGAACGACAGTTTAGTGGTCTTCGACTTCATACCATTAATCGCACTGCTCCTAAAGAAGAGTCTTCTAGTAGTTCCTCTAATTCTGAAAATGAACAAGATGATGAAATAGAGAATATAGAAGATATAGAAAATCAATTCTATGAAACTACTCCTCCTTTAGAACCTTTAGAGCTTAATCGTATAATTAGACGTCCAGGACGACGATCATATAGTAAGAGATGGTCTAATAATAGAAATGTAATGAATTATCATAGTCGACCTACTCCTCCAGATATTCAATTTGAAGAACGCACTAGGTTTAATACTAAATCATATGATGGTAGTGCTTTGTATGAATGGAATATTGATGGAAAATCTGAATATGAAATAACTAATACTTTGCATGAAATGGGTACTGCTAAGATAGCTTATAAGTCTAAGTATCCCCAGATTAGTGAACGACAAATTGCTTCATGTTTTGTTTCTGGTTTTACTGGCCAATTGAAAAATTGGTGGGATAATATGTTTACTCCAATGCAACAACTGGAAATTTTGACTCATCAAACTGCTGTACATCATGAGGTTACTGTTAATGATGAAAGAATTCGAACAACTGATTATGAATCCGACGGTGCTAGTTATTTAATTTATGTTCTTTCTATGCATTTTGTCGGTAATCCTAAAGAAGAATTAACAAGTCTAAAGATTTCTTTGACTAATCTTAAATGTCCTACTTTTAGAGATTATTTCTGGTATAAGACTACTTTTTTGACTAATGTGTTACGTAGGCCAGACTGTAATCAATCATTTTGGAAAGAGAAATTTATTACCGGTTTACCTCCTTTATTTTCCCAAAAATTAATTACCAGTTTAATGAACGAAATGGGTACAGAAAATCTGAATTTGTCTAATATTACTTATGGTCAATTATTTGCTTTTCTCAAAAAAGAAGCTTTAACTATCTGCCAAGATTTTAAATTGCAGAAAAAATATGGTCTTGAGAAGCAGGAATTAGGGTCCTTCTGTCAAGCATTTGGCATAGCAAGTCCTCATCCACCCTCTTCACAAGATAAACGATATCAAAAGGTTAGTTCATATCATACTAGAAAACATAAGTATAATAAATATAAGAAACATAAATATAATCCTGATTGGTATCATCAGAAACATGATAATTATAGAAGAAAGAAAAATAAATACAACAAAGGGAAAAATTCTGTTAAATGTTACAAATGTGGTAAGTTAGGTCACATAGCGCCTAATTGTAAATTAGAAAAGAAGATTAATACTATATTTTCTGAAGAAACTGATTTGAAGAATAAATTAATGTCTATTTTAATTAATTCTGAAAAAGAAGAAACCGATAATTATTATTCATCTGACTCATCTAGTTTTTCAGATAATGATGAATTTTGTGAATGTAAAAAGACAATTCATATGATGAATAATTCTGGTAAAAACAATTTAAATAAAGAATTATTATTTGATATAATTAAAGATATAAAAGATGATAATATTAGAAAAGATTACTTAGAAAAATTAAAACACTTAGTTTTACAAGAAAATAATCCTATGTTTGATATTAAAGAACCATTTAGTTTAAATAAGTTAATCGATAAATATAAACATGAAGATAATTTTGGTTTTCGTAAAAGTAATAATATAAAAGAAGAAATAAATGTATTAAAAGAAGAAATTAGAAATATTAATAATCAACTAAATGACTTAAAATTAAAAGATTTAGAATTAGAAGCAAAAATTTTATTAAAAGATCAGTCTAATATAGCTTCTACATCTGGTGTAATAAAAGATGACGAGATTAACATAGCTAATGAGATGCCTGATAATACACAATTTATTAATTTAATGAATAAAATAAAAATTGAAAAATGGTACGTTTTAGTTACTATTGGTGTAGAGGACTGGACGACCACGTGTGTTGCCATGTTGGACAGTGGAGCCGATCAATCCTGTATAAGCAGAGGTATAATTCCAGATAAGTATTTAAAAAGATCTAAAGAAAAGTTATATGCTGCTAATGGTTTAGAAATGGATATTTATGCTGAATTAAATAATGGTTATATTTGCAATAATGGATATTGTTTTAAACATTCCTTCTTAATTCTTGAAAATTTTACTACTGATGTAGTATTAGGTAATCCGTTTTTATATCAGATTACTCCTTTTACTAAACATACTGATCACATTTCTGTTAATTTGTTGGGTAATGAATTAGTTTTTCCTTTTATTAATCCTATTCAGAAAACAGAGTTAGCATTACTACAGACTAATTCTATATATAAACAAATCTGTGTAATGAATAAGAAAAAGAAAAGTCTCATGTTCTTAAAAAATGAATTAGATTTTGCTAGAATAGAAGAACAATTAATGAAAGATGATGTAAAATTAAAAATTGATAATTTAGAAAAGAAATTCCAAACATTAGTATGTTCAGAACATCCTAATGCGTTTTGGAATAGGAAAAAACATGTTGTTTCATTACCATATGAAAAAGAGTTTAATGAGAAAGACATTCCGACTAAGGCTAGACCCATTCAAATGAATGAAGAATTACTTAATTTTTGTAAACAGGAAATACAGAGTTTAATGGATAAAAAATTAATCAGGAAATCACAATCTCCTTGGAGTTGTGCAGCTTTTTATGTTAATAATCAAGCAGAAAAGGAACGTGGTGTTCCTAGATTAGTAATTAATTATAAACCATTAAATAAGGTTTTAAAATGGATTCGGTATCCTATTCCAAATAAGAAAGATTTATTAAAAAGACTTCATAGTGCAAAAGTATTTTCCAAATTTGATTTAAAATCAGGTTATTGGCAAATACAGATTACTGAAAATGATAGGTATAAAACTGCTTTTACTGTTCCTTTTGGACATTATGAGTGGAATGTTATGCCTTTCGGTTTGAAAAATGCTCCTTCTGAATTTCAGAGAATAATGAATGATATTTTTAATGATTATTCTAATTTTGTGATTGTTTATATTGATGATATTCTAATTTTTTCTGATAATATTTCTCAGCACTTTAAACATCTTAATTTGATGCTTCATGTTATTCAGACTAATGGTTTGGTCCTTTCAGCTAAAAAGATGAAATTATTTCAAACGAAAATCAGATTTTTAGGTCATGATATTAATCAAGGGAAAATGAAACCGATTCAACGAACAATTGAATTCGCTAATAAATTTCCAGACGAAATTCGAGATAAAAATCAGTTACAACGATTTCTTGGTTGCTTGAATTATATTGCTGATTTTTTCCCTAATTTGAGAACTATGTGTGGTCCATTGTATGAGAGATTACAGAAAAATCCTCCTGCTTGGACAGAGACTCATACTAATTTAATTAAACAGATTAAAGAAAAAATTAAAACTCTTCCTTGTTTAGGCATTCCTCATCCCGATGCATTCATGATCATTGAGACAGATGCATCCGACATAGGTTATGGAGGCATCCTTAAACAGAAATTGCATGCATCCGCATCATCTGCATTAGAAGAATTGGTTAGATACCATTCGGGCATTTGGGCGGGGTCACAGAAGAATTATTCTACTGTGAAAAAAGAAATTTTATCTATTGTTTTATGCATTTCTAAATTTCAAGATGATTTGTATAATAAAAAGTTTTTACTCAGAGTTGACTGTAAGTCAGCTAAAGAAATTTTACAGAAAGATGTTAAAAATTTAGTTTCAAAACAAATTTTCGCCAGATGGCAAGCTATTCTTTCTGTCTTTGATTTTGATATTGAATTTATCAAAGGCGATGATAATTCTCTTCCTGATTTCCTTACCCGTGAATTTTTGACAGGACGCACTCATGTCTAAAGACCCAGGTAAACCGAAAACTCCTGCTGATTATCTCATGTCTAATACACCTAAACCTTTAGCTCCTTTAGTCCCGACTAATGATTTTCCTCCACTCACATACACTAATGCTGTCTTATCTCCTTCAGCTAAACTCCCTACCACTCCGATTAATATGACTGCTTCTTCTTCTTCCTCTTCGACTAATGCAGCCCCTTATATTCCTAAAGCAGAATTTGAGAGTATAATGTTGACCCATTATAAATCTACTCCTGAAAATAATGACGTTAGAAATTTTTGTTCACGATTGTTCCTCCCTAATAATCAATGGCTTACAGATGATATCTGTAAGACCCAAGCTTTCTATGAATTAATTTTGGTTGACACTAATTCTGTCGAGATTACTCATTATCCTGATAAAAAGGATAAATCTCGCATTGCTTACTCCAAGTTCATAATTCAAAAAATAATGAGTCCGCGTGACTTTTCTTCGATTCATGCCAGAAATTCTTTTTCTATTCCCTATGTTCCTGATGGCTTTAATTACGCTGACTATATTCTTGCTTTTTATCGGTGTCTTTACTACCGATGCTTTAATCATTCATGGTTCATTAATTTCTCCACCTCCTTTAATAAAAATGTCCCCATGTGGGTGTATGATTGGTGGAAACTCCTAGGTGCTACTCCGGCAATTCTGCCACCTCAGGCTAATATTGGCTTCCAAACCTACAAGAAAAGGTGTAGGTTAGAAGATTACCAAGCCTCCTTCTTGTTTCATGCTGAATTCCGGGTCCCATTTATTATGGCCTGGAATTTTCAAATAAAGTCCACTCAGACAGGGTATCCTTGTCATTTAATTCGACAGATTAATATTAAATGGTGGGTACAATTTAATGAACAACAATGTTGTGCCCAAACAGTTAATAAGTTCCTCGAATCTGGAGAAAAATACAAACACATAATTTCGGAAGTCTCCAGAAAACTTCCTCCGGTGACTGACCCGATGACTCCTCACACACCGGATAAGAGCAAAATTCCTTTACCTAAGAGGATTATGACTCCTACTCCCACTATGACTCCTCACCAGCTGTTCTCTGCAATTCCTATGACTCCTGCCAAGACTGCTCCAGTTCCTGCTACGACTCCTTCAAAGACTTCTGCATCAACATCTAATTCTGGATTAGAAGACATACCAATAACGACTAATTTAATGTCCGAACAAGGCTTGCAAGATTATCTTAAGATTTGTCTTCAAGCTTATCAAGAACTTCAAAAGGTTAAAACTCCGACTAATGACAGCAACCAGCCCGACAAGCAGGCTCTGCCCTCTACTCCAACTAATGATGAAGATGACCCATTTGGTGGGCCTTTAGCACAGGATCCGTTTGATTTTTAGCTGATAGGAATAATGTAATAGACTAGGTAATAATTGTATACTGACGTAAGTGCATGCGTCATTTTTCTGAATAATTGTTAGGTGACGTAAGTGCATATGTCATTAGGCACTTACATTTAATTTGTCTTTCATTTCACTTTAATTCCGGACTTCATTTCCGGATTTCACCCATGTATAATGTTTCATTCTCTGCCTATTTAAAGGCTGTTTAATCAATGGAATCATCAGAGCGAATTTACACAATCTCTCTCTGCTTTCAAAACATCTCTGCAATCTTTTCTGTTTTCAAAAATCTTTCAAGTACTTTTCTTCCTTCCTTTACTTCCAACATAATTAATCGTAAGTCTATTGCTTCTCTTAATCATCTCCTCATTTGTCTGTTAAATTTCGATATCCTTACTTTAGCTTACCGCCTACTTCACCTTCTTTCTCATCTTCTTATTTTGAACTTTGAATCTTTTGATTACTGCAACCGATCCTGCTCTCTTTTGACGATCCTGCTCTCTTTTGACCTAAAAGGATATCCTGGTAGGGAACGGATCTCATTACTAGTTATCCCCCCCGGGTTTTCGACACGAGTGGGCTACCCTACTCACCTTCTCGCACTGCGGTCGGGCTTTACGCCAAGGGGAACTTTGTCAACGCACTTGGCCACCACACTACGGCCGTCTTACACGCTTACGTCTTTTGCAGGGCTCGAACCCGTGACCTCGTGGAAGGACACCAAGCTCTGATACCATTTGACCTAAAAGGATATCCTGGTAGGGAACGGATCTCATTACTAGTTATCCCAGAGAGCAGGATCGGTTGCAGTAATCAAAAGATTCAAAGTTCAAAATAAGAAGATGAGAAAGAAGGTGAAGTAGGCGGTAAGCTAAAGTAAGGATATCGAAATTTAACAGACAAATGAGGAGATGATTAAGAGAAGCAATAGACTTACGATTAATTATGTTGGAAGTAAAGGAAGGAAGAAAAGTACTTGAAAGATTTTTGAAAACAGAAAAGATTGCAGAGATGTTTTGAAAGCAGAGAGAGATTGTGTAAATTCGCTCTGATGATTCCATTGATTAAACAGCCTTTAAATAGGCAGAGAATGAAACATTATACATGGGTGAAATCCGGAAATGAAGTCCGGAATTAAAGTGAAATGAAAGACAAATTAAATGTAAGTGCCTAATGACATATGCACTTACGTCACCTAACAATTATTCAGAAAAATGACGCATGCACTTACGTCAGTATACAATTATTACCTAGTCTATTACATTATTCCTATCAGCTAAAAATCAAACGGATCCTGTGCTAAAGGCCCACCAAATGGGTCATCTTCATCATTAGTTGGAGTAGAGGGCAGAGCCTGCTTGTCGGGCTGGTTGCTGTCATTAGTCGGAGTTTTAACCTTTTGAAGTTCTTGATAAGCTTGAAGACAAATCTTAAGATAATCTTGCAAGCCTTGTTCGGACATTAAATTAGTCGTTATTGGTATGTCTTCTAATCCAGAATTAGATGTTGATGCAGAAGTCTTTGAAGGAGTCGTAGCAGGAACTGGAGCAGTCTTGGCAGGAGTCATAGGAATTGCAGAGAACAGCTGGTGAGGAGTCATAGTGGGAGTAGGAGTCATAATCCTCTTAGGTAAAGGAATTTTGCTCTTATCCGGTGTGTGAGGAGTCATCGGGTCAGTCACCGGAGGAAGTTTTCTGGAGACTTCCGAAATTATGTGTTTGTATTTTTCTCCAGATTCGAGGAACTTATTAACTGTTTGGGCACAACATTGTTGTTCATTAAATTGTACCCACCATTTAATATTAATCTGTCGAATTAAATGACAAGGATACCCTGTCTGAGTGGACTTTATTTGAAAATTCCAGGCCATAATAAATGGGACCCGGAATTCAGCATGAAACAAGAAGGAGGCTTGGTAATCTTCTAACCTACACCTTTTCTTGTAGGTTTGGAAGCCAATATTAGCCTGAGGTGGCAGAATTGCCGGAGTAGCACCTAGGAGTTTCCACCAATCATACACCCACATGGGGACATTTTTATTAAAGGAGGTGGAGAAATTAATGAACCATGAATGATTAAAGCATCGGTAGTAAAGACACCGATAAAAAGCAAGAATATAGTCAGCGTAATTAAAGCCATCAGGAACATAGGGAATAGAAAAAGAATTTCTGGCATGAATCGAAGAAAAGTCACGCGGACTCATTATTTTTTGAATTATGAACTTGGAGTAAGCAATGCGAGATTTATCCTTTTTATCAGGATAATGAGTAATCTCGACAGAATTAGTGTCAACCAAAATTAATTCATAGAAAGCTTGGGTCTTACAGATATCATCTGTAAGCCATTGATTATTAGGGAGGAACAATCGTGAACAAAAATTTCTAACGTCATTATTTTCAGGAGTAGATTTATAATGGGTCAACATTATACTCTCAAATTCTGCTTTAGGAATATAAGGGGCTGCATTAGTCGAAGAGGAAGAAGAAGAAGCAGTCATATTAATCGGAGTGGTAGGGAGTTTAGCTGAAGGAGATAAGACAGCATTAGTGTATGTGAGTGGAGGAAAATCATTAGTCGGGACTAAAGGAGCTAAAGGTTTAGGTGTATTAGACATGAGATAATCAGCAGGAGTTTTCGGTTTACCTGGGTCTTTAGACATGAGTGCGACCTGTCAAAAATTCACGGGTAAGGAAATCAGGAAGAGAATTATCATCGCCTTTGATAAATTCAATATCAAAATCAAAGACAGAAAGAATAGCTTGCCATCTGGCGAAAATTTGTTTTGAAACTAAATTTTTAACATCTTTCTGTAAAATTTCTTTAGCTGACTTACAGTCAACTCTGAGTAAAAACTTTTTATTATACAAATCATCTTGAAATTTAGAAATGCATAAAACAATAGATAAAATTTCTTTTTTCACAGTAGAATAATTCTTCTGTGACCCCGCCCAAATGCCCGAATGGTATCTAACCAATTCTTCTAATGCAGATGATGCGGATGCATGCAATTTCTGTTTAAGGATGCCTCCATAACCTATGTCGGATGCATCTGTCTCAATGATCATGAATGCATCGGGATGAGGAATGCCTAAACAAGGAAGAGTTTTAATTTTTTCTTTAATCTGTTTAATTAAATTAGTATGAGTCTCTGTCCAAGTAGGAGGATTTTTCTGTAATCTCTCATACAATGGACCACACATAGTTCTCAAATTAGGGAAAAAATCAGCAATATAATTCAAGCAACCAAGAAATCGTTGTAACTGATTTTTATCTCGAATTTCGTCTGGAAATTTATTAGCGAATTCAATTGTTCGTTGAATCGGTTTCATTTTCCCTTGATTAATATCATGACCTAAAAATCTGATTTTCGTTTGAAATAATTTCATCTTTTTAGCTGAAAGGACCAAACCATTAGTCTGAATAACATGAAGCATCAAATTAAGATGTTTAAAGTGCTGAGAAATATTATCAGAAAAAATTAGAATATCATCAATATAAACAATCACAAAATTAGAATAATCATTAAAAATATCATTCATTATTCTCTGAAATTCAGAAGGAGCATTTTTCAAACCGAAAGGCATAACATTCCACTCATAATGTCCAAAAGGAACAGTAAAAGCAGTTTTATACCTATCATTTTCAGTAATCTGTATTTGCCAATAACCTGATTTTAAATCAAATTTGGAAAATACTTTTGCACTATGAAGTCTTTTTAATAAATCTTTCTTATTTGGAATAGGATACCGAATCCATTTTAAAACCTTATTTAATGGTTTATAATTAATTACTAATCTAGGAACACCACGTTCCTTTTCTGCTTGATTATTAACATAAAAAGCTGCACAACTCCAAGGAGATTGTGATTTCCTGATTAATTTTTTATCCATTAAACTCTGTATTTCCTGTTTACAAAAATTAAGTAATTCTTCATTCATTTGAATGGGTCTAGCCTTAGTCGGAATGTCTTTCTCATTAAACTCTTTTTCATATGGTAATGAAACAACATGTTTTTTCCTATTCCAAAACGCATTAGGATGTTCTGAACATACTAATGTTTGGAATTTCTTTTCTAAATTATCAATTTTTAATTTTACATCATCTTTCATTAATTGTTCTTCTATTCTAGCAAAATCTAATTCATTTTTTAAGAACATGAGACTTTTCTTTTTCTTATTCATTACACAGATTTGTTTATATATAGAATTAGTCTGTAGTAATGCTAACTCTGTTTTCTGAATAGGATTAATAAAAGGAAAAACTAATTCATTACCCAACAAATTAACAGAAATGTGATCAGTATGTTTAGTAAAAGGAGTAATCTGATATAAAAACGGATTACCTAATACTACATCAGTAGTAAAATTTTCAAGAATTAAGAAGGAATGTTTAAAACAATATCCATTATTGCAAATATAACCATTATTTAATTCAGCATAAATATCCATTTCTAAACCATTAGCAGCATATAACTTTTCTTTAGATCTTTTTAAATACTTATCTGGAATTATACCTCTGCTTATACAGGATTGATCGGCTCCACTGTCCAACATGGCAACACACGTGGTCGTCCAGTCCTCTACACCAATAGTAACTAAAACGTACCATTTTTCAATTTTTATTTTATTCAGTAAATTAATAAATTGTGTATTATCAGGCATCTCATTAGCTATGTTAATCTCGTCATCTTTTATTACACCAGATATAGAAGCTATATTAGACTGATCTTTTAATAAAATTTTTGCTTCTAATTCTAAATCTTTTAATTTTAAGTCATTTAGTTGATTATTAATATTTCTAATTTCTTCTTTTAATACATTTATTTCTTCTTTTATATTATTACTTTTACGAAAACCAAAATTATCTTCATGTTTATATTTATCGATTAACTTATTTAAACTAAATGGTTCTTTAATATCAAACATAGGATTATTTTCTTGTAAAACTAAGTGTTTTAATTTTTCTAAGTAATCTTTTCTAATATTATCATCTTTTATATCTTTAATTATATCAAATAATAATTCTTTATTTAAATTGTTTTTACCAGAATTATTCATCATATGAATTGTCTTTTTACATTCACAAAATTCATCATTATCTGAAAAACTAGATGAGTCAGATGAATAATAATTATCGGTTTCTTCTTTTTCAGAATTAATTAAAATAGACATTAATTTATTCTTCAAATCAGTTTCTTCAGAAAATATAGTATTAATCTTCTTTTCTAATTTACAATTAGGCGCTATGTGACCTAACTTACCACATTTGTAACATTTAACAGAATTTTTCCCTTTGTTGTATTTATTTTTCTTTCTTCTATAATTATCATGTTTCTGATGATACCAATCAGGATTATATTTATGTTTCTTATATTTATTATACTTATGTTTTCTAGTATGATATGAACTAACCTTTTGATATCGTTTATCTTGTGAAGAGGGTGGATGAGGACTTGCTATGCCAAATGCTTGACAGAAGGACCCTAATTCCTGCTTCTCAAGACCATATTTTTTCTGCAATTTAAAATCTTGGCAGATAGTTAAAGCTTCTTTTTTGAGAAAAGCAAATAATTGACCATAAGTAATATTAGACAAATTCAGATTTTCTGTACCCATTTCGTTCATTAAACTGGTAATTAATTTTTGGGAAAATAAAGGAGGTAAACCGGTAATAAATTTCTCTTTCCAAAATGATTGATTACAGTCTGGCCTACGTAACACATTAGTCAAAAAAGTAGTCTTATACCAGAAATAATCTCTAAAAGTAGGACATTTAAGATTAGTCAAAGAAATCTTTAGACTTGTTAATTCTTCTTTAGGATTACCGACAAAATGCATAGAAAGAACATAAATTAAATAACTAGCACCGTCGGATTCATAATCAGTTGTTCGAATTCTTTCATCATTAACAGTAACCTCATGATGTACAGCAGTTTGATGAGTCAAAATTTCCAGTTGTTGCATTGGAGTAAACATATTATCCCACCAATTTTTCAATTGGCCAGTAAAACCAGAAACAAAACATGAAGCAATTTGTCGTTCACTAATCTGGGGATACTTAGACTTATAAGCTATCTTAGCAGTACCCATTTCATGCAAAGTATTAGTTATTTCATATTCAGATTTTCCATCAATATTCCATTCATACAAAGCACTACCATCATATGATTTAGTATTAAACCTAGTGCGTTCTTCAAATTGAATATCTGGAGGAGTAGGTCGACTATGATAATTCATTACATTTCTATTATTAGACCATCTCTTACTATATGATCGTCGTCCTGGACGTCTAATTATACGATTAAGCTCTAAAGGTTCTAAAGGAGGAGTAGTTTCATAGAATTGATTTTCTATATCTTCTATATTCTCTATTTCATCATCTTGTTCATTTTCAGAATTAGAGGAACTACTAGAAGACTCTTCTTTAGGAGCAGTGCGATTAATGGTATGAAGTCGAAGACCACTAAACTGTCGTTCGATCTGACTAAGAGCAGAAGAAGAAGATGGAGAATTAGTATTACCTTCTATAGCTAAATTAATACGTTGTACTAAAGAAATTTCTCGTTCTAATTCTCTAGGAAGAGAAGGAGACACTAACGGTTTAGATACTTCATTAGGAAAATTACCACTTTTATTATCCAATTTTACCGAAATTAAATCTACTTGTTGAGCAATAGTTTGTAAAATTTGATTAGAATAATTATTCTGTTGATAAACTTTCTTAATGTCTTCAGAATCAATAGAGTCTTTATTATCTTTACCTTTTTTAAAAGGAGAAGCAATTATTTCGCCTTCTTTAGTATTAATCTTTATTGCCTGTAAAGGTGGATGTATAGCCGACAAAATAGTATTATTTTCTACCAATTGCCATTTTTTATACAAATTAGTCTGAACATTAATAGTAGGTATATTTTTATAAGTAATTTTTATTTTCTGAAAATAATAATCTAACCATTGAAAGAAAGGAAAATTAAACTGTTTTTTATTGATATCATTTACCCATTCGTCTTTTAATTTTGAAATAATTTGTTTATCAAATTTTTCAAACCATAATCTGTTTTCATTATTTTCTGATGAAAAATAATTTTTATTGAGAAAATCTTTGTCTATAGTAAAATGTTTTCTTAACATATTAATTTCCGAAAATTTCATTTGAGACTGAGTAGGAGACCCTAATGAGGAACTAGAATCAGGAATGACTTCAGGAAGAGGAGAAGTAAACTTAACCTTAGGATCAGTATATGAATACCTGGAAGGTTCATAGGAGGAACTAGGTATATCTACTGAATACCTGGGTCTGGATTCTAAAGGAAACCTGCAAGAAGAAGACTTAGACAACATATTATCAAATTTTAATAATATTTTATTATCAGGAAGTTCTTCAATATTAGCTTGAGTTCTAACTGGATGTCTTTGTGCTATTATTGGACGATCAATTAACAATTCAGTAGGAATAGTAATTTCATTGCGAGCTAACAATCTAGGTGTTTGTGTGTGAGTATTGTCAGAATCAGCAATGACTAACACAGAATCACCTTCATTAGTAGGTTTTAATTTTAAAGCAACAGGAATTATAGACTTCATTAATTTGAAATAAATACGATAAATTAATACAAATTTATCAGCTTTAGGATCCATTTTATTATTAGTAACATGAATATCTAACAACAAAGATTGCATAATAGTAGGATCAATTAAACTGACAGAAAAATTTGGAGCACAATTAAAACGAACAGTACCATTACATAAATTAGTCTGTACTAAAGCAAGTATAGAATCATTATAATGAAGTAAACGATCATCACGCAAAGCCATAAAGACAGGAGTATCAACCCCACGCTTCATTAACGGATGTAAAGCAATTTGAATTAAACCAAAGTGCATAAATCGATAGCCATTAGTCAGATAATAAGAAATAGCAGTATTAGTCAATAAAGAAATTGTTTTCTTTTCTTCTTCCATGGGATGAATCTCCTCATGGATTTTAATAGAATAAGCCTTATTAAACTCAAGTAATCCTTGAGAGTATACAGTAGAAATACTTCTACTTGGCAAAGCTTCTTGAATTAATTCATGTGAATTAAGAATGGATGAATATGCAGATGAAGATGCAGACGATGATGCCATTATGGATGCAGACCTAGGAGAACTAGATTCTCCAAAGAAAAATCTTTTAACTCTGTCAGCCATATTTATCAAAACTAACTTTACATTTCTAAATGTAAAACTGAGATATGCATAGATCTATACGGGAACACGGGGATCATGCCGGGAACACCTATTCTCTAAGGCTTACCAACGGTCTCACTGATGCAAACAACCGCTTACCAACGTCTAAATGCATGCAAATGCTCACCCTTACCTTCAGATTTGTAAATTTAGATTTAATAAACACTTTTGAAAAAAAAGTTGAAAAATATTTTCTTTGAAAATTCTTTGTAAAACCAGGCTCTGATACCAAAAGAGAGCAGGATCGTCAAAAGAGAGCAGGATCGGTTGCAGTAATCAAAAGATTCAAAGTTCAAAATAAGAAGATGAGAAAGAAGGTGAAGTAGGCGGTAAGCTAAAGTAAGGATATCGAAATTTAACAGACAAATGAGGAGATGATTAAGAGAAGCAATAGACTTACGATTAATTATGTTGGAAGTAAAGGAAGGAAGAAAAGTACTTGAAAGATTTTTGAAAACAGAAAAGATTGCAGAGATGTTTTGAAAGCAGAGAGAGATTGTGTAAAACCAGGCTCTGATACCAAAAGAGAGCAGGATCGTCAAAAGAGAGCAGGATCGGTTGCAGTAATCAAAAGATTCAAAGTTCAAAATAAGAAGATGAGAAAGAAGGTGAAGTAGGCGGTAAGCTAAAGTAAGGATATCGAAATTTAACAGACAAATGAGGAGATGATTAAGAGAAGCAATAGACTTACGATTAATTATGTTGGAAGTAAAGGAAGGAAGAAAAGTACTTGAAAGATTTTTGAAAACAGAAAAGATTGCAGAGATGTTTTGAAAGCAGAGAGAGATTGTGTAAATTCGCTCTGATGATTCCATTGATTAAACAGCCTTTAAATAGGCAGAGAATGAAACATTATACATGGGTGAAATCCGGAAATGAAGTCCGGAATTAAAGTGAAATGAAAGACAAATTAAATGTAAGTGCCTAATGACATATGCACTTACGTCACCTAACAATTATTCAGAAAAATGACGCATGCACTTACGTCAGTATACAATTATTACCTAGTCTATTACATTATTCCTATCAGCTAAAAATCAAACGGATCCTGTGCTAAAGGCCCACCAAATGGGTCATCTTCATCATTAGTTGGAGTAGAGGGCAGAGCCTGCTTGTCGGGCTGGTTGCTGTCATTAGTCGGAGTTTTAACCTTTTGAAGTTCTTGATAAGCTTGAAGACAAATCTTAAGATAATCTTGCAAGCCTTGTTCGGACATTAAATTAGTCGTTATTGGTATGTCTTCTAATCCAGAATTAGATGTTGATGCAGAAGTCTTTGAAGGAGTCGTAGCAGGAACTGGAGCAGTCTTGGCAGGAGTCATAGGAATTGCAGAGAACAGCTGGTGAGGAGTCATAGTGGGAGTAGGAGTCATAATCCTCTTAGGTAAAGGAATTTTGCTCTTATCCGGTGTGTGAGGAGTCATCGGGTCAGTCACCGGAGGAAGTTTTCTGGAGACTTCCGAAATTATGTGTTTGTATTTTTCTCCAGATTCGAGGAACTTATTAACTGTTTGGGCACAACATTGTTGTTCATTAAATTGTACCCACCATTTAATATTAATCTGTCGAATTAAATGACAAGGATACCCTGTCTGAGTGGACTTTATTTGAAAATTCCAGGCCATAATAAATGGGACCCGGAATTCAGCATGAAACAAGAAGGAGGCTTGGTAATCTTCTAACCTACACCTTTTCTTGTAGGTTTGGAAGCCAATATTAGCCTGAGGTGGCAGAATTGCCGGAGTAGCACCTAGGAGTTTCCACCAATCATACACCCACATGGGGACATTTTTATTAAAGGAGGTGGAGAAATTAATGAACCATGAATGATTAAAGCATCGGTAGTAAAGACACCGATAAAAAGCAAGAATATAGTCAGCGTAATTAAAGCCATCAGGAACATAGGGAATAGAAAAAGAATTTCTGGCATGAATCGAAGAAAAGTCACGCGGACTCATTATTTTTTGAATTATGAACTTGGAGTAAGCAATGCGAGATTTATCCTTTTTATCAGGATAATGAGTAATCTCGACAGAATTAGTGTCAACCAAAATTAATTCATAGAAAGCTTGGGTCTTACAGATATCATCTGTAAGCCATTGATTATTAGGGAGGAACAATCGTGAACAAAAATTTCTAACGTCATTATTTTCAGGAGTAGATTTATAATGGGTCAACATTATACTCTCAAATTCTGCTTTAGGAATATAAGGGGCTGCATTAGTCGAAGAGGAAGAAGAAGAAGCAGTCATATTAATCGGAGTGGTAGGGAGTTTAGCTGAAGGAGATAAGACAGCATTAGTGTATGTGAGTGGAGGAAAATCATTAGTCGGGACTAAAGGAGCTAAAGGTTTAGGTGTATTAGACATGAGATAATCAGCAGGAGTTTTCGGTTTACCTGGGTCTTTAGACATGAGTGCGACCTGTCAAAAATTCACGGGTAAGGAAATCAGGAAGAGAATTATCATCGCCTTTGATAAATTCAATATCAAAATCAAAGACAGAAAGAATAGCTTGCCATCTGGCGAAAATTTGTTTTGAAACTAAATTTTTAACATCTTTCTGTAAAATTTCTTTAGCTGACTTACAGTCAACTCTGAGTAAAAACTTTTTATTATACAAATCATCTTGAAATTTAGAAATGCATAAAACAATAGATAAAATTTCTTTTTTCACAGTAGAATAATTCTTCTGTGACCCCGCCCAAATGCCCGAATGGTATCTAACCAATTCTTCTAATGCAGATGATGCGGATGCATGCAATTTCTGTTTAAGGATGCCTCCATAACCTATGTCGGATGCATCTGTCTCAATGATCATGAATGCATCGGGATGAGGAATGCCTAAACAAGGAAGAGTTTTAATTTTTTCTTTAGTCTGTTTAATTAAATTAGTATGAGTCTCTGTCCAAGTAGGAGGATTTTTCTGTAATCTCTCATACAATGGACCACACATAGTTCTCAAATTAGGGAAAAAATCAGCAATATAATTCAAGCAACCAAGAAATCGTTGTAACTGATTTTTATCTCGAATTTCGTCTGGAAATTTATTAGCGAATTCAATTGTTCGTTGAATCGGTTTCATTTTCCCTTGATTAATATCATGACCTAAAAATCTGATTTTCGTTTGAAATAATTTCATCTTTTTAGCTGAAAGGACCAAACCATTAGTCTGAATAACATGAAGCATCAAATTAAGATGTTTAAAGTGCTGAGAAATATTATCAGAAAAAATTAGAATATCATCAATATAAACAATCACAAAATTAGAATAATCATTAAAAATATCATTCATTATTCTCTGAAATTCAGAAGGAGCATTTTTCAAACCGAAAGGCATAACATTCCACTCATAATGTCCAAAAGGAACAGTAAAAGCAGTTTTATACCTATCATTTTCAGTAATCTGTATTTGCCAATAACCTGATTTTAAATCAAATTTGGAAAATACTTTTGCACTATGAAGTCTTTTTAATAAATCTTTCTTATTTGGAATAGGATACCGAATCCATTTTAAAACCTTATTTAATGGTTTATAATTAATTACTAATCTAGGAACACCACGTTCCTTTTCTGCTTGATTATTAACATAAAAAGCTGCACAACTCCAAGGAGATTGTGATTTCCTGATTAATTTTTTATCCATTAAACTCTGTATTTCCTGTTTACAAAAATTAAGTAATTCTTCATTCATTTGAATGGGTCTAGCCTTAGTCGGAATGTCTTTCTCATTAAACTCTTTTTCATATGGTAATGAAACAACATGTTTTTTCCTATTCCAAAACGCATTAGGATGTTCTGAACATACTAATGTTTGGAATTTCTTTTCTAAATTATCAATTTTTAATTTTACATCATCTTTCATTAATTGTTCTTCTATTCTAGCAAAATCTAATTCATTTTTTAAGAACATGAGACTTTTCTTTTTCTTATTCATTACACAGATTTGTTTATATATAGAATTAGTCTGTAGTAATGCTAACTCTGTTTTCTGAATAGGATTAATAAAAGGAAAAACTAATTCATTACCCAACAAATTAACAGAAATGTGATCAGTATGTTTAGTAAAAGGAGTAATCTGATATAAAAACGGATTACCTAATACTACATCAGTAGTAAAATTTTCAAGAATTAAGAAGGAATGTTTAAAACAATATCCATTATTGCAAATATAACCATTATTTAATTCAGCATAAATATCCATTTCTAAACCATTAGCAGCATATAACTTTTCTTTAGATCTTTTTAAATACTTATCTGGAATTATACCTCTGCTTATACAGGATTGATCGGCTCCACTGTCCAACATGGCAACACACGTGGTCGTCCAGTCCTCTACACCAATAGTAACTAAAACGTACCATTTTTCAATTTTTATTTTATTCATTAAATTAATAAATTGTGTATTATCAGGCATCTCATTAGCTATGTTAATCTCGTCATCTTTTATTACACCAGATGTAGAAGCTATATTAGACTGATCTTTTAATAAAATTTTTGCTTCTAATTCTAAATCTTTTAATTTTAAGTCATTTAGTTGATTATTAATATTTCTAATTTCTTCTTTTAATACATTTATTTCTTCTTTTATATTATTACTTTTACGAAAACCAAAATTATCTTCATGTTTATATTTATCGATTAACTTATTTAAACTAAATGGTTCTTTAATATCAAACATAGGATTATTTTCTTGTAAAACTAAGTGTTTTAATTTTTCTAAGTAATCTTTTCTAATATTATCATCTTTTATATCTTTAATTATATCAAATAATAATTCTTTATTTAAATTGTTTTTACCAGAATTATTCATCATATGAATTGTCTTTTTACATTCACAAAATTCATCATTATCTGAAAAACTAGATGAGTCAGATGAATAATAATTATCGGTTTCTTCTTTTTCAGAATTAATTAAAATAGACATTAATTTATTCTTCAAATCAGTTTCTTCAGAAAATATAGTATTAATCTTCTTTTCTAATTTACAATTAGGCGCTATGTGACCTAACTTACCACATTTGTAACATTTAACAGAATTTTTCCCTTTGTTGTATTTATTTTTCTTTCTTCTATAATTATCATGTTTCTGATGATACCAATCAGGATTATATTTATGTTTCTTATATTTATTATACTTATGTTTTCTAGTATGATATGAACTAACCTTTTGATATCGTTTATCTTGTGAAGAGGGTGGATGAGGACTTGCTATGCCAAATGCTTGACAGAAGGACCCTAATTCCTGCTTCTCAAGACCATATTTTTTCTGCAATTTAAAATCTTGGCAGATAGTTAAAGCTTCTTTTTTGAGAAAAGCAAATAATTGACCATAAGTAATATTAGACAAATTCAGATTTTCTGTACCCATTTCGTTCATTAAACTGGTAATTAATTTTTGGGAAAATAAAGGAGGTAAACCGGTAATAAATTTCTCTTTCCAAAATGATTGATTACAGTCTGGCCTACGTAACACATTAGTCAAAAAAGTAGTCTTATACCAGAAATAATCTCTAAAAGTAGGACATTTAAGATTAGTCAAAGAAATCTTTAGACTTGTTAATTCTTCTTTAGGATTACCGACAAAATGCATAGAAAGAACATAAATTAAATAACTAGCACCGTCGGATTCATAATCAGTTGTTCGAATTCTTTCATCATTAACAGTAACCTCATGATGTACAGCAGTTTGATGAGTCAAAATTTCCAGTTGTTGCATTGGAGTAAACATATTATCCCACCAATTTTTCAATTGGCCAGTAAAACCAGAAACAAAACATGAAGCAATTTGTCGTTCACTAATCTGGGGATACTTAGACTTATAAGCTATCTTAGCAGTACCCATTTCATGCAAAGTATTAGTTATTTCATATTCAGATTTTCCATCAATATTCCATTCATACAAAGCACTACCATCATATGATTTAGTATTAAACCTAGTGCGTTCTTCAAATTGAATATCTGGAGGAGTAGGTCGACTATGATAATTCATTACATTTCTATTATTAGACCATCTCTTACTATATGATCGTCGTCCTGGACGTCTAATTATACGATTAAGCTCTAAAGGTTCTAAAGGAGGAGTAGTTTCATAGAATTGATTTTCTATATCTTCTATATTCTCTATTTCATCATCTTGTTCATTTTCAGAATTAGAGGAACTACTAGAAGACTCTTCTTTAGGAGCAGTGCGATTAATGGTATGAAGTCGAAGACCACTAAACTGTCGTTCGATCTGACTAAGAGCAGAAGAAGAAGATGGAGAATTAGTATTACCTTCTATAGCTAAATTAATACGTTGTACTAAAGAAATTTCTCGTTCTAATTCTCTAGGAAGAGAAGGAGACACTAACGGTTTAGATACTTCATTAGGAAAATTACCACTTTTATTATCCAATTTTACCGAAATTAAATCTACTTGTTGAGCAATAGTTTGTAAAATTTGATTAGAATAATTATTCTGTTGATAAACTTTCTTAATGTCTTCAGAATCAATAGAGTCTTTATTATCTTTACCTTTTTTAAAAGGAGAAGCAATTATTTCGCCTTCTTTAGTATTAATCTTTATTGCCTGTAAAGGTGGATGTATAGCCGACAAAATAGTATTATTTTCTACCAATTGCCATTTTTTATACAAATTAGTCTGAACATTAATAGTAGGTATATTTTTATAAGTAATTTTTATTTTCTGAAAATAATAATCTAACCATTGAAAGAAAGGAAAATTAAACTGTTTTTTATTGATATCATTTACCCATTCGTCTTTTAATTTTGAAATAATTTGTTTATCAAATTTTTCAAACCATAATCTGTTTTCATTATTTTCTGATGAAAAATAATTTTTATTGAGAAAATCTTTGTCTATAGTAAAATGTTTTCTTAACATATTAATTTCCGAAAATTTCATTTGAGACTGAGTAGGAGACCCTAATGAGGAACTAGAATCAGGAATGACTTCAGGAAGAGGAGAAGTAAACTTAACCTTAGGATCAGTATATGAATACCTGGAAGGTTCATAGGAGGAACTAGGTATATCTACTGAATACCTGGGTCTGGATTCTAAAGGAAACCTGCAAGAAGAAGACTTAGACAACATATTATCAAATTTTAATAATATTTTATTATCAGGAAGTTCTTCAATATTAGCTTGAGTTCTAACTGGATGTCTTTGTGCTATTATTGGACGATCAATTAACAATTCAGTAGGAATAGTAATTTCATTGCGAGCTAACAATCTAGGTGTTTGTGTGTGAGTATTGTCAGAATCAGCAATGACTAACACAGAATCACCTTCATTAGTAGGTTTTAATTTTAAAGCAACAGGAATTATAGACTTCATTAATTTGAAATAAATACGATAAATTAATACAAATTTATCAGCTTTAGGATCCATTTTATTATTAGTAACATGAATATCTAACAACAAAGATTGCATAATAGTAGGATCAATTAAACTGACAGAAAAATTTGGAGCACAATTAAAACGAACAGTACCATTACATAAATTAGTCTGTACTAAAGCAAGTATAGAATCATTATAATGAAGTAAACGATCATCACGCAAAGCCATAAAGACAGGAGTATCAACCCCACGCTTCATTAACGGATGTAAAGCAATTTGAATTAAACCAAAGTGCATAAATCGATAGCCATTAGTCAGATAATAAGAAATAGCAGTATTAGTCAATAAAGAAATTGTTTTCTTTTCTTCTTCCATGGGATGAATCTCCTCATGGATTTTAATAGAATAAGCCTTATTAAACTCAAGTAATCCTTGAGAGTATACAGTAGAAATACTTCTACTTGGCAAAGCTTCTTGAATTAATTCATGTGAATTAAGAATGGATGAATATGCAGATGAAGATGCAGACGATGATGCCATTATGGATGCAGACCTAGGAGAACTAGATTCTCCAAAGAAAAATCTTTTAACTCTGTCAGCCATATTTATCAAAACTAACTTTACATTTCTAAATGTAAAACTGAGATATGCATAGATCTATACGGGAACACGGGGATCATGCCGGGAACACCTATTCTCTAAGGCTTACCAACGGTCTCACTGATGCAAACAACCGCTTACCAACGTCTAAATGCATGCAAATGCTCACCCTTACCTTCAGATTTGTAAATTTAGATTTAATAAACACTTTTGAAAAAAAAGTTGAAAAATATTTTCTTTGAAAATTCTTTGTAAAACCAGGCTCTGATACCATTTGACCTAAAAGGATATCCTGTTAGGGAACGGATCTCATTACTAGTTATCCCACCCGGGGCCTCAAAGTATTTCATCCCGCTCACCTTCTCGCTGCGGCCTGCGGCAGGGATTTACCACCAAGGGGAACTTTTGTCAACGCCATTGGCCACCACACTATGGCCGTCTTACACGCCGTCTTACCACTTACGTCTTTTGCAGGAATCGAACCCGAGACCTCAGGTAAGGACACCAGGCTCTGATACCAAAAGAGAGCAGGATCGGTTGCAGTAATCAAAAGATTCAAAGTTCAAAATAAGAAGATGAGAAAGAAGGTGAAGTAGGCGGTAAGCTAAAGTAAGGATATCGAAATTTAACAGACAAAGGAGGAGATGATTAAGAGAAGCAATAGACTTACGATTAATTATGTTGGAAGTAAAGGAAGGAAGAAAAGTACTTGAAAGATTTTTGAAAACAGAAAAGATTGCAGAGATGTTTTGAAAGCAGAGAGAGATTGTGTAAATTCGCTCTGATGATTCCATTGATTAAACAGCCTTTAAATAGGCAGAGAATGAAACATTATACATGGGTGAAATCCGGAAATGAAGTCCGGAATTAAAGTGAAATGAAAGACAAATTAAATGTAAGTGCCTAATGACATATGCACTTACGTCACCTAACAATTATTCAGAAAAATGACGCATGCACTTACGTCAGTATACAATTATTACCTAGTCTATTACATTATTCCTATCAGCTAAAAATCAAACGGATCCTGTGCTAAAGGCCCACCAAATGGGTCATCTTCATCATTAGTTGGAGTAGAGGGCAGAGCCTGCTTGTCGGGCTGGTTGCTGTCATTAGTCGGAGTTTTAACCTTTTGAAGTTCTTGATAAGCTTGAAGACAAATCTTAAGATAATCTTGCAAGCCTTGTTCGGACATTAAATTAGTCGTTATTGGTATGTCTTCTAATCCAGAATTAGATGTTGATGCAGAAGTCTTTGAAGGAGTCGTAGCAGGAACTGGAGCAGTCTTGGCAGGAGTCATAGGAATTGCAGAGAACAGCTGGTGAGGAGTCATAGTGGGAGTAGGAGTCATAATCCTCTTAGGTAAAGGAATTTTGCTCTTATCCGGTGTGTGAGGAGTCATCGGGTCAGTCACCGGAGGAAGTTTTCTGGAGACTTCCGAAATTATGTGTTTGTATTTTTCTCCAGATTCGAGGAACTTATTAACTGTTTGGGCACAACATTGTTGTTCATTAAATTGTACCCACCATTTAATATTAATCTGTCGAATTAAATGACAAGGATACCCTGTCTGAGTGGACTTTATTTGAAAATTCCAGGCCATAATAAATGGGACCCGGAATTCAGCATGAAACAAGAAGGAGGCTTGGTAATCTTCTAACCTACACCTTTTCTTGTAGGTTTGGAAGCCAATATTAGCCTGAGGTGGCAGAATTGCCGGAGTAGCACCTAGGAGTTTCCACCAATCATACACCCACATGGGGACATTTTTATGAAAGGAGGTGGAGAAATTAATGAACCATGAATGATTAAAGCATCGGTAGTAAAGACACCGATAAAAAGCAAGAATATAGTCAGCGTAATTAAAGCCATCAGGAACATAGGGAATAGAAAAAGAATTTCTGGCATGAATCGAAGAAAAGTCACGCGGACTCATTATTTTTTGAATTATGAACTTGGAGTAAGCAATGCGAGATTTATCCTTTTTATCAGGATAATGAGTAATCTCGACAGAATTAGTGTCAACCAAAATTAATTCATAGAAAGCTTGGGTCTTACAGATATCATCTGTAAGCCATTGATTATTAGGGAGGAACAATCGTGAACAAAAATTTCTAACGTCATTATTTTCAGGAGTAGATTTATAATGGGTCAACATTATACTCTCAAATTCTGCTTTAGGAATATAAGGGGCTGCATTAGTCGAAGAGGAAGAAGAAGAAGCAGTCATATTAATCGGAGTGGTAGGGAGTTTAGCTGAAGGAGATAAGACAGCATTAGTGTATGTGAGTGGAGGAAAATCATTAGTCGGGACTAAAGGAGCTAAAGGTTTAGGTGTATTAGACATGAGATAATCAGCAGGAGTTTTCGGTTTACCTGGGTCTTTAGACATGAGTGCGACCTGTCAAAAATTCACGGGTAAGGAAATCAGGAAGAGAATTATCATCGCCTTTGATAAATTCAATATCAAAATCAAAGACAGAAAGAATAGCTTGCCATCTGGCGAAAATTTGTTTTGAAACTAAATTTTTAACATCTTTCTGTAAAATTTCTTTAGCTGACTTACAGTCAACTCTGAGTAAAAACTTTTTATTATACAAATCATCTTGAAATTTAGAAATGCATAAAACAATAGATAAAATTTCTTTTTTCACAGTAGAATAATTCTTCTGTGACCCCGCCCAAATGCCCGAATGGTATCTAACCAATTCTTCTAATGCAGATGATGCGGATGCATGCAATTTCTGTTTAAGGATGCCTCCATAACCTATGTCGGATGCATCTGTCTCAATGATCATGAATGCATCGGGATGAGGAATGCCTAAACAAGGAAGAGTTTTAATTTTTTCTTTAATCTGTTTAATTAAATTAGTATGAGTCTCTGTCCAAGCAGGAGGATTTTTCTGTAATCTCTCATACAATGGACCACACATAGTTCTCAAATTAGGGAAAAAATCAGCAATATAATTCAAGCAACCAAGAAATCGTTGTAACTGATTTTTATCTCGAATTTCGTCTGGAAATTTATTAGCGAATTCAATTGTTCGTTGAATCGGTTTCATTTTCCCTTGATTAATATCATGACCTAAAAATCTGATTTTCGTTTGAAATAATTTCATCTTTTTAGCTGAAAGGACCAAACCATTAGTCTGAATAACATGAAGCATCAAATTAAGATGTTTAAAGTGCTGAGAAATATTATCAGAAAAAATTAGAATATCATCAATATAAACAATCACAAAATTAGAATAATCATTAAAAATATCATTCATTATTCTCTGAAATTCAGAAGGAGCATTTTTCAAACCGAAAGGCATAACATTCCACTCATAATGTCCAAAAGGAACAGTAAAAGCAGTTTTATACCTATCATTTTCAGTAATCTGTATTTGCCAATAACCTGATTTTAAATCAAATTTGGAAAATACTTTTGCACTATGAAGTCTTTTTAATAAATCTTTCTTATTTGGAATAGGATACCGAATCCATTTTAAAACCTTATTTAATGGTTTATAATTAATTACTAATCTAGGAACACCACGTTCCTTTTCTGCTTGATTATTAACATAAAAAGCTGCACAACTCCAAGGAGATTGTGATTTCCTGATTAATTTTTTATCCATTAAACTCTGTATTTCCTGTTTACAAAAATTAAGTAATTCTTCATTCATTTGAATGGGTCTAGCCTTAGTCGGAATGTCTTTCTCATTAAACTCTTTTTCATATGGTAATGAAACAACATGTTTTTTCCTATTCCAAAACGCATTAGGATGTTCTGAACATACTAATGTTTGGAATTTCTTTTCTAAATTATCAATTTTTAATTTTACATCATCTTTCATTAATTGTTCTTCTATTCTAGCAAAATCTAATTCATTTTTTAAGAACATGAGACTTTTCTTTTTCTTATTCATTACACAGATTTGTTTATATATAGAATTAGTCTGTAGTAATGCTAACTCTGTTTTCTGAATAGGATTAATAAAAGGAAAAACTAATTCATTACCCAACAAATTAACAGAAATGTGATCAGTATGTTTAGTAAAAGGAGTAATCTGATATAAAAACGGATTACCTAATACTACATCAGTAGTAAAATTTTCAAGAATTAAGAAGGAATGTTTAAAACAATATCCATTATTGCAAATATAACCATTATTTAATTCAGCATAAATATCCATTTCTAAACCATTAGCAGCATATAACTTTTCTTTAGATCTTTTTAAATACTTATCTGGAATTATACCTCTGCTTATACAGGATTGATCGGCTCCACTGTCCAACATGGCAACACACGTGGTCGTCCAGTCCTCTACACCAATAGTAACTAAAACGTACCATTTTTCAATTTTTATTTTATTCATTAAATTAATAAATTGTGTATTATCAGGCATCTCATTAGCTATGTTAATCTCGTCATCTTTTATTACACCAGATGTAGAAGCTATATTAGACTGATCTTTTAATAAAATTTTTGCTTCTAATTCTAAATCTTTTAATTTTAAGTCATTTAGTTGATTATTAATATTTCTAATTTCTTCTTTTAATACATTTATTTCTTCTTTTATATTATTACTTTTACGAAAACCAAAATTATCTTCATGTTTATATTTATCGATTAACTTATTTAAACTAAATGGTTCTTTAATATCAAACATAGGATTATTTTCTTGTAAAACTAAGTGTTTTAATTTTTCTAAGTAATCTTTTCTAATATTATCATCTTTTATATCTTTAATTATATCAAATAATAATTCTTTATTTAAATTGTTTTTACCAGAATTATTCATCATATGAATTGTCTTTTTACATTCACAAAATTCATCATTATCTGAAAAACTAGATGAGTCAGATGAATAATAATTATCGGTTTCTTCTTTTTCAGAATTAATTAAAATAGACATTAATTTATTCTTCAAATCAGTTTCTTCAGAAAATATAGTATTAATCTTCTTTTCTAATTTACAATTAGGCGCTATGTGACCTAACTTACCACATTTGTAACATTTAACAGAATTTTTCCCTTTGTTGTATTTATTTTTCTTTCTTCTATAATTATCATGTTTCTGATGATACCAATCAGGATTATATTTATGTTTCTTATATTTATTATACTTATGTTTTCTAGTATGATATGAACTAACCTTTTGATATCGTTTATCTTGTGAAGAGGGTGGATGAGGACTTGCTATGCCAAATGCTTGACAGAAGGACCCTAATTCCTGCTTCTCAAGACCATATTTTTTCTGCAATTTAAAATCTTGGCAGATAGTTAAAGCTTCTTTTTTGAGAAAAGCAAATAATTGACCATAAGTAATATTAGACAAATTCAGATTTTCTGTACCCATTTCGTTCATTAAACTGGTAATTAATTTTTGGGAAAATAAAGGAGGTAAACCGGTAATAAATTTCTCTTTCCAAAATGATTGATTACAGTCTGGCCTACGTAACACATTAGTCAAAAAAGTAGTCTTATACCAGAAATAATCTCTAAAAGTAGGACATTTAAGATTAGTCAAAGAAATCTTTAGACTTGTTAATTCTTCTTTAGGATTACCGACAAAATGCATAGAAAGAACATAAATTAAATAACTAGCACCGTCGGATTCATAATCAGTTGTTCGAATTCTTTCATCATTAACAGTAACCTCATGATGTACAGCAGTTTGATGAGTCAAAATTTCCAGTTGTTGCATTGGAGTAAACATATTATCCCACCAATTTTTCAATTGGCCAGTAAAACCAGAAACAAAACATGAAGCAATTTGTCGTTCACTAATCTGGGGATACTTAGACTTATAAGCTATCTTAGCAGTACCCATTTCATGCAAAGTATTAGTTATTTCATATTCAGATTTTCCATCAATATTCCATTCATACAAAGCACTACCATCATATGATTTAGTATTAAACCTAGTGCGTTCTTCAAATTGAATATCTGGAGGAGTAGGTCGACTATGATAATTCATTACATTTCTATTATTAGACCATCTCTTACTATATGATCGTCGTCCTGGACGTCTAATTATACGATTAAGCTCTAAAGGTTCTAAAGGAGGAGTAGTTTCATAGAATTGATTTTCTATATCTTCTATATTCTCTATTTCATCATCTTGTTCATTTTCAGAATTAGAGGAACTACTAGAAGACTCTTCTTTAGGAGCAGTGCGATTAATGGTATGAAGTCGAAGACCACTAAACTGTCGTTCGATCTGACTAAGAGCAGAAGAAGAAGATGGAGAATTAGTATTACCTTCTATAGCTAAATTAATACGTTGTACTAAAGAAATTTCTCGTTCTAATTCTCTAGGAAGAGAAGGAGACACTAACGGTTTAGATACTTCATTAGGAAAATTACCACTTTTATTATCCAATTTTACCGAAATTAAATCTACTTGTTGAGCAATAGTTTGTAAAATTTGATTAGAATAATTATTCTGTTGATAAACTTTCTTAATGTCTTCAGAATCAATAGAGTCTTTATTATCTTTACCTTTTTTAAAAGGAGAAGCAATTATTTCGCCTTCTTTAGTATTAATCTTTATTGCCTGTAAAGGTGGATGTATAGCCGACAAAATAGTATTATTTTCTACCAATTGCCATTTTTTATACAAATTAGTCTGAACATTAATAGTAGGTATATTTTTATAAGTAATTTTTATTTTCTGAAAATAATAATCTAACCATTGAAAGAAAGGAAAATTAAACTGTTTTTTATTGATATCATTTACCCATTCGTCTTTTAATTTTGAAATAATTTGTTTATCAAATTTTTCAAACCATAATCTGTTTTCATTATTTTCTGATGAAAAATAATTTTTATTGAGAAAATCTTTGTCTATAGTAAAATGTTTTCTTAACATATTAATTTCCGAAAATTTCATTTGAGACTGAGTAGGAGACCCTAATGAGGAACTAGAATCAGGAATGACTTCAGGAAGAGGAGAAGTAAACTTAACCTTAGGATCAGTATATGAATACCTGGAAGGTTCATAGGAGGAACTAGGTATATCTACTGAATACCTGGGTCTGGATTCTAAAGGAAACCTGCAAGAAGAAGACTTAGACAACATATTATCAAATTTTAATAATATTTTATTATCAGGAAGTTCTTCAATATTAGCTTGAGTTCTAACTGGATGTCTTTGTGCTATTATTGGACGATCAATTAACAATTCAGTAGGAATAGTAATTTCATTGCGAGCTAACAATCTAGGTGTTTGTGTGTGAGTATTGTCAGAATCAGCAATGACTAACACAGAATCACCTTCATTAGTAGGTTTTAATTTTAAAGCAACAGGAATTATAGACTTCATTAATTTGAAATAAATACGATAAATTAATACAAATTTATCAGCTTTAGGATCCATTTTATTATTAGTAACATGAATATCTAACAACAAAGATTGCATAATAGTAGGATCAATTAAACTGACAGAAAAATTTGGAGCACAATTAAAACGAACAGTACCATTACATAAATTAGTCTGTACTAAAGCAAGTATAGAATCATTATAATGAAGTAAACGATCATCACGCAAAGCCATAAAGACAGGAGTATCAACCCCACGCTTCATTAACGGATGTAAAGCAATTTGAATTAAACCAAAGTGCATAAATCGATAGCCATTAGTCAGATAATAAGAAATAGCAGTATTAGTCAATAAAGAAATTGTTTTCTTTTCTTCTTCCATGGGATGAATCTCCTCATGGATTTTAATAGAATAAGCCTTATTAAACTCAAGTAATCCTTGAGAGTATACAGTAGAAATACTTCTACTTGGCAAAGCTTCTTGAATTAATTCATGTGAATTAAGAATGGATGAATATGCAGATGCAGATGCAGACGATGATGCCATTATGGATGCAGACCTAGGAGAACTAGATTCTCCAAAGAAAAATCTTTTAACTCTGTCAGCCATATTTATCAAAACTAACTTTACATTTCTAAATGTAAAACTGAGATATGCATAGATCTATACGGGAACACGGGGATCATGCCGGGAACACCTATTCTCTAAGGCTTACCAACGGTCTCACTGATGCAAACAACCGCTTACCAACGTCTAAATGCATGCAAATGCTCACCCTTACCTTCAGATTTGTAAATTTAGATTTAATAAACACTTTTGAAAAAAAAAGTTGAAAAATATTTTCTTTGAAAATTCTTTGTAAAACCAGGCTCTGATACCAAAAGAGAGCAGGATCGGTTGCAGTAATCAAAAGATTCAAAGTTCAAAATAAGAAGATGAGAAAGAAGGTGAAGTAGGCGGTAAGCTAAAGTAAGGATATCGAAATTTAACAGACAAAGGAGGAGATGATTAAGAGAAGCAATAGACTTACGATTAATTATGTTGGAAGTAAAGGAAGGAAGAAAAGTACTTGAAAGATTTTTGAAAACAGAAAAGATTGCAGAGATGTTTTGAAAGCAGAGAGAGATTGTGTAAATTCGCTCTGATGATTCCATTGATTAAACAGCCTTTAAATAGGCAGAGAATGAAACATTATACATGGGTGAAATCCGGAAATGAAGTCCGGAATTAAAGTGAAATGAAAGACAAATTAAATGTAAGGGCCTAATGACATATGCACTTACGTCACCTAACAATTATTCAGAAAAATGACGCATGCACTTACGTCAGTATACAATTATTACCTAGTCTATTACATTATTCCTATCAGCTAAAAATCAAACGGATCCTGTGCTAAAGGCCCACCAAATGGGTCATCTTCATCATTAGTTGGAGTAGAGGGCAGAGCCTGCTTGTCGGGCTGGTTGCTGTCATTAGTCGGAGTTTTAACCTTTTGAAGTTCTTGATAAGCTTGAAGACAAATCTTAAGATAATCTTGCAAGCCTTGTTCGGACATTAAATTAGTCGTTATTGGTATGTCTTCTAATCCAGAATTAGATGTTGATGCAGAAGTCTTTGAAGGAGTCGTAGCAGGAACTGGAGCAGTCTTGGCAGGAGTCATAGGAATTGCAGAGAACAGCTGGTGAGGAGTCATAGTGGGAGTAGGAGTCATAATCCTCTTAGGTAAAGGAATTTTGCTCTTATCCGGTGTGTGAGGAGTCATCGGGTCAGTCACCGGAGGAAGTTTTCTGGAGACTTCCGAAATTATGTGTTTGTATTTTTCTCCAGATTCGAGGAACTTATTAACTGTTTGGGCACAACATTGTTGTTCATTAAATTGTACCCACCATTTAATATTAATCTGTCGAATTAAATGACAAGGATACCCTGTCTGAGTGGACTTTATTTGAAAATTCCAGGCCATAATAAATGGGACCCGGAATTCAGCATGAAACAAGAAGGAGGCTTGGTAATCTTCTAACCTACACCTTTTCTTGTAGGTTTGGAAGCCAATATTAGCCTGAGGTGGCAGAATTGCCGGAGTAGCACCTAGGAGTTTCCACCAATCATACACCCACATGGGGACATTTTTATTAAAGGAGGTGGAGAAATTAATGAACCATGAATGATTAAAGCATCGGTAGTAAAGACACCGATAAAAAGCAAGAATATAGTCAGCGTAATTAAAGCCATCAGGAACATAGGGAATAGAAAAAGAATTTCTGGCATGAATCGAAGAAAAGTCACGCGGACTCATTATTTTTTGAATTATGAACTTGGAGTAAGCAATGCGAGATTTATCCTTTTTATCAGGATAATGAGTAATCTCGACAGAATTAGTGTCAACCAAAATTAATTCATAGAAAGCTTGGGTCTTACAGATATCATCTGTAAGCCATTGATTATTAGGGAGGAACAATCGTGAACAAAAATTTCTAACGTCATTATTTTCAGGAGTAGATTTATAATGGGTCAACATTATACTCTCAAATTCTGCTTTAGGAATATAAGGGGCTGCATTAGTCGAAGAGGAAGAAGAAGAAGCAGTCATATTAATCGGAGTGGTAGGGAGTTTAGCTAAAGGAGATAAGACAGCATTAGTGTATGTGAGTGGAGGAAAATCATTAGTCGGGACTAAAGGAGCTAAAGGTTTAGGTGTATTAGACATGAGATAATCAGCAGGAGTTTTCGGTTTACCTGGGTCTTTAGACATGAGTGCGACCTGTCAAAAATTCACGGGTAAGGAAATCAGGAAGAGAATTATCATCGCCTTTGATAAATTCAATATCAAAATCAAAGACAGAAAGAATAGCTTGCCATCTGGCGAAAATTTGTTTTGAAACGAAATTTTTAACATCTTTCTGTAAAATTTCTTTAGCTGACTTACAGTCAACTCTGAGTAAAAACTTTTTATTATACAAATCATCTTGAAATTTAGAAATGCATAAAACAATAGATAAAATTTCTTTTTTCACAGTAGAATAATTCTTCTGTGACCCCGCCCAAATGCCCGAATGGTATCTAACCAATTCTTCTAATGCAGATGATGCGGATGCATGCAATTTCTGTTTAAGGATGCCTCCATAACCTATGTCGGATGCATCTGTCTCAATGATCATGAATGCATCGGGATGAGGAATGCCTAAACAAGGAAGAGTTTTAATTTTTTCTTTAATCTGTTTAATTAAATTAGTATGAGTCTCTGTCCAAGCAGGAGGATTTTTCTGTAATCTCTCATACAATGGACCACACATAGTTCTCAAATTAGGGAAAAAATCAGCAATATAATTCAAGCAACCAAGAAATCGTTGTAACTGATTTTTATCTCGAATTTCGTCTGGAAATTTATTAGCGAATTCAATTGTTCGTTGAATCGGTTTCATTTTCCCTTGATTAATATCATGACCTAAAAATCTGATTTTCGTTTGAAATAATTTCATCTTTTTAGCTGAAAGGACCAAACCATTAGTCTGAATAACATGAAGCATCAAATTAAGATGTTTAAAGTGCTGAGAAATATTATCAGAAAAAATTAGAATATCATCAATATAAACAATCACAAAATTAGAATAATCATTAAAAATATCATTCATTATTCTCTGAAATTCAGAAGGAGCATTTTTCAAACCGAAAGGCATAACATTCCACTCATAATGTCCAAAAGGAACAGTAAAAGCAGTTTTATACCTATCATTTTCAGTAATCTGTATTTGCCAATAACCTGATTTTAAATCAAATTTGGAAAATACTTTTGCACTATGAAGTCTTTTTAATAAATCTTTCTTATTTGGAATAGGATACCGAATCCATTTTAAAACCTTATTTAATGGTTTATAATTAATTACTAATCTAGGAACACCACGTTCCTTTTCTGCTTGATTATTAACATAAAAAGCTGCACAACTCCAAGGAGATTGTGATTTCCTGATTAATTTTTTATCCATTAAACTCTGTATTTCCTGTTTACAAAAATTAAGTAATTCTTCATTCATTTGAATGGGTCTAGCCTTAGTCGGAATGTCTTTCTCATTAAACTCTTTTTCATATGGTAATGAAACAACATGTTTTTTCCTATTCCAAAACGCATTAGGATGTTCTGAACATACTAATGTTTGGAATTTCTTTTCTAAATTATCAATTTTTAATTTTACATCATCTTTCATTAATTGTTCTTCTATTCTAGCAAAATCTAATTCATTTTTTAAGAACATGAGACTTTTCTTTTTCTTATTCATTACACAGATTTGTTTATATATAGAATTAGTCTGTAGTAATGCTAACTCTGTTTTCTGAATAGGATTAATAAAAGGAAAAACTAATTCATTACCCAACAAATTAACAGAAATGTGATCAGTATGTTTAGTAAAAGGAGTAATCTGATATAAAAACGGATTACCTAATACTACATCAGTAGTAAAATTTTCAAGAATTAAGAAGGAATGTTTAAAACAATATCCATTATTGCAAATATAACCATTATTTAATTCAGCATAAATATCCATTTCTAAACCATTAGCAGCATATAACTTTTCTTTAGATCTTTTTAAATACTTATCTGGAATTATACCTCTGCTTATACAGGATTGATCGGCTCCACTGTCCAACATGGCAACACACGTGGTCGTCCAGTCCTCTACACCAATAGTAACTAAAACGTACCATTTTTCAATTTTTATTTTATTCATTAAATTAATAAATTGTGTATTATCAGGCATCTCATTAGCTATGTTAATCTCGTCATCTTTTATTACACCAGATGTAGAAGCTATATTAGACTGATCTTTTAATAAAATTTTTGCTTCTAATTCTAAATCTTTTAATTTTAAGTCATTTAGTTGATTATTAATATTTCTAATTTCTTCTTTTAATACATTTATTTCTTCTTTTATATTATTACTTTTACGAAAACCAAAATTATCTTCATGTTTATATTTATCGATTAACTTATTTAAACTAAATGGTTCTTTAATATCAAACATAGGATTATTTTCTTGTAAAACTAAGTGTTTTAATTTTTCTAAGTAATCTTTTCTAATATTATCATCTTTTATATCTTTAATTATATCAAATAATAATTCTTTATTTAAATTGTTTTTACCAGAATTATTCATCATATGAATTGTCTTTTTACATTCACAAAATTCATCATTATCTGAAAAACTAGATGAGTCAGATGAATAATAATTATCGGTTTCTTCTTTTTCAGAATTAATTAAAATAGACATTAATTTATTCTTCAAATCAGTTTCTTCAGAAAATATAGTATTAATCTTCTTTTCTAATTTACAATTAGGCGCTATGTGACCTAACTTACCACATTTGTAACATTTAACAGAATTTTTCCCTTTGTTGTATTTATTTTTCTTTCTTCTATAATTATCATGTTTCTGATGATACCAATCAGGATTATATTTATGTTTCTTATATTTATTATACTTATGTTTTCTAGTATGATATGAACTAACCTTTTGATATCGTTTATCTTGTGAAGAGGGTGGATGAGGACTTGCTATGCCAAATGCTTGACAGAAGGACCCTAATTCCTGCTTCTCAAGACCATATTTTTTCTGCAATTTAAAATCTTGGCAGATAGTTAAAGCTTCTTTTTTGAGAAAAGCAAATAATTGACCATAAGTAATATTAGACAAATTCAGATTTTCTGTACCCATTTCGTTCATTAAACTGGTAATTAATTTTTGGGAAAATAAAGGAGGTAAACCGGTAATAAATTTCTCTTTCCAAAATGATTGATTACAGTCTGGCCTACGTAACACATTAGTCAAAAAAGTAGTCTTATACCAGAAATAATCTCTAAAAGTAGGACATTTAAGATTAGTCAAAGAAATCTTTAGACTTGTTAATTCTTCTTTAGGATTACCGACAAAATGCATAGAAAGAACATAAATTAAATAACTAGCACCGTCGGATTCATAATCAGTTGTTCGAATTCTTTCATCATTAACAGTAACCTCATGATGTACAGCAGTTTGATGAGTCAAAATTTCCAGTTGTTGCATTGGAGTAAACATATTATCCCACCAATTTTTCAATTGGCCAGTAAAACCAGAAACAAAACATGAAGCAATTTGTCGTTCACTAATCTGGGGATACTTAGACTTATAAGCTATCTTAGCAGTACCCATTTCATGCAAAGTATTAGTTATTTCATATTCAGATTTTCCATCAATATTCCATTCATACAAAGCACTACCATCATATGATTTAGTATTAAACCTAGTGCGTTCTTCAAATTGAATATCTGGAGGAGTAGGTCGACTATGATAATTCATTACATTTCTATTATTAGACCATCTCTTACTATATGATCGTCGTCCTGGACGTCTAATTATACGATTAAGCTCTAAAGGTTCTAAAGGAGGAGTAGTTTCATAGAATTGATTTTCTATATCTTCTATATTCTCTATTTCATCATCTTGTTCATTTTCAGAATTAGAGGAACTACTAGAAGACTCTTCTTTAGGAGCAGTGCGATTAATGGTATGAAGTCGAAGACCACTAAACTGTCGTTCGATCTGACTAAGAGCAGAAGAAGAAGATGGAGAATTAGTATTACCTTCTATAGCTAAATTAATACGTTGTACTAAAGAAATTTCTCGTTCTAATTCTCTAGGAAGAGAAGGAGACACTAACGGTTTAGATACTTCATTAGGAAAATTACCACTTTTATTATCCAATTTTACCGAAATTAAATCTACTTGTTGAGCAATAGTTTGTAAAATTTGATTAGAATAATTATTCTGTTGATAAACTTTCTTAATGTCTTCAGAATCAATAGAGTCTTTATTATCTTTACCTTTTTTAAAAGGAGAAGCAATTATTTCGCCTTCTTTAGTATTAATCTTTATTGCCTGTAAAGGTGGATGTATAGCCGACAAAATAGTATTATTTTCTACCAATTGCCATTTTTTATACAAATTAGTCTGAACATTAATAGTAGGTATATTTTTATAAGTAATTTTTATTTTCTGAAAATAATAATCTAACCATTGAAAGAAAGGAAAATTAAACTGTTTTTTATTGATATCATTTACCCATTCGTCTTTTAATTTTGAAATAATTTGTTTATCAAATTTTTCAAACCATAATCTGTTTTCATTATTTTCTGATGAAAAATAATTTTTATTGAGAAAATCTTTGTCTATAGTAAAATGTTTTCTTAACATATTAATTTCCGAAAATTTCATTTGAGACTGAGTAGGAGACCCTAATGAGGAACTAGAATCAGGAATGACTTCAGGAAGAGGAGAAGTAAACTTAACCTTAGGATCAGTATATGAATACCTGGAAGGTTCATAGGAGGAACTAGGTATATCTACTGAATACCTGGGTCTGGATTCTAAAGGAAACCTGCAAGAAGAAGACTTAGACAACATATTATCAAATTTTAATAATATTTTATTATCAGGAAGTTCTTCAATATTAGCTTGAGTTCTAACTGGATGTCTTTGTGCTATTATTGGACGATCAATTAACAATTCAGTAGGAATAGTAATTTCATTGCGAGCTAACAATCTAGGTGTTTGTGTGTGAGTATTGTCAGAATCAGCAATGACTAACACAGAATCACCTTCATTAGTAGGTTTTAATTTTAAAGCAACAGGAATTATAGACTTCATTAATTTGAAATAAATACGATAAATTAATACAAATTTATCAGCTTTAGGATCCATTTTATTATTAGTAACATGAATATCTAACAACAAAGATTGCATAATAGTAGGATCAATTAAACTGACAGAAAAATTTGGAGCACAATTAAAACGAACAGTACCATTACATAAATTAGTCTGTACTAAAGCAAGTATAGAATCATTATAATGAAGTAAACGATCATCACGCAAAGCCATAAAGACAGGAGTATCAACCCCACGCTTCATTAACGGATGTAAAGCAATTTGAATTAAACCAAAGTGCATAAATCGATAGCCATTAGTCAGATAATAAGAAATAGCAGTATTAGTCAATAAAGAAATTGTTTTCTTTTCTTCTTCCATGGGATGAATCTCCTCATGGATTTTAATAGAATAAGCCTTATTAAACTCAAGTAATCCTTGAGAGTATACAGTAGAAATACTTCTACTTGGCAAAGCTTCTTGAATTAATTCATGTGAATTAAGAATGGATGAATATGCAGATGAAGATGCAGACGATGATGCCATTATGGATGCAGACCTAGGAGAACTAGATTCTCCAAAGAAAAATCTTTTAACTCTGTCAGCCATATTTATCAAAACTAACTTTACATTTCTAAATGTAAAACTGAGATATGCATAGATCTATACGGGAACACGGGGATCATGCCGGGAACACCTATTCTCTAAGGCTTACCAACGGTCTCACTGATGCAAACAACCGCTTACCAACGTCTAAATGCATGCAAATGCTCACCCTTACCTTCAGATTTGTAAATTTAGATTTAATAAACACTTTTGAAAAAAAAGTTGAAAAATATTTTCTTTGAAAATTCTTTGTAAAACCAGGCTCTGATACCAAAAGAGAGCAGGATCGGTTGCAGTAATCAAAAGATTCAAAGTTCAAAATAAGAAGATGAGAAAGAAGGTGAAGTAGGCGGTAAGCTAAAGTAAGGATATCGAAATTTAACAGACAAATGAGGAGATGATTAAGAGAAGCAATAGACTTACGATTAATTATGTTGGAAGTAAAGGAAGGAAGAAAAGTACTTGAAAGATTTTTGAAAACAGAAACTTTGAATCTTTTGATTACTGCAACCGATCCTGCTCTCTTTTGACGATCCTGTTCTCTTTTGGTATCAGAGCGAATTTACACAATCTCTCTCTGCTTTCAAAACATCTCTGCAATCTTTTCTGTTTTCAAAAATCTTTCAAGTACTTTTCTTCCTTCCTTTACTTCCAACATAATTAATCGTAAGTCTATTGCTTCTCTTAATCATCTCCTCATTTGTCTGTTAAATTTCGATATCCTTACTTTAGCTTACCGCCTACTTCACCTTCTTTCTCATCTTCTTATTTTGAACTTTGAATCTTTTGATTACTGCAACCGATCCTGCTCTCTTTTGACGATCCTGCTCTCTTTTATTACCGCCTACTTCACCTTCTTTCTCATCTTCTTATTTTGAACTTTGAATCTTTTGATTACTGCAACCGATCCTGCTCTCTTTTGGTATCAGAGCCTGGTTTTACAAAGAATTTTCAAAGAAAATATTTTTCAACTTTTTTTTCAAAAGTGTTTATTAAATCTAAATTTACAAATCTGAAGGTAAGGGTGAGCATTTGCATGCATTTAGACGTTGGTAAGCGGTTGTTTGCATCAGTGAGACCGTTGGTAAGCCTTAGAGAATAGGTGTTCCCGGCATGATCCCCGTGTTCCCGTATAGATCTATGCATATCTCAGTTTTACATTTAGAAATGTAAAGTTAGTTTTGATAAATATGGCTGACAGAGTTAAAAGATTTTTCTTTGGAGAATCTAGTTCTCCTAGGTCTGCATCCATAATGGCATCATCGTCTGCATCTTCATCTGCATATTCATCCATTCTTAATTCACATGAATTAATTCAAGAAGCTTTGCCAAGTAGAAGTATTTCTACTGTATACTCTCAAGGATTACTTGAGTTTAATAAGGCTTATTCTATTAAAATCCATGAGGAGATTCATCCCATGGAAGAAGAAAAGAAAACAATTTCTTTATTGACTAATACTGCTATTTCTTATTATCTGACTAATGGCTATCGATTTATGCACTTTGGTTTAATTCAAATTGCTTTACATCCGTTAATGAAGCGTGGGGTTGATACTCCTGTCTTTATGGCTTTGCGTGATGATCGTTTACTTCATTATAATGATTCTATACTTGCTTTAGTACAGACTAATTTATGTAATGGTACTGTTCGTTTTAATTGTGCTCCAAATTTTTCTGTCAGTTTAATTGATCCTACTATTATGCAATCTTTGTTGTTAGATATTCATGTTACTAATAATAAAATGGATCCTAAAGCTGATAAATTTGTATTAATTTATCGTATTTATTTCAAATTAATGAAGTCTATAATTCCTGTTGCTTTAAAATTAAAACCTACTAATGAAGGTGATTCTGTGTTAGTCATTGCTGATTCTGACAATACTCACACACAAACACCTAGATTGTTAGCTCGCAATGAAATTACTATTCCTACTGAATTGTTAATTGATCGTCCAATAATAGCACAAAGACATCCAGTTAGAACTCAAGCTAATATTGAAGAACTTCCTGATAATAAAATATTATTAAAATTTGATAATATGTTGTCTAAGTCTTCTTCTTGCAGGTTTCCTTTAGAATCCAGACCCAGGTATTCAGTAGATATACCTAGTTCCTCCTATGAACCTTCCAGGTATTCATATACTGATCCTAAGGTTAAGTTTACTTCTCCTCTTCCTGAAGTCATTCCTGATTCTAGTTCCTCATTAGGGTCTCCTACTCAGTCTCAAATGAAATTTTCGGAAATTAATATGTTAAGAAAACATTTTACTATAGACAAAGATTTTCTCAATAAAAATTATTTTTCATCAGAAAATAATGAAAACAGATTATGGTTTGAAAAATTTGATAAACAAATTATTTCAAAATTAAAAGACGAATGGGTAAATGATATCAATAAAAAACAGTTTAATTTTCCTTTCTTTCAATGGTTAGATTATTATTTTCAGAAAATAAAAATTACTTATAAAAATATACCTACTATTAATGTTCAGACTAATTTGTATAAAAAATGGCAATTGGTAGAAAATAATACTATTTTGTCGGCTATACATCCACCTTTACAGGCAATAAAGATTAATACTAAAGAAGGCGAAATAATTGCTTCTCCTTTTAAAAAAGGAAAAGATAATAAAGACTCTATTGATTCTGAAGACATTAAGAAAGTTTATCAACAGAATAATTATTCTAATCAAATTTTACAAACTATTGCTCAACAAGTAGATTTAATTTCGGTAAAATTGGATAATAAAAGTGGTAATTTTCCTAATGAAGTATCTAAACCGTTAGTGTCTCCTTCTCTTCCTAGAGAATTAGAACGAGAAATTTCTTTAGTACAACGTATTAATTTAGCTATAGAAGGTAATACTAATTCTCCATCTTCTTCTTCTGCTCTTAGTCAGATCGAACGACAGTTTAGTGGTCTTCGACTTCATACCATTAATCGCACTGCTCCTAAAGAAGAGTCTTCTAGTAGTTCCTCTAATTCTGAAAATGAACAAGATGATGAAATAGAGAATATAGAAGATATAGAAAATCAATTCTATGAAACTACTCCTCCTTTAGAACCTTTAGAGCTTAATCGTATAATTAGACGTCCAGGACGACGATCATATAGTAAGAGATGGTCTAATAATAGAAATGTAATGAATTATCATAGTCGACCTACTCCTCCAGATATTCAATTTGAAGAACGCACTAGGTTTAATACTAAATCATATGATGGTAGTGCTTTGTATGAATGGAATATTGATGGAAAATCTGAATATGAAATAACTAATACTTTGCATGAAATGGGTACTGCTAAGATAGCTTATAAGTCTAAGTATCCCCAGATTAGTGAACGACAAATTGCTTCATGTTTTGTTTCTGGTTTTACTGGCCAATTGAAAAATTGGTGGGATAATATGTTTACTCCAATGCAACAACTGGAAATTTTGACTCATCAAACTGCTGTACATCATGAGGTTACTGTTAATGATGAAAGAATTCGAACAACTGATTATGAATCCGACGGTGCTAGTTATTTAATTTATGTTCTTTCTATGCATTTTGTCGGTAATCCTAAAGAAGAATTAACAAGTCTAAAGATTTCTTTGACTAATCTTAAATGTCCTACTTTTAGAGATTATTTCTGGTATAAGACTACTTTTTTGACTAATGTGTTACGTAGGCCAGACTGTAATCAATCATTTTGGAAAGAGAAATTTATTACCGGTTTACCTCCTTTATTTTCCCAAAAATTAATTACCAGTTTAATGAACGAAATGGGTACAGAAAATCTGAATTTGTCTAATATTACTTATGGTCAATTATTTGCTTTTCTCAAAAAAGAAGCTTTAACTATCTGCCAAGATTTTAAATTGCAGAAAAAATATGGTCTTGAGAAGCAGGAATTAGGGTCCTTCTGTCAAGCATTTGGCATAGCAAGTCCTCATCCACCCTCTTCACAAGATAAACGATATCAAAAGGTTAGTTCATATCATACTAGAAAACATAAGTATAATAAATATAAGAAACATAAATATAATCCTGATTGGTATCATCAGAAACATGATAATTATAGAAGAAAGAAAAATAAATACAACAAAGGGAAAAATTCTGTTAAATGTTACAAATGTGGTAAGTTAGGTCACATAGCGCCTAATTGTAAATTAGAAAAGAAGATTAATACTATATTTTCTGAAGAAACTGATTTGAAGAATAAATTAATGTCTATTTTAATTAATTCTGAAAAAGAAGAAACCGATAATTATTATTCATCTGACTCATCTAGTTTTTCAGATAATGATGAATTTTGTGAATGTAAAAAGACAATTCATATGATGAATAATTCTGGTAAAAACAATTTAAATAAAGAATTATTATTTGATATAATTAAAGATATAAAAGATGATAATATTAGAAAAGATTACTTAGAAAAATTAAAACACTTAGTTTTACAAGAAAATAATCCTATGTTTGATATTAAAGAACCATTTAGTTTAAATAAGTTAATCGATAAATATAAACATGAAGATAATTTTGGTTTTCGTAAAAGTAATAATATAAAAGAAGAAATAAATGTATTAAAAGAAGAAATTAGAAATATTAATAATCAACTAAATGACTTAAAATTAAAAGATTTAGAATTAGAAGCAAAAATTTTATTAAAAGATCAGTCTAATATAGCTTCTACATCTGGTGTAATAAAAGATGACGAGATTAACATAGCTAATGAGATGCCTGATAATACACAATTTATTAATTTAATGAATAAAATAAAAATTGAAAAATGGTACGTTTTAGTTACTATTGGTGTAGAGGACTGGACGACCACGTGTGTTGCCATGTTGGACAGTGGAGCCGATCAATCCTGTATAAGCAGAGGTATAATTCCAGATAAGTATTTAAAAAGATCTAAAGAAAAGTTATATGCTGCTAATGGTTTAGAAATGGATATTTATGCTGAATTAAATAATGGTTATATTTGCAATAATGGATATTGTTTTAAACATTCCTTCTTAATTCTTGAAAATTTTACTACTGATGTAGTATTAGGTAATCCGTTTTTATATCAGATTACTCCTTTTACTAAACATACTGATCACATTTCTGTTAATTTGTTGGGTAATGAATTAGTTTTTCCTTTTATTAATCCTATTCAGAAAACAGAGTTAGCATTACTACAGACTAATTCTATATATAAACAAATCTGTGTAATGAATAAGAAAAAGAAAAGTCTCATGTTCTTAAAAAATGAATTAGATTTTGCTAGAATAGAAGAACAATTAATGAAAGATGATGTAAAATTAAAAATTGATAATTTAGAAAAGAAATTCCAAACATTAGTATGTTCAGAACATCCTAATGCGTTTTGGAATAGGAGTTCAGAACATCCTAATGCGTTTTGGAATAGGAAAAAACATGTTGTTTCATTACCATATGAAAAAGAGTTTAATGAGAAAGACATTCCGACTAAGGCTAGACCCATTCAAATGAATGAAGAATTACTTAATTTTTGTAAACAGGAAATACAGAGTTTAATGGATAAAAAATTAATCAGGAAATCACAATCTCCTTGGAGTTGTGCAGCTTTTTATGTTAATAATCAAGCAGAAAAGGAACGTGGTGTTCCTAGATTAGTAATTAATTATAAACCATTAAATAAGGTTTTAAAATGGATTCGGTATCCTATTCCAAATAAGAAAGATTTATTAAAAAGACTTCATAGTGCAAAAGTATTTTCCAAATTTGATTTAAAATCAGGTTATTGGCAAATACAGATTACTGAAAATGATAGGTATAAAACTGCTTTTACTGTTCCTTTTGGACATTATGAGTGGAATGTTATGCCTTTCGGTTTGAAAAATGCTCCTTCTGAATTTCAGAGAATAATGAATGATATTTTTAATGATTATTCTAATTTTGTGATTGTTTATATTGATGATATTCTAATTTTTTCTGATAATATTTCTCAGCACTTTAAACATCTTAATTTGATGCTTCATGTTATTCAGACTAATGGTTTGGTCCTTTCAGCTAAAAAGATGAAATTATTTCAAACGAAAATCAGATTTTTAGGTCATGATATTAATCAAGGGAAAATGAAACCGATTCAACGAACAATTGAATTCGCTAATAAATTTCCAGACGAAATTCGAGATAAAAATCAGTTACAACGATTTCTTGGTTGCTTGAATTATATTGCTGATTTTTTCCCTAATTTGAGAACTATGTGTGGTCCATTGTATGAGAGATTACAGAAAAATCCTCCTACTTGGACAGAGACTCATACTAATTTAATTAAACAGATTAAAGAAAAAATTAAAACTCTTCCTTGTTTAGGCATTCCTCATCCCGATGCATTCATGATCATTGAGACAGATGCATCCGACATAGGTTATGGAGGCATCCTTAAACAGAAATTGCATGCATCCGCATCATCTGCATTAGAAGAATTGGTTAGATACCATTCGGGCATTTGGGCGGGGTCACAGAAGAATTATTCTACTGTGAAAAAAGAAATTTTATCTATTGTTTTATGCATTTCTAAATTTCAAGATGATTTGTATAATAAAAAGTTTTTACTCAGAGTTGACTGTAAGTCAGCTAAAGAAATTTTACAGAAAGATGTTAAAAATTTAGTTTCAAAACAAATTTTCGCCAGATGGCAAGCTATTCTTTCTGTCTTTGATTTTGATATTGAATTTATCAAAGGCGATGATAATTCTCTTCCTGATTTCCTTACCCGTGAATTTTTGACAGGTCGCACTCATGTCTAAAGACCCAGGTAAACCGAAAACTCCTGCTGATTATCTCATGTCTAATACACCTAAACCTTTAGCTCCTTTAGTCCCGACTAATGATTTTCCTCCACTCACATACACTAATGCTGTCTTATCTCCTTCAGCTAAACTCCCTACCACTCCGATTAATATGACTGCTTCTTCTTCTTCCTCTTCGACTAATGCAGCCCCTTATATTCCTAAAGCAGAATTTGAGAGTATAATGTTGACCCATTATAAATCTACTCCTGAAAATAATGACGTTAGAAATTTTTGTTCACGATTGTTCCTCCCTAATAATCAATGGCTTACAGATGATATCTGTAAGACCCAAGCTTTCTATGAATTAATTTTGGTTGACACTAATTCTGTCGAGATTACTCATTATCCTGATAAAAAGGATAAATCTCGCATTGCTTACTCCAAGTTCATAATTCAAAAAATAATGAGTCCGCGTGACTTTTCTTCGATTCATGCCAGAAATTCTTTTTCTATTCCCTATGTTCCTGATGGCTTTAATTACGCTGACTATATTCTTGCTTTTTATCGGTGTCTTTACTACCGATGCTTTAATCATTCATGGTTCATTAATTTCTCCACCTCCTTTAATAAAAATGTCCCCATGTGGGTGTATGATTGGTGGAAACTCCTAGGTGCTACTCCGGCAATTCTGCCACCTCAGGCTAATATTGGCTTCCAAACCTACAAGAAAAGGTGTAGGTTAGAAGATTACCAAGCCTCCTTCTTGTTTCATGCTGAATTCCGGGTCCCATTTATTATGGCCTGGAATTTTCAAATAAAGTCCACTCAGACAGGGTATCCTTGTCATTTAATTCGACAGATTAATATTAAATGGTGGGTACAATTTAATGAACAACAATGTTGTGCCCAAACAGTTAATAAGTTCCTCGAATCTGGAGAAAAATACAAACACATAATTTCGGAAGTCTCCAGAAAACTTCCTCCGGTGACTGACCCGATGACTCCTCACACACCGGATAAGAGCAAAATTCCTTTACCTAAGAGGATTATGACTCCTACTCCCACTATGACTCCTCACCAGCTGTTCTCTGCAATTCCTATGACTCCTGCCAAGACTGCTCCAGTTCCTGCTACGACTCCTTCAAAGACTTCTGCATCAACATCTAATTCTGGATTAGAAGACATACCAATAACGACTAATTTAATGTCCGAACAAGGCTTGCAAGATTATCTTAAGATTTGTCTTCAAGCTTATCAAGAACTTCAAAAGGTTAAAACTCCGACTAATGACAGCAACCAGCCCGACAAGCAGGCTCTGCCCTCTACTCCAACTAATGATGAAGATGACCCATTTGGTGGGCCTTTAGCACAGGATCCGTTTGATTTTTAGCTGATAGGAATAATGTAATAGACTAGGTAATAATTGTATACTGACGTAAGTGCATGCGTCATTTTTCTGAATAATTGTTAGGTGACGTAAGTGCATATGTCATTAGGCACTTACATTTAATTTGTCTTTCATTTCACTTTAATTCCGGACTTCATTTCCGGATTTCACCCATGTATAATGTTTCATTCTCTGCCTATTTAAAGGCTGTTTAATCAATGGAATCATCAGAGCGAATTTACACAATCTCTCTCTGCTTTCAAAACATCTCTGCAATCTTTTCTGTTTTCAAAAATCTTTCAAGTACTTTTCTTCCTTCCTTTACTTCCAACATAATTAATCGTAAGTCTATTGCTTCTCTTAATCATCTCCTCATTTGTCTGTTAAATTTCGATATCCTTACTTTAGCTTACCGCCTACTTCACCTTCTTTCTCATCTTCTTATTTTGAACTTTGAATCTTTTGATTACTGCAACCGATCCTGCTCTCTTTTGACGATCCTGTTCTCTTTTGCAGGATCGTCAAAAGAGAGCAGGATCGGTTGCAGTAATCAAAAGATTCAAAGTTCAAAATAAGAAGATGAGAAAGAAGGTGAAGTAGGCGGTAAGCTAAAGTAAGGATATCGAAATTTAACAGACAAATGAGGAGATGATTAAGAGAAGCAATAGACTTACGATTAATTATGTTGGAAGTAAAGGAAGGAAGAAAAGTACTTGAAAGATTTTTGAAAACAGAAAAGATTGCAGAGATGTTTTGAAAGCAGAGAGAGATTGTGTAAATTCGCTCTGATGATTCCATTGATTAAACAGCCTTTAAATAGGCAGAGAATGAAACATTATACATGGGTGAAATCCGGAAATGAAGTCCGGAATTAAAGTGAAATGAAAGACAAATTAAATGTAAGTGCCTAATGACATATGCACTTACGTCACCTAACAATTATTCAGAAAAATGACGCATGCACTTACGTCAGTATACAATTATTACCTAGTCTATTACATTATTCCTATCAGCTAAAAATCAAACGGATCCTGTGCTAAAGGCCCACCAAATGGGTCATCTTCATCATTAGTTGGAGTAGAGGGCAGAGCCTGCTTGTCGGGCTGGTTGCTGTCATTAGTCGGAGTTTTAACCTTTTGAAGTTCTTGATAAGCTTGAAGACAAATCTTAAGATAATCTTGCAAGCCTTGTTCGGACATTAAATTAGTCGTTATTGGTATGTCTTCTAATCCAGAATTAGATGTTGATGCAGAAGTCTTTGAAGGAGTCGTAGCAGGAACTGGAGCAGTCTTGGCAGGAGTCATAGGAATTGCAGAGAACAGCTGGTGAGGAGTCATAGTGGGAGTAGGAGTCATAATCCTCTTAGGTAAAGGAATTTTGCTCTTATCCGGTGTGTGAGGAGTCATCGGGTCAGTCACCGGAGGAAGTTTTCTGGAGACTTCCGAAATTATGTGTTTGTATTTTTCTCCAGATTCGAGGAACTTATTAACTGTTTGGGCACAACATTGTTGTTCATTAAATTGTACCCACCATTTAATATTAATCTGTCGAATTAAATGACAAGGATACCCTGTCTGAGTGGACTTTATTTGAAAATTCCAGGCCATAATAAATGGGACCCGGAATTCAGCATGAAACAAGAAGGAGGCTTGGTAATCTTCTAACCTACACCTTTTCTTGTAGGTTTGGAAGCCAATATTAGCCTGAGGTGGCAGAATTGCCGGAGTAGCACCTAGGAGTTTCCACCAATCATACACCCACATGGGGACATTTTTATTAAAGGAGGTGGAGAAATTAATGAACCATGAATGATTAAAGCATCGGTAGTAAAGACACCGATAAAAAGCAAGAATATAGTCAGCGTAATTAAAGCCATCAGGAACATAGGGAATAGAAAAAGAATTTCTGGCATGAATCGAAGAAAAGTCACGCGGACTCATTATTTTTTGAATTATGAACTTGGAGTAAGCAATGCGAGATTTATCCTTTTTATCAGGATAATGAGTAATCTCGACAGAATTAGTGTCAACCAAAATTAATTCATAGAAAGCTTGGGTCTTACAGATATCATCTGTAAGCCATTGATTATTAGGGAGGAACAATCGTGAACAAAAATTTCTAACGTCATTATTTTCAGGAGTAGATTTATAATGGGTCAACATTATACTCTCAAATTCTGCTTTAGGAATATAAGGGGCTGCATTAGTCGAAGAGGAAGAAGAAGAAGCAGTCATATTAATCGGAGTGGTAGGGAGTTTAGCTGAAGGAGATAAGACAGCATTAGTGTATGTGAGTGGAGGAAAATCATTAGTCGGGACTAAAGGAGCTAAAGGTTTAGGTGTATTAGACATGAGATAATCAGCAGGAGTTTTCGGTTTACCTGGGTCTTTAGACATGAGTGCGACCTGTCAAAAATTCACGGGTAAGGAAATCAGGAAGAGAATTATCATCGCCTTTGATAAATTCAATATCAAAATCAAAGACAGAAAGAATAGCTTGCCATCTGGCGAAAATTTGTTTTGAAACTAAATTTTTAACATCTTTCTGTAAAATTTCTTTAGCTGACTTACAGTCAACTCTGAGTAAAAACTTTTTATTATACAAATCATCTTGAAATTTAGAAATGCATAAAACAATAGATAAAATTTCTTTTTTCACAGTAGAATAATTCTTCTGTGACCCCGCCCAAATGCCCGAATGGTATCTAACCAATTCTTCTAATGCAGATGATGCGGATGCATGCAATTTCTGTTTAAGGATGCCTCCATAACCTATGTCGGATGCATCTGTCTCAATGATCATGAATGCATCGGGATGAGGAATGCCTAAACAAGGAAGAGTTTTAATTTTTTCTTTAATCTGTTTAATTAAATTAGTATGAGTCTCTGTCCAAGTAGGAGGATTTTTCTGTAATCTCTCATACAATGGACCACACATAGTTCTCAAATTAGGGAAAAAATCAGCAATATAATTCAAGCAACCAAGAAATCGTTGTAACTGATTTTTATCTCGAATTTCGTCTGGAAATTTATTAGCGAATTCAATTGTTCGTTGAATCGGTTTCATTTTCCCTTGATTAATATCATGACCTAAAAATCTGATTTTCGTTTGAAATAATTTCATCTTTTTAGCTGAAAGGACCAAACCATTAGTCTGAATAACATGAAGCATCAAATTAAGATGTTTAAAGTGCTGAGAAATATTATCAGAAAAAATTAGAATATCATCAATATAAACAATCACAAAATTAGAATAATCATTAAAAATATCATTCATTATTCTCTGAAATTCAGAAGGAGCATTTTTCAAACCGAAAGGCATAACATTCCACTCATAATGTCCAAAAGGAACAGTAAAAGCAGTTTTATACCTATCATTTTCAGTAATCTGTATTTGCCAATAACCTGATTTTAAATCAAATTTGGAAAATACTTTTGCACTATGAAGTCTTTTTAATAAATCTTTCTTATTTGGAATAGGATACCGAATCCATTTTAAAACCTTATTTAATGGTTTATAATTAATTACTAATCTAGGAACACCACGTTCCTTTTCTGCTTGATTATTAACATAAAAAGCTGCACAACTCCAAGGAGATTGTGATTTCCTGATTAATTTTTTATCCATTAAACTCTGTATTTCCTGTTTACAAAAATTAAGTAATTCTTCATTCATTTGAATGGGTCTAGCCTTAGTCGGAATGTCTTTCTCATTAAACTCTTTTTCATATGGTAATGAAACAACATGTTTTTTCCTATTCCAAAACGCATTAGGATGTTCTGAACATACTAATGTTTGGAATTTCTTTTCTAAATTATCAATTTTTAATTTTACATCATCTTTCATTAATTGTTCTTCTATTCTAGCAAAATCTAATTCATTTTTTAAGAACATGAGACTTTTCTTTTTCTTATTCATTACACAGATTTGTTTATATATAGAATTAGTCTGTAGTAATGCTAACTCTGTTTTCTGAATAGGATTAATAAAAGGAAAAACTAATTCATTACCCAACAAATTAACAGAAATGTGATCAGTATGTTTAGTAAAAGGAGTAATCTGATATAAAAACGGATTACCTAATACTACATCAGTAGTAAAATTTTCAAGAATTAAGAAGGAATGTTTAAAACAATATCCATTATTGCAAATATAACCATTATTTAATTCAGCATAAATATCCATTTCTAAACCATTAGCAGCATATAACTTTTCTTTAGATCTTTTTAAATACTTATCTGGAATTATACCTCTGCTTATACAGGATTGATCGGCTCCACTGTCCAACATGGCAACACACGTGGTCGTCCAGTCCTCTACACCAATAGTAACTAAAACGTACCATTTTTCAATTTTTATTTTATTCATTAAATTAATAAATTGTGTATTATCAGGCATCTCATTAGCTATGTTAATCTCGTCATCTTTTATTACACCAGATGTAGAAGCTATATTAGACTGATCTTTTAATAAAATTTTTGCTTCTAATTCTAAATCTTTTAATTTTAAGTCATTTAGTTGATTATTAATATTTCTAATTTCTTCTTTTAATACATTTATTTCTTCTTTTATATTATTACTTTTACGAAAACCAAAATTATCTTCATGTTTATATTTATCGATTAACTTATTTAAACTAAATGGTTCTTTAATATCAAACATAGGATTATTTTCTTGTAAAACTAAGTGTTTTAATTTTTCTAAGTAATCTTTTCTAATATTATCATCTTTTATATCTTTAATTATATCAAATAATAATTCTTTATTTAAATTGTTTTTACCAGAATTATTCATCATATGAATTGTCTTTTTACATTCACAAAATTCATCATTATCTGAAAAACTAGATGAGTCAGATGAATAATAATTATCGGTTTCTTCTTTTTCAGAATTAATTAAAATAGACATTAATTTATTCTTCAAATCAGTTTCTTCAGAAAATATAGTATTAATCTTCTTTTCTAATTTACAATTAGGCGCTATGTGACCTAACTTACCACATTTGTAACATTTAACAGAATTTTTCCCTTTGTTGTATTTATTTTTCTTTCTTCTATAATTATCATGTTTCTGATGATACCAATCAGGATTATATTTATGTTTCTTATATTTATTATACTTATGTTTTCTAGTATGATATGAACTAACCTTTTGATATCGTTTATCTTGTGAAGAGGGTGGATGAGGACTTGCTATGCCAAATGCTTGACAGAAGGACCCTAATTCCTGCTTCTCAAGACCATATTTTTTCTGCAATTTAAAATCTTGGCAGATAGTTAAAGCTTCTTTTTTGAGAAAAGCAAATAATTGACCATAAGTAATATTAGACAAATTCAGATTTTCTGTACCCATTTCGTTCATTAAACTGGTAATTAATTTTTGGGAAAATAAAGGAGGTAAACCGGTAATAAATTTCTCTTTCCAAAATGATTGATTACAGTCTGGCCTACGTAACACATTAGTCAAAAAAGTAGTCTTATACCAGAAATAATCTCTAAAAGTAGGACATTTAAGATTAGTCAAAGAAATCTTTAGACTTGTTAATTCTTCTTTAGGATTACCGACAAAATGCATAGAAAGAACATAAATTAAATAACTAGCACCGTCGGATTCATAATCAGTTGTTCGAATTCTTTCATCATTAACAGTAACCTCATGATGTACAGCAGTTTGATGAGTCAAAATTTCCAGTTGTTGCATTGGAGTAAACATATTATCCCACCAATTTTTCAATTGGCCAGTAAAACCAGAAACAAAACATGAAGCAATTTGTCGTTCACTAATCTGGGGATACTTAGACTTATAAGCTATCTTAGCAGTACCCATTTCATGCAAAGTATTAGTTATTTCATATTCAGATTTTCCATCAATATTCCATTCATACAAAGCACTACCATCATATGATTTAGTATTAAACCTAGTGCGTTCTTCAAATTGAATATCTGGAGGAGTAGGTCGACTATGATAATTCATTACATTTCTATTATTAGACCATCTCTTACTATATGATCGTCGTCCTGGACGTCTAATTATACGATTAAGCTCTAAAGGTTCTAAAGGAGGAGTAGTTTCATAGAATTGATTTTCTATATCTTCTATATTCTCTATTTCATCATCTTGTTCATTTTCAGAATTAGAGGAACTACTAGAAGACTCTTCTTTAGGAGCAGTGCGATTAATGGTATGAAGTCGAAGACCACTAAACTGTCGTTCGATCTGACTAAGAGCAGAAGAAGAAGATGGAGAATTAGTATTACCTTCTATAGCTAAATTAATACGTTGTACTAAAGAAATTTCTCGTTCTAATTCTCTAGGAAGAGAAGGAGACACTAACGGTTTAGATACTTCATTAGGAAAATTACCACTTTTATTATCCAATTTTACCGAAATTAAATCTACTTGTTGAGCAATAGTTTGTAAAATTTGATTAGAATAATTATTCTGTTGATAAACTTTCTTAATGTCTTCAGAATCAATAGAGTCTTTATTATCTTTACCTTTTTTAAAAGGAGAAGCAATTATTTCGCCTTCTTTAGTATTAATCTTTATTGCCTGTAAAGGTGGATGTATAGCCGACAAAATAGTATTATTTTCTACCAATTGCCATTTTTTATACAAATTAGTCTGAACATTAATAGTAGGTATATTTTTATAAGTAATTTTTATTTTCTGAAAATAATAATCTAACCATTGAAAGAAAGGAAAATTAAACTGTTTTTTATTGATATCATTTACCCATTCGTCTTTTAATTTTGAAATAATTTGTTTATCAAATTTTTCAAACCATAATCTGTTTTCATTATTTTCTGATGAAAAATAATTTTTATTGAGAAAATCTTTGTCTATAGTAAAATGTTTTCTTAACATATTAATTTCCGAAAATTTCATTTGAGACTGAGTAGGAGACCCTAATGAGGAACTAGAATCAGGAATGACTTCAGGAAGAGGAGAAGTAAACTTAACCTTAGGATCAGTATATGAATACCTGGAAGGTTCATAGGAGGAACTAGGTATATCTACTGAATACCTGGGTCTGGATTCTAAAGGAAACCTGCAAGAAGAAGACTTAGACAACATATTATCAAATTTTAATAATATTTTATTATCAGGAAGTTCTTCAATATTAGCTTGAGTTCTAACTGGATGTCTTTGTGCTATTATTGGACGATCAATTAACAATTCAGTAGGAATAGTAATTTCATTGCGAGCTAACAATCTAGGTGTTTGTGTGTGAGTATTGTCAGAATCAGCAATGACTAACACAGAATCACCTTCATTAGTAGGTTTTAATTTTAAAGCAACAGGAATTATAGACTTCATTAATTTGAAATAAATACGATAAATTAATACAAATTTATCAGCTTTAGGATCCATTTTATTATTAGTAACATGAATATCTAACAACAAAGATTGCATAATAGTAGGATCAATTAAACTGACAGAAAAATTTGGAGCACAATTAAAACGAACAGTACCATTACATAAATTAGTCTGTACTAAAGCAAGTATAGAATCATTATAATGAAGTAAACGATCATCACGCAAAGCCATAAAGACAGGAGTATCAACCCCACGCTTCATTAACGGATGTAAAGCAATTTGAATTAAACCAAAGTGCATAAATCGATAGCCATTAGTCAGATAATAAGAAATAGCAGTATTAGTCAATAAAGAAATTGTTTTCTTTTCTTCTTCCATGGGATGAATCTCCTCATGGATTTTAATAGAATAAGCCTTATTAAACTCAAGTAATCCTTGAGAGTATACAGTAGAAATACTTCTACTTGGCAAAGCTTCTTGAATTAATTCATGTGAATTAAGAATGGATGAATATGCAGATGAAGATGCAGACGATGATGCCATTATGGATGCAGACCTAGGAGAACTAGATTCTCCAAAGAAAAATCTTTTAACTCTGTCAGCCATATTTATCAAAACTAACTTTACATTTCTAAATGTAAAACTGAGATATGCATAGATCTATACGGGAACACGGGGATCATGCCGGGAACACCTATTCTCTAAGGCTTACCAACGGTCTCACTGATGCAAACAACCGCTTACCAACGTCTAAATGCATGCAAATGCTCACCCTTACCTTCAGATTTGTAAATTTAGATTTAATAAACACTTTTGAAAAAAAAGTTGAAAAATATTTTCTTTGAAAATTCTTTGTAAAACCAGACTCTGATACCAAAAGAGAGCAGGATCGTCAAAAGAGAGCAGGATCGGTTGCAGTAATCAAAAGATTCAAAGTTCAAAATAAGAAGATGAGAAAGAAGGTGAAGTAGGCGGTAAGCTAAAGTAAGGATATCGAAATTAGGTCACATAGCGCCTAATTGTAAATTAGAAAAGAAGATTAATACTATATTTTCTGAAGAAACTGATTTGAAGAATAAATTAATGTCTATTTTAATTAATTCTGAAAAAGAAGAAACCGATAATTATTATTCATCTGACTCATCTAGTTTTTCAGATAATGATGAATTTTGTGAATGTAAAAAGACAATTCATATGATGAATAATTCTGGTAAAAACAATTTAAATAAAGAATTATTATTTGATATAATTAAAGATATAAAAGATGATAATATTAGAAAAGATTACTTAGAAAAATTAAAACACTTAGTTTTACAAGAAAATAATCCTATGTTTGATATTAAAGAACCATTTAGTTTAAATAAGTTAATCGATAAATATAAACATGAAGATAATTTTGGTTTTCGTAAAAGTAATAATATAAAAGAAGAAATAAATGTATTAAAAGAAGAAATTAGAAATATTAATAATCAACTAAATGACTTAAAATTAAAAGATTTAGAATTAGAAGCAAAAATTTTATTAAAAGATCAGTCTAATATAGCTTCTACATCTGGTGTAATAAAAGATGACGAGATTAACATAGCTAATGAGATGCCTGATAATACACAATTTATTAATTTAATGAATAAAATAAAAATTGAAAAATGGTACGTTTTAGTTACTATTGGTGTAGAGGACTGGACGACCACGTGTGTTGCCATGTTGGACAGTGGAGCCGATCAATCCTGTATAAGCAGAGGTATAATTCCAGATAAGTATTTAAAAAGATCTAAAGAAAAGTTATATGCTGCTAATGGTTTAGAAATGGATATTTATGCTGAATTAAATAATGGTTATATTTGCAATAATGGATATTGTTTTAAACATTCCTTCTTAATTCTTGAAAATTTTACTACTGATGTAGTATTAGGTAATCCGTTTTTATATCAGATTACTCCTTTTACTAAACATACTGATCACATTTCTGTTAATTTGTTGGGTAATGAATTAGTTTTTCCTTTTATTAATCCTATTCAGAAAACAGAGTTAGCATTACTACAGACTAATTCTATATATAAACAAATCTGTGTAATGAATAAGAAAAAGAAAAGTCTCATGTTCTTAAAAAATGAATTAGATTTTGCTAGAATAGAAGAACAATTAATGAAAGATGATGTAAAATTAAAAATTGATAATTTAGAAAAGAAATTCCAAACATTAGTATGTTCAGAACATCCTAATGCGTTTTGGAATAGGAAAAAACATGTTGTTTCATTACCATATGAAAAAGAGTTTAATGAGAAAGACATTCCGACTAAGGCTAGACCCATTCAAATGAATGAAGAATTACTTAATTTTTGTAAACAGGAAATACAGAGTTTAATGGATAAAAAATTAATCAGGAAATCACAATCTCCTTGGAGTTGTGCAGCTTTTTATGTTAATAATCAAGCAGAAAAGGAACGTGGTGTTCCTAGATTAGTAATTAATTATAAACCATTAAATAAGGTTTTAAAATGGATTCGGTATCCTATTCCAAATAAGAAAGATTTATTAAAAAGACTTCATAGTGCAAAAGTATTTTCCAAATTTGATTTAAAATCAGGTTATTGGCAAATACAGATTACTGAAAATGATAGGTATAAAACTGCTTTTACTGTTCCTTTTGGACATTATGAGTGGAATGTTATGCCTTTCGGTTTGAAAAATGCTCCTTCTGAATTTCAGAGAATAATGAATGATATTTTTAATGATTATTCTAATTTTGTGATTGTTTATATTGATGATATTCTAATTTTTTCTGATAATATTTCTCAGCACTTTAAACATCTTAATTTGATGCTTCATGTTATTCAGACTAATGGTTTGGTCCTTTCAGCTAAAAAGATGAAATTATTTCAAACGAAAATCAGATTTTTAGGTCATGATATTAATCAAGGGAAAATGAAACCGATTCAACGAACAATTGAATTCGCTAATAAATTTCCAGACGAAATTCGAGATAAAAATCAGTTACAACGATTTCTTGGTTGCTTGAATTATATTGCTGATTTTTTCCCTAATTTGAGAACTATGTGTGGTCCATTGTATGAGAGATTACAGAAAAATCCTCCTGCTTGGACAGAGACTCATACTAATTTAATTAAACAGATTAAAGAAAAAATTAAAACTCTTCCTTGTTTAGGCATTCCTCATCCCGATGCATTCATGATCATTGAGACAGATGCATCCGACATAGGTTATGGAGGCATCCTTAAACAGAAATTGCATGCATCCGCATCATCTGCATTAGAAGAATTGGTTAGATACCATTCGGGCATTTGGGCGGGGTCACAGAAGAATTATTCTACTGTGAAAAAAGAAATTTTATCTATTGTTTTATGCATTTCTAAATTTCAAGATGATTTGTATAATAAAAAGTTTTTACTCAGAGTTGACTGTAAGTCAGCTAAAGAAATTTTACAGAAAGATGTTAAAAATTTAGTTTCAAAACAAATTTTCGCCAGATGGCAAGCTATTCTTTCTGTCTTTGATTTTGATATTGAATTTATCAAAGGCGATGATAATTCTCTTCCTGATTTCCTTACCCGTGAATTTTTGACAGGTCGCACTCATGTCTAAAGACCCAGGTAAACCGAAAACTCCTGCTGATTATCTCATGTCTAATACACCTAAACCTTTAGCTCCTTTAGTCCCGACTAATGATTTTCCTCCACTCACATACACTAATGCTGTCTTATCTCCTTCAGCTAAACTCCCTACCACTCCGATTAATATGACTGCTTCTTCTTCTTCCTCTTCGACTAATGCAGCCCCTTATATTCCTAAAGCAGAATTTGAGAGTATAATGTTGACCCATTATAAATCTACTCCTGAAAATAATGACGTTAGAAATTTTTGTTCACGATTGTTCCTCCCTAATAATCAATGGCTTACAGATGATATCTGTAAGACCCAAGCTTTCTATGAATTAATTTTGGTTGACACTAATTCTGTCGAGATTACTCATTATCCTGATAAAAAGGATAAATCTCGCATTGCTTACTCCAAGTTCATAATTCAAAAAATAATGAGTCCGCGTGACTTTTCTTCGATTCATGCCAGAAATTCTTTTTCTATTCCCTATGTTCCTGATGGCTTTAATTACGCTGACTATATTCTTGCTTTTTATCGGTGTCTTTACTACCGATGCTTTAATCATTCATGGTTCATTAATTTCTCCACCTCCTTTAATAAAAATGTCCCCATGTGGGTGTATGATTGGTGGAAACTCCTAGGTGCTACTCCGGCAATTCTGCCACCTCAGGCTAATATTGGCTTCCAAACCTACAAGAAAAGGTGTAGGTTAGAAGATTACCAAGCCTCCTTCTTGTTTCATGCTGAATTCCGGGTCCCATTTATTATGGCCTGGAATTTTCAAATAAAGTCCACTCAGACAGGGTATCCTTGTCATTTAATTCGACAGATTAATATTAAATGGTGGGTACAATTTAATGAACAACAATGTTGTGCCCAAACAGTTAATAAGTTCCTCGAATCTGGAGAAAAATACAAACACATAATTTCGGAAGTCTCCAGAAAACTTCCTCCGGTGACTGACCCGATGACTCCTCACACACCGGATAAGAGCAAAATTCCTTTACCTAAGAGGATTATGACTCCTACTCCCACTATGACTCCTCACCAGCTGTTCTCTGCAATTCCTATGACTCCTGCCAAGACTGCTCCAGTTCCTGCTACGACTCCTTCAAAGACTTCTGCATCAACATCTAATTCTGGATTAGAAGACATACCAATAACGACTAATTTAATGTCCGAACAAGGCTTGCAAGATTATCTTAAGATTTGTCTTCAAGCTTATCAAGAACTTCAAAAGGTTAAAACTCCGACTAATGACAGCAACCAGCCCGACAAGCAGGCTCTGCCCTCTACTCCAACTAATGATGAAGATGACCCATTTGGTGGGCCTTTAGCACAGGATCCGTTTGATTTTTAGCTGATAGGAATAATGTAATAGACTAGGTAATAATTGTATACTGACGTAAGTGCATGCGTCATTTTTCTGAATAATTGTTAGGTGACGTAAGTGCATATGTCATTAGGCACTTACATTTAATTTGTCTTTCATTTCACTTTAATTCCGGACTTCATTTCCGGATTTCACCCATGTATAATGTTTCATTCTCTGCCTATTTAAAGGCTGTTTAATCAATGGAATCATCAGAGCGAATTTACACAATCTCTCTCTGCTTTCAAAACATCTCTGCAATCTTTTCTGTTTTCAAAAATCTTTCAAGTACTTTTCTTCCTTCCTTTACTTCCAACATAATTAATCGTAAGTCTATTGCTTCTCTTAATCATCTCCTCATTTGTCTGTTAAATTTCGATATCCTTACTTTAGCTTACCGCCTACTTCACCTTCTTTCTCATCTTCTTATTTTGAACTTTGAATCTTTTGATTACTGCAACCGATCCTGCTCTCTTTTGACGATCCTGCTCTCTTTTGGTATCAAAGCCTGGTTTTACAAAGAATTTTCAAAGAAAATATTTTTCAACTTTTTTTCAAAAGTGTTTATTAAATCTAAATTTACAAATCTGAAGGTAAGGGTGAGCATTTGCATGCATTTAGACGTTGGTAAGCGGTTGTTTGCATCAGTGAGACCGTTGGTAAGCCTTAGAGAATAGGTGTTCCCGGCATGATCCCCGTGTTCCCGTATAGATCTATGCATATCTCAGTTTTACATTTAGAAATGTAAAGTTAGTTTTGATAAATATGGCTGACAGAGTTAAAAGATTTTTCTTTGGAGAATCTAGTTCTCCTAGGTCTGCATCCATAATGGCATCATCGTCTGCATCTTCATCTGCATATTCATCCATTCTTAATTCACATGAATTAATTCAAGAAGCTTTGCCAAGTAGAAGTATTTCTACTGTATACTCTCAAGGATTACTTGAGTTTAATAAGGCTTATTCTATTAAAATCCATGAGGAGATTCATCCCATGGAAGAAGAAAAGAAAACAATTTCTTTATTGACTAATACTGCTATTTCTTATTATCTGACTAATGGCTATCGATTTATGCACTTTGGTTTAATTCAAATTGCTTTACATCCGTTAATGAAGCGTGGGGTTGATACTCCTGTCTTTATGGCTTTGCGTGATGATCGTTTACTTCATTATAATGATTCTATACTTGCTTTAGTACAGACTAATTTATGTAATGGTACTGTTCGTTTTAATTGTGCTCCAAATTTTTCTGTCAGTTTAATTGATCCTACTATTATGCAATCTTTGTTGTTAGATATTCATGTTACTAATAATAAAATGGATCCTAAAGCTGATAAATTTGTATTAATTTATCGTATTTATTTCAAATTAATGAAGTCTATAATTCCTGTTGCTTTAAAATTAAAACCTACTAATGAAGGTGATTCTGTGTTAGTCATTGCTGATTCTGACAATACTCACACACAAACACCTAGATTGTTAGCTCGCAATGAAATTACTATTCCTACTGAATTGTTAATTGATCGTCCAATAATAGCACAAAGACATCCAGTTAGAACTCAAGCTAATATTGAAGAACTTCCTGATAATAAAATATTATTAAAATTTGATAATATGTTGTCTAAGTCTTCTTCTTGCAGGTTTCCTTTAGAATCCAGACCCAGGTATTCAGTAGATATACCTAGTTCCTCCAGATATTCAATTTGAAGAACGCACTAGGTTTAATACTAAATCATATGATGGTAGTGCTTTGTATGAATGGAATATTGATGGAAAATCTGAATATGAAATAACTAATACTTTGCATGAAATGGGTACTGCTAAGATAGCTTATAAGTCTAAGTATCCCCAGATTAGTGAACGACAAATTGCTTCATGTTTTGTTTCTGGTTTTACTGGCCAATTGAAAAATTGGTGGGATAATATGTTTACTCCAATGCAACAACTGGAAATTTTGACTCATCAAACTGCTGTACATCATGAGGTTACTGTTAATGATGAAAGAATTCGAACAACTGATTATGAATCCGACGGTGCTAGTTATTTAATTTATGTTCTTTCTATGCATTTTGTCGGTAATCCTAAAGAAGAATTAACAAGTCTAAAGATTTCTTTGACTAATCTTAAATGTCCTACTTTTAGAGATTATTTCTGGTATAAGACTACTTTTTTGACTAATGTGTTACGTAGGCCAGACTGTAATCAATCATTTTGGAAAGAGAAATTTATTACCGGTTTACCTCCTTTATTTTCCCAAAAATTAATTACCAGTTTAATGAACGAAATGGGTACAGAAAATCTGAATTTGTCTAATATTACTTATGGTCAATTATTTGCTTTTCTCAAAAAAGAAGCTTTAACTATCTGCCAAGATTTTAAATTGCAGAAAAAATATGGTCTTGAGAAGCAGGAATTAGGGTCCTTCTGTCAAGCATTTGGCATAGCAAGTCCTCATCCACCCTCTTCACAAGATAAACGATATCAAAAGGTTAGTTCATATCATACTAGAAAACATAAGTATAATAAATATAAGAAAAATAAATACAACAAAGGGAAAAAATCAGCAATATAATTCAAGCAACCAAGAAATCGTTGTAACTGATTTTTATCTCGAATTTCGTCTGGAAATTTATTAGCGAATTCAATTGTTCGTTGAATCGGTTTCATTTTCCCTTGATTAATATCATGACCTAAAAATCTGATTTTCGTTTGAAATAATTTCATCTTTTTAGCTGAAAGTTTGATCTTATCACAACTATTAGGGAAAAGATAATGAACATTTATATGAGTTGTATGACCATTTTGTTTGTTTTATCTTATTACAACTCTTAGACAAGAGATAATGAATATTTTTAAGTGTTGTATGGGCAATTTTGTTTGTCTTATCTTATTACAACTCTTTGAAAAGAGATAATGAACATTTCTAAGAGTTGTATGGCTGTTTTTTTGTTTGATCTTATCAAACCTCTTAGGTAAAAGATAATGAACAGTTACAAAGATAGTAAGGCCATTTTGTTTGTTTTATCTTATTATAACTCTTAGACAAGAGATAATGAACAGTTCCAAGAGTTGTATGCAAATTTATTTGTTTTATCTTATTACAAATCTTAGATAAGAGATATTAAACATTTCTAAGAATTGTATTGCTATTTTATTTGTTTGATCTTATCACAACTCTTATATAAGTGATCATGAACGTTTCTAAGAGTTGTATGGCCATTTTATTTGAGTTCCATTATTACAACTCTTAGATAAGAGATAATGAATATTTCTAAGACTAGTGTGGCCGTTTTGCTTGTTTTATCTTATTACAACTCTTAGATAAGAGATCATAAAAATTTCTAAGTGTTGTATGGGCAATTTTGTTTGTTTTAAATAATTACAACTCTTTGAAAAGAGATAACGAACATTTGTTAGAGTTGTATGGCTGTTTAATTTGTTTGATCTTATCACAACTATTAGGGAAAAGATAATGAACATTTATAAGAGTTGTATGACCATTTTGTTTGTTTTATCTTATTACAACTCTTATACAAGAGATAATGAATATTTTTAAGTGTTGTATGGGCAATTTTGTTTGTCTTATCTTATTACAACTCTTTGAAAAGAGATAATGAACATTTCTAAGAGTTGTATGGCTGTTTTTTTTGTTTGATCTTATCAAAACTCTTAGGTTTGATAATGAACAGTTACAAAGATAGTAAGGTCATTTTGTTTGTTTTATCTTATTACAACTCTTAGACAAGAGATAATGAACAGTTCCAAGAGTTGTATGCAAATTTATTTGTTTTATCTTATTACAAATCTTAGATAAGAGATATTAAACATTTCTAAGAATTGTATTGCTATTTTATTTGTTTGATCTTATCACAACTCTTATATAAGTGATCATGAACGTTTCTAAGAGTTGTATGGCCATTTTATTTGAGTTCTATTATTACAACTCTTAGATAAGAGATAATGAATATTTCTAAGACTAGTGTGGCCATTTCACTTGTTTTATCTTATCACAACTCTTAGATAAAAGATCGTGAACATTTCAAAGTGTTGTATGGGCAATTTTTTTTTGTTTTATCTTATTACAACTCTTTGAAAAGAGACAACGAACATTTCTAAGACTTGTATGACTGTTTTATTTGTTTGATCTTATCATAACTCCTAGGTAAAAGATAATGAACATTTATAAAGGTAGTAAGGCCATTTTTTTTGTTTTATCTTATTACAACTCTTAGACAAGAGATAATGAACAGTTGTAAGAGTTGTATGCAAATTTATTTGTTTTATCTTATTACAACTCTTAGATAAGTGATAATAAACATTTCTAATAATCGTATTGCTATTTTATTTGTTTGATCTTATCATAACTCTTAGATAAGTGATCATGAACATTTCTTAGAGTTGTATGGCCATTTTATTTGAGTTCCATTATTACAACTCTTAGATAAGAGATAATGAATATTTCTAAGACTGGTGTGGCCGTTTTGCTTGTTTTATCTTATTACAACTCTTAGATAAGAGATCATGAACATTTCTAAGTGTTGTATGGGCAATTTTGTTTGTTTTAAATAATTACAACTCTTTGAAAATTGATAACGAACATTTGTTAGAGTTGTATGGCTGTTTAATTTGTTTGATCTTATCACAACTATTAGGAAAAAGATAATGAACATTTATAAGAGTTGTATGACCATTTTGTTTGTTTTATCATATTACAACTCTTAGACAAGAGATAATGAATATTTTTAAGTGTTGTATGGGCAATTTTGTTTGTCTTATCTTATTACAACTCTTTGAAAAGAGATAATGAACATTTCTAAGAGTTGTATGGCTGTTTTTTTTGTTTGATCTTATCAGAACTCTTAGGTAAAAGATAATGAACATTTACAAAGTGAGATTTTGAACATTTACAAAGTTCATATTGTTTTATTTGTTTGATCTTATCATTATAGTTTTATCTATAAGACTAACACTAAAATTAGGAGCACAATTAAAACGAGTAGTACCATTACATAAATTAGTCTGTACTAAAGCAAGTATAGAATCATTATAATGAAGTAAACGATCATCACGCAAAGCCATAAAAACAGGAGTATCAACCCCTCGCCTTCAGTAAAGGATGTAAAACAATTTGAATTAGACCATAATGCATAAATCTATAACCTTGAGTAAGATAATAATTAATAGCAGTATTATTTAACAAATTAATCGTCTTTTTATCTTCTTCCATGGGATGGATCTCCTCATGGATCTTAATAGAATGAGCCTTATTACATTATAGTAAACCTTGTGAGTAGACTGCAGAAGGACTCGTATTAGGTAACATTTCTTTGATTAGTTCATGAGAATTAAGAATGGATGAGTATGATGATGATGATGAGATGGATGCAGATGCAAAGATTATATTAGACTCTCTAAAAAGAAATCTACGAATTCTTTAAGCCATTATGTTTTCTAAGATTTAAACATGCGAAAACAACACTAAAGATGTATACAAAGACCTAAAGGGAACAATGGAGTATGCAACCTGGAACACCTATCGGCTTACCAACGGACTTATGCACGCTACAACCTCTTACCAAACCTTAGATAAATGTATGCAAGACTCTAGCGAAGCCTCAGACTGTTTTAATCTTTTGAAAACAAAATAGTTGAAAATCGTTTGTAGAAATCGTTTAAGAAAGTTTAATAAAACCAGGATCTGATACCAAATCAAGACAGGTTTTTTCTATTCCATATACCAAAACATCAATCAATAATATGAACTTCAAAATCTCACTTCTACCAATTCCATATGCCAAAACATCAATCAATAATCATCAAAACACAAATATGAACTTCAAAATCTCACTTCTACCTATTCCATATACCAAAACATCAATAAATAACTCTCAAAACACAAATACGAACTTCAAAATCACAATTCTACCTATCCCATATACCCAAACATCAATAACTCATCAAAACACAAATATGAAATTCAAAATCTCAATTCTACCTATTCCATATTCCAAAACATCAATCAATAACTCATCAAAACACAAATATAAACTTCAATATCACAATTCTACCTATTCCATCTACCAAAACATCAATCAATAATATGAACTTCAAAATCTCACTTCTACCTATTCCATATGCCAAAACATCAATCAATAATCATCAAAACAAATATGAACTTCAATATCTCACTTCTACCTATTCCATATGAAGGAAAACTGAACAAGCCCGGGCTAAATCGAAAACCTCACTTTCGTGCTATGCATTCCAGAATCGGAAGCTTTCGACCAAGCTCAGGCTCAAATTAGTTTACCCATGAACGGATCTAGGCTTATACTTATTTAATTTATTAATCGGGACACAAAAAATTAAATCTTTAATAAAAGCGGAATTTAAAGATTATACCTTTTGTAGCGAAGTCCCTTGCCTAAAAGAAAACCCAATTCTTCAGCGCAATTTCCACAAGAAATCCGAAGAATTCTCCAATACGAACTCCGAGATAGTGTGGGCTATCGTCTACGGAGTTACCCACGGCAATACGATTGAAAACCCAAGAAACTTGCTTCTCAAGAAACTCAAAATAAATCTGCCCAGAATTTTTTCTGAAAATTAAAGCTGCCCAGAATTTTTTTTCTCAAATTGAAGCTGCCCAGAGCATAAAACAAAAGCCGCCAGTTTCCTGCTTTTTCGATCGGACCGTCGACTATGTGATCTGCCAAGGTCCAGCCGCGATCTGCACAGCAGTCCTCCCGGATCACCGACCAAAAAGGAAGAGATTAACAAGAGGAAACTGCCGGATCAGCACCCCAGACCTGTAGCAGCTAGCCGGCGAAAAAACTGGTGCAGAAATCTGCACCGAGGAAAAATTCAGCGGGTGAAAAACCCGCAGCAAGGAAACCGGCTGCCTTTTCCAAAAATCTGATCAAACTGCTCTTAAAATCGAGTGGGCTGAGTTCCTTGTCGAAGAAGAAAGTTATCTTGGTCGACTTCGAGAGAAAACTTGACGAGGAAGACACGTTCTCTCTCTAGACCAAACTTTCTCTTTCTAGGCTAAACTTGGCTGCCAAGTTTCTTAGGTTATGTGCTGCCCAATATGTTGTATTTATAGGAGCTTCTAAGGAGACCTAATGGGCTCTCGAGTTAGGCCTTAAAATTTGACTTTCGTTGACCGCTAAGTCTTCCCGACTAATCAACTCCAATCGACCCTTTTAAATTAATTTATTTAATCCATTTTGTTAATTTATTTAATCGAACCCTTAGAATTAATTAATTCAAAATCGAATTAATTTCTAAATTCACTTTGTCAATTAAATATTAATTAAACCCTTCGGATTAATTAATTTACCTTGTCGATTAGTCAAACGCATAATCGGTCGTACCACTAACGAACCAATTATGGAACTACCGCTCGAAACGACTTTACATCTCGCCATTATTATTTCTTCTATCTCCCCACATTAAAGATCTAGTGCTCGTCGATTTATCAATTTACTGACAAATTAATTCACCGACTTCTTGGTTTTTGAGATTAGTACCACTCGACCTTTTATTATACCGAACATAAAGTTCACTGGCCAGGTTTAGTATAATAACCTTACGAGCTCATCTCGGGAGCACCATCAACCCGACGAACCGGTACGTGGATTCCTCCGACTAGCAACGGCACGCAAGAAGCTAAACACCGCATACCCAACTTACCGAGGTATTGGCCTCAATTGACCTCACTCTTTGGCAAATCAAAGCATAAGATATCCAACCCTCATGCCCGTCCCAATCTCGGGATTGAGAGACGGAATACTAGGACCGAATTGACTACGCCGATCAGTACAAGTCAATTCTATCCAAACTGGTCGTGCTCAATATGCCCCGGGCATATCTGTGTGATTTAAACTAGTCTAGATAAACCAATTTCCAAACCACACAATAACCTATACCGATAGTATGTTCAGACTATCTCGGTTACGAGCATACTTTTTATATATCAATACTTTAACCAATAACGGTATCTACTGTGTTTGTCGACACCCCGTTATCTAGTTCTATGATATAAAGGAACAGATTTATACTGAAACAAAATGATATGTCATCTGTGGATATTAGTTTTTGATACAAGCCATAGCTTTTCTGTATTCAAAACTAACAATCTCCCACAAATACTCAAAGCTATGCTAAGAAGTACAAAAACTGTCCAACCCGCTATTACACTGCTGTCATAATGAAATCTCCAGAACACCTTTAAGCTCACTCACATGGCTCTCTCAAGAATCTGACTCCCATGCCCTCCACATGCCTCTCAAAGACCTTTGGGGTTAATGGCTTGGTGAAAGGAACTGCAAGGTTGTCCTCTAAAGCTATCTTGGCCACGATCACGTCTCCCCTCTTTACGATCTCTCGTATCAGGTGGTACTTGCGCTCTATGTGTTTACTCGCCTTATGGGCTCGTGGTTCCCTCGAGTTAGCAACTGCACCATTGTTATCACAATAAACTGTGATAGACCTAGGCAACTCAGGAACCACATCTAAGTCCATCAGGAAGCTCCTGAGCCATACAGCCTCTTTCGCTGCCTCTGAAGCGGCAACGTACTCGGCCTCCATGGTAGAGTCCGCCACGCATTTCTGCTTGACACTCTTCCATACTATGGCTCCACCTCCTAGAGTAAACACAAACCCAGAGGTAAACTTACTCTTGTCCAAATCTCCTTGAAAGTCCGAATCTGTGTAACCCAATGGTACAAGCTCCTGCGCTCTATAAACTAGGACATAATCTCTCGTCCTGCGCAAGTACTTGAGAATGCATTTTACTGCCTCCCAGTGAGCCTTCCCAGGGTTACTCTGATATCTGCTAACCATGCCAACGGCAAAGTAAATATCAGGCCTCATGCACAACATAGCATACATGAGGCTACCCACCGCAGAAGCATAGCGCCTTCATGGCATCTATCTCCTCAGCAGTCTTAGGACACTGCTCCTTAGACAAATGCACTCCATGCCTGAAAGGTAGTGAACCCTTCTTGGAGTTCTGCATGTTAAAACGGGCCAGAATCGTGTCTATGTAGGATGCCTGAGAGAGAGTTAGAGAACGTCTCCTACGATCTCAAATAATCTTGATCCCAAGGATATGTCCAGCCTCTCCCAAATCCTTTATATCGAATTGCCTGGACAACCATGCCTTTATGTCTGACAACACCTTCTTACTGTTGCCAATAAGAAGAATGTCATCTACGTAAAGTACGAGAAACACCACTATATCACCATCACGCCTGCAATAAACACACTGCTCATCCTGAGACTGAGTGAATCCATAGGACTCGATAACCTCATCAAAACGAATGTTCCAAGATCTGAATGCTTGCTTAAGTCCATAAATGGACCTCCTAAGCCTGCATACCTTGTGCTCTTGGCCCTTAGCAATGAAGTCCTCTGATTGCTGCATAAAGATGGTCTCCTCAACCATTAAGGAAAGCTGTCTTGACGTCCATCTGCCAAATCTCATAGTCCATATGAGCAGCTATGGCCAAGAGAATCTGGATCGACTTAAGCATAGCTACCGGGGAAAAGGTCTCCTCATAATCGATCCCTTCTTTCTGAGTATGCCCCTTCGCCACAAGCCTAGCCTTGAAAGTCTCAACCCTCCCGTCAGATCCTCTCTTTCGCTTGTAAACCCATTTGCACCCAATAGGCCTAAACCCATCAGGAAGGTCTACCAGCTCCCAGACTTGATTTGAGTCCATAGAACCCATCTCAGCAATCATCGCTCTCTGCCAAGAATCTGCATCTTTATCCTGGAGAGCCTCATTGTAGTTAACTGGGTCTGGTTCATGAGCACCAAGGATAAAGTCCGAAGACTCACCCAAACCCATGTACCTCTCGGGCTGTCTCACAGCCCTCCCACTACGACGAAGCGCAGCCTGTGTAAGAGCATCATCTGTGATAGTGTGTGCAGTCTCTTGTGGTGTGTCTTCCTTTACGTGTGCATCTGGAATAGTGGACTGACTTCTAAGCTCTTCCAATACTACCTTGCTGCTTGACTTGTGATCTAAAATATAGTCCTCCTCAAGAAATCTGGCATTGGTGCTGACCACCACCTTCTGATCCTGAGGACTATAAAATAAACCACCTCTCGTATATTTGGGGTAGCCTATAAACAGCATAACCTTGGATCTCGCCTCTAACTTGCCTGCATCTGCCTCGAGTACATGTGCTGGACAACCCCAAATCCTGAGATGTCTCAGACTAGGCTTTCGCCCACTCCACAACTCTACTGGGGTCGTAGGCACAGACTTAGATGGCACAAGGTTGAGGATAAAACATGTTGTATCCAAGGCATAACCCCAAAACGAGGTAGGCAACTCACTGTAACTCATCATCGATCTAACCATCTCCGTAAGAGTCATGTTCCTCCTCTCTGCTACACCATTCTGCTGGGGTGTGCCAGGTGCAGACAACTGGGTATGAATACCCTCCTCTGACAAATAGGTCCTAAATTCACTAGAGAGGTATTCGCCACCGCGATCAGACCGCAGTGACTTGATACTCTTACCCAGATGGTTCTCCACCTCTGCCTTGAATTCTCTGAACTTGCCAAAACATTCAGACTTGTGGCGCGTCAGGTATATGTATCCATATCTAGAGTAATCATCCGTGAAAGTCACGAAATACTCATAACCACCTCTAGCCTGAACTGACATAGGCCCACACACGTCAGAATGAATCAGCTCTAAAACCTCCTTGGCCCTATACCCCTTCGCCTTAAAAGGCCTCTTAGTCATTTTACCCTCCAAGCAGGACTCACAGGTCGAATAGCTGTCAATATCTAGTAAGTCCAAAGACCCACTCTTGACCAACCTTTGAATCCTACTAAGGTTGATATGACCTAGTCTCAGGTGCCAAAGATAAGTCTGATTCAAAGGGGAAGATTCCTTTCTCTTATTATGATTCGGTGATGAATTTTACTAGTTTCTGTGTTTTGCATAACTGGGGAGTAAGTCTTGATTAAAAACAAATTGTCAACCAATGTACCGGAACATATAAGTTTCTGGCATTTTCTAATAAAAACCGAACCGTCAGAAAATACACACTTATAACCATCCAAAACAAGTTTCGAAACCGAAAGCAAGTTCTTTCGAAAACTAGGTACATAAAGGCAATCCTTTAAATAAAATAGAGTCTGAAAAATAAAGACTAATAACTCCCACTGCAGCCACAGAAACTCTGGTAGTATCCCCAAGGTAGACCTGCAACTCTCCCTCTCTAAGCAGCCGGGTCACTTGGAACCCCTGCAAAGATTTACAAACGTGATCAGTGGCTCCTGAATCCACAAACCAAGTATCCGTGGGAATCGTCGCTAAACACGTCTCAGTGACTAGGGAAAATTTACACGTACCTCGAGGCTTTGGGCAGTTCTTCTTCCAATGTCCGCTTTGCCACATCTGAAGCATTTGCCTCTCGGCTTCTGCTTCTTGGCAATGCCTGCCTTGGGTTGATGACTGGCTCCTGCTTTCTGGTCTCTCTTCCTCTTTTGCTTCTTGGCTTTGGGCCCAGCAGAGGAACCTGAGGGACCAACAGTAGCCAAGGCTTGCTTCTTCTCAGCGAAGAGGCTCTCAGCAGACACCAATGCAGTCATGAGCTCAGAAAGTGAATATGAGAGATTTCCCATATTATAGTTCAATCGAAACTGCTCAAAACTGGGAGGCAAGCTCTGAAGGATGATATCGACCTGGGTTTCCCCATCAATATCACCTCCCAATACCTCGATCTCATTGATGCAACCAATCATCTCCAGCACGTGATCTCTCACTGAAGTGCCCTCAGCCATCCTGGTATTCATGAGTTTCCTCATAGCTGACTGTCTAGCTGCCCTGCCCTGATGACCAAACATTTCCCTGAGGTTGAGCATCATATCGTAGGCTGAGGTCATCAACTGATGCTGGTGCTGCAGTACACTTGACATGGAAGCCAAGATGTAGCACCTGGTCATCTCATCAGCTTTCTGCCACCTCGTATATGGCTCTCATTGCTCAGGTGTGGCATCCTCACTGGGCTTAGGGGGGCACTCCTCAGTGAGCACGTACTTATAACCCTCAGCGGTTAGGACAATGTCCAGGTTACGTTTCCAATCAATGTAATTAGGACCGGTGAGTTTGTTTTGGTTCAGAATGACAGCTAGCAGGTTGAACGACATATCAACTGAAAAATAATAAAAAACAAGTCTCAGTATACTTTTTTGATAATTTTAGCCGTACACGTAGATAGCGTAACCTCGATGGGAGGGATACTATAAACAGTACACTAAGTGTATGCCATTACGTGACTTCTAAGTTTGTTACTTAGGGTACTAATGCGCCTCGGATGGCGAGGGTGTCGCAACTTTTCCCAATTAAACGCACTATAGTCATCCCTTTAGAAATTCATTCCGGCGATATCTGTGATTGAAAACTCATCCGATAGGGTAGGTCTAAGCCAGCACGCAAGTTTAACCACATCGCCAATGAACCCGTAATGGAGGCCATGGGGCTATTAACCAACCCGCTCCCACTTAGATTTTTAATTAATTTCAATTCGCCCTGGTTTTCTCGGTTTTCTATCTCGGTTTTCTACGTAATTAGGAATCACCCAAAATTACGATAAACCAAAATCCGGGTTTTCTCGATTTTCTACGTAATTAGGAATCACCCAAAATTACGATAAACCAAAACCCCACATAATTAGGAATCACCCAAAATTACGATTAAACCAAAACTCGCGAATGTAATTAATTTGAGGATTTTTACGTTTTAACATGCAATATCTTAACTATGGATATTCGCACCCATAAAACCGTTGGAGTTTTAATATGCGAATAATCTACCTTAGTTAATTGCACATTACCTTTTGAAAAACATTTGGTTTGGATTTCGTTCATGCAAAATAAAACGAAAATCACACAATCAACGAAAAATCATAAATACGGGAAATTAAATAAAATATAATTTCCCGACTATTATGGTATTCTCTATCGTTGATTCCTTGACGCCTCGGTGACACTTCCCGCCGTGTCGCTCCCACTCGTTATTTGGATTCCTCTCGATTCGCCCGGGTTTTCTCGGTTTTCTACGTAATTAGGAATCACCCAAAATTACGATAAACCAAAACCCGCGAATATAAGTTACCCAAAATAACGTCTTCGTCATAGTACATAAATTCCTATATACAAAGGCGTTTTTCTAGGAATTTAAAGACGACATGATTAGATCAAATCCTACTACAAGATTTTTCTAATCCTACACGGCTTCCAGCTTGTGGTTATTACTATTACAGAAATTTCCATTCAAAAATAAAACAAGCCCGGACATGTCCCGGGGTTTATGAATGAAAATTAAATTTCTACCATAATAGCCGGGAAACCAATAACCACCTGTTTATACATTTCGACAAAAATACTAATGCCAAAATAAAGCCGTGTAATAAATCAAACAAGTATAAGACCGAAACCAACGCTCTGATACCAATTTGAAGGAAAACTGAACAAGCCCGGGCTAAATCGAAAACCTCACTTTCGTGCTATGCATTCCAGAATCGGAAGCTTTCGACCAAGCTCAGGCTCAAATTAGTTTACCCATGAACGGATCTAGGCTTATACTTATTTAATTTATTAATCGGGACACAAAAAATTAAATCTTTAATAAAAGCGGAATTTAAAGATTATACCTTTTGTAGCGAAGTCCCTTGCCTAAAAGAAAACCCAATTCTTTAGCGCAATTTCCACAAGAAATCCGAAGAATTCTCCAATACGAACTCCGAGATAGTGTGGGCTATCGTCTACGGAGTTACCCACGGCAATACGATTGAAAACCCAAGAAACTTGCTTCTCAAGAAACTCAAAATAAATCTGCCCAGAATTTTTTTTGAAAATTAAAGCTGCCCAGAATTTTTCTATCAAAATTGAAGCTGCCCAGAATTTTTTTTTTCTCAAATTGAAGCTGCCCAGAGCATAAAACAAAAGCTGCCAGTTTCCTGCTACTTCGATCGGACCGTCAACTATGTGATCTGCCAAGGTCCAGCCGCGATTTGCACAGCAGTCCTCCCGGATCACCGACCAAAAAGGAAGAGATCAACAAGAGGAAACTGCCGGATCAGCACCCCAGACTTGTAGCAGCTAGTCGGCGAAAAAACTAGTGCAGAAATCTGCACCGAGGAAAAATTCAGCGGGTGAAAAACCCGCAGCAAGGAAACCGGCTGCCTTTTCCAAAAATCTGATCAAGCTGCTCTTAAAATCGAGTGGGCTGAGTTCCTTGTCGAAGAAGAAAGTTATCTTGGTCGACTTCGAGAGAAAACTTGACGAGGAAGACACGTTCTCTCTCTAGACCAAACTTTCTCTTTCTAGGCTAAACTTGGCTGCCAAGTTTCTTAGGTTATGTGCTGCCCAATATGTTGTATTTATAGGAGCTTCTAAGGAGACCTAATGGGCTCTCGAGTTAGGCCTTAAAATTTGACTTTCGTTGACCGCTAAGTCTTCCCGACTAATCAACTCCATCGACCCTTTTAAATTAATTTATTTAATCCACTTTGTTAATTTAATTTAATCGAACGCTTAGAATTAATTAATTCAAAATTGAATTAATTTCTAAATTCACTTTGTCGATTAAATATTAATTAAACCCTTCGGATTAATTAATTTACCTTGTCGATTAGTCAAACGCATAATCGGTCGTACCACTAACGGACCAATTATGGAACTACCGCTCGAAAACGACTTTACATCGCGCCATTATTATTTCTTCTATCTCCCCACATTAAAGATCTAGTGCTCGTCGATTTATCAATTTACTGACAAATTAATTCACCGACTTCTTGGTTTCCGAGATTAGTACCACTCGACCTTTTATTATACCGAACATAAAGTTCACTGGCCAGGTTTAGTATAATAACCTTACGAGCTCATCTCGTGAGCACCATCAACCCGGCGAACCGGTACGTGGATTCCTCCGACTAGCAACGGCACGCAAGAAGCTAAACACCGCATACCCAACTTACCGAGGTATTGGCCTCAATTGACCTCACTCTTTGGCAAATCAAAGCATACGATATCCAACCCTCACGCCCGTCCCAATCTCGGGATTGAGAGACGGAATACTAGGACCGAATTGACTACGCCGATCAGTACAAGTCAATTCTATCCAAACTGGTCGTGCTCAATATGCCCCGGGCATATCAGTGTGATTTAAACTAGTCTAGATAAACCAATTTCCAAACCACACAATAACCTATACCGATAGTATGTTCAGACTATCCCGGTTACGAGCATACTTTTTATATATCAATACTTTAACCAATAACGGTATCTACTGTGTTTGTCGACACCCTGTTATCTAGTTCTAAGATATAAAGGAACAGATTTATACTGAAATAAAATGATATGTCATCTGTGGATATTAGTTTTTGATACAAGCCATAGCTTTTTTGTATTCAAAACTAACACCATATACCAAAACATCAATCAATAATCATCAAAACACAAATATGAAATTCAAAATCTCACTTCTACCTATTCCGTATACCAAAACATCAATAAATAACTCATCAAAACACAAATACGAACTTCAAAATCACAATTCTACCTATTCCATATACCCAAACATCAACAACTCATCAAAACACAAATATGAAATTCAAAATCTCAATTCTACCTATTCCATATTCCAAAACATCAATCAATAACTCATCAAAACACAAATATAAACTTCAATATCACAATTCTACCTATTCCATATACCAAAACATCAATCAAAAATATGAACTTCAAAATCTCACTTCTGCCTCTTCCATATACCAAAACATCAATCAATAACTCATCAAAACACAAATATGAAATTCAAAAAACAATTCTATCTATTTCATATACCAAAACATCAATCAATAATCATCAAAACACAAATATATACTTCAAAATCTCACTTCTACCTATTCCATATACCAAAACATCAATCAATAATCATCAAAACACAAATATGAACTTCAATATCGCAATTCTACCAATTCCATATTCCAAAACATCAATCAATAATCATCAAAACACAAATATGAACTTCAAAATCTCACTTCTACCTATTCCATATACCAAAACATCAATCAATAATCATCAAAACACAAATATGAACTTCAAAATCTAACTTCTACCTATTCCATATACCAAAACATCAATAAATAACTCATCAAAACACAAATATGAACTTCAAAATCACAATTCTACCTATCCCATATACCCAAACATCAATAACTCATCAAAACACAAATATGAAATTCAAAATCTCAATTCTACCTATTCCATATTCCAAAACATCAATCAAGAACTCATCAAAACACAAATATAAACTTCAATATCACAATTCTACCTATTCCATATACCAAAACATCAATCAATAATATGAACTTCAAAATCTCACTTCTACCTTTTCCATATACCAAAACATCAATCAATAACTCATCAAAACACAAATATGAACTTCAAAAAACAATTCTATCTATTCCATATACCAAAACATTAATCAATAATCATCAAAACACAAATATGAACTTCAAAATCTAACTTCTACGTATTCCATATACCAAAACATCAATCAATAACTCATCAAAACACAAATATGAACTTCAAAATTTCAATTCTACCTATTCCATATACTAAAACATCAATAACTCATCAAAACACAAATATCAACTTCAAAATCTCACTTCTACCTATTCCACATACCAAAACATCAATAACTCATCAAACACAAATATCAACTTCAAAATCTCACTTCTACCTATTCCACATACCAAAACATCAATCAATAATCATCAAAACACAAATATGAACTTCAAAATCTCACTTCTACCTATTCCATATACCAAAACATCAATCAATAATCATCAAAACACAAATATGAAATTCAAAATCTCAATTCTACCTATTCCATATTCCAAAACATCAATCAATAACTCATCAAAGCACAAATATAAACTTCAATATCACAATTCTACCTAGTCCATATACCAAAACATCAATCAATAATATGAACTTTAAAATCTCACTTCTACCTTTTCCATATACCAAAACATCAATCAATAACTCATCAAAATACAAATATGAACTTCAAAAAACAATTCTATCTATTCCATATACCAAAACATCAATCAATAATCATCAAAACAGAAATATAAACTTCAAAATCTCACTTCTACCTATTCCATATACCAAAACATCAATAACTCATCAAAACACAATTCTACATATTCCATATACCAAAATATCAGTAACTCATCAAAACACAAATATGAACTTCAAAAAACACTTCTATATTTTCCATATACCAAAACATCAGTAACTCATCAAAACACAAATATGAACTTGAAAAAACACTTCTATATTTTCCATATACCAAAACATTAATTAATAATCATCAAAACACAAATATGAACTTCAAAATCTCACTTCTACCTATTCCATATACCAAAATATCAATCAATAACTCATCAAAACACAAATATGAACTTCAATATCACAATTCTACCTATTTCATATGACAAAGTAAGATTATAACTTGAAATGATGAACAACTTACAAGAGATTAGAAATGAAAGTTGAAAGAAAGCTGAAAACTAGAGAGAGTTGGAAAGAAGTTTTAAAAATTTGATCTTTGTTAAAAAAGGCTTCTACCGATTACAAGAGTAGTCATTCCTTTTTATAGAGGGGAATTGGCCTATACTAATTACAAATCCAGAAATGAAGTCCAGAATTAAAGTGAAATGAGACTGAAATAAAAGTAAGTGCGATATGAGCTAAGCACTTACGTCATTACTACATTATTAAAAGTAAGTGTTGTATGACCTAAGCACTTACGTCATAAACCGAATAATTCTCATAGTGCGTAAGCACTTACATCATGAATCTAACTTATTACATTAAAAGTCAAAAGGGTCTTGAGCACATGGACCCCCGAATGGATCAAAATCATCGTCAGTAGTCGGTGAAGATTGTTCTGCTTTTTCGGTGGGTGATGACCTGGAAACGGAAGCTGGATTAATTGGAGGGAATCTGTTAGAACTGGAAGCCTTTGTCTCGAAATATGTCTTCAGGCATTGCTGAAGAAAGTCTTAAACATCGGGAGTTGAATCTTGAGCCGCTGGATTATTTTGAGCAGGAGGAGGAGTAACCGCTACGGGAGTAGTCAAAGGGTTTGATGTACTGGTTATTATTTTCTTAGGTATAGGAACAGAGGTTTTTGCAAGAGTTACGGGATATATTTCAGTAATCGGAGTTGTTTGAGGAATCGGTGATTGAGGAGTTTGATTAACCTTAATTTTTTGTTTTTCCCCGGTTTCTAAATATTTTAAAATGACCTGGGAATTACTTTGGTCTTCATTAAACTGGATCCACCATTTGACATTGATTTGTCTAATTAAAGCATAAGGAGTCTCGGGGTGGAGTTGTTTGATCTACCAACTCCATGCTAAAATATAAGGAACTCGGAACACAGCATGAAACAAGAATGAGGCCTGATAATCTGCTAACGTACATTTTTTCTTGTAGGTTTGAAATCCTTTTTCTGAAATAGGAGGCAAAATGTCTGGAATAGCACCAAGTAGTTTCCACCAATCATAAAACCACATAGGTACTTGAGTATTAAACTTAGTAGAACAACTGATGAACCATGAGTGATTAAAAGAGCGAAAATAAAGGCATCGATAAAATGCCAACATGTAATCAGTATAATTAAATCCATCAGGAATATATCTTCCTGAGAATAAAGTCTTATCATGAATTGAAGTAAATTCACGGGGACTCATGACCTTATTAATAATGAATTTGGAGTAGGCTATACGGGAGGAGTCTTTTTTGTCAGGAAAATGAGTAATCTCAACCGAATTAGTATCCACAAGAATGAGTTCATAATACATATGATTTTAAAATTTATCATCAGTAAACCATGGATTAGTCGGTAGGAATAGTCGAGAAACATAATTTTTCACATCATTATTTTCGGAAGGAGTTTGGAAATGAGTCAACATCATATATTCAAAATCTTTCTTTTGAATATAAGGAGCGGAATTAGACTGAGAAGAAGGAGATGAGGGACGAACTGGACTATTAAATAATTTAGCAAAAGGAGTCTGAGCAGCATTCATATAGGACAAAGGAGGAAAATCATTAGTAGGGACAGTAGGATGAAGAGGACGAGGAGGATTAGGCATGAAATAGTCTTGGGGAGTGCGAGATATGGGTTGCTTACCCGGATCTTTAGACATGGGAATGACCTGTAAGAAATTCACGAGTAAGAAAGTCAGGAAGAGAATTAGATTCGCCTTTGATGAATTCAATATTAAAATCAAAGACAGAAAGGATAGCCTGCCAACGAGCAAAAATTTGTTTTGAAACCAAATTCTTAACATCTTTGTGCAAAATTTCTTTAGCTGACTTACAGTCAACTCGTAATAAAAACTTTTTATTATACAAATCATCTTGAAATTTAGAAAAGCATAAAACAATTGATAAAATTTCTTTTTTAACAGTAGAGTAATCTTTCTGAGGGCCGGACCAAACACCCGAATGGTACCGAACTAACTCTTCTAAAGATGATGCATGAATTTTTTGTTTCAGAATGCCACCATACCCTTCATTGGAGGCATCTGTCTCAATAATCATGAATGCATGTGGATGCGGAATGCCTAGACAAGGTAAAGTTTTAACTTTACTTTTTATTTCTAGTAGAAGAGCAGGAGTTTGTAATTGTTCATCTATACGTGAAAATTCTAACTCCTTCTTTAATGACATTAAAGAGTTCTTTTTCTTATTCATTATACAAATTTGTTTATAAATAGAATTAGTCTGAAGTAAATCTAATTCAAGCCGTTGAATAGGATTAATAAAAGGAAAATATAATTTATTTCCTAATATTTTCACAGAGATATGATTAGCTTCCTTTTTAAAAGGTGTGATTTGATACAAAAAAGGATTACCTAAAACAACATCAGTTGTGAATTTTTCAAGAATTAACAAGGAATGTTTAAAACAATATCCATTATTACATATATTGCCATTATTCAATTCAGCATATATAGGAATTTCTAAACCATTAGCAGCATATAGTCTTTCTTTAGTACGAGATAAATAACAATCAGGAATTATACCTCGATTAATGCAGGATTGGTCGGCACCACTATCAAGCATGGCAACACAAGTAGTAGACCAGTCTTCTACTCCAATGGTTACCATTACATACCATTTTTCAATTTTTACTTTATTTATTAAATTTAAAAATTTTGAATTATCAGGGATCTCATTAGATATGTTAATATCATCATATTCGTCATTTTCTTCATTTTCTTTTATTATACCGGAGCTAGATGCTATGTTAGATAAATTAGCCTGAGAATTTAATATTAACTTAGTTTCCAATTCTAAATCTTTTACTCGTAAATTATTTAATTCTATCTTAATTTCTTTAATATCATTTTTTAATTTATTAATTTCTTCTTTAAGATTATTAGTTTTACGAAATTCAAATTTATCTTCGTTTTTATATTTATCAATTAAATTAGTAAGACTAAATGGTTCTTTAATATCAAAGACATGATTATTTTCTTGTAATACTAAATGTTTTAATTTTTCTAAGTATTATTTTTTAACATTTTCATCTTGAATTTCTTTTATTATATCAAATAATATCTCTTTATCTTTATTCTTATTATTAACAATTTTTATTTCACTATTCATCATATTAATCGTTTTCTTACATTCACAAAATTCATCTTTATCATGAAAACTTGAATAAGAAGAAGTATAAAAATAATCATCTTCCATTTCATTTTCTGAATTTATTAATATAGACATTAGTTTATTTTTCAATTATGTTTCTTCCGAAAATATAGTATTAATTTTATTTTCTAATTTACAATTAGGAGCTATATGACCTAATTTTCCACATTTATAACATTTAACTGGTGGTTTTTTATATTTACTATATTTCTTCTTTTTATTATTATAAAATTCATTATTATTATACTTATTATATCTAGTATACTTTTGATGTCTAGGTTTATAGGTATTAACGCGGCGTTTACCTTTGTCTTGAGTAGAAGGTGGAGAAGTACCTGTGATGCCAAAGGCTTGACAGAAGGCCCCCAATTCTTCACGTTCTAAACCATATCTATGTTGTAATTTGAAATCTTGACAAATAGTTAAAGCTTCCTTTTTAAGGAAGGCAAATAATTGGCCATAACTAATATTAGTCAAATCTAAATTATCCGTTCCCATTTCTTTAAGTAAGCTAGTAATTAGTTTCTGAGAAAATAGGGGAGGTAAACCAGTAATAAATTTTTCTTTCCAAAAAGATTGATTACAGTCAGGACGTCATAAGACATTAGTCAAAAAAGTATTTTTATACCAAAAGTAATCTTTAAACATAGGACAACGTAAATTAGTTAAAGAAATTTTTAAACTAGTTAATTCTTCACGTGAATTACCGATGAAATTCATAGAAAGAACATAAATCAAATAACTAGCGCCATCAGATTCATATTCAACAGTGCGTACAAGTTCATTATTTTCAGTAGTTACATCTCTATAAACTATAGTCTGATGCGTTAATATTTCCAGTTGTTGAGTACGAGTAAACATATTATCCCACCAATTTTTTAATTGGCCAGTAAATCCAGAAACTAAACATGAAGCAACTTGTCGTTGAGTCATACCATTATGCTGAGTTTGATAGGCTAAAGTAGCAGTTACCATTTCATGTAAAGTATTCATTATTTCATATTCAGATTTACCATCTATATTCCATTCATAAAGAGCATTACCATTATATGATTTTGAAACAAATCGACTTTTTTTTTCAAATTGAATACCCGGAGGAGTAGGTCGACTATGATAGTTCATTATGTTTCTATTAGACCATCTATTATCTCTATATGATCGTCTATATGATCGACGTTGGATTCGATTAAACTCTAAAGGTGGAGTATCTGATAATTGTTGTTCTAATTCTTCAATATTATCAGATTCTCGATCAGACACAGAATTATTATTATTATGATCATAATCAGATCTAGGAGCATCTCGATTAATAACATTAAGACGTAAACCACTAAATTGTCTTTCTATAGAGGAAGTAGAACTAGAAGCTCTATTGGAAGAATCTAAAGCGAGATTAATCCTTTGAACTAAAGAAATCTCTTTAGCCATGTCATTAGGAAGAGAAGAAATAATTAGAGGTTTAGCTACCTCAGTTGGAAAATTATTATTAGTATTAGTCGGATTATCTAACTTAACATAAATTAATTCAACTTGTTGAGAGAGAGTATGTAAAATCTGATTAGAAAAATTATTTTATTGATACACTTTTTGAATATCATTAGCCATAACTGGACCTTGAGTATATGTTCCTTTTTTAAAAGGAGAAGCAATTATTTCACCATCTTTAGTATTAATTTTAATAGTCTGTAGAGGAGGATGAACAGAAGAGAGAAAATTGTATCATCATTTAATTTCCATTTTTTATACAGATTAGTTTGAACATTAATCGTGGATTCATTTCTAAAAGGAATTTTTTCTTTAGTAAAATAATAATTAAGCCAAGTGAAAAAAGGAAAATTAATCTGCTTACTAGTGATATCATTAACCCATTCAGTTTTAAGTTGAGAAATTACAGATTTATCAAATTTTTCAAACCATTGACGTTGTTCTTTGTTTTCTATGGAAAAGTAATTTTTATTTAAAAATTCTTTATCCATTTGAAAAGCTTTGTTTATTACATTAAGTTCAGAAAAACGCATTTGAAAATGAGTAGGAGAACCTAAAGAAGAACTAGAGTCAGGAATAACTTCGGGTAGAGGAGCTTTGAATTTTAGCTTAGGGTCTGGAGTAGAGTAAGAATACCTAGGTGGTTCATGACTTACCCCAGCAGAGGTACTCGGTATTTCTACAGAGTATCTAGGAGGAATCTCTGAAGGTAGTCTGCACGAAGAAGATCGAAAATGAGACATATTATCAAATTTAATTAAACTTTTATTATCTGAAATTTCTTCAATATTAGCCTGAGTTCGAACAGGATTTCTTTGAGACACTATGGGTCTATCTATCATTATTTCAGTAGGTATAGTAATTTCATTACGAGGAAGTAATCTAGGAGTTTGAGTTTGAGTATTATCAGAATCAGTTATTACTAACACAGAATCATTAATATTAGTAGGCTTTAATTTTAAAGCAGTAGGAATCATAGACTTCATTAATTTAAAATAAATACGATAAACTAAAACAAATTTATCAGATTCTGGATCTAACTTTTTATTAAGAACATGAATATCTAGCATTAAAGATTTCATTATAGTTTTATCTATAAGACTGACACTAAAATTAGGAGCACAATTAAAACGAGTAGTACCATTACATAAATTAGTCTGTACTAATGCAAGTATAGAATCATTATAATGAAGTAAACGATCATCACGCAAAGCCATAAAAACAGGAGTATCAACCCCACGTTTAAGTGAAGGATGTAAAGCAATTTGAATTAAGCCATAATGCATAAATCTATAACCTTGAGTAAGATAATAATTAATAGCAGTATTATTTAACAAATTAATCGTTTTTTTATCTTCTTCCATGGGATGAATCTCCTCATGGATCTTAATAGAATAAGCCTTATTAAATTCTAGTAGACCTTGTGAGTAGACTGCAGAAGGACTCGCATTAGGCAAAATTTCTTTTATTAGTTCATGAGAATTAAGAATGGATGAGTATGATGATGATGAGATGGATGCAGATGAAGAGGTTGTATTAGACTCTCTAAAAAGAAATCTACGAATTCTTTTAGCCATTATATTTTCAAAAATTTAAAACATACCAAAACAAGCACTAGAGATGTATACAAAAAACCTAAAGGGAACAAGGGAGTATGCGACCTGGAACACCTATCGGCTTACCAACGGACTTATGCACGCTTTTACCTTTTACCAAACCTTAGATGAATGTATGCAAGACTCTAGCGAAGCCTCAGACTGTTTTAATCTTTTGAAAACAAAATAGTTGAAAATCGTTTGTAGAAATCGTTTAAGAAAGTTTAATAAAACCAGGCTTTGATACCAAATAGAGAAATGATCGATTAAACGGATGATAGAAAGTGAGAAAGAAAGAAGATGAATATGACAAAGTAAGATTAATATGACAAACTGGTCTACTACTTGTGTTGCCATGATTGACAGTGGCGCCGACCAATCCTGCATTAATCGAGGTATAATTCCTGATTGTTATTTATCTCGTACTAAAGAAAGACTATATGCTGCTAATGGTTTAGAAATTCCTATATATGCTGAATTGAATAATGGCTATATATGTAATAATGGATATTGTTTTAAACATTCATTTTTAATTCTTGAAAAATTCACAACTGATGTTGTGTTGGGTAATCCTTTTTTGTATCAAATTACACCTTTTAAAAAGGACGCTAATCATATATCTGTAAAAATATTTGGAAATAAATTGTACTTTCCTTTTATTAATCCTATTCAACGGCTTGAATTAGATTTATTACAGACTAATTCTATTTATAAACAAATTTGTATGATGAATAAGAAAAAGAACTCCTTAATGTCATTAAAAAAGGAGTTAGAATTTTCCCGTATAGATGAACAATTACAAACTCCTGAGATTTTACTAAAAATAAAAAATTTAGAAGATAAGTTTAATACTTTAGTTTGTTCTGAACTTCCTAATGCTTTCTGGTCACGCAAGAAACATATTGTCTCATTTATGAAAAGGATTTTAATGAAAAAAATATACCTACTAAAGCTAGACCTATTCAAATGAATGAAGAATTACTTAACTTATGTAAAACTGAAATTCATAGTTTACTTGAAAAGAAGTTAATTAGAAAATCCCAATCTGCTTGGAGCTGTGCAGCTTTCTATGTGAATAATCAAGCAGAAAAAGAACTTGGGGTCCCTAGATTGGTGATTAATTATAAACCGTTAAATAAATTTTTACAATGGATACGCTATCCCATTCCTAATAAAAAAGATTTATTAAATCAGTTACATAGTGCTAAGATTTTTTCGAAATTTGATTTGAAATCTGGCTAGTGGCAAATTCAGATTAATGAAAATGACAGATACAAAACTGCTTTTACTGTATCCTTTGGACATTTTGAATGGAATGTTATGCCTTTCGGTTTAAAGAATGCTCATTCAGAATTTCAGCGTATAATGAATAATATTTTTAATGATTACTCTAATTTTGTGCTTGTCTATATTGATGACATTTTAATATTTTCTAATCATATTGATGAACATTTTAAACATTTAAATATCATTTTAAATGTTATTCAGTATAATGGTTTAGTTATTTCTGCCAAGAAAATGAAATTGTTTCAAACACAGGTTCGCTTTCTTGGACATAATATTTCTAAAGGAAAAATCAAACCTATTCAAAGGACAATTGAGTTTACGGAGAAGTTTCCTAATGAAATTAAGGATAAAAACCAATTACAACGGTTTTTAGGTTGTCTTAATTATATCGCTGATTTTTTCCCCAATCTGCGAACTTTATGTAGACCCTTGTATGAGAGGTTGCAGAAGACTCCTCCACCCTGGACAGAAAAACATACTAATTTGATTAAGGAAATAAAAAGTAAAGTTAAAACTTTACCTTGTCTAGGTATTCCGCATCCACATGCATTCATGATTATTGAGACAGATGCCTCCAATGAAGGGTATGGTGGCATTCTGAAACAAAAAATTCATGCATCATCTTTAGAAGAGTTAGTCCGGTACCATTCGGGTGTTTGGTCCGGCCCTCAGAAAAATTACTCTACTGTTAAAAAAGAAATTTTATCAATTGTTTTATGTATTTCATAATTTCAAGATGATTTGTATAATAAAAAGTTTTTATTACGAGTTGACAGTAAGTCAGCTAAAGAAATTTTGCAAAAAGATGTTAAGAATTTGGTTTCAAAACAAATTTTTGCTCGTTGGCAGTCTATTCTTTCTGTCTTTGATTTCAATATTGAATTCTTCAAAGGCGAATCTAATTCTCTTCCTGACTTTCTTACTCGTGAATTTCTTACAGGTTATTCACATGTCTAAAGATCCGGGTAAGCAACCCATCTCTCGCACTCCCCAAGACTATTTCATGTCTAATCCTCCTCGTCCTCTTCATCCTACTGTCCCTACTAATGATTTTCCTCCTTTGTCCTATATTAATGCTGCTCAGACTCCTTTTACTAAATTATCTAATAGTCCAGTTCGTCCCTCATCTCCTTCTTCTCAGTCTAATTCCGCTCCTTATATTCAAAAGAAAGATTTTGAATATATGATGTTGACTCATTTCCAAACTCCTCCCGAAAATAATGATGTGAAAAATTATGTTTCTCGACTTTTTCTCCCGACTAATCAATGATTTACTGATGATAAATTTAAAAATCAGAAGTATTATGAACTCATTCTTGTGGATACTAATTCGGTTGAAATTACTCATTTTTCTGACAAAAAAGACTCCTCCCGTATAGCCTACTCCAAATTCATTATTAATAAAGTCATGAGTCCCCGTGAATTTACTTCGATTCATGATAAAATTTTATTCTCAGGAAGATATATTCCTGATGGATTTAATTACACTGATTACATGTTGGCATTTTATCGATGCCTTTAATTTCGCTCTTTTAATCACTCATGGTTCATCAGTTTTTCTACCAAGTTTAATACTCAAGTACCTATGTGGTTTTATGATTGGTGGAAACTACTAGGGGCTATTCCAGATATTCTACCCCCCATTACTGAAAAAAGATTTCAAACCTACAAGAAAAAATGTAGGTTAGCAGATTATCAAGCCTCATTCTTGTTTCATGCAGTATTTCGCGTACCATACATTCTAGCATGGAGTTGGCAGATCAAACAACTCCAAACAGATACACCCTGTGCTTTAATCTGCCAAATTAATGTCAAATGGTGGATCCAGTTTAATGAAAACCAAAGTAATTCCCAGGTCATTTTAAAATATTTAGAAACCGGGGAAAAACAAAAAATTAAGGTTAATCAAACTCCTCAATCACCGATTCCTCAAAAAACTCCGATTACTGAAATATATCCCGTAACTCCTGCCAAAACCTCTGTTCCTATACCAAAGAAAATAATAACCAGTACTTTCTCTCCTTTGACTACTCCCGTTGCGGTTACTCCTCATCCTGCTCAAGTTAATCCAACAGTTCAAGATTCAAATCCAGATGTTCAAGACTTTCTTCAACAATGCTTGAAGACATATTTCGAAGCAAAGGCTTCATGTTCTAGCAAATTCCCTCCAGTTAATCCAGCTTCAGCTTCCAGGTCATCACCCACCGAAAAAGCAGAAGATTCTTCACCCATTACTGACGATGATTTTGATCCATTCGGGGGTCCATGTGCTCAAGACCCTTTTGATTTTTAATGTAATAATTTCGACTCATGATGTAAGTGCTTACGCACTAGTAGAATCATTAGGTTTATGACGTACGTGCTTAGGTCATACAGCACTTACTTGTAATAATGTAATAATGACGTAAGTGCTTAGCTCATATAGCACTTACTTTTATTTCAGTCTCATTTCATTTTAATTCCGGACTTCATTTCCGGATTTGTAATTAGTATAGGCCAATTCCCCTATATAAAAGGGAATGACTACTCTTGTAATCGGCAGAAGCCTTTTTTAACAAAGATCAAATTTTTAAAACTTCTTTCCAACTCTCTCTAGTTTTCAGCTTTCTTTCTTCAACTTTCATTTCTAATCTCTTGTAAGTTGTTCTTCATTTCAAGTTATAATCTTACTTTGTCATATTCATCTTCTTTCTCACTTTCTATCATCCGTTTAATCGATCCTTTTTCTATTTGGTATCAGAGCCTCGTTTTATTAAACTTTCTCAAACGATTTCTACAAACGATTTTCAACTATTTTGTTTTCAAAAGATTAAAACAGTCTGAGGCTTCGCTAGAGTCTTGCATACATTCATCTAAGGTTTGGTAAAAGGTAGAAGCGTGCATAAGTCCGTTGGTAAGCCGATAGGTGTTCCAGGTCGCATACTCCCTTGTTCCCTTTAGGTTTTGTGTATACATCTCTAGTGCTTGTTTTGGTATGTTTTAAATTTCTGAAAATATAATGGCTGAAAGAATTCGTAGATTTCTTTTTAGAGAGTCTAACACAACCTCTTCATCTGCATCCATCTCATCATCATCATCATACTCATCCATTCTTAATTCTCATGAACTAATAAATGAAATTTTACCTAATACGAGTCCTTCTGCAATCTACTCACAAGGTCTACTAGAATTTAATAAGGCTTATTCTATTAAGATCCATGAGGAGATCCATCCCATGGAAGAAGATAAAAAGACAATTAATTTATTAAATAATACTGCTATTAATTATTATCTTAATCAAGGTTATAGATTTATGCATTATGGTTTAATTCAAATTGCTTTACATCCTTTACTGAAACGTGGGGTTGATACTCCTGTTTTTATGGCTTTGCGTGATGATCGTTTACTTCATTATAATGATTCTATACTTGCTTTAGTACAGACTAATTTATGTAATGGTACTACTCGTTTTAATTGTGCTCCTAATTTTAGTGTCAGTCTTATAGATAAAACTATAATGAAATCTTTAATGCTAGATATTCATGTTCTTAATAAAAAGTTAGATCCAGAATCTGATAAAAGAAAATGAAGAAAATAACGAATATGATGATATTAACATATCTAATGAGATCCCTGATAATTCAAAATTTTAAAATCTAATAAATAAAGTAAAAATTAAAAAATGGTATGTAATAGTAACCATTGGAGTAGAAGACTGGTCTACTACTTGTGTTGCCATGATTGACAGTGGTGCCGACCAATCCTGCATTAATCGAGGTATAATTCCTGATTGTTATTTATCTCGTACTAAAGAAAGACTATATGCTGCTAATGGTTTAGAAATTCCTATATATGCTGAATTGAATAATGGCTATATATGTAATAATGGATATTGTTTTAAACATTCCTTTTTAATTCTTGAAAAATTCACAACTGATGTTGTGTTGGGTAATCCTTTTTTGTATCAAATTACACCTTTTAAAAAGGAAGCTAATCATATATTTGTAAAAATATTTGGAAATAAATTGTACTTTCCTTTTATTAATCCTATCCAACGGCTTGAATTAGATTTATTACAGACTAATTCTATTTATAAACAAATTTGTATGATGAATAAGAAAAAGAACTCCTTAATGTCATTAAAAAAGGAGTTAGAATTTTCCCGTATAGATGAACAATTACAAACTCCTGAGATTTACTAAAAATAAAAAATTTAGAAGATAAGTTTAATACTTTAGTTTGTTCTGAACTTCCTAATGCTTTGTGGTCACGCAAGAAACATATTGTCTCATTACCTTATGAAAAGGATTTTAATGAAAAAAATATACCTACTAAAGCTAGACCTATTCAAATGAATGAAGAATTACTTAACTTATATTGTTTCTTGAATTTCATATTTGTGTTTTGATGAGTTATTGATTGATGTTTTGGTATATGGAATACGTAGAAGTGAGATTTTGAAGTTCATATTATTGATTGATGTTTTGGTATATGGAATAGGTAGAATTGTGATATTGAAGTTTATATTTGTGTTTTGATGAGTTATTGATTGATGTTTTGGCATATGGTATAGGTAGAAGTGAGATTTTGAAGTTCATATTATTGATTGATGTTTTGGTATATGGAATAGGTAGAATTGTGATATTGAAATTTATGTTTGTGTTTTGATGAGTTATTGATTGATGTTTTGGTATATGCAATAGGTAGAATTGAAATATTGAAGTTCATATTTGTGTTTTGATGATTATTGATTGATGTTTTGGTATATAGAATAGGTAGAAGTGAGATTTTGAAGTTCATATTTGTGTTTTGATGATTATTGATTGATGTTTTGGTATATGGAATAGGTAGAAGTGAGATTTTGAAGTTCATATTTGTGTTTTGATTGATTGATGTTTTGGCATATGGAATAGGTAGAAGTGAGATTTTGAAGTTCATATTATTGATTGATGTTTTGGTATATGGAATAGGTAGAATTGTGATATTGAAATTTATGTTTGTGTTTTGATGAGTTATTGATTGATGTTTTGGAATATGGAATAGGTAGAATTGAGATTTTGAATTTCATATTTGTGTTTTGATGAGTTATTGATGTTTGGGTATATGGGATAGGTAGAATTGTGATTTTGAAATTCATATTTGTGTTTTGATGAGTTATTTATTGATGTTTTGGTATATGGAATAGGTAGCAGTGAGATTTTGAAGTTCATATTTGTATTTTGGTATATGGAATAGGTAGAAGTGAGATTTTGAAGTTCATATTATTGATTGATGTTTTGGTATATGGAATAGGTAGCAGTGAGATTTTGAAGTTCATATTTGTATTTTGGTATATGGAATAGGTAGAAGTGAGATTTTGAAGTTCATATTATTGATTGATGTTTTGGTATATGGAATAGGTAGAATTGAAATATTGAAGTTCATATTTGTGTTTTGATGATTATTGATTGATGTTTTGGTATATGGAATAGGTAGAAGTGAGATTTTGAAGTTCATATTTGTGTTTTGATGATTATTGATTGATGTTTTGGTATATGGAATAGGTAGAAGTGAGATTTTGAAGCTCATATTTGTGTTTTGATGATTATTGATTGATGTTTTGGCATATGGAATAGGTAGAAGTGAGATTTTGAAGTTCATATTTGTGTTTTGATAATTATTGATTGATGTTTTGGCATATGGAATAGGTAGAAGTGAGATTTTGAAGTTCATATTTGTGTTTTGATAATTATTGATTGATGTTTTGGTATATGGAATAGGTAGAAGTGAGATTTTGAAGTTCATATTTGTGTTTTGATGATTATTGATTGATATTTTGGCATATGGAATAGGTAGAAGTGAGATTTTGAAGTTCATATTATTGATTGATGTTTTGGTATATGGAATAGGTAGAATTGTGATATTGAAGTTTATATTTGCGTTTTGATGAGTTATTGATTGATGTTTTGGAATATGGAATAGGTAGAATTGAGATTTTGAATTTCATATTTGTGTTTTGATGAGTTATTGATGTTTAGGTATATGGGATAGGTAGAATTGTGATTTTGAAGTTCATATTTGTGTTTTGATGATTATTGATTGATGTTTTGGCATATGGAATAGGTAGAAGTGAGATTTTGAAGTTCATATTTGTGTTTTGATGATTATTGATTGATGTTTTGGCATATGGAATTGGTAGAAGTGAGATTTTGAAGTTCATATTTGTGTTATGATAATTATTGATTGATGTTTTGGAATATGGAATAGGTAGAAGTGAGATTTTGAAGTTCATATTATTGATTGATGTTTTGGAATATGGAATAGGTAGAATTGAGATTTTGAAGTTTATATTTGTGTTTCGATGAGTTATTGATTGATGTTTTGGAATATGGAATAGGTAGAAGTGAGATTTTGAAGTTCATATTTGTGTTTTGATGATTATTGATTGATGTTTTGGTATATGGAATAGGTAGAAGTGAGATTTTGAAGTTCATATTATTGATTGATGTTTTGGTATATGGAATAGGTAGAATTGTGATATTGAAGTTTATATTTGTGTTTTGATGAGTTATTGATTGATGTTTTGGAATATGGAATAGGTAGAATTGAGATTTTGAATTTCATATTTGTGTTTTGATGAGTTATTGATGTTTGGGTATATGGGATAGGTAGAATTGTGATTTTGAAGTTCATATTTGTGTTTTGATGATTATTGATTGATGTTTTGGCATATGGAATAGGTAGAAGTGAGATTTTGAAGTTCATATTTGTGTTTTGATGATTATTGATTGATGTTTTGGCATATGGAATTGGTAGAAGTGAGATTTTGAAGTTCATATTTGTGTTATGATAATTATTGATTGATGTTTTGGTATATGGAATAGGTAGAAGTGAGATTTTGAAGTTCATATTATTGATTGATGTTTTGGAATATGGAATAGGTAGAATTGAGATTTTGAAGTTTATATTTGTGTTTTGATGAGTTATTGATTGATGTTTTGGAATATGGAATAGGTAGAAGTGAGATTTTGAAGTTCATATTTGTGTTTTGATGATTATTGATTGATGTTTTGGTATATGGAATAGGTAGAAGTGAGATTTTGAAGTTCATATTTGTGTTTTGATGATTATTGATTGATGTTTTGGTATATGGAATAGGTAGAAGTGAGATTTTGAAGTTCATATTTGTGTTTTGATGATTATTGATTGATGTTTTGGCATATGGAATAGGTAGAAGTGAGATTTTGAAGTTCATATTTGTGTTTTGATAATTATTGATTGATGTTTTGGTATATGGAATAGGTAGAAGTGAGATTTTGAAGTTCATATTTGTGTTTTGATGATTATTGATTGATATTTTGGCATATGGAATAGGTAGAAGTGAGATTTTGAAGTTCATATTATTGATTGATGGTTTTGTATATGGAATAGGTAGAATTGTGATATTGAAGTTTATATTTGTGTTTTGATGAGTTATTGATTGATGTTTTGGAATATGGAATAGGTAGAATTGAGATTTTGAATTTCATATTTGTGTTTTGATGAGTTATTGTTGTTTGGGTATATTGGATAGGTAGAATTGTGATTTTGAAGTTCATATTTGTGTTTTGATTTATTGATGTTTTGGTATATGGAATAGGTAGCAGTGAGATTTTTAAGTTCATATTTGTGTTTTGGTATATGGAATAGGTAGAAGTGAGATTTTGAAGTTCATATTTGTGTTTTGATGATTATTGATTGATGTTTTGGCATATGGAATAGGTAGAAGTGAGATTTTGAAGTTCATATTTGTGTTTTGATAATTATTGATTGATGTTTTGGTATATGGAATAGGTAGAAGTGAGATTTTGAAGTTCATATTTGTGTTTTGATGATTATTGATTGATATTTTGGCATATGGAATAGGTAGAAGTGAGATTTTGAATTTCATATTTGTGTTTTGATGAGTTATTGATGTTTAGGTATATGGGATAGGTAGAATTGTGATTTTGAAGTTCATATTTGTGTTTTGATGATTATTGATTGATGTTTTGGCATATGGAATAGGTAGAAGTGAGATTTTGAAGTTCATATTTGTGTTTTGATGATTATTGATTGATGTTTTGGCATATGGAATTGGTAGAAGTGAGATTTTGAAGTTCATATTTGTGTTATGATAATTATTGATTGATGTTTTGGAATATGGAATAGGTAGAATTGAGATTTTGAAGTTTATATTTGTGTTTTGATGAGTTATTGATTGATGTTTTGGAATATGGAATAGGTAGAAGTGAGATTTTGAAGTTCATATTTGTGTTTTGATGATTATTGATTGATGTTTTGGTATATGGAATAGGTAGAAGTGAGATTTTGAAGTTCATATTATTGATTGATGTTTTGGTATATGGAATAGGTAGAATTGTGATATTGAAGTTTATATTTGTGTTTTGATGAGTTATTGATTGATGTTTTGGAATATGGAATAGGTAGAATTGAGATTTTGAATTTCATATTTGTGTTTTGATGAGTTATTGATGTTTGGGTATATGGGATAGGTAGAATTGTGATTTTGAAGTTCATATTTGTGTTTTGATGATTATTGATTGATGTTTTGGCATATGGAATAGGTAGAAGTGAGATTTTGAAGTTCATATTTGTGTTTTGATGATTATTGATTGATGTTTTGGCATATGGAATTGGTAGAAGTGAGATTTTGAAGTTCATATTTGTGTTATGATAATTATTGATTGATGTTTTGGTATATGGAATAGGTAGAAGTGAGATTTTGAAGTTCATATTATTGATTGATGTTTTGGAATATGGAATAGGTAGAATTGAGATTTTGAATTTCATATTTGTGTTTTGATGAGTTATTGATGTTTAGGTATATGGGATAGGTAGAATTGTGATTTTGAAGTTCATATTTGTGTTTTGATGATTATTGATTGATGTTTTGGCATATGGAATAGGTAGAAGTGAGATTTTGAAGTTCATATTTGTGTTTTGATGATTATTGATTGATGTTTTGGCATATGGAATTGGTAGAAGTGAGATTTTGAAGTTCATATTTGTGTTATGATAATTATTGATTGATGTTTTGGAATATGGAATAGGTAGAAGTGAGATTTTGAAGTTCATATTATTGATTGATGTTTTGGAATATGGAATAGGTAGAATTGAGATTTTGAAGTTTATATTTGTGTTTTGATGAGTTATTGATTGATGTTTTGGAATATGGAATAGGTAGAAGTGAGATTTTGAAGTTCATATTTGTGTTTTGATGATTATTGATTGATGTTTTGGTATATGGAATAGGTAGAAGTGAGATTTTGAAGTTCATATTATTGATTGATGTTTTGGTATATGGAATAGGTAGAATTGTGATATTGAAGTTTATATTTGTGTTTTGATGAGTTATTGATTGATGTTTTGGAATATGGAATAGGTAGAATTGAGATTTTGAATTTCATATTTGTGTTTTGATGAGTTATTGATGTTTGGGTATATGGGATAGGTAGAATTGTGATTTTGAAGTTCATATTTGTGTTTTGATGATTATTGATTGATGTTTTGGCATATGGAATAGGTAGAAGTGAGATTTTGAAGTTCATATTTGTGTTTTGATGATTATTGATTGATGTTTTGGCATATGGAATTGGTAGAAGTGAGATTTTGAAGTTCATATTTGTGTTATGATAATTATTGATTGATGTTTTGGTATATGGAATAGGTAGAAGTGAGATTTTGAAGTTCATATTATTGATTGATGTTTTGGAATATGGAATAGGTAGAATTGAGATTTTGAAGTTTATATTTGTGTTTTGATGAGTTATTGATTGATGTTTTGGAATATGGAATAGGTAGAAGTGAGATTTTGAAGTTCATATTTGTGTTTTGATGATTATTGATTGATGTTTTGGTATATGGAATAGGTAGAAGTGAGATTTTGAAGTTCATATTATTGATTGATGTTTTGGTATATGGAATAGGTAGAATTGTGATATTGAAGTTTATATTTGTGTTTTGATGAGTTATTGATTGATGTTTTGGAATATGGAATAGGTAGAATTGAGATTTTGAATTTCATATTTGTGTTTTGATGAGTTATTGATGTTTGGGTATATGGGATAGGTAGAATTGTGATTTTGAAGTTCATATTTGTGTTTTGATGATTATTGATTGATGTTTTGGCATATGGAATAGGTAGAAGTGAGATTTTGAAGTTCATATTTGTGTTTTGATGATTATTGATTGATGTTTTGGCATATGGAATTGGTAGAAGTGAGATTTTGAAGTTCATATTTGTGTTATGATAATTATTGATTGATGTTTTGGTATATGGAATAGGTAGAAGTGAGATTTTGAAGTTCATATTATTGATTGATGTTTTGGAATATGGAATAGGTAGAATTGAGATTTTGAAGTTTATATTTGTGTTTTGATGAGTTATTGATTGATGTTTTGGAATATGGAATAGGTAGAAGTGAGATTTTGAAGTTCATATTTGTGTTTTGATGATTATTGATTGATGTTTTGGTATATGGAATAGGTAGAAGTGAGATTTTGAAGTTCATATTTGTGTTTTGATGATTATTGATTGATGTTTTGGTATATGGAATAGGTAGAAGTGAGATTTTGAAGTTCATATTTGTGTTTTGATGATTATTGATTGATGTTTTGGCATATGGAATAGGTAGAAGTGAGATTTTGAAGTTCATATTTGTGTTTTGATAATTATTGATTGATGTTTTGGTATATGGAATAGGTAGAAGTGAGATTTTGAAGTTCATATTTGTGTTTTGATGATTATTGATTGATATTTTGGCATATGGAATAGGTAGAAGTGAGATTTTGAAGTTCATATTATTGATTGATGGTTTTGTATATGGAATAGGTAGAATTGTGATATTGAAGTTTATATTTGTGTTTTGATGAGTTATTGATTGATGTTTTGGAATATGGAATAGGTAGAATTGAGATTTTGAATTACATATTTGTGTTTTGATGAGTTATTGATGTTTGGGTAAATGGGATAGGTAGAATTGTGATTTTGAAGTTCATATTTGTGTTTTGATGAGTTATTTATTGATGTTTTGGTATATGGAATAGGTAGCAGTGAGATTTTGAAGTTCATATTTGTGTTTTGGTATATGGAACAGGTAGAAGTGAGATTTTGAAGTTCATATTTGTGTTTTGATGAGTTATTGATTGATGTTTTGGTATATGCAATAGGTAGAATTGAAATATTGAAGTTCATATTTTGGTTTTGATGATTATTGATTGATGTTTTGGTATATGGAATAGGTAGAAGTGAGATTTTGAAGTTCATATTTGTGTTTTGATGATTATTGATTGATGTTTTGGCATATGGAATAGGTAGAAGTGAGATTTTGAAGTTCATATTTGTGTTTTGATAATTATTGATTGATGTTTTGGTATATGGAATAGGTAGAAGTGATATTTTGAAGTTCATATTTGTGTTTTGATGATTATTGATTGATATTTTGGCATATGGAATAGGTAGAAGTGAGATTTTGAAGTTCATATTATTGATTGATGTTTTGGTATATGGAATAGGTAGAATTGTGATATTGAAGTTTATGTTTGTGTTTTGATGAGTTATTGATTGATGTTTTGGAATATGGAATAGGTAGAATTGAGATTTTGAATTTCATATTTGTGTTTTGATGAGTTATTGTTGTTTGGGTATATTGGATAGGTAGAATTGTGATTTTGAAGTTCATATTTGTGTTTTGATTTATTGATGTTTTGGTATATGGAATAGGTAGCAGTGAGATTTTTAAGTTCATATTTGTGTTTTGGTATATGGAATAGGTAGAAGTGAGATTTTGAAGTTCATATTTGTGTTTTGATGATTATTGATTGATGTTTTGGCATATGGAATAGGTAGAAGTGAGATTTTGAAGTTCATATTTGTGTTTTGATAATTATTGATTGATGTTTTGGTATATGGAATAGGTAGAAGTGAGATTTTGAAGTTCATATTTGTGTTTTGATGATTATTGATTGATATTTTGGCATATGGAATAGGTAGAAGTGAGATTTTGAAGTTCATATTATTGATTGATGTTTTGGTATATGGAATAGGTAGAATTGTGATATTGAAGTTCATATTTGTGTTTTGATGATTATTGAATGATGTTTTTGTATATAGAATAGGTAGAAGTGAGATTTTGAATTTCATATTTATGTTTTGATGAGTTATTGATTGATGTTTTGGAATATGGAATAGGTAGAGTTGAGATTTTGAATTTCATATTTGTGTTTTGACGAGTTATTGAAGTTTGGGTATATGAGATAGGAAGAATTGTGATTTTGAATTTCATATTTGTGTTTTGATGAGTTATTGATTGATGTTTTGGAATATTGAATAGGTAGAATTGAGATTTTGAATTTCATATTTGTGTTTTGATGAGTTATTGATGTTTGGGTATATGGGATAGGTTAGAATTGTGATTTTGAAGTTCATATTTGTGTTTTGATGAGTTATTTATTGATGTTTTGGTATATGGAATAGGTAGAAGTGAGATTTTGAAGTTCATATTTGTGTTTTCATGATTATTGATTGATGTTTTGGTATATGGAATAGGTAGAAGTGAGATTTTGAAGTTCATATTTGTGTTTTGATGATTATTGATTGATGTTTTGGCATATGGAATAGGTAGAAGTGAGATTTTGAAGTTCATATTATTGATTGATGTTTTGGAATATGGAATAGGTAGAATTGAGATTTTGAATTTCATATTTGTGTTTTGATGAGTTATTGATTGATGTTTTGGTATATGGAACAGGTAGAATTGTGATGTTGAAGTTCATATTTGTGTTTTGATGAGTTATTGATTGATGTTTTGGTATATGGAATAGGTAGAAGTAAGATTTTGAAGTTCATATTATTGATTGATGTTTTGGTATATGGAATAGGTAGAAGTGAGATTTTGAAGTTCATATTTGTGTTTTGATGATTATTGATTGATGTTTTGGCATATGGAATAGGTAGAAGTGAGATTTTGAAGTTCATATTATTGATTGATGTTTTGGTATATGGAATAGGTAGAATTGTGATAATGAAATTTATGTTTGTGTTTTGATGAGTTATTGATTGATGTTTTGGTATATGGAATAGGTAGAAGTGAGATTTTGAAGTTCATATTTGTGTTTTGATCATTATTGATTGATGTTTTGGTATATGGAATAGGCAGAAGTGAGATTTTGAAGTTCATATTTGTGTTTTGATGATTATTAATTGATGTTTTGGCATATGGAATAGGTAGAAGTGAGATTTTGAAGTTCATATTATTGATTGATGTTTTGGTATATGGAATAGGTAGAATTGTGATATTGAAGTTTATATTTGTGTTTTGATGAGTTATTGATTGATGTTTTGGTATATGGAATAGGTAGAAGTAAGATTTTGAAGTTCATATTATTGATTGATGTTTTGGTATATGGAATAGGTAGAAGTGAGATTTTGAAGTTCATATTTGTGTTTTGATGATTATTGATTGATGTTTTGGCATATGGAATAGGTAGAAGTGAGATTTTGAAGTTCATATTATTGATTGATGTTTTGGTATATGGAATAGGTAGAATTGTGATATTGAAGTTTATATTTGTGTTTTGATGAGTTATTGATTGATGTTTTGGAATATGGAATAGGTAGAATTGAGATTTTGAATTTCATATTTGTGTTTTGATGAGTTATTGATGTTTGGGTAAATGGGATAGGTAGAATTGTGATTTTGAAGTTCATATTTGTGTTTTGATGAGTTATTTATTGATGTTTTGGTATATGGAATAGGTAGCAGTGAGATTTTGAAGTTCATATTTGTGTTTTGGTATATGGAACAGGTAGAAGTGAGATTTTGAAGTTCATATTTGTGTTTTGATGAGTTATTGATTGATGTTTTGGTATATGCAATAGGTAGAATTGAAATATTGAAGTTCATATTTTGGTTTTGATGATTATTGATTGATGTTTTGGTATATGGAATAGGTAGAAGTGAGATTTTGAAGTTCATATTTGTGTTTTGATGATTATTGATTGATGTTTTGGCATATGGAATAGGTAGAAGTGAGATTTTGAAGTTCATATTTGTGTTTTGATAATTATTGATTGATGTTTTGGTATATGGAATAGGTAGAAGTGAGATTTTGAAGTTCATATTTGTGTTTTGATGATTATTGATTGATATTTTGGCATATGGAATAGGTAGAAGTGAGATTTTGAAGTTCATATTATTGATTGATGTTTTGGTATATGGAATAGGTAGAATTGTGATATTGAAGTTTATGTTTGTGTTTTGATGAGTTATTGATTGATGTTTTGGAATATGGAATAGGTAGAATTGAGATTTTGAATTTCATATTTGTGTTTTGATGAGTTATTGTTGTTTGGGTATATTGGATAGGTAGAATTGTGATTTTGAAGTTCATATTTGTGTTTTGATTTATTGATGTTTTGGTATATGGAATAGGTAGCAGTGAGATTTTTAAGTTCATATTTGTGTTTTGGTATATGGAATAGGTAGAAGTGAGATTTTGAAGTTCATATTTGTGTTTTGATGATTATTGATTGATGTTTTGGCATATGGAATAGGTAGAAGTGAGATTTTGAAGTTCATATTTGTGTTTTGATAATTATTGATTGATGTTTTGGTATATGGAATAGGTAGAAGTGAGATTTTGAAGTTCATATTTGTGTTTTGATGATTATTGATTGATATTTTGGCATATGGAATAGGTAGAAGTGAGATTTTGAAGTTCATATTATTGATTGATGTTTTGGTATATGGAATAGGTAGAATTGTGATATTGAAGTTCATATTTGTGTTTTGATGATTATTGAATGATGTTTTTGTATATAGAATAGGTAGAAGTGAGATTTTGAATTTCATATTTATGTTTTGATGAGTTATTGATTGATGTTTTGGAATATGGAATAGGTAGAGTTGAGATTTTGAATTTCATATTTGTGTTTTGACGAGTTATTGAAGTTTGGGTATATGAGATAGGAAGAATTGTGATTTTGAATTTCATATTTGTGTTTTGATGAGTTATTGATTGATGTTTTGGAATATTGAATAGGTAGAATTGAGATTTTGAATTTCATATTTGTGTTTTGATGAGTTATTGATGTTTGGGTATATGGGATAGGTTAGAATTGTGATTTTGAAGTTCATATTTGTGTTTTGATGAGTTATTTATTGATGTTTTGGTATATGGAATAGGTAGAAGTGAGATTTTGAAGTTCATATTTGTGTTTTCATGATTATTGATTGATGTTTTGGTATATGGAATAGGTAGAAGTGAGATTTTGAAGTTCATATTTGTGTTTTGATGATTATTGATTGATGTTTTGGCATATGGAATAGGTAGAAGTGAGATTTTGAAGTTCATATTATTGATTGATGTTTTGGAATATGGAATAGGTAGAATTGAGATTTTGAATTTCATATTTGTGTTTTGATGAGTTATTGATTGATGTTTTGGTATATGGAACAGGTAGAATTGTGATGTTGAAGTTCATATTTGTGTTTTGATGAGTTATTGATTGATGTTTTGGTATATGGAATAGGTAGAAGTAAGATTTTGAAGTTCATATTATTGATTGATGTTTTGGTATATGGAATAGGTAGAAGTGAGATTTTGAAGTTCATATTTGTGTTTTGATGATTATTGATTGATGTTTTGGCATATGGAATAGGTAGAAGTGAGATTTTGAAGTTCATATTATTGATTGATGTTTTGGTATATGGAATAGGTAGAATTGTGATAATGAAATTTATGTTTGTGTTTTGATGAGTTATTGATTGATGTTTTGGTATATGGAATAGGTAGAAGTGAGATTTTGAAGTTCATATTTGTGTTTTGATCATTATTGATTGATGTTTTGGTATATGGAATAGGCAGAAGTGAGATTTTGAAGTTCATATTTGTGTTTTGATGATTATTAATTGATGTTTTGGCATATGGAATAGGTAGAAGTGAGATTTTGAAGTTCATATTATTGATTGATGTTTTGGTATATGGAATAGGTAGAATTGTGATATTGAAGTTTATATTTGTGTTTTGATGAGTTATTGATTGATGTTTTGGTATATGGAATAGGTAGAAGTAAGATTTTGAAGTTCATATTATTGATTGATGTTTTGGTATATGGAATAGGTAGAAGTGAGATTTTGAAGTTCATATTTGTGTTTTGATGATTATTGATTGATGTTTTGGCATATGGAATAGGTAGAAGTGAGATTTTGAAGTTCATATTATTGATTGATGTTTTGGTATATGGAATAGGTAGAATTGTGATATTGAAGTTTATATTTGTGTTTTGATGAGTTATTGATTGATGTTTTGGAATATGGAATAGGTAGAATTGAGATTTTGAATTTCATATTTGTGTTTTGATGAGTTATTGATGTTTGGGTAAATGGGATAGGTAGAATTGTGATTTTGAAGTTCATATTTGTGTTTTGATGAGTTATTTATTGATGTTTTGGTATATGGAATAGGTAGCAGTGAGATTTTGAAGTTCATATTTGTGTTTTGGTATATGGAACAGGTAGAAGTGAGATTTTGAAGTTCATATTTGTGTTTTGATGAGTTATTGATTGATGTTTTGGTATATGCAATAGGTAGAATTGAAATATTGAAGTTCATATTTGTGTTTTGATGATTATTGATTGATGTTTTGGCATATGGAATAGGTAGAAGTGAGATTTTGAAGTTCATATTATTGATTGATGTTTTGGTATATGGAATAGGTAGAATTGTGATATTGAAGTTTATATTTGTGTTTTGATGAGTTATTGATTGATGTTTTGGAATATGGAATAGGTAGAATTGAGATTTTGAATTTCATATTTGTGTTTTGATGAGTTATTGATGTTTGGGTATATGGGATAGGTAGAATTGTGATTTTGAAGTTCATATTTGTGTTTTGATGATTATTGATTGATGTTTTGGCATATGGAATAGGTAGAAGTGAGATTTTGAAGTTCATATTTGTGTTTTGATGATTATTGATTGATGTTTTGGCATATGGAATTGGTAGAAGTGAGATTTTGAAGTTCATATTTGTGTTATGATAATTATTGATTGATGTTTTGGAATATGGAATAGGTAGAAGTGAGATTTTGAAGTTCATATTATTGATTGATGTTTTGGAATATGGAATAGGTAGAATTGAGATTTTGAAGTTTATATTTGTGTTTTGATGAGTTATTGATTGATGTTTTGGAATATGGAATAGGTAGAAGTGAGATTTTGAAGTTCATATTTGTGTTTTGATGATTATTGATTGATGTTTTGGTATATGGAATAGGTAGAAGTGAGATTTTGAAGTTCATATTATTGATTGATGTTTTGGTATATGGAATAGGTAGAATTGTGATATTGAAGTTTATATTTGTGTTTTGATGAGTTATTGATTGATGTTTTGGAATATGGAATAGGTAGAATTGAGATTTTGAATTTCATATTTGTGTTTTGATGAGTTATTGATGTTTGGGTATATGGGATAGGTAGAATTGTGATTTTGAAGTTCATATTTGTGTTTTGATGATTATTGATTGATGTTTTGGCATATGGAATAGGTAGAAGTGAGATTTTGAAGTTCATATTTGTGTTTTGATGATTATTGATTGATGTTTTGGCATATGGAATTGGTAGAAGTGAGATTTTGAAGTTCATATTTGTGTTATGATAATTATTGATTGATGTTTTGGTATATGGAATAGGTAGAAGTGAGATTTTGAAGTTCATATTATTGATTGATGTTTTGGAATATGGAATAGGTAGAATTGAGATTTTGAAGTTTATATTTGTGTTTTGATGAGTTATTGATTGATGTTTTGGAATATGGAATAGGTAGAAGTGAGATTTTGAAGTTCATATTTGTGTTTTGATGATTATTGATTGATATTTTGGCATATGGAATAGGTAGAAGTGAGATTTTGAAGTTCATATTTGTGTTTTGATGATTATTGATTGATGTTTTGGTATATGGAATAGGTAGAAGTGAGATTTTGAAGTTCATATTTGTGTTTTGATGATTATTGATTGATGTTTTGGTATATGGAATAGGTAGAAGTGAGATTTTGAAGTTCATATTTGTGTTTTGATGATTATTGATTGATGTTTTGCCATATGGAATAGGTAGAAGTGAGATTTTGAAGTTCATATTTGTGTTTTGATAATTATTGATTGATGTTTTGGTATATGGAATAGGTAGAAGTGAGATTTTGAAGTTCATATTTGTGTTTTGATGATTATTGATTGATATTTTGGCATATGGAATAGGTAGAAGTGAGATTTTGAAGTTCATATTATTGATTGATGGTTTTGTATATGGAATAGGTAGAATTGTGATATTGAAGTTTATATTTGTGTTTTGATGAGTTATTGATTGATGTTTTGGAATATGGAATAGGTAGAATTGAGATTTTGAATTACATATTTGTGTTTTGATGAGTTATTGATGTTTGGGTAAATGGGATAGGTAGAATTGTGATTTTGAAGTTCATATTTGTGTTTTGATGAGTTATTTATTGATGTTTTGGTATATGGAATAGGTAGCAGTGAGATTTTGAAGTTCATATTTGTGTTTTGGTATATGGAACAGGTAGAAGTGAGATTTTGAAGTTCATATTTGTGTTTTGATGATTATTGATTGATATTTTGGCATATGGAATAGGTAGAAGTGAGATTTTGAAGTTCATATTATTGATTGATGGTTTTGTATATGGAATAGGTAGAATTGTGATATTGAAGTTTATATTTGTGTTTTGATGAGTTATTGATTGATGTTTTGGAATATGGAATAGGTAGAATTGAGATTTTGAATTTCATATTTGTGTTTTGATGAGTTATTGATGTTTGGGTATATGGGATAGGTAGAATTGTGATTTTGAAGTTCATATTTGTGTTTTGATGATTATTGATTGATGTTTTGGCATATGGAATAGGTAGAAGTGAGATTTTGAAGTTCATATTTGTGTTTTGATGATTATTGATTGATGTTTTGGCATATGGAATTGGTAGAAGTGAGATTTTGAAGTTCATATTTGTGTTATGATAATTATTGATTGATGTTTTGGAATATGGAATAGGTAGAAGTGAGATTTTGAAGTTCATATTATTGATTGATGTTTTGGAATATGGAATAGGTAGAATTGAGATTTTGAAGTTTATATTTGTGTTTTGATGAGTTATTGATTGATGTTTTGGAATATGGAATAGGTAGAAGTGAGATTTTGAAGTTCATATTTGTGTTTTGATGATTATTGATTGATGTTTTGGTATATGGAATAGGTAGAAGTGAGATTTTGAAGTTCATATTATTGATTGATGTTTTGGTATATGGAATAGGTAGAATTGTGATATTGAAGTTTATATTTGTGTTTTGATGAGTTATTGATTGATGTTTTGGAATATGGAATAGGTAGAATTGAGATTTTGAAGTTCATATTTGTGTTTTGATGATTATTGATTGATGTTTTGGCATATGGAATTGGTAGAAGTGAGATTTTGAAGTTCATATTTGTGTTATGATAATTATTGATTGATGTTTTGGAATATGGAATAGGTAGAAGTGAGATTTTGAAGTTCATATTATTGATTGATGTTTTGGAATATGGAATAGGTAGAATTGAGATTTTGAAGTTTATATTTGTGTTTTGATGAGTTATTGATTGATGTTTTGGAATATGGAATAGGTAGAAGTGAGATTTTGAAGTTCATATTTGTGTTTTGATGATTATTGATTGATGTTTTGGTATATGGAATAGGTAGAAGTGAGATTTTGAAGTTCATATTATTGATTGATGTTTGGGTATATGGGATAGGTAGAATTGTGATTTTGAAGTTCATATTTGTGTTTTGATGATTATTGATTGATGTTTTGGCATATGGAATAGGTAGAAGTGAGATTTTGAAGTTCATATTTGTGTTTTGATGATTATTGATTGATGTTTTGGCATATGGAATTGGTAGAAGTGAGATTTTGAAGTTCATATTTGTGTTATGATAATTATTGATTGATGTTTTGGAATATGGAATAGGTAGAAGTGAGATTTTGAAGTTCATATTATTGATTGATGTTTTGGAATATGGAATAGGTAGAATTGAGATTTTGAAGTTTATATTTGTGTTTTGATGAGTTATTGATTGATGTTTTGGAATATGGAATAGGTAGAAGTGAGATTTTGAAGTTCATATTTGTGTTTTGATGATTATTGATTGATGTTTTGGTATATGGAATAGGTAGAAGTGAGATTTTGAAGTTCATATTATTGATTGATGTTTTGGTATATGGAATAGGTAGAATTGTGATATTGAAGTTTATATTTGTGTTTTGATGAGTTATTGATTGATGTTTTGGAATATGGAATAGGTAGAATTGAGATTTTGAATTTCATATTTGTGTTTTGATGAGTTATTGATGTTTGGGTATATGGGATAGGTAGAATTGTGATTTTGAAGTTCATATTTGTGTTTTGATGATTATTGATTGATGTTTTGGCATATGGAATAGGTAGAAGTGAGATTTTGAAGTTCATATTTGTGTTTTGATGATTATTGATTGATGTTTTGGCATATGGAATTGGTAGAAGTGAGATTTTGAAGTTCATATTTGTGTTATGATAATTATTGATTGATGTTTTGGTATATGGAATAGGTAGAAGTGAGATTTTGAAGTTCATATTATTGATTGATGTTTTGGAATATGGAATAGGTAGAATTGAGATTTTGAAGTTTATATTTGTGTTTTGATGAGTTATTGATTGATGTTTTGGAATATGGAATAGGTAGAAGTGAGATTTTGAAGTTCATATTTGTGTTTTGATGATTATTGATTGATATTTTGGCATATGGAATAGGTAGAAGTGAGATTTTGAAGTTCATATTTGTGTTTTGATGATTATTGATTGATGTTTTGGTATATGGAATAGGTAGAAGTGAGATTTTGAAGTTCATATTTGTGTTTTGATGATTATTGATTGATGTTTTGGTATATGGAATAGGTAGAAGTGAGATTTTGAAGTTCATATTTGTGTTTTGATGATTATTGATTGATGTTTTGCCATATGGAATAGGTAGAAGTGAGATTTTGAAGTTCATATTTGTGTTTTGATAATTATTGATTGATGTTTTGGTATATGGAATAGGTAGAAGTGAGATTTTGAAGTTCATATTTGTGTTTTGATGATTATTGATTGATATTTTGGCATATGGAATAGGTAGAAGTGAGATTTTGAAGTTCATATTATTGATTGATGGTTTTGTATATGGAATAGGTAGAATTGTGATATTGAAGTTTATATTTGTGTTTTGATGAGTTATTGATTGATGTTTTGGAATATGGAATAGGTAGAATTGAGATTTTGAATTACATATTTGTGTTTTGATGAGTTATTGATGTTTGGGTAAATGGGATAGGTAGAATTGTGATTTTGAAGTTCATATTTGTGTTTTGATGAGTTATTTATTGATGTTTTGGTATATGGAATAGGTAGCAGTGAGATTTTGAAGTTCATATTTGTGTTTTGGTATATGGAACAGGTAGAAGTGAGATTTTGAAGTTCATATTTGTGTTTTGATGATTATTGATTGATATTTTGGCATATGGAATAGGTAGAAGTGAGATTTTGAAGTTCATATTATTGATTGATGGTTTTGTATATGGAATAGGTAGAATTGTGATATTGAAGTTTATATTTGTGTTTTGATGAGTTATTGATTGATGTTTTGGAATATGGAATAGGTAGAATTGAGATTTTGAATTTCATATTTGTGTTTTGATGAGTTATTGATGTTTGGGTATATGGGATAGGTAGAATTGTGATTTTGAAGTTCATATTTGTGTTTTGATGATTATTGATTGATGTTTTGGCATATGGAATAGGTAGAAGTGAGATTTTGAAGTTCATATTTGTGTTTTGATGATTATTGATTGATGTTTTGGCATATGGAATTGGTAGAAGTGAGATTTTGAAGTTCATATTTGTGTTATGATAATTATTGATTGATGTTTTGGAATATGGAATAGGTAGAAGTGAGATTTTGAAGTTCATATTATTGATTGATGTTTTGGAATATGGAATAGGTAGAATTGAGATTTTGAAGTTTATATTTGTGTTTTGATGAGTTATTGATTGATGTTTTGGAATATGGAATAGGTAGAAGTGAGATTTTGAAGTTCATATTTGTGTTTTGATGATTATTGATTGATGTTTTGGTATATGGAATAGGTAGAAGTGAGATTTTGAAGTTCATATTATTGATTGATGTTTTGGTATATGGAATAGGTAGAATTGTGATATTGAAGTTTATATTTGTGTTTTGATGAGTTATTGATTGATGTTTTGGAATATGGAATAGGTAGAATTGAGATTTTGAATTTCATATTTGTGTTTTGATGAGTTATTGATGTTTGGGTATATGGGATAGGTAGAATTGTGATTTTGAAGTTCATATTTGTGTTTTGATGATTATTGATTGATGTTTTGGCATATGGAATAGGTAGAAGTGAGATTTTGAAGTTCATATTTGTGTTTTGATGATTATTGATTGATGTTTTGGCATATGGAATTGGTAGAAGTGAGATTTTGAAGTTCATATTTGTGTTATGATAATTATTGATTGATGTTTTGGTATATGGAATAGGTAGAAGTGAGATTTTGAAGTTCATATTATTGATTGATGTTTTGGAATATGGAATAGGTAGAATTGAGATTTTGAAGTTTATATTTGTGTTTTGATGAGTTATTGATTGATGTTTTGGAATATGGAATAGGTAGAAGTGAGATTTTGAAGTTCATATTTGTGTTTTGATGATTATTGATTGATATTTTGGCATATGGAATAGGTAGAAGTGAGATTTTGAAGTTCATATTTGTGTTTTGATGATTATTGATTGATGTTTTGGTATATGGAATAGGTAGAAGTGAGATTTTGAAGTTCATATTTGTGTTTTGATGATTATTGATTGATGTTTTGGTATATGGAATAGGTAGAAGTGAGATTTTGAAGTTCATATTTGTGTTTTGATGATTATTGATTGATGTTTTGCCATATGGAATAGGTAGAAGTGAGATTTTGAAGTTCATATTTGTGTTTTGATAATTATTGATTGATGTTTTGGTATATGGAATAGGTAGAAGTGAGATTTTGAAGTTCATATTTGTGTTTTGATGATTATTGATTGATATTTTGGCATATGGAATAGGTAGAAGTGAGATTTTGAAGTTCATATTATTGATTGATGGTTTTGTATATGGAATAGGTAGAATTGTGATATTGAAGTTTATATTTGTGTTTTGATGAGTTATTGATTGATGTTTTGGAATATGGAATAGGTAGAATTGAGATTTTGAATTACATATTTGTGTTTTGATGAGTTATTGATGTTTGGGTAAATGGGATAGGTAGAATTGTGATTTTGAAGTTCATATTTGTGTTTTGATGAGTTATTTATTGATGTTTTGGTATATGGAATAGGTAGCAGTGAGATTTTGAAGTTCATATTTGTGTTTTGGTATATGGAACAGGTAGAAGTGAGATTTTGAAGTTCATATTTGTGTTTTGATGAGTTATTGATTGATGTTTTGGTATATGCAATAGGTAGAATTGAAATATTGAAGTTCATATTTTGGTTTTGATGATTATTGATTGATGTTTTGGTATATGGAATAGGTAGAAGTGAGATTTTGAAGTTCATATTTGTGTTTTGATGATTATTGATTGATGTTTTGGCATATGGAATAGGTAGAAGTGAGATTTTGAAGTTCATATTTGTGTTTTGATAATTATTGATTGATGTTTTGGTATATGGAATAGGTAGAATTGAGATTTTGAAGTTCATATTTGTGTTTTGATGATTATTGATTGATATTTTGGCATATGGAATAGGTAGAAGTGAGATTTTGAAGTTCATATTATTGATTGATGTTTTGGTATATGGAATAGGTAGAATTGTGATATTGAAGTTTATGTTTGTGTTTTGATGAGTTATTGATTGATGTTTTGGAATATGGAATAGGTAGAATTGAGATTTTGAATTTCATATTTGTGTTTTGATGAGTTATTGTTGTTTGGGTATATGGGATATGTAGAATTGTGATTTTGAAGTTCATATTTGTGTTTTGATTTATTGATGTTTTGGTATATGGAATAGGTAGCAGTGAGATTTTTAAGTTCATATTTGTGTTTTGGTATATGGAATAGGTAGAAGTGAGATTTTGAAGTTCATATTTGTGTTTTGATGATTATTGATTGATGTTTTGGCATATGGAATAGGTAGAAGTGAGATTTTGAAGTTCATATTTGTGTTTTGATAATTATTGATTGATGTTTTGGTATATGGAATAGGTAGAAGTGAGATTTTGAAGTTCATATTTGTGTTTTGATGATTATTGATTGATATTTTGGCATATGGAATAGGTAGAAGTGAGATTTTGAAGTTCATATTATTGATTGATGTTTTGGTATATGGAATAGGTAGAATTGTGATATTGAAGTTCATATTTGTGTTTTGATGATTATTGAATGATGTTTTTGTATATAGAATAGGTAGAAGTGAGATTTTGAATTTCATATTTATGTTTTGATGAGTTATTGATTGATGTTTTGGAATATGGAATAGGTAGAGTTGAGATTTTGAATTTCATATTTGTGTTTTGACGAGTTATTGAAGTTTGGGTATATGAGATAGGAAGAATTGTGATTTTGAATTTCATATTTGTGTTTTGATGAGTTATTGATTGATGTTTTGGAATATTGAATAGGTAGAATTGAGATTTTGAATTTCATATTTGTGTTTTGATGAGTTATTGATGTTTGGGTATATGGGATAGGTTAGAATTGTGATTTTGAAGTTCATATTTGTGTTTTGATGAGTTATTTATTGATGTTTTGGTATATGGAATAGGTAGAAGTGAGATTTTGAAGTTCATATTTGTGTTTTCATGATTATTGATTGATGTTTTGGTATATGGAATAGGTAGAAGTGAGATTTTGAAGTTCATATTTGTGTTTTGATGATTATTGATTGATGTTTTGGCATATGGAATAGGTAGAAGTGAGATTTTGAAGTTCATATTATTGATTGATGTTTTGGAATATGGAATAGGTAGAATTGAGATTTTGAATTTCATATTTGTGTTTTGATGAGTTATTGATTGATGTTTTGGTATATGGAACAGGTAGAATTGTGATGTTGAAGTTCATATTTGTGTTTTGATGAGTTATTGATTGATGTTTTGGTATATGGAATAGGTAGAAGTAAGATTTTGAAGTTCATATTATTGATTGATGTTTTGGTATATGGAATAGGTAGAAGTGAGATTTTGAAGTTCATATTTGTGTTTTGATGATTATTGATTGATGTTTTGGCATATGGAATAGGTAGAAGTGAGATTTTGAAGTTCATATTATTGATTGATGTTTTGGTATATGGAATAGGTAGAATTGTGATATTGAAATTTATGTTTGTGTTTTGATGAGTTATTGATTGATGTTTTGGTATATGGAATAGGTAGAAGTGAGATTTTGAAGTTCATATTTGTGTTTTGATCATTATTGATTGATGTTTTGGTATATGGAATAGGCAGAAGTGATATTTTGAAGTTCATATTTGTGTTTTGATGATTATTAATTGATGTTTTGGCATATGGAATAGGTAGAAGTGAGATTTTGAAGTTCATATTATTGATTGATGTTTTGGTATATGGAATAGGTAGAATTGTGATATTGAAGTTTATATTTGTGTTTTGATGAGTTATTGATTGATGTTTTGGTATATGGAATAGGTAGAAGTAAGATTTTGAAGTTCATATTATTGATTGATGTTTTGGTATATGGAATAGGTAGAAGTGAGATTTTGAAGTTCATATTTGTGTTTTGATGATTATTGATTGATGTTTTGGCATATGGAATAGGTAGAAGTGAGATTTTGAAGTTCATATTATTGATTGATGTTTTGGTATATGGAATAGGTAGAATTGTGATATTGAAGTTTATATTTGTGTTTTGATGAGTTATTGATTGATGTTTTGGAATATGGAATAGGTAGAATTGAGATTTTGAATTTCATATTTGTGTTTTGATGAGTTATTGATGTTTGGGTAAATGGGATAGGTAGAATTGTGATTTTGAAGTTCATATTTGTGTTTTGATGAGTTATTTATTGATGTTTTGGTATATGGAATAGGTAGCAGTGAGATTTTGAAGTTCATATTTGTGTTTTGGTATATGGAACAGGTAGAAGTGAGATTTTGAAGTTCATATTTGTGTTTTGATGAGTTATTGATTGATGTTTTGGTATATGCAATAGGTAGATTTGAAATATTGAAGTTCATATTTGTGTTTTGATGATTATTGATTGATGTTTTGGCATATGGAATAGGTAGAAGTGAGATTTTGAAGTTCATATTATTGATTGATGTTTTGGTATATGGAATAGGTAGAATTGTGATATTGAAGTTTATATTTGTGTTTTGATGAGTTATTGATTGATGTTTTGGAATATGGAATAGGTAGAATTGAGATTTTGAATTTCATATTTGTGTTTTGATGAGTTATTGATGTTTGGGTATATGGGATAGGTAGAATTGTGATTTTGAAGTTCATATTTGTGTTTTGATGATTATTGATTGATGTTTTGGCATATGGAATAGGTAGAAGTGAGATTTTGAAGTTCATATTTGTGTTTTGATGATTATTGATTGATGTTTTGGCATATGGAATTGGTAGAAGTGAGATTTTGAAGTTCATATTTGTGTTATGATAATTATTGATTGATGTTTTGGAATATGGAATAGGTAGAAGTGAGATTTTGAAGTTCATATTATTGATTGATGTTTTGGAATATGGAATAGGTAGAATTGAGATTTTGAAGTTTATATTTGTGTTTTGATGATTATTGATTGATGTTTTGGCATATGGAATAGGTAGAAGTGAGATTTTGAAGTTCATATTTGTGTTTTGATGATTATTGATTGATATTTTGGCATATGGAATAGGTAGAAGTGAGATTTTGAAGTTCATATTTGTGTTATGATAATTATTGATTGATGTTTTGGTATATGGAATAGGTAGAAGTGAGATTTTGAAGTTCATATTATTGATTGATGTTTTGGAATATGGAATAGGTAGAATTGAGATTTTGAAGTTTATATTTGTGTTTTGATGAGTTATTGATTGATGTTTTGGAATATGGAATAGGTAGAAGTGAGATTTTGAAGTTCATATTTGTGTTTTGATGATTATTGATTGATATTTTGGCATATGGAATAGGTAGAAGTGAGATTTTGAAGTTCATATTTGTGTTTTGATGATTATTGATTGATGTTTTGGTATATGGAATAGGTAGAAGTGAGATTTTGAAGTTCATATTTGTGTTTTGATGATTATTGATTGATGTTTTGGTATATGGAATAGGTAGAAGTGAGATTTTGAAGTTCATATTTGTGTTTTGATGATTATTGATTGATGTTTTGCCATATGGAATAGGTAGAAGTGAGATTTTGAAGTTCATATTTGTGTTTTGATAATTATTGATTGATGTTTTGGTATATGGAATAGGTAGAAGTGAGATTTTGAAGTTCATATTTGTGTTTTGATGATTATTGATTGATATTTTGGCATATGGAATAGGTAGAAGTGAGATTTTGAAGTTCATATTATTGATTGATGGTTTTGTATATGGAATAGGTAGAATTGTGATATTGAAGTTTATATTTGTGTTTTGATGAGTTATTGATTGATGTTTTGGAATATGGAATAGGTAGAATTGAGATTTTGAATTACATATTTGTGTTTTGATGAGTTATTGATGTTTGGGTAAATGGGATAGGTAGAATTGTGATTTTGAAGTTCATATTTGTGTTTTGATGAGTTATTTATTGATGTTTTGGTATATGGAATAGGTAGCAGTGAGATTTTGAAGTTCATATTTGTGTTTTGGTATATGGAACAGGTAGAAGTGAGATTTTGAAGTTCATATTTGTGTTTTGATGAGTTATTGATTGATGTTTTGGTATATGCAATAGGTAGAATTGAAATATTGAAGTTCATATTTTGGTTTTGATGATTATTGATTGATGTTTTGGTATATGGAATAGGTAGAAGTGAGATTTTGAAGTTCATATTTGTGTTTTGATGATTATTGATTGATGTTTTGGCATATGGAATAGGTAGAAGTGAGATTTTGAAGTTCATATTTGTGTTTTGATAATTATTGATTGATGTTTTGGTATATGGAATAGGTAGAATTGAGATTTTGAAGTTCATATTTGTGTTTTGATGATTATTGATTGATATTTTGGCATATGGAATAGGTAGAAGTGAGATTTTGAAGTTCATATTATTGATTGATGTTTTGGTATATGGAATAGGTAGAATTGTGATATTGAAGTTTATGTTTGTGTTTTGATGAGTTATTGATTGATGTTTTGGAATATGGAATAGGTAGAATTGAGATTTTGAATTTCATATTTGTGTTTTGATGAGTTATTGTTGTTTGGGTATATGGGATATGTAGAATTGTGATTTTGAAGTTCATATTTGTGTTTTGATTTATTGATGTTTTGGTATATGGAATAGGTAGCAGTGAGATTTTTAAGTTCATATTTGTGTTTTGGTATATGGAATAGGTAGAAGTGAGATTTTGAAGTTCATATTTGTGTTTTGATGATTATTGATTGATGTTTTGGCATATGGAATAGGTAGAAGTGAGATTTTGAAGTTCATATTTGTGTTTTGATAATTATTGATTGATGTTTTGGTATATGGAATAGGTAGAAGTGAGATTTTGAAGTTCATATTTGTGTTTTGATGATTATTGATTGATATTTTGGCATATGGAATAGGTAGAAGTGAGATTTTGAAGTTCATATTATTGATTGATGTTTTGGTATATGGAATAGGTAGAATTGTGATATTGAAGTTCATATTTGTGTTTTGATGATTATTGAATGATGTTTTTGTATATAGAATAGGTAGAAGTGAGATTTTGAATTTCATATTTATGTTTTGATGAGTTATTGATTGATGTTTTGGAATATGGAATAGGTAGAGTTGAGATTTTGAATTTCATATTTGTGTTTTGACGAGTTATTGAAGTTTGGGTATATGAGATAGGAAGAATTGTGATTTTGAATTTCATATTTGTGTTTTGATGAGTTATTGATTGATGTTTTGGAATATTGAATAGGTAGAATTGAGATTTTGAATTTCATATTTGTGTTTTGATGAGTTATTGATGTTTGGGTATATGGGATAGGTTAGAATTGTGATTTTGAAGTTCATATTTGTGTTTTGATGAGTTATTTATTGATGTTTTGGTATATGGAATAGGTAGAAGTGAGATTTTGAAGTGCATATTTGTGTTTTCATGATTATTGATTGATGTTTTGGTATATGGAATAGGTAGAAGTGAGATTTTGAAGTTCATATTTGTGTTTTGATGATTATTGATTGATGTTTTGGCATATGGAATAGGTAGAAGTGAGATTTTGAAGTTCATATTATTGATTGATGTTTTGGAATATGGAATAGGTAGAATTGAGATTTTGAATTTCATATTTGTGTTTTGATGAGTTATTGATTGATGTTTTGGTATATGGAACAGGTAGAATTGTGATGTTGAAGTTCATATTTGTGTTTTGATGAGTTATTGATTGATGTTTTGGTATATGGAATAGGTAGAAGTAAGATTTTGAAGTTCATATTATTGATTGATGTTTTGGTATATGGAATAGGTAGAAGTGAGATTTTGAAGTTCATATTTGTGTTTTGATGATTATTGATTGATGTTTTGGCATATGGAATAGGTAGAAGTGAGATTTTGAAGTTCATATTATTGATTGATGTTTTGGTATATGGAATAGGTAGAATTGTGATATTGAAATTTATGTTTGTGTTTTGATGAGTTATTGATTGATGTTTTGGTATATGGAATAGGTAGAAGTGAGATTTTGAAGTTCATATTTGTGTTTTGATCATTATTGATTGATGTTTTGGTATATGGAATAGGCAGAAGTGATATTTTGAAGTTCATATTTGTGTTTTGATGATTATTAATTGATGTTTTGGCATATGGAATAGGTAGAAGTGAGATTTTGAAGTTCATATTATTGATTGATGTTTTGGTATATGGAATAGGTAGAATTGTGATATTGAAGTTTATATTTGTGTTTTGATGAGTTATTGATTGATGTTTTGGTATATGGAATAGGTAGAAGTAAGATTTTGAAGTTCATATTATTGATTGATGTTTTGGTATATGGAATAGGTAGAAGTGAGATTTTGAAGTTCATATTTGTGTTTTGATGATTATTGATTGATGTTTTGGCATATGGAATAGGTAGAAGTGAGATTTTGAAGTTCATATTATTGATTGATGTTTTGGTATATGGAATAGGTAGAATTGTGATATTGAAGTTTATATTTGTTTTTTGATGAGTTATTGATTGATGTTTTGGAATATGGAATAGGTAGAATTGAGATTTTGAATTTCATATTTGTGTTTTGATGAGTTATTGATGTTTGGGTAAATGGGATAGGTAGAATTGTGATTTTGAAGTTCATATTTGTGTTTTGATGAGTTATTTATTGATGTTTTGGTATATGGAATAGGTAGCAGTGAGATTTTGAAGTTCATATTTGTGTTTTGGTATATGGAACAGGTAGAAGTGAGATTTTGAAGTTCATATTTGTGTTTTGATGAGTTATTGATTGATGTTTTGGTATATGCAATAGGTAGATTTGAAATATTGAAGTTCATATTTGTGTTTTGATGATTATTGATTGATGTTTTGGCATATGGAATAGGTAGAAGTGAGATTTTGAAGTTCATATTATTGATTGATGTTTTGGTATATGGAATAGGTAGAATTGTGATATTGAAGTTTATATTTGTGTTTTGATGAGTTATTGATTGATGTTTTGGAATATGGAATAGGTAGAATTGAGATTTTGAATTTCATATTTGTGTTTTGATGAGTTATTGATGTTTGGGTATATGGGATAGGTAGAATTGTGATTTTGAAGTTCATATTTGTGTTTTGATGATTATTGATTGATGTTTTGGCATATGGAATAGGTAGAAGTGAGATTTTGAAGTTCATATTTGTGTTTTGATGATTATTGATTGATGTTTTGGCATATGGAATTGGTAGAAGTGAGATTTTGAAGTTCATATTTGTGTTATGATAATTATTGATTGATGTTTTGGAATATGGAATAGGTAGAAGTGAGATTTTGAAGTTCATATTATTGATTGATGTTTTGGAATATGGAATAGGTAGAATTGAGATTTTGAAGTTTATATTTGTGTTTTGATGAGTTATTGATTGATGTTTTGGAATATGGAATAGGTAGAAGTGAGATTTTGAAGTTCATATTTGTGTTTTGATGATTATTGATTGATGTTTTGGTATATGGAATAGGTAGAAGTGAGATTTTGAAGTTCATATTATTGATTGATGTTTTGGTATATGGAATAGGTAGAATTGTGATATTGAAGTTTATATTTGTGTTTTGATGAGTTATTGATTGATGTTTTGGAATATGGAATAGGTAGAATTGAGATTTTGAATTTCATATTTGTGTTTTGATGAGTTATTGATGTTTGGGTATATGGGATAGGTAGAATTGTGATTTTGAAGTTCATATTTGTGTTTTGATGATTATTGATTGATGTTTTGGCATATGGAATAGGTAGAAGTGAGATTTTGAAGTTCATATTTGTGTTTTGATGATTATTGATTGATGTTTTGGCATATGGAATTGGTAGAAGTGAGATTTTGAAGTTCATATTTGTGTTATGATAATTATTGATTGATGTTTTGGTATATGGAATAGGTAGAAGTGAGATTTTGAAGTTCATATTATTGATTGATGTTTTGGAATATGGAATAGGTAGAATTGAGATTTTGAAGTTTATATTTGTGTTTTGATGAGTTATTGATTGATGTTTTGGAATATGGAATAGGTAGAAGTGAGATTTTGAAGTTCATATTTGTGTTTTGATGATTATTGATTGATATTTTGGCATATGGAATAGGTAGAAGTGAGATTTTGAAGTTCATATTTGTGTTTTGATGATTATTGATTGATGTTTTGGTATATGGAATAGGTAGAAGTGAGATTTTGAAGTTCATATTTGTGTTTTGATGATTATTGATTGATGTTTTGGTATATGGAATAGGTAGAAGTGAGATTTTGAAGTTCATATTTGTGTTTTGATGATTATTGATTGATGTTTTGCCATATGGAATAGGTAGAAGTGAGATTTTGAAGTTCATATTTGTGTTTTGATAATTATTGATTGATGTTTTGGTATATGGAATAGGTAGAAGTGAGATTTTGAAGTTCATATTTGTGTTTTGATGATTATTGATTGATATTTTGGCATATGGAATAGGTAGAAGTGAGATTTTGAAGTTCATATTATTGATTGATGGTTTTGTATATGGAATAGGTAGAATTGTGATATTGAAGTTTATATTTGTGTTTTGATGAGTTATTGATTGATGTTTTGGAATATGGAATAGGTAGAATTGAGATTTTGAATTACATATTTGTGTTTTGATGAGTTATTGATGTTTGGGTAAATGGGATAGGTAGAATTGTGATTTTGAAGTTCATATTTGTGTTTTGATGAGTTATTTATTGATGTTTTGGTATATGGAATAGGTAGCAGTGAGATTTTGAAGTTCATATTTGTGTTTTGGTATATGGAACAGGTAGAAGTGAGATTTTGAAGTTCATATTTGTGTTTTGATGAGTTATTGATTGATGTTTTGGTATATGCAATAGGTAGAATTGAAATATTGAAGTTCATATTTTGGTTTTGATGATTATTGATTGATGTTTTGGTATATGGAATAGGTAGAAGTGAGATTTTGAAGTTCATATTTGTGTTTTGATAATTATTGATTGATGTTTTGGCATATGGAATAGGTAGAAGTGAGATTTTGAAGTTCATATTTGTGTTTTGATAATTATTGATTGATGTTTTGGTATATGGAATAGGTAGAAGTGAGATTTTGAAGTTCATATTTGTGTTTTGATGATTATTGATTGATATTTTGGCATATGGAATAGGTAGAAGTGAGATTTTGAAGTTCATATTATTGATTGATGTTTTGGTATATGGAATAGGTAGAATTGTGATATTGAAGTTTATGTTTGTGTTTTGATGAGTTATTGATTGATGTTTTGGAATATGGAATAGGTAGAATTGAGATTTTGAATTTCATATTTGTGTTTTGATGAGTTATTGTTGTTTGGGTATATGGGATATGTAGAATTGTGATTTTGAAGTTCATATTTGTGTTTTGATTTATTGATGTTTTGGTATATGGAATAGGTAGCAGTGAGATTTTTAAGTTCATATTTGTGTTTTGGTATATGGAATAGGTAGAAGTGAGATTTTGAAGTTCATATTTGTGTTTTGATGATTATTGATTGATGTTTTGGCATATGGAATAGGTAGAAGTGAGATTTTGAAGTTCATATTTGTGTTTTGATAATTATTGATTGATGTTTTGGTATATGGAATAGGTAGAAGTGAGATTTTGAAGTTCATATTTGTGTTTTGATGATTATTGATTGATATTTTGGCATATGGAATAGGTAGAAGTGAGATTTTGAAGTTCATATTATTGATTGATGTTTTGGTATATGGAATAGGTAGAATTGTGATATTGAAGTTCATATTTGTGTTTTGATGATTATTGAATGATGTTTTTGTATATAGAATAGGTAGAAGTGAGATTTTGAATTTCATATTTATGTTTTGATGAGTTATTGATTGATGTTTTGGAATATGGAATAGGTAGAGTTGAGATTTTGAATTTCATATTTGTGTTTTGACGAGTTATTGAAGTTTGGGTATATGAGATAGGAAGAATTGTGATTTTGAATTTCATATTTGTGTTTTGATGAGTTATTGATTGATGTTTTGGAATATTGAATAGGTAGAATTGAGATTTTGAATTTCATATTTGTGTTTTGATGAGTTATTGATGTTTGGGTATATGGGATAGGTTAGAATTGTGATTTTGAAGTTCATATTTGTGTTTTGATGAGTTATTTATTGATGTTTTGGTATATGGAATAGGTAGAAGTGAGATTTTGAAGTTCATATTTGTGTTTTCATGATTATTGATTGATGTTTTGGTATATGGAATAGGTAGAAGTGAGATTTTGAAGTTCATATTTGTGTTTTGATGATTATTGATTGATGTTTTGGCATATGGAATAGGTAGAAGTGAGATTTTGAAGTTCATATTATTGATTGATGTTTTGGAATATGGAATAGGTAGAATTGAGATTTTGAATTTCATATTTGTGTTTTGATGAGTTATTGATTGATGTTTTGGTATATGGAACAGGTAGAATTGTGATGTTGAAGTTCATATTTGTGTTTTGATGAGTTATTGATTGATGTTTTGGTATATGGAATAGGTAGAAGTAAGATTTTGAAGTTCATATTATTGATTGATGTTTTGGTATATGGAATAGGTAGAAGTGAGATTTTGAAGTTCATATTTGTGTTTTGATGATTATTGATTGATGTTTTGGCATATGGAATAGGTAGAAGTGAGATTTTGAAGTTCATATTTGTGTTTTGATCATTATTGATTGATGTTTTGGTATATGGAATAGGCAGAAGTGAGATTTTGAAGTTCATATTTGTGTTTTGATGATTATTAATTGATGTTTTGGCATATGGAATAGGTAGAAGTGAGATTTTGAAGTTCATATTATTGATTGATGTTTTGGTATATGGAATAGGTAGAATTGTGATATTGAAGTTTATATTTGTGTTTTGATGAGTTATTGATTGATGTTTTTGAATATGGAATAGGTAGAATTGAGATTTTGAATTTCATATTTGGTTTTTGATGAGTTATTGATTGATGTTTTGGTATATGCAATAGGTAGAATTGAAATATTGAAGTTCATATTTGTGTTTTGATGATTATTCATTGATGTTTTGGTATATAGAATAGGTAGAAGTGAGATTTTGAATTTCATATTTGTGTTTTGATGATTATTGATTGATGTTTTGGTATATAGAATTGGTAGAAGTGAGATTTTGAATTTCATATTTGTGTTTTGATGGGTTACTGATGTTTTGGGATATGGAATAGATAGAATTGTGTTTTGAAGTTCATTTTTGTGTTTTGATGAGTTATTGATGTTTTGGTATATGCAATATGAAGAATTGAAATTTTGAAGTTCATATTTGTGTTTTGATGATTATTGATTGATGTTTTGGCTTATGGAATAGGTAGAAGTGAGATTTTGAAGTTTATTTTATTGATTGATGTTTTGGTATACGGTATAGGTAGAATTGTGATATTGAAGTTTATATTTGTGTTTTGATGAGTTATTGTTTGATGTTTTGGAATATGGAATAGGTAGAATTGAGATTTTGAATTTCATATTTGTGTTTTGATGAGTTATTGATGTTTGGCTATATGGGATAGGTAGAATTGTGATTTTGAAGTTCATATTTGTGTTTTGATGAGTTACTTATTGATGTTTTGGTATATGGAATAGGTAGAACTGAGATTTTGAAGTTCATATTTGTGTTTTGATGATTATTGATTGATGTTTTGGTATATGGAATAGGTAGAAGTGAGATTTTGAAGTTCATATTTGTGTTTTGATGATTATTGATTGATGTTTTGGCATATGGAATAGGTACAATTGAGATTTTGAATTTCATATTTCTGTTTTGATGAGTTATTGATTGATGTTTTGGGATATGCAATAGGTAGAAGTAAGATTTTGAAGTTCATATTTGTGTTTTGATGATTATTGATTGATGTTTTGGCATATGGAATAGGTAGAAGTGAGATTTTGAAGTTCATATTTGTGTTTTGATGATTATTGATTGATGTTTTGGTATATGGAATAGGTAGAAGTGAGATTTTGAAGTTCATATTATTGATTGATGTTTTGGAATATGGAATAGGTAGAATTGAGATTTTGAAGTTTATATTTGTGTTTTGATGAGTTATTGATTGATGTTTTGGAATATGGAATAGGTAGAATTGAGATTTTGAAGTTTATATTTGTGTTTTGATGAGTTATTGATTGATGTTTTGGAATATGGAATAGGTAGAAGTGAGATTTTGAAGTTCATATTTGTGTTTTGATGATTATTGATTGATGTTTTGGTATATGGAATAGGTAGAAGTGAGATTTTGAAGTTCATATTTGTGTTTTGATGATTATTGATTGATGTTTTGGTATATGGAATAGGTAGAAGTGAGATTTTGAAGTTCATATTTGTGTTTTGATGATTATTGATTGATGTTTTGCCATATGGAATAGGTAGAAGTGAGATTTTGAAGTTCATATTTGTGTTTTGATAATTATTGATTGATGTTTTGGTATATGGAATAGGTAGAAGTGAGATTTTGAAGTTCATATTTGTGTTTTGATGATTATTGATTGATATTTTGGCATATGGAATAGGTAGAAGTGAGATTTTGAAGTTCATATTTGTGTTTTGGTATATGGAACAGGTAGAAGTGAGATTTTGAAGTTCATATTTGTGTTTTGATGAGTTATTGATTGATGTTTTGGTATATGCAATAGGTAGAATTGAAATATTGAAGTTCATATTTTGGTTTTGATGATTATTGATTGATGTTTTGGTATATGGAATAGGTAGAAGTGAGATTTTGAAGTTCATATTTGTGTTTTGATGATTATTGATTGATGTTTTGGCATATGGAATAGGTAGAAGTGAGATTTTGAAGTTCATATTTGTGTTTTGATAATTATTGATTGATGTTTTGGTATATGGAATAGGTAGAAGTGAGATTTTGAAGTTCATATTTGTGTTTTGATGATTATTGATTGATATTTTGGCATATGGAATAGGTAGAAGTGAGATTTTGAAGTTCATATTATTGATTGATGTTTTGGTATATGGAATAGGTAGAATTGTGATATTGAAGTTTATGTTTGTGTTTTGATGAGTTATTGATTGATGTTTTGGAATATGGAATAGGTAGAATTGAGATTTTGAATTTCATATTTGTGTTTTGATGAGTTATTGTTGTTTGGGTATATGGGATAGGTAGAATTGTGATTTTGAAGTTCATATTTGTGTTTTGATTTATTGATGTTTTGGTATATGGAATAGGTAGCAGTGAGATTTTTAAGTTCATATTTGTGTTTTGGTATATGGAATAGGTAGAAGTGAGATTTTGAAGTTCATATTTGTGTTTTGATGATTATTGATTGATGTTTTGGCATATGGAATAGGTAGAAGTGAGATTTTGAAGTTCATATTTGTGTTTTGATAATTATTGATTGATGTTTTGGTATATGGAATAGGTAGAAGTGAGATTTTGAAGTTCATATTTGTGTTTTGATGATTATTGATTGATATTTTGGCATGTGGAATAGGTAGAAGTGAGATTTTGAAGTTCATATTATTGATTGATGTTTTGGTATATGAATAGGTAGAATTGTGATATTGAAGTTCATATTTGTGTTTTGATGATTATTGAATGATGTTTTTGTATATAGAATAGGTAGAAGTGAGATTTTGAATTTCATATTTGTGTTTTGATGAGTTATTGATTGATGTTTTGGAATATGGAATAGGTAGAGTTGAGATTTTGAATTTCATATTTGTGTTTTGACGAGTTATTGAAGTTTGGGTATATGAGATAGGAAGAATTGTGATTTTGAATTTCATATTTGTGTTTTGATGAGTTATTGATTGATGTTTTGGTATATGGAATAGGTAGAAGTGAGATTTTGAAGTTCATATTTGTGTTTTGATGATTATTGATTGATGTTTTGGCATATGGAATAGGTAGAAGTGAGATTTTGAAGTTCATATTTGTGTTTTGATAATTATTGATTGATGTTTTGGTATATGGAATAGGTAGAAGTGAGATTTTGAAGTTCATATTTGTGTTTTGATGATTATTGATTGATATTTTGGCATATGGAATAGGTAGAAGTGAGATTTTGAAGTTCATATTATTGATTGATGTTTTGGTATATGGAATAGGTAGAATTGTGATATTGAAGTTTATGTTTGTGTTTTGATGAGTTATTGATTGATGTTTTGGAATATGGAATAGGTAGAATTGAGATTTTGAATTTCATATTTGTGTTTTGATGAGTTATTGTTGTTTGGGTATATGGGATAGGTAGAATTGTGATTTTGAAGTTCATATTTGTGTTTTGATTTATTGATGTTTTGGTATATGGAATAGGTAGCAGTGAGATTTTTAAGTTCATATTTGTGTTTTGGTATATGGAATAGGTAGAAGTGAGATTTTGAAGTTCATATTTGTGTTTTGATGATTATTGATTGATGTTTTGGCATATGGAATAGGTAGAAGTGAGATTTTGAAGTTCATATTTGTGTTTTGATAATTATTGATTGATGTTTTGGTATATGGAATAGGTAGAAGTGAGATTTTGAAGTTCATATTTGTGTTTTGATGATTATTGATTGATATTTTGGCATATGGAATAGGTAGAAGTGAGATTTTGAAGTTCATATTATTGATTGATGTTTTGGTATATGAATAGGTAGAATTGTGATATTGAAGTTCATATTTGTGTTTTGATGATTATTGAATGATGTTTTTGTATATAGAATAGGTAGAAGTGAGATTTTGAATTTCATATTTGTGTTTTGATGAGTTATTGATTGATGTTTTGGAATATGGAATAGGTAGAGTTGAGATTTTGAATTTCATATTTGTGTTTTGACGAGTTATTGAAGTTTGGGTATATGAGATAGGAAGAATTGTGATTTTGAATTTCATATTTGTGTTTTGATGAGTTATTGATTGATGTTTTGGAATATTGAATAGGTAGAATTGAGATTTTGAATTTCATATTTGTGTTTTGATGAGTTATTGATGTTTGGGTATATGGGATAGGTTAGAATTGTGATTTTGAAGTTCATATTTGTGTTTTGATGAGTTATTTATTGATGTTTTGGTATATGGAATAGGTAGAAGTGAGATTTTGAAGTTCATATTTGTGTTTTCATGATTATTGATTGATGTTTTGGTATATGGAATAGGTAGAAGTGAGATTTTGAAGTTCATATTTGTGTTTTGATGATTATTGATTGATGTTTTGGCATATGGAATAGGTAGAAGTGAGATTTTGAAGTTCATATTATTGATTGATGTTTTGGAATATGGAATAGGTAGAATTGAGATTTTGAATTTCATATTTGTGTTTTGATGAGTTATTGATTGATGTTTTGGTATATGGAACAGGTAGAATTGTGATGTTGAAGTTCATATTTGTGTTTTGATGAGTTATTGATTGATGTTTTGGTATATGGAATAGGTAGAAGTAAGATTTTGAAGTTCATATTATTGATTGATGTTTTGGTATATGGAATAGGTAGAAGTGAGATTTTGAAGTTCATATTTGTGTTTTGATGATTATTGATTGATGTTTTGGCATATGGAATAGGTAGAAGTGAGATTTTGAAGTTCATATTATTGATTGATGTTTTGGTATATGGAATAGGTAGAATTGTGATATTGAAATTTATGTTTGTGTTTTGATGAGTTATTGATTGATGTTTTGGTATATGGAATAGGTATTAGTGAGATTTTGAAGTTCATATTTGTGTTTTGATCATTATTGATTGATGTTTTGGTATATGGAATAGGCAGAAGTGAGATTTTGAAGTTCATATTTGTGTTTTGATGATTATTAATTGATGTTTTGGCATATGGAATAGGTAGAAGTGAGATTTCGAAGTTCATATTATTGATTGATGTTTTGGTATATGGAATAGGTAGAATTGTGATATTGAAGTTTATATTTGTGTTTTGATGAGTTATTGATTGATGTTTTTGAATATGGAATAGGTAGAATTGAGATTTTGAATTTCATATTTGGTTTTTGATGAGTTATTGATTGATGTTTTGGTATATGCAATAGGTAGAATTGAAATATTGAAGTTCATATTTGTGTTTTGATGATTATTCATTGATGTTTTGGTATATAGAATAGGTAGAAGTGAGATTTTGAATTTCATATTTGTGTTTTGATGATTATTGATTGATGTTTTGGTATATAGAATAGGTAGAAGTGAGATTTTGAATTTCATATTTGTGTTTTGATGGGTTACTGATGTTTTGGGATATGGAATAGATAGAATTGTGTTTTGAAGTTCATTTTTGTGTTTTGATGAGTTATTGATGTTTTGGTATATGCAATATGAAGAATTGAAATTTTGAAGTTCATATTTGTGTTTTGATGATTATTGATTGATGTTTTGGCTTATGGAATAGGTAGAAGTGAGATTTTGAAGTTTATTTTATTGATTGATGTTTTGGTATACGGTATAGGTAGAATTGTGATATTGAAGTTTATATTTGTGTTTTGATGAGTTATTGTTTGATGTTTTGGAATATGGAATAGGTAGAATTGAGATTTTGAATTTCATATTTGTGTTTTGATGAGTTATTGATGTTTGGCTATATGGGATAGGTAGAATTGTGATTTTGAAGTTCATATTTGTGTTTTGATGAGTTACTTATTGATGTTTTGGTATATGGAATAGGTAGAAGTGAGATTTTGAAGTTCATATTTGTGTTTTGATGATTATTGATTGATGTTTTGGCATATGGAATAGGTACAATTGAGATTTTGAATTTCATATTTGTGTTTTGATGAGTTATTGATTGATGTTTTGGGATATGCAATAGGTAGAAGTAAGATTTTGAAGTTCATATTTGTGTTTTGATGATTATTGATTGATGTTTTGGCATATGGAATAGGTAGAAGTGAGATTTTGAAGTTCATATTTGTGTTTTGATGATTATTGATTGATGTTTTGGTATATGGAATAGGTAGAAGTGAGATTTTGAAGTTCATATTTTTGTTTTGATGATTATTGATTGATGTTTTGGCATATGGAATAGGTAGAAGTGAGATTTTGAAGTTCATATTTGTGTTTTGATGATTATAGATTGATGTTTTGGTATATGGAATAGGTAGAAGTGAGATTTTGAAGTTCATATTTGTGTTTTGATGATTATTGATTGATGTTTTGGTATATGGAATAGGTAGAAGTGAGATTTTGAAGTTCATATTTGTGTTTTGATGATTATTGATTGATATTTTGGCATATGGAATAGGTAGAAGTGAGATTTTGAAGTTCATATTATTGATTGATGTTTTGGTATATGGAATAGGTAGAATTGTGATATTGAAGTTTATATTTGTGTTTTGATGAGTTATTGATTGATGTTTTGGAATATGGAAGAGGTAGAATTGAGATTTTGAATTTCATATTTGTGTTTTGATGAGTTATTGATTGATGTTTTGGTATATGCAATATGTAGAATTGAAATTTTGAAGTTTATATTTGTGTTTTGATGATTATTGATTGATGTTTTGGCATATGGAATTGGTAGAAGTGAGATTTTGAAGTTCATATTATTGATTGATGTTTTGGTATATGGAATAGGTAGAATTGTGATATTGAAGTTTATATTTGTGTTTTGATGAGTTATTGATTGATGTTTTGGAATATGGAATAGGTAGAATTGAGATTTTGAATTTCATATTTGTGTTTTGATGAGTTATTGATGTTTGGGTATATGGGATAGGTAGAATTGTGATTTTGAAGTTCATATTTGTGTTTTGATGATTATTGATTGATGTTTTGGCATATGGAATAGGTAGAAGTGAGATTTTGAAGTTCATATTTGTGTTATGATAATTATTGATTGATGTTTTGGTATATGGAATAGGTAGAAGTGAGATTTTGAAGTTCATATTATTGATTGATGTTTTGGAATATGGAATAGGTAGAATTGAGATTTTGAAGTTTATATTTGTGTTTTGATGAGTTATTGATTGATGTTTTGGAATATGGAATAGGTAGAAGTGAGATTTTGAAGTTCATATTTGTGTTTTGATGATTATTGATTGATGTTTTGGTATATGGAATAGGTAGAAGTGAGATTTTGAAGTTCATATTTGTGTTTTGATGATTATTGATTGATGTTTTGGTATATGGAATAGGTAGAAGTGAGATTTTGAAGTTCATATTTGTGTTTTGATGATTATTGATTGATGTTTTGCCATATGGAATAGGTAGAAGTGAGATTTTGAAGTTCATATTTGTGTTTTGATAATTATTGATTGATGTTTTGGTATATGGAATAGGTATAAGTGAGATTTTGAAGTTCATATTTGTGTTTTGATGATTATTGATTGATATTTTGGCATATGGAATAGGTAGAAGTGAGATTTTGAAGTTCATATTATTGATTGATGGTTTTGTATATGGAATAGGTAGAATTGTGATATTGAAGTTTATATTTGTGTTTTGATGAGTTATTGATTGATGTTTTGGAATATGGAATAGGTAGAATTGAGATTTTGAATTACATATTTGTGTTTTGATGAGTTATTGATGTTTGGGTAAATGGGATAGGTAGAATTGTGATTTTGAAGTTCATATTTGTGTTTTGATGAGTTATTTATTGATGTTTTGGTATATGGAATAGGTAGCAGTGAGATTTTGAAGTTCATATTTGTGTTTTGGTATATGGAATAGGTAGAAGTGAGATTTTGAAGTTCATATTTGTGTTTTGATGAGTTATTGATTGATGTTTTGGTATATGCAATAGGTAGAATTGAAATATTGAAGTTCATATTTTGGTTTTGATGATTATTGATTGATGTTTTGGTATATGGAATAGGTAGAAGTGAGATTTTGAAGTTCATATTTGTGTTTTGATGATTATTGATTGATGTTTTGGCATATGGAATAGGTAGAAGTGAGATTTTGAAGTTCATATTTGTGTTTTGATAATTATTGATTGATGTTTTGGTATATGGAATAGGTAGAAGTGAGATTTTGAAGTTCATATTTGTGTTTTGATGATTATTGATTGATATTTTGGCATATGGAATAGGTAGAAGTGAGATTTTGAAGTTCATATTATTGATTGATGTTTTGGTATATGGAATAGGTAGAATTGTGATATTGAAGTTTATGTTTGTGTTTTGATGAGTTATTGATTGATGTTTTGGAATATGGAATAGGTAGAATTGAGATTTTGAATTTCATATTTGTGTTTTGATGAGTTATTGTTGTTTGGGTATATGGGATAGGTAGAATTGTGATTTTGAAGTTCATATTTGTGTTTTGATTTATTGATGTTTTGGTATATGGAATAGGTAGCAGTGAGATTTTTAAGTTCATATTTGTGTTTTGGTATATGGAATAGGTAGAAGTGAGATTTTGAAGTTCATATTTGTGTTTTGATGATTATTGATTGATGTTTTGGCATATGGAATAGGTAGAAGTGAGATTTTGAAGTTCATATTTGTGTTTTGATAATTATTGATTGATGTTTTGGTATATGGAATAGGTAGAAGTGAGATTTTGAAGTTCATATTTGTGTTTTGATGATTATTGATTGATATTTTGGCATATGGAATTGGTAGAAGTGAGATTTTGAAGTTCATATTATTGATTGATGTTTTGGTATATGGAATAGGTAGAATTGTGATATTGAAGTTCATATTTGTGTTTTGATGATTATTGAATGATGTTTTTGTATATAGAATAGGTAGAAGTGAGATTTTGAATTTCATATTTGTGTTTTGATGAGTTATTGATTGATGTTTTGGAATATGGAATAGGTAGAGTTGAGATTTTGAATTTCATATTTGTGTTTTGACGAGTTTTTGAAGTTTGGGTATATGAGATAGGAAGAATTGTGATTTTGAATTTCATATTTGTGTTTTGATGAGTTATTGATTGATGTTTTGGAATATTGAATAGGTAGAATTGAGATTTTGAATTTCATATTTGTGTTTTGATGAGTTATTGATGTTTGGGTATATGGGATAGGTTAGAATTGTGATTTTGAAGTTCATATTTGTGTTTTGATGAGTTATTTATTGATGTTTTGGTATATGGAATAGGTAGAAGTGAGATTTTGAAGTTCATATTTGTGTTTTCATGATTATTGATTGATGTTTTGGTATATGGAATAGGTAGAAGTGAGATTTTGAAGTTCATATTTGTGTTTTGATGATTATTGATTGATGTTTTGGCATATGGAATAGGTAGAAGTGAGATTTTGAAGTTCATATTATTGATTGATGTTTTGGAATATGGAATAGGTAGAATTGAGATTTTGAATTTCATATTTGTGTTTTGATGAGTTATTGATTGATGTTTTGGTATATGGAACAGGTAGAATTGTGATGTTGAAGTTTATATTTGTGTTTTGATGAGTTATTGATTGATGTTTTGGTATATGGAATAGGTAGAAGTAAGATTTTGAAGTTCATATTATTGATTGATGTTTTGGTATATGGAATAGGTAGAAGTGAGATTTTGAAGTTCATATTTGTGTTTTGATGATTATTGATTTATGTTTTGGTATATGGAATGGGTAGAAGTGAGATTTTGAAGTTCATATTTGTGTTTTGATGATTATTGATTGATGTTTTGGCATATGGAATAGGTAGAAGTGAGATTTTGAAGTTCATATTTGTGTTTTGATAATTATTGATTGATGTTTTGGTATATGGAATAGGTAGAAGTGAGATTTTGAAGTTCATATTTGTGTTTTGATGATTATTGATTTATATTTTGGCATATGGAATAGGTAGAAGTGAGATTTTGAAGTTCATATTATTGATTGATGTTTTGGTATATGGAATAGGTAGAATTGTGATATTGAAGTTTATGTTTGTGTTTTGATGAGTTATTGATTGATGTTTTGGAATATGGAATAGGTAGAATTGAGATTTTGAATTTCATATTTGTGTTTTGATGAGTTATTGATGTTTGGGTATATGGAATAGATAGAATTGTGTTTTGAAGTTCATATTTGTGTTTTGATGATTATTGATTGATGTTTTGGCATATGGAATAGGTAGAAGTGAGATTTTGAAGTTCATATTTGTGTTTTGATAATTATTGATTGATGTTTTGGTATACGGAATAGGTAGAAGTGAGATTTTGAAGTTCATATTTGTGTTTTGATGATTATTGATTGATATTTTGGCATATGGAATAGGTAGAAGTGAGATTTTGAAGTTCATATTATTGATTGAAGGTTTTGTATATGGAATAGGTAGAATTGTGATAATGAAGTTTATATTTGTGTTTTGATGAGTTATTGATTGATGTTTTGGAATATGGAATAGGTAGAATTGAGATTTTGAATTACATATTTGTGTTTTGATGAGTTATTGATGTTTGGGTATATGGGATAGGTTGAATTGTGATTTTGAAGTTCATATTTGTGTTTTGATGAGTTATTTATTGATGTTTTGGTATATGGAACAGGTAGCAGTGAGATTTTGAAGTTCATATTTGTGTTTTGGTATATGGAATAGGTAGAAGTGAGATTTTGAAGTTCATATTTGTGTTTTGATGAGTTATTGATTGATGTTTTGGTATATGCAATAGGTAGAATTGAAATATTGAAGTTCATATTTGTGTTTTGATGATTATTGATTGATGTTTTGGTATATGGAATAGGTAGAAGTGAGATTTTGAAGTTCATATTTGTGTTTTGATGATTATTGATTGATGTTTTGGTATATGGAATAGGTAGAAGTGAGATATTGAAGTTCATATTTGTGTTTTGATAATTATTGATTGATATTTTGGCATATGGAATAGGTAGAAGTGAGATTTTGAAGTTCATATTATTGATTGATGTTTTGGTATATGGAATAGGTAGAATTGTGATATTGAAGTTTATGTTTGTGTTTTGATGACTTATTGATTGATGTTTTGGAATATGGAATAGGTAGAATTGAGATTTTGAATTTCATATTTGTGTTTTGATGAGTTATTGTTGTTTGGGTATATGGGATAGGTAGAATTGTGATTTTGAAGTTCATATTTGTGTTTTGATGATTATTGATTGATGTTTTGGTATATGGAATAGGTAGAAGTGAGATTTTGAAGTTCATATTTGTGTTTTGATGATTATTGATTGATGTTTTGGTATATGGAATGGGTAGAAGTGAGATTTTGAAGTTCATATTTGTGTTTTGATGATTATTGATTGATGTTTTGGCATATGGAATAGGTAGAAGTGAGATTTTGAAGTTCATATTTGTGTTTTGATGATTATTGATTGATGTTTTGGTATATGGAATAGGTAGAAGTGAGATTTTGAAGTTCATATTTGTGTTTTGATGATTATTGATTGATGTTTTGGTATATGGAATAGGTAGAATTGTGATATTGAAGTTTATGTTTGTGTTTTGATGAGTTATTGATTGATGTTTTGGAATATGGAATAGGTAGAATTGAGATTTTGAATTTCATATTTGTGTTTTGATGAGTTATTGATGTTTGGGTATATGGGATAGGTAGAATTGTGATTTTGAAGTTCATATTTGTGTTTTGATGAGTTATTTATTGATGTTTTGGTATATGGAATAGGTAGCAGTGAGATTTTGAAGTTCATATTTGTGTTTTGGTATATGGAATAGGTAGAAGTGAGATTTTGAAGTTCATATTTGTGTTTTGATGATTATTGATTGATGTTTTGGTATATGGAATAGGTAGAATTGTGATATTGAAGTTCATATTTGTGTTTTGATGATTATTGAATGATGTTTTGGTATATAGAATAGGTAGAAGTGAGATTTTGAATTTCATAATTGTGTTTTGATGGGTTACTGATGTTTTGGGATATGGAATAGATAGAATTGTGTTTTGAAGTTCATATTTGTGTTTTGATGATTATTGATTGATGTTTTGGCATATGGAATAGGTAGAAGTGAGATTTTGAAGTTCATATTTGTGTTTTGATAATTATTGATTGATGTTTTGGTATATGGAATAGGTAGAAGTGAGATTTTGAAGTTCATATTTGTGTTTTGATGATTATTGATTGATATTTTGGCATATGGAATAGGTAGAAGTGAGATTTTGAAGTTCATATTATTGATTGATGGTTTTGTATATGGAATAGGTAGAATTGTGATATTGAAGTTTATATTTGTGTTTTGATGAGTTATTGATTGATGTTTTGGAATATGGAATAGGTAGAATTGAGATTTTGAATTACATATTTGTGTTTTGATGAGTTATTGATGTTTGGGTATATGGGATAGGTAGAATTGTGATTTTGAAGTTCATATTTGTGTTTTGATGAGTTATTTATTGATGTTTTGGTATATGGAACAGGTAGCAGTGAGATTTTGAAGTTCATATTTGTGTTTTGGTATATGGAATAGGTAGAAGTGAGATTTTGAAGTTCATATTTGTGTTTTGATGAGTTATTGATTGATGTTTTGGTATATGCAATAGGTAGAATTGAAATATTGAAGTTCATATTTGTGTTTTGATGATTATTGATTGATGTTTTGGTATATGGAATAGGTAGAAGTGAGATTTTGAAGTTCATATTTGTGTTTTGATGATTATTGATTGATGTTTTGGTATATGGAATAGGTAGAAGTGAGATATTGAAGTTCATATTTGTGTTTTGATGATTATTGATTGATATTTTGGTATATGGAATAGGTAGAAGTGAGATTTTGAAGTTCATATTATTGATTGATGTTTTGGTATATGGAATAGGTAGAATTGTGATATTGAAGTTTATGTTTGTGTTTTGATGAGTTATTGATTGATGTTTTGGAATATGGAATAGGTAGAATTGAGATTTTGAATTTCATATTTGTGTTTTGATGAGTTATTGTTGTTTGGGTATATGGGATAGGTAGAATTGTGATTTTGAAATTCATATTTGTGTTTTGATTTATTGATGTTTTGGTATATGGAATAGGTAGCAATGAGATTTTGAAGTTCATATTTGTGTTTTGGTATATGGAATAGGTAGAAGTGAGATTTTGAAGTTCATATTTGTGTTTTGATGATTATTGATTGATGTTTTGGCATATGGAATAGGTAGAAGTGAGATTTTGAAGTTCATATTTGTGTTTTGATAATTATTGATTGATGTTTTGGTATATGAAATAGGTAGAAGTGAGATTTTGAAGTTCATATTTGTGTTTTGATGATTATTGATTGATATTTTGGCATATGGAATAGGTAGAAGTGAGATTTTGAAGTTCATATTATTGATTGATGTTTTGGTATATGGAATAGGTAGAATTGTGATATTGAAGTTCATATTTGTGTTTTGATGATTATTGAATGATGTTTTGGTATATAGAATAGGTAGAAGTGAGATTTTGAATTTCATATTTGTGTTTTGATGAGTTATTGATTGATGTTTTGGAATATGGGATAGGTAGAATTGTGATTTTGAAGTTCATATTTGTGTTTTGATGATTATTGATTGATGTTTTGGTATATGGAATAGGCAGAAGTGAGATTTTGAAGTTCATATTTGTGTTTTGATGATTATTAATTGATGTTTTGGCATATGGAATAGGTAGAAGTGAGATTTTGAAGTTCATATTTGTGTTTTGATGATTATTGATTGATGTTTTGGTATATGGAATAGGAAGAAGTGAGATTTTGAAGTTCATATTTGTGTTTTGATGATTATTAATTGATGTTTTGGCATATGGAATAGGTAGAAGTGAGATTTTGAAGTTCATATTATTGATTGATGTTTTGGTATATGGAATAGGTAGAATTGTGATATTGAAGTTTATATTTGTGTTTTGATGAGTTATTGATTGATGTTTTTGAATATGGAATAGGTAGAATTGAGATTTTGAATTTCATATTTGGGTTTTGATGAGTTATTGATTGATGTTTTGGTATATGCATTAGGTAGAATTGAAATATTGAAGTTCATATTTGTGTTTTGATGATTATTGATTGATGTTTTGGTATATAGAATAGGTAGAAGTGAGATTTTGAATTTCATATTTGTGTTTTGATGATTATTGATTGATATTTTGGTATATAGAATAGGTAGAAGTGAGATTTTGAATTTCATATTTGTGTTTTGATGGGTTATTGATGTTTTGGGATACGGAATAGATAGAATTGTGTTTTGAAGTTCATTTTTGTGTTTTGATGAGTTATTGATGTTTTGGTATATGCAATATGTAGAATTGAAATTTTGAAGTTCATATTTGTGTTTTGATGATTATTGATTGATGTTTTGGCTTATGGAATAGGTAGAAGTGAGATTTTGAAGTTTATTTTATTGATTGATGTTTTGGTATACGGTATAGGTAGAATTGTGATATTGAAGTTTATATTTGTGTTTTGATGAGTTATTGTTTGATGTTTTGGAATATGGAATAGGTAGAATTGAGATTTTGAATTTCATATTTGTGTTTTGATGAGTTATTGATGTTTGGCTATATGGGATAGGTAGAATTGTGATTTTGAAGTTCATATTTGTGTTTTGATGAGTTACTTATTGATGTTTTGGTATATGGAATAGGTAGAAGTGAGATTTTGAAGTTCATATTTGTGTTTTGATGATTATTGATTGATGTTTTGGTATATGGAATAGGTAGAAGTGAGATTTTGAAGTTCATATTTGTGTTTTGATGATTATTGATTGATGTTTTGGCATATGGAATAGGTACAATTGAGATTTTGAAGTTCATATTTGTGTTTTGATGATTATTGATTGATGTTTTGGTATATGGAATAGGTAGAAGTGAGATTTTGAAGTTCATATTTGTGTTTTGATGATTATTGATTGATGTTTTGGTATATGGAATGGGTAGAAGTGAGATTTTGAAGTTCATATTTGTGTTTTGATGATTATTGATTGATGTTTTGGCATATGGAATAGGTAGAAGTGAGATTTTGAAGTTCATATTTGTGTTTTGATGATTATTGATTGATGTTTTGGTATATGGAATAGGTAGAAGTGAGATTTTGAAGTTCATATTTGTGTTTTGATGATTATTGATTTATATTTTGGTATATGGAATAGGTAGAAGTGAGATTTTGAAGTTTATTTTATTGATTGATGTTTTGGTATACGGTATAGGTAGAATTGTGATATTGAAGTTTATATTTGTGTTTTGATGAGTTATTGTTTGATGTTTTGGAATATGGAATAGGTAGAATTGAGATTTTGAATTTCATATTTGTGTTTTGATGAGTTATTGTTGTTTGGGTATATGGGATAGGTAGAATTGTGATTTTGAAGTTCATATTTGTGTTTTGATGATTATTGATTGATGTTTTGGTATATGGAATAGGTAGAAGTGAGATTTTGAAGTTCATATTTGTGTTTTGGTATATGGAATAGGTAGAAGTGAGATTTTGAAGTTCATATTTGTGTTTTGATGAGTTATTGATTGATGTTTTGGTATATGCAATAGGTAGAATTGAAATATTGAAGTTCATATTTGTGTTTTGATGATTATTGATTGATGTTTTGGTATATGGAATAGGTAGAAGTGGGATTTTGAAGTTCATATTTGTGTTTTGATGATTATTGATTGATGTTTTGGTATATGGAATAGGTAGAAGTGAGATATTGAAGTTCATATTTGTGTTTTGATGATTATTGATTGATATTTTGGCATATGGAATAGGTAGAAGTGAGATTTTGAAGTTCATATTATTGATTGATGTTTTGGTATATGGAATAGGTAGAATTGTGATATTGAAGTTTATGTTTGTGTTTTGATGAGTTATTGATTGATGTTTTGGAATATGGAATAGGTAGAATTGAGATTTTGAATTTCATATTTGTGTTTTGATGAGTTATTAATGTTTGGGTATATAGGATAGGTAGAATTGTGATTTTGAAATTCATATTTGTGTTTTGATTTATTGATGTTTTGGTATATGGAATAGGTAGCAATGAGATTTTGAAGTTCATATTTGTGTTTTGGTATATGGAATAGGTAGAAGTGAGATTTTGAAGTTCATATTTGTGTTTTGATGATTATTGATTGATGTTTTGGCATATGGAATAGGTAGAAGTGAGATTTTGAAGTTCATATTTGTGTTTTGATAATTATTGATTGATGTTTTGGTATATGAAATAGGTAGAAGTGAGATTTTGAAGTTCATATTTGTGTTTTGATGATTATTGATTGATATTTTGGCATATGGAATAGGTAGAAGTGAGATTTTGAAGTTCATATTATTGATTGATGTTTTGGTATATGGAATAGGTAGAATTGTGATATTGAAGTTCATATTTGTGTTTTGATGATTATTGAATGATGTTTTGGTATATAGAATAGGTAGAAGTGAGATTTTGAATTTCATATTTGTGTTTTGATGAGTTATTGATTGATGTTTTGGAATATGGGATAGGTAGAATTGTGATTTTGAAGTTCATATTTGTGTTTTGATGATTATTGATTGATGTTTTGGTATATGGAATAGGCAGAAGTGAGATTTTGAAGTTCATATTTGTGTTTTGATGATTATTAATTGATGTTTTGGCATATGGAATAGGTAGAAGTGAGATTTTGAAGTTCATATTTGTGTTTTGATGATTATTGATTGATGTTTTGGTATATGGAATAGGCAGAAGTGAGATTTTGAAGTTCATATTTGTGTTTTGATGATTATTAATTGATGTTTTGGCATATGGAATAGGTAGAAGTGAGATTTTGAAGTTCATATTTGTGTTTTGATAATTATTGATTGATGTTTTGGTATATGAAATAGGTAGAAGTGAGATTTTGAAGTTCATATTTGTGTTTTGATGAGTTATTGATTGATGTTTTGGTATATGGAATAGGTAGAAGTGAGATTTTGAAGTTCATATTTGTGTTTTGATGATTATTGATTGATGTTTTGGTATATGGAATGGGTAGAAGTGAGATTTTGAAGTTCATATTTGTGTTTTGATGATTATTGATTGATGTTTTGGCATATGGAATAGGTAGAAGTGAGATTTTGAAGTTCATATTTGTGTTTTGATGATTATTGATTGATGTTTTGGTATATGGAATAGGTAGAAGTGAGATTTTGAAGTTCATATTTGTGTTTTGATGATTATTGATTGATGTTTTGGTATATGGAATAGGTAGAATTGTGATATTGAAGTTTATGTTTGTGTTTTGATGAGTTATTGATTGATGTTTTGGAATATGGAATAGGTAGAATTGAGATTTTGAATTTCATATTTGTGTTTTGATGAGTTATTGATGTTTGGGTATATGGGATAGGTAGAATTGTGATTTTGAAGTTCATATTTGTGTTTTGATGAGTTATTTATTGATGTTTTGGTATATGGAATAGGTAGCAGTGAGATTTTGAAGTTCATATTTGTGTTTTGGTATATGGAATAGGTAGAAGTGAGATTTTGAAGTTCATATTTGTGTTTTGATGATTATTGATTGATGTTTTGGTATATGGAATAGGTAGAATTGTGATATTGAAGTTCATATTTGTGTTTTGATGATTATTGAATGATGTTTTGGTATATAGAATAGGTAGAAGTGAGATTTTGAATTTCATAATTGTGTTTTGATGGGTTACTGATGTTTTGGGATATGGAATAGATAGAATTGTGTTTTGAAGTTCATATTTGTGTTTTGATGATTATTGATTGATGTTTTGGCATATGGAATAGGTAGAAGTGAGATTTTGAAGTTCATATTTGTGTTTTGATAATTATTGATTGATGTTTTGGTATATGGAATAGGTAGAAGTGAGATTTTGAAGTTCATATTTGTGTTTTGATGATTATTGATTGATATTTTGGCATATGGAATAGGTAGAAGTGAGATTTTGAAGTTCATATTATTGATTGATGGTTTTGTATATGGAATAGGTAGAATTGTGATATTGAAGTTTATATTTGTGTTTTGATGAGTTATTGATTGATGTTTTGGAATATGGAATAGGTAGAATTGAGATTTTGAATTACATATTTGTGTTTTGATGAGTTATTGATGTTTGGGTATATGGGATAGGTAGAATTGTGATTTTGAAGTTCATATTTGTGTTTTGATGAGTTATTTATTGATGTTTTGGTATATGGAACAGGTAGCAGTGAGATTTTGAAGTTCATATTTGTGTTTTGGTATATGGAATAGGTAGAAGTGAGATTTTGAAGTTCATATTTGTGTTTTGATGAGTTATTGATTGATGTTTTGGTATATGCAATAGGTAGAATTGAAATATTGAAGTTCATATTTGTGTTTTGATGATTATTGATTGATGTTTTGGTATATGGAATAGGTAGAAGTGAGATTTTGAAGTTCATATTTGTGTTTTGATGATTATTGATTGATGTTTTGGTATATGGAATAGGTAGAAGTGAGATATTGAAGTTCATATTTGTGTTTTGATGATTATTGATTGATATTTTGGCATATGGAATAGGTAGAAGTGAGATTTTGAAGTTCATATTATTGATTGATGTTTTGGTATATGGAATAGGTAGAATTGTGATATTGAAGTTTATGTTTGTGTTTTGATGAGTTATTGATTGATGTTTTGGAATATGGAATAGGTAGAATTGAGATTTTGAATTTCATATTTGTGTTTTGATGAGTTATTGTTGTTTGGGTATATGGGATAGGTAGAATTGTGATTTTGAAATTCATATTTGTGTTTTGATTTATTGATGTTTTGGTATATGGAATAGGTAGCAATGAGATTTTGAAGTTCATATTTGTGTTTTGGTATATGGAATAGGTAGAAGTGAGATTTTGAAGTTCATATTTGTGTTTTGATGATTATTGATTGATGTTTTGGCATATGGAATAGGTAGAAGTGAGATTTTGAAGTTCATATTTGTGTTTTGATAATTATTGATTGATGTTTTGGTATATGAAATAGGTAGAAGTGAGATTTTGAAGTTCATATTTGTGTTTTGATGATTATTGATTGATATTTTGGCATATGGAATAGGTAGAAGTGAGATTTTGAAGTTCATATTATTGATTGATGTTTTGGTATATGGAATAGGTAGAATTGTGATATTGAAGTTCATATTTGTGTTTTGATGATTATTGAATGATGTTTTGGTATATAGAATAGGTAGAAGTGAGATTTTGAATTTCATATTTGTGTTTTGATGAGTTATTGATTGATGTTTTGGAATATGGGATAGGTAGAATTGTGATTTTGAAGTTCATATTTGTGTTTTGATGATTATTGATTGATGTTTTGGTATATGGAATAGGCAGAAGTGAGATTTTGAAGTTCATATTTGTGTTTTGATGATTATTAATTGATGTTTTGGCATATGGAATAGGTAGAAGTGAGATTTTGAAGTTCATATTTGTGTTTTGATGATTATTGATTGATGTTTTGGTATATGGAATAGGAAGAAGTGAGATTTTGAAGTTCATATTTGTGTTTTGATGATTATTAATTGATGTTTTGGCATATGGAATAGGTAGAAGTGAGATTTTGAAGTTCATATTATTGATTGATGTTTTGGTATATGGAATAGGTAGAATTGTGATATTGAAGTTTATATTTGTGTTTTGATGAGTTATTGATTGATGTTTTTGAATATGGAATAGGTAGAATTGAGATTTTGAATTTCATATTTGGGTTTTGATGAGTTATTGATTGATGTTTTGGTATATGCATTAGGTAGAATTGAAATATTGAAGTTCATATTTGTGTTTTGATGATTATTGATTGATGTTTTGGTATATAGAATAGGTAGAAGTGAGATTTTGAATTTCATATTTGTGTTTTGATGATTATTGATTGATATTTTGGTATATAGAATAGGTAGAAGTGAGATTTTGAATTTCATATTTGTGTTTTGATGGGTTATTGATGTTTTGGGATACGGAATAGATAGAATTGTGTTTTGAAGTTCATTTTTGTGTTTTGATGAGTTATTGATGTTTTGGTATATGCAATATGTAGAATTGAAATTTTGAAGTTCATATTTGTGTTTTGATGATTATTGATTGATGTTTTGGCTTATGGAATAGGTAGAAGTGAGATTTTGAAGTTTATTTTATTGATTGATGTTTTGGTATACGGTATAGGTAGAATTGTGATATTGAAGTTTATATTTGTGTTTTGATGAGTTATTGTTTGATGTTTTGGAATATGGAATAGGTAGAATTGAGATTTTGAATTTCATATTTGTGTTTTGATGAGTTATTGATGTTTGGCTATATGGGATAGGTAGAATTGTGATTTTGAAGTTCATATTTGTGTTTTGATGAGTTACTTATTGATGTTTTGGTATATGGAATAGGTAGAAGTGAGATTTTGAAGTTCATATTTGTGTTTTGATGATTATTGATTGATGTTTTGGTATATGGAATAGGTAGAAGTGAGATTTTGAAGTTCATATTTGTGTTTTGATGATTATTGATTGATGTTTTGGCATATGGAATAGGTACAATTGAGATTTTGAAGTTCATATTTGTGTTTTGATGATTATTGATTGATGTTTTGGTATATGGAATAGGTAGAAGTGAGATTTTGAAGTTCATATTTGTGTTTTGATGATTATTGATTGATGTTTTGGTATATGGAATGGGTAGAAGTGAGATTTTGAAGTTCATATTTGTGTTTTGATGATTATTGATTGATGTTTTGGCATATGGAATAGGTAGAAGTGAGATTTTGAAGTTCATATTTGTGTTTTGATGATTATTGATTGATGTTTTGGTATATGGAATAGGTAGAAGTGAGATTTTGAAGTTCATATTTGTGTTTTGATGATTATTGATTTATATTTTGGTATATGGAATAGGTAGAAGTGAGATTTTGAAGTTTATTTTATTGATTGATGTTTTGGTATACGGTATAGGTAGAATTGTGATATTGAAGTTTATATTTGTGTTTTGATGAGTTATTGTTTGATGTTTTGGAATATGGAATAGGTAGAATTGAGATTTTGAATTTCATATTTGTGTTTTGATGAGTTATTGTTGTTTGGGTATATGGGATAGGTAGAATTGTGATTTTGAAGTTCATATTTGTGTTTTGATGATTATTGATTGATGTTTTGGTATATGGAATAGGTAGAAGTGAGATTTTGAAGTTCATATTTGTGTTTTGGTATATGGAATAGGTAGAAGTGAGATTTTGAAGTTCATATTTGTGTTTTGATGAGTTATTGATTGATGTTTTGGTATATGCAATAGGTAGAATTGAAATATTGAAGTTCATATTTGTGTTTTGATGATTATTGATTGATGTTTTGGTATATGGAATAGGTAGAAGTGGGATTTTGAAGTTCATATTTGTGTTTTGATGATTATTGATTGATGTTTTGGTATATGGAATAGGTAGAAGTGAGATATTGAAGTTCATATTTGTGTTTTGATGATTATTGATTGATATTTTGGCATATGGAATAGGTAGAAGTGAGATTTTGAAGTTCATATTATTGATTGATGTTTTGGTATATGGAATAGGTAGAATTGTGATATTGAAGTTTATGTTTGTGTTTTGATGAGTTATTGATTGATGTTTTGGAATATGGAATAGGTAGAATTGAGATTTTGAATTTCATATTTGTGTTTTGATGAGTTATTAATGTTTGGGTATATGGGATAGGTAGAATTGTGATTTTGAAATTCATATTTGTGTTTTGATTTATTGATGTTTTGGTATATGGAATAGGTAGCAATGAGATTTTGAAGTTCATATTTGTGTTTTGGTATATGGAATAGGTAGAAGTGAGATTTTGAAGTTCATATTTGTGTTTTGATGATTATTGATTGATGTTTTGGCATATGGAATAGGTAGAAGTGAGATTTTGAAGTTCATATTTGTGTTTTGATAATTATTGATTGATGTTTTGGTATATGAAATAGGTAGAAGTGAGATTTTGAAGTTCATATTTGTGTTTTGATGATTATTGATTGATATTTTGGCATATGGAATAGGTAGAAGTGAGATTTTGAAGTTCATATTATTGATTGATGTTTTGGTATATGGAATAGGTAGAATTGTGATATTGAAGTTCATATTTGTGTTTTGATGATTATTGAATGATGTTTTGGTATATAGAATAGGTAGAAGTGAGATTTTGAATTTCATATTTGTGTTTTGATGAGTTATTGATTGATGTTTTGGAATATGGGATAGGTAGAATTGTGATTTTGAAGTTCATATTTGTGTTTTGATGATTATTGATTGATGTTTTGGTATATGGAATAGGCAGAAGTGAGATTTTGAAGTTCATATTTGTGTTTTGATGATTATTAATTGATGTTTTGGCATATGGAATAGGTAGAAGTGAGATTTTGAAGTTCATATTTGTGTTTTGATGATTATTGATTGATGTTTTGGTATATGGAATAGGCAGAAGTGAGATTTTGAAGTTCATATTTGTGTTTTGATGATTATTAATTGATGTTTTGGCATATGGAATAGGTAGAAGTGAGATTTTGAAGTTCATATTATTGATTGATGTTTTGGTATATGGAATAGGTAGAATTGTGATATTGAAGTTTATATTTGTGTTTTGATGAGTTATTGATTGATGTTTTTGAATATGGAATAGGTAGAATTGAGATTTTGAATTTCATATTTGGGTTTTGATGAGTTATTGATTGATGTTTTGGTATATGCATTAGGTAGAATTGAAATATTGAAGTTCATATTTGTGTTTTGATGATTATTGATTGATGTTTTGGTATATAGAATAGGTAGAAGTGAGATTTTGAATTTCATATTTGTGTTTTGATGATTATTGATTGATATTTTGGTATATAGAATAGGTAGAAGTGAGATTTTGAATTTCATATTTGTGTTTTGATGGGTTACTGATGTTTTGGGATACGGAATAGATAGAATTGTGTTTTGAAGTTCATTTTTGTGTTTTGATGAGTTATTGATGTTTTGGTATATGCAATATGTAGAATTGAAATTTTGAAGTTCATATTTGTGTTTTGATGATTATTGATTGATGTTTTGGCTTATGGAATAGGTAGAAGTGTGATTTTGAAGTTTATTTTATTGATTGATGTTTTGGTATACGGTATAGGTAGAATTGTGATATTGAAGTTTATATTTGTGTTTTGATGAGTTATTGTTTGATGTTTTGGAATATGGAATAGGTAGAATTGAGATTTTGAATTTCAAATTTGTGTTTTGATGAGTTATTGATGTTTGGCTATATGGGATAGGTAGAATTGTGATTTTGAAGTTCATATTTGTGTTTTGATGAGTTACTTATTGATGTTTTGGTATATGGAATAGGTAGAAGTGAGATTTTGAAGTTCATATTTGTGTTTTGATGATTATTGATTGATGTTTTGGTATATGGAATAGGTAAAAGTGAGATTTTGAAGTTCATATTTGTGTTTTGATGATTATTGATTGATGTTTTGGCATATGGAATAGGTACAATTGAGATTTTGAAGTTCATATTTGTGTTTTGATGATTATTGATTGATGTTTTGGTATATGGAATAGGTAGAAGTGAGATTTTGAAGTTCATATTTGTGTTTTGATGATTATTGATTGATGTTTTGGTATATGGAATGGGTAGAAGTGAGATTTTGAAGTTCATATTTGTGTTTTGATGATTATTGATTGATGTTTTGGCATATGGAATAGGTAGAAGTGAGATTTTGAAGTTCATATTTGTGTTTTGATGATTATTGATTGATGTTTTGGTATATGGAATAGGTAGAAGTGAGATTTTGAAGTTCATATTTGTGTTTTGATGATTATTGATTTATATTTTGGTATATGGAATAGGTAGAAGTGAGATTTTGAAGTTTATTTTATTGATTGATGTTTTGGTATACGGTATATGTAGAATTGTGATATTGAAGTTTATATTTGTGTTTTGATGAGTTATTGTTTGATGTTTTGGAATATGGAATAGGTAGAATTGAGATTTTGAATTTCATATTTGTGTTTTGATGAGTTATTGTTGTTTGGGTATATGGGATAGGTAGAATTGTGATTTTGAAGTTCATATTTGTGTTTTGATGATTATTGATTGATGTTTTGGTATATGGAATAGGTAGAAGTGAGATTTTGAAGTTCATATTTGTGTTTTGATGATTATTGATTGATGTTTTGGTATATGGAATGGGTAGAAGTGAGATTTTGAAGTTCATATTATTGATTGATGTTTTGGTATATGGAATAGGTAGAATTGTGATATTGAAGTTTATGTTTGTGTTTTGATGAGTTATTGATTGATGTTTTGGAATATGGAATAGGTAGAATTGAGATTTTGAATTTCATTTTTGTGTTTTGATGAGTTATTGATGTTTGGGTATATGGGATAGGTAGAATTGTGATTTTGAAGTTCATATTTGTGTTTTGATGAGTTATTTATTGATGTTTTGGTATATGGAATAGGTAGCAGTGAGATTTTGAAGTTCATATTTGTGTTTTGGTATATGGAATAGGTAGAAGTGAGATTTTGAAGTTCATATTTGTGTTTTGATGATTATTGATTGATGTTTTGGTATATGGAATAGGTAGAATTGTGATATTGAAGTTCATATTTGTGTTTTGATGATTATTGAATGATGTTTTGGTATATAGAATAGGTAGAAGTGAGATTTTGAATTTCATATTTGTGTTTTGATGGGTTACTGATGTTTTGGGATATGGAATAGATAGAATTGTGTTTTGAAGTTCATATTTGTGTTTTGATGATTATTGATTGATGTTTTGGCATATGGAATAGGTAGAAGTGAGATTTTGAAGTTCATATTATTGATTGATGGTTTTGTATATGCAATAGGTAGAATTGTGATATTGAAGTTTATATTTGTGTTTTGATGAGTTATTGATTGATGTTTTGGAATATGGAATAGGTAGAATTGAGATTTTGAATTACATATTTGTGTTTTGATGAGTTATTGATGTTTGGGTATATGGGATAGGTAGAATTGTGATTTTGAAGTTCATATTTGTGTTTTGATGAGTTATTTATTGATGTTTTGGTATATGGAACAGGTAGCAGTGAGATTTTGAAGTTCATATTTGTGTTTTGGTATATGGAATAGGTAGAAGTGAGATTTTGAAGTTCATATTTGTGTTTTGATGAGTTATTGATTGATGTTTTGGTATATGGAACAGGTAGAATTGTGATGTTGAAGTTAATATTTGTGTTTTTATGAGTTATTGATTGATGTTTTGGTATATGGAATAGGTAGAAGTAAGATTTTGAAGTTCATATTATTGATTGATGTTTTGGTATATGGAATAGGTAGAAGTGAGATTTTGAAGTTCATATTTGTGTTTTGATGATTATTGATTGATGTTTTGGCATATGGAATAGGTAGAAGTGAGATTTTGAAGTTCATATTATTGATTGATGTTTTGGTATATGGAATAGGTAGAATTGTGAAATTGAAATTTATGTTTGTGTTTTGATGAGTTATTGATTGATGTTTTGGTATATGGAATAGGTAGAAGTGAGATTTTGAAGTTCATATTTGTGTTTTGATGATTATTGATTGATGTTTTGGTATATGGAATAGGCAGAAGTGAGATTTTGAAGTTCATATTTGTGTTTTGATGATTATTAATTGATATTTTGGCATATGGAATAGGTAGAAGTGAGATTTTGAAGTTCATATTATTGATTGATGTTTTGGTATATGGAATAGGTAGAATTGTGATATTGAAGTTTATATTTGTGTTTTGATGAGTTATTGATTGATATTTTGGCATATGGAATAGGTAGAAGTGAGATTTTGAAGTTCATATTATTGATTGATGTTTTGGTATATGGAATAGGTAGAAGTGAGATATTGAAGTTCATATTTGTGTTTTGATGATTATTGATTGATATTTTGGCATATGGAATAGGTAGAAGTGAGATTTTGAAGTTCATATTATTGATTGATGTTTTGGTATATGGAATAGGTAGAATTGTGATATTGAAGTTTATGTTTGTGTTTTGATGAGTTATTGATTGATGTTTTGGAATATGGAATAGGTAGAATTGAGATTTTGAATTTCATATTTGTGTTTTGATGAGTTATTGTTGTTTGGGTATATGGGATAGGTAGAATTGTGATTTTGAAGTTCATATTTGTGTTTTGATTTATTGATGTTTTGGTATACGGAATAGGTAGCAATGAGATTTTGAAGTTCTTATTTGTGTTTTGGTATATGGAATAGGTAGAAGTGAGATTTTGAAGTTCATATTTGTGTTTTGATGATTATTGATTGATGTTTTGGCATATGGAATAGGTAGAAGTGAGATTTTGAAGTTCATATTTGTGTTTTGATAATTATTGATTGATGTTTTGGTATATGGAATAGGTAGAAGTGAGATTTTGAAGTTCATATTTGTGTTTTGATGATTATTGATTGATATTTTGGCATATGGAATAGGTAGAAGTGAGATTTTGAAGTTCATATTATTGATTGATGTTTTGGTATATGGAATAGGTAGAATTGTGATATTGAAGTTCATATTTGTGTTTTGATGATTATTGAATGATGTTTTGGTATATAGAATAGGTAGAAGTGAGATTTTGAATTTCATATTTGTGTTTTGATGAGTTATTGATTGATGTTTTGGAATATGGAATAGGTAGAGTTGAGATTTTGAATTTCATATTTGTGTTTTGATGAGTTATTGAAGTTTGGGTATATGAGATAGGAAGAATTGTGATTTTGAAGTTCATATTTATGTTTTGATGAGTTATTTATTGATGTTTGGGTATATGGAATAGGTAGAAGTGAGATTTTGATGTTCGTATTTGTGTTTTGATGATTATTAATTGATGTTTTGGCATATGGAATAGGTAGAAGTGAGATTTTGAAATTCATTTTATTGATTGATGTTTTGGTATACGGTATAGGTAGAATTTCAAAGTCTCAATTTCATATTTGTGTTTTGATGAGTTATTGATTGATGTTTTGGAATATGGAATAGGTAGAATTGAGATTTTGAATTTCATATTTGTGTTTTGATGAGTTATTGATTTTTGGGTATATGGGATAGGTTAGAATTGTGATTTTGAAGTTCATATTTGTGTTTTGATGAGTTATTTATTGATGTTTTGGTATATGGAATAGGTAGAATTGAGATTTTGAATTTCATATTTTTGTTTTGATGAGTTATTGATTGATGTTTTGGTATATGGAACAGGTAGAATTGTGATGTTGAAGTTCATATTTGTGTTTTGATGAGTTATTGATTGATGTTTTGGTATATGGAATAGGTAGAAGTAAGATTTTGAAGTTCATATTATTGAATGATGTTTTGGTATATGGAATAGGTAGAAGTGAGATTTTGAAGTTCATATTTGTGTTTTGATGATTATTGATTGATGTTTTGGCATATGGAATAGGTAGAAGTGAGATTTTGAAGTTCATATTTGTGTTTTGATGATTATTGATTGATGTTTTGGTATATGGAATAGGCAGAAGTGAGATTTTGAAGTTCATATTTGTGTTTTGATGATTATTAATTGATGTTTTGGCATATGGAATAGGTAGAAGTGAGATTTTGAAGTTCATATTATTGATTGATGTTTTGGTATATGGAATAGGTAGAATTGTGATATTGAAGTTTATATTTGTGTTTTGATGAGTTATTGATTGATGTTTTTGAATATGGAATAGGTAGAATTGAGATTTTGAATTTCATATTTGGGTTTTGATGAGTTATTGATTGATGTTTTGGTATATGCATTAGGTAGAATTGAAATATTGAAGTTCATATTTGTGTTTTGATGATTATTGATTGATGTTTTGGTATATAGAATAGGTAGAAGTGAGATTTTGAATTTCATATTTGTGTTTTGATGATTATTGATTGATATTTTGGTATATAGAATAGGTAGAAGTGAGATTTTGAATTTCATATTTGTGTTTTGATGGGTTACTGATGTTTTGGGATACGGAATAGATAGAATTGTGTTTTGAAGTTCATTTTTGTGTTTTGATGAGTTATTGATGTTTTGGTATATGCAATATGTAGAATTGAAATTTTGAAGTTCATATTTGTGTTTTGATGATTATTGATTGATGTTTTGGCTTATGGAATAGGTAGAAGTGAGATTTTGAAGTTTATTTTATTGATTGATGTTTTGGTATACGGTATAGGTAGAATTGTGATATTGAAGTTTATATTTGTGTTTTGATGAGTTATTGTTTGATGTTTTGGAATATGGAATAGGTAGAATTGAGATTTTGAATTTCATATTTGTGTTTTGATGAGTTATTGATGTTTGGCTATATGGGATAGGTAGAATTATGATTTTGAAGTTCATATTTGTGTTTTGATGAGTTACTTATTGATGTTTTGGTATATGGAATAGGTAGAAGTGAGATTTTGAAGTTCATATTTGTGTTTTGATGATTATTGATTGATGTTTTGGTATATGGAATAGGTAGAAGTGAGATTTTGAAGTTCATATTTGTGTTTTGATGATTATTGATTGATGTTTTGGCATATGGAATAGGTACAATTGAGATTTTGAAGTTCATATTTGTGTTTTGATGATTATTGATTGATGTTTTGGTATATGGAATAGGTAGAAGTGAGATTTTGAAGTTCATATTTGTGTTTTGATGATTATTGATTGATGTTTTGGTATATGGAATGGGTAGAAGTGAGATTTTGAAGTTCATATTTGTGTTTTGATGATTATTGATTGATGTTTTGGCATATGGAATAGGTAGAAGTGAGATTTTGAAGTTCATATTTGTGTTTTGATGATTATTGATTGATGTTTTGGTATATGGAATAGGTAGAAGTGAGATTTTGAAGTTCATATTTGTGTTTTGATGATTATTGATTGATGTTTTGGTATATGGAATAGGTAGAAGTGAGATTTTGAAGTTCATATTTGTGTTTTGATGATTATTGATTGATGTTTTGGCATATGGAATAGGTACAATTGAGATTTTGAAGTTCATATTTGTGTTTTGATGATTATTGATTGATGTTTTGGTATATGGAATAGGTAGAAGTGAGATTTTGAAGTTCATATTTGTGTTTTGATGATTATTGATTGATGTTTTGGTATATGGAATGGGTAGAAGTGAGATTTTGAAGTTCATATTTGTGTTTTGATGATTATTGATTGATGTTTTGGCATATGGAATAGGTAGAAGTGAGATTTTGAAGTTCATATTTGTGTTTTGATGATTATTGATTGATGTTTTGGTATATGGAATAGGTAGAAGTGAGATTTTGAAGTTCATATTTGTGTTTTGATGATTATTGATTTATATTTTGGTATATGGAATAGGTAGAAGTGAGATTTTGAAGTTTATTTTATTGATTGATGTTTTGGTATACGGTATAGGTAGAATTGTGATATTGAAGTTTATATTTGTGTTTTGATGAGTTATTGTTTGATGTTTTGGAATATGGAATAGGTAGAATTGAGATTTTGAATTTCATATTTGTGTTTTGATGAGTTATTGTTGTTTGGGTATATGGGATAGGTAGAATTGTGATTTTGAAGTTCATATTTGTGTTTTGATGATTATTGATTGATGTTTTGGTATATGGAATAGGTAGAAGTGAGATTTTGAAGTTTATTTTATTGATTGATGTTTTGGTATACGGTATAGGTAGAATTGTGATATTGAAGTTTATATTTGTGTTTTGATGAGTTATTGTTTGATGTTTTGGAATATGGAATAGGTAGAATTGAGATTTTGAATTTCATATTTGTGTTTTGATGAGTTATTGTTGTTTGGGTATATGGGATAGGTAGAATTGTGATTTTGAAGTTCATATTTGTGTTTTGATGATTATTGATTGATGTTTTGGTATATGGAATGGGTAGAAGTGAGATTTTGAAGTTCATATTATTGATTGATGTTTTGGTATATGGAATAGGTAGAATTGTGATATTGAAGTTTATGTTTGTGTTTTGATGAGTTATTGATTGATGTTTTGGAATATGGAATAGGTAGAATTGAGATTTTGAATTTCATTTTTGTGTTTTGATGAGTTATTGATGTTTGGGTATATGAGATAGGTAGAATTGTGATTTTGAAGTTCATATTTGTGTTTTGATGAGTTATTTATTGATGTTTTGGTATATGGAATAGGTAGCAGTGAGATTTTGAAGTTCATATTTGTGTTTTGGTATATGGAATAGGTAGAAGTGAGATTTTGAAGTTCATATTTGTGTTTTGATGATTATTGATTGATGTTTTGGTATATGGAATAGGTAGAATTGTGATATTGAAGTTCATATTTGTGTTTTGATGATTATTGAATGATGTTTTGGTATATAGAATAGGTAGAAGTGAGATTTTCAATTTCATATTTGTGTTTTGATGGGTTACTGATGTTTTGGGATATGGAATAGATAGAATTGTGTTTTGAAGTTCATATTTGTGTTTTGATGATTATTGATTGATGTTTTGGCATATGGAATAGGTAGAAGTGAGATTTTGAAGTTCATATTATTGATTGATGGTTTTGTATATGGAATAGGTAGAATTGTGATATTGAAGTTTATATTTGTGTTTTGATGAGTTATTGATTGATGTTTTGGAATATGGAATAGGTAGAATTGAGATTTTGAATTACATATTTGTGTTTTGATGAGTTATTGATGTTTGGGTATATGGAATAGGTAGAAGTAAGATTTTGAAGTTCATATTATTGAATGATGTTTTGGTATATGGAATAGGTAGAAGTGAGATTTTGAAGTTCATATTTGTGTTTTGATGATTATTGATTGATGTTTTGGCATATGGAATAGGTAGAAGTGAGATTTTGAAGTTCATATTTGTGTTTTGATGATTATTGATTGATGTTTTGGTATATGGAATAGGCAGAAGTGAGATTTTGAAGTTCATATTTGTGTTTTGATGATTATTAATTGATGTTTTGGCATATGGAATAGGTAGAAGTGAGATTTTGAAGTTCATATTATTGATTGATGTTTTGGTATATGGAATAGGTAGAATTGTGATATTGAAGTTTATATTTGTGTTTTGATGAGTTATTGATTGATGTTTTTGAATATGGAATAGGTAGAATTGAGATTTTGAATTTCATATTTGGGTTTTGATGAGTTATTGATTGATGTTTTGGTATATGCATTAGGTAGAATTGAAATATTGAAGTTCATATTTGTGTTTTGATGATTATTGATTGATGTTTTGGTATATAGAATAGGTAGAAGTGAGATTTTGAATTTCATATTTGTGTTTTGATGATTATTGATTGATATTTTGGTATATAGAATAGGTAGAAGTGAGATTTTGAATTTCATATTTGTGTTTTGATGGGTTACTGATGTTTTGGGATACGGAATAGATAGAATTGTGTTTTGAAGTTCATTTTTGTGTTTTGATGAGTTATTGATGTTTTGGTATATGCAATATGTAGAATTGAAATTTTGAAGTTCATATTTGTGTTTTGATGATTATTGATTGATGTTTTGGCTTATGGAATAGGTAGAAGTGAGATTTTGAAGTTTATTTTATTGATTGATGTTTTGGTATACGGTATAGGTAGAATTGTGATATTGAAGTTTATATTTGTGTTTTGATGAGTTATTGTTTGATGTTTTGGAATATGGAATAGGTAGAATTGAGATTTTGAATTTCATATTTGTGTTTTGATGAGTTATTGATGTTTGGCTATATGGGATAGGTAGAATTATGATTTTGAAGTTCATATTTGTGTTTTGATGAGTTACTTATTGATGTTTTGGTATATGGAATAGGTAGAAGTGAGATTTTGAAGTTCATATTTGTGTTTTGATGATTATTGATTGATGTTTTGGTATATGGAATAGGTAGAAGTGAGATTTTGAAGTTCATATTTGTGTTTTGATGATTATTGATTGATGTTTTGGCATATGGAATAGGTACAATTGAGATTTTGAAGTTCATATTTGTGTTTTGATGATTATTGATTGATGTTTTGGTATATGGAATAGGTAGAAGTGAGATTTTGAAGTTCATATTTGTGTTTTGATGATTATTGATTGATGTTTTGGTATATGGAATGGGTAGAAGTGAGATTTTGAAGTTCATATTTGTGTTTTGATGATTATTGATTGATGTTTTGGCATATGGAATAGGTAGAAGTGAGATTTTGAAGTTCATATTTGTGTTTTGATGATTATTGATTGATGTTTTGGTATATGGAATAGGTAGAAGTGAGATTTTGAAGTTCATATTTGTGTTTTGATGATTATTGATTGATGTTTTGGTATATGGAATAGGTAGAAGTGAGATTTTGAAGTTCATATTTGTGTTTTGATGATTATTGATTGATGTTTTGGCATATGGAATAGGTACAATTGAGATTTTGAAGTTCATATTTGTGTTTTGATGATTATTGATTGATGTTTTGGTATATGGAATAGGTAGAAGTGAGATTTTGAAGTTCATATTTGTGTTTTGATGATTATTGATTGATGTTTTGGTATATGGAATGGGTAGAAGTGAGATTTTGAAGTTCATATTTGTGTTTTGATGATTATTGATTGATGTTTTGGCATATGGAATAGGTAGAAGTGAGATTTTGAAGTTCATATTTGTGTTTTGATGATTATTGATTGATGTTTTGGTATATGGAATAGGTAGAAGTGAGATTTTGAAGTTCATATTTGTGTTTTGATGATTATTGATTTATATTTTGGTATATGGAATAGGTAGAAGTGAGATTTTGAAGTTTATTTTATTGATTGATGTTTTGGTATACGGTATAGGTAGAATTGTGATATTGAAGTTTATATTTGTGTTTTGATGAGTTATTGTTTGATGTTTTGGAATATGGAATAGGTAGAATTGAGATTTTGAATTTCATATTTGTGTTTTGATGAGTTATTGTTGTTTGGGTATATGGGATAGGTAGAATTGTGATTTTGAAGTTCATATTTGTGTTTTGATGATTATTGATTGATGTTTTGGTATATGGAATAGGTAGAAGTGAGATTTTGAAGTTCATATTTGTGTTTTGATGATTATTGATTGATGTTTTGGTATATGGAATGGGTAGAAGTGAGATTTTGAAGTTCATATTATTGATTGATGTTTTGGTATATGGAATAGGTAGAATTGTGATATTGAAGTTTATGTTTGTGTTTTGATGAGTTATTGATTGATGTTTTGGAATATGGAATAGGTAGAATTGAGATTTTGAATTTCATTTTTGTGTTTTGATGAGTTATTGATGTTTGGGTATATGAGATAGGTAGAATTGTGATTTTGAAGTTCATATTTGTGTTTTGATGAGTTATTTATTGATGTTTTGGTATATGGAATAGGTAGCAGTGAGATTTTGAAGTTCATATTTGTGTTTTGGTATATGGAATAGGTAGAAGTGAGATTTTGAAGTTCATATTTGTGTTTTGATGATTATTGATTGATGTTTTGGTATATGGAATAGGTAGAATTGTGATATTGAAGTTCATATTTGTGTTTTGATGATTATTGAATGATGTTTTGGTATATAGAATAGGTAGAAGTGAGATTTTGAATTTCATATTTGTGTTTTGATGGGTTACTGATGTTTTGGGATATGGAATAGATAGAATTGTGTTTTGAAGTTCATATTTGTGTTTTGATGATTATTGATTGATGTTTTGGCATATGGAATAGGTAGAAGTGAGATTTTCAAGTTCATATTATTGATTGATGGTTTTGTATATGGAATAGGTAGAATTGTGATATTGAAGTTTATATTTGTGTTTTGATGAGTTATTGATTGATGTTTTGGAATATGGAATAGGTAGAATTGAGATTTTGAATTACATATTTGTGTTTTGATGAGTTATTGATGTTTGGGTATATGGGATAGGTAGAATTGTGATTTTGAAGTTCATATTTGTGTTTTGATGAGTTATTTATTGATGTTTTGGTATATGGAACAGGTAGCAGTGAGATTTTGAAGTTCATATTTGTGTTTTGGTATATGGAATAGGTAGAAGTGAGATTTTGAAGTTCATATTTGTGTTTTGATGAGTTATTGATTGATGTTTTGGTATATGGGATAGGTAGAAGTGAGATTTTGAAGTTCATATTTGTGTTTTGATGATTATTGATTGATGTTTTGGTATATGGAATAGGCAGAAGTGAGATTTTGAAGTTCATATTTGTGTTTTGATGATTATTAATTGATATTTTGGCATATGGAATAGGTAGAAGTGAGATTTTGAAGTTCATATTATTGATTGATGTTTTGGTATATGGAATAGGTAGAATTGTGATATTGAAGTTTATATTTGTGTTTTGATGAGTTATTGATTGATATTTTGGCATATGGAATAGGTAGAAGTGAGATTTTGAAGTTCATATTATTGATTGATGTTTTGGTATATGGAATAGGTAGAAGTGAGATATTGAAGTTCATATTTGTGTTTTGATGATTATTGATTGATATTTTGGCATATGGAATAGGTAGAAGTGAGATTTTGAAGTTCATATTATTGATTGATGTTTTGGTATATGGAATAGGTAGAATTGTGATATTGAAGTTTATATTTGTGTTTTGATGAGTTATTGATTGATGTTTTGGAATATGGAATAGGTAGAATTGAGATTTTGAATTTCATATTTGTGTTTTGATGAGTTATTGTTGTTTGGGTATATGGGATAGGTAGAATTGTGATTTTGAAGTTCATATTTGTGTTTTGATTTATTGATGTTTTGGTATACGGAATAGGTAGCAATGAGATTTTGAAGTTCATATTTGTGTTTTGGTATATGGAATAGGTAGAAGTGAGATTTTGAAGTTCATATTTGTGTTTTGATGATTATTGATTGATGTTTTGGCATATGGAATAGGTAGAAGTGAGATTTTGAAGTTCATATTTGTGTTTTGATAATTATTGATTGATGTTTTGGTATATGGAATAGGTAGAAGTGAGATTTTGAAGTTCATATTTGTGTTTTGATGATTATTGATTGATATTTTGGCATATGGAATAGGTAGAAGTGAGATTTTGAAGTTCATATTATTGATTGATGTTTTGGTATATGGAATAGGTAGAATTGTGATATTGAAGTTCATATTTGTGTTTTGATGATTATTGAATGATGTTTTGGTATATAGAATAGGTAGAAGTGAGATTTTGAATTTCATATTTGTGTTTTGATGAGTTATTGATTGATGTTTTGGAATATGGAATAGGTAGAGTTGAGATTTTGAATTTCATATTTGTGTTTTGATGAGTTATTGAAGTTTGGGTATATGAGATAGGAAGAATTGTGATTTTGAAGTTCATATTTATGTTTTGATGAGTTATTTATTGATGTTTGGGTATATGGAATAGGTAGAAGTGAGATTTTGATGTTCGTATTTGTGTTTTGATGATTATTAATTGATGTTTTGGCATATGGAATAGGTAGAAGTGAGATTTTGAAATTCATTTTATTGATTGATGTTTTGGTATACGGTATAGGTAGAATTTCAAAGTCTCAATTTCATATTTGTGTTTTGATGAGTTATTGATTGATGTTTTGGAATATGGAATAGGTAGAATTGAGATTTTGAATTTCATATTTGTGTTTTGATGAGTTATTGATTTTTGGGTATATGGGATAGGTTAGAATTGTGATTTTGAAGTTCATATTTGTGTTTTGATGAGTTATTTATTGATGTTTTGGTATATGGAATAGGTAGAAGTGAGATTTTGAAGTTCATATTTGTATTTTCATGATTATTGATTGATGTTTTGGTATATGGAATAGGTAGAAGTGAGATTTTGAAGTTCATATTTGTGTTTTGATGATTATTGAGTGATGTTTTGGCATATGGAATAGGTAGAAGTGAGATTTTGAAGTTTATATTATTGATTGATGTTTTGGAATATGGAATAGGTAGAATTGAGATTTTGAATTTCATATTTTTGTTTTGATGAGTTATTGATTGATGTTTTGGTATATGGAACAGGTAGAATTGTGATGTTGAAGTTCATATTTGTGTTTTGATGAGTTATTGATTGATGTTTTGGTATATGGAATAGGTAGAAGTAAGATTTTGAAGTTCATATTATTGAATGATGTTTTGGTATATGGAATAGGTAGAAGTGAGATTTTGAAGTTCATATTTGTGTTTTGATGATTATTGATTGATGTTTTGGCATATGGAATAGGTAGAAGTGAGATTTTGAAGTTCATATTTGTGTTTTGATGATTATTGATTGATGTTTTGGTATATGGAATAGGCAGAAGTGAGATTTTGAAGTTCATATTTGTGTTTTGATGATTATTAATTGATGTTTTGGCATATGGAATAGGTAGAAGTGAGATTTTGAAGTTCATATTATTGATTGATGTTTTGGTATATGGAATAGGTAGAATTGTGATATTGAAGTTTATATTTGTGTTTTGATGAGTTATTGATTGATGTTTTTGAATATGGAATAGGTAGAATTGAGATTTTGAATTTCATATTTGGGTTTTGATGAGTTATTGATTGATGTTTTGGTATATGCATTAGGTAGAATTGAAATATTGAAGTTCATATTTGTGTTTTGATGATTATTGATTGATGTTTTGGTATATAGAATAGGTAGAAGTGAGATTTTGAATTTCATATTTGTGTTTTGATGATTATTGATTGATATTTTGGTATATAGAATAGGTAGAAGTGAGATTTTGAATTTCATATTTGTGTTTTGATGGGTTACTGATGTTTTGGGATACGGAATAGATAGAATTGTGTTTTGAAGTTCATTTTTGTGTTTTGATGAGTTATTGATGTTTTGGTATATGCAATATGTAGAATTGAAATTTTGAAGTTCATATTTGTGTTTTGATGATTATTGATTGATGTTTTGGCTTATGGAATAGGTAGAAGTGAGATTTTGAAGTTTATTTTATTGATTGATGTTTTGGTATACGGTATAGGTAGAATTGTGATATTGAAGTTTATATTTGTGTTTTGATGAGTTATTGTTTGATGTTTTGGAATATGGAATAGGTAGAATTGAGATTTTGAATTTCATATTTGTGTTTTGATGAGTTATTGATGTTTGGCTATATGGGATAGGTAGAATTGTGATTTTGAAGTTCATATTTGTGTTTTGATGAGTTACTTATTGATGTTTTGGTATATGGAATAGGTAGAAGTGAGATTTTGAAGTTCATATTTGTGTTTTGATGATTATTGATTGATGTTTTGGTATATGGAATAGGTAGAAGTGAGATTTTGAAGTTCATATTTGTGTTTTGATGATTATTGATTGATGTTTTGGCATATGGAATAGGTACAATTGAGATTTTGAAGTTCATATTTGTGTTTTGATGATTATTGATTGATGTTTTGGTATATGGAATAGGTAGAAGTGAGATTTTGAAGTTCATATTTGTGTTTTGATGATTATTGATTGATGTTTTGGTATATGGAATGGGTAGAAGTGAGATTTTGAAGTTCATATTTGTGTTTTGATGATTATTGATTGATGTTTTGGCATATGGAATAGGTAGAAGTGAGATTTTGAAGTTCATATTTGTGTTTTGATGATTATTGATTGATGTTTTGGTATATGGAATAGGTAGAAGTGAGATTTTGAAGTTCATATTTGTGTTTTGATGATTATTGATTTATATTTTGGTATATGGAATAGGTAGAAGTGAGATTTTGAAGTTTATTTTATTGATTGATGTTTTGGTATACGGTATAGGTAGAATTGTGATATTGAAGTTTATATTTGTGTTTTGATGAGTTATTGTTTGATGTTTTGGAATATGGAATAGGTAGAATTGAGATTTTGAATTTCATATTTGTGTTTTGATGAGTTATTGTTGTTTGGGTATATGGGATAGGTAGAATTGTGATTTTGAAGTTCATATTTGTGTTTTGATGATTATTTATTGATGTTTTGGTATATGGAATAGGTAGAAGTGAGATTTTGAAGTTCATATTTGTGTTTTGATGATTATTGATTGATGTTTTGGTATATGGAATGGGTAGAAGTGAGATTTTGAAGTTCATATTACTGATTGATGTTTTGGTATATGGAATAGGTAGAATTGTGATATTGAAGTTTATGTTTGTGTTTTGATGAGTTATTGATTGATGTTTTGGAATATGGAATAGGTAGAATTGAGATTTTGAATTTCATTTTTGTGTTTTGATGAGTTATTGATTGATGTTTTGGAATATGGAATAGGTAGAGTTGAGATTTTGAATTTCATATTTGTGTTTTGATGAGTTATTGAAGTTTGGGTATATGAGATAGGAAGAATTGTGATTTTGAAGTTCATATTTATGTTTTGATGAGTTATTTATTGATGTTTGGGTATATGGAGTAGGTAGAAGTGAGATTTTGATGTTCGTATTTGTGTTTTGATGATTATTAATTGATGTTTTGGCATATGGAATAGGTAGAAGTGAGATTTTGAAATTCATTTTATTGATTGATGTTTTGGTATACGGTATAGGTAGAATTTCAAAGTCTCAATTTCATATTTGTGTTTTGATGAGTTATTGATTGATGTTTTGGAATATGGAATAGGTAGAATTGAGATTTTGAATTTCATATTTGTGTTTTGATGAGTTATTGATTTTTGGGTATATGGGATAGGTTAGAATTGTGATTTTGAAGTTCATATTTGTGTTTTGATGAGTTATTTATTGATGTTTTGGTATATGGAATAGGTAGAAGTGAGATTTTGAAGTTCATATTTGTGTTTTCATGATTATTGATTGATGTTTTGGTATATGGAATAGGTAGAAGTGAGATTTTGAAGTTCATATTTGTGTTTTGATGATTATTGAGTGATGTTTTGGCATATGGAATAGGTAGAAGTGAGATTTTGAAGTTCATATTATTGATTGATGTTTTGGAATATGGAATAGGTAGAATTGAGATTTTGAATTTCATATTTTTGTTTTGATGAGTTATTGATTGATGTTTTGGTATATGGAACAGGTAGAATTGTGATGTTGAAGTTCATATTTGTGTTTTGATGAGTTATTGATTGATGTTTTGGTATATGGAATAGGTAGAAGTAAGATTTTGAAGTTCATATTATTGAATGATGTTTTGGTATATGGAATAGGTAGAAGTGAGATTTTGAAGTTCATATTTGTGTTTTGATGATTATTGATTGATGTTTTGGCATATGGAATAGGTAGAAGTGAGATTTTGAAGTTCATATTTGTGTTTTGATGATTATTGATTGATGTTTTGGTATATGGAATAGGCAGAAGTGAGATTTTGAAGTTCATATTTGTGTTTTGATGATTATTAATTGATGTTTTGGCATATGGAATAGGTAGAAGTGAGATTTTGAAGTTCATATTATTGATTGATGTTTTGGTATATGGAATAGGTAGAATTGTGATATTGAAGTTTATATTTGTGTTTTGATGAGTTATTGATTGATGTTTTTGAATATGGAATAGGTAGAATTGAGATTTTGAATTTCATATTTGGGTTTTGATGAGTTATTGATTGATGTTTTGGTATATGCATTAGGTAGAATTGAAATATTGAAGTTCATATTTGTGTTTTGATGATTATTGATTGATGTTTTGGTATATAGAATAGGTAGAAGTGAGATTTTGAATTTCATATTTGTGTTTTGATGATTATTGATTGATATTTTGGTATATAGAATAGGTAGAAGTGAGATTTTGAATTTCATATTTGTGTTTTGATGGGTTACTGATGTTTTGGGATACGGAATAGATAGAATTGTGTTTTGAAGTTCATTTTTGTGTTTTGATGAGTTATTGATGTTTTGGTATATGCAATATGTAGAATTGAAATTTTGAAGTTCATATTTGTGTTTTGATGATTATTGATTGATGTTTTGGCTTATGGAATAGGTAGAAGTGAGATTTTGAAGTTTATTTTATTGATTGATGTTTTGGTATACGGTATAGGTAGAATTGTGATATTGAAGTTTATATTTGTGTTTTGATGAGTTATTGTTTGATGTTTTGGAATATGGAATAGGTAGAATTGAGATTTTGAATTTCATATTTGTGTTTTGATGAGTTATTGATGTTTGGCTATATGGGATAGGTAGAATTGTGATTTTGAAGTTCATATTTGTGTTTTGATGAGTTACTTATTGATGTTTTGGTATATGGAATAGGTAGAAGTGAGATTTTGAAGTTCATATTTGTGTTTTGATGATTATTGATTGATGTTTTGGTATATGGAATAGGTAGAAGTGAGATTTTGAAGTTCATATTTGTGTTTTGATGATTATTGATTGATGTTTTGGCATATGGAATAGGTACAATTGAGATTTTGAAGTTCATATTTGTGTTTTGATGATTATTGATTGATGTTTTGGTATATGGAATAGGTAGAAGTGAGATTTTGAAGTTCATATTTGTGTTTTGATGATTATTGATTGATGTTTTGGTATATGGAATGGGTAGAAGTGAGATTTTGAAGTTCATATTTGTGTTTTGATGATTATTGATTGATGTTTTGGCATATGGAATAGGTAGAAGTGAGATTTTGAAGTTCATATTTGTGTTTTGATGATTATTGATTGATGTTTTGGTATATGGAATAGGTAGAAGTGAGATTTTGAAGTTCATATTTGTGTTTTGATGATTATTGATTTATATTTTGGTATATGGAATAGGTAGAAGTGAGATTTTGAAGTTTATTTTATTGATTGATGTTTTGGTATACGGTATAGGTAGAATTGTGATATTGAAGTTTATATTTGTGTTTTGATGAGTTATTGTTTGATGTTTTGGAATATGGAATAGGTAGAATTGAGATTTTGAATTTCATATTTGTGTTTTGATGAGTTATTGTTGTTTGGGTATATGGGATAGGTAGAATTGTGATTTTGAAGTTCATATTTGTGTTTTGATGATTATTGATTGATGTTTTGGTATATGGAATAGGTAGAAGTGAGATTTTGAAGTTCATATTTGTGTTTTGATGATTATTGATTGATGTTTTGGTATATGGAATGGGTAGAAGTGAGATTTTGAAGTTCATATTACTGATTGATGTTTTGGTATATGGAATAGGTAGAATTGTGATATTGAAGTTTATGTTTGTGTTTTGATGAGTTATTGATTGATGTTTTGGAATATGGAATAGGTAGAATTGAGATTTTGAATTTCATTTTTGTGTTTTGATGAGTTATTGATGTTTGGGTATATGGGATAGGTAGAATTGTGATTTTGAAGTTCATATTTGTGTTTTGATGAGTTATTTATTGATGTTTTGGTATATGGAATAGGTAGCAGTGAGATTTTGAAGTTCATATTTGTGTTTTGGTATATGGAATAGGTAGAAGTGAGATTTTGAAGTTCATATTTGTGTTTTGATGATTATTGATTGATGTTTTGGTATATGGAATAGGTAGAATTGTGATATTGAAGTTCATATTTGTGTTTTGATGATTATTGAATGATGTTTTGGTATATAGAATAGGTAGAAGTGAGATTTTGAATTTCATATTTGTGTTTTGATGGGTTACTGATGTTTTGGGATATGGAATAGATAGAATTGTGTTTTGAAGTTCATATTTGTGTTTTGATGATTATTGATTGATGTTTTGGCATATGGAATAGGTAGAAGTGAGATTTTGAAGTTCATATTTGTGTTTTGATAATTATTGATTGATGTTTTGGTATATGGAATAGGTAGAAGTGAGATTTTGAAGTTCATATTTGTGTTTTGATGATTATTGATTGATATTTTGGCATATGGAATAGGTAGAAGTGAGATTTTGAAGTTCATATTATTGATTGATGGTTTTGTATATGGAATAGGTAGAATTGTGATATTGAAGTTTATATTTGTGTTTTGATGAGTTAGTGATTGATGTTTTGGAATATGGAATAGGTAGAATTGAGATTTTGAATTACATATTTGTGTTTTGATGAGTTATTGATGTTTGGGTATATGGGATAGGTAGAATTGTGATTTTGAAGTTCATATTTGTGTTTTGATGAGTTATTTATTGATGTTTTGGTATATGGAACAGGTAGCAGTGAGATTTTGAAGTTCATATTTGTGTTTTGGTATATGGAATAGGTAGAAGTGAGATTTTGAAGTTCATATTTGTGTTTTGATGAGTTATTGATTGATGTTTTGGTATATGGAACAGGTAGAATTGTGATGTTGAAGTTCATATTTGTGTTTTTATGAGTTATTGATTGATGTTTTGGTATATGGAATAGGTAGAAGTAAGATTTTGAAGTTCATATTATTGATTGATGTTTTGGTATATGGAATAGGTAGAAGTGAGATTTTGAAGTTCATATTTGTGTTTTGATGATTATTGATTGATGTTTTGGCATATGGAATAGGTAGAAGTGAGATTTTGAAGTTCATATTATTGATTGATGTTTTGGTATATGGAATAGGTAGAATTGTGAAATTGAAATTTATGTTTGTGTTTTGATGAGTTATTGATTGATGTTTTGGTATATGGAATAGGTAGAAGTGAGATTTTGAAGTTCATATTTGTGTTTTGATGATTATTGATTGATGTTTTGGTATATGGAATAGGCAGAAGTGAGATTTTGAAGTTCATATTTGTGTTTTGATGATTATTAATTGATATTTTGGCATATGGAATAGGTAGAAGTGAGATTTTGAAGTTCATATTATTGATTGATGTTTTGGTATATGGAATAGGTAGAATTGTGATATTGAAGTTTATATTTGTGTTTTGATGAGTTATTGATTGATGTTTTTGAATATGGAATAGGTAGAATTGAGATTTTGAATTTCATATTTGGGTTTTGATGAGTTATTGATTGATGTTTTGGTATATGCAATAGGTAGAATTGAAATATTGAAGTTCATATTTGTGTTTTGATGATTATTGATTGATGTTTTGGTATATAGAATAGGTAGAAGTGAGATTTTGAAATTCATATTTGTGTTTTGATGATTATTGATTGATGTTTTGGTATATAGAATAGGTAGAAGTGAGATTTTGAATTTCATATTTGTGTTTTGATGGGTTACTGATGTTTTGGGATTTGGAATAGATAGAATTGTGTTTTGAAGTTCATTTTTGTGTTTTGATGAGTTATTGATGTTTTGGTATATGCAATATGTAGAATTGAAATTTTGAAGTTCATATTTGTGTTTTGATGATTATTGATTGATGTTTTGGCTTATGGAATAGGTAGAAGTGAGATTTTGAAGTTTATTTTATTGATTGATGTTTTGGTATACGGTATAGGTAGAATTGTGATATTGAAGTTTATATTTGTGTTTTGATGAGTTATTGTTTGATGTTTTGGAATATGGAATAGGTAGAATTGAGATTTTGAATTTCATATTTGTGTTTTGATGAGTTATTGATGTTTGGCTATATGGGATAGGTAAAATTGTGATTTTGAAGTTCATATTTGTGTTTTGATGAGTTACTTATTGATGTTTTGGTATATGGAATAGGTAGAACTGAGATTTTGAAGTTCATATTTGTGTTTTGATGATTATTGATTGATGTTTTGGCATATGGAATAGGTAGAAGTGAGATTTTGAAGTTCATATTTGTGTTTTGATGATTATTGATTGATGTTTTGGTATATGGAATAGGTAGAAGTGAGATTTTGAAGTTCATATTTGTGTTTTGATGATTATTGATTGATGTTTTGGTATATGGAATGGGTAGAAGTGAGATTTTGAAGTTCATATTTGTGTTTTGATGATTATTGATTGATGTTTTGGCATATGGAATAGGTAGAAGTGAGATTTTGAAGTTCATATTTGTGTTTTGATGATTATTGATTGATGTTTTGGTATATGGAATAGGTAGAAGTGAGATTTTGAAGTTCATATTGATTGATGTTTTGGTATATGGAATGGGTAGAAGTGAGATTTTGAAGTTCATATTTGTGTTTTGATGATTATTGATTGATGTTTTGGCATATGGAATAGGTAGAAGTGAGATTTTGAAGTTCATATTTGTGTTTTGATGATTATTGATTGATGTTTTGGTATATGGAATAGGTAGAAGTGAGATTTTGAAGTTCAATATCACATTTCTACCTATTCCATATACCAAAATATGAACTTCAAAATCTCACTTCTACCTTTTCCAAATACCAAAACATCAATCAATAACTCATCAAAACACAAATATGAACTTCAAAAAACAATTCTATCTATTCCATATACCAAAACATCAATAACTCATCAATACACAAATATAAACTTCACTATCACAATTCTACCTATTCCATATACCAAAACATCAATCAATAATATGAACTTCAAAATCTCACTTCTACCTCTTCCATATACCAAAACATCAATCAATAACTCATCGAAACACAAATATGAACTTCAAAATCTCAATTCCACCTATTGCATATACCAAAACATCAATAACTCATCCAAACACAAATATGAAATTCAAAATCTCAATTCAACCTATTCCATATACCAAAACATCAATAACTCATCAAAACACAAATATGAAATTCAAAATCTCAATTCAACCTATTCCATATACCAAAACATCAATCAATAATCATCAAAACACAAATATAAACTTCAAAATCTCACTTCTACCTATTCCATATACCCAAACATCAATAACTCATCAAAACACAAATATGAAATTCAAAATCTCAATTCTACCTATTCCATATTCCAAAACATCAATCAATAACTCATCGAAACACAAATATGAACTTCAAAATCTCAATTCCACCTATTGCATATACCAAAACATCAATAACTATCAAAACACAAATATGAAATTCAAAATCTCAATTCTACCTATTCCATATACCATCAATAACTCATCAAAACACAAATATGAACTTCAAAAAACAATTCTATCTATTCCATATACCAAAACATCAATAACTCATCAATACACAAATATAAACTTCACTATCACAATTCTACCTATTCCATATACCAAAACATCAATCAATAATATGAACTTCAAAATCTCACTTCTACCTCTTCCATATACCAAAACATCAATCAATAACTCATCGAAACACAAATATGAACTTCAAAATCTCAATTCCACCTATTGCATATACCAAAACATCAATAACTCATCCAAACACAAATATGAAATTCAAAATCTCAATTCAACCTATTCCATATACCAAAACATCAATAACTCATCAAAACACAAATATGAAATTCAAAATCTCAATTCAACCTATTCCATATACCAAAACATCAATCAATAATCATCAAAACACAAATATAAACTTCAAAATCTCACTTCTACCTATTCCATATACCCAAACATCAATAACTCATCAAAACACAAATATGAAATTCAAAATCTCAATTCTACCTATTCCATATTCCAAAACATCAATCAATAACTCATCGAAACACAAATATGAACTTCAAAATCTCAATTCCACCTATTGCATATACCAAAACATCAATAACTATCAAAACACAAATATGAAATTCAAAATCTCAATTCTACCTATTCCATATACCAAAACATCAATCAATAATCATCCAAACACAAATATGAACTTCAAAATCTCACTTCTACCTATTCCGTATACCAAAACATCAATAAATAACTCATCAAAACACAAATACGAACTTCAAAATCACAATTCTACCTATTCCATATACCCAAACATCAATAACTCATCAATACACAAATATAAACTTCAATATCACAATTCTACCTATTCCATATACCAAAACATCAATCAATAATATGAACTTCAAAATCTCACTTCTACCTCTTCCATATACCAAAACATCAATCAATAACTCATCAAAACACAAATATGAACTTCAAAAAACAATTCTATCTATTCCATATACCAAAACATCAATCAATAATCATCAAAACACAAATATGAAAGTCAAAATCTCAATTCTACCTATTCCATATTCCAAAACATCAATCAATAACTCATCGAAACACAAATATAAACTTCAATATCACATTTCTACCTATTTCATATTTGTGTTTTGATGATTATTGATTGATGTTTTGGTATATGGAATGGGTAGAAGTGAGATTTTGAAGTTCATATTTGTGTTTTGATGATTATTGATTGATGTTTTGGCATATGGAATAGGTAGAAGTGAGATTTTGAAGTTCATATTTGTGTTTTGATGATTATTGATTGATGTTTTGGTATATGGAATAGGTAGAAGTGAGATTTTGAAGTTCATATTATTGATTGATGTTTTGGTATATGGAATAGGTAGAATTGTGATATTGAAGTTTATGTTTGTGTTTTGATGAGTTATTGATTGATGTTTTGGAATATGGAATAGGTAGAATTGAGATTTTGAATTTCATATTTGTGTTTTGATGAGTTATTGATGTTTGGGTATATGGGATAGGTAGAATTGTGATTTTGAAGTTCATATTTGTGTTTTGATGAGTTATTTATTGATGTTTTGGTATATGGAATAGGTAGCAGTGAGATTTTGAAGTTCATATTTGTGTTTTGGTATATGGAATAGGTAGAAGTGAGATTTTGAAGTTCATATTTGTGTTTTGATGATTATTGATTGATGTTTTGGTATATGGAATAGGTAGAAGTGAGATATTGAAGTTCATATTTGTGTTTTGATGATTATTGATTGATATTTTGGCATATGGAATAGGTAGAAGTGAAATTTTGAAGTTCATATTATTGATTGATGTTTTGGTATATGGAATAGGTAGAATTGTGATATTGAAGTTTATGTTTGTGTTTTGATGAGTTATTGATTGATGTTTTGGAATATGGAATAGGTAGAATTGAGATTTTGAATTTCATATTTGTGTTTTGATGAATTATTGTTGTTTGGGTATATGGGATAGGTAGAATTGTGATTTTGAAGTTCATATTTGTGTTTTGATTTATTGATGTTTTGGTATATGGAATAGGTAGCAATGAGATTTTGAAGTTCATATTTGTGTTTTGGTATATGGAATAGGTAGAAGTGAGATTTTGAAGTTCATATTTGTGTTTTGATGATTATTGATTGATGTTTTGGCATATGGAATAGGTAGAAGTGAGATTTTGAAGTTCATATTTGTGTTTTGATAATTATTGATTGATGTTTTGGTATATGGAATAGGTAGAAGTGAGATTTTGAAGTTCATATTTGTGTTTTGATGATTATTGATTGATATTTTGGCATATGGAATAGGTAGAAGTGAGATTTTGAAGTTCATATTATTGATTGATGTTTTGGTATATGGAATAGGTAGAATTGTGATATTGAAGTTCATATTTGTGTTTTGATGATTATTGAATGATGTTTTGGTATATAGAATAGGTAGAAGTGAGATTTTGAAGTTCATATTTATGTTTTGATGAGTTATTGATTGATGTTTGGGTATATGGAATAGGTAGAAGTGAGATTTTGATGTTCGTATTTGTGTTTTGATGATTATTAATTGATGTTTTGGCATATGGAATAGGTAGAAGTGAGATTTTGAAATTCATTTTATTGATTGATGTTTTGGTATACGGTATAGGTAGAATTTCAAAGTCTCAATTTCATATTTGTGTTTTGATGAGTTATTGATTGATGTTTTGGAATATGGAATAGGTAGAATTGAGATTTTGAATTTCATATTTGTGTTTTGATGAGTTATTGATTTTTGGGTATATGGGATAGGTTAGAATTGTGATTTTGAAGTTCATATTTGTGTTTTGATGAGTTATTTATTGATGTTTTGGTATATGGAATAGGTAGAAGTGAGATTTTGAAGTTCATATTTGTGTTTTCATGATTATTGATTGATGTTTTGGTATATGGAATAGGTAGAAGTGAGATTTTGAAGTTCATATTTGTGTTTTGATGATTATTGATTGATGTTTTGGCATATGGAATAGGTAGAAGTGAGATTTTGAAGTTCATATTATTGATTGATGTTTTGGTATATGGAATAGGTAGAATTGTGATATTGAAGTTTATGTTTGTGTTTTGATGAGTTATTGATTGATGTTTTGGAATATGGAATAGGTAGAATTGAGATTTTGAATTTCATTTTTGTGTTTTGATGAGTTATTGATGTTTGGGTATATGGGATAGGTAGAATTGTGATTTTGAAGTTCATATTTGTGTTTTGATGAGTTATTTATTGATGTTTTGGTATATGGAATAGGTAGCAGTGAGATTTTGAAGTTCATATTTGTGTTTTGGTATATGGAATAGGTAGAAGTGAGATTTTGAAGTTCATATTTGTGTTTTGATGATTATTGATTGATGTTTTGGTATATGGAATAGGTAGAAGTGAGATATTGAAGTTCATATTTGTGTTTTGATGATTATTGATTGATATTTTGGCATATGGAATAGGTAGAAGTGAAATTTTGAAGTTCATATTATTGATTGATGTTTTGGTATATGGAATAGGTAGAATTGTGATATTGAAGTTTATGTTTGTGTTTTGATGAGTTATTGATTGATGTTTTGGAATATGGAATAGGTAGAATTGAGATTTTGAATTTCATATTTGTGTTTTGATGAATTATTGTTGTTTGGGTATATGGGATAGGTAGAATTGTGATTTTGAAGTTCATATTTGTGTTTTGATTTATTGATGTTTTGGTATATGGAATAGGTAGCAATGAGATTTTGAAGTTCATATTTGTGTTTTGGTATATGGAATAGGTAGAAGTGAGATTTTGAAGTTCATATTTGTGTTTTGATGATTATTGATTGATGTTTTGGCATATGGAATAGGTAGAAGTGAGATTTTGAAGTTCATATTTGTGTTTTGATAATTATTGATTGATGTTTTGGTATATGGAATAGGTAGAAGTGAGATTTTGAAGTTCATATTTGTGTTTTGATGATTATTGATTGATATTTTGGCATATGGAATAGGTAGAAGTGAGATTTTGAAGTTCATATTATTGATTGATGTTTTGGTATATGGAATAGGTAGAATTGTGATATTGAAGTTCATATTTGTGTTTTGATGATTATTGAATGATGTTTTGGTATATAGAATAGGTAGAAGTGAGATTTTGAAGTTCATATTTATGTTTTGATGAGTTATTGATTGATGTTTGGGTATATGGAATAGGTAGAAGTGAGATTTTGATGTTCGTATTTGTGTTTTGATGATTATTAATTGATGTTTTGGCATATGGAATAGGTAGAAGTGAGATTTTGAAATTCATTTTATTGATTGATGTTTTGGTATACGGTATAGGTAGAATTTCAAAGTCTCAATTTCATATTTGTGTTTTGATGAGTTATTGATTGATGTTTTGGAATATGGAATAGGTAGAATTGAGATTTTGAATTTCATATTTGTGTTTTGATGAGTTATTGATGTTTGGGTATATGGGATAGGTTAGAATTGTGATTTTGAAGTTCATATTTGTGTTTTGATGAGTTATTTATTGATGTTTTGGTATATGGAATAGGTAGCAGTGAGATTTTGAAGTTCATATTTGTGTTTTGGTATATGGAATAGGTAGAAGTGAGATTTTGAAGTTCATATTTGTGTTTTGATGATTATTGATTGATGTTTTGGTATATGGAATAGGTAGAAGTGAGATATTGAAGTTCATATTTGTGTTTTGATGATTATTGATTGATATTTTGGCATATGGAATAGGTAGAAGTGAAATTTTGAAGTTCATATTATTGATTGATGTTTTGGTATATGGAATAGGTAGAATTGTGATATTGAAGTTTATGTTTGTGTTTTGATGAGTTATTGATTGATGTTTTGGAATATGGAATAGGTAGAATTGAGATTTTGAATTTCATATTTGTGTTTTGATGAATTATTGTTGTTTGGGTATATGGGATAGGTAGAATTGTGATTTTGAAGTTCATATTTGTGTTTTGATTTATTGATGTTTTGGTATATGGAATAGGTAGCAATGAGATTTTGAAGTTCATATTTGTGTTTTGGTATATGGAATAGGTAGAAGTGAGATTTTGAAGTTCATATTTGTGTTTTGATGATTATTGATTGATGTTTTGGCATATGGAATAGGTAGAAGTGAGATTTTGAAGTTCATATTTGTGTTTTGATAATTATTGATTGATGTTTTGGTATATGGAATAGGTAGAAGTGAGATTTTGAAGTTCATATTTGTGTTTTGATGATTATTGATTGATATTTTGGCATATGGAATAGGTAGAAGTGAGATTTTGAAGTTCATATTATTGATTGATGTTTTGGTATATGGAATAGGTAGAATTGTGATATTGAAGTTCATATTTGTGTTTTGATGATTATTGAATGATGTTTTGGTATATAGAATAGGTAGAAGTGAGATTTTGAAGTTCATATTTATGTTTTGATGAGTTATTGATTGATGTTTGGGTATATGGAATAGGTAGAAGTGAGATTTTGATGTTCGTATTTGTGTTTTGATGATTATTAATTGATGTTTTGGCATATGGAATAGGTAGAAGTGAGATTTTGAAATTCATTTTATTGATTGATGTTTTGGTATACGGTATAGGTAGAATTTCAAAGTCTCAATTTCATATTTGTGTTTTGATGAGTTATTGATTGATGTTTTGGAATATGGAATAGGTAGAATTGAGATTTTGAATTTCATATTTGTGTTTTGATGAGTTATTGATGTTTGGGTATATGGGATAGGTTAGAATTGTGATTTTGAAGTTCATATTTGTGTTTTGATGAGTTATTTATTGATGTTTTGGTATATGGAATAGGTAGAAGTGAGATTTTGAAGTTCATATTTGTGTTTTCATGATTATTGATTGATGTTTTGGTATATGGAATAGGTAGAAGTGAGATTTTGAAGTTCATATTTGTGTTTTGATGATTATTGATTGATGTTTTGGCATATGGAATAGGTAGAAGTGAGATTTTGAAGTTCATATTATTGATTGATGTTTTGGTATATGGAATAGGTAGAATTGTGATATTGAAGTTTATGTTTGTGTTTTGATGAGTTATTGATTGATGTTTTGGAATATGGAATAGGTAGAATTGAGATTTTGAATTTCATTTTTGTGTTTTGATGAGTTATTGATGTTTGGGTATATGGGATAGGTAGAATTGTGATTTTGAAGTTCATATTTGTGTTTTGATGAGTTATTTATTGATGTTTTGGTATATGGAATAGGTAGCAGTGAGATTTTGAAGTTCATATTTGTGTTTTGGTATATGGAATAGGTAGAAGTGAGATTTTGAAGTTCATATTTGTGTTTTGATGATTATTGATTGATGTTTTGGTATATGGAATAGGTAGAAGTGAGATATTGAAGTTCATATTTGTGTTTTGATGATTATTGATTGATATTTTGGCATATGGAATAGGTAGAAGTGAAATTTTGAAGTTCATATTATTGATTGATGTTTTGGTATATGGAATAGGTAGAATTGTGATATTGAAGTTTATGTTTGTGTTTTGATGAGTTATTGATTGATGTTTTGGAATATGGAATAGGTAGAATTGAGATTTTGAATTTCATATTTGTGTTTTGATGAGTTATTGTTGTTTGGGTATATGGGATAGGTAGAATTGTGATTTTGAAGTTCATATTTGTGTTTTGATTTATTGATGTTTTGGTATATGGAATAGGTAGCAATGAGATTTTGAAGTTCATATTTGTGTTTTGGTATATGGAATAGGTAGAAGTGAGATTTTGAAGTTCATATTTGTGTTTTGACGAGTTATTGAAGTTTGGGTATATGAGATAGGAAGAATTGTGATTTTGAAGTTCATATTTATGTTTTGATGAGTTATTTATTGATGTTTGGGTATATGGAATAGGTAGAAGTGAGATTTTGATGTTCGTATTTGTGTTTTGATGATTATTAATTGATGTTTTGGCATATGGAATAGGTAGAAGTGAGATTTTGAAATTCATTTTATTGATTGATGTTTTGGTATACGGTATAGGTAGAATTTCAAAGTCTCAATTTCATATTTGTGTTTTGATGAGTTATTGATTGATGTTTTGGAATATGGAATAGGTAGAATTGAGATTTTGAATTTCATATTTGTGTTTTGATGAGTTATTGATGTTTGGGTATATGGGATAGGTTAGAATTGTGATTTTGAAGTTCATATTTGTGTTTTGATGAGTTATTTATTGATGTTTTGGTATATGGAATAGGTAGAAGTGAGATTTTGAAGTTCATATTTGTGTTTTCATGATTATTGATTGATGTTTTGGTATATGGAATAGGTAGAAGTGAGATTTTGAAGTTCATATTTGTGTTTTGATGATTATTGATTGATGTTTTGGTATATGGAATAGGTAGAATTGAGATTTTGAATTTCATATTTGTGTTTTGATGAGTTATTGATTGATGTTTTGGTATATGCATTAGGTAGAATTGAAATATTGAAGTTCATATTTGTGTTTTGATGATTATTGATTGATGTTTTGGTATATAGAATAGGTAGAAGTGAGATTTTGAATTTCATATTTGTGTTTTGATGGGTTACTGATGTTTTGGGATACGGAATAGATAGAATTGTGTTTTGAAGTTCATTTTTGTGTTTTGATGAGTTATTGATGTTTTGGTATATGCAATATGTAGAATTGAAATTTTGAAGTTCATATTTGTGTTTTGATGATTATTGATTGATGTTTTGGCTTATGGAATAGGTAGAAGTGAGATTTTGAAGTTTATTTTATTGATTGATGTTTTGGTATACGGTATAGGTAGAATTGTGATATTGAAGTTTATATTTGTGTTTTGATGAGTTATTGTTTGATGTTTTGGAATATGGAATAGGTAGAATTGAGATTTTGAATTTCATATTTGTGTTTTGATGAGTTATTGATGTTTGGCTATATGGGATAGGTAGAATTGTGATTTTGAAGTTCATATTTGTGTTTTGATGAGTTACTTGTTGATGTTTTGGTATATGGAATAGGTAGAAGTGAGATTTTGAAGTTCATATTTGTGTTTTGATGATTATTGATTGATGTTTTGGTATATGGAATAGGTAGAAGTGAGATTTTGAAGTTCATATTTGTGTTTTGATGATTATTGATTGATGTTTTGGCATATGGAATAGGTACAATTGAGATTTTGAAGTTCATATTTGTGTTTTGATGATTATTGATTGATGTTTTGGGATATGGAATAGGTAGAAGTGAGATTTTGAAGTTCATATTTGTGTTTTGATGATTATTGATTGATGTTTTGGGATATGGAATAGGTAGAAGTGAGATTTTGAAGTTCATATTTGTGTTTTGATGAGTTATTTATTGATGTTTTGGTATATGGAATAGGTAGAAGTGAGATTTTGAAGTTCATATTTGTGTTTTCATGATTATTGATTGATGTTTTGGTATATGGAATAGGTAGAAGTGAGATTTTGAAGTTCATATTTGTGTTTTGATGATTATTGATTGATGTTTTGGTATATGGAATAGGTAGAATTGAGATTTTGAATTTCATATTTGTGTTTTGATGAGTTATTGATTGATGTTTTGGTATATGCATTAGGTAGAATTGAAATATTGAAGTTCATATTTGTGTTTTGATGATTATTGATTGATGTTTTGGTATATAGAATAGGTAGAAGTGAGATTTTGAATTTCATATTTGTGTTTTGATGGGTTACTGATGTTTTGGGATACGGAATAGATAGAATTGTGTTTTGAAGTTCATTTTTGTGTTTTGATGAGTTATTGATGTTTTGGTATATGCAATATGTAGAATTGAAATTTTGAAGTTCATATTTGTGTTTTGATGATTATTGATTGATGTTTTGGCTTATGGAATAGGTAGAAGTGAGATTTTGAAGTTTATTTTATTGATTGATGTTTTGGTATACGGTATAGGTAGAATTGTGATATTGAAGTTTATATTTGTGTTTTGATGAGTTATTGTTTGATGTTTTGGAATATGGAATAGGTAGAATTGAGATTTTGAATTTCATATTTGTGTTTTGATGAGTTATTGATGTTTGGCTATATGGGATAGGTAGAATTGTGATTTTGAAGTTCATATTTGTGTTTTGATGAGTTACTTATTGATGTTTTGGTATATGGAATAGGTAGAAGTGAGATTTTGAAGTTCATATTTGTGTTTTGATGATTATTGATTGATGTTTTGGTATATGGAATAGGTAGAAGTGAGATTTTGAAGTTCATATTTGTGTTTTGATGATTATTGATTGATGTTTTGGCATATGGAATAGGTACAATTGAGATTTTGAAGTTCATATTTGTGTTTTGATGATTATTGATTGATGTTTTGGGATATGGAATAGGTAGAAGTGAGATTTTGAAGTTCATATTTGTGTTTTGATGATTATTGATTGATGTTTTGGTATATGGAATGGGTAGAAGTGAGATTTTGAAGTTCATATTTGTGTTTTGATGATTATTGATTGATGTTTTGGCATATGGAATAGGTAGAAGTGAGATTTTGAAGTTCAAATTTGTGTTTTGATGATTATTGATTGATGTTTTGGTATATGGAATAGGTAGAAGTGAGATTTTGAAGTTCATATTTGTGTTTTGATGATTATTGATTTATATTTTGGTATATGGAATAGGTAGAAGTGAGATTTTGAAGTTTATTTTATTGATTGATGTTTTGGTATACGGTATAGGTAGAATTGTGATATTGAAGTTTATATTTGTGTTTTGATGAGTTATTGTTTGATGTTTTGGAATATGGAATAGGTAGAATTGAGATTTTGAATTTCATATTTGTGTTTTGATGAGTTATTGTTGTTTGGGTATATGGGATAGGTAGAATTGTGATTTTGAAGTTCATATTTGTGTTTTGATGATTATTGATTGATGTTTTGGTATATGGAATAGGTAGAAGTGAGATTTTGAAGTTCATATTTGTGTTTTGATGATTATTGATTGATGTTTTGGTATATGGAATGGGTAGAAGTGAGATTTTGAAGTTCATATTTGTGTTTTGATGATTATTGATTGATGTTTTGGCATATGGAATAGGTAGAAGTGAGATTTTGAAGTTCATATTTGTGTTTTGATGATTATTGATTGATGTTTTGGTATATGGAATAGGTAGAAGTGAGATTTTGAAGTTCATATTATTGATTGATGTTTTGGTATATGGAATAGGTAGAATTGTGATATTGAAGTTTATGTTTGTGTTTTGATGAGTTATTGATTGATGTTTTGGAATATGGAATAGGTAGAATTGAGATTTTGAATTTCATATTTGTGTTTTGATGAGTTATTGATGTTTGGGTATATGGGATAGGTAGAATTGTGATTTTGAAGTTCATATTTGTGTTTTGATGAGTTATTTATTGATGTTTTGGTATATGGAATAGGTAGCAGTGAGATTTTGAAGTTCATATTTGTGTTTTGATGATTATTGATTGATGTTTTGGTATATGGAATAGGTAGAAGTGAGATATTGAAGTTCATATTTGTGTTTTGATGATTATTGATTGATATTTTGGCATATGGAATAGGTAGAAGTGAAATTTTGAAGTTCATATTATTGATTGATGTTTTGGTATATGGAATAGGTAGAATTGTGATATTGAAGTTTATGTTTGTGTTTTGATGAGTTATTGATTGATGTTTTGGAATATGGAATAGGTAGAATTGAGATTTTGAATTTCATATTTGTGTTTTGATGAGTTATTGTTGTTTGGGTATATGGGATAGGTAGAATTGTGATTTTGAAGTTCATATTTGTGTTTTGATTTATTGATGTTTTGGTATATGGAATAGGTAGCAATGAGATTTTGAAGTTCATATTTGTGTTTTGGTATATGGAATAGGTAGAAGTGAGATTTTGAAGTTCATATTTGTGTTTTGATGATTATTGATTGATGTTTTGGCATATGGAATAGGTAGAAGTGAGATTTTGAAGTTCATATTTGTGTTTTGATAATTATTGATTGATGTTTTGGTATATGGAATAGGTAGAAGTGAGATTTTGAAGTTCATATTTGTGTTTTGATGATTATTGATTGATATTTTGGCATATGGAATAGGTAGAAGTGAGATTTTGAAGTTCATATTATTGATTGATGTTTTGGTATATGGAATAGGTAGAATTGTGATATTGAAGTTCATATTTGTGTTTTGATGATTATTGAATGATGTTTTGGTATATAGAATAGGTAGAAGTGAGATTTTGAATTTCATATTTGTGTTTTGATGAGTTATTGATTGATGTTTTGGAATATGGAATAGGTAGAGTTGAGATTTTGAATTTCATATTTGTGTTTTGACGAGTTATTGAAGTTTGGGTATATGAGATAGGAAGAATTGTGATTTTGAAGTTCATATTTATGTTTTGATGAGTTATTTATTGATGTTTGGGTATATGGAATAGGTAGAAGTGAGATTTTGATGTTCGTATTTGTGTTTTGATGATTATTAATTGATGTTTTGGCATATGGAATAGGTAGAAGTGAGATTTTGAAATTCATTTTATTGATTGATGTTTTGGTATACGGTATAGGTAGAATTTCAAAGTCTCAATTTCATATTTGTGTTTTGATGAGTTATTGATTGATGTTTTGGAATATGGAATAGGTAGAATTGAGATTTTGAATTTCATATTTGTGTTTTGATGAGTTATTGATGTTTGGGTATATGGGATAGGTTAGAATTGTGATTTTGAAGTTCATATTTGTGTTTTGATGAGTTATTTATTGATGTTTTGGTATATGGAATAGGTAGAAGTGAGATTTTGAAGTTCATATTTGTGTTTTCATGATATTATTGATTGATGTTTTGGTATATGGAATAGGTAGAAGTGAGATTTTGAAGTTCATATTTGTGTTTTGATGATTATTGATTGATGTTTTGGTATATGGAATAGGTAGAATTGAGATTTTGAATTTCATATTTGTGTTTTGATGAGTTATTGATTGATGTTTTGGTATATGCATTAGGTAGAATTGAAATATTGAAGTTCATATTTGTGTTTTGATGATTATTGATTGATGTTTTGGTATATAGAATAGGTAGAAGTGAGATTTTGAATTTCATATTTGTGTTTTGATGGGTTACTGATGTTTTGGGATACGGAATAGATAGAATTGTGTTTTGAAGTTCATTTTTGTGTTTTGATGAGTTATTGATGTTTTGGTATATGCAATATGTAGAATTGAAATTTTGAAGTTCATATTTGTGTTTTGATGATTATTGATTGATGTTTTGGCTTATGGAATAGGTAGAAGTGAGATTTTGAAGTTTATTTTATTGATTGATGTTTTGGTATACGGTATAGGTAGAATTGTGATATTGAAGTTTATATTTGTGTTTTGATGATTATTGATTGATGTTTTGGCATATGGAATAGGTACAATTGAGATTTTGAAGTTCATATTTGTGTTTTGATGATTATTGATTGATGTTTTGGGATATGGAATAGGTAGAAGTGAGATTTTGAAGTTCATATTTGTGTTTTGATGATTATTGATTGATGTTTTGGTATATGGAATGGGTAGAAGTGAGATTTTGAAGTTCATATTTGTGTTTTGATGATTATTGATTGATGTTTTGGCATATGGAATAGGTAGAAGTGAGATTTTGAAGTTCATATTTGTGTTTTGATGATTATTGATTGATGTTTTGGTATATGGAATAGGTAGAAGTGAGATTTTGAAGTTCATATTTGTGTTTTGATGATTATTGATTTATATTTTGGTATATGGAATAGGTAGAAGTGAGATTTTGAAGTTTATTTTATTGATTGATGTTTTGGTATACGGTATAGGTAGAATTGTGATATTGAAGTTTATATTTGTGTTTTGATGAGTTATTGTTTGATGTTTTGGAATATGGAATAGGTAGAATTGAGATTTTGAATTTCATATTTGTGTTTTGATGAGTTATTGTTGTTTGGGTATATGGGATAGGTAGAAGTGAGATTTTGAAGTTCATATTTGTGTTTTGATGATTATTGATTGATGTTTTGGTATATGGAAGGGGTAGAAGTGAGATTTTGAAGTTCATATTTGTGTTTTGATGATTATTGATTGATGTTTTGGCATATGGAATAGGTAGAAGTGAGATTTTGAAGTTCATATTTGTGTTTTGATGATTATTGATTGATGTTTTGGTATATGGAATAGGTAGAAGTGAGATTTTGAAGTTCATATTATTGATTGATGTTTTGGTATATGGAATAGGTAGAATTGTGATATTGAAGTTTATGTTTGTGTTTTGATGAGTTATTGATTGATGTTTTGGAATATGGAATAGGTAGAATTGAGATTTTGAATTTCATATTTGTGTTTTGATGAGTTATTGATGTTTGGGTATATGGGATAGGTAGAATTGTGATTTTGAAGTTCATATTTGTGTTTTGATGAGTTATTTATTGATGTTTTGGTATATGGAATAGGTAGCAGTGAGATTTTGAAGTTCATATTTGTGTTTTGATGATTATTGATTGATGTTTTGGTATATGGAATAGGTAGAAGTGAGATTTTGAAGTTCATATTTGTGTTTTGATGATTATTGATTGATGTTTTGGTATATGGAATAGGTAGAAGTGAGATTTTGAAGTTCATATTTGTGTTTTGATGATTATTGATTGATGTTTTGGTATATGGAAGGGGTAGAAGTGAGATTTTGAAGTTCATATTTGTGTTTTGATGATTATTGATTGATGTTTTGGCATATGGAATAGGTAGAAGTGAGATTTTGAAGTTCATATTTGTGTTTTGATGATTATTGATTGATGTTTTGGTATATGGAATAGGTAGAAGTGAGATTTTGAAGTTCATATTATTGATTGATGTTTTGGTATATGGAATAGGTAGAATTGTGATATTGAAGTTTATGTTTGTGTTTTGATGAGTTATTGATTGATGTTTTGGAATATGGAATAGGTAGAATTGAGATTTTGAATTTCATATTTGTGTTTTGATGAGTTATTGATGTTTGGGTATATGGGATAGGTAGAATTGTGATTTTGAAGTTCATATTTGTGTTTTGATGAGTTATTTATTGATGTTTTGGTATATGGAATAGGTAGCAGTGAGATTTTGAAGTTCATATTTGTGTTTTGATGATTATTGATTGATGTTTTGGTATATGGAATAGGTAGAAGTGAGATATTGAAGTTCATATTTGTGTTTTGATGATTATTGATTGATATTTTGGCATATGGAATAGGTAGAAGTGAAATTTTGAAGTTCATATTATTGATTGATGTTTTGGTATATGGAATAGGTAGAATTGTGATATTGAAGTTTATGTTTGTGTTTTGATGAGTTATTGATTGATGTTTTGGAATATGGAATAGGTAGAATTGAGATTTTGAATTTCATATTTGTGTTTTGATGAGTTATTGTTGTTTGGGTATATGGGATAGGTAGAATTGTGATTTTGAAGTTCATATTTGTGTTTTGATTTATTGATGTTTTGGTATATGGAATAGGTAGCAATGAGATTTTGAAGTTCATATTTGTGTTTTGGTATATGGAATAGGTAGAAGTGAGATTTTGAAGTTCATATTTGTGTTTTGATGATTATTGATTGATGTTTTGGCATATGGAATAGGTAGAAGTGAGATTTTGAAGTTCATATTTGTGTTTTGATAATTATTGATTGATGTTTTGGTATATGGAATAGGTAGAAGTGAGATTTTGAAGTTCATATTTGTGTTTTGATGATTATTGATTGATATTTTGGCATATGGAATAGGTAGAAGTGAGATTTTGAAGTTCATATTATTGATTGATGTTTTGGTATATGGAATAGGTAGAATTGTGATATTGAAGTTCATATTTGTGTTTTGATGATTATTGAATGATGTTTTGGTATATAGAATAGGTAGAAGTGAGATTTTGAATTTCATATTTGTGTTTTGATGAGTTATTGATTGATGTTTTGGAATATGGAATAGGTAGAGTTGAGATTTTGAATTTCATATTTGTGTTTTGACGAGTTATTGAAGTTTGGGTATATGAGATAGGAAGAATTGTGATTTTGAAGTTCATATTTATGTTTTGATGAGTTATTTATTGATGTTTGGGTATATGGAATAGGTAGAAGTGAGATTTTGATGTTCGTATTTGTGTTTTGATGATTATTAATTGATGTTTTGGCATATGGAATAGGTAGAAGTGAGATTTTGAAATTCATTTTATTGATTGATGTTTTGGTATACGGTATAGGTAGAATTTCAAAGTCTCAATTTCATATTTGTGTTTTGATGAGTTATTGATTGATGTTTTGGAATATGGAATAGGTAGAATTGAGATTTTGAATTTCATATTTGTGTTTTGATGAGTTATTGATGTTTGGGTATATGGGATAGGTTAGAATTGTGATTTTGAAGTTCATATTTGTGTTTTGATGAGTTATTTATTGATGTTTTGGTATATGGAATAGGTAGAAGTGAGATTTTGAAGTTCATATTTGTGTTTTCATGATTATTGATTGATGTTTTGGTATATGGAATAGGTAGAAGTGAGATTTTGAAGTTCATATTTGTGTTTTGATGATTATTGATTGATGTTTTGGTATATGGAATAGGTAGAATTGAGATTTTGAATTTCATATTTGTGTTTTGATGAGTTATTGATTGATGTTTTGGTATATGCATTAGGTAGAATTGAAATATTGAAGTTCATATTTGTGTTTTGATGATTATTGATTGATGTTTTGGTATATAGAATAGGTAGAAGTGAGATTTTGAATTTCATATTTGTGTTTTGATGGGTTACTGATGTTTTGGGATACGGAATAGATAGAATTGTGTTTTGAAGTTCATTTTTGTGTTTTGATGAGTTATTGATGTTTTGGTATATGCAATATGTAGAATTGAAATTTTGAAGTTCATATTTGTGTTTTGATGATTATTGATTGATGTTTTGGCTTATGGAATAGGTAGAAGTGAGATTTTGAAGTTTATTTTATTGATTGATGTTTTGGTATACGGTATAGGTAGAATTGTGATATTGAAGTTTATATTTGTGTTTTGATGAGTTATTGTTTGATGTTTTGGAATATGGAATAGGTAGAATTGAGATTTTGAATTTCATATTTGTGTTTTGATGAGTTATTGATGTTTGGCTATATGGGATAGGTAGAATTGTGATTTTGAAGTTCATATTTGTGTTTTGATGAGTTACTTATTGATGTTTTGGTATATGGAATAGGTAGAAGTGAGATTTTGAAGTTCATATTTGTGTTTTGATGATTATTGATTGATGTTTTGGTATATGGAATAGGTAGAAGTGAGATTTTGAAGTTCATATTTGTGTTTTGATGATTATTGATTGATGTTTTGGCATATGGAATAGGTACAATTGAGATTTTGAAGTTCATATTTGTGTTTTGATGATTATTGATTGATGTTTTGGGATATGGAATAGGTAGAAGTGAGATTTTGAAGTTCATATTTGTGTTTTGATGATTATTGATTGATGTTTTGGTATATGGAATGGGTAGAAGTGAGATTTTGAAGTTCATATTTGTGTTTTGATGATTATTGATTGATGTTTTGGCATATGGAATAGGTAGAAGTGAGATTTTGAAGTTCATATTTGTGTTTTGATGATTATTGATTGATGTTTTGGTATATGGAATAGGTAGAAGTGAGATTTTGAAGTTCATATTTGTGTTTTGATGATTATTGATTTATATTTTGGTATATGGAATAGGTAGAAGTGAGATTTTGAAGTTTATTTTATTGATTGATGTTTTGGTATACGGTATAGGTAGAATTGTGATATTGAAGTTTATATTTGTGTTTTGATGAGTTATTGTTTGATGTTTTGGAATATGGAATAGGTAGAATTGAGATTTTGAATTTCATATTTGTGTTTTGATGAGTTATTGTTGTTTGGGTATATGGGATAGGTAGAATTGTGATTTTGAAGTTCATATTTGTGTTTTGATGATTATTGATTGATGTTTTGGTATATGGAATAGGTAGAAGTGAGATTTTGAAGTTCATATTTGTGTTTTGATGATTATTGATTGATGTTTTGGTATATGGAATGGGTAGAAGTGAGATTTTGAAGTTCATATTTGTGTTTTGATGATTATTGATTGATGTTTTGGCATATGGAATAGGTAGAAGTGAGATTTTGAAGTTCATATTTGTGTTTTGATGATTATTGATTGATGTTTTGGTATATGGAATAGGTAGAAGTGAGATTTTGAAGTTCATATTATTGATTGATGTTTTGGTATATGGAATAGGTAGAATTGTGATATTGAAGTTTATGTTTGTGTTTTGATGAGTTATTGATTGATGTTTTGGAATATGGAATAGGTAGAATTGAGATTTTGAATTTCATATTTGTGTTTTGATGAGTTATTGATGTTTGGGTATATGGGATAGGTAGAATTGTGATTTTGAAGTTCATATTTGTGTTTTGATGAGTTATTTATTGATGTTTTGGTATATGGAATAGGTAGCAGTGAGATTTTGAAGTTCATATTTGTGTTTTGGTATATGGAATAGGTAGAAGTGAGATTTTGAAGTTCATATTTGTGTTTTGATGATTATTGATTGATGTTTTGGTATATGGAATAGGTAGAAGTGAGATATTGAAGTTCATATTTGTGTTTTGATGATTATTGATTGATATTTTGGCATATGGAATAGGTAGAAGTGAAATTTTGAAGTTCATATTATTGATTGATGTTTTGGTATATGGAATAGGTAGAATTGTGATATTGAAGTTTATGTTTGTGTTTTGATGAGTTATTGATTGATGTTTTGGAATATGGAATAGGTAGAATTGAGATTTTGAATTTCATATTTGTGTTTTGATGAGTTATTGTTGTTTGGGTATATGGGATAGGTAGAATTGTGATTTTGAAGTTCATATTTGTGTTTTGATTTATTGATGTTTTGGTATATGGAATAGGTAGCAATGAGATTTTGAAGTTCATATTTGTGTTTTGGTATATGGAATAGGTAGAAGTGAGATTTTGAAGTTCATATTTGTGTTTTGATGATTATTGATTGATGTTTTGGCATATGGAATAGGTAGAAGTGAGATTTTGAAGTTCATATTTGTGTTTTGATAATTATTGATTGATGTTTTGGTATATGGAATAGGTAGAAGTGAGATTTTGAAGTTCATATTTGTGTTTTGATGATTATTGATTGATATTTTGGCATATGGAATAGGTAGAAGTGAGATTTTGAAGTTCATATTATTGATTGATGTTTTGGTATATGGAATAGGTAGAATTGTGATATTGAAGTTCATATTTGTGTTTTGATGATTATTGAATGATGTTTTGGTATATAGAATAGGTAGAAGTGAGATTTTGAATTTCATATTTGTGTTTTGATGAGTTATTGATTGATGTTTTGGAATATGGAATAGGTAGAGTTGAGATTTTGAATTTCATATTTGTGTTTTGACGAGTTATTGAAGTTTGGGTATATGAGATAGGAAGAATTGTGATTTTGAAGTTCATATTTATGTTTTGATGAGTTATTTATTGATGTTTGGGTATATGGAATAGGTAGAAGTGAGATTTTGATGTTCGTATTTGTGTTTTGATGATTATTAATTGATGTTTTGGCATATGGAATAGGTAGAAGTGAGATTTTGAAATTCATTTTATTGATTGATGTTTTGGTATACGGTATAGGTAGAATTTCAAAGTCTCAATTTCATATTTGTGTTTTGATGAGTTATTGATTGATGTTTTGGAATATGGAATAGGTAGAATTGAGATTTTGAATTTCATATTTGTGTTTTGATGAGTTATTGATGTTTGGGTATATGGGATAGGTTAGAATTGTGATTTTGAAGTTCATATTTGTGTTTTGATGAGTTATTTATTGATGTTTTGGTATATGGAATAGGTAGAAGTGAGATTTTGAAGTTCATATTTGTGTTTTCATGATATTATTGATTGATGTTTTGGTATATGGAATAGGTAGAAGTGAGATTTTGAAGTTCATATTTGTGTTTTGATGATTATTGATTGATGTTTTGGTATATGGAATAGGTAGAATTGAGATTTTGAATTTCATATTTGTGTTTTGATGAGTTATTGATTGATGTTTTGGTATATGCATTAGGTAGAATTGAAATATTGAAGTTCATATTTGTGTTTTGATGATTATTGATTGATGTTTTGGTATATAGAATAGGTAGAAGTGAGATTTTGAATTTCATATTTGTGTTTTGATGGGTTACTGATGTTTTGGGATACGGAATAGATAGAATTGTGTTTTGAAGTTCATTTTTGTGTTTTGATGAGTTATTGATGTTTTGGTATATGCAATATGTAGAATTGAAATTTTGAAGTTCATATTTGTGTTTTGATGATTATTGATTGATGTTTTGGCTTATGGAATAGGTAGAAGTGAGATTTTGAAGTTTATTTTATTGATTGATGTTTTGGTATACGGTATAGGTAGAATTGTGATATTGAAGTTTATATTTGTGTTTTGATGATTATTGATTGATGTTTTGGCATATGGAATAGGTACAATTGAGATTTTGAAGTTCATATTTGTGTTTTGATGATTATTGATTGATGTTTTGGGATATGGAATAGGTAGAAGTGAGATTTTGAAGTTCATATTTGTGTTTTGATGATTATTGATTGATGTTTTGGTATATGGAATGGGTAGAAGTGAGATTTTGAAGTTCATATTTGTGTTTTGATGATTATTGATTGATGTTTTGGCATATGGAATAGGTAGAAGTGAGATTTTGAAGTTCATATTTGTGTTTTGATGATTATTGATTGATGTTTTGGCATATGGAATAGGTACAATTGAGATTTTGAAGTTCATATTTGTGTTTTGATGATTATTGATTGATGTTTTGGGATATGGAATAGGTAGAAGTGAGATTTTGAAGTTCATATTTGTGTTTTGATGATTATTGATTGATGTTTTGGTATATGGAATGGGTAGAAGTGAGATTTTGAAGTTCATATTTGTGTTTTGATGATTATTGATTGATGTTTTGGCATATGGAATAGGTAGAAGTGAGATTTTGAAGTTCATATTTGTGTTTTGATGATTATTGATTGATGTTTTGGTATATGGAATAGGTAGAAGTGAGATTTTGAAGTTCATATTTGTGTTTTGATGATTATTGATTTATATTTTGGTATATGGAATAGGTAGAAGTGAGATTTTGAAGTTTATTTTATTGATTGATGTTTTGGTATACGGTATAGGTAGAATTGTGATATTGAAGTTTATATTTGTGTTTTGATGAGTTATTGTTTGATGTTTTGGAATATGGAATAGGTAGAATTGAGATTTTGAATTTCATATTTGTGTTTTGATGAGTTATTGTTGTTTGGGTATATGGGATAGGTAGAATTGTGATTTTGAAGTTCATATTTGTGTTTTGATGATTATTGATTGATGTTTTGGTATATGGAATAGGTAGAAGTGAGATTTTGAAGTTCATATTTGTGTTTTGATGATTATTGATTGATGTTTTGGTATATGGAATGGGTAGAAGTGAGATTTTGAAGTTCATATTTGTGTTTTGATGATTATTGATTGATGTTTTGGCATATGGAATAGGTAGAAGTGAGATTTTGAAGTTCATATTTGTGTTTTGATGATTATTGATTGATGTTTTGGTATATGGAATAGGTAGAAGTGAGATTTTGAAGTTCATATTATTGATTGATGTTTTGGTATATGGAATAGGTAGAATTGTGATATTGAAGTTTATGTTTGTGTTTTGATGAGTTATTGATTGATGTTTTGGAATATGGAATAGGTAGAATTGAGATTTTGAATTTCATATTTGTGTTTTGATGAGTTATTGATGTTTGGGTATATGGGATAGGTAGAATTGTGATTTTGAAGTTCATATTTGTGTTTTGATGAGTTATTTATTGATGTTTTGGTATATGGAATAGGTAGCAGTGAGATTTTGAAGTTCATATTTGTGTTTTGGTATATGGAATAGGTAGAAGTGAGATTTTGAAGTTCATATTTGTGTTTTGATGATTATTGATTGATGTTTTGGTATATGGAATAGGTAGAAGTGAGATATTGAAGTTCATATTTGTGTTTTGATGATTATTGATTGATATTTTGGCATATGGAATAGGTAGAAGTGAAATTTTGAAGTTCATATTATTGATTGATGTTTTGGTATATGGAATAGGTAGAATTGTGATATTGAAGTTTATGTTTGTGTTTTGATGAGTTATTGATTGATGTTTTGGAATATGGAATAGGTAGAATTGAGATTTTGAATTTCATATTTGTGTTTTGATGAGTTATTGTTGTTTGGGTATATGGGATAGGTAGAATTGTGATTTTGAAGTTCATATTTGTGTTTTGATTTATTGATGTTTTGGTATATGGAATAGGTAGCAATGAGATTTTGAAGTTCATATTTGTGTTTTCGTATATGGAATAGGTAGAAGTGAGATTTTGAAGTTCATATTTGTGTTTTGATGATTATTGATTGATGTTTTGGCATATGGAATAGGTAGAAGTGAGATTTTGAAGTTCATATTTGTGTTTTGATAATTATTGATTGATGTTTTGGTATATGGAATAGGTAGAAGTGAGATTTTGAAGTTCATATTTGTGTTTTGATGATTATTGATTGATATTTTGGCATATGGAATAGGTAGAAGTGAGATTTTGAAGTTCATATTATTGATTGATGTTTTGGTATATGGAATAGGTAGAATTGTGATATTGAAGTTCATATTTGTGTTTTGATGATTATTGAATGATGTTTTGGTATATAGAATAGGTAGAAGTGAGATTTTGAATTTCATATTTGTGTTTTGATGAGTTATTGATTGATGTTTTGGAATATGGAATAGGTAGAGTTGAGATTTTGAATTTCATATTTGTGTTTTGACGAGTTATTGAAGTTTGGGTATATGAGATAGGAAGAATTGTGATTTTGAAGTTCATATTTATGTTTTGATGAGTTATTTATTGATGTTTGGGTATATGGAATAGGTAGAAGTGAGATTTTGATGTTCGTATTTGTGTTTTGATGATTATTAATTGATGTTTTGGCATATGGAATAGGTAGAAGTGAGATTTTGAAATTCATTTTATTGATTGATGTTTTGGTATACGGTATAGGTAGAATTTCAAAGTCTCAATTTCATATTTGTGTTTTGATGAGTTATTGATTGATGTTTTGGAATATGGAATAGGTAGAATTGAGATTTTGAATTTCATATTTGTGTTTTGATGAGTTATTGATGTTTGGGTATATGGGATAGGTTAGAATTGTGATTTTGAAGTTCATATTTGTGTTTTGATGAGTTATTTATTGATGTTTTGGTATATGGAATAGGTAGAAGTGAGATTTTGAAGTTCATATTTGTGTTTTCATGATTATTGATTGATGTTTTGGTATATGGAATAGGTAGAAGTGAGATTTTGAAGTTCATATTTGTGTTTTGATGATTATTGATTGATGTTTTGGTATATGGAATAGGTAGAATTGAGATTTTGAATTTCATATTTGTGTTTTGATGAGTTATTGATTGATGTTTTGGTATATGCATTAGGTAGAATTGAAATATTGAAGTTCATATTTGTGTTTTGATGATTATTGATTGATGTTTTGGTATATAGAATAGGTAGAAGTGAGATTTTGAATTTCATATTTGTTTTTTGATGGGTTACTGATGTTTTGGGATACGGAATAGATAGAATTGTGTTTTGAAGTTCATTTTTGTGTTTTGATGAGTTATTGATGTTTTGGTATATGCAATATGTAGAATTGAAATTTTGAAGTTCATATTTGTGTTTTGATGATTATTGATTGATGTTTTGGCTTATGGAATAGGTAGAAGTGAGATTTTGAAGTTTATTTTATTGATTGATGTTTTGGTATACGGTATAGGTAGAATTGTGATATTGAAGTTTATATTTGTGTTTTGATGAGTTATTGTTTGATGTTTTGGAATATGGAATAGGTAGAATTGAGATTTTGAATTTCATATTTGTGTTTTGATGAGTTATTGATGTTTGGCTATATGGGATAGGTAGAATTGTGATTTTGAAGTTCATATTTGTGTTTTGATGAGTTACTTATTGATGTTTTGGTATATGGAATAGGTAGAAGTGAGATTTTGAAGTTCATATTTGTGTTTTGATGATTATTGATTGATGTTTTGGTATATGGAATAGGTAGAAGTGAGATTTTGAAGTTCATATTTGTGTTTTGATGATTATTGATTGATGTTTTGGCATATGGAATAGGTACAATTGAGATTTTGAAGTTCATATTTGTGTTTTGATGATTATTGATTGATGTTTTGGGATATGGAATAGGTAGAAGTGAGATTTTGAAGTTCATATTTGTGTTTTGATGATTATTGATTGATGTTTTGGTATATGGAATGGGTAGAAGTGAGATTTTGAAGTTCATATTTGTGTTTTGATGATTATTGATTGATGTTTTGGCATATGGAATAGGTAGAAGTGAGATTTTGAAGTTCATATTTGTGTTTTGATGATTATTGATTGATGTTTTGGTATATGGAATAGGTAGAAGTGAGATTTTGAAGTTCATATTTGTGTTTTGATGATTATTGATTTATATTTTGGTATATGGAATAGGTAGAAGTGAGATTTTGAAGTTTATTTTATTGATTGATGTTTTGGTATACGGTATAGGTAGAATTGTGATATTGAAGTTTATATTTGTGTTTTGATGAGTTATTGTTTGATGTTTTGGAATATGGAATAGGTAGAATTGAGATTTTGAATTTCATATTTGTGTTTTGATGAGTTATTGTTGTTTGGGTATATGGGATAGGTAGAATTGTGATTTTGAAGTTCATATTTGTGTTTTGATGATTATTGATTGATGTTTTGGTATATGGAATAGGTAGAAGTGAGATTTTGAAGTTCATATTTGTGTTTTGATGATTATTGATTGATGTTTTGGTATATGGAATGGGTAGAAGTGAGATTTTGAAGTTCATATTTGTGTTTTGATGATTATTGATTGATGTTTTGGCATATGGAATAGGTAGAAGTGAGATTTTGAAGTTCATATTTGTGTTTTGATGATTATTGATTGATGTTTTGGTATATGGAATAGGTAGAAGTGAGATTTTGAAGTTCATATTATTGATTGATGTTTTGGTATATGGAATAGGTAGAATTGTGATATTGAAGTTTATGTTTGTGTTTTGATGAGTTATTGATTGATGTTTTGGTATATGGAATAGGTAGAATTGAGATTTTGAATTTCATATTTGTGTTTTGATGAGTTATTGATGTTTGGGTATATGGGATAGGTAGAATTGTGATTTTGAAGTTCATATTTGTGTTTTGATGAGTTATTTATTGATGTTTTGGTATATGGAATAGGTAGCAGTGAGATTTTGAAGTTCATATTTGTGTTTTGGTATATGGAATAGGTAGAAGTGAGATTTTGAAGTTCATATTTGTGTTTTGATGATTATTGATTGATGTTTTGGTATATGGAATAGGTAGAAGTGAGATATTGAAGTTCATATTTGTGTTTTGATGATTATTGATTGATATTTTGGCATATGGAATAGGTAGAAGTGAAATTTTGAAGTTCATATTATTGATTGATGTTTTGGTATATGGAATAGGTAGAATTGTGATATTGAAGTTTATGTTTGTGTTTTGATGAGTTATTGATTGATGTTTTGGAATATGGAATAGGTAGAATTGAGATTTTGAATTTCATATTTGTGTTTTGATGAGTTATTGTTGTTTGGGTATATGGGATAGGTAGAATTGTGATTTTGAAGTTCATATTTGTGTTTTGATTTATTGATGTTTTGGTATATGGAATAGGTAGCAATGAGATTTTGAAGTTCATATTTGTGTTTTGGTATATGGAATAGGTAGAAGTGAGATTTTGAAGTTCATATTTGTGTTTTGATGATTATTGATTGATGTTTTGGCATATGGAATAGGTAGAAGTGAGATTTTGAAGTTCATATTTGTGTTTTGATAATTATTGATTGATGTTTTGGTATATGGAATAGGTAGAAGTGAGATTTTGAAGTTCATATTTGTGTTTTGATGATTATTGATTGATATTTTGGCATATGGAATAGGTAGAAGTGAGATTTTGAAGTTCATATTATTGATTGATGTTTTGGTATATGGAATAGGTAGAATTGTGATATTGAAGTTCATATTTGTGTTTTGATGATTATTGAATGATGTTTTGGTATATAGAATAGGTAGAAGTGAGATTTTGAATTTCATATTTGTGTTTTGATGAGTTATTGATTGATGTTTTGGAATATGGAATAGGTAGAGTTGAGATTTTGAATTTCATATTTGTGTTTTGACGAGTTATTGAAGTTTGGGTATATGAGATAGGAAGAATTGTGATTTTGAAGTTCATATTTATGTTTTGATGAGTTATTTATTGATGTTTGGGTATATGGAATAGGTAGAAGTGAGATTTTGATGTTCGTATTTGTGTTTTGATGATTATTAATTGATGTTTTGGCATATGGAATAGGTAGAAGTGAGATTTTGAAATTCATTTTATTGATTGATGTTTTGGTATACGGTATAGGTAGAATTTCAAAGTCTCAATTTCATATTTGTGTTTTGATGAGTTATTGATTGATGTTTTGGAATATGGAATAGGTAGAATTGAGATTTTGAATTTCATATTTGTGTTTTGATGAGTTATTGATGTTTGGGTATATGGGATAGGTTAGAATTGTGATTTTGAAGTTCATATTTGTGTTTTGATGAGTTATTTATTGATGTTTTGGTATATGGAATAGGTAGAAGTGAGATTTTGAAGTTCATATTTGTGTTTTCATGATTATTGATTGATGTTTTGGTATATGGAATAGGTAGAAGTGAGATTTTGAAGTTCATATTTGTGTTTTGATGATTATTGATTGATGTTTTGGTATATGGAATAGGTAGAATTGAGATTTTGAATTTCATATTTGTGTTTTGATGAGTTATTGATTGATGTTTTGGTATATGCATTAGGTAGAATTGAAATATTGAAGTTCATATTTGTGTTTTGATGATTATTGATTGATGTTTTGGTATATAGAATAGGTAGAAGTGAGATTTTGAATTTCATATTTGTGTTTTGATGGGTTACTGATGTTTTGGGATACGGAATAGATAGAATTGTGTTTTGAAGTTCATTTTTGTGTTTTGATGAGTTATTGATGTTTTGGTATATGCAATATGTAGAATTGAAATTTTGAAGTTCATATTTGTGTTTTGATGATTATTGATTGATGTTTTGGCTTATGGAATAGGTAGAAGTGAGATTTTGAAGTTTATTTTATTGATTGATGTTTTGGTATACGGTATAGGTAGAATTGTGATATTGAAGTTTATATTTGTGTTTTGATGAGTTATTGTTTGATGTTTTGGAATATGGAATAGGTAGAATTGAGATTTTGAATTTCATATTTGTGTTTTGATGAGTTATTGATGTTTGGCTATATGGGATAGGTAGAATTGTGATTTTGAAGTTCATATTTGTGTTTTGATGAGTTACTTATTGATGTTTTGGTATATGGAATAGGTAGAAGTGAGATTTTGAAGTTCATATTTGTGTTTTGATGATTATTGATTGATGTTTTGGTATATGGAATAGGTAGAAGTGAGATTTTGAAGTTCATATTTGTGTTTTGATGATTATTGATTGATGTTTTGGCATATGGAATAGGTACAATTGAGATTTTGAAGTTCATATTTGTGTTTTGATGATTATTGATTGATGTTTTGGGATATGGAATAGGTAGAAGTGAGATTTTGAAGTTCATATTTGTGTTTTGATGATTATTGATTGATGTTTTGGTATATGGAATGGGTAGAAGTGAGATTTTGAAGTTCATATTTGTGTTTTGATGATTATTGATTGATGTTTTGGCATATGGAATAGGTAGAAGTGAGATTTTGAAGTTCATATTTGTGTTTTGATGATTATTGATTGATGTTTTGGTATATGGAATAGGTAGAAGTGAGATTTTGAAGTTCATATTTGTGTTTTGATGATTATTGATTTATATTTTGGTATATGGAATAGGTAGAAGTGAGATTTTGAAGTTTATTTTATTGATTGATGTTTTGGTATACGGTATAGGTAGAATTGTGATATTGAAGTTTATATTTGTGTTTTGATGAGTTATTGTTTGATGTTTTGGAATATGGAATAGGTAGAATTGAGATTTTGAATTTCATATTTGTGTTTTGATGAGTTATTGTTGTTTGGGTATATGGGATAGGTAGAATTGTGATTTTGAAGTTCATATTTGTGTTTTGATGATTATTGATTGATGTTTTGGTATATGGAATAGGTAGAAGTGAGATTTTGAAGTTCATATTTGTGTTTTGATGATTATTGATTGATGTTTTGGTATATGGAATGGGTAGAAGTGAGATTTTGAAGTTCATATTTGTGTTTTGATGATTATTGATTGATGTTTTGGCATATGGAATAGGTAGAAGTGAGATTTTGAAGTTCATATTTGTGTTTTGATGATTATTGATTGATGTTTTGGTATATGGAATAGGTAGAAGTGAGATTTTGAAGTTCATATTATTGATTGATGTTTTGGTATATGGAATAGGTAGAATTGTGATATTGAAGTTTATGTTTGTGTTTTGATGAGTTATTGATTGATGTTTTGGAATATGGAATAGGTAGAATTGAGATTTTGAATTTCATATTTGTGTTTTGATGAGTTATTGATGTTTGGGTATATGGGATAGGTAGAATTGTGATTTTGAAGTTCATATTTGTGTTTTGATGAGTTATTTATTGATGTTTTGGTATATGGAATAGGTAGCAGTGAGATTTTGAAGTTCATATTTGTGTTTTGGTATATGGAATAGGTAGAAGTGAGATTTTGAAGTTCATATTTGTGTTTTGATGATTATTGATTGATGTTTTGGTATATGGAATAGGTAGAAGTGAGATATTGAAGTTCATATTTGTGTTTTGATGATTATTGATTGATATTTTGGCATATGGAATAGGTAGAAGTGAAATTTTGAAGTTCATATTATTGATTGATGTTTTGGTATATGGAATAGGTAGAATTGTGATATTGAAGTTTATGTTTGTGTTTTGATGAGTTATTGATTGATGTTTTGGAATATGGAATAGGTAGAATTGAGATTTTGAATTTCATATTTGTGTTTTGATGAGTTATTGTTGTTTGGGTATATGGGATAGGTAGAATTGTGATTTTGAAGTTCATATTTGTGTTTTGATTTATTGATGTTTTGGTATATGGAATAGGTAGCAATGAGATTTTGAAGTTCATATTTGTGTTTTGGTATATGGAATAGGTAGAAGTGAGATTTTGAAGTTCATATTTGTGTTTTGATGATTATTGATTGATGTTTTGGCATATGGAATAGGTAGAAGTGAGATTTTGAAGTTCATATTTGTGTTTTGATAATTATTGATTGATGTTTTGGTATATGGAATAGGTAGAAGTGAGATTTTGAAGTTCATATTTGTGTTTTGATGATTATTGATTGATATTTTGGCATATGGAATAGGTAGAAGTGAGATTTTGAAGTTCATATTATTGATTGATGTTTTGGTATATGGAATAGGTAGAATTGTGATATTGAAGTTCATATTTGTGTTTTGATGATTATTGAATGATGTTTTGGTATATAGAATAGGTAGAAGTGAGATTTTGAATTTCATATTTGTGTTTTGATGAGTTATTGATTGATGTTTTGGAATATGGAATAGGTAGAGTTGAGATTTTGAATTTCATATTTGTGTTTTGACGAGTTATTGAAGTTTGGGTATATGAGATAGGAAGAATTGTGATTTTGAAGTTCATATTTATGTTTTGATGAGTTATTTATTGATGTTTGGGTATATGGAATAGGTAGAAGTGAGATTTTGATGTTCGTATTTGTGTTTTGATGATTATTAATTGATGTTTTGGCATATGGAATAGGTAGAAGTGAGATTTTGAAATTCATTTTATTGATTGATGTTTTGGTATACGGTATAGGTAGAATTTCAAAGTCTCAATTTCATATTTGTGTTTTGATGAGTTATTGATTGATGTTTTGGAATATGGAATAGGTAGAATTGAGATTTTGAATTTCATATTTGTGTTTTGATGAGTTATTGATGTTTGGGTATATGGGATAGGTTAGAATTGTGATTTTGAAGTTCATATTTGTGTTTTGATGAGTTATTTATTGATGTTTTGGTATATGGAATAGGTAGAAGTGAGATTTTGAAGTTCATATTTGTGTTTTCATGATTATTGATTGATGTTTTGGTATATGGAATAGGTAGAAGTGAGATTTTGAAGTTCATATTTGTGTTTTGATGATTATTGATTGATGTTTTGGTATATGGAATAGGTAGAATTGAGATTTTGAATTTCATATTTGTGTTTTGATGAGTTATTGATTGATGTTTTGGTATATGCATTAGGTAGAATTGAAATATTGAAGTTCATATTTGTGTTTTGATGATTATTGATTGATGTTTTGGTATATAGAATAGGTAGAAGTGAGATTTTGAATTTCATATTTGTGTTTTGATGGGTTACTGATGTTTTGGGATACGGAATAGATAGAATTGTGTTTTGAAGTTCATTTTTGTGTTTTGATGAGTTATTGATGTTTTGGTATATGCAATATGTAGAATTGAAATTTTGAAGTTCATATTTGTGTTTTGATGATTATTGATTGATGTTTTGGCTTATGGAATAGGTAGAAGTGAGATTTTGAAGTTTATTTTATTGATTGATGTTTTGGTATACGGTATAGGTAGAATTGTGATATTGAAGTTTATATTTGTGTTTTGATGAGTTATTGTTTGATGTTTTGGAATATGGAATAGGTAGAATTGAGATTTTGAATTTCATATTTGTGTTTTGATGAGTTATTGATGTTTGGCTATATGGGATAGGTAGAATTGTGATTTTGAAGTTCATATTTGTGTTTTGATGAGTTACTTATTGATGTTTTGGTATATGGAATAGGTAGAAGTGAGATTTTGAAGTTCATATTTGTGTTTTGATGATTATTGATTGATGTTTTGGTATATGGAATAGGTAGAAGTGAGATTTTGAAGTTCATATTTGTGTTTTGATGATTATTGATTGATGTTTTGGCATATGGAATAGGTACAATTGAGATTTTGAAGTTCATATTTGTGTTTTGATGATTATTGATTGATGTTTTGGGATATGGAAGAGGTAGAAGTGAGATTTTGAAGTTCATATTTGTGTTTTGATGATTATTGATTGATGTTTTGGTATATGGAATGGGTAGAAGTGAGATTTTGAAGTTCATATTTGTGTTTTGATGATTATTGATTGATGTTTTGGCATATGGAATAGGTAGAAGTGAGATTTTGAAGTTCATATTTGTGTTTTGATGATTATTGATTGATGTTTTGGTATATGGAATAGGTAGAAGTGAGATTTTGAAGTTCATATTTGTGTTTTGATGATTATTGATTTATATTTTGGTATATGGAATAGGTAGAAGTGAGATTTTGAAGTTTATTTTATTGATTGATGTTTTGGTATACGGTATAGGTAGAATTGTGATATTGAAGTTTATATTTGTGTTTTGATGAGTTATTGTTTGATGTTTTGGAATATGGAATAGGTAGAATTGAGATTTTGAATTTCATATTTGTGTTTTGATGAGTTATTGTTGTTTGGGTATATGGGATAGGTAGAATTGTGATTTTGAAGTTCATATTTGTGTTTTGATGATTATTGATTGATGTTTTGGTATATGGAATAGGTAGAAGTGAGATTTTGAAGTTCATATTTGTGTTTTGATGATTATTGATTGATGTTTTGGTATATGGAATGGGTAGAAGTGAGATTTTGAAGTTCATATTTGTGTTTTGATGATTATTGATTGATGTTTTGGCATATGGAATAGGTAGAAGTGAGATTTTGAAGTTCATATTTGTGTTTTGATGATTATTGATTGATGTTTTGGTATATGGAATAGGTAGAAGTGAGATTTTGAAGTTCATATTATTGATTGATGTTTTGGTATATGGAATAGGTAGAATTGTGATATTGAAGTTTATGTTTGTGTTTTGATGAGTTATTGATTGATGTTTTGGAATATGGAATAGGTAGAATTGAGATTTTGAATTTCATATTTGTGTTTTGATGAGTTATTGATGTTTGGGTATATGGGATAGGTAGAATTGTGATTTTGAAGTTCATATTTGTGTTTTGATGAGTTATTTATTGATGTTTTGGTATATGGAATAGGTAGCAGTGAGATTTTGAAGTTCATATTTGTGTTTTGGTATATGGAATAGGTAGAAGTGAGATTTTGAAGTTCATATTTGTGTTTTGATGATTATTGATTGATGTTTTGGTATATGGAATAGGTAGAAGTGAGATATTGAAGTTCATATTTGTGTTTTGATGATTATTGATTGATATTTTGGCATATGGAATAGGTAGAAGTGAAATTTTGAAGTTCATATTATTGATTGATGTTTTGGTATATGGAATAGGTAGAATTGTGATATTGAAGTTTATGTTTGTGTTTTGATGAGTTATTGATTGATGTTTTGGAATATGGAATAGGTAGAATTGAGATTTTGAATTTCATATTTGTGTTTTGATGAGTTATTGTTGTTTGGGTATATGGGATAGGTAGAATTGTGATTTTGAAGTTCATATTTGTGTTTTGATTTATTGATGTTTTGGTATATGGAATAGGTAGCAATGAGATTTTGAAGTTCATATTTGTGTTTTGGTATATGGAATAGGTAGAAGTGAGATTTTGAAGTTCATATTTGTGTTTTGATGATTATTGATTGATGTTTTGGCATATGGAATAGGTAGAAGTGAGATTTTGAAGTTCATATTTGTGTTTTGATAATTATTGATTGATGTTTTGGTATATGGAATAGGTAGAAGTGAGATTTTGAAGTTCATATTTGTGTTTTGATGATTATTGATTGATATTTTGGCATATGGAATAGGTAGAAGTGAGATTTTGAAGTTCATATTATTGATTGATGTTTTGGTATATGGAATAGGTAGAATTGTGATATTGAAGTTCATATTTGTGTTTTGATGATTATTGAATGATGTTTTGGTATATAGAATAGGTAGAAGTGAGATTTTGAATTTCATATTTGTGTTTTGATGAGTTATTGATTGATGTTTTGGAATATGGAATAGGTAGAGTTGAGATTTTGAATTTCATATTTGTGTTTTGACGAGTTATTGAAGTTTGGGTATATGAGATAGGAAGAATTGTGATTTTGAAGTTCATATTTATGTTTTGATGAGTTATTTATTGATGTTTGGGTATATGGAATAGGTAGAAGTGAGATTTTGATGTTCGTATTTGTGTTTTGATGATTATTAATTGATGTTTTGGCATATGGAATAGGTAGAAGTGAGATTTTGAAATTCATTTTATTGATTGATGTTTTGGTATACGGTATAGGTAGAATTTCAAAGTCTCAATTTCATATTTGTGTTTTGATGAGTTATTGATTGATGTTTTGGAATATGGAATAGGTAGAATTGAGATTTTGAATTTCATATTTGTGTTTTGATGAGTTATTGATGTTTGGGTATATGGGATAGGTTAGAATTGTGATTTTGAAGTTCATATTTGTGTTTTGATGAGTTATTTATTGATGTTTTGGTATATGGAATAGGTAGAAGTGAGATTTTGAAGTTCATATTTGTGTTTTCATGATTATTGATTGATGTTTTGGTATATGGAATAGGTAGAAGTGAGATTTTGAAGTTCATATTTGTGTTTTGATGATTATTGATTGATGTTTTGGTATATGGAATAGGTAGAATTGAGATTTTGAATTTCATATTTGTGTTTTGATGAGTTATTGATTGATGTTTTGGTATATGCATTAGGTAGAATTGAAATATTGAAGTTCATATTTGTGTTTTGATGATTATTGATTGATGTTTTGGTATATAGAATAGGTAGAAGTGAGATTTTGAATTTCATATTTGTGTTTTGATGGGTTACTGATGTTTTGGGATACGGAATAGATAGAATTGTGTTTTGAAGTTCATTTTTGTGTTTTGATGAGTTATTGATGTTTTGGTATATGCAATATGTAGAATTGAAATTTTGAAGTTCATATTTGTGTTTTGATGATTATTGATTGATGTTTTGGCTTATGGAATAGGTAGAAGTGAGATTTTGAAGTTTATTTTATTGATTGATGTTTTGGTATACGGTATAGGTAGAATTGTGATATTGAAGTTTATATTTGTGTTTTGATGAGTTATTGTTTGATGTTTTGGAATATGGAATAGGTAGAATTGAGATTTTGAATTTCATATTTGTGTTTTGATGAGTTATTGATGTTTGGCTATATGGGATAGGTAGAATTGTGATTTTGAAGTTCATATTTGTGTTTTGATGAGTTACTTATTGATGTTTTGGTATATGGAATAGGTAGAAGTGAGATTTTGAAGTTCATATTTGTGTTTTGATGATTATTGATTGATGTTTTGGTATATGGAATAGGTAGAAGTGAGATTTTGAAGTTCATATTTGTGTTTTGATGATTATTGATTGATGTTTTGGCATATGGAATAGGTACAATTGAGATTTTGAAGTTCATATTTGTGTTTTGATGATTATTGATTGATGTTTTGGGATATGGAATAGGTAGAAGTGAGATTTTGAAGTTCATATTTGTGTTTTGATGATTATTGATTGATGTTTTGGTATATGGAATGGGTAGAAGTGAGATTTTGAAGTTCATATTTGTGTTTTGATGATTATTGATTGATGTTTTGGCATATGGAATAGGTAGAAGTGAGATTTTGAAGTTCATATTTGTGTTTTGATGATTATTGATTGATGTTTTGGTATATGGAATAGGTAGAAGTGAGATTTTGAAGTTCATATTTGTGTTTTGATGATTATTGATTTATATTTTGGTATATGGAATAGGTAGAAGTGAGATTTTGAAGTTTATTTTATTGATTGATGTTTTGGTATACGGTATAGGTAGAATTGTGATATTGAAGTTTATATTTGTGTTTTGATGAGTTATTGTTTGATGTTTTGGAATATGGAATAGGTAGAATTGAGATTTTGAATTTCATATTTGTGTTTTGATGAGTTATTGTTGTTTGGGTATATGGGATAGGTAGAATTGTGATTTTGAAGTTCATATTTGTGTTTTGATGAGTTACTTATTGATGTTTTGGTATATGGAATAGGTAGAAGTGAGATTTTGAAGTTCATATTTGTGTTTTGATGATTATTGATTGATGTTTTGGTATATGGAATAGGTAGAAGTGAGATTTTGAAGTTCATATTTGTGTTTTGATGATTATTGATTGATGTTTTGGCATATGGAATAGGTACAATTGAGATTTTGAAGTTCATATTTGTGTTTTGATGATTATTGATTGATGTTTTGGGATATGGAATAGGTAGAAGTGAGATTTTGAAGTTCATATTTGTGTTTTGATGATTATTGATTGATGTTTTGGCATATGGAATAGGTACAATTGAGATTTTGAAGTTCATATTTGTGTTTTGATGATTATTGATTGATGTTTTGGGATATGGAATAGGTAGAAGTGAGATTTTGAAGTTCATATTTGTGTTTTGATGATTATTGATTGATGTTTTGGCATATGGAATAGGTACAATTGAGATTTTGAAGTTCATATTTGTGTTTTGATGATTATTGATTGATGTTTTGGGATATGGAATAGGTAGAAGTGAGATTTTGAAGTTCATATTTGTGTTTTGATGATTATTGATTGATGTTTTGGTATATGGAATGGGTAGAAGTGAGATTTTGAAGTTCATATTTGTGTTTTGATGATTATTGATTGATGTTTTGGCATATGGAATAGGTAGAAGTGAGATTTTGAAGTTCATATTTGTGTTTTGATGATTATTGATTGATGTTTTGGTATATGGAATAGGTAGAAGTGAGATTTTGAAGTTCATATTTGTGTTTTGATGATTATTGATTTATATTTTGGTATATGGAATAGGTAGAAGTGAGATTTTGAAGTTTATTTTATTGATTGATGTTTTGGTATACGGTATAGGTAGAATTGTGATATTGAAGTTTATATTTGTGTTTTGATGAGTTATTGTTTGATGTTTTGGAATATGGAATAGGTAGAATTGAGATTTTGAATTTCATATTTGTGTTTTGATGAGTTATTGTTGTTTGGGTATATGGGATAGGTAGAATTGTGATTTTGAAGTTCATATTTGTGTTTTGATGATTATTGATTGATGTTTTGGTATATGGAATAGGTAGAAGTGAGATTTTGAAGTTCATATTTGTGTTTTGATGATTATTGATTGATGTTTTGGTATATGGAATGGGTAGAAGTGAGATTTTGAAGTTCATATTTGTGTTTTGATGATTATTGATTGATGTTTTGGCATATGGAATAGGTAGAAGTGAGATTTTGAAGTTCATATTTGTGTTTTGATGATTATTGATTGATGTTTTGGTATATGGAATAGGTAGAAGTGAGATTTTGAAGTTCATATTATTGATTGATGTTTTGGTATATGGAATAGGTAGAATTGTGATATTGAAGTTTATGTTTGTGTTTTGATGAGTTATTGATTGATGTTTTGGAATATGGAATAGGTAGAATTGAGATTTTGAATTTCATATTTGTGTTTTGATGAGTTATTGATGTTTGGGTATATGGGATAGGTAGAATTGTGATTTTGAAGTTCATATTTGTGTTTTGATGAGTTATTTATTGATGTTTTGGTATATGGAATAGGTAGCAGTGAGATTTTGAAGTTCATATTTGTGTTTTGGTATATGGAATAGGTAGAAGTGAGATTTTGAAGTTCATATTTGTGTTTTGATGATTATTGATTGATGTTTTGGTATATGGAATAGGTAGAAGTGAGATATTGAAGTTCATATTTGTGTTTTGATGATTATTGATTGATATTTTGGCATATGGAATAGGTAGAAGTGAAATTTTGAAGTTCATATTATTGATTGATGTTTTGGTATATGGAATAGGTAGAATTGTGATATTGAAGTTTATGTTTGTGTTTTGATGAGTTATTGATTGATGTTTTGGAATATGGAATAGGTAGAATTGAGATTTTGAATTTCATATTTGTGTTTTGATGAGTTATTGTTGTTTGGGTATATGGGATAGGTAGAATTGTGATTTTGAAGTTCATATTTGTGTTTTGATTTATTGATGTTTTGGTATATGGAATAGGTAGCAATGAGATTTTGAAGTTCATATTTGTGTTTTGGTATATGGAATAGGTAGAAGTGAGATTTTGAAGTTCATATTTGTGTTTTGATGATTATTGATTGATGTTTTGGCATATGGAATAGGTAGAAGTGAGATTTTGAAGTTCATATTTGTGTTTTGATAATTATTGATTGATGTTTTGGTATATGGAATAGGTAGAAGTGAGATTTTGAAGTTCATATTTGTGTTTTGATGATTATTGATTGATGTTTTGGCTTATGGAATAGGTAGAAGTGAGATTTTGAAGTTTATTTTATTGATTGATGTTTTGGTATACGGTATAGGTAGAATTGTGATATTGAAGTTTATATTTGTGTTTTGATGAGTTATTGTTTGATGTTTTGGAATATGGAATAGGTAGAATTGAGATTTTGAATTTCATATTTGTGTTTTGATGAGTTATTGATGTTTGGCTATATGGGATAGGTAGAATTGTGATTTTGAAGTTCATATTTGTGTTTTGATGAGTTACTTATTGATGTTTTGGTATATGGAATAGGTAGAAGTGAGATTTTGAAGTTCATATTTGTGTTTTGATGATTATTGATTGATGTTTTGGTATATGGAATAGGTAGAAGTGAGATTTTGAAGTTCATATTTGTGTTTTGATGATTATTGATTGATGTTTTGGCATATGGAATAGGTACAATTGAGATTTTGAAGTTCATATTTGTGTTTTGATGATTATTGATTGATGTTTTGGGATATGGAATAGGTAGAAGTGAGATTTTGAAGTTCATATTTGTGTTTTGATGATTATTGATTGATGTTTTGGTATATGGAATGGGTAGAAGTGAGATTTTGAAGTTCATATTTGTGTTTTGATGATTATTGATTGATGTTTTGGCATATGGAATAGGTAGAAGTGAGATTTTGAAGTTCATATTTGTGTTTTGATGATTATTGATTGATGTTTTGGTATATGGAATAGGTAGAAGTGAGATTTTGAAGTTCATATTTGTGTTTTGATGATTATTGATTTATATTTTGGTATATGGAATAGGTAGAAGTGAGATTTTGAAGTTTATTTTATTGATTGATGTTTTGGTATACGGTATAGGTAGAATTGTGATATTGAAGTTTATATTTGTGTTTTGATGAGTTATTGTTTGATGTTTTGGAATATGGAATAGGTAGAATTGAGATTTTGAATTTCATATTTGTGTTTTGATGAGTTATTGTTGTTTGGGTATATGGGATAGGTAGAATTGTGATTTTGAAGTTCATATTTGTGTTTTGATGATTATTGATTGATGTTTTGGTATATGGAATAGGTAGAAGTGAGATTTTGAAGTTCATATTTGTGTTTTGATGATTATTGATTGATGTTTTGGTATATGGAATGGGTAGAAGTGAGATTTTGAAGTTCATATTTGTGTTTTGATGATTATTGATTGATGTTTTGGCATATGGAATAGGTAGAAGTGAGATTTTGAAGTTCATATTTGTGTTTTGATGATTATTGATTGATGTTTTGGTATATGGAATAGGTAGAAGTGAGATTTTGAAGTTCATATTATTGATTGATGTTTTGGTATATGGAATAGGTAGAATTGTGATATTGAAGTTTATGTTTGTGTTTTGATGAGTTATTGATTGATGTTTTGGAATATGGAATAGGTAGAATTGAGATTTTGAATTTCATATTTGTGTTTTGATGAGTTATTGATGTTTGGGTATATGGGATAGGTAGAATTGTGATTTTGAAGTTCATATTTGTGTTTTGATGAGTTATTTATTGATGTTTTGGTATATGGAATAGGTAGCAGTGAGATTTTGAAGTTCATATTTGTGTTTTGGTATATGGAATAGGTAGAAGTGAGATTTTGAAGTTCATATTTGTGTTTTGATGATTATTGATTGATGTTTTGGTATATGGAATAGGTAGAAGTGAGATATTGAAGTTCATATTTGTGTTTTGATGATTATTGATTGATATTTTGGCATATGGAATAGGTAGAAGTGAAATTTTGAAGTTCATATTATTGATTGATGTTTTGGTATATGGAATAGGTAGAATTGTGATATTGAAGTTTATGTTTGTGTTTTGATGAGTTATTGATTGATGTTTTGGAATATGGAATAGGTAGAATTGAGATTTTGAATTTCATATTTGTGTTTTGATGAGTTATTGTTGTTTGGGTATATGGGATAGGTAGAATTGTGATTTTGAAGTTCATATTTGTGTTTTGATTTATTGATGTTTTGGTATATGGAATAGGTAGCAATGAGATTTTGAAGTTCATATTTGTGTTTTGGTATATGGAATAGGTAGAAGTGAGATTTTGAAGTTCATATTTGTGTTTTGATGATTATTGATTGATGTTTTGGCATATGGAATAGGTAGAAGTGAGATTTTGAAGTTCATATTTGTGTTTTGATAATTATTGATTGATGTTTTGGTATATGGAATAGGTAGAAGTGAGATTTTGAAGTTCATATTTGTGTTTTGATGATTATTGATTGATATTTTGGCATATGGAATAGGTAGAAGTGAGATTTTGAAGTTCATATTATTGATTGATGTTTTGGTATATGGAATAGGTAGAATTGTGATATTGAAGTTCATATTTGTGTTTTGATGATTATTGAATGATGTTTTGGTATATAGAATAGGTAGAAGTGAGATTTTGAATTTCATATTTGTGTTTTGATGAGTTATTGATTGATGTTTTGGAATATGGAATAGGTAGAGTTGAGATTTTGAATTTCATATTTGTGTTTTGACGAGTTATTGAAGTTTGGGTATATGAGATAGGAAGAATTGTGATTTTGAAGTTCATATTTATGTTTTGATGAGTTATTTATTGATGTTTGGGTATATGGAATAGGTAGAAGTGAGATTTTGATGTTCGTATTTGTGTTTTGATGATTATTAATTGATGTTTTGGCATATGGAATAGGTAGAAGTGAGATTTTGAAATTCATTTTATTGATTGATGTTTTGGTATACGGTATAGGTAGAATTTCAAAGTCTCAATTTCATATTTGTGTTTTGATGAGTTATTGATTGATGTTTTGGAATATGGAATAGGTAGAATTGAGATTTTGAATTTCATATTTGTGTTTTGATGAGTTATTGATGTTTGGGTATATGGGATAGGTTAGAATTGTGATTTTGAAGTTCATATTTGTGTTTTGATGAGTTATTTATTGATGTTTTGGTATATGGAATAGGTAGAAGTGAGATTTTGAAGTTCATATTTGTGTTTTCATGATTATTGATTGATGTTTTGGTATATGGAATAGGTAGAAGTGAGATTTTGAAGTTCATATTTGTGTTTTGATGATTATTGATTGATGTTTTGGTATATGGAATAGGTAGAATTGAGATTTTGAATTTCATATTTGTGTTTTGTTGAGTTATTGATTGATGTTTTGGTATATGCATTAGGTAGAATTGAAATATTGAAGTTCATATTTGTGTTTTGATGATTATTGATTGATGTTTTGGTATATAGAATAGGTAGAAGTGAGATTTTGAATTTCATATTTGTGTTTTGATGGGTTACTGATGTTTTGGGATACGGAATAGATAGAATTGTGTTTTGAAGTTCATTTTTGTGTTTTGATGAGTTATTGATGTTTTGGTATATGCAATATGTAGAATTGAAATTTTGAAGTTCATATTTGTGTTTTGATGATTATTGATTGATGTTTTGGCTTATGGAATAGGTAGAAGTGAGATTTTGAAGTTTATTTTATTGATTGATGTTTTGGTATACGGTATAGGTAGAATTGTGATATTGAAGTTTATATTTGTGTTTTGATGAGTTATTGTTTGATGTTTTGGAATATGGAATAGGTAGAATTGAGATTTTGAATTTCATATTTGTGTTTTGATGAGTTATTGATGTTTGGCTATATGGGATAGGTAGAATTGTGATTTTGAAGTTCATATTTGTGTTTTGATGAGTTACTTATTGATGTTTTGGTATATGGAATAGGTAGAAGTGAGATTTTGAAGTTCATATTTGTGTTTTGATGATTATTGATTGATGTTTTGGTATATGGAATAGGTAGAAGTGAGATTTTGAAGTTCATATTTGTGTTTTGATGATTATTGATTGATGTTTTGGCATATGGAATAGGTACAATTGAGATTTTGAAGTTCATATTTGTGTTTTGATGATTATTGATTGATGTTTTGGGATATGGAATAGGTAGAAGTGAGATTTTGAAGTTCATATTTGTGTTTTGATGATTATTGATTGATGTTTTGGTATATGGAATGGGTAGAAGTGAGATTTTGAAGTTCATATTTGTGTTTTGATGATTATTGATTGATGTTTTGGCATATGGAATAGGTAGAAGTGAGATTTTGAAGTTCATATTTGTGTTTTGATGATTATTGATTGATGTTTTGGTATATGGAATAGGTAGAAGTGAGATTTTGAAGTTCATATTTGTGTTTTGATGATTATTGATTTATATTTTGGTATATGGAATAGGTAGAAGTGAGATTTTGAAGTTTATTTTATTGATTGATGTTTTGGTATACGGTATAGGTAGAATTGTGATATTGAAGTTTATATTTGTGTTTTGATGAGTTATTGTTTGATGTTTTGGAATATGGAATAGGTAGAATTGAGATTTTGAATTTCATATTTGTGTTTTGATGAGTTATTGTTGTTTGGGTATATGGGATAGGTAGAATTGTGATTTTGAAGTTCATATTTGTGTTTTGATGATTATTGATTGATGTTTTGGTATATGGAATAGGTAGAAGTGAGATTTTGAAGTTCATATTTGTGTTTTGATGATTATTGATTGATGTTTTGGTATATGGAATGGGTAGAAGTGAGATTTTGAAGTTCATATTTGTGTTTTGATGATTATTGATTGATGTTTTGGCATATGGAATAGGTAGAAGTGAGATTTTGAAGTTCATATTTGTGTTTTGATGATTATTGATTGATGTTTTGGTATATGGAATAGGTAGAAGTGAGATTTTGAAGTTCATATTATTGATTGATGTTTTGGTATATGGAATAGGTAGAATTGTGATATTGAAGTTTATGTTTGTGTTTTGATGAGTTATTGATTGATGTTTTGGAATATGGAATAGGTAGAATTGAGATTTTGAATTTCATATTTGTGTTTTGATGAGTTATTGATGTTTGGGTATATGGGATAGGTAGAAGTGAGATTTTGAAGTTCATATTTGTGTTTTGATGATTATTGATTGATGTTTTGGCATATGGAATAGGTACAATTGAGATTTTGAAGTTCATATTTGTGTTTTGATGATTATTGATTGATGTTTTGGGATATGGAATAGGTAGAAGTGAGATTTTGAAGTTCATATTTGTGTTTTGATGATTATTGATTGATGTTTTGGTATATGGAATGGGTAGAAGTGAGATTTTGAAGTTCATATTTGTGTTTTGATGATTATTGATTGATGTTTTGGCATATGGAATAGGTAGAAGTGAGATTTTGAAGTTCATATTTGTGTTTTGATGATTATTGATTGATGTTTTGGTATATGGAATAGGTAGAAGTGAGATTTTGAAGTTCATATTTGTGTTTTGATGATTATTGATTTATATTTTGGTATATGGAATAGGTAGAAGTGAGATTTTGAAGTTTATTTTATTGATTGATGTTTTGGTATACGGTATAGGTAGAATTGTGATATTGAAGTTTATATTTGTGTTTTGATGAGTTATTGTTTGATGTTTTGGAATATGGAATAGGTAGAATTGAGATTTTGAATTTCATATTTGTGTTTTGATGAGTTATTGTTGTTTGGGTATATGGGATAGGTAGAATTGTGATTTTGAAGTTCATATTTGTGTTTTGATGATTATTGATTGATGTTTTGGTATATGGAATAGGTAGAAGTGAGATTTTGAAGTTCATATTTGTGTTTTGATGATTATTGATTGATGTTTTGGTATATGGAATGGGTAGAAGTGAGATTTTGAAGTTCATATTTGTGTTTTGATGATTATTGATTGATGTTTTGGCATATGGAATAGGTAGAAGTGAGATTTTGAAGTTCATATTTGTGTTTTGATGATTATTGATTGATGTTTTGGTATATGGAATAGGTAGAAGTGAGATTTTGAAGTTCATATTATTGATTGATGTTTTGGTATATGGAATAGGTAGAATTGTGATATTGAAGTTTATGTTTGTGTTTTGATGAGTTATTGATTGATGTTTTGGAATATGGAATAGGTAGAATTGAGATTTTGAATTTCATATTTGTGTTTTGATGAGTTATTGATGTTTGGGTATATGGGATAGGTAGAATTGTGATTTTGAAGTTCATATTTGTGTTTTGATGAGTTATTTATTGATGTTTTGGTATATGGAATAGGTAGCAGTGAGATTTTGAAGTTCATATTTGTGTTTTGGTATATGGAATAGGTAGAAGTGAGATTTTGAAGTTCATATTTGTGTTTTGATGATTATTGATTGATGTTTTGGTATATGGAATAGGTAGAAGTGAGATATTGAAGTTCATATTTGTGTTTTGATGATTATTGATTGATATTTTGGCATATGGAATAGGTAGAAGTGAAATTTTGAAGTTCATATTATTGATTGATGTTTTGGTATATGGAATAGGTAGAATTGTGATATTGAAGTTTATGTTTGTGTTTTGATGAGTTATTGATTGATGTTTTGGAATATGGAATAGGTAGAATTGAGATTTTGAATTTCATATTTGTGTTTTGATGAGTTATTGTTGTTTGGGTATATGGGATAGGTAGAATTGTGATTTTGAAGTTCATATTTGTGTTTTGATTTATTGATGTTTTGGTATATGGAATAGGTAGCAATGAGATTTTGAAGTTCATATTTGTGTTTTGGTATATGGAATAGGTAGAAGTGAGATTTTGAAGTTCATATTTGTGTTTTGATGATTATTGATTGATGTTTTGGCATATGGAATAGGTAGAAGTGAGATTTTGAAGTTCATATTTGTGTTTTGATAATTATTGATTGATGTTTTGGTATATGGAATAGGTAGAAGTGAGATTTTGAAGTTCATATTTGTGTTTTGATGATTATTGATTGATATTTTGGCATATGGAATAGGTAGAAGTGAGATTTTGAAGTTCATATTATTGATTGATGTTTTGGTATATGGAATAGGTAGAATTGTGATATTGAAGTTCATATTTGTGTTTTGATGATTATTGAATGATGTTTTGGTATATAGAATAGGTAGAAGTGAGATTTTGAATTTCATATTTGTGTTTTGATGAGTTATTGATTGATGTTTTGGAATATGGAATAGGTAGAGTTGAGATTTTGAATTTCATATTTGTGTTTTGACGAGTTATTGAAGTTTGGGTATATGAGATAGGAAGAATTGTGATTTTGAAGTTCATATTTATGTTTTGATGAGTTATTTATTGATGTTTGGGTATATGGAATAGGTAGAAGTGAGATTTTGATGTTCGTATTTGTGTTTTGATGATTATTAATTGATGTTTTGGCATATGGAATAGGTAGAAGTGAGATTTTGAAATTCATTTTATTGATTGATGTTTTGGTATACGGTATAGGTAGAATTTCAAAGTCTCAATTTCATATTTGTGTTTTGATGAGTTATTGATTGATGTTTTGGAATATGGAATAGGTAGAATTGAGATTTTGAATTTCATATTTGTGTTTTGATGAGTTATTGATGTTTGGGTATATGGGATAGGTTAGAATTGTGATTTTGAAGTTCATATTTGTGTTTTGATGAGTTATTTATTGATGTTTTGGTATATGGAATAGGTAGAAGTGAGATTTTGAAGTTCATATTTGTGTTTTCATGATTATTGATTGATGTTTTGGTATATGGAATAGGTAGAAGTGAGATTTTGAAGTTCATATTTGTGTTTTGATGATTATTGATTGATGTTTTGGTATATGGAATAGGTAGAATTGAGATTTTGAATTTCATATTTGTGTTTTGATGAGTTATTGATTGATGTTTTGGTATATGCATTAGGTAGAATTGAAATATTGAAGTTCATATTTGTGTTTTGATGATTATTGATTGATGTTTTGGTATATAGAATAGGTAGAAGTGAGATTTTGAATTTCATATTTGTGTTTTGATGGGTTACTGATGTTTTGGGATACGGAATAGATAGAATTGTGTTTTGAAGTTCATTTTTGTGTTTTGATGAGTTATTGATGTTTTGGTATATGCAATATGTAGAATTGAAATTTTGAAGTTCATATTTGTGTTTTGATGATTATTGATTGATGTTTTGGCTTATGGAATAGGTAGAAGTGAGATTTTGAAGTTTATTTTATTGATTGATGTTTTGGTATACGGTATAGGTAGAATTGTGATATTGAAGTTTATATTTGTGTTTTGATGAGTTATTGTTTGATGTTTTGGAATATGGAATAGGTAGAATTGAGATTTTGAATTTCATATTTGTGTTTTGATGAGTTATTGATGTTTGGCTATATGGGATAGGTAGAATTGTGATTTTGAAGTTCATATTTGTGTTTTGATGAGTTACTTATTGATGTTTTGGTATATGGAATAGGTAGAAGTGAGATTTTGAAGTTCATATTTGTGTTTTGATGATTATTGATTGATGTTTTGGTATATGGAATAGGTAGAAGTGAGATTTTGAAGTTCATATTTGTGTTTTGATGATTATTGATTGATGTTTTGGCATATGGAATAGGTACAATTGAGATTTTGAAGTTCATATTTGTGTTTTGATGATTATTGATTGATGTTTTGGGATATGGAATAGGTAGAAGTGAGATTTTGAAGTTCATATTTGTGTTTTGATGATTATTGATTGATGTTTTGGTATATGGAATGGGTAGAAGTGAGATTTTGAAGTTCATATTTGTGTTTTGATGATTATTGATTGATGTTTTGGCATATGGAATAGGTAGAAGTGAGATTTTGAAGTTCATATTTGTGTTTTGATGATTATTGATTGATGTTTTGGTATATGGAATAGGTAGAAGTGAGATTTTGAAGTTCATATTTGTGTTTTGATGATTATTGATTTATATTTTGGTATATGGAATAGGTAGAAGTGAGATTTTGAAGTTTATTTTATTGATTGATGTTTTGGTATACGGTATAGGTAGAATTGTGATATTGAAGTTTATATTTGTGTTTTGATGAGTTATTGTTTGATGTTTTGGAATATGGAATAGGTAGAATTGAGATTTTGAATTTCATATTTGTGTTTTGATGAGTTATTGTTGTTTGGGTATATGGGATAGGTAGAATTGTGATTTTGAAGTTCATATTTGTGTTTTGATGATTATTGATTGATGTTTTGGTATATGGAATAGGTAGAAGTGAGATTTTGAAGTTCATATTTGTGTTTTGATGATTATTGATTGATGTTTTGGTATATGGAATGGGTAGAAGTGAGATTTTGAAGTTCATATTTGTGTTTTGATGATTATTGATTGATGTTTTGGCATATGGAATAGGTAGAAGTGAGATTTTGAAGTTCATATTTGTGTTTTGATGATTATTGATTGATGTTTTGGTATATGGAATAGGTAGAAGTGAGATTTTGAAGTTCATATTATTGATTGATGTTTTGGTATATGGAATAGGTAGAATTGTGATATTGAAGTTTATGTTTGTGTTTTGATGAGTTATTGATTGATGTTTTGGAATATGGAATAGGTAGAATTGAGATTTTGAATTTCATATTTGTGTTTTGATGAGTTATTGATGTTTGGGTATATGGGATAGGTAGAATTGTGATTTTGAAGTTCATATTTGTGTTTTGATGAGTTATTTATTGATGTTTTGGTATATGGAATAGGTAGCAGTGAGATTTTGAAGTTCATATTTGTGTTTTGGTATATGGAATAGGTAGAAGTGAGATTTTGAAGTTCATATTTGTGTTTTGATGATTATTGATTGATGTTTTGGTATATGGAATAGGTAGAAGTGAGATATTGAAGTTCATATTTGTGTTTTGATGATTATTGATTGATATTTTGGCATATGGAATAGGTAGAAGTGAAATTTTGAAGTTCATATTATTGATTGATGTTTTGGTATATGGAATAGGTAGAATTGTGATATTGAAGTTTATGTTTGTGTTTTGATGAGTTATTGATTGATGTTTTGGAATATGGAATAGGTAGAATTGAGATTTTGAATTTCATATTTGTGTTTTGATGAGTTATTGTTGTTTGGGTATATGGGATAGGTAGAATTGTGATTTTGAAGTTCATATTTGTGTTTTGATTTATTGATGTTTTGGTATATGGAATAGGTAGCAATGAGATTTTGAAGTTCATATTTGTGTTTTGGTATATGGAATAGGTAGAAGTGAGATTTTGAAGTTCATATTTGTGTTTTGATGATTATTGATTGATGTTTTGGCATATGGAATAGGTAGAAGTGAGATTTTGAAGTTCATATTTGTGTTTTGATAATTATTGATTGATGTTTTGGTATATGGAATAGGTAGAAGTGAGATTTTGAAGTTCATATTTGTGTTTTGATGATTATTGATTGATATTTTGGCATATGGAATAGGTAGAAGTGAGATTTTGAAGTTCATATTATTGATTGATGTTTTGGTATATGGAATAGGTAGAATTGTGATATTGAAGTTCATATTTGTGTTTTGATGATTATTGAATGATGTTTTGGTATATAGAATAGGTAGAAGTGAGATTTTGAATTTCATATTTGTGTTTTGATGAGTTATTGATTGATGTTTTGGAATATGGAATAGGTAGAGTTGAGATTTTGAATTTCATATTTGTGTTTTGACGAGTTATTGAAGTTTGGGTATATGAGATAGGAAGAATTGTGATTTTGAAGTTCATATTTATGTTTTGATGAGTTATTTATTGATGTTTGGGTATATGGAATAGGTAGAAGTGAGATTTTGATGTTCGTATTTGTGTTTTGATGATTATTAATTGATGTTTTGGCATATGGAATAGGTAGAAGTGAGATTTTGAAATTCATTTTATTGATTGATGTTTTGGTATACGGTATAGGTAGAATTTCAAAGTCTCAATTTCATATTTGTGTTTTGATGAGTTATTGATTGATGTTTTGGAATATGGAATAGGTAGAATTGAGATTTTGAATTTCATATTTGTGTTTTGATGAGTTATTGATGTTTGGGTATATGGGATAGGTTAGAATTGTGATTTTGAAGTTCATATTTGTGTTTTGATGAGTTATTTATTGATGTTTTGGTATATGGAATAGGTAGAAGTGAGATTTTGAAGTTCATATTTGTGTTTTCATGATTATTGATTGATGTTTTGGTATATGGAATAGGTAGAAGTGAGATTTTGAAGTTCATATTTGTGTTTTGATGATTATTGATTGATGTTTTGGTATATGGAATAGGTAGAATTGAGATTTTGAATTTCATATTTGTGTTTTGATGAGTTATTGATTGATGTTTTGGTATATGCATTAGGTAGAATTGAAATATTGAAGTTCATATTTGTGTTTTGATGATTATTGATTGATGTTTTGGTATATAGAATAGGTAGAAGTGAGATTTTGAATTTCATATTTGTGTTTTGATGGGTTACTGATGTTTTGGGATACGGAATAGATAGAATTGTGTTTTGAAGTTCATTTTTGTGTTTTGATGAGTTATTGATGTTTTGGTATATGCAATATGTAGAATTGAAATTTTGAAGTTCATATTTGTGTTTTGATGATTATTGATTGATGTTTTGGCTTATGGAATAGGTAGAAGTGAGATTTTGAAGTTTATTTTATTGATTGATGTTTTGGTATACGGTATAGGTAGAATTGTGATATTGAAGTTTATATTTGTGTTTTGATGAGTTATTGTTTGATGTTTTGGAATATGGAATAGGTAGAATTGAGATTTTGAATTTCATATTTGTGTTTTGATGAGTTATTGATGTTTGGCTATATGGGATAGGTAGAATTGTGATTTTGAAGTTCATATTTGTGTTTTGATGAGTTACTTATTGATGTTTTGGTATATGGAATAGGTAGAAGTGAGATTTTGAAGTTCATATTTGTGTTTTGATGATTATTGATTGATGTTTTGGTATATGGAATAGGTAGAAGTGAGATTTTGAAGTTCATATTTGTGTTTTGATGATTATTGATTGATGTTTTGGCATATGGAATAGGTACAATTGAGATTTTGAAGTTCATATTTGTGTTTTGATGATTATTGATTGATGTTTTGGGATATGGAATAGGTAGAAGTGAGATTTTGAAGTTCATATTATTGATTGATGTTTTGGTATATGGAATAGGTAGAATTGTGATATTGAAGTTTATGTTTGTGTTTTGATGAGTTATTGATTGATGTTTTGGAATATGGAATAGGTAGAATTGAGATTTTGAATTTCATATTTGTGTTTTGATGAGTTATTGATGTTTGGGTATATGGGATAGGTAGAATTGTGATTTTGAAGTTCATATTTGTGTTTTGATGAGTTATTTATTGATGTTTTGGTATATGGAATAGGTAGCAGTGAGATTTTGAAGTTCATATTTGTGTTTTGGTATATGGAATAGGTAGAAGTGAGATTTTGAAGTTCATATTTGTGTTTTGATGATTATTGATTGATGTTTTGGTATATGGAATAGGTAGAAGTGAGATATTGAAGTTCATATTTGTGTTTTGATGATTATTGATTGATATTTTGGCATATGGAATAGGTAGAAGTGAAATTTTGAAGTTCATATTATTGATTGATGTTTTGGTATATGGAATAGGTAGAATTGTGATATTGAAGTTTATGTTTGTGTTTTGATGAGTTATTGATTGATGTTTTGGAATATGGAATAGGTAGAATTGAGATTTTGAATTTCATATTTGTGTTTTGATGAGTTATTGTTGTTTGGGTATATGGGATAGGTAGAATTGTGATTTTGAAGTTCATATTTGTGTTTTGATTTATTGATGTTTTGGTATATGGAATAGGTAGCAATGAGATTTTGAAGTTCATATTTGTGTTTTGGTATATGGAATAGGTAGAAGTGAGATTTTGAAGTTCATATTTGTGTTTTGATGATTATTGATTGATGTTTTGGCATATGGAATAGGTAGAAGTGAGATTTTGAAGTTCATATTTGTGTTTTGATAATTATTGATTGATGTTTTGGTATATGGAATAGGTAGAAGTGAGATTTTGAAGTTCATATTTGTGTTTTGATGATTATTGATTGATATTTTGGCATATGGAATAGGTAGAAGTGAGATTTTGAAGTTCATATTATTGATTGATGTTTTGGTATATGGAATAGGTAGAATTGTGATATTGAAGTTCATATTTGTGTTTTGATGATTATTGAATGATGTTTTGGTATATAGAATAGGTAGAAGTGAGATTTTGAATTTCATATTTGTGTTTTGATGAGTTATTGATTGATGTTTTGGAATATGGAATAGGTAGAGTTGAGATTTTGAATTTCATATTTGTGTTTTGACGAGTTATTGAAGTTTGGGTATATGAGATAGGAAGAATTGTGATTTTGAAGTTCATATTTATGTTTTGATGAGTTATTTATTGATGTTTGGGTATATGGAATAGGTAGAAGTGAGATTTTGATGTTCGTATTTGTGTTTTGATGATTATTAATTGATGTTTTGGCATATGGAATAGGTAGAAGTGAGATTTTGAAATTCATTTTATTGATTGATGTTTTGGTATACGGTATAGGTAGAATTTCAAAGTCTCAATTTCATATTTGTGTTTTGATGAGTTATTGATTGATGTTTTGGAATATGGAATAGGTAGAATTGAGATTTTGAATTTCATATTTGTGTTTTGATGAGTTATTGATGTTTGGGTATATGGGATAGGTTAGAATTGTGATTTTGAAGTTCATATTTGTGTTTTGATGAGTTATTTATTGATGTTTTGGTATATGGAATAGGTAGAAGTGAGATTTTGAAGTTCATATTTGTGTTTTCATGATTATTGATTGATGTTTTGGTATATGGAATAGGTAGAAGTGAGATTTTGAAGTTCATATTTGTGTTTTGATGATTATTGATTGATGTTTTGGTATATGGAATAGGTAGAATTGAGATTTTGAATTTCATATTTGTGTTTTGATGAGTTATTGATTGATGTTTTGGTATATGCATTAGGTAGAATTGAAATATTGAAGTTCATATTTGTGTTTTGATGATTATTGATTGATGTTTTGGTATATAGAATAGGTAGAAGTGAGATTTTGAATTTCATATTTGTGTTTTGATGGGTTACTGATGTTTTGGGATACGGAATAGATAGAATTGTGTTTTGAAGTTCATTTTTGTGTTTTGATGAGTTATTGATGTTTTGGTATATGCAATATGTAGAATTGAAATTTTGAAGTTCATATTTGTGTTTTGATGATTATTGATTGATGTTTTGGCTTATGGAATAGGTAGAAGTGAGATTTTGAAGTTTATTTTATTGATTGATGTTTTGGTATACGGTATAGGTAGAATTGTGATATTGAAGTTTATATTTGTGTTTTGATGAGTTATTGTTTGATGTTTTGGAATATGGAATAGGTAGAATTGAGATTTTGAATTTCATATTTGTGTTTTGATGAGTTATTGATGTTTGGCTATATGGGATAGGTAGAATTGTGATTTTGAAGTTCATATTTGTGTTTTGATGAGTTACTTATTGATGTTTTGGTATATGGAATAGGTAGAAGTGAGATTTTGAAGTTCATATTTGTGTTTTGATGATTATTGATTGATGTTTTGGTATATGGAATAGGTAGAAGTGAGATTTTGAAGTTCATATTTGTGTTTTGATGATTATTGATTGATGTTTTGGCATATGGAATAGGTACAATTGAGATTTTGAAGTTCATATTTGTGTTTTGATGATTATTGATTGATGTTTTGGGATATGGAATAGGTAGAAGTGAGATTTTGAAGTTCATATTTGTGTTTTGATGATTATTGATTGATGTTTTGGTATATGGAATGGGTAGAAGTGAGATTTTGAAGTTCATATTTGTGTTTTGATGATTATTGATTGATGTTTTGGCATATGGAATAGGTAGAAGTGAGATTTTGAAGTTCATATTTGTGTTTTGATGATTATTGATTGATGTTTTGGTATATGGAATAGGTAGAAGTGAGATTTTGAAGTTCATATTTGTGTTTTGATGATTATTGATTTATATTTTGGTATATGGAATAGGTAGAAGTGAGATTTTGAAGTTTATTTTATTGATTGATGTTTTGGTATACGGTATAGGTAGAATTGTGATATTGAAGTTTATATTTGTGTTTTGATGAGTTATTGTTTGATGTTTTGGAATATGGAATAGGTAGAATTGAGATTTTGAATTTCATATTTGTGTTTTGATGAGTTATTGTTGTTTGGGTATATGGGATAGGTAGAATTGTGATTTTGAAGTTCATATTTGTGTTTTGATGATTATTGATTGATGTTTTGGTATATGGAATAGGTAGAAGTGAGATTTTGAAGTTCATATTTGTGTTTTGATGATTATTGATTGATGTTTTGGTATATGGAATGGGTAGAAGTGAGATTTTGAAGTTCATATTTGTGTTTTGATGATTATTGATTGATGTTTTGGCATATGGAATAGGTAGAAGTGAGATTTTGAAGTTCATATTTGTGTTTTGATGATTATTGATTGATGTTTTGGTATATGGAATAGGTAGAAGTGAGATTTTGAAGTTCATATTATTGATTGATGTTTTGGTATATGGAATAGGTAGAATTGTGATATTGAAGTTTATGTTTGTGTTTTGATGAGTTATTGATTGATGTTTTGGAATATGGAATAGGTAGAATTGAGATTTTGAATTTCATATTTGTGTTTTGATGAGTTATTGATGTTTGGGTATATGGGATAGGTAGAATTGTGATTTTGAAGTTCATATTTGTGTTTTGATGAGTTATTTATTGATGTTTTGGTATATGGAATAGGTAGCAGTGAGATTTTGAAGTTCATATTTGTGTTTTGGTATATGGAATAGGTAGAAGTGAGATTTTGAAGTTCATATTTGTGTTTTGATGATTATTGATTGATGTTTTGGTATATGGAATAGGTAGAAGTGAGATATTGAAGTTCATATTTGTGTTTTGATGATTATTGATTGATATTTTGGCATATGGAATAGGTAGAAGTGAAATTTTGAAGTTCATATTATTGATTGATGTTTTGGTATATGGAATAGGTAGAATTGTGATATTGAAGTTTATGTTTGTGTTTTGATGAGTTATTGATTGATGTTTTGGAATATGGAATAGGTAGAATTGAGATTTTGAATTTCATATTTGTGTTTTGATGAGTTATTGTTGTTTGGGTATATGGGATAGGTAGAATTGTGATTTTGAAGTTCATATTTGTGTTTTGATTTATTGATGTTTTGGTATATGGAATAGGTAGCAATGAGATTTTGAAGTTCATATTTGTGTTTTGGTATATGGAATAGGTAGAAGTGAGATTTTGAAGTTCATATTTGTGTTTTGATGATTATTGATTGATGTTTTGGCATATGGAATAGGTAGAAGTGAGATTTTGAAGTTCATATTTGTGTTTTGATAATTATTGATTGATGTTTTGGTATATGGAATAGGTAGAAGTGAGATTTTGAAGTTCATATTTGTGTTTTGATGATTATTGATTGATATTTTGGCATATGGAATAGGTAGAAGTGAGATTTTGAAGTTCATATTATTGATTGATGTTTTGGTATATGGAATAGGTAGAATTGTGATATTGAAGTTCATATTTGTGTTTTGATGATTATTGAATGATGTTTTGGTATATAGAATAGGTAGAAGTGAGATTTTGAATTTCATATTTGTGTTTTGATGAGTTATTGATTGATGTTTTGGAATATGGAATAGGTAGAGTTGAGATTTTGAATTTCATATTTGTGTTTTGACGAGTTATTGAAGTTTGGGTATATGAGATAGGAAGAATTGTGATTTTGAAGTTCATATTTATGTTTTGATGAGTTATTTATTGATGTTTGGGTATATGGAATAGGTAGAAGTGAGATTTTGATGTTCGTATTTGTGTTTTGATGATTATTAATTGATGTTTTGGCATATGGAATAGGTAGAAGTGAGATTTTGAAATTCATTTTATTGATTGATGTTTTGGTATACGGTATAGGTAGAATTTCAAAGTCTCAATTTCATATTTGTGTTTTGATGAGTTATTGATTGATGTTTTGGAATATGGAATAGGTAGAATTGAGATTTTGAATTTCATATTTGTGTTTTGATGAGTTATTGATGTTTGGGTATATGGGATAGGTTAGAATTGTGATTTTGAAGTTCATATTTGTGTTTTGATGAGTTATTTATTGATGTTTTGGTATATGGAATAGGTAGAAGTGAGATTTTGAAGTTCATATTTGTGTTTTCATGATTATTGATTGATGTTTTGGTATATGGAATAGGTAGAAGTGAGATTTTGAAGTTCATATTTGTGTTTTGATGATTATTGATTGATGTTTTGGTATATGGAATAGGTAGAATTGAGATTTTGAATTTCATATTTGTGTTTTGATGAGTTATTGATTGATGTTTTGGTATATGCATTAGGTAGAATTGAAATATTGAAGTTCATATTTGTGTTTTGATGATTATTGATTGATGTTTTGGTATATAGAATAGGTAGAAGTGAGATTTTGAATTTCATATTTGTGTTTTGATGGGTTACTGATGTTTTGGGATACGGAATAGATAGAATTGTGTTTTGAAGTTCATTTTTGTGTTTTGATGAGTTATTGATGTTTTGGTATATGCAATATGTAGAATTGAAATTTTGAAGTTCATATTTGTGTTTTGATGATTATTGATTGATGTTTTGGCTTATGGAATAGGTAGAAGTGAGATTTTGAAGTTTATTTTATTGATTGATGTTTTGGTATACGGTATAGGTAGAATTGTGATATTGAAGTTTATATTTGTGTTTTGATGAGTTATTGTTTGATGTTTTGGAATATGGAATAGGTAGAATTGAGATTTTGAATTTCATATTTGTGTTTTGATGAGTTATTGATGTTTGGCTATATGGGATAGGTAGAATTGTGATTTTGAAGTTCATATTTGTGTTTTGATGAGTTACTTATTGATGTTTTGGTATATGGAATAGGTAGAAGTGAGATTTTGAAGTTCATATTTGTGTTTTGATGATTATTGATTGATGTTTTGGTATATGGAATAGGTAGAAGTGAGATTTTGAAGTTCATATTTGTGTTTTGATGATTATTGATTGATGTTTTGGCATATGGAATAGGTACAATTGAGATTTTGAAGTTCATATTTGTGTTTTGATGATTATTGATTGATGTTTTGGGATATGGAATAGGTAGAAGTGAGATTTTGAAGTTCATATTTGTGTTTTGATGATTATTGATTGATGTTTTGGTATATGGAATGGGTAGAAGTGAGATTTTGAAGTTCATATTTGTGTTTTGATGATTATCGATTGATGTTTTGGCATATGGAATAGGTAGAAGTGAGATTTTGAAGTTCATATTTGTGTTTTGATGATTATTGATTGATGTTTTGGTATATGGAATAGGTAGAAGTGAGATTTTGAAGTTCATATTTGTGTTTTGATGATTATTGATTTATATTTTGGTATATGGAATAGGTAGAAGTGAGATTTTGAAGTTTATTTTATTGATTGATGTTTTGGTATACGGTATAGGTAGAATTGTGATATTGAAGTTTATATTTGTGTTTTGATGAGTTATTGTTTGATGTTTTGGAATATGGAATAGGTAGAATTGAGATTTTGAATTTCATATTTGTGTTTTGATGAGTTATTGTTGTTTGGGTATATGGGATAGGTAGAATTGTGATTTTGAAGTTCATATTTGTGTTTTGATGATTATTGATTGATGTTTTGGTATATGGAATAGGTAGAAGTGAGATTTTGAAGTTCATATTTGTGTTTTGATGATTATTGATTGATGTTTTGGTATATGGAATGGGTAGAAGTGAGATTTTGAAGTTCATATTTGTGTTTTGATGATTATTGATTGATGTTTTGGCATATGGAATAGGTAGAAGTGAGATTTTGAAGTTCATATTTGTGTTTTGATGATTATTGATTGATGTTTTGGTATATGGAATAGGTAGAAGTGAGATTTTGAAGTTCATATTATTGATTGATGTTTTGGTATATGGAATAGGTAGAATTGTGATATTGAAGTTTATGTTTGTGTTTTGATGAGTTATTGATTGATGTTTTGGAATATGGAATAGGTAGAATTGAGATTTTGAATTTCATATTTGTGTTTTGATGAGTTATTGATGTTTGGGTATATGGGATAGGTAGAATTGTGATTTTGAAGTTCATATTTGTGTTTTGATGAGTTATTTATTGATGTTTTGGTATATGGAATAGGTAGCAGTGAGATTTTGAAGTTCATATTTGTGTTTTGGTATATGGAATAGGTAGAAGTGAGATTTTGAAGTTCATATTTGTGTTTTGATGATTATTGATTGATGTTTTGGTATATGGAATAGGTAGAAGTGAGATATTGAAGTTCATATTTGTGTTTTGATGATTATTGATTGATATTTTGGCATATGGAATAGGTAGAAGTGAAATTTTGAAGTTCATATTATTGATTGATGTTTTGGTATATGGAATAGGTAGAATTGTGATATTGAAGTTTATGTTTGTGTTTTGATGAGTTATTGATTGATGTTTTGGAATATGGAATAGGTAGAATTGAGATTTTGAATTTCATATTTGTGTTTTGATGAGTTATTGTTGTTTGGGTATATGGGATAGGTAGAATTGTGATTTTGAAGTTCATATTTGTGTTTTGATTTATTGATGTTTTGGTATATGGAATAGGTAGCAATGAGATTTTGAAGTTCATATTTGTGTTTTGGTATATGGAATAGGTAGAAGTGAGATTTTGAAGTTCATATTTGTGTTTTGATGATTATTGATTGATGTTTTGGCATATGGAATAGGTAGAAGTGAGATTTTGAAGTTCATATTTGTGTTTTGATAATTATTGATTGATGTTTTGGTATATGGAATAGGTAGAAGTGAGATTTTGAAGTTCATATTTGTGTTTTGATGATTATTGATTGATATTTTGGCATATGGAATAGGTAGAAGTGAGATTTTGAAGTTCATATTATTGATTGATGTTTTGGTATATGGAATAGGTAGAATTGTGATATTGAAGTTCATATTTGTGTTTTGATGATTATTGAATGATGTTTTGGTATATAGAATAGGTAGAAGTGAGATTTTGAATTTCATATTTGTGTTTTGATGAGTTATTGATTGATGTTTTGGAATATGGAATAGGTAGAGTTGAGATTTTGAATTTCATATTTGTGTTTTGACGAGTTATTGAAGTTTGGGTATATGAGATAGGAAGAATTGTGATTTTGAAGTTCATATTTATGTTTTGATGAGTTATTTATTGATGTTTGGGTATATGGAATAGGTAGAAGTGAGATTTTGATGTTCGTATTTGTGTTTTGATGATTATTAATTGATGTTTTGGCATATGGAATAGGTAGAAGTGAGATTTTGAAATTCATTTTATTGATTGATGTTTTGGTATACGGTATAGGTAGAATTTCAAAGTCTCAATTTCATATTTGTGTTTTGATGAGTTATTGATTGATGTTTTGGAATATGGAATAGGTAGAATTGAGATTTTGAATTTCATATTTGTGTTTTGATGAGTTATTGATGTTTGGGTATATGGGATAGGTTAGAATTGTGATTTTGAAGTTCATATTTGTGTTTTGATGAGTTATTTATTGATGTTTTGGTATATGGAATAGGTAGAAGTGAGATTTTGAAGTTCATATTTGTGTTTTCATGATTATTGATTGATGTTTTGGTATATGGAATAGGTAGAAGTGAGATTTTGAAGTTCATATTTGTGTTTTGATGATTATTGATTGATGTTTTGGTATATGGAATAGGTAGAATTGAGATTTTGAATTTCATATTTGTGTTTTGATGAGTTATTGATTGATGTTTTGGTATATGCATTAGGTAGAATTGAAATATTGAAGTTCATATTTGTGTTTTGATGATTATTGATTGATGTTTTGGTATATAGAATAGGTAGAAGTGAGATTTTGAATTTCATATTTGTGTTTTGATGGGTTACTGATGTTTTGGGATACGGAATAGATAGAATTGTGTTTTGAAGTTCATTTTTGTGTTTTGATGAGTTATTGATGTTTTGGTATATGCAATATGTAGAATTGAAATTTTGAAGTTCATATTTGTGTTTTGATGATTATTGATTGATGTTTTGGCTTATGGAATAGGTAGAAGTGAGATTTTGAAGTTTATTTTATTGATTGATGTTTTGGTATACGGTATAGGTAGAATTGTGATATTGAAGTTTATATTTGTGTTTTGATGAGTTATTGTTTGATGTTTTGGAATATGGAATAGGTAGAATTGAGATTTTGAATTTCATATTTGTGTTTTGATGAGTTATTGATGTTTGGCTATATGGGATAGGTAGAATTGTGATTTTGAAGTTCATATTTGTGTTTTGATGAGTTACTTATTGATGTTTTGGTATATGGAATAGGTAGAAGTGAGATTTTGAAGTTCATATTTGTGTTTTGATGATTATTGATTGATGTTTTGGTATATGGAATAGGTAGAAGTGAGATTTTGAAGTTCATATTTGTGTTTTGATGATTATTGATTGATGTTTTGGCATATGGAATAGGTACAATTGAGATTTTGAAGTTCATATTTGTGTTTTGATGATTATTGATTGATGTTTTGGGATATGGAATAGGTAGAAGTGAGATTTTGAAGTTCATATTTGTGTTTTGATGATTATTGATTGATGTTTTGGTATATGGAATGGGTAGAAGTGAGATTTTGAAGTTCATATTTGTGTTTTGATGATTATCGATTGATGTTTTGGCATATGGAATAGGTAGAAGTGAGATTTTGAAGTTCATATTTGTGTTTTGATGATTATTGATTGATGTTTTGGTATATGGAATAGGTAGAAGTGAGATTTTGAAGTTCATATTTGTGTTTTGATGATTATTGATTTATATTTTGGTATATGGAATAGGTAGAAGTGAGATTTTGAAGTTTATTTTATTGATTGATGTTTTGGTATACGGTATAGGTAGAATTGTGATATTGAAGTTTATATTTGTGTTTTGATGAGTTATTGTTTGATGTTTTGGAATATGGAATAGGTAGAATTGAGATTTTGAATTTCATATTTGTGTTTTGATGAGTTATTGTTGTTTGGGTATATGGGATAGGTAGAATTGTGATTTTGAAGTTCATATTTGTGTTTTGATGATTATTGATTGATGTTTTGGTATATGGAATAGGTAGAAGTGAGATTTTGAAGTTCATATTTGTGTTTTGATGATTATTGATTGATGTTTTGGTATATGGAATGGGTAGAAGTGAGATTTTGAAGTTCATATTTGTGTTTTGATGATTATTGATTGATGTTTTGGCATATGGAATAGGTAGAAGTGAGATTTTGAAGTTCATATTTGTGTTTTGATGATTATTGATTGATGTTTTGGTATATGGAATAGGTAGAAGTGAGATTTTGAAGTTCATATTATTGATTGATGTTTTGGTATATGGAATAGGTAGAATTGTGATATTGAAGTTTATGTTTGTGTTTTGATGAGTTATTGATTGATGTTTTGGAATATGGAATAGGTAGAATTGAGATTTTGAATTTCATATTTGTGTTTTGATGAGTTATTGATGTTTGGGTATATGGGATAGGTAGAATTGTGATTTTGAAGTTCATATTTGTGTTTTGATGAGTTATTTATTGATGTTTTGGTATATGGAATAGGTAGCAGTGAGATTTTGAAGTTCATATTTGTGTTTTGGTATATGGAATAGGTAGAAGTGAGATTTTGAAGTTCATATTTGTGTTTTGATGATTATTGATTGATGTTTTGGTATATGGAATAGGTAGAAGTGAGATATTGAAGTTCATATTTGTGTTTTGATGATTATTGATTGATATTTTGGCATATGGAATAGGTAGAAGTGAAATTTTGAAGTTCATATTATTGATTGATGTTTTGGTATATGGAATAGGTAGAATTGTGATATTGAAGTTTATGTTTGTGTTTTGATGAGTTATTGATTGATGTTTTGGAATATGGAATAGGTAGAATTGAGATTTTGAATTTCATATTTGTGTTTTGATGAGTTATTGTTGTTTGGGTATATGGGATAGGTAGAATTGTGATTTTGAAGTTCATATTTGTGTTTTGATTTATTGATGTTTTGGTATATGGAATAGGTAGCAATGAGATTTTGAAGTTCATATTTGTGTTTTGGTATATGGAATAGGTAGAAGTGAGATTTTGAAGTTCATATTTGTGTTTTGATGATTATTGATTGATGTTTTGGCATATGGAATAGGTAGAAGTGAGATTTTGAAGTTCATATTTGTGTTTTGATAATTATTGATTGATGTTTTGGTATATGGAATAGGTAGAAGTGAGATTTTGAAGTTCATATTTGTGTTTTGATGATTATTGATTGATATTTTGGCATATGGAATAGGTAGAAGTGAGATTTTGAAGTTCATATTATTGATTGATGTTTTGGTATATGGAATAGGTAGAATTGTGATATTGAAGTTCATATTTGTGTTTTGATGATTATTGAATGATGTTTTGGTATATAGAATAGGTAGAAGTGAGATTTTGAATTTCATATTTGTGTTTTGATGAGTTATTGATTGATGTTTTGGAATATGGAATAGGTAGAGTTGAGATTTTGAATTTCATATTTGTGTTTTGACGAGTTATTGAAGTTTGGGTATATGAGATAGGAAGAATTGTGATTTTGAAGTTCATATTTATGTTTTGATGAGTTATTTATTGATGTTTGGGTATATGGAATAGGTAGAAGTGAGATTTTGATGTTCGTATTTGTGTTTTGATGATTATTAATTGATGTTTTGGCATATGGAATAGGTAGAAGTGAGATTTTGAAATTCATTTTATTGATTGATGTTTTGGTATACGGTATAGGTAGAATTTCAAAGTCTCAATTTCATATTTGTGTTTTGATGAGTTATTGATTGATGTTTTGGAATATGGAATAGGTAGAATTGAGATTTTGAATTTCATATTTGTGTTTTGATGAGTTATTGATGTTTGGGTATATGGGATAGGTTAGAATTGTGATTTTGAAGTTCATATTTGTGTTTTGATGAGTTATTTATTGATGTTTTGGTATATGGAATAGGTAGAAGTGAGATTTTGAAGTTCATATTTGTGTTTTCATGATTATTGATTGATGTTTTGGTATATGGAATAGGTAGAAGTGAGATTTTGAAGTTCATATTTGTGTTTTGATGATTATTGATTGATGTTTTGGCATATGGAATAGGTAGAAGTGAGATTTTGAAGTTCATATTATTGATTGATGTTTTGGAATATGGAATAGGTAGAATTGAGATTTTGAATTTCATATTTTTGTTTTGATGAGTTATTGATTGATGTTTTGGTATATGGAACAGGTAGAATTGTGATGTTGAAGTTCATATTTGTGTTTTGATGAGTTATTGATTGATGTTTTGGTATATGGAATAGGTAGAAGTAAGATTTTGAAGTTCATATTATTGAATGATGTTTTGGTATATGGAATAGGTAGAAGTGAGATTTTGAAGTTCATATTTGTGTTTTGATGATTATTGATTAATGTTTTGGCATATGGAATAGGTAGAAGTGAGATTTTGAAGTTCATATTATTGATTGATGTTTTGGTATATGGAATAGGTAGAATTGTGATATTGAAATTTATGTTTGTGTTTTGATGAGTTATTGATTGATGTTTTGGTATATGGAATAGGTAGAAGTGAGATTTTGAAGTTCATATTTGTGTTTTGATGATTATTGATTGATGTTTTGGCATATGGAATAGGTACAATTGAGATTTTGAAGTTCATATTTGTGTTTTGATGATTATTGATTGATGTTTTGGGATATGGAATAGGTAGAAGTGAGATTTTGAAGTTCATATTTGTGTTTTGATGATTATTGATTGATGTTTTGGCTTATGGAATAGGTAGAAGTGAGATTTTGAAGTTTATTTTATTGATTGATGTTTTGGTATACGGTATAGGTAGAATTGTGATATTGAAGTTTATATTTGTGTTTTGATGAGTTATTGTTTGATGTTTTGGAATATGGAATAGGTAGAATTGAGATTTTGAATTTCATATTTGTGTTTTGATGAGTTATTGTTGTTTGGGTATATGGGATAGGTAGAATTGTGATTTTGAAGTTCATATTTGTGTTTTGATGATTATTGATTGATGTTTTGGTATATGGAATAGGTAGAAGTGAGATTTTGAAGTTCATATTTGTGTTTTGATGATTATTGATTGATGTTTTGGTATATGGAATGGGTAGAAGTGAGATTTTGAAGTTCATATTTGTGTTTTGATGATTATTGATTGATGTTTTGGCATATGGAATAGGTAGAAGTGAGATTTTGAAGTTCATATTTGTGTTTTGATGATTATTGATTGATGTTTTGGTATATGGAATAGGTAGAAGTGAGATTTTGAAGTTCATATTTGTGTTTTGATGATTATTGATTTATATTTTGGTATATGGAATAGGTAGAAGTGAGATTTTGAAGTTTATTTTATTGATTGATGTTTTGGTATACGGTATAGGTAGAATTGTGATATTGAAGTTTATATTTGTGTTTTGATGAGTTATTGTTTGATGTTTTGGAATATGGAATAGGTAGAATTGAGATTTTGAATTTCATATTTGTGTTTTGATGAGTTATTGTTGTTTGGGTATATGGGATAGGTAGAATTGTGATTTTGAAGTTCATATTTGTGTTTTGATGATTATTGATTGATGTTTTGGTATATGGAATAGGTAGAAGTGAGATTTTGAAGTTCATATTTGTGTTTTGATGATTATTGATTGATGTTTTGGTATATGGAATGGGTAGAAGTGAGATTTTGAAGTTCATATTTGTGTTTTGATGATTATTGATTGATGTTTTGGCATATGGAATAGGTAGAAGTGAAATTTTGAAGTTCATATTATTGATTGATGTTTTGGTATATGGAATAGGTAGAATTGTGATATTGAAGTTTATGTTTGTGTTTTGATGAGTTATTGATTGATGTTTTGGAATATGGAATAGGTAGAATTGAGATTTTGAATTTCATATTTGTGTTTTGATGAGTTATTGTTGTTTGGGTATATGGGATAGGTAGAATTGTGATTTTGAAGTTCATATTTGTGTTTTGATTTATTGATGTTTTGGTATATGGAATAGGTAGCAATGAGATTTTGAAGTTCATATTTGTGTTTTGGTATATGGAATAGGTAGAAGTGAGATTTTGAAGTTCATATTTGTGTTTTGATGATTATTGATTGATGTTTTGGCATATGGAATAGGTAGAAGTGAGATTTTGAAGTTCATATTTGTGTTTTGATAATTATTGATTGATGTTTTGGTATATGGAATAGGTAGAAGTGAGATTTTGAAGTTCATATTTGTGTTTTGATGATTATTGATTGATATTTTGGCATATGGAATAGGTAGAAGTGAGATTTTGAAGTTCATATTATTGATTGATGTTTTGGTATATGGAATAGGTAGAATTGTGATATTGAAGTTCATATTTGTGTTTTGATGATTATTGAATGATGTTTTGGTATATAGAATAGGTAGAAGTGAGATTTTGAATTTCATATTTGTGTTTTGATGAGTTATTGATTGATGTTTTGGAATATGGAATAGGTAGAGTTGAGATTTTGAATTTCATATTTGTGTTTTGACGAGTTATTGAAGTTTGGGTATATGAGATAGGAAGAATTGTGATTTTGAAGTTCATATTTATGTTTTGATGAGTTATTTATTGATGTTTGGGTATATGGAATAGGTAGAAGTGAGATTTTGATGTTCGTATTTGTGTTTTGATGATTATTAATTGATGTTTTGGCATATGGAATAGGTAGAAGTGAGATTTTGAAATTCATTTTATTGATTGATGTTTTGGTATACGGTATAGGTAGAATTTCAAAGTCTCAATTTCATATTTGTGTTTTGATGAGTTATTGATTGATGTTTTGGAATATGGAATAGGTAGAATTGAGATTTTGAATTTCATATTTGTGTTTTGATGAGTTATTGATGTTTGGGTATATGGGATAGGTTAGAATTGTGATTTTGAAGTTCATATTTGTGTTTTGATGAGTTATTTATTGATGTTTTGGTATATGGAATAGGTAGAAGTGAGATTTTGAAGTTCATATTTGTGTTTTCATGATTATTGATTGATGTTTTGGTATATGGAATAGGTAGAAGTGAGATTTTGAAGTTCATATTTGTGTTTTGATGATTATTGATTGATGTTTTGGCATATGGAATAGGTAGAAGTGAGATTTTGAAGTTCATATTATTGATTGATGTTTTGGAATATGGAATAGGTAGAATTGAGATTTTGAATTTCATATTTTTGTTTTGATGAGTTATTGATTGATGTTTTGGTATATGGAACAGGTAGAATTGTGATGTTGAAGTTCATATTTGTGTTTTGATGAGTTATTGATTGATGTTTTGGTATATGGAATAGGTAGAAGTAAGATTTTGAAGTTCATATTATTGAATGATGTTTTGGTATATGGAATAGGTAGAAGTGAGATTTTGAAGTTCATATTTGTGTTTTGATGATTATTGATTAATGTTTTGGCATATGGAATAGGTAGAAGTGAGATTTTGAAGTTCATATTATTGATTGATGTTTTGGTATATGGAATAGGTAGAATTGTGATATTGAAATTTATGTTTGTGTTTTGATGAGTTATTGATTGATGTTTTGGTATATGGAATAGGTAGAAGTGAGATTTTGAAGTTCATATTTGTGTTTTGATGATTATTGATTGATGTTTTGGCATATGGAATAGGTACAATTGAGATTTTGAAGTTCATATTTGTGTTTTGATGATTATTGATTGATGTTTTGGGATATGGAATAGGTAGAAGTGAGATTTTGAAGTTCATATTTGTGTTTTGATGATTATTGATTGATGTTTTGGCTTATGGAATAGGTAGAAGTGAGATTTTGAAGTTTATTTTATTGATTGATGTTTTGGTATACGGTATAGGTAGAATTGTGATATTGAAGTTTATATTTGTGTTTTGATGAGTTATTGTTTGATGTTTTGGAATATGGAATAGGTAGAATTGAGATTTTGAATTTCATATTTGTGTTTTGATGAGTTATTGTTGTTTGGGTATATGGGATAGGTAGAATTGTGATTTTGAAGTTCATATTTGTGTTTTGATGATTATTGATTGATGTTTTGGTATATGGAATAGGTAGAAGTGAGATTTTGAAGTTCATATTTGTGTTTTGATGATTATTGATTGATGTTTTGGTATATGGAATGGGTAGAAGTGAGATTTTGAAGTTCATATTTGTGTTTTGATGATTATTGATTGATGTTTTGGCATATGGAATAGGTAGAAGTGAGATTTTGAAGTTCATATTTGTGTTTTGATGATTATTGATTGATGTTTTGGTATATGGAATAGGTAGAAGTGAGATTTTGAAGTTCATATTTGTGTTTTGATGATTATTGATTTATATTTTGGTATATGGAATAGGTAGAAGTGAGATTTTGAAGTTTATTTTATTGATTGATGTTTTGGTATACGGTATAGGTAGAATTGTGATATTGAAGTTTATATTTGTGTTTTGATGAGTTATTGTTTGATGTTTTGGAATATGGAATAGGTAGAATTGAGATTTTGAATTTCATATTTGTGTTTTGATGAGTTATTGTTGTTTGGGTATATGGGATAGGTAGAATTGTGATTTTGAAGTTCATATTTGTGTTTTGATGATTATTGATTGATGTTTTGGTATATGGAATAGGTAGAAGTGAGATTTTGAAGTTCATATTTGTGTTTTGATGATTATTGATTGATGTTTTGGTATATGGAATGGGTAGAAGTGAGATTTTGAAGTTCATATTTGTGTTTTGATGATTATTGATTGATGTTTTGGCATATGGAATAGGTAGAAGTGAGATTTTGAAGTTCATATTTGTGTTTTGATGATTATTGATTGATGTTTTGGTATATGGAATAGGTAGAAGTGAGATTTTGAAGTTCATATTATTGATTGATGTTTTGGTATATGGAATAGGTAGAATTGTGATATTGAAGTTTATGTTTGTGTTTTGATGAGTTATTGATTGATGTTTTGGAATATGGAATAGGTAGAATTGAGATTTTGAATTTCATATTTGTGTTTTGATGAGTTATTGATGTTTGGGTATATGGGATAGGTAGAATTGTGATTTTGAAGTTCATATTTGTGTTTTGATGAGTTATTTATTGATGTTTTGGTATATGGAATAGGTAGCAGTGAGATTTTGAAGTTCATATTTGTGTTTTGGTATATGGAATAGGTAGAAGTGAGATTTTGAAGTTCATATTTGTGTTTTGATGATTATTGATTGATGTTTTGGTATATGGAATAGGTAGAAGTGAGATATTGAAGTTCATATTTGTGTTTTGATGATTATTGATTGATATTTTGGCATATGGAATAGGTAGAAGTGAAATTTTGAAGTTCATATTATTGATTGATGTTTTGGTATATGGAATAGGTAGAATTGTGATATTGAAGTTTATGTTTGTGTTTTGATGAGTTATTGATTGATGTTTTGGAATATGGAATAGGTAGAATTGAGATTTTGAATTTCATATTTGTGTTTTGATGAGTTATTGTTGTTTGGGTATATGGGATAGGTAGAATTGTGATTTTGAAGTTCATATTTGTGTTTTGATTTATTGATGTTTTGGTATATGGAATAGGTAGCAATGAGATTTTGAAGTTCATATTTGTGTTTTGGTATATGGAATAGGTAGAAGTGAGATTTTGAAGTTCATATTTGTGTTTTGATGATTATTGATTGATGTTTTGGCATATGGAATAGGTAGAAGTGAGATTTTGAAGTTCATATTTGTGTTTTGATAATTATTGATTGATGTTTTGGTGTATGGAATAGGTAGAAGTGAGATTTTGAAGTTCATATTTGTGTTTTGATGATTATTGATTGATATTTTGGCATATGGAATAGGTAGAAGTGAGATTTTGAAGTTCATATTATTGATTGATGTTTTGGTATATGGAATAGGTAGAATTGTGATATTGAAGTTCATATTTGTGTTTTGATGATTATTGAATGATGTTTTGGTATATAGAATAGGTAGAAGTGAGATTTTGAATTTCATATTTGTGTTTTGATGAGTTATTGATTGATGTTTTGGAATATGGAATAGGTAGAGTTGAGATTTTGAATTTCATATTTGTGTTTTGACGAGTTATTGAAGTTTGGGTATATGAGATAGGAAGAATTGTGATTTTGAAGTTCATATTTATGTTTTGATGAGTTATTTATTGATGTTTGGGTATATGGAATAGGTAGAAGTGAGATTTTGATGTTCGTATTTGTGTTTTGATGATTATTAATTGATGTTTTGGCATATGGAATAGGTAGAAGTGAGATTTTGAAATTCATTTTATTGATTGATGTTTTGGTATACGGTATAGGTAGAATTTCAAAGTCTCAATTTCATATTTGTGTTTTGATGAGTTATTGATTGATGTTTTGGAATATGGAATAGGTAGAATTGAGATTTTGAATTTCATATTTGTGTTTTGATGAGTTATTGATGTTTGGGTATATGGGATAGGTTAGAATTGTGATTTTGAAGTTCATATTTGTGTTTTGATGAGTTATTTATTGATGTTTTGGTATATGGAATAGGTAGAAGTGAGATTTTGAAGTTCATATTTGTGTTTTCATGATTATTGATTGATGTTTTGGTATATGGAATAGGTAGAAGTGAGATTTTGAAGTTCATATTTGTGTTTTGATGATTATTGATTGATGTTTTGGTATATGGAATAGGTAGAATTGAGATTTTGAATTTCATATTTGTGTTTTGATGAGTTATTGATTGATGTTTTGGTATATGCATTAGGTAGAATTGAAATATTGAAGTTCATATTTGTGTTTTGATGATTATTGATTGATGTTTTGGTATATAGAATAGGTAGAAGTGAGATTTTGAATTTCATATTTGTGTTTTGATGGGTTACTGATGTTTTGGGATACGGAATAGATAGAATTGTGTTTTGAAGTTCATTTTTGTGTTTTGATGAGTTATTGATGTTTTGGTATATGCAATATGTAGAATTGAAATTTTGAAGTTCATATTTGTGTTTTGATGATTATTGATTGATGTTTTGGCTTATGGAATAGGTAGAAGTGAGATTTTGAAGTTTATTTTATTGATTGATGTTTTGGTATACGGTATAGGTAGAATTGTGATATTGAAGTTTATATTTGTGTTTTGATGAGTTATTGTTTGATGTTTTGGAATATGGAATAGGTAGAATTGAGATTTTGAATTTCATATTTGTGTTTTGATGAGTTATTGATGTTTGGCTATATGGGATAGGTAGAATTGTGATTTTGAAGTTCATATTTGTGTTTTGATGAGTTACTTATTGATGTTTTGGTATATGGAATAGGTAGAAGTGAGATTTTGAAGTTCATATTTGTGTTTTGATGATTATTGATTGATGTTTTGGTATATGGAATAGGTAGAAGTGAGATTTTGAAGTTCATATTTGTGTTTTGATGATTATTGATTGATGTTTTGGCATATGGAATAGGTACAATTGAGATTTTGAAGTTCATATTTGTGTTTTGATGATTATTGATTGATGTTTTGGGATATGGAATAGGTAGAAGTGAGATTTTGAAGTTCATATTTGTGTTTTGATGATTATTGATTGATGTTTTGGTATATGGAATGGGTAGAAGTGAGATTTTGAAGTTCATATTTGTGTTTTGATGATTATTGATTGATGTTTTGGCATATGGAATAGGTAGAAGTGAGATTTTGAAGTTCATATTTGTGTTTTGATGATTATTGATTGATGTTTTGGTATATGGAATAGGTAGAAGTGAGATTTTGAAGTTCATATTTGTGTTTTGATGATTATTGATTTATATTTTGGTATATGGAATAGGTAGAAGTGAGATTTTGAAGTTTATTTTATTGATTGATGTTTTGGTATACGGTATAGGTAGAATTGTGATATTGAAGTTTATATTTGTGTTTTGATGAGTTATTGTTTGATGTTTTGGAATATGGAATAGGTAGAATTGAGATTTTGAATTTCATATTTGTGTTTTGATGAGTTATTGTTGTTTGGGTATATGGGATAGGTAGAATTGTGATTTTGAAGTTCATATTTGTGTTTTGATGATTATTGATTGATGTTTTGGTATATGGAATAGGTAGAAGTGAGATTTTGAAGTTCATATTTGTGTTTTGATGATTATTGATTGATGTTTTGGTATATGGAATAGGTAGAAGTGAGATTTTGAAGTTCATATTTGTGTTTTGATGATTATTGATTGATATTTTGGCATATGGAATAGGTAGAAGTGAGATTTTGAAGTTCATATTATTGATTGATGTTTTGGTATATGGAATAGGTAGAATTGTGATATTGAAGTTCATATTTGTGTTTTGATGATTATTGAATGATGTTTTGGTATATAGAATAGGTAGAAGTGAGATTTTGAATTTCATATTTGTGTTTTGATGAGTTATTGATTGATGTTTTGGAATATGGAGTAGGTAGAGTTGAGATTTTGAATTTCATATTTGTGTTTTGACGAGTTATTGAAGTTTGGGTATATGAGATAGGAAGAATTGTGATTTTGAAGTTCATATTTATGTTTTGATGAGTTATTTATTGATGTTTGGGTATATGGAATAGGTAGAAGTGAGATTTTGATGTTCGTATTTGTGTTTTGACGAGTTATTGAAGTTTGGGTATATGAGATAGGAAGAATTGTGATTTTGAAGTTCATATTTATGTTTTGATGAGTTATTTATTGATGTTTGGGTATATGGAATAGGTAGAAGTGAGATTTTGATGTTCGTATTTGTGTTTTGATGATTATTAATTGATGTTTTGGCATATGGAATAGGTAGAAGTGAGATTTTGAAATTCATTTTATTGATTGATGTTTTGGTATACGGTATAGGTAGAATTTCAAAGTCTCAATTTCATATTTGTGTTTTGATGAGTTATTGATTGATGTTTTGGAATATGGAATAGGTAGAATTGAGATTTTGAATTTCATATTTGTGTTTTGATGAGTTATTGATGTTTGGGTATATGGGATAGGTTAGAATTGTGATTTTGAAGTTCATATTTGTGTTTTGATGAGTTATTTATTGATGTTTTGGTATATGGAATAGGTAGAAGTGAGATTTTGAAGTTCATATTTGTGTTTTCATGATTATTGATTGATGTTTTGGTATATGGAATAGGTAGAAGTGAGATTTTGAAGTTCATATTTGTGTTTTGATGATTATTGATTGATGTTTTGGTATATGGAATAGGTAGAATTGAGATTTTGAATTTCATATTTGTGTTTTGATGAGTTATTGATTGATGTTTTGGTATATGCATTAGGTAGAATTGAAATATTGAAGTTCATATTTGTGTTTTGATGATTATTGATTGATGTTTTGGTATATAGAATAGGTAGAAGTGAGATTTTGAATTTCATATTTGTGTTTTGATGGGTTACTGATGTTTTGGGATACGGAATAGATAGAATTGTGTTTTGAAGTTCATTTTTGTGTTTTGATGAGTTATTGATGTTTTGGTATATGCAATATGTAGAATTGAAATTTTGAAGTTCATATTTGTGTTTTGATGATTATTGATTGATGTTTTGGCTTATGGAATAGGTAGAAGTGAGATTTTGAAGTTTATTTTATTGATTGATGTTTTGGTATACGGTATAGGTAGAATTGTGATATTGAAGTTTATATTTGTGTTTTGATGAGTTATTGTTTGATGTTTTGGAATATGGAATAGGTAGAATTGAGATTTTGAATTTCATATTTGTGTTTTGATGAGTTATTGATGTTTGGCTATATGGGATAGGTAGAATTGTGATTTTGAAGTTCATATTTGTGTTTTGATGAGTTACTTATTGATGTTTTGGTATATGGAATAGGTAGAAGTGAGATTTTGAAGTTCATATTTGTGTTTTGATGATTATTGATTGATGTTTTGGTATATGGAATAGGTAGAAGTGAGATTTTGAAGTTCATATTTGTGTTTTGATGATTATTGATTGATGTTTTGGCATATGGAATAGGTACAATTGAGATTTTGAAGTTCATATTTGTGTTTTGATGATTATTAATTGATGTTTTGGGATATGGAATAGGTAGAAGTGAGATTTTGAAGTTCATATTTGTGTTTTGATGATTATTGATTGATGTTTTGGTATATGGAATGGGTAGAAGTGAGATTTTGAAGTTCATATTTGTGTTTTGATGATTATTGATTGATGTTTTGGCATATGGAATAGGTAGAAGTGAGATTTTGAAGTTCATATTTGTGTTTTGATGATTATTGATTGATGTTTTGGTATATGGAATAGGTAGAAGTGAGATTTTGAAGTTCATATTTGTGTTTTGATGATTATTGATTTATATTTTGGTATATGGAATAGGTAGAAGTGAGATTTTGAAGTTTATTTTATTGATTGATGTTTTGGTATACGGTATAGGTAGAATTGTGATATTGAAGTTTATATTTGTGTTTTGATGAGTTATTGTTTGATGTTTTGGAATATGGAATAGGTAGAATTGAGATTTTGAATTTCATATTTGTGTTTTGATGAGTTATTGTTGTTTGGGTATATGGGATAGGTAGAATTGTGATTTTGAAGTTCATATTTGTGTTTTGATGATTATTGATTGATGTTTTGGTATATGGAATAGGTAGAAGTGAGATTTTGAAGTTCATATTTGTGTTTTGATGATTATTGATTGATGTTTTGGTATATGGAATAGGTAGAATTGAGATTTTGAATTTCATATTTGTGTTTTGATGAGTTATTGATTGATGTTTTGGTATATGCATTAGGTAGAATTGAAATATTGAAGTTCATATTTGTGTTTTGATGATTATTGATTGATGTTTTGGTATATAGAATAGGTAGAAGTGAGATTTTGAATTTCATATTTGTGTTTTGATGGGTTACTGATGTTTTGGGATACGGAATAGATAGAATTGTGTTTTGAAGTTCATTTTTGTGTTTTGATGAGTTATTGATGTTTTGGTATATGCAATATGTAGAATTGAAATTTTGAAGTTCATATTTGTGTTTTGATGATTATTGATTGATGTTTTGGCTTATGGAATAGGTAGAAGTGAGATTTTGAAGTTTATTTTATTGATTGATGTTTTGGTATACGGTATAGGTAGAATTGTGATATTGAAGTTTATATTTGTGTTTTGATGAGTTATTGTTTGATGTTTTGGAATATGGAATAGGTAGAATTGAGATTTTGAATTTCATATTTGTGTTTTGATGAGTTATTGATGTTTGGCTATATGGGATAGGTAGAATTGTGATTTTGAAGTTCATATTTGTGTTTTGATGAGTTACTTATTGATGTTTTGGTATATGGAATAGGTAGAAGTGAGATTTTGAAGTTCATATTTGTGTTTTGATGATTATTGATTGATGTTTTGGTATATGGAATAGGTAGAAGTGAGATTTTGAAGTTCATATTTGTGTTTTGATGATTATTGATTGATGTTTTGGCATATGGAATAGGTACAATTGAGATTTTGAAGTTCATATTTGTGTTTTGATGATTATTAATTGATGTTTTGGGATATGGAATAGGTAGAAGTGAGATTTTGAAGTTCATATTTGTGTTTTGATGATTATTGATTGATGTTTTGGTATATGGAATGGGTAGAAGTGAGATTTTGAAGTTCATATTTGTGTTTTGATGATTATTGATTGATGTTTTGGCATATGGAATAGGTAGAAGTGAGATTTTGAAGTTCATATTTGTGTTTTGATGATTATTGATTGATGTTTTGGTATATGGAATAGGTAGAAGTGAGATTTTGAAGTTCATATTTGTGTTTTGATGATTATTGATTGATGTTTTGGTATATGGAATGGGTAGAAGTGAGATTTTGAAGTTCATATTTGTGTTTTGATGATTATTGATTGATGTTTTGGCATATGGAATAGGTAGAAGTGAGATTTTGAAGTTCATATTTGTGTTTTGATGATTATTGATTGATGTTTTGGTATATGGAATAGGTAGAAGTGAGATTTTGAAGTTCATATTTGTGTTTTGATGATTATTGATTTATATTTTGGTATATGGAATAGGTAGAAGTGAGATTTTGAAGTTTATTTTATTGATTGATGTTTTGGTATACGGTATAGGTAGAATTGTGATATTGAAGTTTATATTTGTGTTTTGATGAGTTATTGTTTGATGTTTTGGAATATGGAATAGGTAGAATTGAGATTTTGAATTTCATATTTGTGTTTTGATGAGTTATTGTTGTTTGGGTATATGGGATAGGTAGAATTGTGATTTTGAAGTTCATATTTGTGTTTTGATGATTATTGATTGATGTTTTGGTATATGGAATAGGTAGAAGTGAGATTTTGAAGTTCATATTTGTGTTTTGATGATTATTGATTGATGTTTTGGTATATGGAATGGGTAGAAGTGAGATTTTGAAGTTCATATTTGTGTTTTGATGATTATTGATTGATGTTTTGGCATATGGAATAGGTAGAAGTGAGATTTTGAAGTTCATATTTGTGTTTTGATGATTATTGATTGATGTTTTGGTATATGGAATAGGTAGAAGTGAGATTTTGAAGTTCATATTATTGATTGATGTTTTGGTATATGGAATAGGTAGAATTGTGATATTGAAGTTTATGTTTGTGTTTTGATGAGTTATTGATTGATGTTTTGGAATATGGAATAGGTAGAATTGAGGTTTTGAATTTCATATTTGTGTTTTGATGAGTTATTGATGTTTGGGTATATGGGATAGGTAGAATTGTGATTTTGAAGTTCATATTTGTGTTTTGATGAGTTATTTATTGATGTTTTGGTATATGGAATAGGTAGCAGTGAGATTTTGAAGTTCATATTTGTGTTTTGGTATATGGAATAGGTAGAAGTGAGATTTTGAAGTTCATATTTGTGTTTTGATGATTATTGATTGATGTTTTGGTATATGGAATAGGTAGAAGTGAGATATTGAAGTTCATATTTGTGTTTTGATGATTATTGATTGATATTTTGGCATATGGAATAGGTAGAAGTGAAATTTTGAAGTTCATATTATTGATTGATGTTTTGGTATATGGAATAGGTAGAATTGTGATATTGAAGTTTATGTTTGTGTTTTGATGAGTTATTGATTGATGTTTTGGAATATGGAATAGGTAGAATTGAGATTTTGAATTTCATATTTGTGTTTTGATGAGTTATTGTTGTTTGGGTATATGGGATAGGTAGAATTGTGATTTTGAAGTTCATATTTGTGTTTTGATTTATTGATGTTTTGGTATATGGAATAGGTAGCAATGAGATTTTGAAGTTCATATTTGTGTTTTGGTATATGGAATAGGTAGAAGTGAGATTTTGAAGTTCATATTTGTGTTTTGATGATTATTGATTGATGTTTTGGCATATGGAATAGGTAGAAGTGAGATTTTGAAGTTCATATTTGTGTTTTGATAATTATTGATTGATGTTTTGGTATATGGAATAGGTAGAAGTGAGATTTTGAAGTTCATATTTGTGTTTTGATGATTATTGATTGATATTTTGGCATATGGAATAGGTAGAAGTGAGATTTTGAAGTTCATATTATTGATTGATGTTTTGGTATATGGAATAGGTAGAATTGTGATATTGAAGTTCATATTTGTGTTTTGATGATTATTGAATGATGTTTTGGTATATAGAATAGGTAGAAGTGAGATTTTGAATTTCATATTTGTGTTTTGATGGGTTACTGATGTTTTGGGATACGGAATAGATAGAATTGTGTTTTGAAGTTCATATTTGTGTTTTGATGAGTTATTTATTGATGTTTTGGTATATGGAATAGGTAGAAGTGAGATTTTGAAGTTCATATTTGTGTTTTCATGATTATTGATTGATGTTTTGGTATATGGAATAGGTAGAAGTGAGATTTTGAAGTTCAAATTTGTGTTTTGATGATTATTGATTGATGTTTTGGCATATGGAATAGGTAGAAGTGAGATTTTGAAGTTCATATTATTGATTGATGTTTTGGAATATGGAATAGGTAGAATTGAGATTTTGAATTTCATATTTTTGTTTTGATGAGTTATTGATTGATGTTTTGGTATATGGAACAGGTAGAATTGTGATGTTGAAGTTCATATTTGTGTTTTGATGAGTTATTGATTGATGTTTTGGTATATGGAATAGGTAGAAGTAAGATTTTGAAGTTCATATTATTGAATGATGTTTTGGTATATGGAATAGGTAGAAGTGAGATTTTGAAGTTCATATTTGTGTTTTGATGATTATTGATTAATGTTTTGGCATATGGAATAGGTAGAAGTGAGATTTTGAATTTCATATTTGTGTTTTGATGGGTTACTGATGTTTTGGGATACGGAATAGATAGAATTGTGTTTTGAAGTTCATTTTTGTGTTTTGATGAGTTATTGATGTTTTGGTATATGCAATATGTAGAATTGAAATTTTGAAGTTCATATTTGTGTTTTGATGATTATTGATTGATGTTTTGGCTTATGGAATAGGTAGAAGTGAGATTTTGAAGTTTATTTTATTGATTGATGTTTTGGTATACGGTATAGGTAGAATTGTGATATTGAAGTTTATATTTGTGTTTTGATGAGTTATTGTTTGATGTTTTGGAATATGGAATAGGTAGAATTGAGATTTTGAATTTCATATTTGTGTTTTGATGAGTTATTGATGTTTGGCTATATGGGATAGGTAGAATTGTGATTTTGAAGTTCATATTTGTGTTTTGATGAGTTACTTATTGATGTTTTGGTATATGGAATAGGTAGAAGTGAGATTTTGAAGTTCATATTTGTGTTTTGATGATTATTGATTGATGTTTTGGTATATGGAATAGGTAGAAGTGAGATTTTGAAGTTCATATTTGTGTTTTGATGATTATTGATTGATGTTTTGGCATATGGAATAGGTACAATTGAGATTTTGAAGTTCATATTTGTGTTTTGATGATTATTGATTGATGTTTTGGGATATGGAATAGGTAGAAGTGAGATTTTGAAGTTCATATTTGTGTTTTGATGATTATTGATTGATGTTTTGGTATATGGAATGGGTAGAAGTGAGATTTTGAAGTTCATATTTGTGTTTTGATGATTATTGATTGATGTTTTGGCATATGGAATAGGTAGAAGTGAGATTTTGAAGTTCATATTTGTGTTTTGATGATTATTGATTGATGTTTTGGTATATGGAATAGGTAGAAGTGAGATTTTGAAGTTCATATTTGTGTTTTGATTATTATTGATTTATATTTTGGTATATGGAATAGGTAGAAGTGAGATTTTGAAGTTTATTTTATTGATTGATGTTTTGGTATACGGTATAGGTAGAATTGTGATATTGAAGTTTATATTTGTGTTTTGATGAGTTATTGTTTGATGTTTTGGAATATGGAATAGGTAGAATTGAGATTTTGAATTTCATATTTGTGTTTTGATGAGTTATTGTTGTTTGGGTATATGGGATAGGTAGAATTGTGATTTTGAAGTTCATATTTGTGTTTTGATGATTATTGATTGATGTTTTGGTATATGGAATAGGTAGAAGTGAGATTTTGAAGTTCATATTTGTGTTTTGATGATTATTGATTGATGTTTTGGTATATGGAATGGGTAGAAGTGAGATTTTGAAGTTCATATTTGTGTTTTGATGATTATTGATTGATGTTTTGGCATATGGAATAGGTAGAAGTGAGATTTTGAAGTTCATATTTGTGTTTTGATGATTATTGATTGATGTTTTGGTATATGGAATAGGTAGAAGTGAGATTTTGAAGTTCATATTTGTGTTTTGATGATTATTGATTTATATTTTGGCATATGGAATAGGTAGAAGTGAGATTTTGAAGTTCATATTATTGATTGATGTTTTGGTATATGGAATAGGTAGAATTGTGATATTGAAGTTTATGTTTGTGTTTTGATGAGTTATTGATTGATGTTTTGGAATATGGAATAGGTAGAATTGAGATTTTGAATTTCATATTTGTGTTTTGATGAGTTATTGATGTTTGGGTATATGAGATAGGTAGAATTGTGATTTTGAAGTTCATATTTGTGTTTTGATGAGTTATTTATTGATGTTTTGCTATATGGAATAGGTAGCAGTGAGATTTTGAAGTTCATATTTGTGTTTTGGTATATGGAATAGGTAGAAGTGAGATTTTGAAGTTCATATTTGTGTTTTGATGATTATTGATTGATGTTTTGGTATATGGAATAGGTAGAATTGTGATATTGAGGTTCATATTTGTGTTTTGATGATTATTGAATGATGTTTTGGTATATAGAATAGGTAGAAGTGAGATTTTGAATTTCATATTTGTGTTTTGATGGGTTACTGATGTTTTGGGATATGGAATAGATAGAATTGTGTTTTGAAGTTCATATTTGTGTTTTGATGATTATTTATTGATGTTTTGGCATATGGAATAGGTAGAAGTGAGATTTTGAAGTTCATATTTGTGTTTTAATAATTATTGATTGATGTTTTGGTATATGGAATAGGTAGAAGTGAGATTTTGAAGTTCATATTTGTGTTTTGATGATTATTGATTGATATTTTGGCATATGGAATAGGTAGAAGAGAGATTTTGAAGTTCATATTATTGATTGATGGTTTTGTATATGGAATAGGTAGAATTGTGATATTGAAGTTTATATTTGTGTTTTGATGAGTTATTGATTGATGTTTTGGAATATGGAATAGGTAGAATTGAGATTTTGAATTACATATTTGTGTTTTGATGAGTTATTGATGTTTGGGTATATGGGATAGGTAGAATTGTGATTTGGAAGTTCATATTTGTGTTTTGATGAGTTATTTATTGATGTTTTGGTATATGGAACAGGTAGCAGTGAGATTTTGAAGTTCATATTTGTGTTTTGGTATATGGAATAGGTAGAAGTGAGATTTTGAAGTTCATATTTGTGTTTTGATGAGTTATTGATTGATGTTTTGGTATATGGAACAGGTAGAATTGTGATGTTGAAGTTCATATTTGTGTTTTGATGAGTTATTGATTGATGTTTTGGTATATGGAATAGGTAGAAGTAAGATTTTGAAGTTCATATTATTGATTGATGTTTTGGTATATGGAATAGGTAGAAGTGAGATTTTGAAGTTCATATTTGTGTTTTGATGATTATTGATTGATGTTTTGGCATATGGAATAGGTAGAAGTGAGATTTTGAAGTTCATATTATTGATTGATGTTTTGGTATATGGAATAGGTAGAATTGTGATATTGAAATTTATGTTTGTGTTTTGATGAGTTATTGATTGATGTTTTGGTATATGGAATAGGTAGAAGTGAGATTTTGAAGTTCATATTTGTGTTTTGATGATTATTGATTGATGTTTTGGTATATGGAATAGGCAGAAGTGAGATTTTGAAGTTTATTTTATTGATTGATGTTTTGGTATACGGTATAGGTAGAATTGTGATATTGAAGTTTATATTTGTATTTTGATGAGTTATTGTTTGATGTTTTGGTATATGCAATATGTAGAATTGAAATTTTGAAGTTCATATTTGTGTTTTGATGATTATTGATTGATGTTTTGGCTTATGGAATAGGTAGAAGTGAGATTTTGAAGTTTATTTTATTGATTGATGTTTTGGTATACGGTATAGGTAGAATTGTGATATTGAAGTTTATATTTGTGTTTTGATGAGTTATTGTTTGATGTTTTGGAATATGGAATAGGTAGAATTGAGATTTTGAATTTCATATTTGTGTTTTGATGAGTTATTGATGTTTGGCTATATGGGATAGGTAAAATTGTGATTTTGAAGTTCATATTTGTGTTTTGATGAGTTACTTATTGATGTTTTGGTATATGGAATAGGTAGAACTGAGATTTTGAAGTTCATATTTGTGTTTTGATGATTATTGATTGATGTTTTGGTATATGGAATAGGTAGAAGTGAGATTTTGAAGTTCATATTTGTGTTTTGATGATTATTGATTGATGTTTTGGCATATGGAATAGGTACAATTGAGATTTTGAAGTTCATATTTGTGTTTTGATGATTATTGATTGATGTTTTGGTATATGGAATAGGTAGAAGTGAGATTTTGAAGTTCATATTTGTGTTTTGATGATTATTGATTGATGTTTTGGTATATGGAATGGGTAGAAGTGAGATTTTGAAGTTCATATTTGTGTTTTGATGATTATTGATTGATGTTTTGGCATATGGAATAGGTAGAAGTGAGATTTTGAAGTTCATATTTGTGTTTTGATGATTATTGATTGATGTTTTGGTATATGGAATAGGTAGAAGTGAGATTTTGAAGTTCATATTTGTGTTTTGATGATTATTGATTTATATTTTGGTATATGGAATAGGTAGAAGTGAGATTTTGAAGTTTATTTTATTGATTGATGTTTTGGTATACGGTATAGGTAGAATTGTGATATTGAAGTTTATATTTGTGTTTTGATGAGTTATTGTTTGATGTTTTGGAATATGGAATAGGTAGAATTGAGATTTTGAATTTCATATTTGTGTTTTGATGAGTTATTGTTGTTTGGGTATATGTGATAGGTAGAATTGTGATTTTGAAGTTCATATTTGTGTTTTGATGATTATTGATTGATGTTTTGGTATATGGAATAGGTAGAAGTGAGATTTTGAAGTTCATATTTGTGTTTTGATGATTATTGATTGATGTTTTGGTATATGGAATGGGTAGAAGTGAGATTTTGAAGTTCATATTTGTGTTTTGATGATTATTGATTGATGTTTTGGCATATGGAATAGGTAGAAGTGAGATTTTGAAGTTCATATTTGTGTTTTGATGATTATTGATTGATGTTTTGGGATATGGAATAGGTAGAAGTGAGATTTTGAAGTTCATATTTGTGTTTTGATGATTATTGATTTATATTTTGGCATATGGAATAGGTAGAAGTGAGATTTTGAAGTTCATATTATTGATTGATGTTTTGGTATATGGAATAGGTAGAATTGTGATATTCAAGTTTATGTTTGTGTTTTGATGAGTTATTGATTGATGTTTTGGCATATGGAATAGGTAGAATTGTGATATTGAAGTTCATATTTGTGTTTTGATGATTATTGATTGATGTTTTGGTATATGGAATAGGTAGCAGTGAGATTTTGAAGTTCATATTTGTGTTTTGGTATATGGAATAGGTAGAAGTGAGATTTTGAAGTTCATATTTGTGTTTTGATGATTATTGATTGATGTTTTGGTATATGGAATAGGTAGAATTGTGATATTGAAGTTCATATTTGTGTTTTGATGATTATTGAATGATGTTTTGGTATATAGAATAGGTAGAAGTGAGATTTTGAATTTCATATTTGTGTTTTGATGGGTTACTGATGTTTTGGGATATGGAATAGATAGAATTGTGTTTTGAAGTTCATATTTGTGTTTTGATGATTATTGATTGATGTTTTGGCATATGGAATAGGTAGAAGTGAGATTTTGAAGTTCATATTTGTGTTTTGATAATTATTGATTGATGTTTTGGTATATGGAATAGGTAGAAGTGAGATTTTGAAGTTCATATTTGTGTTTTGATGATTATTGATTGATATTTTGGCATATGGAATAGGTAGAAGTGAGATTTTGAAGTTCATATTATTGATTGATGGTTTTGTATATGGAATAGGTAGAATTGTGATATTGAAGTTTATATTTGTGTTTTGATGAGTTATTGATTGATGTTTTGGAATATGGAATAGGTAGAATTGAGATTTTGAATTACATATTTGTGTTTTGATGAGTTATTGATGTTTGGGTATATGGGATAGGTAGAATTGTGATTTGGAAGTTCATATTTGTGTTTTGATGAGTTATTTATTGATGTTTTGGTATATGGAACAGGTAGCAGTGAGATTTTGAAGTTCATATTTGTGTTTTGGTATATGGAATAGGTAGAAGTGAGATTTTGAAGTTCATATTTGTGTTTTGATGAGTTATTGATTGATGTTTTGGTATATGGAACAGGTAGAATTGTGATGTTGAAGTTCATATTTGTGTTTTGATGAGTTATTGATTGATGTTTTGGTATATGGAATAGGTAGAAGTAAGATTTTGAAGTTCATATTATTGATTGATGTTTTGGTATATGGAATAGGTAGAAGTGAGATTTTGAAGTTCATATTTGTGTTTTGATGATTATTGATTGATGTTTTGGCATATGGAATAGGTAGAAGTGAGATTTTGAAGTTCATATTATTGATTGATGTTTTGGTATATGGAATAGGTAGAATTGTGATATTGAAATTTATGTTTGTGTTTTGATGAGTTATTGATTGATGTTTTGGTATATGGAATAGGTAGAAGTGAGATTTTGAAGTTCATATTTGTGTTTTGATGATTATTGATTGATGTTTTGGTATATGGAATAGGCAGAAGTGAGATTTTGAAGTTCATATTTGTGTTTTGATGATTATTAATTGATGTTTTGGCATATGGAATAGGTAGAAGTGAGATTTTGAAGTTCATATTATTGATTGATGTTTTGGTATATGGAATAGGTAGAATTGTGATATTGAAGTTTATATTTGTGTTTTGATGAGTTATTGATTGATGTTTTTGAATATGGAATAGGTAGAATTGAGATTTTGAATTTCATATTTGGGTTTTGATGAGTTATTGATTGATGTTTTGGTATATGCAATAGGTAGAATTGAAATATTGAAGTTCATATTTGTGTTTTGATGGTTATTGATTGATGTTTTGGTATATAGAATAGGTAGAAGTGAGATTTTGAATTTCATATTTGTGTTTTGATGATTATTGATTGATGTTTTGGTATATAGAATAGGTAGAAGTGAGATTTTGAATTTCATATTTGTGTTTTGATGGGTTACTGATGTTTTGGGATTTGGAATAGATAGAATTGTGTTTTGAAGTTCATTTTTGTGTTTTGATGAGTTATTGATGTTTTGGTATATGCAATATGTAGAATTGAAATTTTGAAGTTCATATTTGTGTTTTGATGATTATTGATTGATGTTTTGGCTTATGGAATAGGTAGAAGTGAGATTTTGAAGTTTATTTTATTGATTGATGTTTTGGTATACGGTATAGGTAGAATTGTGATATTGAAGTTTATATTTGTGTTTTGATGAGTTATTGTTTGATGTTTTGGAATATGGAATAGGTAGAATTGAGATTTTGAATTTCATATTTGTGTTTTGATGAGTTATTGATGTTTGGCTATATGGGATAGGTAAAATTGTGATTTTGAAGTTCATATTTGTGTTTTGATGAGTTACTTATTGATGTTTTGGTATATGGAATAGGTAGAACTGAGATTTTGAAGTTCATATTTGTGTTTTGATGATTATTGATTGATGTTTTGGTATATGGAATAGGTAGAAGTGAGATTTTGAAGTTCATATTTGTGTTTTGATGATTATTGATTGATGTTTTGGCATATGGAATAGGTACAATTGAGATTTTGAATTTCATATTTGTGTTTTGATGAGTTATTGATTGATGTTTTGGAATATGGAATAGGTAGAATTGAGATTTTGAATTTCATATTTGTGTTTTGATGAGTTATTGATTGATGTTTTGGTATATGCAATATGTAGAATTGAAATTTTGAAGTTCATATTTGTGTTTTGATGATTATTGATTGATGTTTTGGCATATGGAATAGGTAGAAGTGAGATTTTGAAGTTCATATTATTGATTGATGTTTTGGTATATGGAATAGGTAGAATTGTGATATTGAAGTTTATATTTGTGTTTTGATGAGTTATTGATTGATGTTTTGGAATATGAAATAGGTAGAATTGAGATTTTGAATTTCATATTTGTGTTTTGATGAGTTATTGATTGATGTTTTGGTATATGCAATATGTAGAATTGAAATTTTGAAGTTCATATTTGTGTTTTGATGATTATTGATTGATGTTTTGGCATATGGAATAGGTAGAAGTGAGATTTTGAAGTTCATATTATTGATTGATGTTTTGGTATATGGAATAGGTAGAATTGTGATATTGAAGTTTATATTTGTGTTTTGATGAGTTATTGATTGATGTTTTGGAATATGGAATAGGTAGAAGTGAGATTTTGAAGTTCATATTTGTGTTTTGATGATTATTGATTGATGTTTTGGTATATGGAATAGGTAGAAGTGAGATTTTGAAGTTCATATTTGTGTTTTGATGATTATTGATTGATGTTTTGGTATATGGAATGGGTAGAAGTGAGATTTTGAAGTTCATATTTGTGTTTTGATGATTATTGATTGATGTTTTGGCTTATGGAATAGGTAGAAGTGAGATTTTGAAGTTCATATTTGTGTTTTGATGATTATTGATTGATGTTTTGGTATATAGAATAGGTAGAAGTGAGATTTTGAATTTCATATTTGTGTTTTGATGATTATTGATTGATGTTTTGGTATATAGAATAGGTAGAAGTGAGATTTTCAATTTCATATTTGTGTTTTGATGGGTTACTGATGTTTTGGGATTTGGAATAGATAGAATTGTGTTTTGAAGTTCATTTTTGTGTTTTGATGAGTTATTGATGTTTTGGTATATGCAATATGTAGAATTGAAATTTTGAAGTTCATATTTGTGTTTTGATGATTATTGATTGATGTTTTGGCTTATGGAATAGGTAGAAGTGAGATTTTGAAGTTTATTTTATTGATTGATGTTTTGGTATACGGTATAGGTAGAATTGTGATATTGAAGTTTATATTTGTGTTTTGATGAGTTATTGTTTGATGTTTTGGAATATGGAATAGGTAGAATTGAGATTTTGAATTTCATATTTGTGTTTTGATGAGTTATTGATGTTTGGCTATATGGGATAGGTAAAATTGTGATTTTGAAGTTCATATTTGTGTTTTGATGAGTTACTTATTGATGTTTTGGTATATGGAATAGGTAGAACTTAGATTTTGAAGTTCATATTTGTGTTTTGATGATTATTGATTGATGTTTTGGTATATGGAATAGGTAGAAGTGAGATTTTGAAGTTCATATTTGTGTTTTGATGATTATTGATTGATGTTTTGGCATATGGAATAGGTACAATTGAGATTTTGAATTTCATATTTGTGTTTTGATGAGTTATTGATTGATGTTTTGGTATATGCAATAGGTAGAAGTGAGATTTTGAAGTTCATATTTGTGTTTTGATGATTATTGATTGATGTTTTGGCATATGGAATAGGTAGAAGTGAGATTTTGAAGTTCATATTTGTGTTTTGATGATTATTGATTGATGTTTTGGTATATGGAATAGGTAGAAGTGAGATTTTGAAGTTCATATTTGTGTTTTGATGATTATTGATTGATGTTTTGGTATATGGAATAGGTAGAAGTGAGATTTTGAAGTTCATATTTGTGTTTTGATGATTATTGATTGATATTTTGGCATATGGAATAGGTAGAAGTGAGATTTTGAAGTTCATATTATTGATTGATGTTTTGGTATATGGAATAGGTAGAATTGTGATATTGAAGTTTATATTTGTGTTTTGATGAGTTATTGATTGATGTTTTGGAATATGGAATAGGTAGAATTGAGATTTTGAATTTCATATTTGTGTTTTGATGATTATTGATTGATGTTTTGGTATATGGAATAGGTAGAAGTGAGATTTTGAAGTTCATATTTGTGTTTTGATGATTATTGATTGATGTTTTGGTATATGGAATGGGTAGAAGTGAGATTTTGAAGTTCATATTTGTGTTTTGATGATTATTGATTGATGTTTTGGCATATGGAATAGGTAGAAGTGAGATTTTTAAGTTCATATTTGTGTTTTGATAATTATTGATTGATGTTTTGGTATATGGAATAGGTAGAAGTGAGATTTTGAGGTTCATATTTGTGTTTTGATGATTTTTGATTTATATTTTGGCATATGGAAAAGGTAGAAGTGAGATTTTGAAGTTCATATTATTGATTGATGTTTTGGTATATGGAATAGGTAGAATTGTGATATTGAAGTTTATGTTTGTGTTTTGATGAGTTATTGATTGATGTTTTGGATTATGGAATAGGTAGAATTGAGATTTTGAATTTCATATTTGTGTTTTGATGAGTTATTGATGTTTGGGTATATGGGATAGGTAGAATTGTGATTTTGAAGTTCATATTTGTGTTTTGATGAGTTATTTATTGATGTTTTGGTATATGGAATAGGTAGCAGTGAGATTTTGAAGTTCATATTTGTGTTTTGGTATATGGAATAGGTAGAAGTGAGATTTTGAAGTTCATATTTGTGTTTTGATGATTATTGATTGATGTTTTGGTATATGGAATAGGTAGAATTGTGATATTGAAGTTCATATTTGTGTTTTGATGATTATTGAATGATGTTTTGGTATATAGAATAGGTAGAAGTGAGATTTTGAATTTCATATTTGTGTTTTGATGGGTTACTGATGTTTTGGGATATGGAATAGATAGAATTGTGTTTTGAAGTTCATATTTGTGTTTTGATGATTATTGATTGATGTTTTGGCATATGGAATAGGTAGAAGTGAGATTTTGAAGTTCATATTTGTGTTTTGATAATTATTGATTGATGTTTTGGTATATGGAATAGGTAGAAGTGAGATTTTGAAGTTCATATTTGTGTTTTGATGATTATTGATTGATATTTTGGCATATGGAATAGGTAGAAGTGAGATTTTGAAGTTCATATTATTGATTGATGGTTTTGTATATGGAATAGGTAGAATTGTGATATTGAAGTTTATATTTGTGTTTTGATGAGTTATTGATTGATGTTTTGGAATATGGAATAGGTAGAATTGAGATTTTGAATTACATATTTGTGTTTTGATGAGTTATATTATGTTTTGTTATATGGAATAGGTAGAATTGTGATTTTGAAGTTCATATTTGTGTTTTGATGAGTTATTGATGTTTTGGTAAATGGAATTGATTGAAATTGTGATTTTGAAGTTCATATTTGTGTTTTGATGAGTTATTGATGTTTTGGTAAATGGAATTGGTAGAATTGTGATTTCGAAGTTCATATTTGTGTTTTGATGAATTATTCATTGATGTTTTGGTATATGGAATAGGTAGAATTGAGATTTTGAAGTTCATATTTGTGTTTTGATGAGTTATATTATGTTTTGGTATATGGGATAGGTAGAATTGTGATTTTGAAGTTCATATTTGTGTTTTGATGAATTATTCATTGATGTTTTGGTATATGGAATAGGTAGAATTGAGATTTTGAAGTTCATATTTGTGTTTTGATGAGTTATATTATGTTTTGTTATATGGAATAGGTAGAATTGTGATTTTGAAGTTCATATTTGTGTTTTGATGAGTTATTGATGTTTTGGTATATGGGATAGGTAGAATTGTGATTTTGAAGTTCATATTTGTGTTTTGATGAATTATTCATTGATGTTTTGGTATATGGAATAGGTAGAATTGAGATTTTGAAGTTCATATTTGTGTTTTGATGAGTTATATTATGTTTTGTTATATGGAATAGGTAGAATTGTGATTTTGAACTTCATATTTGTGTTTTGATGAGTTATTGATTGTTTTGGTATATGGAATAGATAGAAATCGTGTTTTGAAGTTCATATTTGTGTTTTGATGAGTTATTGATTGTTTTGGTATATGGAATAGGTAGAATTGTGATTTTGAAGTTCATATTTGTGTTTTGATGAGTTATTGATGTTTTGTTATATGGAATAGGTAGAATTGTGATTTTGAAGTTCATATTTGTGTTTTGATGAGTTATTCATTGATGTTTTGGAATATGGAATTGGTAGAATTGAGATTTTGAAGTTCATATTTGTGTTTTGATGAGTTATTGATGTTTTGGTATATGGAATAGGTAGAATTGTGTGAGATTTTGAAGTTCATATTTGTGTTTTGATGAGTTATTGATGTTTTGGTATATGGAATAGGTAGAATTGTGATTTTGAAGTTCATATTTGTGTTTTGATGAGTTATTGAAGTTTTGGTATATGGAATAGGTAGAATTTTTATTGTGAAGTTCATATTTGTGTTTTGATGAGTTATTGATGTTTTGGTATATGGGATAGGTAGAATTGAGATTTTGAAGTTCATATTTGTGTTTTGATGAATTATTCATTGATGTTTTGGTATATGGAATAGGTAGAATTGAGATTTTGAAGTTCATATTTGTGTTTTGATGAGTTATATTATGTTTTGTTATATGGAATAGGTAGAATTGTGATTTTGAAGTTCATATTTGTGTTTTGATGAGTTATTGATTGTTTTGGTATATGGAATAGATAGAAATCGTGTTTTGATGTTCATATTTGTGTTTTGATGAGATATTGATATTTTGGTATATGGAATAGGTAGAATTGTGATTTTGAAGTTCATATTTGTGTTTTGATGAGTTATTGATTGTTTTGGTATATGGAATAGATAGAAATCGTGTTTTGAAGTTCATATTTGTGTTTTGATGAGTTATTGAAGTTTTGGTATATGAATAGGTAGAATTTTTATTGTGAAGTTCATATTTGTGTTTTGATGAGTTATTGATGTTTTGGTATATGGGATAGGTAGAATTGAGATTTTGAAGTTCATATTTGTGTTTTGATGAATTATTCATTGATGTTTTGGTATATGGAATAGGTAGAATTGAGATTTTGAAGTTCATATTTGTGTTTTGATGAGTTATATTATGTTTTGTTATATGGAATAGGTAGAATTGTGATTTTGAAGTTCATATTTGTGTTTTGATGAGTTATTGATTGTTTTGGTATATGGAATAGATAGAAATCGTGTTTTGATGTTCATATTTGTGTTTTGATGAGATATTGATATTTTGGTATATGGAATAGGTAGAATTGTGATTTTGAAGTTCATATTTGTGTTTTGATGAGTTATTGATGAGATTTTGAAGTTCATATTTGTGTTTTGGTATATGGAATAGGTAGAAGTGAGATTTTGAAGTTCATATTTGTGTTTTGATGAGTTATTGATTGATGTTTTGGTATATGCAATAGGTAGAATTGAAATATTGAAGTTCATATTTGTGTTTTGATGATTATTGATTGATGTTTTGGTATATGGAATAGGTAGAAGTGAGATTTTGAAGTTCATATTTGTGTTTTGATGATTATTGATTGATGTTTTGGTATATGGAATAGGTAGAAGTGAGATATTGAAGTTCATATTTGTGTTTTGATGATTATTGATTGATATTTTGGCATATGGAATAGGTAGAAGTGAGATTTTGAAGTTCATATTATTGATTGATGTTTTGGTATATGGAATAGGTAGAATTGTGATATTGAAGTTTATGTTTGTGTTTTGATGAGTTATTGATTGATGTTTTGGAATATGGAATAGGTAGAATTGAGATTTTGAATTTCATATTTGTGTTTTGATGAGTTATTGATGTTTGGGTATATGGGATAAGTAGAATTGTGATTTTGAAGTTCATATTTGTGTTTTGATGAGTTATTTATTGATGTTTTGGTATATGGAATAGGTAGCAGTGAGATTTTGAAGTTCATATTTGTGTTTTGGTATATGGAATAGGTAGAAGTGAGATTTTGAAGTTCATATTTGTGTTTTGGTATATAGAATAGGTAGAAGTGAGATTTTGAATTTCATATTTGTGTTTTGATGGGTTACTGATGTTTTGGGATATGGAATAGATAGAATTGTGTTTTGAAGTTCATATTTGTGTTTTGATGATTATTGATTGATGTTTTGGCATATGGAATAGGTATAAGTGAGATTTTGAAGTTCATATTTGTGTTTTGATAATTATTGATTGATGTTTTGGTATATGGAATAGGTAGAAGTGAGATTTTGAAGTTCATATTTGTGTTTTGATGATTATTGATTGATATTTTGGTATATGGAATAGGCAGAAGTGAGATTTTGAAGTTCATATTTGTGTTTTGATGATTATTAATTGATGTTTTGGCATATGGAATAGGTTGAAGTGAGATTTTGAAGTTCATATTATTGATTGATGTTTTGGTATATGGAATAGGTAGAATTGTGATATTGAAGTTTATATTTGTGTTTTGATGAGTTATTGATTGATGTTTTTGAATATGGAATAGGTAGAATTGAGATTTTGAATTTCATATTTGGGTTTTGATGAGTTATTGATTGATGTTTTGGTATATGCAATAGGTAGAATTGAAATATTGAAGTTCATATTTGTGTTTTGATGATTATTGATTGATGTTTTGGTATATAGAATAGGTAGAAGTGAGATTTTGAATTTCATATTTGTGTTTTGATGATTATTGATTGATGTTTTGGTATATATAATAGGTAGAAGTGAGATTTTGAATTTCATATTTGTGTTTTGATGGGTTACTGATGTTTTGGGATTTGGAATAGATAGAATTGTGTTTTGAAGTTCATTTTTGTGTTTTGATGAGTTATTGATGTTTTGGTATATGCAATATGTAGAATTGAAATTTTGAAGTTCATATTTGTGTTTTGATGATTATTGATTGATGTTTTGGCTTATGGAATAGGTAGAAGTGAGATTTTGAAGTTTATTTTATTGATTGATGTTTTGGTATACGGTATAGGTAGAATTGTGATATTGAAGTTTATATTTGTGTTTTGATGAGTTATTGTTTGATGTTTTGGAATATGGAATAGGTAGAATTGAGATTTTGAATTTCATATTTGTGTTTTGATGAGTTATTGATGTTTGGCTATATGGGATAGGTAAAATTGTGATTTTGAAGTTCATATTTGTGTTTTGATGAGTTACTTATTGATGTTTTGGTATATGGAATAGGTAGAAGTGAGATTTTGAAGTTCATATTTGTGTTTTGATGATTATTGATTGATGTTTTGGTATATGGAATAGGTAGAAGTGAGATTTTGAAGTTCATATTTGTGTTTTGATGATTATTGATTGATGTTTTGGCATATGGAATAGGTACAATTGAGATTTTGAATTTCATATTTGTGTTTTGATGAGTTATTGATTGATGTTTTGGTATATGCAATAGGTAGAAGTGAGATTTTGAAGTTCATATTTGTGTTTTGATGATTATTGATTGATGTTTTGGCATATGGAATAGGTAGAAGTGAGATTTTGAAGTTCATATTTGTGTTTTGATGATTATTGATTGATGTTTTGGCATATGGAATAGGTAGAAGTGAGATTTTGAAGTTCATATTTGTGTTTTGATGATTATTGATTGATGTTTTGGTATATGGAATAGGTAGAAGTGAGATTTTGAAGTTCATATTTGTGTTTTGATGATTATTGATTGATATTTTGGCATATGGAATAGGTAGAAGTGAGATTTTGAAGTTCATATTATTGATTGATGTTTTGGTATATGGAATAGGTAGAATTGTGATATTGAAGTTTATATTTGTGTTTTGATGAGTTATTGATTGATGTTTTGGAATATGGAATAGGTAGAATTGAGATTTTGAATTTCATATTTGTGTTTTGATGAGTTATTGATTGATGTTTTGGTATATGCAATATGTAGAATTGAAATTTTGAAGTTCATATTTGTGTTTTGATGATTATTGATTGATGTTTTGGCATATGGAATAGGTAGAAGTGAGATTTTGAAGTTCATATTATTGATTGATGTTTTGGTATGTGGAATAGGTAGAATTGTGATATTGAAGTTTATATTTGTGTTTTGATGAGTTATTGATTGATGTTTTGGAATATGAAATAGGTAGAATTGAGATTTTGAATTTCATATTTGTGTTTTGATGAGTTATTGATTGATGTTTTGGTATATGCAATATGTAGAATTGAAATTTTGAAGTTCATATTTGTGTTTTGTTGATTATTGATTGATGTTTTGGCATATGGAATAGGTAGAAGTGAGATTTTGAAGTTCATATTATTGATTGATGTTTTGGTATATGGAATAGGTAGAATTGTGATATTGAAGTTTATATTTGTGTTTTGATGAGTTATTGATTGATGTTTTGGAATATGGAATAGGTAGAAGTGAGATTTTGAAGTTCATATTTGTGTTTTGATGATTATTGATTGATGTTTTGGTATATGGAATAGGTAGAAGTGAGATTTTGAAGTTCATATTTGTGTTTTGATGATTATTGATTGATGTTTTGGTATATGGAATGGGTAGAAGTGAGATTTTGAAGTTCATATTTGTGTTTTGATGATTATTGATTGATGTTTTGGCATATGGAATAGGTAGAAGTGAGATTTTGAAGTTCATATTTGTGTTTTGATAATTATTGATTGATGTTTTGGTATATGGAATAGGTAGAAGTGAGATTTTGAAGTTCATATTATTGATTGATGTTTTGGTATATGGAATAGGTAGAATTGTGATATTGAAGTTTATATTTGTGTTTTGATGAGTTATTGATTGATGTTTTGGAATATGGAACAGGTAGAAGTGAGATTTTGAAGTTCATATTTGTGTTTTGATGATTATTGATTGATGTTTTGGTATATGGAATGGGTAGAAGTGAGATTTTGAAGTTCATATTTGTGTTTTGATGATTATTGATTGATGTTTTGGCATATGGAATAGGTAGAAGTGAGATTTTGAAGTTCATATTTGTGTTTTGATAATTATTGATTGATGTTTTGGTATATGGAATAGGTAGAAGTGAGATTTTGAAGTTCATATTATTGATTGATGTTTTGGTATATGGAATAGGTAGAATTGTGATATTGAAGTTTATATTTGTGTTTTGATGAGTTATTGATTGATGTTTTGGAATATGGAACAGGTAGAAGTGAGATTTTGAAGTTCATATTTGTGTTTTGATGATTATTGATTGATGTTTTGGTATATGGAATAGGTAGAAGTGAGATTTTGAAGTTCATATTTGTGTTTTGATGATTATTGATTGATGTTTTGGTATATGGAATGGGTAGAAGTGAGATTTTGAAGTTCATATTTGTGTTTTGATGATTATTGATTGATGTTTTAGCATATGGAATAGGTAGAAGTGAGTTTTTGAAGTTCATATTTGTGTTTTGATAATTATTGATTGATGTTTTGGTATATGGAATAGGTAGAAGTGAGATTTTGAAGTTCATATTTGTGTTTTGATGATTATTGATTTATATTTTGGCATATGGAATAGGTAGAAGTGAGATTTTGAAGTTCATATTATTGATTGATGTTTTGGTATATGGAATAGGTAGAATTGTGATATTGAAGTTTATGTTTGTGTTTTGATGAGTTATTGATTGATGTTTTGGAATATGGAATAGGTAGAATTGAGATTTTGAATTTCATATTTGTGTTTTGATGAGTTATTGATGTTTGGGTATATGGGATAGGTAGAATTGTGATTTTGAAGTTCATATTTGTGTTTTGATGAGTTATTTATTGATGTTTTGGTATATGGAATAGGTAGCAGTGAGATTTTGAAGTTCATATTTGTGTTTTGGTATATGGAATAGGTAGAAGTGAGATTTTGAAGTTCATATTTGTGTTTTGATGATTATTGATTGATGTTTTGGTATATGGAATAGGTAGAATTGTGATATTGAAGTTCATATTTGTGTTTTGATGATTATTGAATGATGTTTTGGTATATAGAATAGGTAGAAGTGAGATTTTGAATTTCATATTTGTGTTTTGATGGGTTACTGATGTTTTGGGATATGGAATAGATAGAATTGTGTTTTGAAGTTCATATTTGTGTTTTGATGATTATTGATTGATGTTTTGGCATATGGAATAGGTAGAAGTGAGATTTTGAAGTTCATATTTGTGTTTTGATAATTATTGATTGATGTTTTGGTATATGGAATAGGTAGAAGTGAGATTTTGAAGTTCATATTTGTGTTTTGATGATTATTGATTGATATTTTGGCATATGGAATAGGTAGAAGTGAGATTTTGAAGTTCATATTATTGATTGATGGTTTTGTATATGGAATAGGTAGAATTGTGATATTGAAGTTTATATTTGTGTTTTGATGAGTTATTGATTGATGTTTTGGAATATGGAATAGGTAGAATTGAGATTTTGAATTACATATTTGTGTTTTGATGAGTTATATTATGTTTTGTTATATGGAATAGGTAGAATTGTGATTTTGAAGTTCATATTTGTGTTTTGATGAGTTATTGATGTTTTGGTAAATGGAATTGATTGAAATTGTGATTTTGAAGTTCATATTTGTGTTTTGATGAGTTATTGATGTTTTGGTAAATGGAATTGGTAGAATTGTGATTTCGAAGTTCATATTTGTGTTTTGATGAATTATTCATTGATGTTTTGGTATATGGAATAGGTAGAATTGAGATTTTGAAGTTCATATTTGTGTTTTGATGAGTTATATTATGTTTTGGTATATGGGATAGGTAGAATTGTGATTTTGAAGTTCATATTTGTGTTTTGATGAATTATTCATTGATGTTTTGGTATATGGAATAGGTAGAATTGAGATTTTGAAGTTCATATTTGTGTTTTGATGAGTTATATTATGTTTTGTTATATGGAATAGGTAGAATTGTGATTTTGAAGTTCATATTTGTGTTTTGATGAGTTATTGATGTTTTGGTATATGGGATAGGTAGAATTGTGATTTTGAAGTTCATATTTGTGTTTTGATGAATTATTCATTGATGTTTTGGTATATGGAATAGGTAGAATTGAGATTTTGAAGTTCATATTTGTGTTTTGATGAGTTATATTATGTTTTGTTATATGGAATAGGTAGAATTGTGATTTTGAACTTCATATTTGTGTTTTGATGAGTTATTGATTGTTTTGGTATATGGAATAGATAGAAATCGTGTTTTGAAGTTCATATTTGTGTTTTGATGAGTTATTGATTGTTTTGGTATATGGAATAGGTAGAATTGTGATTTTGAAGTTCATATTTGTGTTTTGATGAGTTATTGATGTTTTGTTATATGGAATAGGTAGAATTGTGATTTTGAAGTTCATATTTGTGTTTTGATGAGTTATTCATTGATGTTTTGGAATATGGAATTGGTAGAATTGAGATTTTGAAGTTCATATTTGTGTTTTGATGAGTTATTGATGTTTTGGTATATGGAATAGGTAGAATTGTGTGAGATTTTGAAGTTCATATTTGTGTTTTGATGAGTTATTGATGTTTTGGTATATGGAATAGGTAGAATTGTGATTTTGAAGTTCATATTTGTGTTTTGATGAGTTATTGAAGTTTTGGTATATGGAATAGGTAGAATTTTTATTGTGAAGTTCATATTTGTGTTTTGATGAGTTATTGATGTTTTGGTATATGGGATAGGTAGAATTGAGATTTTGAAGTTCATATTTGTGTTTTGATGAATTATTCATTGATGTTTTGGTATATGGAATAGGTAGAATTGAGATTTTGAAGTTCATATTTGTGTTTTGATGAGTTATATTATGTTTTGGTATATGGGATAGGTAGAATTGTGATTTTGAAGTTCATATTTGTGTTTTGATGAATTATTCATTGATGTTTTGGTATATGGAATAGGTAGAATTGAGATTTTGAAGTTCATATTTGTGTTTTGATGAGTTATATTATGTTTTGTTATATGGAATAGGTAGAATTGTGATTTTGAAGTTCATATTTGTGTTTTGATGAGTTATTGATGTTTTGGTATATGGGATAGGTAGAATTGTGATTTTGAAGTTCATATTTGTGTTTTGATGAATTATTCATTGATGTTTTGGTATATGGAATAGGTAGAATTGAGATTTTGAAGTTCATATTTGTGTTTTGATGAGTTATATTATGTTTTGTTATATGGAATAGGTAGAATTGTGATTTTGAACTTCATATTTGTGTTTTGATGAGTTATTGATTGTTTTGGTATATGGAATAGATAGAAATCGTGTTTTGAAGTTCATATTTGTGTTTTGATGAGTTATTGATTGTTTTGGTATATGGAATAGGTAGAATTGTGATTTTGAAGTTCATATTTGTGTTTTGATGAGTTATTGATGTTTTGTTATATGGAATAGGTAGAATTGTGATTTTGAAGTTCATATTTGTGTTTTGATGAGTTATTCATTGATGTTTTGGAATATGGAATTGGTAGAATTGAGATTTTGAAGTTCATATTTGTGTTTTGATGAGTTATTGATGTTTTGGTATATGGAATAGGTAGAATTGTGTGAGATTTTGAAGTTCATATTTGTGTTTTGATGAGTTATTGATGTTTTGGTATATGGAATAGGTAGAATTGTGATTTTGAAGTTCATATTTGTGTTTTGATGAGTTATTGAAGTTTTGGTATATGGAATAGGTAGAATTTTTATTGTGAAGTTCATATTTGTGTTTTGATGAGTTATTGATGTTTTGGTATATGGGATAGGTAGAATTGAGATTTTGAAGTTCATATTTGTGTTTTGATGAATTATTCATTGATGTTTTGGTATATGGAATAGGTAGAATTGAGATTTTGAAGTTCATATTTGTGTTTTGATGAGTTATATTATGTTTTGTTATATGGAATAGGTAGAATTGTGATTTTGAAGTTCATATTTGTGTTTTGATGAGTTATTGATTGTTTTGGTATATGGAATAGATAGAAATCGTGTTTTGATGTTCATATTTGTGTTTTGATGAGATATTGATATTTTGGTATATGGAATAGGTAGAATTGTGATTTTGAAGTTCATATTTGTGTTTTGATGAGTTATTGATTGTTTTGGTATATGGAATAGATAGAAATCGTGTTTTGAAGTTCATATTTGTGTTTTGATGAGTTATTGAAGTTTTGGTATATGAATAGGTAGAATTTTTATTGTGAAGTTCATATTTGTGTTTTGATGAGTTATTGATGTTTTGGTATATGGGATAGGTAGAATTGAGATTTTGAAGTTCATATTTGTGTTTTGATGAATTATTCATTGATGTTTTGGTATATGGAATAGGTAGAATTGAGATTTTGAAGTTCATATTTGTGTTTTGATGAGTTATATTATGTTTTGTTATATGGAATAGGTAGAATTGTGATTTTGAAGTTCATATTTGTGTTTTGATGAGTTATTGATTGTTTTGGTATATGGAATAGATAGAAATCGTGTTTTGATGTTCATATTTGTGTTTTGATGAGATATTGATATTTTGGTATATGGAATAGGTAGAATTGTGATTTTGAAGTTCATATTTGTGTTTTGATGAGTTATTGATGAGATTTTGAAGTTCATATTTGTGTTTTGGTATATGGAATAGGTAGAAGTGAGATTTTGAAGTTCATATTTGTGTTTTGATGAGTTATTGATTGATGTTTTGGTATATGCAATAGGTAGAATTGAAATATTGAAGTTCATATTTGTGTTTTGATGATTATTGATTGATGTTTTGGTATATGGAATAGGTAGAAGTGAGATTTTGAAGTTCATATTTGTGTTTTGATGATTATTGATTGATGTTTTGGTATATGGAATAGGTAGAAGTGAGATATTGAAGTTCATATTTGTGTTTTGATGATTATTGATTGATATTTTGGCATATGGAATAGGTAGAAGTGAGATTTTGAAGTTCATATTATTGATTGATGTTTTGGTATATGGAATAGGTAGAATTGTGATATTGAAGTTTATGTTTGTGTTTTGATGAGTTATTGATTGATGTTTTGGAATATGGAATAGGTAGAATTGAGATTTTGAATTTCATATTTGTGTTTTGATGAGTTATTGATGTTTGGGTATATGGGATAAGTAGAATTGTGATTTTGAAGTTCATATTTGTGTTTTGATGAGTTATTTATTGATGTTTTGGTATATGGAATAGGTAGCAGTGAGATTTTGAAGTTCATATTTGTGTTTTGGTATATGGAATAGGTAGAAGTGAGATTTTGAAGTTCATATTTGTGTTTTGGTATATAGAATAGGTAGAAGTGAGATTTTGAATTTCATATTTGTGTTTTGATGGGTTACTGATGTTTTGGGATATGGAATAGATAGAATTGTGTTTTGAAGTTCATATTTGTGTTTTGATGATTATTGATTGATGTTTTGGCATATGGAATAGGTATAAGTGAGATTTTGAAGTTCATATTTGTGTTTTGATAATTATTGATTGATGTTTTGGTATATGGAATAGGTAGAAGTGAGATTTTGAAGTTCATATTTGTGTTTTGATGATTATTGATTGATATTTTGGTATATGGAATAGGCAGAAGTGAGATTTTGAAGTTCATATTTGTGTTTTGATGATTATTAATTGATGTTTTGGCATATGGAATAGGTTGAAGTGAGATTTTGAAGTTCATATTATTGATTGATGTTTTGGTATATGGAATAGGTAGAATTGTGATATTGAAGTTTATATTTGTGTTTTGATGAGTTATTGATTGATGTTTTTGAATATGGAATAGGTAGAATTGAGATTTTGAATTTCATATTTGGGTTTTGATGAGTTATTGATTGATGTTTTGGTATATGCAATAGGTAGAATTGAAATATTGAAGTTCATATTTGTGTTTTGATGATTATTGATTGATGTTTTGGTATATAGAATAGGTAGAAGTGAGATTTTGAATTTCATATTTGTGTTTTGATGATTATTGATTGATGTTTTGGTATATATAATAGGTAGAAGTGAGATTTTGAATTTCATATTTGTGTTTTGATGGGTTACTGATGTTTTGGGATTTGGAATAGATAGAATTGTGTTTTGAAGTTCATTTTTGTGTTTTGATGAGTTATTGATGTTTTGGTATATGCAATATGTAGAATTGAAATTTTGAAGTTCATATTTGTGTTTTGATGATTATTGATTGATGTTTTGGCTTATGGAATAGGTAGAAGTGAGATTTTGAAGTTTATTTTATTGATTGATGTTTTGGTATACGGTATAGGTAGAATTGTGATATTGAAGTTTATATTTGTGTTTTGATGAGTTATTGTTTGATGTTTTGGAATATGGAATAGGTAGAATTGAGATTTTGAATTTCATATTTGTGTTTTGATGAGTTATTGATGTTTGGCTATATGGGATAGGTAAAATTGTGATTTTGAAGTTCATATTTGTGTTTTGATGAGTTACTTATTGATGTTTTGGTATATGGAATAGGTAGAAGTGAGATTTTGAAGTTCATATTTGTGTTTTGATGATTATTGATTGATGTTTTGGTATATGGAATAGGTAGAAGTGAGATTTTGAAGTTCATATTTGTGTTTTGATGATTATTGATTGATGTTTTGGCATATGGAATAGGTACAATTGAGATTTTGAATTTCATATTTGTGTTTTGATGAGTTATTGATTGATGTTTTGGTATATGCAATAGGTAGAAGTGAGATTTTGAAGTTCATATTTGTGTTTTGATGATTATTGATTGATGTTTTGGCATATGGAATAGGTAGAAGTGAGATTTTGAAGTTCATATTTGTGTTTTGATGATTATTGATTGATGTTTTGGCATATGGAATAGGTAGAAGTGAGATTTTGAAGTTCATATTTGTGTTTTGATGATTATTGATTGATGTTTTGGTATATGGAATAGGTAGAAGTGAGATTTTGAAGTTCATATTTGTGTTTTGATGATTATTGATTGATATTTTGGCATATGGAATAGGTAGAAGTGAGATTTTGAAGTTCATATTATTGATTGATGTTTTGGTATATGGAATAGGTAGAATTGTGATATTGAAGTTTATATTTGTGTTTTGATGAGTTATTGATTGATGTTTTGGAATATGGAATAGGTAGAATTGAGATTTTGAATTTCATATTTGTGTTTTGATGAGTTATTGATTGATGTTTTGGTATATGCAATATGTAGAATTGAAATTTTGAAGTTCATATTTGTGTTTTGATGATTATTGATTGATGTTTTGGCATATGGAATAGGTAGAAGTGAGATTTTGAAGTTCATATTATTGATTGATGTTTTGGTATGTGGAATAGGTAGAATTGTGATATTGAAGTTTATATTTGTGTTTTGATGAGTTATTGATTGATGTTTTGGAATATGAAATAGGTAGAATTGAGATTTTGAATTTCATATTTGTGTTTTGATGAGTTATTGATTGATGTTTTGGTATATGCAATATGTAGAATTGAAATTTTGAAGTTCATATTTGTGTTTTGTTGATTATTGATTGATGTTTTGGCATATGGAATAGGTAGAAGTGAGATTTTGAAGTTCATATTATTGATTGATGTTTTGGTATATGGAATAGGTAGAATTGTGATATTGAAGTTTATATTTGTGTTTTGATGAGTTATTGATTGATGTTTTGGAATATGGAATAGGTAGAAGTGAGATTTTGAAGTTCATATTTGTGTTTTGATGATTATTGATTGATGTTTTGGTATATGGAATAGGTAGAAGTGAGATTTTGAAGTTCATATTTGTGTTTTGATGATTATTGATTGATGTTTTGGTATATGGAATGGGTAGAAGTGAGATTTTGAAGTTCATATTTGTGTTTTGATGATTATTGATTGATGTTTTGGCATATGGAATAGGTAGAAGTGAGATTTTGAAGTTCATATTTGTGTTTTGATAATTATTGATTGATGTTTTGGTATATGGAATAGGTAGAAGTGAGATTTTGAAGTTCATATTATTGATTGATGTTTTGGTATATGGAATAGGTAGAATTGTGATATTGAAGTTTATATTTGTGTTTTGATGAGTTATTGATTGATGTTTTGGAATATGGAACAGGTAGAAGTGAGATTTTGAAGTTCATATTTGTGTTTTGATGATTATTGATTGATGTTTTGGTATATGGAATGGGTAGAAGTGAGATTTTGAAGTTCATATTTGTATTTTGATGATTATTGATTGATGTTTTGGCATATGGAATAGGTAGAAGTGAGATTTTGAAGTTCATATTTGTGTTTTGATAATTATTGATTGATGTTTTGGTATATGGAATAGGTAGAAGTGAGATTTTGAAGTTCATATTATTGATTGATGTTTTGGTATATGGAATAGGTAGAATTGTGATATTGAAGTTTATATTTGTGTTTTGATGAGTTATTGATTGATGTTTTGGAATATGGAACAGGTAGAAGTGAGATTTTGAAGTTCATATTTGTGTTTTGATGATTATTGATTGATGTTTTGGTATATGGAATAGGTAGAAGTGAGATTTTGAAGTTCATATTTGTGTTTTGATGATTATTGATTGATGTTTTGGTATATGGAATGGGTAGAAGTGAGATTTTGAAGTTCATATTTGTGTTTTGATGATTATTGATTGATGTTTTAGCATATGGAATAGGTAGAAGTGAGTTTTTGAAGTTCATATTTGTGTTTTGATAATTATTGATTGATGTTTTGGTATATGGAATAGGTAGAAGTGAGATTTTGAAGTTCATATTTGTGTTTTGATGATTATTGATTTATATTTTGGCATATGGAATAGGTAGAAGTGAGATTTTGAAGTTCATATTATTGATTGATGTTTTGGTATATGGAATAGGTAGAATTGTGATATTGAAGTTTATGTTTGTGTTTTGATGAGTTATTGATTGATGTTTTGGAATATGGAATAGGTAGAATTGAGATTTTGAATTTCATATTTGTGTTTTGATGAGTTATTGATGTTTGGGTATATGGGATAGGTAGAATTGTGATTTTGAAGTTCATATTTGTGTTTTGATGAGTTATTTATTGATGTTTTGGTATATGGAATAGGTAGCAGTGAGATTTTGAAGTTCATATTTGTGTTTTGGTATATGGAATAGGTAGAAGTGAGATTTTGAAGTTCATATTTGTGTTTTGATGATTATTGATTGATGTTTTGGTATATGGAATAGGTAGAATTGTGATATTGAAGTTCATATTTGTGTTTTGAAGATTATTGAATGATGTTTTGGTATATAGAATAGGTAGAAGTGAGATTTTGAATTTCATATTTGTGTTTTGATGGGTTACTGATGTTTTGGGATATGGAATAGATAGAATTGTGTTTTGAAGTTCATATTTGTGTTTTGATGATTATTGATTGATGTTTTGGCATATGGAATAGGTAGAAGTGAGATTTTGAAGTTCATATTTGTGTTTTGATAATTATTGATTGATGTTTTGGTATATGGAATAGGTAGAAGTGAGATTTTGAAGTTCATATTTGTGTTTTGATGATTATTGATTGATATTTTGGCATATGGAATAGGTAGAAGTGAGATTTTGAAGTTCATATTATTGATTGATGGTTTTGTATATGGAATAGCTAGAATTGTGATATTGAAGTTTATATTTGTGTTTTGATGAGTTATTGATGTTTGGGTATATGGGATAGGTAGAATTGTGATTTTGAAGTTCATATTTGTGTTTTGATGAGTTATTTATTGATGTTTTGGTATATGGAACAGGTAGCAGTGAGATTTTGAAGTTCATATTTGTGTTTTGGTATATGGAATAGGTAGAAGTGAGATTTTGAAGTTCATATTTGTGTTTTGATGAGTTATTGATTGATGTTTTGGTATATGCAATAGGTAGAATTGAAATATTGAAGTTCATATTTGTGTTTTGATGATTATTGATTGATGTTTTGGTATATGGAATAGGTAGAAGTGAGATTTTGAAGTTCATATTTGTGTTTTGATGATTATTGATTGATGTTTTGGTATATGGAATAGGTAGAAGTGAGATATTGAAGTTCATATTTGTGTTTTGATGATTATTGATTGATATTTTGGAATATGGAATAGGTAGAAGTGAGATTTTGAAGTTCATATTATTGATTGATGTTTTGGTATATGGAATAGGTAGAATTGTGATATTGAAGTTTATGTTTGTGTTTTGATGAGTTATTGATTGATGTTTTGGAATATGGAATAGGTAGAATTGAGATTTTGAATTTCATATTTGTGTTTTGATGAGTTATTGATGTTTGGGTATATGGGATAGGTAGAATTGTGATTTTGAAGTTCATATTTGTGTTTTGATGAGTTATTTATTGATGTTTTGGTATATGGAATAGGTAGCAGTGAGATTTTGAAGTTCATATTTGTGTTTTGGTATATAGAATAGGTAGAAGTGAGATTTTGAAGTTCATATTTGTGTTTTGGTATATAGAATAGGTAGAAGTGAGATTTTGAAGTTCATATTTGTGTTTTGGTATATATAATAGGTAGAAGTGAGATTTTGAATTTCATATTTGTGTTTTGATGGGTTACTGATGTTTTGGGATATGGAATAGATAGAATTGTGTTTTGAAGTTCATATTTGTGTTTTGATGATTATTGATTGATATTTTGGCATATGGAATAGGTAGAAGTGAGATTTTGAAGTTCATATTATTGATTGATGTTTTGGTATATGGAATAGGTAGAATTGTGATATTGAAGTTTATATTTGTGTTTTGATGAGTTATTGATTGATGTTTTGGAATATGGAATAGGTAGAATTGAGATTTTGAATTTCATATTTGTGTTTTGATGAGTTATTGATTGATGTTTTGGTATATGCAATATGTAGAATTGAAATTTTGAAGTTCATATTTGTGTTTTGATGATTATTGATTGATGTTTTGGCATATGGAATAGGTAGAAGTGAGATTTTGAAGTTCATATTATTGATTGATGTTTTGGTATATGGAATAGGTAGAATTGTGATATTGAAGTTTATATTTGTGTTTTGATGAGTGGAATAGGTAGAATTGAGATTTTGAATTTCATATTTGTGTTTTGATGAGTTATTGATTGATGTTTTGGTATATGCAATATGTAGAATTGAAATTTTGAAGTTCATATTTGTGTTTTGATGATTATTGATTGATGTTTTGGCATATGGAATAGGTAGAAGTGAGATTTTGAAGTTCATATTATTGATTGATGTTTTGGTATATGGAATAGGTAGAATTGTGATATTGAAGTTTATATTTGTGTTTTGATGAGTTATTGATTGATGTTTTGGAATATGGAATAGGTAGAAGTGAGATTTTGAAGTTCATATTTGTGTTTTGATGATTATTGATTGATGTTTTGGTATATGGAATAGGTAGAAGTGAGATTTTGAAGTTCATATTTGTGTTTTGATGATTATTGATTGATGTTTTGGTATATGGAATGGGTAGAAGTGAGATTTTGAAGTTCATATTTGTGTTTTGATGATTATTGATTGATGTTTTGGCATATGGAATAGGTAGAAGTGAGATTTTTAAGTTCATATTTGTGTTTTGATAATTATTGATTGATGTTTTGGTATATGGAATAGGTAGAAGTGAGATTTTGAAGTTCATATTTGTGTTTTGATGATTATTGATTTATATTTTGGCATATGGAATAGGTAGAAGTGAGATTTTGAAGTTCATATTATTGATTGATGTTTTGGTATATGGAATAGGTAGAATTGTGATATTGAAGTTTATGTTTGTGTTTTGATGAGTTATTGATTGATGTTTTGGAATATGGAATAGGTAGAATTGAGATTTTGAATTTCATATTTGTGTTTTGATGAGTTATTGATGTTTGGGTATATGGGATAGGTAGAATTGTGATTTTGAAGTTCATATTTGTGTTTTGATGAGTTATTTATTGATGTTTTGGTATATGGAATAGGTAGCAGTGAGATTTTGAAGTTCATATTTGTGTTTTGGTATATGGAATAGGTAGAAGTGAGATTTTGAAGTTCATATTTGTGTTTTGATGATTATTGATTGATGTTTTGGTATATGGAATAGGTAGAATTGTGATATTGAAGTTCATATTTGTGTTTTGATGATTATTGAATGATGTTTTGGTATATAGAATAGGTAGAAGGGAGATTTTGAATTTCATATTTGTGTTTTGATGGGTTACTGATGTTTTGGGATATGGAATAGATAGAATTGTGTTTTGAAGTTCATATTTGTGTTTTGATGATTATTGATTGATGTTTTGGCATATGGAATAGGTAGAAGTGAGCTTTCAAAAATAGTTGGATCCTAAAACACAAATAAAATAGTTGGATACTTCAGAAATTAACTCCTTTTGATTGATGTTTTGGTATATGGAATAGGTAGAAGTGTGATTTTGAATTTCATATTTGTGTTTTGATGAGTTACTGATGTTTTGGGATATGGAATAGATAGAATTGTGAATTGAAGTTCATATTTGTGTTTTGATGAGTTATTGGTGTTTTGGTATATGCAATAGGTAGAATTGAAATTTTGAAGTTCATGTGTGTGTTTTGATGATTATTGATTGATGTTTTGGCATATGGAATAGGTAGATGTGAGATTAAACTCTTTTGCTTTCTGCTTTCAAACTCTTTCAAGTAAACCTACTTGTCTTTCTAATACTTCAAAATAGTTTGAAAATTCTTAGTAAACCTACTTTTCTTTCTGCTTTCAAACTCTTTCAAGTAATTTACTTCCTTCCTTCCTTTCCAACCTAACTAATCGTAAGTCTTTTGCTTCTGTTAATCATCTCCTCCTTTTCCTGCTAATTTTACATATTCTTACTTTAGTTTACCGCCTACTTCACCTTCTTTCTCATCTCCTTATTTGAACTTTGAATCTTTTGATTGCTGCAACCGATCCTGCTCTCTTTTGGTATCAGAGCCTGGTTTTACTAAGAATTTTCAAAGAAAAGATTTTCAAACTTTTCAAAAGTTTTTATTAAATCTAATTTTACAAATCTGAAGGTAAGGGTGAGCATTTGCATGCATTTAGACGTTGGTAAGCGGTTGTTTGCATCAGTAAGACCGTTGGTAAGCCTTAGAAGATAGGTGTTCCAGGCATGATCCCCGTGTTCCCATCTAGGTCTATGCATAACTCAGTTTTACATTTAGACGTGTAAGATTAAATTTAATAAAAATGGCTGATAGAGTTTTAAGATTTCTCTTTGGAGAATCTAGTTCTCCTAGGTCTGCATCCATCATAGCATCATCGTCTGCATCTTCATCATATTCATCCATTCTTAATTCTCATGAATTAATTCAAGAAGCTCTGCCAAGTAGAAGTATTTCTACTGTATACTCTCAAGGACTACTTGAGTTTAATAAAGCGTATTCTATTAAAATCCATGAGGAAATTCATCCCATGGAAGAAGAAAAGAAAACTATTTCTTTATTGACTAATACTGCTATTTCTTATTATTTGTCTAATGGTTATCGTTTTATGCATTTTGGTTTAATTCAAATTGCTTTACATCCATTAATGAAGCGTGGGGTTGATACTCCTGTCTTCATGGCACTGCGTGATGATCGTTTACTTCATTATAATGATTCAATTCTTGCTTTAGTACAGACTAATTTATGTAATGGTACTATCCGTTTTAATTGTGCTCCTAACTTCTCTGTTAGTTTAATTGATCCAACTATTATGCAATCTTTAATTCTAGACATACATGTTACAAATAATAAAATGGATCCTAAAGCTGATAAATTTGTATTAATTTATCGTATTTATTTCAAATTAATGAAGTCTATAATTCCTGTTGCTTTAAAATTAAAGCCTACTAATGAAGGTGATTCTGTGTTAGTAATTGCTGATTCTGACAATACGCACACACAAACACCTAGACTATTAGCTCGTAATGAAATTACTATACCTAATGAATTATTAATTGATCGTCCGATAATAGCACAAAGACATCCCGTTAGAACTCAGGCTAATATAGAAGAACTCCCTGATAATAAAATATTATTAAAATTTAATAATATATTGTCTAAGTCTTCTTCCTGCAGGTTTCCTTTAGAAACTCGACCGAGGTATTCAGTCGATCTTCCTAGTACTTCCTATGAACCTTCCAGGTATTCGTATACTGATCCTAAGATTAAGTTTACTTCTCCTCTTCCTGAAGTCATTCCCGATTCTAGTTCCTCTGTAGGTTCACCTACTCAGTCTCAAATGAAATTTTCGGAAATTAATATGTTAAGAAAACCTTTTTCTATAGATAAAGATTTTCTTAATAAAAATTATTTTTCATCAGAAAATAATGAAAAAAGATTATGGTTTGAAAAATTTGATAAACAAATTATTTCAAAATTAAAAGACGAATGGGTTAATGATATAAATAAAAAACAGTTTAATTTTCCTTTCTTTCAATGGTTAGATTACTATTTTCAGAAAGAAAACATTAAGTATAAAAATATACCTACTATTAATGTTCAGACTAATTTGTATAAAAAATGGCAATTGGTAGAAAATAATACTATTTTGTCGGCTATTCATCCACCTTTACAGGCAATAAAAATTAATACTAAAGAAGGCGAAATAATTGCTTCTCCTTTTAAAAAAGGTAAAGACCATAGAGAATCTATTGATTCTGAAGATATTAAAAAAGTTTATCAACAGAATAATTATTCTAATCAGATTTTACAAACTATTGCTCAACAAGTAGATTTAATTTCGGTAAAATTGGATAATAAAAGTGGTAATTTTCCTAATGAAGTGTCTAAACCGTTAGTGTCTCCTTCTCTTCCTAGAGAATTAGAAAGAGAAATTTCTTTAGTACAACGTATTAATTTGGCTATAGAAGGTAATACTAATACTCCATCTTCTTCTTCTGCTCTTAATCAGATAGAAAGACAGTTTAGTGGTCTTCGACTTCATACGATTAATCGTACTGCTCCTAGAGAAGAGTCTTCTAGTAGTTCCTCTAATTCTGAAAATGAACAGGATAATGATGAAATAGATAATATAGAGGATATAGAAAATCAATTCTATGAAACTACTCCTCCTTTAGAACCTTTAGAACTTAATCGAATCTCTAGACGTCCAGTTAGACGGTCATATAGTAATAGATGGTCTAATAATAGAAATGTAATGAATTATCATAGTAGACCTACTCCTCCTGATATTCAATTTGAAGAACGTAATAGGTTTAATACTAAATCATATGATGGAAGTGCTTTATATGAATGGAATATTGATGGTAAATCTGAATATGAAATAACTAATACTTTGCATGAAATGGGTACTGCTAAGATAGCTTATAAATCTAAGTATCCTCAAATAAGTGAACGTCAAATTGCTTCATGTTTTGTTTCTGGTTTTACTGGCCAATTAAAAAATTGGTGGGATAATATGTTTACTCCAATGCAACAAATGGAAATTTTGACTCATCAAACTATTGTGCATCATGAAGTTACTATTAATGATGAAGTAGTTAGAACTACTGATTATGAATCTGATGGTGCTAGTTATTTAATTTATGTTCTTTCTATGCATTTTGTCGGTAATCCTAAAGAAGAATTAACAAGTTTAAAGATTTCATTGACTAATCTTAAATGTCTTACTTTTAGAGATTATTTCTGGTATAAGACTACATTTTTGACTAATGTGTTGCGTAGGCCAGACTGTAATCAATCTTTTTGGAAAGAAAAATTTATTACTGGTTTACCTCCTTTATTTTCACAAAAATTAATTACTAGTTTAATGAAAGAAATGGGTACGGAGAATTTGAATCTGTCTAATATTACTTATGGTCAATTATTTGCTTTCCTTAAAAAAGAGGCTTTATCTATCTGTCAAGATTTTAAATTGCAGAAAAAATATGGTCTTGAGAAACAGGAATTGGGGTCCTTCTGTCAAGCATTTGGCATCGCAAGTCCTCATCCACCCTCTTCACAGGAAAAAAGACATAAAAAGGTTAGCCCGTATCATACTAGTAAAGATAAGTATAATAAATATAAAAGGAAAAATAAATATAATCCTGAATGGTATAATAAGAGACATGATTATTATAGAAAAAAGAAATATAAATATAATAAAGGGAAAAATTCTGTTAAATGCTATAAATGTGGTAAGTTAGGTCACATAGCGCCTAATTGTAAATTAGAAAAGAAGATTAATACTATATTTTCTGAAGAAACTGATTTAAAGAATAAATTAATGTCTATTTTAATTAACTCTGAAAAAGAAGAAACAGATAATTATTATTCATCTGACTCATCTAGTTTTTCAGATAATGATGAATTTTGTGAATGTAAAAAGACAATTAATATGATGAATAATTCTGGTAAAAATAATTTAAATAAAGAATTATTATTCGATATAATTAAAGATATAAAAGATGATAATATTAGAAAAGATTATTTAGAAAAATTAAAACACTTAGTTTTACAAGAAAATAATCCTATGTTTGATATTAAAGAACCATTTAGTCTAAATAAGTTAATAGATAAATATAAACATGAAGATAATTTTGGTTTTCGTAAAAGTAATAATATTAAAGAAGAAATAAATTTATTAAAAGATGAAATTAAAAATATTAATAATCAATTAAATGAATTAAAATTAAAAGATTTAGAATTAGAAGCTAAAATCTTACTAAAAGATCAGTCTAATATAGCTTCTACCTCTGGTGTCATAAAAGATGACGAAATTAATATAGCTACTGATATTCCTGATAATACACAATTCTTAAATTTAATGAATAAAATAAAAATTGAAAAATGGTATGTTTTAGTTACAATAGGTGTTGAGGATTGGACGACTACTTGTGTCGCCATGCTTGATAGTGGCGCCGATCAATCCTGCATCAGTCGCGGAATAATTCCAGATAAGTATTTAAAAAGATCTAAAGAAAAATTGTATGCTGCTAATGGATTAGAAATGGATATTTATGCTGAATTAAATAATGGTTATATTTGTAATAATGGATATTGTTTTAAACATTCATTCTTAATACTTGAAAACTTTACTACTGATGTGGTGTTAGGTAATCCGTTTTTATATCAGATTACTCCGTTTACTAAACACACTGATCATATTTCTGTTAATTTGTTAGGTAATGAATTGGTTTTCCCATTTATTAATCCTATACAAGAAAAAGAGTTAGCATTACTTCAGACTAATTCTATATATAAACAAATCTGTATAATGAATAAGAAAAAGAAAAGTTTAATGTTTTTAAAAAATGAATTAGAATTTTCTAGAATAGAAGAACAATTAATGCAAGATGATGTAAAATTAAAAATTGATAATTTAGAGAAGAAATTCCAAACATTAGTATGTTCCGAACATCCTAATGCTTTTTGGAATAGGAAAAAACATGTTGTTTCATTACCCTATATCAAAGAGTTTAATGAACGTGATATTCCGACCAAGGCTAGACCCATTCAAATGAATGAGGAATTACTTAAATTTTGTAAACAGGAAATTCAGAGTTTAATGGATAAAAAATTAATCAGGAAATCACAATCTCCTTGGAGTTGTGCGGCTTTTTATGTGAATAATCAAGCAGAAAAGGAACGCGGAGTTCCTCGATTAGTAATTAATTATAAACCGTTAAATAAGGTTTTACAATGGATTCGGTATCCTATTCCGAATAAAAAAGATTTACTTAAAAGGCTTCATAGTGCGAAAGTATTTTCCAAATTTGATTTAAAATCAGGATATTGGCAAATACAGATTAATGAAAACGATAGGTATAAAACAGCTTTTACTGTTCCTTTCGGACATTATGAGTGGAATGTTATGCCTTTCGGTTTGAAAAATGCTCCTTCTGAATTTCAAAGAATAATGAATGATATTTTTAATGATTATTCTAATTTTGTGATTGTGTATATTGATGACATTTTAATTTTTTCTGATAATATTTCTCAGCACTTTAAACATCTTAATTTAATGCTACATGTTATTCAGACTAATGGTTTGGTAATTTCCGCTAAAAAGATGAAATTATTTCAAACACAAATCAGATTTTTAGGTCATGATATTAATCAAGGGAAAATGAAACCGATTCAAAGAACAATTGAATTCGCTAGTAAATTTCCAGATGAAATTCGGGATAAAACCCAGTTACAAAGATTTCTTGGTTGTTTGAACTATATTGCAGATTTCTTTCCTAATTTGAGAACTATATGTGGTCCTTTATATGAGAGATTACAGAAAACTCCTCCTGCTTGGACAGAGACTCATACTAATTTAATTAAACAAATTAAAGAAAAAATTAAAACTCTTCCTTGTTTAGGCATTCCTCATCCCGATGCATTCATGATTATTGAGACAGATGCATCTGATATAGGTTATGGAGGCATTCTGAAACAGAAACTGCATTCATCTGCATCCGAAGAACTAGTTAGGTATCATTCGGGCATATGGGCAGGGCCTCAGAAAAATTATTCTACTGTGAAAAAAGAAATTTTATCAATTGTTTTATGCATTTCTAAATTTCAAGATGATTTGTATAATAAAAAGTTTTTACTCAGAGTTGACTGTAAGTCAGCTAAAGAAATTTTACAGAAAGATGTTAAAAATTTGGTTTCAAAACAAATTTTCGCCAGATGGCAAGCTATTCTTTCTGTTTTTGATTTTGATATTGAATTCATTAAAGGCGATGATAATTCTCTTCCTGACTTCCTTACCCGTGAATTTCTTACAGGTCGCATCAATGTCTAAGGATCCAGGAAAACCGAAAACTCCTTCTGACTATATAATGTCTAATCCACCTAAGCCTTTATCTCCTTCAGTCCCGTCTAATGATTTTCCTCCACTGACCTACACTAATGCTGTCTTGTCTCCTTCAGCTAGACTCCATACCACTCCGTCTAATGTTTCTGCCTCCTCATCCTCTTCTTCCTCTAATGCAGCCCCATACATTACAAAACCCGAATTCGAATCTATAATGTTGACTCATTATAAAACTACTCCCGAGAATAATGATGTTAGAAATTTCTGTTCTCGTCTTTTTCTTCCTAATAATCAATGGCTTACAGATGATATCTGTAAGACTCAAGCTTACTATGAATTAATTCTTGTTGACACTAATTCCGTAGAAATTACTCATTATCCTGATAAAAAGGATAAATCTCGAATTGCTTATTCTAAGTTTATAATTCAGAAAATAATGAGTCCTCGTGACTTTCCTTCGATTCATGCCAGAAATTCTTTTTCCATTCCTTATGTTCCAGATGGTTTTAATTACGCTGATTACATTCTTGCTTTTTATCGGTGCCTTTATTACCGATGTTTTAATCATTCATGGTTCATCAGTTTTTCCACTAATTTTAATAAAAATGTCCCCATGTGGGTTTATGATTGGTGGAAACTACTAGGTGCTACTCCGGCAATTTTGCCACCGCAGGCTAATATTGGTTTTCAAACCTACAAGAAAAGATGTAGGTTAGACGACTATCAGGCTAATTTTTTATTTCATGCTGAATTCCGGGTCCCATATATTATGGCCTGGAGCTTTCAAATTAAGTCTACTCAGACGGGGTATCCTTGTCATTTAATTCGTCAGATTAATGTTAAGTGGTGGGTACAGTATAATGAGCAACAATGTTGTGCCCAAACAGTTAATAAATTCCTTGAATCTGGAGAAAAATATAAGCATATAATTTCTGAAGTATCCAGACAACTTCCGGTGAATGACCCTTTGACTCCTAAAACACCGGACAAAAATAAAATTCCTTTACCTAAGCGGATTGTGACTTCTACTATGACTCATCACCAGACTCCTGCAATGACTCCTTTACCCCAGCAAATTCGGACTACTCTACAGACTCCTCAGCAGATTCCTTCTCAGACTCCTCAACCGACTCCACAGACTACTGCATCAACCTCTTCCCCGGCTAATTTTGTTACAGAACAAGGCCTACAAGATTACTTAAAAATTTGTATTCAGGCCTATAAAGAAATTCAACAAGTGGCTACTGCAGAATGTGACAGAGCAGCTCAAGCACGTATACAAGACCAACCCGACAAGCATGAGTTGCCAACTAATCCGACTAATGATGATGAAGACCCATTTGGCGGACCCTTTGCACAGGACCCGTTTGAATTCTAGATTAGGGTAAAATTGTAATAGACTAGGTAATAATTGTACAATGACGTAAGTGCATGCGTCATTCTCTGAATAATTGTTAGGTGACGTAAGTGCATATGTCATTAGGCACTTACATTTAATTTATCTTTCATTTCACTTTAATTCCGGACTTCATTTCCGGACTTTACCCATGTATAATGTTTCCTCTTCCGCCTATTTAAAGGCTGCTTAATCAATGGAATCATCAGAGCGAATTTACACAACTTCTCTCTCTGCTTTCAAAACTTCTTTGCAATCTTTTCTTTCTGCTTTCAAACTCTTTCAAGTAATTTACTTCCTTCCTTCCTTTCCAACCTAACTAATCGTAAGTCTTTTGCTTCTGTTAATCATCTCCTCCTTTTCCTGCTAATTTTACATATTCTTACTTTAGTTTACCGCCTACTTCACCTTCTTTCTCATCTCCTTATTTGAACTTTGAATCTTTTGATTACTGCAACCGATCCTGCTCTCTTTTGGTATCAGAGCCTGGTTTTACTAAGAATTTTCAAAGAAAAGATTTTCAAACTTTTCAAAAGTTTTTATTAAATCTAATTTTACAAATCTGAAGGTAAGGGTGAGCATTTGCATGCATTTAGACGTTGGTAAGCGGTTGTTTGCATCAGTAAGACCGTTGGTAAGCCTTAGAAGATAGGTGTTCCAGGCATGATCCCCGTGTTCCCATCTAGGTCTATGCATAACTCAGTTTTACATTTAGACGTGTAAGATTAAATTTAATAAAAATGGCTGATAGAGTTTTAAGATTTCTCTTTGGAGAATCTAGTTCTCCTAGGTCTGCATCCATCATAGCATCATCGTCTGCATCTTCATCATATTCATCCATTCTTAATTCTCATGAATTAATTCAAGAAGCTCTGCCAAGTAGAAGTATTTCTACTGTATACTCTCAAGGACTACTTGAGTTTAATAAAGCGTATTCTATTAAAATCCATGAGGAAATTCATCCCATGGAAGAAGAAAAGAAAACTATTTCTTTATTGACTAATACTGCTATTTCTTATTATTTGTCTAATGGTTATCGTTTTATGCATTTTGGTTTAATTCAAATTGCTTTACATCCATTAATGAAGCGTGGGGTTGATACTCCTGTCTTCATGGCACTGCGTGATGATCGTTTACTTCATTATAATGATTCAATTCTTGCTTTAGTACAGACTAATTTATGTAATGGTACTATCCGTTTTAATTGTGCTCCTAACTTCTCTGTTAGTTTAATTGATCCAACTATTATGCAATCTTTAATTCTAGACATACATGTTACAAATAATAAAATGGATCCTAAAGCTGATAAATTTGTATTAATTTATCGTATTTATTTCAAATTAATGAAGTCTATAATTCCTGTTGCTTTAAAATTAAAGCCTACTAATGAAGGTGATTCTGTGTTAGTAATTGCTGATTCTGACAATACGCACACACAAACACCTAGACTATTAGCTCGTAATGAAATTACTATACCTAATGAATTATTAATTGATCGTCCGATAATAGCACAAAGACATCCCGTTAGAACTCAGGCTAATATAGAAGAACTCCCTGATAATAAAATATTATTAAAATTTAATAATATATTGTCTAAGTCTTCTTCCTGCAGGTTTCCTTTAGAAACTCGACCGAGGTATTCAGTCGATCTTCCTAGTACTTCCTATGAACCTTCCAGGTATTCGTATACTGATCCTAAGATTAAGTTTACTTCTCCTCTTCCTGAAGTCATTCCCGATTCTAGTTCCTCTGTAGGTTCACCTACTCAGTCTCAAATGAAATTTTCGGAAATTAATATGTTAAGAAAACCTTTTTCTATAGATAAAGATTTTCTTAATAAAAATTATTTTTCATCAGAAAATAATGAAAAAAGATTATGGTTTGAAAAATTTGATAAACAAATTATTTCAAAATTAAAAGACGAATGGGTTAATGATATAAATAAAAAACAGTTTAATTTTCCTTTCTTTCAATGGTTAGATTACTATTTTCAGAAAGAAAACATTAAGTATAAAAATATACCTACTATTAATGTTCAGACTAATTTGTATAAAAAATGGCAATTGGTAGAAAATAATACTATTTTGTCGGCTATTCATCCACCTTTACAGGCAATAAAAATTAATACTAAAGAAGGCGAAATAATTGCTTCTCCTTTTAAAAAAGGTAAAGACCATAGAGAATCTATTGATTCTGAAGATATTAAAAAAGTTTATCAACAGAATAATTATTCTAATCAGATTTTACAAACTATTGCTCAACAAGTAGATTTAATTTCGGTAAAATTGGATAATAAAAGTGGTAATTTTCCTAATGAAGTGTCTAAACCGTTAGTGTCTCCTTCTCTTCCTAGAGAATTAGAAAGAGAAATTTCTTTAGTACAACGTATTAATTTGGCTATAGAAGGTAATACTAATACTCCATCTTCTTCTTCTGCTCTTAATCAGATAGAAAGACAGTTTAGTGGTCTTCGACTTCATACGATTAATCGTACTGCTCCTAGAGAAGAGTCTTCTAGTAGTTCCTCTAATTCTGAAAATGAACAGGATAATGATGAAATAGATAATATAGAGGATATAGAAAATCAATTCTATGAAACTACTCCTCCTTTAGAACCTTTAGAACTTAATCGAATCTCTAGACGTCCAGTTAGACGGTCATATAGTAATAGATGGTCTAATAATAGAAATGTAATGAATTATCATAGTAGACCTACTCCTCCTGATATTCAATTTGAAGAACGTAATAGGTTTAATACTAAATCATATGATGGAAGTGCTTTATATGAATGGAATATTGATGGTAAATCTGAATATGAAATAACTAATACTTTGCATGAAATGGGTACTGCTAAGATAGCTTATAAATCTAAGTATCCTCAAATAAGTGAACGTCAAATTGCTTCATGTTTTGTTTCTGGTTTTACTGGCCAATTAAAAAATTGGTGGGATAATATGTTTACTCCAATGCAACAAATGGAAATTTTGACTCATCAAACTATTGTGCATCATGAAGTTACTATTAATGATGAAGTAGTTAGAACTACTGATTATGAATCTGATGGTGCTAGTTATTTAATTTATGTTCTTTCTATGCATTTTGTCGGTAATCCTAAAGAAGAATTAACAAGTTTAAAGATTTCATTGACTAATCTTAAATGTCCTACTTTTAGAGATTATTTCTGGTATAAGACTACATTTTTGACTAATGTGTTGCGTAGGCCAGACTGTAATCAATCTTTTTGGAAAGAAAAATTTATTACTGGTTTACCTCCTTTATTTTCACAAAAATTAATTACTAGTTTAATGAAAGAAATGGGTACGGAGAATTTGAATCTGTCTAATATTACTTATGGTCAATTATTTGCTTTCCTTAAAAAAGAGGCTTTATCTATCTGTCAAGATTTTAAATTGCAGAAAAAATATGGTCTTGAGAAACAGGAATTGGGGTCCTTCTGTCAAGCATTTGGCATCGCAAGTCCTCATCCACCCTCTTCACAGGAAAAAAGACATAAAAAGGTTAGCCCGTATCATACTAGTAAAGATAAGTATAATAAATATAAAAGGAAAAATAAATATAATCCTGAATGGTATAATAAGAGACATGATTATTATAGAAAAAAGAAATATAAATATAATAAAGGGAAAAATTCTGTTAAATGCTATAAATGTGGTAAGTTAGGTCACATAGCGCCTAATTGTAAATTAGAAAAGAAGATTAATACTATATTTTCTGAAGAAACTGATTTAAAGAATAAATTAATGTCTATTTTAATTAACTCTGAAAAAGAAGAAACAGATAATTATTATTCATCTGACTCATCTAGTTTTTCAGATAATGATGAATTTTGTGAATGTAAAAAGACAATTAATATGATGAATAATTCTGGTAAAAATAATTTAAATAAAGAATTATTATTCGATATAATTAAAGATATAAAAGATGATAATATTAGAAAAGATTATTTAGAAAAATTAAAACACTTAGTTTTACAAGAAAATAATCCTATGTTTGATATTAAAGAACCATTTAGTCTAAATAAGTTAATAGATAAATATAAACATGAAGATAATTTTGGTTTTCGTAAAAGTAATAATATTAAAGAAGAAATAAATTTATTAAAAGATGAAATTAAAAATATTAATAATCAATTAAATGAATTAAAATTAAAAGATTTAGAATTAGAAGCTAAAATCTTACTAAAAGATCAGTCTAATATAGCTTCTACCTCTGGTGTCATAAAAGATGACGAAATTAATATAGCTACTGATATTCCTGATAATACACAATTCTTAAATTTAATGAATAAAATAAAAATTGAAAAATGGTATCAGAGCCTGGTGAACTTACCTGAGGTCGCGGGTTCGAGTCCGTGCTCGCTCTCCACGAGATGAGAACTGCTTAATGACCCGGGTGGGATAGCCTAATATAGCTACTGATATTCCTGAACTTTAAGATTTCTCTTTGGAGAATCTAGTTCTCCTAGGTCTGCATCCATCATAGCATCATCGTCTGCATCTTCATCATATTCATCCATTCTTAATTCTCATGAATTAATTCAAGAAGCTCTGCCAAGTAGAAGTATTTCTACTGTATACTCTCAAGGACTACTTGAGTTTAATAAAGCGTATTCTATTAAAATCCATGAGGAAATTCATCCCATGGAAGAAGAAAAGAAAACTATTTCTTTATTGACTAATACTGCTATTTCTTATTATTTGTCTAATGGTTATCGTTTTATGCATTTTGGTTTAATTCAAATTGCTTTACATCCATTAATGAAGCGTGGGGTTGATACTCCTGTCTTCATGGCACTGCGTGATGATCGTTTACTTCATTATAATGATTCAATTCTTGCTTTAGTACAGACTAATTTATGTAATGGTACTATCCGTTTTAATTGTGCTCCTAACTTCTCTGTTAGTTTAATTGATCCAACTATTATGCAATCTTTAATTCTAGACATACATGTTACAAATAATAAAATGGATCCTAAAGCTGATAAATTTGTATTAATTTATCGTATTTATTTCAAATTAATGAAGTCTATAATTCCTGTTGCTTTAAAGATATAATTAAAGATATATTAGAAAAGATGATAATATTAGAAAAGATTATTTAGAAAAATTAAAACACTTAGTTTTACAAGAAAATAATCCTATGTTTGATATTAAAGAACCATTTAGTCTAAATAAGTTAATAGATAAATATAAACATGAAGATAATTTTGGTTTTCGTAAAAGTAATAAAATTAAAGAAGAAATAAATTTATTAAAAGATGAAATTAAAAATATTAATAATCAATTAAATGAATTAAAATTAAAAGATTTAGAATTAGAAACTAAAATCTTACTAAAAGATCAGTCTAATATAGCTTCTACCTCTGGTGTCATAAAAGATGACGAAATTAATATAGCTACTGATATTCCTGATAATACACAATTCTTAAATTTAATGAATAAAATAAAAATTGAAAAATGGTATGTTTTAGTTACAATAGGTGTTGAGGATTGGACGACTACTTGTGTCGCCATGCTTGATAGTGGCGCCGATCAATCCTGCATCAGTCGCGGAATAATTCCAGATAAGTATTTAAAAAGATCTAAAGAAAAATTGTATGCTGCTAATGGATTAGAAATGGATATTTATGCTGAATTAAATAATGGTTATATTTGTAATAATGGATATTGTTTTAAACATTCATTCTTAATACTTGAAAACTTTACTACTGATGTGGTGTTAGGTAATCCGTTTTTATATCAGATTACTCCGTTTACTAAACACACTGATCATATTTCTGTTAATTTGTTAGGTAATGAATTGGTTTTCCCATTTATTAATCCTATACAAGAAAAAGAGTTAGCATTACTTCAGACTAATTCTATATATAAACAAATCTGTATAATGAATAAGAAAAAGAAAAGTTTAATGTTTTTAAAAAATGAATTAGAATTTTCTAGAATAGAAGAACAATTAATGCAAGATGATGTAAAATTAAAAATTGATAATTTAGAGAAGAAATTCCAAACATTAGTATGTTCCGAACATCCTAATGCTTTTTGGAATAGGAAAAAACATGTTGTTTCATTACCCTATATCAAAGAGTTTAATGAACGTGATATTCCGACCAAGGCTAGACCCATTCAAATGAATGAGGAATTACTTAAATTTTGTAAACAGGAAATTCAGAGTTTAATGGATAAAAAATTAATCAGGAAATCACAATCTCCTTGGAGTTGTGCGGCTTTTTATGTGAATAATCAAGCAGAAAAGGAACGCGGAGTTCCTCGATTAGTAATTAATTATAAACCGTTAAATAAGGTTTTACAATGGATTCGGTATCCTATTCCGAATAAAAAAGATTTACTTAAAAGGCTTCATAGTGCGAAAGTATTTTCCAAATTTGATTTAAAATCAGGATATTGGCAAATACAGATTAATGAAAACGATAGGTATAAAACAGCTTTTACTGTTCCTTTCGGACATTATGAGTGGAATGTTATGCCTTTCGGTTTGAAAAATGCTCCTTCTGAATTTCAAAGAATAATGAATGATATTTTTAATGATTATTCTAATTTTGTGATTGTGTATATTGATGACATTTTAATTTTTTCTGATAATATTTCTCAGCACTTTAAACATCTTAATTTAATGCTACATGTTATTCAGACTAATGGTTTGGTAATTTCCGCTAAAAAGATGAAATTATTTCAAACACAAATCAGATTTTTAGGTCATGATATTAATCAAGGGAAAATGAAACCGATTCAAAGAACAATTGAATTCGCTAGTAAATTTCCAGATGAAATTCGGGATAAAACCCAGTTACAAAGATTTCTTGGTTGTTTGAACTATATTGCAGATTTCTTTCCTAATTTGAGAACTATATGTGGTCCTTTATATGAGAGATTACAGAAAACTCCTCCTGCTTGGACAGAGACTCATACTAATTTAATTAAACAAATTAAAGAAAAAATTAAAACTCTTCCTTGTTTAGGTATTCCTCATCCCGATGCATTCATGATTATTGAGACAGATGCATCTGATATAGGTTATGGAGGCATTCTGAAACAGAAACTGCATTCATCTGCATCCGAAGAACTAGTTAGGTATCATTCGGGCATATGGGCAGGGCCTCAGAAAAATTATTCTACTGTGAAAAAAGAAATTTTATCAATTGTTTTATGCATTTCTAAATTTCAAGATGATTTGTATAATAAAAAGTTTTTACTCAGAGTTGACTGTAAGTCAGCTAAAGAAATTTTACAGAAAGATGTTAAAAATTTGGTTTCAAAACAAATTTTCGCCAGATGGCAAGCTATTCTTTCTGTTTTTGATTTTGATATTGAATTCATTAAAGGCGATGATAATTCTCTTCCTGACTTCCTTACCCGTGAATTTCTTACAGGTCGCATCAATGTCTAAGGATCCAGGAAAACCGAAAACTCCTTCTGACTATATAATGTCTAATCCACCTAAGCCTTTATCTCCTTCAGTCCCGTCTAATGATTTTCCTCCACTGACCTACACTAATGCTGTCTTGTCTCCTTCAGCTAGACTCCATACCACTCCGTCTAATGTTTCTGCCTCCTCATCCTCTTCTTCCTCTAATGCAGCCCCATACATTACAAAACCCGAATTCGAATCTATAATGTTGACTCATTATAAAACTACTCCCGAGAATAATGATGTTAGAAATTTCTGTTCTCGTCTTTTTCTTCCTAATAATCAATGGCTTACAGATGATATCTGTAAGACTCAAGCTTACTATGAATTAATTCTTGTTGACACTAATTCCGTAGAAATTACTCATTATCCTGATAAAAAGGATAAATCTCGAATTGCTTATTCTAAGTTTATAATTCAGAAAATAATGAGTCCTCGTGACTTTCCTTCGATTCATGCCAGAAATTCTTTTTCCATTCCTTATGTTCCAGATGGTTTTAATTACGCTGATTACATTCTTGCTTTTTATCGGTGCCTTTATTACCGATGTTTTAATCATTCATGGTTCATCAGTTTTTCCACTAATTTTAATAAAAATGTCCCCATGTGGGTTTATGATTGGTGGAAACTACTAGGTGCTACTCCGGCAATTTTGCCACCGCAGGCTAATATTGGTTTTCAAACCTACAAGAAAAGATGTAGGTTAGACGACTATCAGGCTAATTTTTTATTTCATGCTGAATTCCGGGTCCCATATATTATGGCCTGGAGCTTTCAAATTAAGTCTACTCAGACGGGGTATCCTTGTCATTTAATTCGTCAGATTAATGTTAAGTGGTGGGTACAGTATAATGAGCAACAATGTTGTGCCCAAACAGTTAATAAATTCCTTGAATCTGGAGAAAAATATAAGCATATAATTTCTGAAGTATCCAGACAACTTCCGGTGAATGACCCTTTGACTCCTAAAACACCGGACAAAAATAAAATTCCTTTACCTAAGCGGATTGTGACTTCTACTATGACTCATCACCAGACTCCTGCAATGACTCCTTTACCCCAGCAAATTCGGACTACTCTACAGACTCCTCAGCAGATTCCTTCTCAGACTCCTCAACCGACTCCACAGACTACTGCATCAACCTCTTCCCCGGCTAATTTTGTTACAGAACAAGGCCTACAAGATTACTTAAAAATTTGTATTCAGGCCTATAAAGAAATTCAACAAGTGGCTACTGCAGAATGTGACAGAGCAGCTCAAGCACGTATACAAGACCAACCCGACAAGCATGAGTTGCCAACTAATCCGACTAATGATGATGAAGACCCATTTGGCGGACCCTTTGCACAGGACCCGTTTGAATTCTAGATTAGGGTAAAATTGTAATAGACTAGGTAATAATTGTACAATGACGTAAGTGCATGCGTCATTCTCTGAATAATTGTTAGGTGACGTAAGTGCATATGTCATTAGGCACTTACATTTAATTTATCTTTCATTTCACTTTAATTCCGGACTTCATTTCCGGACTTTACCCATGTATAATGTTTCCTCTTCCGCCTATTTAAAGGCTGCTTAATCAATGGAATCATCAGAGCGAATTTACACAACTTCTCTCTCTGCTTTCAAAACTTCTTTGCAATCTTTTCTTTCTGCTTTCAAACTCTTTCAAGTAATTTACTTCCTTCCTTCCTTTCCAACCTAACTAATCGTAAGTCTTTTGCTTCTGTTAATCATCTCCTCCTTTTCCTGCTAATTTTACATATTCTTACTTTAGTTTACCGCCTACTTCACCTTCTTTCTCATCTCCTTATTTGAACTTTGAATCTTTTGATTACTGCAACCGATCCTGCTCTCTTTCAAAGAAAAGATTTTCAAACTTTTCAAAAAGTTTTTATTAAATCTAATTTTACAAATCTGAAGGTAAGGGTGAGCATTTGCATGCATTTAGACGTTGGTAAGCGGTTGTTTGCATCAGTAAGACCGTTGGTAAGCCTTAGAAGATAGGTGTTCCAGGCATGATCCCCGTGTTCCCATCTAGGTCTATGCATAACTCAGTTTTACATTTAGACGTGTAAGATTAAATTTAATAAAAATGGCTGATAGAGTTTTAAGATTTCTCTTTGGAGAATCTAGTTCTCCTAGGTCTGCATCCATCATAGCATCATCGTCTGCATCTTCATCATATTCATCCATTCTTAATTCTCATGAATTAATTCAAGAAGCTCTGCCAAGTAGAAGTATTTCTACTGTATACTCTCAAGGACTACTTGAGTTTAATAAAGCGTATTCTATTAAAATCCATGAGGAAATTCATCCCATGGAAGAAGAAAAGAAAACTATTTCTTTATTGACTAATACTGCTATTTCTTATTATTTGTCTAATGGTTATCGTTTTATGCATTTTGGTTTAATTCAAATTGCTTTACATCCATTAATGAAGCGTGGGGTTGATACTCCTGTCTTCATGGCACTGCGTGATGATCGTTTACTTCATTATAATGATTCAATTCTTGCTTTAGTACAGACTAATTTATGTAATGGTACTATCCGTTTTAATTGTGCTCCTAACTTCTCTGTTAGTTTAATTGATCCAACTATTATGCAATCTTTAATTCTAGACATACATGTTACAAATAATAAAATGGATCCTAAAGCTGATAAATTTGTATTAATTTATCGTATTTATTTCAAATTAATGAAGTCTATAATTCCTGTTGCTTTAAAATTAAAGCCTACTAATGAAGGTGATTCTGTGTTAGTAATTGCTGATTCTGACAATACGCACACACAAACACCTAGACTATTAGCTCGTAATGAAATTACTATACCTAATGAATTATTAATTGATCGTCCGATAATAGCACAAAGACATCCCGTTAGAACTCAGGCTAATATAGAAGAACTCCCTGATAATAAAATATTATTAAAATTTAATAATATATTGTCTAAGTCTTCTTCCTGCAGGTTTCCTTTAGAAACTCGACCGAGGTATTCAGTCGATCTTCCTAGTACTTCCTATGAACCTTCCAGGTATTCGTATACTGATCCTAAGATTAAGTTTACTTCTCCTCTTCCTGAAGTCATTCCCGATTCTAGTTCCTCTGTAGGTTCACCTACTCAGTCTCAAATGAAATTTTCGGAAATTAATATGTTAAGAAAACCTTTTTCTATAGATAAAGATTTTCTTAATAAAAATTATTTTTCATCAGAAAATAATGAAAAAAGATTATGGTTTGAAAAATTTGATAAACAAATTATTTCAAAATTAAAAGACGAATGGGTTAATGATATAAATAAAAAACAGTTTAATTTTCCTTTCTTTCAATGGTTAGATTACTATTTTCAGAAAGAAAACATTAAGTATAAAAATATACCTGCTATTAATGTTCAGACTAATTTGTATAAAAAATGGCAATTGGTAGAAAATAATACTATTTTGTCGGCTATTCATCCACCTTTACAGGCAATAAAAATTAATACTAAAGAAGGCGAAATAATTGCTTCTCCTTTTAAAAAAGGTAAAGACCATAGAGAATCTATTGATTCTGAAGATATTAAAAAAGTTTATCAACAGAATAATTATTCTAATCAGATTTTACAAACTATTGCTCAACAAGTAGATTTAATTTCGGTAAAATTGGATAATAAAAGTGGTAATTTTCCTAATGAAGTGTCTAAACCGTTAGTGTCTCCTTCTCTTCCTAGAGAATTAGAAAGAGAAATTTCTTTAGTACAACGTATTAATTTGGCTATAGAAGGTAATACTAATACTCCATCTTCTTCTTCTGCTCTTAATCAGATAGAAAGACAGTTTAGTGGTCTTCGACTTCATACGATTAATCGTACTGCTCCTAGAGAAGAGTCTTCTAGTAGTTCCTCTAATTCTGAAAATGAACAGGATAATGATGAAATAGATAATATAGAGGATATAGAAAATCAATTCTATGAAACTACTCCTCCTTTAGAACCTTTAGAACTTAATCGAATCTCTAGACGTCCAGTTAGACGGTCATATAGTAATAGATGGTCTAATAATAGAAATGTAATGAATTATCATAGTAGACCTACTCCTCCTGATATTCAATTTGAAGAACGTAATAGGTGTTGGATCGTGTCAAGTGTTGAGAGGGGGGGGTGAATCAACACTCTATCAATTTTTCTTTCAACTAAAGGATTCCCTCTCAAATGTTAGCTCAGTTAGAGCTTATTGTTGAACTCACGTTTTGGCTTAGATGGACTGTTGGCAGATCAGATCAACCAAGGAAGACATCAGATCAACCAAGGAAGACATCAGATCAATTCAATCACTCAAGGAGGGTTTACTTACACAACCATGACACTCCTGTTCAAGCTTACAGTTTGATAATACCACACCAGTCAAGACACACTCAAAGCAGTAAATGTGCAAGGGGGATTTTTTACGTGGTTCGATCAAATGATCTACATCCACGGACAGATTCACTCCTGTCAATCTTCACTATCACAGAATCATTCAGCTCTGGCCTCACTGACCATAAGCAACATAAACAAGAGCTCACTGCTCAACACATTGAGGTTCACTACCTCTACAAGTTCATCAACTAAAACAATAACATGTAAATCTCTGTTGTGCTGCCTTTTCTACACAAATATCTTTCAAAATCACTTAATGAAAGACGTTTGATAGTGTTCTAGGCTTACCACCTGAAGCTGCAATCTCAGGGTCAGTTCTCCCGATTCTGCTCCTCCTCAGCTTCTTCTTCTCCTTGACTTCTGCCTCTCCAGCGCTTCAGCTTCTCCTTGTGCAGTAGACTGTTTCTTTCTCTCTTGTGTTTCTCATATCATCTTTTTCTGCTCTCACTCTTTTTTTCTTCCCTTTTCTCGGTTTCGTTCTGTTCTGCACTCACCTTGGCTGCTGCTCCTCTCTCTCTCTTTTCCTTTCTTTTCGTGCCTTCTCTCTCTTTGGGTTTTTCCTCCCAATGTGGTTTATCCTGCATTCTGCAGTTGTTGTGCCTACCACACCTACTCATCTGCCCGTTTCTTTTCCCAGAAGAAAAACTGTGCCCTACGTGCGGTGTGTCAGCATATCTTACACGGAAGGCGGCTCAAGATTCATATAATCCATTTTCAACCTTTTTAAGTTGCAACTTGCTTGCCATGTCATATTGTTGACTGTACTCCTTCAGACTTTCTCGAGTAGCTTGTCTTAGATATGTTGTAACAGCAGAAGTGATCTGATCTTAGCTTATAGCTGATCTGATGTGCCCGGCATTTGATCTGATGTCACGCTTCGGTTGATCTGATGTTAGCATGCAGTTGATCTGATGTTAGCCTTCGGTTGATCTGATGTTAGCTTGCAGTTGATCTGATGTTAGCCTTCGGTTGATCTGATGTTAGCTTGCAGTTGATCTGATGTTAGCCTCCGGTTGATCTGATGTTAGCTTGCAGTTGATCTGATGTTAGCCTCCGGTTGATCTGATGTTAGCTTGCAGTTGATCTGATGTTAGCCTCCGGTTGATCTGATGTTAGCTTCATGTCACAACGTTCTGTCCAGCAACTCAGAACCATCCATGTAGCTCCTGCAGTTCTTCTGATCGGCACTTCTTGATTCTTTTGTATTTCTGCTCGCTCACCGGATTGCTAGATACTTCAACATGATGCTCCTGCGTCTTCTGAATCTTTGGGAGACTTTTAGAGTCGCGCGTTTGAGGTGTGATTCACTAGCCGTCCTTGACTTCAGCTTCTTAGGTGTCTGCTCTAGCTCTCCAGCCTTGAGTTGTTCTCTTCTGCTGCAAATATGTTTTGTGAAGGAAAACTTAACAAGCCCGGGCTAAATCGAAAACCTCACTTTCGTGCTATGCATTCCAGAATCGGAAGCTTTCGACCAAGCTCAGGCTCAAATTAGTTTACCCATGAACGGATCTAGGCTTATACTTATTTAATTTATTAATCGGGACACAAAAAATTAAATCTTTAATTAAAGCGGAACTTAAAGATTATACCTTTTGTAGCGAAGTCCCTCGATTAAAGAATACCAAATAAATCTGCTACGATTTCCAAAAGAAATCCAATCGATTCTCCTTAGAAATCCCGAATATTGGGTGGGCAATAATCTAACGGGATTTGCTAACTAAGCCGGTGAGAATTACCAAGAAAGGGCTGGCCGAAAATTCTCCAAATATCAACCAAAAACTGGGTCCAATTAAAACTATGAACAATGTTCAATTAAACCTGGGTGCTGCCTGCTTAATAAAACAAACGACCCTATGAACACGTCCAATTAAAACTGGGTGCTGCTTGCTTAATAAAACAAACTACCGCCTGCTGCTTAAATAGAATTGCCCACCGCGAGTTTCCAGAATTTGCTGCCACCGACCGACTGCTGCACGAAGAACCAAAACAACTCGGACAAAAGGTTGAAGCTTTAGTCGCGATCTGCACAACTTGCTTCCACGGATCACTCACCAAAATGGAGAAGATCAAAACGTGAAGAACAAATCGGATCGGCGCACCAATACTCAACAACCCAGCCAAGAAATAAAACTGCAGCAGGAAAAAAAAACTGCACAGCAAATCCGGAAACCCACAAAAAAAACTGGCGAGAAAATTGAAGACCAGCAGCAAGAATCGGACCCTTTTTGGTTGGAGAATGTTTCGGGAGAAAGAAGGACCGGGTGACTCCGAGAAAGATTCAATCTTTTGTTCAAATCTCTCTCTAACCCCTTTCTTTCTTTGCAAGACAAATTTCTTGTCTTTCAAGCCACACTTCTAATTTCTTAGGGCTAAAGCTTTCTATTTATAGAAGCTCGATTGGAGACCTAATGGGCTCTCGAGTTAGGCCTTTAAATTTGACTTTCGTTGACCGCTAAGTCTTCCCGACTAATCAACTCCAATCGACCCTTTTAAATTAATTTATTTAATCCACTTTGTTAATTTAATTTAATCGAACCCTTAGAATTAATTAATTCAAAATAGAATTAATTTCTAAATTCACTTCGTCGATCAAATTTAATTAAACCCTTCGGATTAATTAATTTACCTTGTCGATTAGTCAAACGCATAATCGGTCGTACCACTAACGGACCAATTATGGAACTACCGCTCGAAAACGACTTTACATCGCGCCATTATTATTTATTCTATCTCCCCACATTAAAGATCTAGTGCTCGTCGATTTATCAATTTACTGACAAATTAATTCACCGACTTCTTGGTTTCCGAGATTAGTACCACTCGACCTTTTATTATACCGAACATAAAGTTCACCGGCCGGGTTTAGTATAATAACCTTACGAGCTCATCTCGGGAGCACCATCAACCCGGCGAACCGGTACGTGGATTCCTCCGACCAGCAACGGCACGCAAGAGGCTAAACACCGCATACCCAACTTACCGAGGTATTGGCCTCAATTGACCTCACTCTTTGGCAAATCAAAGCACACGACACCCAACCCTCACGCCCGTTCCAATCTCGGGATTGAGAGACGGAATACTAGGACCGAATTGACTACGCCGATCAGTACAAGTCAATTCTATCCAAACTGGTCGTGCTCAATATGCCCCGGGCATATCTGTGTGATTTAAACTAGTCTAGATAAACCAATTTCCAAACCACACAATAACCTATACCGATAGTATGTTCAGACTATCTCGGTTACGAGCATACTTTTATATATCAATACTTTAACCAATAACGGTACCTACTGTGTTTGTCGACACCCCGTTATCTAGTTCTATGATATAAAGGAACATATTTATACTGAAACAAAATGATATGTCAACTGTGGATATTAGTTTTTGATACAAGCCATAGCTTTTCAGTATTCAAAACTAACAATCTCCCACTAATACTCAAAGCTATGCTAAGAAGTACAAAAAACTGTCCAACCCGCTATTACACTGCTGTCATAATGAAATCTCCAAAACACCTTTAAGCTCACTGACATGGCTCTCTCAAGAATCTGACTCCCATGCCCTCCACATGCCTCTCAAAGACCTTTGGGGTCAATGGCTTGGTGAAAGGATCTGCAAGGTTGTCCTCTGAAGCTATCTTGGCCACGATCACGTCTCCCCTTTTTACGATCTCTCGTATCAGGTGGTACTTGCGCTCTATGTGTTTACTCGCCTTATGGGCTCGTGGTTCCCTTGAGTTAGCAACTGCACCATTGTTATCACAATAAACTGTGATAGACCTAGGCAACTCTGGAACCACATCTAAGTCCATCAGGAAGCTCCTGAGCCATACAGCCTCTTTCGCTGCCTCTGAAGCGGCAACGTACTCGGCCTCCATGGTAGAGTCCGCCACGCATTTCTGCTTGACACTCTTCCATACTATGGCTCCACCTCCCAGAGTAAACACAAACCCAGAGGTAGACTTACTCTTGTCCATATCTCCTTGAAAGTCCGAATCTGTATAACCCAATGGTACAAGCTCCTGCGCTCTATAAACTAGGACATAATCTCTCGTCCTGCGCAAGTACTTGAGAATGCATTTTACTGCCTCCCAGTGAGCCTTCCCAGGGTTACTCTGATATCTGCTAACCATGCCAACGGCAAAGCAAATATCAGGCCTCGTGCACAACATAGCATACATGAGGCTACCCACTGCAGAAGCATAGGGTACCGCCTTCATGGCATCTATCTCCTCAGCAGTCTTAGGACACTGCTCCTTAGACAAATGCACTCCATGCCTGAAAGGTAGTGAACCCTTCTTGGAGTTCTGCATGTTAAAACGGGCCAGAATCGTGTCTATGTAGGATGCCTGTGAGAGAGTCAGAGAACGTCTCCTACGATCTCGAATAATCTTGATCCCAAGGATATGTCCAGCCTCTCCCAAATCCTTCATATCGAATTGCCTGGACAGCCATGCCTTTACGTCTGATAACACCTTCTTACTGTTGCCAATAAGAAGAATGTCATCTACATAAAGTACGAGGAACACCACTATCTCACCATCACGCCTGCAATAAACACACTGCTCATCCGGAGACTGAGTGAATCCATAGGACTGGATAACCTCATCAAAACGAATGTTCCAAGATCTGGATGCTTGCTTAAGTCCATAAATGGACCTCCTAAGCCTGCATACCTTGTGCTCTTGGCCCTTAACAATGAAGCCCTCTGGTTGCTGCATGAAGATGGTCTCCTCAAGACTTCCATTAAGGAAAGCTGTCTTGACGTCCATCTGCCATATCTCATAATCCATATGAGTAGCTATGGCCAAGAGAATCCGGATCGACTTAAGCATAGCTACCGGGGAAAAGGTTTCCTCATAATCGATCCCTTCTTTCTGAGTATACCCTTTCGCCACAAGCCTAGCCTTGAAGGTCTCAACCCTCCCGTCAGATCCTCTCTTTCGCTTGTAGACCCATTTGCACCCAATAGGCCTAAACCCATCAGGAAGGTCTACCAGCTCCCAGACTTGATTTGAGTCCATAGAACCCATCTCAGCAATCATCGCTCTCTGCCAAGAATCTGCATCTTTATCCTGGAGAGCCTCATTGTAGTTAACTGGGTCTGGTTCATGAGCACCAGGGATAAAGTCCGAAGACTCACCCAAACCCATGTACCTCTCGGGCTGTCTCACAGCCCTCCCACTACGACGAGGCGCAGCCTGTGTAAGAGCATCATCTGTGATAGTGCGTGCAGTTTCCTGTGGTGTGTCTTCCTGTACGTGTGCATCTGGAATAGTGGACTGACTTCTAAGCTCTTCCAATACTACCTTGCTGCTTGACTTGTGATCTAAAATATAGTCCTCCTCAAGAAATCTGGCATTGGTGCTGACCACCACCTTCTGATCCTGAGGACTATAGAATAAACCACCTCTCGTTCCTTTGGGGTAGCCTACAAACAGCATAACCTTAGATCTCGCCTCTAACTTGCCTGCATCTGCCTCGAGCACATGTGCTGGACAACCCCAAATCCTGAGATGTCTCAGGCTAGGCTTGCGCCCATCCCACAACTCTAATGGGGTCGTTGGCACAGACTTAGATGGCACAAGGTTGAGGATATAACATGCTGTGTCTAAGGCATAACCCCAAAACGAGGTAGGCAAATCACTGTAACTCATCATCGATCTAACCATCTCCATAAGAGTCCTGTTCCTCCTCTCTGCTACACCATTCTGCTGGGGTGTGCCAGGTGCAGACAACTGGGTCTGAATACCCTCCTCTGACAAATAGGTCCTAAATTCACTAGAGAGGTATTCGCCACCGCGATCAGACCGCAGTGACTTGATACTCTTACCCAGATGGTTCTCCACCTCTGCCTTGAATTCTCTGAACTTGCCAAAGCATTCAGACTTGTGGCGCATCAGGTATATGTATCCATATCTAGAGTAATCATCCGTGAAAGTCACGAAATACTCATAACCACCTCTAGCCTGAACTGACATAGGCCCACACACGTCAGAATGAATCAGCTCTAAAACCTCTTTGGCCCTATACCCCTTCGCCTTAAAAGGCCTCTTGGTCATTTTACCCTCCAAGCAGGACTCACAGGTCGAATAGCTGTCAATATCTAGTAAGTCCAAAGACCCACTCTTGACCAACCTTTGAATCCTACTAAGGTTGATATGACCTAGTCTCAGGTGCCAAAGATAAGTCTGATTCAAAGGGGAAGATTCCTTTCTCTTATTATGATTCGGTGATGAGTTACTAGTTTCTGTGTTTTGCATAACTGGGGAGTAAGTCTTGATTAAAAACAGATTGTCAACCAATGTACCGGAACATATAAGTTTCTGGCATTTTCTTATAAAAACCGAACCATCAGAAAATACACACTTATAACCATCCAAAACAAGTTTCGAAACTGAAAGCAAGTTCTTTCGAAAACTAGGTACATAAAGACAATCCTTTAAAAGTAAAATAGAGTCTGAAAAATAAAGACTAATAACTCCCACTGCAGCCACAGAAACTCTGGTAGTATCCCCAAGGTAGACCTGCAACTCTCCCTCTCTAAGCAGCCGGGTCACTTGGAACCCCTGCAAAGAATTACAAACGTGATCAGTGGCTCCCGAATCCACACACCAAGTATCCGTGGGAATCGCCGCTAAACACGTCTCAGTGACTAGGGAAAATTTACACGTACCTCGAGGCTTTGGGCAGTCCTTCTTCCAATGTCCCACTTTGCCACATCTGAAGCATTTTCCTCTCGGCTTCTGCTTCTTGGCAATGCCCGCCTTGGGTCCATGACTGGCTCCTGCCTTCTGGCCTCTCTTCCTCTTTTGCTTCCTGGCTTTGGGCCCAGCAGAGGAACCTGAGGGACCAACAGTAGCCAAGGCTTGCTTCTTCTCAGCGAAGAGGCTCTCAGCAGACACCAATGCAGTCATGAGCTCAGAAAGTGAATATGAGAGATTCCCCATATTATAGTTCAATCGAAACTGCTCAAAACTGGGAGGCAAGCTCTGAAGAATGATATCGACCTGGGTTTCCCCATCAATCTCAGCTCCCAATACCTCAATTTCATTGATGTAGCCAATCATGCCCAGTACGTGATCTCTCACTGAAGTGCCCTCAGCCATCTTGGCATTCATGAGTTTCCTCATAGCTGTCTGCCTGGCTGCCCTGCCCTGATGACCAAACATCTCCCTGAGGTTGAGCATCATATCGTAGGCTGAGGTCATCAACTGATGCTGGTGCTGCAGTACACTTGACATGGAAGCCAAGATGTAGCACCTGGTCATCTCATCAGCTTTCTGCCACCTCGTATATGGCTCTCGCTGCTCAGGTGTGGCATCCTCACTGGGCTTAGGGGGGCACTCCTCAGTGAGCACATACTTATAACCCTCGGCGGTTAGGACAATGTCCAGGTTTCGTTTCCAATCAATGTAATTAGGACCGGTGAGTTTGTTTTGGTTCAGAATGACAGCTAGCGGGTTGAACGACATATCAACTGAAAATAATGAAAAAAACATGTCTCAGTATACTTTTCGAAAATATTGAAAAATCCTCAGAAAAGAAATATAATCTTCTACCGACATCTCTCCCACCGGGATCAACGCAGGTCACGTAGGTGAACGTCTACGCCAATCCACATTCGTTCGAGAAGGACCAAAGTCCATTAATCTCATTATCTGACCAACGATCTTATGATCAATGAAATTAATAGTCGATAATTTTAGCCGTACACGAAAATAGCGTTACCTCGTAGGAGGGATACTATAAACAGTACACTAAGTGTATGCCATTACGTGACTTCTAAGTTTGTTACTTAGGGTACTAATGCGCCTCGGTAGCGAGGGTGTCGCAACTTTTCCCAATTAAACGCACTATAGTCATCCCTTTAGAAATTCATTCCAGCGATATCTGTGATTGAAAACTCATCCGTAGGGAAGCCGTTTAACCACATCGCCAATGAACCCGTAATGGAGGCCATGGGGCTATTAACCAACCCGCTCCCACTTAGATTTTTAAAATAATTTAAATTCGCCTTAGTTTTCTCGGTTTTCCATTTCGGTTTTCTACGTAATTAGGAATCACCCAAAAATTACGAAAAACCAAAATCTGGGTTTTCTCGATTTTCTACGTAATTAGGAATCACCCAAAATTACGATAAACCAAAACCCCACGTAATTAGGAAACACCCAAAATTACGATTAAACCAAAACTTGCGAATGTAATTAAGTTTGAGGATTTTTACGTTTTAACATGCAATATCTTAACTATGGATATTCGCACCCATAAAACCGTTGGAGTTTTAATATGCGAATAATCTACCTTAGTTAATTGCACATTACCTTTTTGAAAAACTTTTGGTTTGAATTTCGTTCATGCAAAATAAAACGAAAATCACACAATCAACGAAAAAATCATAAATACGGGAAATTAAATAAAATAAAAATTTCCCGACTATTATGGCCTTCTCTATCGTTGATTCTTTGACGCCTCGGTGACACTTCCCGTTGTGTCGCTCCCACTCGTTATTTGGATTCCTCTCGATTCGCCCGGATTTTCTCAGTTTATTCCGTAATTAGGAATCACCCAAAATTACAATAAACCAAAACCCGCGAATATAAGTCACCCAAAATAACGTCTTCGTCATAGTACAAAAATTCCTATATACAAAGGCGTTTTTCTAGGAATTTAAAGACGACATGATTAGATCAAATCCTACTACAAGATTTTTCTAATCCTACACGGCTTCCAGCTCGTGGTTATTACTATTACAGAAATTTCCATTCAAAAATAAAACAAACCCGGACATGTCCCGGGGTTTATGAATGAAAATTAAATTTCTACCATAATAGCCGGGAAACCAATAACCACCTGTTTAAACATTTCGACAAAAATAATAATGCCAAAATAAAGCCGTGTAATAAATCAAACAAGTATAAGACCGAAACCAACGCTCTGATACCAATTTGAAGGAAAACTTAACAAGCCCGGGCTAAATCGAAAACCTCACTTTCGTGCTATGCATTCCAGAATCGGAAGCTTTCGACCAAGCTCAGGCTCAAATTAGTTTACCCATGAACGGATCTAGGCTTATACTTATTTAATTTATTAATCGGGACACAAAAAATTAAATCTTTAATTAAAGCGGAACTTAAAGATTATACCTTTTGTAGCGAAGTCCCTCGATTAAAGAATACCAAATAAATCTGCTACGATTTCCAAAAGAAATCCAATCGATTCTCCTTAGAAATCCCGAATATTGGGTGGGCAATAATCTAACGGGATTTGCTAACTAAGCCGGTGAGAATTACCAAGAAAGGGCTGGCCGAAAATTCTCCAAATATCAACCAAAAACTGGGTCCAATTAAAACTATGAACAATGTTCAATTAAACCTGGGTGCTGCCTGCTTAATAAAACAAACGACCCTATGAACACGTCCAATTAAAACTGGGTGCTGCTTGCTTAATAAAACAAACTACCGCCTGCTGCTTAAATAGAATTGCCCACCGCGAGTTTCCAGAATTTGCTGCCACCGACCGACTGCTGCACGAAGAACCAAAACAACTCGGACAAAAGGTTGAAGCTTTAGTCGCGATCTGCACAACTTGCTTCCACGGATCACTCACCAAAATGGAGAAGATCAAAACGTGAAGAACAAATCGGATCGGCGCACCAATACTCAACAACCCAGCCAAGAAATAAAACTGCAGCAGGAAAAAAAAACTGCACAGCAAATCCGGAAACCCACAAAAAAAACTGGCGAGAAAATTGAAGACCAGCAGCAAGAATCGGACCCTTTTTGGTTGGAGAATGTTTCGGGAGAAAGAAGGACCGGGTGACTCCGAGAAAGATTCAATCTTTTGTTCAAATCTCTCTCTAACCCCTTTCTTTCTTTGCAAGACAAATTTCTTGTCTTTCAAGCCACACTTCTAATTTCTTAGGGCTAAAGCTTTCTATTTATAGAAGCTCGATTGGAGACCTAATGGGCTCTCGAGTTAGGCCTTTAAATTTGACTTTCGTTGACCGCTAAGTCTTCCCGACTAATCAACTCCAATCGACCCTTTTAAATTAATTTATTTAATCCACTTTGTTAATTTAATTTAATCGAACCCTTAGAATTAATTAATTCAAAATAGAATTAATTTCTAAATTCACTTCGTCGATCAAATTTAATTAAACCCTTCGGATTAATTAATTTACCTTGTCGATTAGTCAAACGCATAATCGGTCGTACCACTAACGGACCAATTATGGAACTACCGCTCGAAAACGACTTTACATCGCGCCATTATTATTTATTCTATCTCCCCACATTAAAGATCTAGTGCTCGTCGATTTATCAATTTACTGACAAATTAATTCACCGACTTCTTGGTTTCCGAGATTAGTACCACTCGACCTTTTATTATACCGAACATAAAGTTCACCGGCCGGGTTTAGTATAATAACCTTACGAGCTCATCTCGGGAGCACCATCAACCCGGCGAACCGGTACGTGGATTCCTCCGACCAGCAACGGCACGCAAGAGGCTAAACACCGCATACCCAACTTACCGAGGTATTGGCCTCAATTGACCTCACTCTTTGGCAAATCAAAGCACACGACACCCAACCCTCACGCCCGTTCCAATCTCGGGATTGAGAGACGGAATACTAGGACCGAATTGACTACGCCGATCAGTACAAGTCAATTCTATCCAAACTGGTCGTGCTCAATATGCCCCGGGCATATCTGTGTGATTTAAACTAGTCTAGATAAACCAATTTCCAAACCACACAATAACCTATACCGATAGTATGTTCAGACTATCTCGGTTACGAGCATACTTTTATATATCAATACTTTAACCAATAACGGTACCTACTGTGTTTGTCGACACCCCGTTATCTAGTTCTATGATATAAAGGAACATATTTATACTGAAACAAAATGATATGTCAACTGTGGATATTAGTTTTTGATACAAGCCATAGCTTTTCAGTATTCAAAACTAACATTTTGTTGCTGACTTGCCTTGCTTCTGTGAAACTAAGCTGCTGAGCAATCCCTTGAGAATTTGATCTGATCTTTACTTCCGTTGATCTGATTTGTGCTGCATGTGATCTGATATGTGTATCCTTTGATCTGATGCGCACTGCATTTGATCTGATCTTCACTTCCTTTGATCTGATTTGTGCTGCATGTGATCTGATGTGTGCATCCTTTGATCTGATGCGTACTGCATTTGATCTGATCTTCACTTCCCTTGATCTGATCTGTGTGGCCTTTGATCTGATGTGCGCGTAACTTGTCTGTGCAGCCTTTGATCTGATGTGCGCGTAACTTGATCTGATCTGTGTAGCCTTTGATCTGATGTGCGCGTAACTTGATCTGATGTGCGCGTAACTTGATCTGATGTGCCAACAGTACACTTCCTTCTCATTTTGGCACTTCAGTTTATTCATCGGCTTCTTGCTGAGATTTTGTCCAGACAATCCTCATGAACTCAGTCCATTATTGCCTTAGTAATTCATAGATTTGTCACAATGTGGTTGCAACAATTACAACACAACATTGGACTTTAATAAAGGCTAAGAAAGCTTCATTGTAGCAGCTCCAATGGCTCAACAATCTCCCCCTTTGGAATTGTTGGCAACCACATTTGCAGCCAATCAGTCAACTCAGTGCTAAGCTCCCCCTGAACCTTATTCCCCCTGAACCAGCTCCCCCTGAACCTTATTCTTCTACATAGTAAGCTCCCCCTGCATAGAGCTTTTCCAACGTCCTTTTCTCCCAAGGACAATACTGCTGCGTCTGGCCGGCCTGCTGCGGCTATCTCTCCCCCTTTGACAACCAATTTCAAAGGGATTTGGGGATGCTCAACTGATTCAGCATGAGAAGGAGGACTGCACTCCCATTTGCATCCTCAAAGTTTCAAACACCTCGGCTGGAAGAGGCTTTGTCATTACATCAGCTATTTGTTTAGCTGTGGGAACATACTCTAGCATAATTTCTCCTTTTTCAACCTTGTCCTTTATGAAGTGATACTTGATTTCTATATGTTTGGCTCTCGAGTGCTGGACTGAATTCTTTGACAAATCAATGGCACTTTTGTTGTCACAAAGAATTATCAGTGGCAAGAGAACTTCTTCTTTAAGATTTTGCAGTTCAGATCTCATCCATATAGCTTGAGTGCATGCCTTGGTTGCTGCTATGTACTCAGCTTCAGCAGTGCTTAAGGCTATACTTTCTTGCTTCTTGCTTAACCAGCTCACACATCTATTTCCAAGAAAGAATACTCCTCCTGAAGTGGATCTCCTGTCATCAACATTTCCTGCCCAATCAGCATCAGTGAAGCTTCTTAATCCCAAGCTTCCTTTCCTTGCATACCACAGACCATAATCTACTGTCCCTTGCAAATATCTTAGCACCCTCTTTAGTGCAATCATATGAGAACTCTTTGGATTTGCCTGGTATCTAGCAGCTTGGCAGACAGCAAAGGTAATATCAGGCCTTGTTGCTGTTAAGTACAATAAGCTTCCTATCATGCTTCTGTATAGACTTTGATCAGCTTCAGCTCCTTTTTCATCCTTGCTCAGCTTGCAGTTAGTTGCCATGGGTGTAGACATTGGCTTAGCATCAGTCATACCAAATTTCTTCAGCACTTCTTTGGTATACTTGGTTTGAGAGATAAAAATTCCAGTTGCTTTTTGATGAATCTGCAGTCCAAGGAAAAATGAGAGCTCTCCTATCATGGACATTTCAAACTCTTCTTGCATCTTTCTAGCAAATTCATGGCACAGCTGCTCCTTATCTCCTCCAAATATTATGTCATCAACATAGACTATGGCTATTAACTGTCCACCCTTTCCATCAAGAACATATAAATTGCTATTTATGCAACTTTTTCTGAAATTCAGATTCTTCAGGTAGCTGTCCAGCCTTGAGTACCATGCTCTTGGGGCTTGTTTTAATCCATACAGTGCCTTTTTGAGCCTGCACACCTTGTTTTCATCTTCACAAACTAGAAAACCATCTGGTTGCTCAATGTACACTTCTTCCTCCAGATTTCCATTCAAGAAGGCAGATTTAACATCCATTTGGAAGACCTTGTAACTCCTTGCTGAAGCCACTGCCAAAAACATTCTTATGGCTTCAAGCCTTGCTACTGGGGCAAAGGTTTCATCCACATCTACTCCTTCAATTTGAGAGTATCCTTTGCACACAAGCCTTGCCTTATTCTTTACAACCTTTCCTTCCTCATTCAACTTGTTCCTGAACACCCATTTTGTGCCTATCACATTCTTGTTTGCTGGCCTATCCACGAGCTCCCAAGTTTGGTTTTTCTCAATTTGGTCCAGCTCTTCATTCATGGCTTGCAGCCATGACTGGTCCTCCAGGGCTTCCTCTATTGACCTTGGCTCAACTTGAGACAGTAGGGCAGTTGCAACCATACTTTTCAGTTGCCTTCTTGTTCTTACTGGAGCTTTGGGGTCTCCAATGATAGGCATCTTGTCAATTCTCTTGTTGTACTTTCTTTTTGCTTTTTCCTGGCCTTCTGTAACTTCTGTCTCTGATCCTTCTGCATCAGTCTCCTCAGTAGCTGATTTCAGCTCCAGGTCTGCCTCATCTTGGCTCTCTAAGTCATCTAAGTGATCCAGAAAATTTTCAGGATCAGTGGCTTTCATCTTGACTTCCTCAACCACTTTCACATCATAGCTTTCCATAATCTTATCCAGCCTCTTGTTATAAACCTTGTAAGCCTTGCTCTTATTTGAGTAACCAAGGAAAATGCCCTCATCAGCCCTCTCTTCAAATTTTCCAAGGCTTTGCTCCTTGTTCTTGATGAAGCATTTGCTGCCAAAAACTCTAAAATACTTCACATTTGGCTTGTGACCATACCAAAGTTCATATGGTGTCTTTTCAGTGTTTGGCCTCAACATGGTTCTATTTTGTACATGCACAGCTGCCATTGTGGCTTCCTTCCAGAAGTGCTTTGGAGTATTGTGCTCCAACAGCATAGTTCTTGCCATCTCAATCACACTTCTATTTTTCCTCTCTACAACTCCATTTTGCTGGGGAGTGTGAGGACTTGAGACTTGATGTTTGATTCCCATTTCCTCCACGTATTCTTCAAATTCCTGTGAGGTAAACTCTCCTCCATTATCTGATCTCAAAACTTTGATCTTCCTTCCATGCTGGTTTTCTGCCAGTTTCTGAAATCTTTTGAAGCAGTTGAAGGCTTCACTCTTTTGCTTCATGTGCATGATGCACATCATCCTAGTGAAGTCATCCACAAAAAGAATGAAATACATCTCTTTACCTGTACCTTTTCTTTTCATTGGTCCACATACATCAGTGTGAACTAGCTCCAATGGCTTAGAGGTTCTATGCTCCTTGGACTTGTGAGAAAGCTTTGCAAATTTCCCTTTTTGGCATGAGTCACAAGTGCTGTTGTCCCTCTTTAGTACAGGGAGGTTTAACACTGCATTGCACTTCACCAGGCTTCTCATGCTCTTTTGATTTAAATGTCCAAGCCTGCAATGCCAAAGAGTATTTTCATCCATTTTGCTTAGCATGCACAACTTTTCCTTCACATCTATGAGGTATAAATCCTTGTTGTCTCTTATTCCTTTGGCCATGATTTCTCCAGTCTTGCAGTCTTTGATGAAACAGCCATTTTTTGAGAAGTCTACTTTGAAACCATTGTCACACAGTTGTCTTACACTCAGCAAGTTGTACTTCAGCCCTTCTACAAACAGCACCTCCTTAGATTTGAACTTTTCTGATCCAATGGTGGCTTCTCCAACAGCCTTGATCTTTAACCCACTCTTATCTGCAAACTTGACAAACCCTCTTTCAACTTCTTTTGTGTTTCTCAGTAGAGTTTTGTCTCCAGTCATATGGCTTGTGCACCCACTGTCAATGATCCATTGGGCTTCCTTAGCTTTTGTTTTCAGTGCAACTTCAGCAATGCAAGCTTCTTCAAATCTGTTTTTCTTCCTCCAAATTTTTCTTGCTGCTGGTATGCCTTGCTGTTCATTCAATCTCTGATTGCTCCTGCTGCAGCTCCAGTGATCATTCTCTTCTAACCCTTCAAAAATTTGAAATCTGTTTCTCAGATTAAGTGGCTGCATTAGAGACTGATTTCTTCTTGTGTAATCTGCTTGGTTTCTTCTTGTTCCTGCTGCAAAGTTTCTTCTATTTGTAGCTTGTTGCAGTGGCAGGGCTCTCCTGCTATTCACTTCTTCCGACCACTTGCTTCTCTTATTTGGCAATCTGCATCTGCACCAGACATTCAATTTTTGATACACTTCTCCAGGTTGTATGACATGGCCTTTTCTGATTTCAGCTTCAGGGATCCTTCTTGAAGTACTTAGGCTTCTTTGATGATAATACTCTTTTCTATTCCATCCTCTTGACTGCATTGTTCTTCCTCCAAATCTCCAGAATGCCTTCCTCCAGCAATTTGCTGCATAGTGACCTGATTCTCCACAGGTGAAACATACTCCAGCAATCAGCCTTCTACTTTTGAGCAGGCTTCTTTGATACATAGATTGCCTCCCCCTCAGCTCGTGCAGTCTTTCATTTTGCTCATTAGACTTTCTTGATCCATTAGAAATTTCCATCTTCTTAGCATCAACAAAACTAGTTCCTGCCTTTACACCAGCAACACAAATTGAACCTTCTTTGACAAAGGTAACAGTCTTCTTGATTGTTGCAGCTGGTTGTCCTTCTAATTTTTGATCTCCTTCATAACCAAGACCTTTCTTCCCTTCTGAATGAGATCTCTGCTTGCTGAGGCACTCATCTAACTTCCTTGTGGCTTCTTCAGTTTTTGCAGCCACTTCTTTGCTCCTTGAGTATTCACCATGCTCAGTTTTGCTTGACTGAAGCTCCAGCTTTCCTTTCAATTTTGATTCTACAGTAGTTCCATCAGTCATTTCTTTAGCTTTGATCACAGTTTGTTGAGACAGCAGATCTTCTATCTTTCTTGTTGCATCCTCTAGTTCGGCAGTGGTGGCATCTAGCTTTTCTACCAAGGTTTCACATGTCTTTTGAAGTTCCATCTTTTCTCTTGTACAATTTTTGTGAACCTCAGCTTCATTTTGCATGAGAATCAGTTCCTGCTCCAATTCAGTTACTCTATTCTCCAGTATTGAGTTTTCTTCTTGACTGCTCAAGATGACCTTTTCCATCTCCTTCATTGTCTTCATTGTCTTCTTGTGCAATCTCTTCTGCTCCTCTATCTTGTTGTATGCAAACTTCAGTTCTTCCTCTAGATCCACTTCTTCATCATCAGCTGATTGGTTCTCTAGTTCAGCATCCTCCTTCAATGAAACAGTTGAAGATTTCATTACCATGAGAGTCTCCTCTTCAGCTTCAGACTCATCTTCACTGTCTGAGACATCAGTCTCTTCATCCTCCTCAGAGCTATCATTCTTCTTCTTGCTCAGGTAGCTCCGTTTTCTGTAAGCTTTCCCTTTTCTTGATTTGAAGCTCATCTTCTTCTTTCCTTTCTGCTCAGGCCACCTGTCTGATGGCTTGTCAGCTTCCTCATCTTCTGTTCTCTTGTTCTTCATGAAGCACTTGCTTGCAAAGTGGCCTATTTTGCCACAATTGAAGCATTTTAAGGGCAACTTTCCCTTGTACTTTCCAGTCTGGCCTCTGAAACTCCTTGAAATCAGCACCATCATTCTTTCAAGATCACTGTCTGCTGCTTCATCTTCACTGCTTTCCTCCTTTAGCTTCCTTGAGTGTTTTGTTTTAAATGCTATCTCCTTGACTGCCTTTGAAGTCTCCTCCTTTGAATTTGAAATCCTCATTTCATATGCTACAAGGGTGCTTTGTAGCTCATCTAATGTCACTCTATCTAGGTCCCTCTCCTCTATAGCAGAGACCTTAGAATCATATCTTGCTGGTAGGGATCTAAGAACCTTTTTAACTATATTGGAATCTCCAACACTCTCACCCAGACCCCTCATTGAGCTAACTAATTCAACAACTCTGTTTAGAAAGTCCTCAATGTTTTCACCTTCTCCCATCTTAAGACCTTCAAACTTACTTCTAAGAACCTGCAATTTTGCCTCCTTAACCTTGATGTCTCCCTCATGAATATTAATCAGTTTAATCCATATTTCATGAGCAGTAACACAGTCTATAACTTTAAAGTTCTCTTTTTCTGACAGAGCTGCATATAGAGCATTCCTTGCCTTTCCATCAGCTTCTAAGTTTCTAATTTCTGCAGCTGTAGGATTCTCCTCATCTACGGTTGGTGTAAATCCATGCAAGACTACTCTTTGTACTTGTAGACCTTGTGCTAAGAGATAAGCACTCATTCTCTTTTTCCATAACTGGAAATTTTGGCCACTGAAATAAGGAACTCCCTTAACAGTTGTTGCTTGATTCTCCATTTCTACTGCTGGTTTTAAGTTTCAACAATCTCTTGACAAAAGCAAACCTAGCTCTGATACCAATTGTTGGATCGTGTCAAGTGTTGAGAGGGGGGGGTGAATCAACACTCTATCAATTTTTCTTTCAACTAAAGGATTCCCTCTCAAATGTTAGCTCAGTTAGAGCTTATTGTTGAACTCACGTTTTGGCTTAGATGGACTGTTGGCAGATCAGATCAACCAAGGAAGACATCAGATCAACCAAGGAAGACATCAGATCAATTCAATCACTCAAGGAGGGTTTACTTACACAACCATGACACTCCTGTTCAAGCTTACAGTTTGATAATACCACACCAGTCAAGACACACTCAAAGCAGTAAATGTGCAAGGGGGATTTTTTACGTGGTTCGATCAAATGATCTACATCCACGGACAGATTCACTCCTGTCAATCTTCACTATCACAGAATCATTCAGCTCTGGCCTCACTGACCATAAGCAACATAAACAAGAGCTCACTGCTCAACACATTGAGGTTCACTACCTCTACAAGTTCATCAACTAAAACAATAACATGTAAATCTCTGTTGTGCTGCCTTTTCTACACAAATATCTTTCAAAATCACTTAATGAAAGACGTTTGATAGTGTTCTAGGCTTACCACCTGAAGCTGCAATCTCAGGGTCAGTTCTCCCGATTCTGCTCCTCCTCAGCTTCTTCTTCTCCTTGACTTCTGCCTCTCCAGCGCTTCAGCTTCTCCTTGTGCAGCAGACTGTTTCTTTCTCTCTTGTGTTTCTCATATCATCTTTTTCTGCTCTCACTCTTTTTTTCTTCCCTTTTCTCGGTTTCGTTCTGTTCTGCACTCACCTTGGCTGCTGCTCCTCTCTCTCTCTTTTCCTTTCTTTTCGTGCCTTCTCTCTCTTTGGGTTTTTCCTCCCAATGTGGTTTATCCTGCATTCTGCAGTTGTTGTGCCTACCACACCTACTCATCTGCCCGTTTCTTTTCCCAGAAGAAAAACTGTGCCCTACGTGCGGTGTGTCAGCATATCTTACACGGAAGGCGGCTCAAGATTCATATAATCCATTTTCAACCTTTTTAAGTTGCAACTTGCTTGCCATGTCATATTGTTGACTGTACTCCTTCAGACTTTCTCGAGTAGCTTGTCTTAGATATGTTGTAACAGCAGAAGTGATCTGATCTTAGCTTATAGCTGATCTGATGTGCCCGGCATTTGATCTGATGTCACGCTTCGGTTGATCTGATGTTAGCATGCAGTTGATCTGATGTTAGCCTTCGGTTGATCTAATGTTAGCTTGCAGTTGATCTGATGTTAGCCTTCGATTGATCTGATGTTAGCTTGCAGTTGATCTGATGTTAGCCTCCGGTTGATCTGATGTTAGCTTGCAGTTGATCTGATGTTAGCCTCCGGTTGATCTGATGTTAGCTTGCAGTTGATCTGATGTTAGCCTCCGGTTGATCTGATGTTAGCTTCATGTCACAACGTTCTGTCCAGCAACTCAGAACCATCCATGTAGCTCCTGCAGTTCTTCTGATCGGCACTTCTTGATTCTTTTGTATTTCTGCTCGCTCACCGGATTGCTAGATACTTCAACATGATGCTCCTGCGTCTTCTGAATCTTTGGGAGACTTTTAGAGTCGCGCGTTTGAGGTGTGATTCACTAGCCGTCCTTGACTTCAGCTTCTTAGGTGTCTGCTCTAGCTCTCCAGCCTTGAGTTGTTCTCTTCTGCTGCAAATATGTTTTGTTGCTGACTTGCCTTGCTTCTGTGAAACTAAGCTGCTGAGCAATCCCTTGAGAATTTGATCTGATCTTTACTTCCGTTGATCTGATTTGTGCTGCATGTGATCTGATATGTGTATCCTTTGATCTGATGCGCACTGCATTTGATCTGATCTTCACTTCCTTTGATCTGATTTGTGCTGCATGTGATCTGATGTGTGCATCCTTTGATCTGATGCGTACTGCATTTGATCTGATCTTCACTTCCCTTGATCTGATCTGTGTGGCCTTTGATCTGATGTGCGCGTAACTTGTCTGTGCAGCCTTTGATCTGATGTGCGCGTAACTTGATCTGATCTGTGTAGCCTTTGATCTGATGTGCGCGTAACTTGATCTGATGTGCGCGTAACTTGATCTGATGTGCCAACAGTACACTTCCTTCTCATTTTGGCACTTCAGTTTATTCATCGGCTTCTTGCTGAGATTTTGTCCAGACAATCCTCATGAACTCAGTCCATTATTGCCTTAGTAATTCACAGATTTGTCACAATGTGGTTGCAACAATTACAACACAACATTGGACTTTAATAAAGGCTAAGAAAGCTTCATTGTAGCAGCTCCAATGGCTCAACAATAGGTTTAATACTAAATCATATGATGGAAGTGCTTTATATGAATGGAATATTGATGGTAAATCTGAATATGAAATAACTAATACTTTGCATGAAATGGGTACTGCTAAGATAGCTTATAAATCTAAGTATCCTCAAATAAGTGAACGTCAAATTGCTTCATGTTTTGTTTCTGGTTTTACTGGCCAATTAAAAAATTGGTGGGATAATATGTTTACTCCAATGCAACAAATGGAAATTTTGACTCATCAAACTATTGTGCATCATGAAGTTACTATTAATGATGAAGTAGTTAGAACTACTGATTATGAATCTGATGGTGCTAGTTATTTAATTTATGTTCTTTCTATGCATTTTGTCGGTAATCCTAAAGAAGAATTAACAAGTTTAAAGATTTCATTGACTAATCTTAAATGTCCTACTTTTAGAGATTATTTCTGGTATAAGACTACATTTTTGACTAATGTGTTGCGTAGGCCAGACTGTAATCAATCTTTTTGGAAAGAAAAATTTATTACTGGTTTACCTCCTTTATTTTCACAAAAATTAATTACTAGTTTAATGAAAGAAATGGGTACGGAGAATTTGAATCTGTCTAATATTACTTATGGTCAATTATTTGCTTTCCTTAAAAAAGAGGCTTTATCTATCTGTCAAGATTTTAAATTGCAGAAAAAATATGGTCTTGAGAAACAGGAATTGGGGTCCTTCTGTCAAGCATTTGGCATCGCAAGTCCTCATCCACCCTCTTCACAGGAAAAAAGACATAAAAAGGTTAGCCCGTATCATACTAGTAAAGATAAGTATAATAAATATAAAAGGAAAAATAAATATAATCCTGAATGGTATAATAAGAGACATGATTATTATAGAAAAAAGAAATATAAATATAATAAAGGGAAAAATTCTGTTAAATGCTATAAATGTGGTAAGTTAGGTCACATAGCGCCTAATTGTAAATTAGAAAAGAAGATTAATACTATATTTTCTGAAGAAACTGATTTAAAGAATAAATTAATGTCTATTTTAATTAACTCTGAAAAAGAAGAAACAGATAATTATTATTCATCTGACTCATCTAGTTTTTCAGATAATGATGAATTTTGTGAATGTAAAAAGACAATTAATATGATGAATAATTCTGGTAAAAATAATTTAAATAAAGAATTATTATTCGATATAATTAAAGATATAAAAGATGATAATATTAGAAAAGATTATTTAGAAAAATTAAAACACTTAGTTTTACAAGAAAATAATCCTATGTTTGATATTAAAGAACCATTTAGTCTAAATAAGTTAATAGATAAATATAAACATGAAGATAATTTTGGTTTTCGTAAAAGTAATAATATTAAAGAAGAAATAAATTTATTAAAAGATGAAATTAAAAATATTAATAATCAATTAAATGAATTAAAATTAAAAGATTTAGAATTAGAAGCTAAAATCTTACTAAAAGATCAGTCTAATATAGCTTCTACCTCTGGTGTCATAAAAGATGACGAAATTAATATAGCTACTGATATTCCTGATAATACACAATTCTTAAATTTAATGAATAAAATAAAAATTGAAAAATGGTATGTTTTAGTTACAATAGGTGTTGAGGATTGGACGACTACTTGTGTCGCCATGCTTGATAGTGGCGCCGATCAATCCTGCATCAGTCGCGGAATAATTCCAGATAAGTATTTAAAAAGATCTAAAGAAAAATTGTATGCTGCTAATGGATTAGAAATGGATATTTATGCTGAATTAAATAATGGTTATATTTGTAATAATGGATATTGTTTTAAACATTCATTCTTAATACTTGAAAACTTTACTACTGATGTGGTGTTAGGTAATCCGTTTTTATATCAGATTACTCCGTTTACTAAACACACTGATCATATTTCTGTTAATTTGTTAGGTAATGAATTGGTTTTCCCATTTATTAATCCTATACAAGAAAAAGAGTTAGCATTACTTCAGACTAATTCTATATATAAACAAATCTGTATAATGAATAAGAAAAAGAAAAGTTTAATGTTTTTAAAAAATGAATTAGAATTTTCTAGAATAGAAGAACAATTAATGCAAGATGATGTAAAATTAAAAATTGATAATTTAGAGAAGAAATTCCAAACATTAGTATGTTCCGAACATCCTAATGCTTTTTGGAATAGGAAAAAACATGTTGTTTCATTACCCTATATCAAAGAGTTTAATGAACGTGATATTCCGACCAAGGCTAGACCCATTCAAATGAATGAGGAATTACTTAAATTTTGTAAACAGGAAATTCAGAGTTTAATGGATAAAAAATTAGTCAGGAAATCACAATCTCCTTGGAGTTGTGCGGCTTTTTATGTGAATAATCAAGCAGAAAAGGAACGCGGAGTTCCTCGATTAGTAATTAATTATAAACCGTTAAATAAGGTTTTACAATGGATTCGGTATCCTATTCCGAATAAAAAAGATTTACTTAAAAGGCTTCATAGTGCGAAAGTATTTTCCAAATTTGATTTAAAATCAGGATATTGGCAAATACAGATTAATGAAAACGATAGGTATAAAACAGCTTTTACTGTTCCTTTCGGACATTATGAGTGGAATGTTATGCCTTTCGGTTTGAAAAATGCTCCTTCTGAATTTCAAAGAATAATGAATGATATTTTTAATGATTATTCTAATTTTGTGATTGTGTATATTGATGACATTTTAATTTTTTCTGATAATATTTCTCAGCACTTTAAACATCTTAATTTAATGCTACATGTTATTCAGACTAATGGTTTGGTAATTTCCGCTAAAAAGATGAAATTATTTCAAACACAAATCAGATTTTTAGGTCATGATATTAATCAAGGGAAAATGAAACCGATTCAAAGAACAATTGAATTCGCTAGTAAATTTCCAGATGAAATTCGGGATAAAACCCAGTTACAAAGATTTCTTGGTTGTTTGAACTATATTGCAGATTTCTTTCCTAATTTGAGAACTATATGTGGTCCTTTATATGAGAGATTACAGAAAACTCCTCCTGCTTGGACAGAGACTCATACTAATTTAATTAAACAAATTAAAGAAAAAATTAAAACTCTTCCTTGTTTGGGCATTCCTCATCCCGATGCATTCATGATTATTGAGACAGATGCATCTGATATAGGTTATGGAGGCATTCTGAAACAGAAACTGCATTCATCTGCATCCGAAGAACTAGTTAGGTATCATTCGGGCATATGGGCAGGGCCTCAGAAAAATTATTCTACTGTGAAAAAAGAAATTTTATCAATTGTTTTATGCATTTCTAAATTTCAAGATGATTTGTATAATAAAAAGTTTTTACTCAGAGTTGACTGTAAGTCAGCTAAAGAAATTTTACAGAAAGATGTTAAAAATTTGGTTTCAAAACAAATTTTCGCCAGATGGCAAGCTATTCTTTCTGTTTTTGATTTTGATATTGAATTCATTAAAGGCGATGATAATTCTCTTCCTGACTTCCTTACCCGTGAATTTCTTACAGGTCGCATCAATGTCTAAGGATCCAGGAAAACCGAAAACTCCTTCTGACTATATAATGTCTAATCCACCTAAGCCTTTATCTCCTTCAGTCCCGTCTAATGATTTTCCTCCACTGACCTACACTAATGCTGTCTTGTCTCCTTCAGCTAGACTCCATACCACTCCGTCTAATGTTTCTGCCTCCTCATCCTCTTCTTCCTCTAATGCAGCCCCATACATTACAAAACCCGAATTCGAATCTATAATGTTGACTCATTATAAAACTACTCCCGAGAATAATGATGTTAGAAATTTCTGTTCTCGTCTTTTTCTTCCTAATAATCAATGGCTTACAGATGATATCTGTAAGACTCAAGCTTACTATGAATTAATTCTTGTTGACACTAATTCCGTAGAAATTACTCATTATCCTGATAAAAAGGATAAATCTCGAATTGCTTATTCTAAGTTTATAATTCAGAAAATAATGAGTCCTCGTGACTTTCCTTCGATTCATGCCAGAAATTCTTTTTCCATTCCTTATGTTCCAGATGGTTTTAATTACGCTGATTACATTCTTGCTTTTTATCGGTGCCTTTATTACCGATGTTTTAATCATTCATGGTTCATCAGTTTTTCCACTAATTTTAATAAAAATGTCCCCATGTGGGTTTATGATTGGTGGAAACTACTAGGTGCTACTCCGGCAATTTTGCCACCGCAGGCTAATATTGGTTTTCAAACCTACAAGAAAAGATGTAGGTTAGACGACTATCAGGCTAATTTTTTATTTCATGCTGAATTCCGGGTCCCATATATTATGGCCTGGAGCTTTCAAATTAAGTCTACTCAGACGGGGTATCCTTGTCATTTAATTCGTCAGATTAATGTTAAGTGGTGGGTACAGTATAATGAGCAACAATGTTGTGCCCAAACAGTTAATAAATTCCTTGAATCTGGAGAAAAATATAAGCATATAATTTCTGAAGTATCCAGACAACTTCCGGTGAATGACCCTTTGACTCCTAAAACACCGGACAAAAATAAAATTCCTTTACCTAAGCGGATTGTGACTTCTACTATGACTCATCACCAGACTCCTGCAATGACTCCTTTACCCCAGCAAATTCGGACTACTCTACAGACTCCTCAGCAGATTCCTTCTCAGACTCCTCAACCGACTCCACAGACTACTGCATCAACCTCTTCCCCGGCTAATTTTGTTACAGAACAAGGCCTACAAGATTACTTAAAAATTTGTATTCAGGCCTATAAAGAAATTCAACAAGTGGCTACTGCAGAATGTGACAGAGCAGCTCAAGCACGTATACAAGACCAACCCGACAAGCATGAGTTGCCAACTAATCCGACTAATGATGATGAAGACCCATTTGGCGGACCCTTTGCACAGGACCCGTTTGAATTCTAGATTAGGGTAAAATTGTAATAGACTAGGTAATAATTGTACAATGACGTAAGTGCATGCGTCATTCTCTGAATAATTGTTAGGTGACGTAAGTGCATATGTCATTAGGCACTTACATTTAATTTATCTTTCATTTCACTTTAATTCCGGACTTCATTTCCGGACTTTACCCATGTATAATGTTTCCTCTTCCGCCTATTTAAAGGCTGCTTAATCAATGGAATCATCAGAGCGAATTTACACAACTTCTCTCTCTGCTTTCAAAACTTCTTTGCAATCTTTTCTTTCTGCTTTCAAACTCTTTCAAGTAATTTACTTCCTTCCTTCCTTTCCAACCTAACTAATCGTAAGTCTTTTGCTTCTGTTAATCATCTCCTCCTTTTCCTGCTAATTTTACATATTCTTACTTTAGTTTACCGCCTACTTCACCTTCTTTCTCATCTCCTTATTTGAACTTTGAATCTTTTGATTACTGCAACCGATCCTGCTCTCTTTTACATTTGAGACTGAGTAGGTGAACCTACAGAGGAACTAGAATCGGGAATGACTTCAGGAAGAGGAGAAGTAAACTTAATCTTAGGATCAGTATACGAATACCTGGAAGGTTCATAGGAAGTACTAGGAAGATCGACTGAATACCTCGGTCGAGTTTCTAAAGGAAACCTGCAGGAAGAAGACTTAGACAATATATTATTAAATTTTAATAATATTTTATTATCAGGGAGTTCTTCTATATTAGCCTGAGTTCTAACGGGATGTCTTTGTGCTATTATCGGACGATCAATTAATAATTCATTAGGTATAGTAATTTCATTACGAGCTAATAGTCTAGGTGTTTGTGTGTGCGTATTGTCAGAATCAGCAATTACTAACACAGAATCACCTTCATTAGTAGGCTTTAATTTTAAAGCAACAGGAATTATAGACTTCATTAATTTGAAATAAATACGATAAATTAATACAAATTTATCAGCTTTAGGATCCATTTTATTATTTGTAACATGTATGTCTAGAATTAAAGATTGCATAATAGTTGGATCAATTAAACTAACAGAGAAGTTAGGAGCACAATTAAAACGGATAGTACCATTACATAAATTAGTCTGTACTAAAGCAAGAATTGAATCATTATAATGAAGTAAACGATCATCACGCAGTGCCATGAAGACAGGAGTATCAACCCCCCACGCTTCATTAATGGATGTAAAGCAATTTGAATTAAACCAAAATGCATAAAACGATAACCATTAGACAAATAATAAGAAATAGCAGTATTAGTCAATAAAGAAATAGTTTTCTTTTCTTCTTCCATGGGATGAATTTCCTCATGGATTTTAATAGAATACGCTTTATTAAACTCAAGTAGTCCTTGAGAGTATACAGTAGAAATACTTCTACTTGGCAGAGCTTCTTGAATTAATTCATGAGAATTAAGAATGGATGAATATGATGAAGATGCAGACGATGATGCTATGATGGATGCAGACCTAGGAGAACTAGATTCTCCAAAGAGAAATCTTAAAACTCTATCAGCCATTTTTATTAAATTTAATCTTACACGTCTAAATGTAAAACTGAGTTATGCATAGACCTAGATGGGAACACGGGGATCATGCCTGGAACACCTATCTTCTAAGGCTTACCAACGGTCTTACTGATGCAAACAACCGCTTACCAACGTCTAAATGCATGCAAATGCTCACCCTTACCTTCAGATTTGTAAAATTAGATTTAATAAAAACTTTTGAAAAGTTTGAAAATCTTTTCTTTGAAAATTCTTAGTAAAACCAGGCTCTGATACCAAAAGAGAGCAGGATCGGTTGCAGTAATCAAAAGATTCAAAGTTCAAATAAGGAGATGAGAAAGAAGGTGAAGTAGGCGGTAAACTAAAGTAAGAATATGTAAAATTAGCAGGAAAAGGAGGAGATGATTAACAGAAGCAAAAGACTTACGATTAGTTAGGTTGGAAAGGAAGGAAGGAAGTAAATTACTTGAAAGAGTTTGAAAGCAGAAAGAAAAGACGAATGGGTTAATGATATAAATGAAAAACAGTTTAATTTTCCTTTCTTTCAATGGTTAGATTACTATTTTCAGAAAGAAAACATTAAGTATAAAAATATACCTACTATTAATGTTCAGACTAATTTGTATAAAAAATGGCAATTGGTAGAAAATAATACTATTTTGTCGGCTATTCATCCACCTTTACAGGCAATAAAAATTAATACTAAAGAAGGCGAAATAATTGCTTCTCCTTTTAAAAAAGGTAAAGACCATAGAGAATCTATTGATTCTGAAGATATTAAAAAAGTTTATCAACAGAATAATTATTCTAATCAGATTTTACAAACTATTGCTCAACAAGTAGATTTAATTTCGGTAAAATTGGATAATAAAAGTGGTAATTTTCCTAATGAAGTGTCTAAACCGTTAGTGTCTCCTTCTCTTCCTAGAGAATTAGAAAGAGAAATTTCTTTAGTACAACGTATTAATTTGGCTATAGAAGGTAATACTAATACTCCATCTTCTTCTTCTGCTCTTAATCAGATAGAAAGACAGTTTAGTGGTCTTCGACTTCATACGATTAATCGTACTGCTCCTAGAGAAGAGTCTTCTAGTAGTTCCTCTAATTCTGAAAATGAACAGGATAATGATGAAATAGATAATATAGAGGATATAGAAAATCAATTCTATGAAACTACTCCTCCTTTAGAACCTTTAGAACTTAATCGAATCTCTAGACGTCCAGTTAGACGGTCATATAGTAATAGATGGTCTAATAATAGAAATGTAATGAATTATCATAGTAGACCTACTCCTCCTGATATTCAATTTGAAGAACGTAATAGGTTTAATACTAAATCATATGATGGAAGTGCTTTATATGAATGGAATATTGATGGTAAATCTGAATATGAAATAACTAATACTTTGCATGAAATGGGTACTGCTAAGATAGCTTATAAATCTAAGTATCCTCAAATAAGTGAACGTCAAATTGCTTCATGTTTTGTTTCTGGTTTTACTGGCCAATTAAAAAATTGGTGGGATAATATGTTTACTCCAATGCAACAAATGGAAATTTTGACTCATCAAACTATTGTGCATCATGAAGTTACTATTAATGATGAAGTAGTTAGAACTACTGATTATGAATCTGATGGTGCTAGTTATTTAATTTATGTTCTTTCTATGCATTTTGTCGGTAATCCTAAAGAAGAATTAACAAGTTTAAAGATTTCATTGACTAATCTTAAATGTCCTACTTTTAGAGATTATTTCTGGTATAAGACTACATTTTTGACTAATGTGTTGCGTAGGCCAGACTGTAATCAATCTTTTTGGAAAGAAAAATTTATTACTGGTTTACCTCCTTTATTTTCACAAAAATTAATTACTAGTTTAATGAAAGAAATGGGTACGGAGAATTTGAATCTGTCTAATATTACTTATGGTCAATTATTTGCTTTCCTTAAAAAAGAGGCTTTATCTATCTGTCAAGATTTTAAATTGCAGAAAAAATATGGTCTTGAGAAACAGGAATTGGGGTCCTTCTGTCAAGCATTTGGCATCGCAAGTCCTCATCCACCCTCTTCACAGGAAAAAAGACATAAAAAGGTTAGCCCGTATCATACTAGTAAAGATAAGTATAATAAATATAAAAGGAAAAATAAATATAATCCTGAATGGTATAATAAGAGACATGATTATTATAGAAAAAAGAAATATAAATATAATAAAGGGAAAAATTCTGTTAAATGCTATAAATGTGGTAAGTTAGGTCACATAGCGCCTAATTGTAAATTAGAAAAGAAGATTAATACTATATTTTCTGAAGAAACTGATTTAAAGAATAAATTAATGTCTATTTTAATTAACTCTGAAAAAGAAGAAACAGATAATTATTATTCATCTGACTCATCTAGTTTTTCAGATAATGATGAATTTTGTGAATGTAAAAAGACAATTAATATGATGAATAATTCTGGTAAAAATAATTTAAATAAAGAATTATTATTCGATATAATTAAAGATATAAAAGATGATAATATTAGAAAAGATTATTTAGAAAAATTAAAACACTTAGTTTTACAAGAAAATAATCCTATGTTTGATATTAAAGAACCATTTAGTCTAAATAAGTTAATAGATAAATATAAACATGAAGATAATTTTGGTTTTCGTAAAAGTAATAATATTAAAGAAGAAATAAATTTATTAAAAGATGAAATTAAAAATATTAATAATCAATTAAATGAATTAAAATTAAAAGATTTAGAATTAGAAGCTAAAATCTTACTAAAAGATCAGTCTAATATAGCTTCTACCTCTGGTGTCATAAAAGATGACGAAATTAATATAGCTACTGATATTCCTGATAATACACAATTCTTAAATTTAATGAATAAAATAAAAATTGAAAAATGGTATGTTTTAGTTACAATAGGTGTTGAGGATTGGACGACTACTTGTGTCGCCATGCTTGATAGTGGCGCCGATCAATCCTGCATCAGTCGCGGAATAATTCCAGATAAGTATTTAAAAAGATCTAAAGAAAAATTGTATGCTGCTAATGGATTAGAAATGGATATTTATGCTGAATTAAATAATGGTTATATTTGTAATAATGGATATTGTTTTAAACATTCATTCTTAATACTTGAAAACTTTACTACTGATGTGGTGTTAGGTAATCCGTTTTTATATCAGATTACTCCGTTTACTAAACACACTGATCATATTTCTGTTAATTTGTTAGGTAATGAATTGGTTTTCCCATTTATTAATCCTATACAAGAAAAAGAGTTAGCATTACTTCAGACTAATTCTATATATAAACAAATCTGTATAATGAATAAGAAAAAGAAAAGTTTAATGTTTTTAAAAAATGAATTAGAATTTTCTAGAATAGAAGAACAATTAATGCAAGATGATGTAAAATTAAAAATTGATAATTTAGAGAAGAAATTCCAAACATTAGTATGTTCCGAACATCCTAATGCTTTTTGGAATAGGAAAAAACATGTTGTTTCATTACCCTATATCAAAGAGTTTAATGAACGTGATATTCCGACCAAGGCTAGACCCATTCAAATGAATGAGGAATTACTTAAATTTTGTAAACAGGAAATTCAGAGTTTAATGGATAAAAAATTAATCAGGAAATCACAATCTCCTTGGAGTTGTGCGGCTTTTTATGTGAATAATCAAGCAGAAAAGGAACGCGGAGTTCCTCGATTAGTAATTAATTATAAACCGTTAAATAAGGTTTTACAATGGATTCGGTATCCTATTCCGAATAAAAAAGATTTACTTAAAAGGCTTCATAGTGCGAAAGTATTTTCCAAATTTGATTTAAAATCAGGATATTGGCAAATACAGATTAATGAAAACGATAGGTATAAAACAGCTTTTACTGTTCCTTTCGGACATTATGAGTGGAATGTTATGCCTTTCGGTTTGAAAAATGCTCCTTCTGAATTTCAAAGAATAATGAATGATATTTTTAATGATTATTCTAATTTTGTGATTGTGTATATTGATGACATTTTAATTTTTTCTGATAATATTTCTCAGCACTTTAAACATCTTAATTTAATGCTACATGTTATTCAGACTAATGGTTTGGTAATTTCCGCTAAAAAGATGAAATTATTTCAAACACAAATCAGATTTTTAGGTCATGATATTAATCAAGGGAAAATGAAACCGATTCAAAGAACAATTGAATTCGCTAGTAAATTTCCAGATGAAATTCGGGATAAAACCCAGTTACAAAGATTTCTTGGTTGTTTGAACTATATTGCAGATTTCTTTCCTAATTTGAGAACTATATGTGGTCCTTTATATGAGAGATTACAGAAAACTCCTCCTGCTTGGACAGAGACTCATACTAATTTAATTAAACAAATTAAAGAAAAAATTAAAACTCTTCCTTGTTTAGGCATTCCTCATCCCGATGCATTCATGATTATTGAGACAGATGCATCTGATATAGGTTATGGAGGCATTCTGAAACAGAAACTGCATTCATCTGCATCCGAAGAACTAGTTAGGTATCATTCGGGCATATGGGCAGGGCCTCAGAAAAATTATTCTACTGTGAAAAAAGAAATTTTATCAATTGTTTTATGCATTTCTAAATTTCAAGATGATTTGTATAATAAAAAGTTTTTACTCAGAGTTGACTGTAAGTCAGCTAAAGAAATTTTACAGAAAGATGTTAAAAATTTGGTTTCAAAACAAATTTTCGCCAGATGGCAAGCTATTCTTTCTGTTTTTGATTTTGATATTGAATTCATTAAAGGCGATGATAATTCTCTTCCTGACTTCCTTACCCGTGCATTTCTTACAGGTCGCATCAATGTCTAAGGATCCAGGAAAACCGAAAACTCCTTCTGACTAAGGATCCAGGAAAACCGAAAACTCCTTCTGACTATATAATGTCTAATCCACCTAAGCCTTTATCTCCTTCAGTCCCGTCTAATGATTTTCCTCCACTGACCTACACTAATGCTCTCTTAGTAGTTCTAACTACTTCATCATTAATAGTAACTTCATGATGCACAATAGTTTGATGAGTCAAAATTTCCATTTGTTGCATTGGTGTAAACATATTATCCCACCAATTTTTTAATTGGCCAGTAAAACCAGAAACAAAACATGAAGCAATTTGACGTTCACTTATTTGAGGATACTTAGATTTATAAGCTATCTTAGCAGTACCCATTTCATGCAAAGTATTAGTTATTTCATATTCAGATTTACCATCAATATTCCATTCATATAAAGCACTTCCATCATATGATTTAGTATTAAACCTATTACGTTCTTCAAATTGAATATCAGGAGGAGTAGGTCTACTATGATAATTCATTACATTTCTATTATTAGACCATCTATTACTATATGACCGTCTAACTGGACGTCTAGAGATTCGATTAAGTTCTAAAGGTTCTAAAGGAGGAGTAGTTTCATAGAATTGATTTTCTATATCCTCTATATTATCTATTTCATCATTATCCTGTTCATTTTCAGAATTAGAGGAACTACTAGAAGACTCTTCTCTAGGAGCAGTACGATTAATCGTATGAAGTAGTTAGAACTACTGATTATGAATCTGATGGTGCTAGTTATTTAATTTATGTTCTTTCTATGCATTTTGTCGGTAATCCTAATGAATTATTAATTGATCGTCCGATAATAGCACAAAGACATCCCGTTAGAACTCAGGCTAATATAGAAGAACTCCCTGATAATAAAATATTATTAAAATTTAATAATATATTGTCTAAGTCTTCTTCCTGCAGGTTTCCTTTAGAAACTCGACCGAGGTATTCAGTCGATCTTCCTAGTACTTCCTATGAACCTTCCAGGTATTCGTATACTGATCCTAAGATTAAGTTTACTTCTCCTCTTCCTGAAGTCATTCCCGATTCTAGTTCCTCTGTAGGTTCACCTACTCAGTCTCAAATGAAATTTTCGGAAATTAATATGTTAAGAAAACCTTTTTCTATAGATAAAGATTTTCTTAATAAAAATTATTTTTCATCAGAAAATAATGAAAAAAGATTATGGTTTGAAAAATTTGATAAACAAATTATTTCAAAATTAAAAGACGAATGGGTTAATGATATAAATAAAAAACAGTTTAATTTTCCTTTCTTTCAATGGTTAGATTACTATTTTCAGAAAGAAAACATTAAGTATAAAAATATACCTACTATTAATGTTCAGACTAATTTGTATAAAAAATGGCAATTGGTAGAAAATAATATCATTTTGTCGGTAATCCTAAAGAAGAATTAACAAGTTTAAAGATTTCATTGACTAATCTTAAATGTCCTACTTTTAGAGATTATTTCTGGTATAAGACTACATTTTTGACTAATGTGTTGCGTAGGCCAGACTGTAATCAATCTCTATTTGTGTTTTGATGAGTTATTGATTGTTTTGGTATATGGAATAGATAGAAATCGTGTTTTGATGTTCATATTTGTGTTTTGATGAGATATTGATATTTTGGTATATGGAATAGGTAGAATTGTGATTTTGAAGTTCATATTTGTGTTTTGATGAGTTATTGATTGTTTTGGTATATGGAATAGATAGAAATCGTGTTTTGAAGTTCATATTTGTGTTTTGATGAGTTATTGAAGTTTTGGTATATGGAATAGGTAGAATTTTTATTGTGAAGTTCATATTTGTGTTTTGATGAGTTATTGATGTTTTGGTATATGGGATAGGTAGAATTGAGATTTTGAAGTTCATATTTGTGTTTTGATGAATTATTCATTGATGTTTTGGTATATGGAATAGGTAGAATTGAGATTTTGAAGTTCATATTTGTGTTTTGATGAGTTATATTATGTTTTGTTATATGGAATAGGTAGAATTGTGATTTTGAAGTTCATATTTGTGTTTTGATGAGTTATTGATTGTTTTGGTATATGGAATAGATAGAAATCGTGTTTTGATGTTCATATTTGTGTTTTGATGAGATATTGATATTTTGGTATATGGAATAGGTAGAATTGTGATTTTGAAGTTCATATTTGTGTTTTGATGAGTTATTGATGAGATTTTGAAGTTCATATTTGTGTTTTGGTATATGGAATAGGTAGAAGTGAGATTTTGAAGTTCATATTTGTGTTTTGATGAGTTATTGATTGATGTTTTGGTATATGCAATAGGTAGAATTGAAATATTGAAGTTCACTTATCTTCTATTATTCCTAATAATTTAATTCATTTAATTGATTATTAATATTTTTAATTTCATCTTTTAATAAATTTATTTCTTCTTTAATATTATTACTTTTACGAAAACCAAAATTATCTTCATGTTTATATTTATCTATTAACTTATTTAGACAAAATTATCTTATTTAGACAAAATTATCTTCATGTCTTTTTACAAGAAAATAATATTAATTATTCATCATATTAATTGTCTTTTTACATGAAAATAAAGGAGCAACTTCTCCTAATAATTTTAATAATGATATTATTACTTTTACGAAAACCAAAATTATCTTCATGTTTATATTTATCTATTAACTTATTTAGACAGATTCAAATTCTACATTTTTGACTAATGTGTTGCGTAGGCCAGACTGTAATCAATCTTTTTGGAAAGAAAAATTTATTACTGGTTTACCTCCTTTATTTTCACAAAAATTAATTACTAGTTTAATGAAAGAAATGGGTACGGAGAATTTGAATCTGTCTAATATTACTTATGGTCAATTATTTGCTTTCCTTAAAAAAGAGGCTTTATCTATCTGTCAAGATTTTAAATTGCAGAAAAAATATGGTCTTGAGAAACAGGAATTGGGGTCCTTCTGTCAAGCATTTGGCATCGCAAGTCCTCATCCACCCTCTTCACAGGAAAAAAGACATAAAAAGGTTAGCCCGTATCATACTAGTAAAGATAAGTATAATAAATATAAAAGGAAAAATAAATATAATCCTGAATGGTATAATAAGAGACATGATTATTATAGAAAAAAGAAATATAAATATAATAAAGGGAAAAATTCTGTTAAATGCTATAAATGTGGTAAGTTAGGTCACATAGCGCCTAATTGTAAATTAGAAAAGAAGATTAATACTATATTTTCTGAAGAAACTGATTTAAAGAATAAATTAATGTCTATTTTAATTAACTCTGAAAAAGAAGAAACAGATAATTATTATTCATCTGACTCATCTAGTTTTTCAGATAATGATGAATTTTGTGAATGTAAAAAGACAATTAATATGATGAATAATTCTGGTAAAAATAATTTAAATAAAGAATTATTATTCGATATAATTAAAGATATAAAAGATGATAATATTAGAAAAGATTATTTAGAAAAATTAAAACACTTAGTTTTACAAGAAAATAATCCTATGTTTGATATTAAAGAACCATTTAGTCTAAATAAGTTAATAGATAAATATAAACATGAAGATAATTTTGGTTTTCGTAAAAGTAATAATATTAAAGAAGAAATAAATTTATTAAAAGATGAAATTAAAAATATTAATAATCAATTAAATGAATTAAAATTAAAAGATTTAGAATTAGAAGCTAAAATCTTACTAAAAGATCAGTCTAATATAGCTTCTACCTCTGGTGTCATAAAAGATGACGAAATTAATATAGCTACTGATATTCCTGATAATACACAATTCTTAAATTTAATGAATAAAATAAAAATTGAAAAATGGTATGTTTTAGTTACAATAGGTGTTGAGGATTGGACGACTACTTGTGTCGCCATGCTTGATAGTGGCGCCGATCAATCCTGCATCAGTCGCGGAATAATTCCAGATAAGTATTTAAAAAGATCTAAAGAAAAATTGTATGCTGCTAATGGATTAGAAATGGATATTTATGCTGAATTAAATAATGGTTATATTTGTAATAATGGATATTGTTTTAAACATTCATTCTTAATACTTGAAAACTTTACTACTGATGTGGTGTTAGGTAATCCGTTTTTATATCAGATTACTCCGTTTACTAAACACACTGATCATATTTCTGTTAATTTGTTAGGTAATGAATTGGTTTTCCCATTTATTAATCCTATACAAGAAAAAGAGTTAGCATTACTTCAGACTAATTCTATATATAAACAAATCTGTATAATGAATAAGAAAAAGAAAAGTTTAATGTTTTTAAAAAATGAATTAGAATTTTCTAGAATAGAAGAACAATTAATGCAAGATGATGTAAAATTAAAAATTGATAATTTAGAGAAGAAATTCCAAACATTAGTATGTTCCGAACATCCTAATGCTTTTTGGAATAGGAAAAAACATGTTGTTTCATTACCCTATATCAAAGAGTTTAATGAACGTGATATTCCGACCAAGGCTAGACCCATTCAAATGAATGAGGAATTACTTAAATTTTGTAAACAGGAAATTCAGAGTTTAATGGATAAAAAATTAATCAGGAAATCACAATCTCCTTGGAGTTGTGCGGCTTTTTATGTGAATAATCAAGCAGAAAAGGAACGCGGAGTTCCTCGATTAGTAATTAATTATAAACCGTTAAATAAGGTTTTACAATGGATTCGGTATCCTATTCCGAATAAAAAAGATTTACTTAAAAGGCTTCATAGTGCGAAAGTATTTTCCAAATTTGATTTAAAATCAGGATATTGGCAAATACAGATTAATGAAAACGATAGGTATAAAACAGCTTTTACTGTTCCTTTCGGACATTATGAGTGGAATGTTATGCCTTTCGGTTTGAAAAATGCTCCTTCTGAATTTCAAAGAATAATGAATGATATTTTTAATGATTATTCTAATTTTGTGATTGTGTATATTGATGACATTTTAATTTTTTCTGATAATATTTCTCAGCACTTTAAACGTCTAAATGCATGCAAATGCTCACCCTTACCTTCAGATTTGTAAAATTAGATTTAATAAAAACTTTTGAAAAGTTTGAAAATCTTTTCTTTGAAAGAGAGCAGGATCGGTTGCAGTAATCAAAAGATTCAAAGTTCAAATAAGGAGATGAGAAAGAAGGTGAAGTAGGCGGTAAACTAAAGTAAGAATATGTAAAATTAGCAGGAAAAGGAGGAGATGATTAACAGAAGCAAAAGACTTACGATTAGTTAGGTTGGAAAGGAAGGAAGGAAGTAAATTACTTGAAAGAGTTTGAAAGCAGAAAGAAAAGATTGCAAAGAAGTTTTGAAAGCAGAGAGAGAAGTTGTGTAAATTCGCTCTGATGATTCCATTGATTAAGCAGCCTTTAAATAGGCGGAAGAGGAAACATTATACATGGGTAAAGTCCGGAAATGAAGTCCGGAATTAAAGTGAAATGAAAGATAAATTAAATGTAAGTGCCTAATGACATATGCACTTACGTCACCTAACAATTATTCAGAGAATGACGCATGCACTTACGTCATTGTACAATTATTACCTAGTCTATTACAATTTTACCCTAATCTAGAATTCAAACGGGTCCTGTGCAAAGGGTCCGCCAAATGGGTCTTCATCATCATTAGTCGGATTAGTTGGCAACTCATGCTTGTCGGGTTGGTCTTGTATACGTGCTTGAGCTGCTCTGTCACATTCTGCAGTAGCCACTTGTTGAATTTCTTTATAGGCCTGAATACAAATTTTTAAGTAATCTTGTAGGCCTTGTTCTGTAACAAAATTAGCCGGGGAAGAGGTTGATGCAGTAGTCTGTGGAGTCGGTTGAGGAGTCTGAGAAGGAATCTGCTGAGGAGTCTGTAGAGTAGTCCGAATTTGCTGGGGTAAAGGAGTCATTGCAGGAGTCTGGTGATGAGTCATAGTAGAAGTCACAATCCGCTTAGGTAAAGGAATTTTATTTTTGTCCGGTGTTTTAGGAGTCAAAGGGTCATTCACCGGAAGTTGTCTGGATACTTCAGAAATTATATGCTTATATTTTTCTCCAGATTCAAGGAATTTATTAACTGTTTGGGCACAACATTGTTGCTCATTATACTGTACCCACCACTTAACATTAATCTGACGAATTAAATGACAAGGATACCCCGTCTGAGTAGACTTAATTTGAAAGCTCCAGGCCATAATATATGGGACCCGGAATTCAGCATGAAATAAAAAATTAGCCTGATAGTCGTCTAACCTACATCTTTTCTTGTAGGTTTGAAAACCAATATTAGCCTGCGGTGGCAAAATTGCCGGAGTAGCACCTAGTAGTTTCCACCAATCATAAACCCACATGGGGACATTTTTATTAAAATTAGTGGAAAAACTGATGAACCATGAATGATTAAAACATCGGTAATAAAGGCACCGATAAAAAGCAAGAATGTAATCAGCGTAATTAAAACCATCTGGAACATAAGGAATGGAAAAAGAATTTCTGGCATGAATCGAAGGAAAGTCACGAGGACTCATTATTTTCTGAATTATAAACTTAGAATAAGCAATTCGAGATTTATCCTTTTTATCAGGATAATGAGTAATTTCTACGGAATTAGTGTCAACAAGAATTAATTCATAGTAAGCTTGAGTCTTACAGATATCATCTGTAAGCCATTGATTATTAGGAAGAAAAAGACGAGAACAGAAATTTCTAACATCATTATTCTCGGGAGTAGTTTTATAATGAGTCAACATTATAGATTCGAATTCGGGTTTTGTAATGTATGGGGCTGCATTAGAGGAAGAAGAGGATGAGGAGGCAGAAACATTAGACGGAGTGGTATGGAGTCTAGCTGAAGGAGACAAGACAGCATTAGTGTAGGTCAGTGGAGGAAAATCATTAGACGGGACTGAAGGAGATAAAGGCTTAGGTGGATTAGACATTATATAGTCAGAAGGAGTTTTCGGTTTTCCTGGATCCTTAGACATTGATGCGACCTGTAAGAAATTCACGGGTAAGGAAGTCAGGAAGAGAATTATCATCGCCTTTAATGAATTCAATATCAAAATCAAAAACAGAAAGAATAGCTTGCCATCTGGCGAAAATTTGTTTTGAAACCAAATTTTTAACATCTTTCTGTAAAATTTCTTTAGCTGACTTACAGTCAACTCTGAGTAAAAACTTTTTATTATACAAATCATCTTGAAATTTAGAAATGCATAAAACAATTGATAAAATTTCTTTTTTCACAGTAGAATAATTTTTCTGAGGCCCTGCCCATATGCCCGAATGATACCTAACTAGTTCTTCGGATGCAGATGAATGCAGTTTCTGTTTCAGAATGCCTCCATAACCTATATCAGATGCATCTGTCTCAATAATCATGAATGCATCGGGATGAGGAATGCCCAAACAAGGAAGAGTTTTAATTTTTTCTTTAATTTGTTTAATTAAATTAGTATGAGTCTCTGTCCAAGCAGGAGGAGTTTTCTGTAATCTCTCATATAAAGGACCACATATAGTTCTCAAATTAGGAAAGAAATCTGCAATATAGTTCAAACAACCAAGAAATCTTTGTAACTGGGTTTTATCCCGAATTTCATCTGGAAATTTACTAGCGAATTCAATTGTTCTTTGAATCGGTTTCATTTTCCCTTGATTAATATCATGACCTAAAAATCTGATTTGTGTTTGAAATAATTTCATCTTTTTAGCGGAAATTACCAAACCATTAGTCTGAATAACATGTAGCATTAAATTAAGATGTTTAAAGTGCTGAGAAATATTATCAGAAAAAATTAAAATGTCATCAATATACACAATCACAAAATTAGAATAATCATTAAAAATATCATTCATTATTCTTTGAAATTCAGAAGGAGCATTTTTCAAACCGAAAGGCATAACATTCCACTCATAATGTCCGAAAGGAACAGTAAAAGCTGTTTTATACCTATCGTTTTCATTAATCTGTATTTGCCAATATCCTGATTTTAAATCAAATTTGGAAAATACTTTCGCACTATGAAGCCTTTTAAGTAAATCTTTTTTATTCGGAATAGGATACCGAATCCATTGTAAAACCTTATTTAACGGTTTATAATTAATTACTAATCGAGGAACTCCGCGTTCCTTTTCTGCTTGATTATTCACATAAAAAGCCGCACAACTCCAAGGAGATTGTGATTTCCTGATTAATTTTTTATCCATTAAACTCTGAATTTCCTGTTTACAAAATTTAAGTAATTCCTCATTCATTTGAATGGGTCTAGCCTTGGTCGGAATATCACGTTCATTAAACTCTTTGATATAGGGTAATGAAACAACATGTTTTTTCCTATTCCAAAAAGCATTAGGATGTTCGGAACATACTAATGTTTGGAATTTCTTCTCTAAATTATCAATTTTTAATTTTACATCATCTTGCATTAATTGTTCTTCTATTCTAGAAAATTCTAATTCATTTTTTAAAAACATTAAACTTTTCTTTTTCTTATTCATTATACAGATTTGTTTATATATAGAATTAGTCTGAAGTAATGCTAACTCTTTTTCTTGTATAGGATTAATAAATGGGAAAACCAATTCATTACCTAACAAATTAACAGAAATATGATCAGTGTGTTTAGTAAACGGAGTAATCTGATATAAAAACGGATTACCTAACACCACATCAGTAGTAAAGTTTTCAAGTATTAAGAATGAATGTTTAAAACAATATCCATTATTACAAATATAACCATTATTTAATTCAGCATAAATATCCATTTCTAATCCATTAGCAGCATACAATTTTTCTTTAGATCTTTTTAAATACTTATCTGGAATTATTCCGCGACTGATGCAGGATAATGAGTAATTTCTACGGAATTAGTGTCAACAAGAATTAATTCATAGTAAGCTTGAGTCTTACAGATATCATCTGTAAGCCATTGATTATTAGGAAGAAAAAGACGAGAACAGAAATTTCTAACATCATTATTCTCGGGAGTAGTTTTATAATGAGTCAACATTATAGATTCGAATTCGGGTTTTGTAATGTATGGGGCTGCATTAGAGGAAGAAGAGGATGAGGAGGCAGAAACATTAGACGGAGTGGTATGGAGTTTAGCTGAAGGAGATAAGACAGCATTAGTGTAGGTCAGTGGAGGAAAATCATTAGACGGGACTGAAGGAGATAAAGGCTTAGGTGGATTAGACATTATATAGTCAGAAGGAGTTTTCGGTTTTCCTGGATCCTTAGACATTGATGCGACCTGTAAGAAATTCACGGGTAAGGAAGTCAGGAAGAGAATTATCATCGCCTTTAATGAATTCAATATCAAAATCAAAAACAGAAAGAATAGCTTGCCATCTGGCGAAAATTTGTTTTGAAACCAAATTTTTAACATCTTTCTGTAAAATTTCTTTAGCTGACTTACAGTCAACTCTGAGTAAAAACTTTTTATTATACAACTCTGTAAAATTGTGATTTTGAAGTTCATATTTGTGTTTTGATGAGTTATTGAAGTTTTGGTATATGGAATAGGTAGAATTTTTATTGTGAAGTTCATATTTGTGTTTTGATGAGTTATTGATGTTTTGGTATATGGGATAGGTAGAATTGAGATTTTGAAGTTCATATTTGTGTTTTGATGAGTTATTGATTGTTTTGGTATATGGAATAGATAGAAATCGTGTTTTGATGTTCATATTTGTGTTTTGATGAGATATTGATATTTTGGTATATGGAATAGGTAGAATTGTGATTTTGAAGTTCATATTTGTGTTTTGATGAGTTATTGATGAGATTTTGAAGTTCATATTTGTGTTTTGGTATATGGAATAGGTAGAAGTGAGATTTTGAAGTTCATATTTGTGTTTTGATGAGTTATTGATTGATGTTTTGGTATATGCAATAGGTAGAATTGAAATATTGAAGTTCATATTTGTGTTTTGATGATTATTGATTGATGTTTTGGTATATGGAATAGGTAGAAGTGAGATTTTGAAGTTCATATTTGTGTTTTGATGATTATTGATTGATGTTTTGGTATATGGAATAGGTAGAAGTGAGATATTGAAGTTCATATTTGTGTTTTGATGATTATTGATTGATATTTTGGCATATGGAATAGGTAGAAGTGAGATTTTGAAGTTCATATTATTGATTGATGTTTTGGTATATGGAATAGGTAGAATTGTGATATTGAAGTTTATGTTTGTGTTTTGATGAGTTATTGATTGATGTTTTGGAATATGGAATAGGTAGAATTGAGATTTTGAATTTCATATTTGTGTTTTGATGAGTTATTATGGATAACTAGTAATGAGATCCGTTCCCTAACAGGATATCCTTTTAGGTCAAATGGTATCAGAGCTTGGTGTCCTTACACGAGGTCTCGGGTTCGATTCCTGCAAAAGACGTAAGCGTGTAAGACGGCGTAAGACGGCCTAATGATGGTTGCATTGGCGGCAGAGTTTCCCATGCGTAAATCCCGACCGCAGCTGCAGGCGAGAAGGTGAGCGGGATGAAATACTCAGAGGCCCCGGGTGGGATAACTAGTAATGAGATCCGTTCCCTAACAGGATATCCTTTTAGGTCAAATGGTATCAGAGCCTGGTTTTACAAACATTTTTCAAAGAAAAGATTTTCAAACTTTTTCAAAAGTTTTTATTAAATCTAATTTTACAAATCTGAAGGTAAGGGTGAGCATTTGCATGCATTTAGACGTTGGTAAGCGGTTGTTTGCATCAGTAAGACCGTTGGCAAGCCTTAGAAGATAGGTGTTCCAGGCATGATCCCCGTGTTCCCATCTAGGTCTATGCATAACTCAGTTTTACATTTAGAGGTGTAAGATTAAATTTAATAAAAATGGCTGATAGAGTTTTAAGATTTCTCTTTGGAGAATCTAGTTCTCCTAGGTCTGCATCCATAATGGCATCATCGTCTGCATCTTCATCATATTCATCCATTCTTAATTCTCATGAATTAATTCAAGAAGCTCTGCCAAGTAGAAGTATTTCTACTGTATACTCTCAAGGACTACTTGAGTTTAATAAAGCGTATTCTATTAAAATCCATGAGGAGATTCATCCCATGGAAGAAGAAAAGAAAACAATTTCTTTACTAACCAATACTGCTATTTCTTATTATTTGTCTAATGGTTATCGCTTTATGCATTTTGGTTTAATTCAAATTGCTTTACATCCGTTAATGAAGCGTGGGGTTGATACTCCTGTCTTCATGGCACTTCGTGATGATCGTTTACTTCATTATAATGATTCAATTCTTGCTTTAGTACAGACTAATTTATGTAATGGTACTATCCGTTTTAATTGTGCTCCTAATTTCTCTGTTAGTTTAATTGATCCAACTATTATGCAATCTTTAATTTTAGACATACATGTTACAAATAATAAAATGGATCCTAAAGCTGATAAATTTGTATTAATTTATCGTATTTATTTCAAATTAATGAAATCTATCATTCCTGTTGCTTTAAAATTAAAGCCTACTAATGAAAGTGATTCTGTGTTAGTAATTGCTGATTCTGACAATACTCACACACAAACACCTAGATTATTAGCTCGTAATGAAATTACTATTCCTAATGAATTGCTAATTGATCGTCCAATAATAGCACAACGACATCCAGTTAGAACTCAAGCTAATATTGAAGAACTCCCTGATAATAAAATATTATTAAAATTTAATAATATGTTGTCTAAGTCTTCTTCCTGCAGGTTTCCTTTAGAAAGTCGACCGAGGTATTCAGTCGATCTTCCTAGTACTTCATATGAACCCTCCAGGTATTCCTATACTGATCCTAAGATTAAGTTTACTTCTCCTCTTCCTGAAGTCATTCCCGATTCTAGTTCCTCTGTAGGTTCACCTACTCAGTCTCAAATGAAATTTTCGGAAATTAATATGTTAAGAAAACCTTTTTCGATAGATAAAGATTTTGTTAATAAAAATTACTTTTCATCAGAAAATAATGAAAAGAGATTATGGTTTGAAAAATTTGATAAACAAATTATTTCTAAATTAAAAGACGAATGGGTTAATGATATAAATAAAAAACAGTTTAATTTTCCTTTCTTTCAATGGTTAGATTACTATTTTCAGAAAGAAAACATTAAATATAAAAATATACCTACTATTCATGTTCAGACTAATTTATATAAAAAGTGGCAATTAGTAGATAATAATACTATTTTATCGGCTATTCATCCACCTTTACAGGCAATAAAAATTAATACTAAAGAAGGCGAAATAATTGCCTCTCCTTTTAAAAAAGGTAAAGATCATAGAGAATCTATTGATTCTGAAGATATTAAAAAGGTTTATCAACAGAATAATTATTCTAATCAGATTTTACAAACTATTGCTCAACAAGTAGATTTAATTTCGGTAAAATTGGATAATAAAAGTGGTAATTTTCCTAATGAGGTGTCTAAACCATTAGTGTCTCCTTCTCTTCCTAGAGAATTAGAAAGAGAAATTTCATTAGTACAACGTATTAATTTAGCTATTGAAGGTAATACTAATACTCCGTCTTCTTCTTCTGCTCTTAGTCAGATAGAAAGACAGTTTAGTGGTCTTCGACTGCATACGATTAATCGTACTGCTCCTCGTGACGAGTCTTCTAGTAGTTCCTCTAATTCTGAAAATGAACAAGAAAATGATGAAATAGATAATATAGAAGATATAGAAAATCAATTTTATGAAACTACTCCTCCTTTAGAACCTTTAGAACTTAATCGAATAATTCGACGTCCAGGTAGACGGTCATACAGTAATAGATGGTCTAATTCTAGAAATGTAATGAACTATCATAGTCGACCTACTCCCCCTGATATTCAATTTGAAGAACGTAATAGGTTTAATACTAAATCATATGATGGAAGTGCTTTATATGAATGGAATATTGATGGTAAATCTGAATATGAAATAACTAATACTTTGCATGAAATGGGTACTGCTAAGATAGCTTATAAATCTAAGTATCCTCAGATTAGTGAACGTCAAATTGCTTCATGTTTTGTTTCTGGTTTTACTGGCCAATTAAAAAATTGGTGGGATAATATGTTTACTCCAATGCAACAAATGGAAATTTTGACTCATCAAACTATTGTGCATCATGAAGTTACTATTAATGATGAAGTAGTTAGAACTACTGATTATGAATCTGATGGTGCTAGTTATTTAATTTATGTTCTTTCTATGCATTTTGTCGGTAATCCTAAAGAAGAATTAACAAGTTTAAAGATTTCATTGACTAATCTTAAATGTCCTACTTTTAGAGATTATTTCTGGTATAAGACTACTTTTTTGACTAATGTGTTACGTAGGCCAGACTGTAACCAATCTTTCTGGAAAGAAAAATTTATTACTGGTTTACCTCCTTTATTTTCACAAAAATTAATTACTAGTTTAATGAAAGAAATGGGTACGGAGAATTTGAATCTGTCTAATATTACATATGGTCAATTATTTGCTTTCCTTAAAAAAGAGGCTTTATCTATCTGTCAAGATTTTAAATTGCAGAAAAAATATGGTCTTGAGAAACAGGAATTGGGGTCCTTCTGTCAAGCATTTGGCATCGCAAGTCCTCATCCACCCTCTTCACAGGAAAAAAGACATAAAAAGGTTAGCCCGTATCATACTAATAAAGATAAGTATAATAATTATAGAAGGAAAAATAAATATAATCCTGAATGGTATAATAAGAAACATGATCATTATAGAAAAAAGAAATATAAATATAATAAAGGGAAAAATTCTGTTAAATGCTATAAATGTGGTAAGTTAGGTCACATAGCGCCTAATTGTAAATTAGAAAAGAAGATTAATACTATATTTTCTGAAGAAACTGATTTAAAGAATAAATTAATGTCTATTTTAATTAACTCTGAAAAAGAAGAAACAGATAATTATTATTCATCTGACTCATCTAGTTTTTCAGATAATGATGAATTTTGTGAATGTAAAAAGACAATTAATATGATGAATAATTCTGGTAAAAATAATTTAAATAAAGAATTATTATTCGATATAATTAAAGATATAAAAGATGATAATATTAGAAAAGATTATTTAGAAAAATTAAAACACTTAGTTTTACAAGAAAATAATCCTATGTTTGATATAAAAGAACCATTTAGTCTCAATAAATTAATAGACAAATATAAACATGAAGATAATTTTGGTTTTCGTAAAAGTAATAATATTAAAGAAGAAATAACATTATTAAAAGAAGAAATTAGAAATATTAATAATCAATTAAATGAATTAAAATTAAAAGATTTAGAATTAGAAGCTAAAATCTTACTAAAAGATCAGTCTAATATAGCTTCTACCTCCGGTATAATAAAAGATGACGAAATTAATATAGCTAATGATATTCCGGATAATACACAATTTTTAAATTTAATGAATAAAATAAAAATTGAAAAATGGTATGTTTTAGTTACAATAGGTGTTGAGGATTGGACGACTACTTGTGTCGCCATGCTTGATAGTGGCGCCGATCAATCCTGCATCAGTCGCGGAATAATTCCAGATAAGTATTTAAAAAGATCTAAAGAAAAATTGTATGCTGCTAATGGATTAGAAATGGATATTTATGCTGAATTAAATAATGGTTATATTTGTAATAATGGATATTGTTTTAAACATTCATTCTTAATACTTGAAAACTTTACTACTGATGTGGTGTTAGGTAATCCGTTTTTATATCAGATTACTCCGTTTACTAAACACACTGATCATATTTCTGTTAATCTTTTAGGAAATGAATTAGTGTTTCCTTTTATTAATCCTATACAGAAAAAAGAGTTAGAATTACTTCAGACTAATTCTATATATAAACAGATCTGTGTAATGAATAAGAAAAAGAAAAGTTTAATGTTTTTAAAAAATGAATTAGATTTTTCTAGAATAGAAGAACAATTAATGAAAGATGATGTAAAATTAAAAATTGATAATTTAGAAAATAAATTCCAAACATTAGTATGTTCAGAACATCCTAATGCGTTTTGGAGTAGGAAAAAGCATGTTGTTTCATTACCATATATAAAAGAGTTTAATGAGAAAGACATTCCGACTAAGGCTAGACCCATTCAGATGAATGAGGAATTACTTAATTTTTGTAAACAAGAAATTCAAAGTTTAATGGATAAAAAATTAATCAGGAAATCACAATCTCCTTGGAGTTGTGCAGCTTTTTATGTAAATAATCAAGCTGAAAAGGAACGTGGTGTTCCTCGTCTAGTAATTAATTATAAACCATTAAATAAGGTTTTACAGTGGATTCGGTATCCTATTCCGAATAAGAAAGATTTACTTAAAAGACTTCATAGTGCGAAAGTATTTTCCAAATTTGATTTAAAATCAGGTTATTGGCAAATACAGATTAATGAAAACGATAGGTATAAAACAGCTTTTACTGTTCCTTTCGGACATTATGAGTGGAATGTTATGCCTTTCGGTTTGAAAAATGCTCCTTCTGAATTTCAAAGAATAATGAATGATATTTTTAATGATTATTCTAATTTTGTGATTGTGTATATTGATGACATTTTAATTTTTTCTGATAATATTTCTCAGCACTTTAAACATCTTAATTTAATGCTACATGTTATTCAGACTAATGGTTTGGTAATTTCCGCTAAAAAGATGAAATTATTTCAAACAAAAATCAGATTTTTAGGTCATGATATTAATCAAGGGAAAATGAAACCGATTCAAAGAACAATTGAATTCGCTAGTAAATTTCCAGATGAAATTCGGGATAAAACCCAGTTACAAAGATTTCTTGGTTGTTTGAACTATATTGCAGATTTCTTTCCTAATTTGAGAACTATATGTGGTCCTTTGTATGAGAGATTACAGAAAAATCCTCCTGCTTGGACAGAGACTCATACTAATCTAATTAAACAGATTAAAGAAAAAATTAAGACTCTTCCTTGTTTAGGCATTCCTCATCCCGATGCATTCATGATCATTGAGACAGATGCATCAGATCTAGGTTATGGAGGCATTTTGAAACAGAAACTACATTCATCTGCATCATCTGCATCCGAAGAACTAGTTAGGTATCATTCGGGCATATGGGCAGGGCCTCAGAAAAATTATTCTACTGTGAAAAAAGAAATTTTATCAATTGTTTTATGCATTTCTAAATTTCAAGATGATTTGTATAATAAAAAGTTTTTACTCAGAGTTGACTGTAAGTCAGCTAAAGAAATTTTACAGAAAGATGTTAAAAATTTGGTTTCAAAACAAATTTTCGCCAGATGGCAAGCTATTCTTTCTGTTTTTGATTTTGATATTGAATTCATTAAAGGCGATGATAATTCTCTTCCTGACTTCCTTACCCGTGAATTTCTTACAGGACGCATCAATGTCTAAGGATCCAGGAAAACCGAAAACTCCTTCTGACTATATAATGTCTAATCCACCTAAGCCTTTATCTCCTTCAGTCCCGTCTAATGATTTTCCTCCACTGACCTACACTAATGCTGTCTTGTCTCCTTCAGCTAGACTCCATACCACTCCGTCTAATGTTTCTGCCTCCTCATCCTCTTCTTCCTCTAATGCAGCCCCATACATTCCAAAACCCGAATTCGAATCTATAATGTTGACTCATTATAAAACTACTCCCGAGAATAATGATGTTAGAAATTTCTGTTCTCGTCTTTTTCTTCCTAATAATCAATGGCTTACAGATGATATCTGTAAGACTCAAGCTTACTATGAATTAATTCTTGTTGACACTAATTCCGTAGAAATTACTCATTATCCTGATAAAAAGGATAAATCTCGTATTGCTTATTCTAAGTTCATAATTCAGAAAATAATGAGTCCTCGTGACTTTCCTTCGATTCATGCCAGAAATTCTTTTTCCATTCCTTATGTTCCAGATGGTTTTAATTACGCTGATTACATTCTTGCTTTTTATCGGTGCCTTTATTACCGATGTTTTAATCATTCATGGTTCATCAGTTTTTCCACTAATTTTAATACAAATGTCCCCATGTGGGTTTATGATTGGTGGAAACTACTAGGTGCTACTCCGGCAATTTTGCCACCTCAGGCTAATATTGGTTTTCAAACCTACAAGAAAAGATGTAGGTTAGACGACTATCAGGCTAATTTTTTATTTCATGCTGAATTCCGGGTCCCATATATTATGGCCTGGAGCTTTCAAATTAAGTCTACTCAGACAGGGTATCCTTGTCATTTAATTCGTCAGATTAATGTTAAGTGGTGGGTACAGTATAATGAGCAACAATGTTGTGCCCAAACAGTTAATAAATTCCTTGAATCTGGAGAAAAATATAAGCATATAATTTCTGAAGTATCCAGACAACTTCCGGTGAATGACCCTTTGACTCCTAAAACACCGGACAAAAATAAAATTCCTTTACCGAAGCGGATTGTGACTCCTACTATGACTCATCACCAGACTCCTGCAATGACTCCTTTACCCCAGCAAATTCGGACTACTCTACAGACTCCTCAGCAGATTCCTTCTCAGACTCCTCAACCGACTCCACAGACTACTGCATCAACCTCTTCCCCGGCTAATTTTGTTACAGAACAAGGCCTACAAGATTACTTAAAAATTTGTATTCAGGCCTATAAAGAAATTCAACAAGTGGCTACTGCAGAATGTGACAGAGCAGCTCAAGCACGTATACAAGACCAACCCGACAAGCATGAGTTGCAAACTAATCCGACTAATGATGATGAAGACCCATTTGGCGGACCCTTTGCACAGGACCCGTTTGAATTCTAGATTAGGGTAAAATTGTAATAGACTAGGTAATAATTGTACAATGACGTAAGTGCATGCGTCATTCTCTGAATAATTGTTAGGTGACGTAAGTGCATATGTCATTAGGCACTTACATTTAATTTATCTTTCATTTCACTTTAATTCCGGACTTCATTTCCGGACTTTACCCATGTATAATGTTTCCTCTTCCGCCTATTTAAAGGCTGCTTAATCAATGGAATCACCAGAGCGAATTTACACAAACTTCTCTCTCTGCTTTCAAAACATCTTTACAATCTTTTCTTTCCGCTTTCAAAACTCTTTCAAGTAATTTAATTCCTTCCTTTCTTTCCAACCAAACTAATCGTAAGTCTTTTGCTTCTGTTAATCATCTCCTCCTTTTTCTGCTCAATTTACATATTCTTACTTTAGTTTACCGCCTACTTCACCTTCTTTCTCATCTCCTTCTTTTGAACTTTGAATCTTTTGATTACTGCAACCGATCCTGCTCTCTTTTGAATTTCATATTTGTGTTTTGATGAGTTATTGATGTTTGGGTATATGGGATAAGCATATTTGTGATTTTGAAGTTCATATTTGTGTTTTGGTATATAGAATAGGTAGAAGTGAGATTTTGAATTTCATATTTGTGTTTTGATGGGTTACTGATGTTTTGGGATATGGAATAGATAGAATTGTGTTTTGAAGTTCATATTTGTGTTTTGATGATTATTGATTGATGTTTTGGCATATGGAATAGGTATAAGTGAGATTTTGAAGTTCATATTTGTGTTTTGATGAATTATTCATTGATGTTTTGGTATATGGAATAGGTAGAATTGAGATTTTGAAGTTCATATTTGTGTTTTGATGAGTTATATTATGTTTTGTTATATGGAATAGGTAGAATTGTGATTTTGAAGTTCATATTTGTGTTTTGATGAGTTATTGATTGTTTTGGTATATGGAATAGATAGAAATCGTGTTTTGATGTTCATATTTGTGTTTTGATGAGATATTGATATTTTGGTATATGGAATAGGTAGAATTGTGATTTTGAAGTTCATATTTGTGTTTTGATGAGTTATTGATGAGATTTTGAAGTTCATATTTGTGTTTTGGTATATGGAATAGGTAGAAGTGAGATTTTGAAGTTCATATTTGTGTTTTGATGAGTTATTGATTGATGTTTTGGTATATGCAATAGGTAGAATTGAGATTTTGAATTTCATATTTGTGTTTTGATGAGTTATTGATTGATGTTTTGGTATATGCAATATGTAGAAGTGAGATTTTGAAGTTCATATTTGTGTTTTGATGATTATTGATTGATGTTTTGGCATATGGAATAGGTAGAAGTGAGATTTTGAAGTTCATATTATTGATTGATGTTTTGGTATATGGAATAGGTAGAATTGTGATATTGAAGTTTATATTTGTGTTTTGATGAGTTATTGATTGATGTTTTGGAATATGGAATAGGTAGAAGTGAGATTTTGAAGTTCATATTTGTGTTTTGATGATTATTGATTGATGTTTTGGAATATGGAATAGGTAGAAGTGAGATTTTGAAGTTCATATTTGTGTTTTGATGATTATTGATTGATGTTTTGGTATATGGAATGGGTAGAAGTGAGATTTTGAAGTTCATATTTGTGTTTTGATGATTATTGATTGATGTTTTGGCATATGGAATAGGTAGAAGTGAGATTTTGAAGTTCATATTTGTGTTTTGATAATTATTGATTGATGTTTTGGTATATGGAATAGGTAGAAGTGAGATTTTGAAGTTCATATTATTGATTGATGTTTTGGTATATGGAATAGGTAGAATTGTGATATTGAAGTTTATATTTGTGTTTTGATGAGTTATTGATTGATGTTTTGGAATATGGAACAGGTAGAAGTGAGATTTTGAAGTTCATATTTGTGTTTTGATGATTATTGATTGATGTTTTGGTATATGGAACAGGTAGCAGTGAGATTTTGAAGTTCATATTTGTGTTTTGGTATATGGAATAGGTAGAAGTGAGATTTTGAAGTTCATATTTGTGTTTTGATGAGTTATTGATTGATGTTTTGGAATATGGAATAGGTAGAAGTGAGATTTTGAAGTTCATATTTGTGTTTTGATGATTATTGATTGATGTTTTGGTATATGGAATAGGTAGAAGTGAGATTTTGAAGTTCATATTTGTGTTTTGATGATTATTGATTGATGTTTTGGTATATGGAATGGGTAGAAGTGAGATTTTGAAGTTCATATTTGTGTTTTGATGATTATTGATTGATGTTTTGGCATATGGAATAGGTAGAAGTGAGTTTTTGAAGTTCATATATGTGTTTTGATAATTATTGATTGATGTTTTGGTATATGGAATAGGTAGAAGTGAGATTTTGAAGTTCATATTTGTGTTTTGATGAGTTATTGATTGATGTTTTGGAATATGGAATAGGTAGAAGTGAGATTTTGAAGTTCATATTTGTGTTTTGATGATTATTGATTGATGTTTTGGTATATGGAATAGGTAGAAGTGAGATTTTGAAGTTCATATTTGTGTTTTGATGATTATTGATTGATGTTTTGGTATATGGAATGGGTAGAAGTGAGATTTTGAAGTTCATATTTGTGTTTTGATGAGTTATTGATTGATGTTTTGGAATATGGAATAGGTAGAAGTGAGATTTTGAAGTTCATATTTGTGTTTTGATGATTATTGATTGATGTTTTGGTATATGGAATAGGTAGAAGTGAGATTTTGAAGTTCATATTTGTGTTTTGATGATTATTGATTGATGTTTTGGTATATGGAATGGGTAGAAGTGAGATTTTGAAGTTCATATTTGTGTTTTGATGATTATTGATTGATGTTTTGGCATATGGAATAGGTAGAAGTGAGTTTTTGAAGTTCATATTTGTGTTTTGATAATTATTGATTGATGTTTTGGTATATGGAATAGGTAGAAGTGAGATTTTGAAGTTCATATTTGTGTTTTGATGATTATTGATTTATATTTTGGCATATGGAATAGGTAGAAGTGAGATTTTGAAGTTCATATTATTGATTGATGTTTTGGTATATGGAATAGGTAGAATTGTGATACTGAAGTTTATGTTTGTGTTTTGATGAGTTATTGATTGATGTTTTGGAATATGGAATAGGTAGAATTGAGATTTTGAATTTCATATTTGTGTTTTGATGAGTTATTGATGTTTGGGTATATGGGATAGGTAGAATTGTGATTTTGAAGTTCATATTTGTGTTTTGATGAGTTATTTATTGATGTTTTGGTTTATGGAATAGGTAGCAGTGAGATTTTGAAGTTCATATTTGTGTTTTGGTATATGGAATAGGTAGAAGTGAGATTTTGAAGTTCATATTTGTGTTTTGATGATTATTGATTGATGTTTTGGTATATGGAATAGGTAGAATTGTGATATTGAAGTTCATATTTGTGTTTTGATGATTATTGAATGATGTTTTGGTATATAGAATAGGTAGAAGTGAGATTTTGAATTTCATATTTGTGTTTTGATGGGTTACTGATGTTTTGGGATATGGAATAGATAGAATTGTGTTTTGAAGTTCATATTTGTGTTTTGATGATTATTATTGATGTTTTGGCATATGGAATAGGTAGAAGTGAGATTTTGAAGTTCATATTTGTGTTTTGATAATTATTGATTGATGTTTTGGTATATGGAATAGGTAGAAGTGAGATTTTGAAGTTCATATTTGTGTTTTGATGATTATTGATTGATATTTTGGCATATGGAATAGGTAGAAGTGAGATTTTGAAGTTTATATTATTGATTGATGGTTTTGTATATGGAATAGCTAGAATTGTGATATTGAAGTTCATATTTGTGTTTTGATGAGTTATTGATGTTTGGGTATATGGGATAGGTAGAATTGTGATTTTGAAGTTCATATTTGTGTTTTGATGAGTTATTTATTGATGTTTTGGTATATGGAACAGGTAGCAGTGAGATTTTGAAGTTCATATTTGTGTTTTGGTATATGGAATAGGTAGAAGTGAGATTTTGAAGTTCATATTTGTGTTTTGATGAGTTATTGATTGATGTTTTAGAATATGGAATAGGTAGAAGTGAGATTTTGAAGTTCATATTTGTGTTTTGATGATTATTGATTGATGTTTTGGTATATGGAATAGGTAGAAGTGAGATTTTGAAGTTCATATTTGTGTTTTGATGATTATTGATTGATGTTTTGGTATATGGAATGGGTAGAAGTGAGATTTTGAAGTTCATATTTGTGTTTTGATGATTATTGATTGATGTTTTGGCATATGGAATAGGTAGAAGTGAGATTTTGAAGTTCATATTTGTGTTTTGATAATTATTGATTGATGTTTTGGTATATGGAATAGGTAGAAGTGAGATTTTGAAGTTCATATTATTGATTGATGTTTTGGTATATGGAATAGGTAGAATTGTGATATTGAAGTTTATATTTGTGTTTTGATGAGTTATTGATTGATGTTTTGGAATATGGAACAGGTAGAAGTGAGATTTTGAAGTTCATATTTGTGTTTTGATGATTATTGATTGATGTTTTGGTATATGGAATAGGTAGAAGTGAGATTTTGAAGTTCATATTTGTGTTTTGATGATTATTGATTGATGTTTTGGAATATGGAATGGGTAGAAGTGAGATTTTGAAGTTCATATTTGTGTTTTGATGATTATTGATTGATGTTTTGGCATATGGAATAGGTAGAAGTGAGTTTTTGAAGTTCATATTTGTGTTTTGATAATTATTGATTGATGTTTTGGTATATGGAATAGGTAGAAGTGAGATTTTGAAGTTCATATTTGTGTTTTGATGATTATTGATTTATATTTTGGCATATGGAATAGGTAGAAGTGAGATTTTGAAGTTCATATTATTGATTGATGTTTTGGTATATGGAATAGGTAGAATTGTGATATTGAAGTTTATGTTTGTGTTTTGATGAGTTATTGATTGATGTTTTGGAATATGGAACTTCAATCAATCAATAACTCATCAAAACACAAACATGAACTTCAAAATCTCACTTCTACCTATTCCATATACCAAAACACAAATATGAACTTCAAAATCTCACTGCTACCTATTCCATATACCAAAACATCAATAAATCAAAACACAAATATGAACTTCAAAATCACAATTCTACCTATCCCATATAGCCAAACATCAATAACTCATCAAAACACAAATATGAAATTCAAAATCTCAATTCTACCTATTCCATATTCCAAAACATCAATCAATAACTCATCAAAACACAAACATAAACTTCAATATCACAATTCTACCTATTCCATATACCAAAACAACAATCAATAATATGAACTTCAAAATCTCACTTCTACCTATTCCATATGCCAAAATATCAATCAATAATCATTAAAACACAAATATGAACTTCAAAATCTCACTTCTACCTATTCCATATAAATAGGTACAATTGAGATTTTGAAGTTCATATTTGTGTTTTGATGTGTTATTGATATATATTTAGGTATATGGAATAGGTAGAATTGAAATTTTGAAATTCATATTTGTGTTTTGATAAGTTATTGGTTGATGTTTTGCTATATCGAAATGGTAGAATTGTGATTTTGAAGTTCATATTTGTGTTTTGATGATTATTGATTGATGTTTTGGCATATGAAATAGGTACAATTGAGATTTTGAAGATCATATTTGTGTTTTGGTATATGGAATAGGTAGAAGTGAGATTTTGAAGTTCATATTTGTGTTTTGATGATTATTGATTGATGTTTTGGTATATGGAATAGGTAGAATTGAGATTTTGAATTTCATATTAGTGTTTTGATGAGTTATTGATGTTTGGCTATATGGGATAGGTAGAATTGTGATTTTGAAGTTCATATTTGTGTTTTGATCAGTTACTTATTGATGTTTTGGTATATGGAATAGGTAGAAGTGAGATTTTGAAGTTCATATTTGTGTTTTGATGATTATTGATTGATGTTTTGGTATATGGAATAGGTAGAAGTGAGATTTTGAAGTTCATATTTCTGTTTTGATGATTATTGATTGATGTTTTGGCATATGAAATAGGTACAATTGAGATTTTGAAGATCATATTTGTGTTTTGGTATATGGAATAGGTAGAAGTGAGATTTTGAAGTTCATATTTGTGTTTTGATGATTATTGATTGATGTTTTGGTATATGGAATAGGTAGAATTGTGATATTGAAGTTCATATTTGTGTTTTGATGATTATTGAATGATGTTTTGGTATATTGAATAGGTAGAAGTGAGATTTTGAATTTCATATTTGTGTTTTGATGGGTTACTGATGTTTTGGGATATGGAAAAGATAGAATTGTGTTTTGAAGTTCATATTTGTGTTTTGATGATTATTGATTGATGTTTTGGCTTATGGAATAGGTAGAAGTGAGATTTTGAAGTTCATTTTATTGATTGATGTTTTGGTACACGGTATAGGTAGAATTGTGATATTGAAGTTTATATTTGTGTTTTGATGAGTTATTGATTGATGTTTTGGAATATGGAATAGGTAGAATTGAGATTTTGAATTTCATATTTGTGTTTTGATGAGTTATTGATGTTTGGCTATATGGGATAGGTAGAATTGTGATTTTGAAGTTCATATTTGTGTTTTGATCAGTTACTTATTGATGTTTTGGTATATGGAATAGGTAGAAGTGAGATTTTGAAGTTCATATTTGTGTTTTGATGATTATTGATTGATGTTTTGGTATATGGAATAGGTAGAAGTGAGATTTTGAAGTTCATATTTGTGTTTTGATGATTATTGATTGATGTTTTGGCATATGGAATAGGTAGAAGTGAGATTTTGAAGTTCATATTTGTGTTTTGATGATTATTGACTGATGTTTTGGCATATGGAATAGGTAGAAGTGAGATTTTGAAGTTCATATTTGTGTTTTGATAATTATTGATTGATGTTTTGGTATATGGAATAGGTAGAAGTGAGATTTTGAAGTTCATATTTGTGTTTTGATGATTATTGATTGATGTTTTGGCATATGGAATAGGTACAATTGAGATTTTGAAGTTCATATTTGTGTTTTGATAATTGTTGATTGATGTTTTGGTATATGGAATAGGTAGAAGTGAGATTTTGAAGTTCATATTATTGATTGATGTTTTGGTATATGGAATAGGTAGAATTGTGATATTGAAGTTTATATTTGTGTTTTGATGAGTTATTGATTGATGTTTTGGAATATGGAATAGGTAGAATTGAGATTTTGAATTTCATATTTGTGTTTTGATGAGTTATTGATGTTTGGCTATATGGGATAGGTAGAATTGTGATTTTGAAGTTCATATTTGTGTTTTGATGAGTTACTTATTGATGTTTTGGTATATGGAATAGGTAGAAGTGAGATTTTGAAGTTCATATTTGTGTTGTGATGATTATTGATTGATGTTTTGGTATATGGAATAGGTAGAAGTGAGATTTCGAAGTTCATATTTGTGTTTTGATGATTATTGATTGATGTTTTGGCATATGGAATAGGTAGAAGTGAGATTTTGAAGTTCATATTATTGATTGATGTTTTGGTATATGGAATAGGTGGAATTGTGATATTGAAGTTTATGTTTGTGTTTTGATGAGTTATTGATTGATGTTTTGGAATATGGAATAGGTAGAATTGAGATTTTGAATTTCATATTTGTGTTTTGATGAGTTATTGATGTTTGGGTATATGGGATAGGTAGAATTGTGATTTTGAAGTTCATATTTGTGTTTTGATTTATTGATGTTTTGCTATATGGAATAGGTAGCAGTGAGATTTTGAAGTTCATATTTGTGTTTTGGTATATGGAATAGGTAGAAGTGAGATTTTGAAGTTCATGTTTGTGTTTTGATGAGTTATTGATTGATGTTTCGGTATATGCAATAGGTAGAATTGAAATATTGAAGTTCATATTTGTGTTTTGATGATTATTGATTGATGTTTTGGTATATGGAATATGTAGAAGTGAGATTTTGAAGTTCATATTTGTGTTTTAATGATTATTGATTGATATTTTGGCATATGGAATAGGTAGAAGTGAGATTTTGAAGTTCATATTATTGATTGATGTTTTGGTATATGGAATAGGTAGAATTGTGATATTGAAGTTTATGTTTGTGTTTTGATGAGTTATTGATTGATGTTTTGGAATATGGAATAGGTAGAATTGAGATTTTGAATTTCATATTTGTGTTTTGATGAGTTATTGATGTTTGGCTATATGGGATAGGTAGAATTGTGATTTTGAAGTTCATATTTGTGTTTTGATTTATTGATGTTTTGGTATATGGAATAGGTAGCAGTGAGATTTTGAAGTTCATATTTGTGTTTTGGTATATGGAATAGGTAGAAGTGAGATTTTGAAGTTCATGTTTGTGTTTTGATGAGTTATTGATTGATGTGTTGGTATATGCAATAGGTAGAATTGAAATATTGAAGTTCATATTTGTGTTTTGATGATTATTGATTGATGTTTTGGTATATGGAATAGGTAGAAGTGAGATTTTGAAGTTCATATTTGTGTTTTGATGATTATTGATTGATGTTTTGGTATATGGAATAGGTAGAAGTGAGATTTTGAAGTTCATATTTGTGTTTTGATGATTATTGATTGATGTTTTGGCATATGGAATAGGTAGAAGTGAGATTTTGAAGTTCATATTTGTGTTTTGATGATTATTGACTGATGTTTTGGCATATGGAATAGGTAGAAGTGAGATTTTGAAGTTCATATTTGTGTTTTGATAATTATTGATAGATGTTTTGGTACATGGAATAGGTAGAAGTGAGATTTTGAAGTTCATATTTGTGTTTTGATGATTATTGATTGATGTTTTGGCATATGAAATAGGTACAATTGAGATTTTGAAGATCATATTTGTGTTTTGGTATATGGAATAGGTAGAAGTGAGATTTTGAAGTTCATATTTGTGTTTTGATGATTATTGATTGATGTTTTGGTATATGGAATAGGTAGAATTGAGATTTTGAATTTCATATTAGTGTTTTGATGAGTTATTGATGTTTGGCTATATGGGATAGGTAGAATTGTGATTTTGAAGTTCATATTTGTGTTTTGATCAGTTACTTATTGATGTTTTTGTATATGGAATAGGTAGAAGTGAGATTTTGAAGTTCATATTTGTGTTTTGATGATTATTGATTGATGTTTTGGTATATGGAATAGGTAGAAGTGAGATTTTGAAGTTCATATTTGTGTTTTGATGATTATTGATTGATGTTTTGGCATATGAAATAGGTACAATTGAGATTTTGAAGATCATATTTGTGTTTTGGTATATGGAATAGGTAGAAGTGAGATTTTGAAGTTCATATTTGTGTTTTGATGATTATTGATTGATGTTTTGGTATATGGAATAGGTAGAATTGTGATATTGAAGTTCATATTTGTGTTTTGATGATTATTGATTGATGTTTTGGCATATGGAATAGGTAGAAGTGAGATTTTGAAGTTCATATTTGTGTTTTGATGAGTTATTGATTGATGTTTTGGAATATGGAATAGGTAGAATTGAGATTTTGAATTTCATATTTGTGTTTTGATGAGTTATTGATGTTTGGCTATATGGGATAGGTAGAATTGTGATTTTGAAGTTCATATTTGTGTTTTGATCAGTTACTTATTGATGTTTTGGTATATGGAATAGGTAGAAGTGAGATTTTGAAGTTCATATTTGTGTTTTGATGATTATTGATTGATGTTTTGGTATATGGAATAGGTAGAAGTGAGATTTTGAAGTTCATATTTGTGTTTTGATGATTATTGATTGATGTTTTGGCATATGGAATAGGTAGAAGTGAGATTTTGAAGTTCATATTTGTGTTTTGATGATTATTGATTGATGTTTTGGCATATGAAATAGGTACAATTGAGATTTTGAAGATCATATTTGTGTTTTGGTATATGGAATAGGTAGAAGTGAGATTTTGAAGTTCATATTTGTGTTTTGATGATTATTGATTGATGTTTTGGTATATGGAATAGGTAGAATTGTGATATTGAAGTTCATATTTGTGTTTTGATGATTATTGAATGATGTTTTGGTATATTGAATAGGTAGAAGTGAGATTTTGAATTTCATATTTGTGTTTTGATGGGTTACTGATGTTTTGGGATATGGAAAAGATAGAATTGTGTTTTGAAGTTCATATTTGTGTTTTGATGATTATTTATTGATGTTTTGGAATATGGAATAGGTAGAATTGAGATTTTGAATTTCATATTAGTGTTTTGATGAGTTATTGATGTTTGGCTATATGGGATAGGTAGAATTGTGATTTTGAAGTTCATATTTGTGTTTTGATCAGTTACTTATTGATGTTTTGGTATATGGAATAGGTAGAAGTGAGATTTTGAAGTTCATATTTGTGTTTTGATGATTATTGATTGATGTTTTGGTATATGGAATAGGTAGAAGTGAGATTTTGAAGTTCATATTTGTGTTTTGATGATTATTGATTGATGTTTTGGCATATGGAATAGGTAGAAGTGAGATTTTGAAGTTCATATTTGTGTTTTGATGATTATTGACTGATGTTTTGGCATATGGAATAGGTAGAAGTGAGATTTTGAAGTTCATATTTGTGTTTTGATAATTATTGATTGATGTTTTGGTATATGGAATAGGTAGAAGTGAGATTTTGAAGTTCATATTTGTGTTTTGATGATTATTGATTGATGTTTTGGCATATGGAATAGGTACAATTGAGATTTTGAAGTTCATATTTGTGTTTTGATAATTATTGATTGATGTTTTGGCATATGGAATAGGTAGAAGTGAGATTTTGAAGTTCATATTATTGATTGATGTTTTGGTATATGGAATAGGTGGAATTGTGATATTGAAGTTTATGTTTGTGTTTTGATGAGTTATTGATTGATGTTTTGGAATATGGAATAGGTAGAATTGAGATTTTGAATTTCATATTTGTGTTTTGATGAGTTATTGATGTTTGGGTATATGGGATAGGTAGAATTGTGATTTTGAAGTTCATATTTGTGTTTTGATTTATTGATGTTTTGCTATATGGAATAGGTAGCAGTGAGATTTTGAAGTTCATATTTGTGTTTTGGTATATGGAATAGGTAGAAGTGAGATTTTGAAGTTCATGTTTGTGTTTTGATGAGTTATTGATTGATGTTTCGGTATATGCAATAGGTAGAATTGAAATATTGAAGTTCATATTTGTGTTTTGATGATTATTGATTGATGTTTTGGTATATGGAATAGGTAGAAGTGAGATTTTGAAGTTCATATTTGTGTTTTGATGATTATTGATTGATGTTTTGGTATATGGAATAGGTAGAAGTGAGATTTTGAAGTTCATATTTGTGTTTTGATGATTATTGATTGATGTTTTGGCATATGGAATAGGTACAATTGAGATTTTGAAGTTCATATTTGTGTTTTGATAATTATTTATTGATGTTTTGGTATATGGAATATGTAGAAGTGAGATTTTGAAGTTCATATTATTGATTGATGTTTTGGTATATGGAATAGGTAGAATTGTGATATTGAAGTTTATATTTGTGTTTTGATGAGTTATTGATTGATGTTTTGGAATATGGAATAGGTAGAATTGAGATTTTGAACTTCATATTTGTGTTTTGATGAGTTATTGATGTTTGGCTATATGGGATAGGTAGAATTGTGATTTTGAAGTTCATATTTGTGTTTTGATGAGTTACTTATTGATGTTTTGGTATATGGAATAGGTAGAAGTGAGATTTTGAAGTTCATATTTGTGTTTTGATGATTATTGATTGATGTTTTGGTATATGGAATAGGTAGAAGTGAGATTTCGAAGTTCATATTTGTGTTTTGATGATTATTGATTGATGTTTTGGCATATGGAATAGGTAGAAGTGAGATTTTGAAGTTCATATTTGTGTTTTGATAATTATTGATTGATGTTTTGGTATATGGAATAGGTAGAAGTGAGATTTTGAAGTTCATATTTGTGTTTTGATGATTATTGATTGATGTTTTGGTATATGGAATAGGTAGAAGTGAGATTTCGAAGTTCATATTTGTGTTTTGATGATTATTGATTGATGTTTTGGCATATGGAATAGGTAGAAGTGAGATTTTGAAGTTCATATTTGTGTTTTGATAATTATTGATTGATGTTTTGGTATATGGAATAGGTAGAAGTGAGATTTTGAAGTTCATATTTGTGTTTTAATGATTATTGATTGATATTTTGGCATATGGAATAGGTAGAAGTGAGATTTTGAAGTTCATATTATTGATTGATGTTTTGGTATATGGAATAGGTAGAATTGTGATATTGAAGTTTATGTTTGTGTTTTGATGAGTTATTGATTGATGTTTTGGAATATGGAATAGGTAGAATTGAGATTTTGAATTTCATATTTGTGTTTAGATGAGTTATTGATGTTTGGGTATATGGGATAGGTAGAATTGTGATTTTGAAGTTCATATTTGTGTTTTGATTTATTGATGTTTTGGTATATGGAATAGGTAGCAGTGAGATTTTGAAGTTCATATTTGTGTTTTGGTATATGGAATAGGTAGAAGTGAGATTTTGAAGTTCATGTTTGTGTTTTGATGAGTTATTGATTGATGTTTTGGTATATGCAATAGGTAGAATTGAAATATTGAAGTTCATATTTGTGTTTTGATGATTATTGATTGATGTTTTGGTATATGGAATAGGTAGAAGTGAGATTTTGAAGTTCATATTTGTGTTTTGATGATTATTGATTGATGTTTTGGTATATGGAATAGGTAGAAGTGAGATTTTGAAGTTCATATTTGTGTTTTGATGATTATTGATTGATGTTTTGGTATATGGAATAGGTAGAAGTGAGATTTTGAAGTTCATATTTGTGTTTTGATGATTATTGATTGATGTTTTGGCATATGGAATAGGTAGAAGTGAGATTTTGAAGTTCATATTTGTGTTTTGATGATTATTGATTGATGTTTTGGTATATGGAATAGTTAGAAGTGAGATTTTGAAGTTCATATTTGTGTTTTGATGATTATTGATTGATGTTTTGGCATATGAAATAGGTACAATTGAGATTTTGAAGATCATATTTGTGTTTTGGTATATGGAATAGGTAGAAGTGAGATTTTGAAGTTCATATTTGTGTTTTGATGATTATTGATTGATGTTTTGGTATATGGAATAGGTAGAATTGTGATATTGAAGTTCATATTTGTGTTTTGATGATTATTGAATGATGTTTTGGTATATTGAATAGGTATAAGTGAGATTTTGAATTTCATATTTGTGTTTTGATGGGTTACTGATGTTTTGGGATATGGAAAATATAGAATTGTGTTTTGAAGTTCATATTTGTGTTTTGATGATTATTGATTGATGTTTTGGCTTATGGAATAGGTAGAAGTGAGATTTTGAAGTTCATTTTATTGATTGATGTTTTGGTACACGGTATAGGTAGAATTGTGATATTGAAGTTTATATTTGTGTTTTGATGAGTTATTGATTGATGTTTTGGAATATGGAATAGGTAGAATTGAGATTTTGAATTTCATATTTGTGTTTTGATGAGTTATTGATGTTTGGCTATATGGGATAGGTAGAATTGTGATTTTGAAGTTCATATTTGTGTTTTGATCAGTTACTTATTGATGTTTTGGTATATGGAATAGGTAGAAGTGAGATTTTGAAGTTCATATTTGTGTTTTGATGATTATTGATTGATGTTTTGGTATATGGAATAGGTAGAAGTGAGATTTTGAAGTTCATATTTGTGTTTTGATGATTATTGATTGATGTTTTGGCATATGGAATAGGTAGAAGTGAGATTTTGAAGTTCATATTTGTGTTTTGATGATTATTGACTGATGTTTTGGCATATGGAATATTTAGAAGTGAGATTTTGAAGTTCATATTTGTATTTTGATAATTATTGATTGATGTTTTGGTATATGGAATAGGTAGAAGTGAGATTTTGAAGTTCATATTTGTGTTTTGATGATTATTGATGTTTGGCTATATGGGATAGGTAGAATTGTGATTTTGAAGTTCATATTTGTGTTTTGATGAGTTACTTATTGATGTTTTGGTATATGGAATAGGTAGAATTGTGATATTGAAGTTTATATTTGTGTTTTGATGAGTTATTGATTGATGTTTTGGAATATGGAATAGGTAGAATTGAGATTTTGAATTTCATATTTGTGTTTTGATGAGTTATTGATGTTTGGCTATATGGGATAGGTAGAATTGTGATTTTGAAGTTCATATTTGTGTTTTGATGAGTTACTTATTGATGTTTTTGCATATGGAATAGGTAGAAGTGAGATTTTGAAGTTCATATTTGTGTTTTGATAATTATTGATTGATGTTTTGGTATATGGAATAGGTAGAAGTGAGATTTTGAAGTTCATATTTGTGTTTTAATGATTATTGATTGATATTTTGGCATATGGAATAGGTAGAAGTGAGATTTTGAAGTTCATATTATTGATTGATGTTTTGGTATATGCAATAGGTAGAATTGTGATATTGAAGTTTATGTTTGTGTTTTGATGAGTTATTGATTGATGTTTTGGAATATGGAATAGGTAGAATTGAGATTTTGAATTTCATATTTGTGTTTTGATGAGTTATTGATGTTTGGGTATATGGGATAGGTAGAATTGTGATTTTGAAGTTCATATTTGTGTTTTGATGAGTTATTTATTGATGTTTTGGTATATGGAATAGGTAGCAGTGAGATTTTGAAGATCATATTTGTGTTTTGGTATATGGAATAGGTAGAAGTGAGATTTTGAAGTTCATATTTGTGTTTTGATGATTATTGATTGATGTTTTGGTATATGGAATAGGTAGAATTGTGATATTGAAGTTCATATTTGTGTTTTGATGAGTTATTTATTGATGTTTTGGCTTATGGAATAGGTAGAAGTGAGATTTTGAAGTTCATTCTATTGATTGATGTTTTGGTACACGGTATAGGTAGAATTGTGATATTGAAGTTTATATTTGTGTTTTGATGAGTTATTGATTGATGTTTTGGAATATGGAATAGGTAGAATTGAGATTTTGAATTTCATATTAGTGTTTTGATGAGTTATTGATGTTTGGCTATATGGGATAGGTAGAATTGTGATTTTGAAGTTCATATTTGTGTTTTGATCAGTTACTTATTGATGTTTTGGTATATGGAATAGGTAGAAGTGAGATTTTGAAGTTCATATTTGTGTTTTGATGATTATTGATTGATGTTTTGGTATATGGAATAGGTAGAAGTGAGATTTTGAAGTTCATATTTGTGTTTTGATGATTATTGATTGATGTTTTGGCATATGGAATAGGTAGAAGTGAGATTTTGAAGTTCATATTTGTGTTTTGATGATTATTGACTGATGTTTTGGCATATGGAATAGGTAGAAGTGAGATTTTGAAGTTCATATTTGTGTTTTGATAATTATTGATTGATGTTTTGGTATATGGAATAGGTAGAAGTGAGATTTTGAAGTTCTTATTTGTGTTTTGATGATTATTGATTGATGTTTTGGCATATGGAATAGGTACAATTGAGATTTTGAAGTTCATATTTGTGTTTTGATAATTATTGATTGATGTTTTGGTATATGGAATAGGTAGAAGTGAGATTTTGAAGTTCATATTATTGATTGATGTTTTGGTATATGGAATAGGTAGAATTGTGATATTGAAGTTTATATTTGTGTTTTGATGAGTTATTGATTGATGTTTTGGAATATGGAATAGGTAGAATTGAGATTTTGAATTTCATATTTGTGTTTTGATGAGTTATTGATGTTTGGCTATATGGGATAGGTAGAATTGTGATTTTGAAGTTCATATTTGTGTTTTGATGAGTTACTTATTGATGTTTTGGTATATGGAATAGGTAGAAGTGAGATTTTGAAGTTCATATTTGTGTTGTGATGATTATTGATTGATGTTTTGGTATATGGAATAGGTAGAAGTGAGATTTCGAAGTTCATATTTGTGTTTTGATGATTATTGATTGATGTTTTGGCATATGGAATAGGTAGAAGTGAGATTTTGAAGTTCATATTATTGATTGATGTTTTGGTATATGGAATAGGTGGAATTGTGATAGTGAAGTTTATGTTTGTGTTTTGATGAGTTATTGATTGATGTTTTGGAATATGGAATAGGTAGAATTGAGATTTTGAATTTCATATTTGTGTTTTGATGAGTTATTGATGTTTGGGTATATGGGATAGGTAGAATTGTGATTTTGAAGTTCATATTTGTGTTTTGATTTATTGATGTTTTGCTATATGGAATAGGTAGCAGTGAGATTTTGAAGTTCATATTTGTGTTTTGGTATATGGAATAGGTAGAAGTGAGATTTTGAAGTTCATGTTTGTGTTTTGATGAGTTATTGATTGATGTTTCGGTATATGCAATAGGTAGAATTGAAATATTGAAGTTCATATTTGTGTTTTGATGATTATTGATTGATGTTTTGGTATATGGAATAGGTAGAAGTGAGATTTTGAAGTTCATATTTGTGTTTTGATGATTATTGATTGATGTTTTGGCATATGGAATAGGTACAATTGAGATTTTGAAGTTCATATTTGTGTTTTGATAATTATTGATTGATGTTTTGGTATATGGAATAGGTAGAAGTGAGATTTTGAAGTTCATATTATTGATTGATGTTTTGGTATATGGAATAGGTAGAATTGTGATATTGAAGTTTATATTTGTGTTTTGATGAGTTATTGATTGATGTTTTGGAATATGGAATAGGTAGAATTGAGATTTTGAATTTCATATTTGTGTTTTGATGAGTTATTGATGTTTGGCTATATGGGATAGGTAGAATTGTGATTTTGAAGTTCATATTTGTGTTTTGATGAGTTACTTATTGATGTTTTGGTATATGGAATAGGTAGAAGTGAGATTTTGAAGTTCATATTTGTGTTTTGATGATTATTGATTGATGTTTTGGTATATGGAATAGGTAGAAGTGAGATTTCGAAGTTCATATTTGTGTTTTGATGATTATTGATTGATGTTTTGGCATATGGAATAGGTAGAAGTGAGATTTTGAAGTTCATATTTGTGTTTTGATAATTATTGATTGATGTTTTGGTATATGGAATAGGTAGAAGTGAGATTTTGAAGTTCATATTTGTGTTTTAATGATTATTGATTGATATTTTGGCATATGGAATAGGTAGAAGTGAGATTTTGAAGTTCATATTATTGATTGATGTTTTGGTATATGGAATAGGTAGAATTGTGATATTGAAGTTTATGTTTGTGTTTTGATGAGTTATTGATTGATGTTTTGGAATATGGAATAGGTAGAATTGAGATTTTGAATTTCATATTTGTGTTTAGATGAGTTATTGATGTTTGGCTATATGGGATAGGTAGAATTGTGATTTTGAAGTTCATATTTGTGTTTTGATTTATTGATGTTTTGGTATATGGAATAGGTAGCAGTGAGATTTTGAAGTTCATATTTGTGTTTTGGTATATGGAATAGGTAGAAGTGAGATTTTGAAGTTCATGTTTGTGTTTTGATGAGTTATTGATTGATGTTTTGGTATATGCAATAGGTAGAATTGAAATATTGAAGTTCATATTTGTGTTTTGATAATTATTGATTGATGTTTTGGTATATGGAATAGGTAGAAGTGAGATTTTGAAGTTCATATTTGTGTTTTGATGATTATTGATTGATGTTTTGGCATATGGAATAGGTACAATTGAGATTTTGAAGATCATATTTGTGTTTTGGTATATGGAATAGGTAGAAGTGAGATTTTGAAGTTCATATTTGTATTTTGATGATTATTGATTGATGTTTTGGTATATGGAATAGGTAGAATTGTGATATTGAAGTTCATATTTGTGTTTTGATGATTATTGAATGATGTTTTGGTATATAGAATAGGTAGAAGTGAGATTTTGAATTTCATATTTGTGTTTTGATGGGTTACTGATGTTTGGGTATATGGGATAGGTAGAATTGTGATTTTGAAGTTCATATTTGTGTTTTGATGAGTTATTTATTGATGTTTTGGTATATGGAATAGGTAGAAGTGAGATTTCGAAGTTCATATTTGTGTTTTGATGATTATTGATTGATGTTTTGGCATATGGAATAGGTAGAAGTGAGATTTTGAAGTTCATATTTGTGTTTTGATAATTATTGATTGATGTTTTGGTATATGGAATAGGTAGAAGTGAGATTTTGAAGTTCATATTTGTGTTTTAATGATTATTGATTGATATTTTGGCATATGGAATAGGTAGAAGTGAGATTTTGAAGTTCATATTATTGATTGATGTTTTGGTATATGGAATAGGTAGAATTGTGATATTGAAGTTTATGTTTGTGTTTTGATGAGTTATTGATTGATGTTTTGGAATATGGAATAGGTAGAATTGAGATTTTGAATTTCATATTTGTGTTTAGATGAGTTATTGATGTTTGGGTATATGGGATAGGTAGAATTGTGATTTTGAAGTTCATATTTGTGTTTTGATTTATTGATGTTTTGGTATATGGAATAGGTAGCAGTGAGATTTTGAAGTTCATATTTGTGTTTTGGTATATGGAATAGGTAGAAGTGAGATTTTGAAGTTCATGTTTGTGTTTTGATGAGTTATTGATTGATGTTTTGGTATATGCAATAGGTAGAATTGAAATATTGAAGTTCATATTTGTGTTTTGATGATTATTGATTGATGTTTTGGTATATGGAATAGGTAGAAGTGAGATTTTGAAGTTCATATTTGTGTTTTGATGATTATTGATTGATGTTTTGGTATATGGAATAGGTAGAAGTGAGATTTTGAAGTTCATATTTGTGTTTTGATGATTATTGATTGATGTTTTGGTATATGGAATAGGTAGAAGTGAGATTTTGAAGTTCATATTTGTGTTTTGATGATTATTGATTGATGTTTTGGCATATGGAATAGGTAGAAGTGAGATTTTGAAGTTCATATTTGTGTTTTGATGATTATTGATTGATGTTTTGGTATATGGAATAGGTAGAAGTGAGATTTTGAAGTTCATATTTGTGTTTTGATGATTATTGATTGATGTTTTGGCATATGAAATAGGTACAATTGAGATTTTGAAGATCATATTTGTGTTTTGGTATATGGAATAGGTAGAAGTGAGATTTTGAAGTTCATATTTGTGTTTTGATGATTATTGATTGATGTTTTGGTATATGGAATAGGTAGAATTGTGATATTGAAGTTCATATTTGTGTTTTGATGATTATTGAATGATGTTTTGGTATATTGAATAGGTAGAAGTGAGATTTTGAATTTCATATTTGTGTTTTGATGGGTTACTGATGTTTTGGGATATGGAAAATATAGAATTGTGTTTTGAAGTTCATATTTGTGTTTTGATGATTATTGATTGATGTTTTGGCTTATGGAATAGGTAGAAGTGAGATTTTGAAGTTCATTTTATTGATTGATGTTTTGGTACACGGTATAGGTAGAATTGTGATATTGAAGTTTATATTTGTGTTTTGATGAGTTATTGATTGATGTTTTGGAATATGGAATAGGTAGAATTGAGATTTTGAATTTCATATTTGTGTTTTGATGAGTTATTGATGTTTGGCTATATGGGATAGGTAGAATTGTGATTTTGAAGTTCATATTTGTGTTTTGATCAGTTACTTATTGATGTTTTGGTATATGGAATAGGTAGAAGTGAGATTTTGAAGTTCATATTTGTGTTTTGATGATTATTGATTGATGTTTTGGTATATGGAATAGGTAGAAGTGAGATTTTGAAGTTCATATTTGTGTTTTGATGATTATTGATTGATGTTTTGGCATATGGAATAGGTAGAAGTGAGATTTTGAAGTTCATATTTGTGTTTTGATGATTATTGACTGATGTTTTGGCATATGGAATATTTAGAAGTGAGATTTTGAAGTTCATATTTGTATTTTGATAATTATTGATTGATGTTTTGGTATATGGAATAGGTAGAAGTGAGATTTTGAAGTTCATATTTGTGTTTTGATGATTATTGATTGATGTTTTGGCATATGGAATAGGTACAATTGAGATTTTGAAGTTCATATTTGTGTTTTGATAATTATTGATTGATGTTTTGGTATATGGAATAGGTAGAAGTGAGATTTTGAAGTTCATATTATTGATTGATGTTTTGGTATATGGAATAGGTAGAATTGTGATATTGAAGTTTATATTTGTGTTTTGATGAGTTATTGATTGATGTTTTGGAATATGGAATAGGTAGAATTGAGATTTTGAATTTCATATTTGTGTTTTGATGAGTTATTGATGTTTGGCTATATGGGATAGGTAGAATTGTGATTTTGAAGTTCATATTTGTGTTTTGATGAGTTACTTATTGATGTTTTTGCATATGGAATAGGTAGAAGTGAGATTTTGAAGTTCATATTTGTGTTTTGATAATTATTGATTGATGTTTTGGTATATGGAATAGGTAGAAGTGAGATTTTGAAGTTCATATTTGTGTTTTAATGATTATTGATTGATATTTTGGCATATGGAATAGGTAGAAGTGAGATTTTGAAGTTCATATTATTGATTGATGTTTTGGTATATGCAATAGGTAGAATTGTGATATTGAAGTTTATGTTTGTGTTTTGATGAGTTATTGATTGATGTTTTGGAATATGGAATAGGTAGAATTGAGATTTTGAATTTCATATTTGTGTTTTGATGAGTTATTGATGTTTGGGTATATGGGATAGGTAGAATTGTGATTTTGAAGTTCATATTTGTGTTTTGATGAGTTATTTATTGATGTTTTGGTATATGGAATAGGTAGCAGTGAGATTTTGAAGATCATATTTGTGTTTTGGTATATGGAATAGGTAGAAGTGAGATTTTGAAGTTCATATTTGTGTTTTGATGATTATTGATTGATGTTTTGGTATATGGAATAGGTAGAATTGTGATATTGAAGTTCATATTTGTGTTTTGATGAGTTATTTATTGATGTTTTGGCTTATGGAATAGGTAGAAGTGAGATTTTGAAGTTCATTCTATTGATTGATGTTTTGGTACACGGTATAGGTAGAATTGTGATATTGAAGTTTATATTTGTGTTTTGATGAGTTATTGATTGATGTTTTGGAATATGGAATAGGTAGAATTGAGATTTTGAATTTCATATTAGTGTTTTGATGAGTTATTGATGTTTGGCTATATGGGATAGGTAGAATTGTGATTTTGAAGTTCATATTTGTGTTTTGATCAGTTACTTATTGATGTTTTGGTATATGGAATAGGTAGAAGTGAGATTTTGAAGTTCATATTTGTGTTTTGATGATTATTGATTGATGTTTTGGTATATGGAATAGGTAGAAGTGAGATTTTGAAGTTCATATTTGTGTTTTGATGATTATTGATTGATGTTTTGGCATATGGAATAGGTAGAAGTGAGATTTTGAAGTTCATATTTGTGTTTTGATGATTATTGACTGATGTTTTGGCATATGGAATAGGTAGAAGTGAGATTTTGAAGTTCATATTTGTGTTTTGATAATTATTGATTGATGTTTTGGTATATGGAATAGGTAGAAGTGAGATTTTGAAGTTCTTATTTGTGTTTTGATGATTATTGATTGATGTTTTGGCATATGGAATAGGTACAATTGAGATTTTGAAGATCATATTTGTGTTTTGGTATATGGAATAGGTAGAAGTGAGATTTTGAAGTTCATATTTGTATTTTGATGATTATTGATTGATGTTTTGGTATATGGAATAGGTAGAATTGTGATATTGAAGTTCATATTTGTGTTTTGATGATTATTGAATGATGTTTTGGTATATAGAATAGGTAGAAGTGAGATTTTGAATTTCATATTTGTGTTTTGATGGGTTACTGATGTTTGGGTATATGGGATAGGTAGAATTGTGATTTTGAAGTTCATATTTGTGTTTTGATGAGTTATTTATTGATGTTTTGGTATATGGAATAGGTAGAAGTGAGATTTCGAAGTTCATATTTGTGTTTTGATGATTATTGATTGATGTTTTGGCATATGGAATAGGTAGAAGTGAGATTTTGAAGTTCATATTTGTGTTTTGATAATTATTGATTGATGTTTTGGTATATGGAATAGGTAGAAGTGAGATTTTGAAGTTCATATTTGTGTTTTAATGATTATTGATTGATATTTTGGCATATGGAATAGGTAGAAGTGAGATTTTGAAGTTCATATTATTGATTGATGTTTTGGTATATGGAATAGGTAGAATTGTGATATTGAAGTTTATGTTTGTGTTTTGATGAGTTATTGATTGATGTTTTGGAATATGGAATAGGTAGAATTGAGATTTTGAATTTCATATTTGTGTTTAGATGAGTTATTGATGTTTGGGTATATGGGATAGGTAGAATTGTGATTTTGAAGTTCATATTTGTGTTTTGATTTATTGATGTTTTGGTATATGGAATAGGTAGCAGTGAGATTTTGAAGTTCATATTTGTGTTTTGGTATATGGAATAGGTAGAAGTGAGATTTTGAAGTTCATGTTTGTGTTTTGATGAGTTATTGATTGATGTTTTGGTATATGCAATAGGTAGAATTGAAATATTGAAGTTCATATTTGTGTTTTGATGATTATTGATTGATGTTTTGGTATATGGAATAGGTAGAAGTGAGATTTTGAAGTTCATATTTGTGTTTTGATGATTATTGATTGATGTTTTGGTATATGGAATAGGTAGAAGTGAGATTTTGAAGTTCATATTTGTGTTTTGATGATTATTGATTGATGTTTTGGCATATGGAATAGGTAGAAGTGAGATTTTGAAGTTCATATTTGTGTTTTGATGATTATTGATTGATGTTTTGGTATATGGAATAGGTAGAAGTGAGATTTTGAAGTTCATATTTGTGTTTTGATGATTATTGATTGATGTTTTGGCATATGAAATAGGTACAATTGAGATTTTGAAGATCATATTTGTGTTTTGGTATATGGAATAGGTAGAAGTGAGATTTTGAAGTTCATATTTGTGTTTTGATGATTATTGATTGATGTTTTGGTATATGGAATAGGTAGAATTGTGATATTGAAGTTCATATTTGTGTTTTGATGATTATTGAATGATGTTTTGGTATATTGAATAGGTAGAAGTGAGATTTTGAATTTCATATTTGTGTTTTGATGGGTTACTGATGTTTTGGGATATGGAAAATATAGAATTGTGTTTTGAAGTTCATATTTGTGTTTTGATGATTATTGATTGATGTTTTGGCTTATGGAATAGGTAGAAGTGAGATTTTGAAGTTCATTTTATTGATTGATGTTTTGGTACACGGTATAGGTAGAATTGTGATATTGAAGTTTATATTTGTGTTTTGATGAGTTATTGATTGATGTTTTGGAATATGGAATAGGTAGAATTGAGATTTTGAATTTCATATTTGTGTTTTGATGAGTTATTGATGTTTGGCTATATGGGATAGGTAGAATTGTGATTTTGAAGTTCATATTTGTGTTTTGATCAGTTACTTATTGATGTTTTGGTATATGGAATAGGTAGAAGTGAGATTTTGAAGTTCATATTTGTGTTTTGATGATTATTGATTGATGTTTTGGTATATGGAATAGGTAGAAGTGAGATTTTGAAGTTCATATTTGTGTTTTGATGATTATTGATTGATGTTTTGGCATATGGAATAGGTAGAAGTGAGATTTTGAAGTTCATATTTGTGTTTTGATGATTATTGACTGATGTTTTGGCATATGGAATATTTAGAAGTGAGATTTTGAAGTTCATATTTGTATTTTGATAATTATTGATTGATGTTTTGGTATATGGAATAGGTAGAAGTGAGATTTTGAAGTTCATATTTGTGTTTTGATGATTATTGATTGATGTTTTGGCATATGGAATAGGTACAATTGAGATTTTGAAGTTCATATTTGTGTTTTGATAATTATTGATTGATGTTTTGGTATATGGAATAGGTAGAAGTGAGATTTTGAAGTTCATATTATTGATTGATGTTTTGGTATATGGAATAGGTAGAATTGTGATATTGAAGTTTATATTTGTGTTTTGATGAGTTATTGATTGATGTTTTGGAATATGGAATAGGTAGAATTGAGATTTTGAATTTCATATTTGTGTTTTGATGAGTTATTGATGTTTGGCTATATGGGATAGGTAGAATTGTGATTTTGAAGTTCATATTTGTGTTTTGATGAGTTACTTATTGATGTTTTTGCATATGGAATAGGTAGAAGTGAGATTTTGAAGTTCATATTTGTGTTTTGATAATTATTGATTGATGTTTTGGTATATGGAATAGGTAGAAGTGAGATTTTGAAGTTCATATTTGTGTTTTAATGATTATTGATTGATATTTTGGCATATGGAATAGGTAGAAGTGAGATTTTGAAGTTCATATTATTGATTGATGTTTTGGTATATGCAATAGGTAGAATTGTGATATTGAAGTTTATGTTTGTGTTTTGATGAGTTATTGATTGATGTTTTGGAATATGGAATAGGTAGAATTGAGATTTTGAATTTCATATTTGTGTTTTGATGAGTTATTGATGTTTGGGTATATGGGATAGGTAGAATTGTGATTTTGAAGTTCATATTTGTGTTTTGATGAGTTATTTATTGATGTTTTGGTATATGGAATAGGTAGCAGTGAGATTTTGAAGATCATATTTGTGTTTTGGTATATGGAATAGGTAGAAGTGAGATTTTGAAGTTCATATTTGTGTTTTGATGATTATTGATTGATGTTTTGGTATATGGAATAGGTAGAATTGTGATATTGAAGTTCATATTTGTGTTTTGATGAGTTATTTATTGATGTTTTGGCTTATGGAATAGGTAGAAGTGAGATTTTGAAGTTCATTCTATTGATTGATGTTTTGGTACACGGTATAGGTAGAATTGTGATATTGAAGTTTATATTTGTGTTTTGATGAGTTATTGATTGATGTTTTGGAATATGGAATAGGTAGAATTGAGATTTTGAATTTCATATTAGTGTTTTGATGAGTTATTGATGTTTGGCTATATGGGATAGGTAGAATTGTGATTTTGAAGTTCATATTTGTGTTTTGATCAGTTACTTATTGATGTTTTGGTATATGGAATAGGTAGAAGTGAGATTTTGAAGTTCATATTTGTGTTTTGATGATTATTGATTGATGTTTTGGTATATGGAATAGGTAGAAGTGAGATTTTGAAGTTCATATTTGTGTTTTGATGATTATTGATTGATGTTTTGGCATATGGAATAGGTAGAAGTGAGATTTTGAAGTTCATATTTGTGTTTTGATGATTATTGACTGATGTTTTGGCATATGGAATAGGTAGAAGTGAGATTTTGAAGTTCATATTTGTGTTTTGATAATTATTGATTGATGTTTTGGTATATGGAATAGGTAGAAGTGAGATTTTGAAGTTCTTATTTGTGTTTTGATGATTATTGATTGATGTTTTGGCATATGGAATAGGTACAATTGAGATTTTGAAGTTCATATTTGTGTTTTGATAATTATTGATTGATGTTTTGGTATATGGAATAGGTAGAAGTGAGATTTTGAAGTTCATATTATTGATTGATGTTTTGGTATATGGAATAGGTAGAATTGTGATATTGAAGTTTATATTTGTGTTTTGATGAGTTATTGATTGATGTTTTGGAATATGGAATAGGTAGAATTGAGATTTTGAATTTCATATTTGTGTTTTGATGAGTTATTGATGTTTGGCTATATGGGATAGGTAGAATTGTGATTTTGAAGTTCATATTTGTGTTTTGATGAGTTACTTATTGATGTTTTGGTATATGGAATAGGTAGAAGTGAGATTTTGAAGTTCATATTTGTGTTGTGATGATTATTGATTGATGTTTTGGTATATGGAATAGGTAGAAGTGAGATTTCGAAGTTCATATTTGTGTTTTGATGATTATTGATTGATGTTTTGGCATATGGAATAGGTAGAAGTGAGATTTTGAAGTTCATATTATTGATTGATGTTTTGGTATATGGAATAGGTGGAATTGTGATAGTGAAGTTTATGTTTGTGTTTTGATGAGTTATTGATTGATGTTTTGGAATATGGAATAGGTAGAATTGAGATTTTGAATTTCATATTTGTGTTTTGATGAGTTATTGATGTTTGGGTATATGGGATAGGTAGAATTGTGATTTTGAAGTTCATATTTGTGTTTTGATTTATTGATGTTTTGCTATATGGAATAGGTAGCAGTGAGATTTTGAAGTTCATATTTGTGTTTTGGTATATGGAATAGGTAGAAGTGAGATTTTGAAGTTCATGTTTGTGTTTTGATGAGTTATTGATTGATGTTTCGGTATATGCAATAGGTAGAATTGAAATATTGAAGTTCATATTTGTGTTTTGATGATTATTGATTGATGTTTTGGTATATGGAATAGGTAGAAGTGAGATTTTGAAGTTCATATTTGTGTTTTGATGATTATTGATTGATGTTTTGGTATATGGAATAGGTAGAAGTGAGATTTTGAAGTTCATATTTGTGTTTTGATGATTATTGATTGATGTTTTGGCATATGGAATAGGTACAATTGAGATTTTGAAGTTCATATTTGTGTTTTGATAATTATTGATTGATGTTTTGGTATATGGAATAGGTAGAAGTGAGATTTTGAAGTTCATATTATTGATTGATGTTTTGGTATATGGAATAGGTAGAATTGTGATATTGAAGTTTATATTTGTGTTTTGATGAGTTATTGATTGATGTTTTGGAATATGGAATAGGTAGAATTGAGATTTTGAATTTCATATTTGTGTTTTGATGAGTTATTGATGTTTGGCTATATGGGATAGGTAGAATTGTGATTTTGAAGTTCATATTTGTGTTTTGATGAGTTACTTATTGATGTTTTGGTATATGGAATAGGTAGAAGTGAGATTTTGAAGTTCATATTTGTGTTTTGATGATTATTGATTGATGTTTTGGTATATGGAATAGGTAGAAGTGAGATTTCGAAGTTCATATTTGTGTTTTGATGATTATTGATTGATGTTTTGGCATATGGAATAGGTAGAAGTGAGATTTTGAAGTTCATATTTGTGTTTTGATAATTATTGATTGATGTTTTGGTATATGGAATAGGTAGAAGTGAGATTTTGAAGTTCATATTTGTGTTTTAATGATTATTGATTGATATTTTGGCATATGGAATAGGTAGAAGTGAGATTTTGAAGTTCATATTATTGATTGATGTTTTGGTATATGGAATAGGTAGAATTGTGATATTGAAGTTTATGTTTGTGTTTTGATGAGTTATTGATTGATGTTTTGGAATATGGAATAGGTAGAATTGAGATTTTGAATTTCATATTTGTGTTTAGATGAGTTATTGATGTTTGGCTATATGGGATAGGTAGAATTGTGATTTTGAAGTTCATATTTGTGTTTTGATTTATTGATGTTTTGGTATATGGAATAGGTAGCAGTGAGATTTTGAAGTTCATATTTGTGTTTTGGTATATGGAATAGGTAGAAGTGAGATTTTGAAGTTCATGTTTGTGTTTTGATGAGTTATTGATTGATGTTTTGGTATATGCAATAGGTAGAATTGAAATATTGAAGTTCATATTTGTGTTTTGATAATTATTGATTGATGTTTTGGTATATGGAATAGGTAGAAGTGAGATTTTGAAGTTCATATTTGTGTTTTGATGATTATTGATTGATGTTTTGGCATATGGAATAGGTACAATTGAGATTTTGAAGATCATATTTGTGTTTTGGTATATGGAATAGGTAGAAGTGAGATTTTGAAGTTCATATTTGTATTTTGATGATTATTGATTGATGTTTTGGTATATGGAATAGGTAGAATTGTGATATTGAAGTTCATATTTGTGTTTTGATGATTATTGAATGATGTTTTGGTATATAGAATAGGTAGAAGTGAGATTTTGAATTTCATATTTGTGTTTTGATGGGTTACTGATGTTTGGGTATATGGGATAGGTAGAATTGTGATTTTGAAGTTCATATTTGTGTTTTGATGAGTTATTTATTGATGTTTTGGTATATGGAATAGGTAGAAGTGAGATTTCGAAGTTCATATTTGTGTTTTGATGATTATTGATTGATGTTTTGGCATATGGAATAGGTAGAAGTGAGATTTTGAAGTTCATATTATTGATTGATGTTTTGGTATATGGAATAGGTGGAATTGTGATAGTGAAGTTTATGTTTGTGTTTTGATGAGTTATTGATTGATGTTTTGGAATATGGAATAGGTAGAATTGAGATTTTGAATTTCATATTTGTGTTTTGATGAGTTATTGATGTTTGGGTATATGGGATAGGTAGAATTGTGATTTTGAAGTTCATATTTGTGTTTTGATTTATTGATGTTTTGCTATATGGAATAGGTAGCAGTGAGATTTTGAAGTTCATATTTGTGTTTTGGTATATGGAATAGGTAGAAGTGAGATTTTGAAGTTCATGTTTGTGTTTTGATGAGTTATTGATTGATGTTTCGGTATATGCAATAGGTAGAATTGAAATATTGAAGTTCATATTTGTGTTTTGATGATTATTGATTGATGTTTTGGTATATGGAATAGGTAGAAGTGAGATTTTGAAGTTCATATTTGTGTTTTGATGATTATTGATTGATGTTTTGGTATATGGAATAGGTAGAAGTGAGATTTTGAAGTTCATATTTGTGTTTTGATGATTATTGATTGATGTTTTGGCATATGGAATAGGTACAATTGAGATTTTGAAGTTCATATTTGTGTTTTGATAATTATTGATTGATGTTTTGGTATATGGAATAGGTAGAAGTGAGATTTTGAAGTTCATATTATTGATTGATGTTTTGGTATATGGAATAGGTAGAATTGTGATATTGAAGTTTATATTTGTGTTTTGATGAGTTATTGATTGATGTTTTGGAATATGGAATAGGTAGAATTGAGATTTTGAATTTCATATTTGTGTTTTGATGAGTTATTGATGTTTGGCTATATGGGATAGGTAGAATTGTGATTTTGAAGTTCATATTTGTGTTTTGATGAGTTACTTATTGATGTTTTGGTATATGGAATAGGTAGAAGTGAGATTTTGAAGTTCATATTTGTGTTTTGATGATTATTGATTGATGTTTTGGTATATGGAATAGGTAGAAGTGAGATTTCGAAGTTCATATTTGTGTTTTGATGATTATTGATTGATGTTTTGGCATATGGAATAGGTAGAAGTGAGATTTTGAAGTTCATATTTGTGTTTTGATAATTATTGATTGATGTTTTGGTATATGGAATAGGTAGAAGTGAGATTTTGAAGTTCATATTTGTGTTTTAATGATTATTGATTGATATTTTGGCATATGGAATAGGTAGAAGTGAGATTTTGAAGTTCATATTATTGATTGATGTTTTGGTATATGGAATAGGTAGAATTGTGATATTGAAGTTTATGTTTGTGTTTTGATGAGTTATTGATTGATGTTTTGGAATATGGAATAGGTAGAATTGAGATTTTGAATTTCATATTTGTGTTTAGATGAGTTATTGATGTTTGGCTATATGGGATAGGTAGAATTGTGATTTTGAAGTTCATATTTGTGTTTTGATTTATTGATGTTTTGGTATATGGAATAGGTAGCAGTGAGATTTTGAAGTTCATATTTGTGTTTTGGTATATGGAATAGGTAGAAGTGAGATTTTGAAGTTCATGTTTGTGTTTTGATGAGTTATTGATTGATGTTTTGGTATATGCAATAGGTAGAATTGAAATATTGAAGTTCATATTTGTGTTTTGATAATTATTGATTGATGTTTTGGTATATGGAATAGGTAGAAGTGAGATTTTGAAGTTCATATTTGTGTTTTGATGATTATTGATTGATGTTTTGGCATATGGAATAGGTACAATTGAGATTTTGAAGATCATATTTGTGTTTTGGTATATGGAATAGGTAGAAGTGAGATTTTGAAGTTCATATTTGTATTTTGATGATTATTGATTGATGTTTTGGTATATGGAATAGGTAGAATTGTGATATTGAAGTTCATATTTGTGTTTTGATGATTATTGAATGATGTTTTGGTATATAGAATAGGTAGAAGTGAGATTTTGAATTTCATATTTGTGTTTTGATGGGTTACTGATGTTTGGGTATATGGGATAGGTAGAATTGTGATTTTGAAGTTCATATTTGTGTTTTGATGAGTTATTTATTGATGTTTTGGTATATGGAATAGGTAGAAGTGAGATTTCGAAGTTCATATTTGTGTTTTGATGATTATTGATTGATGTTTTGGCATATGGAATAGGTAGAAGTGAGATTTTGAAGTTCATATTATTGATTGATGTTTTGGTATATGGAATAGGTGGAATTGTGATAGTGAAGTTTATGTTTGTGTTTTGATGAGTTATTGATTGATGTTTTGGAATATGGAATAGGTAGAATTGAGATTTTGAATTTCATATTTGTGTTTTGATGAGTTATTGATGTTTGGGTATATGGGATAGGTAGAATTGTGATTTTGAAGTTCATATTTGTGTTTTGATTTATTGATGTTTTGCTATATGGAATAGGTAGCAGTGAGATTTTGAAGTTCATATTTGTGTTTTGGTATATGGAATAGGTAGAAGTGAGATTTTGAAGTTCATGTTTGTGTTTTGATGAGTTATTGATTGATGTTTCGGTATATGCAATAGGTAGAATTGAAATATTGAAGTTCATATTTGTGTTTTGATGATTATTGATTGATGTTTTGGTATATGGAATAGGTAGAAGTGAGATTTTGAAGTTCATATTTGTGTTTTGATGATTATTGATTGATGTTTTGGTATATGGAATAGGTAGAAGTGAGATTTTGAAGTTCATATTTGTGTTTTGATGATTATTGATTGATGTTTTGGCATATGGAATAGGTACAATTGAGATTTTGAAGTTCATATTTGTGTTTTGATAATTATTGATTGATGTTTTGGTATATGGAATAGGTAGAAGTGAGATTTTGAAGTTCATATTATTGATTGATGTTTTGGTATATGGAATAGGTAGAATTGTGATATTGAAGTTTATATTTGTGTTTTGATGAGTTATTGATTGATGTTTTGGAATATGGAATAGGTAGAATTGAGATTTTGAATTTCATATTTGTGTTTTGATGAGTTATTGATGTTTGGCTATATGGGATAGGTAGAATTGTGATTTTGAAGTTCATATTTGTGTTTTGATGAGTTACTTATTGATGTTTTTGTTGAGCCATTGGAGCTGCTACAATGAAGCTTTCTTAGCCTTTATTAAAGTCCAATGTTGTGTTGTAATTGTTGCAACCACATTGTGACAAATCTGTGAATTACTAAGGCAATAATGGACTGAGTTCATGAGGATTGTCTGGACAAAATCTCAGCAAGAAGCCGATGAATAAACTGAAGTGCCAAAATGAGAAGGAAGTGTACTGTTGGCACATCAGATCAAAGGCTACACAGATCAGATCAAGTTACGCGCACATCAGATCAAGTTACGCGCACATCAGATCAAAGGCTGCACAGACAAGTTACGCGCATATCAGATCAAAGGCTGCACAGATCAGATCAAGTTACGCGCACATCAGATCAAAGGCTGCACAGATCAGATCAAGTTATGCGCACAGCAGATCAAAGGCTGCACAGACAAGTTACGCGCACATCAGATCAAAGGCCACACAGATCAGATCAAGGGAAGTAAAGATCAGATCAAATTCTCAAGGGATTGCTCAGCAGCTTAGTTTCACAGAAGCAAGGCAAGTCAGCAACAAAACATATTTGCAGCAGAAGAGAACAACTCAAGGCTGGAGAGCTAGAGCAGACACCTAAGAAGCTGAAGTCAAGGACGGCTAGTGAATCACACCTCAAACGCGCGACTCTAAAAGTCTCCCAAAGATTCAGAAGACGCAGGAGCATCATGTTGAAGTATCTAGCAATCCGGTGAGCGAGCAGAAATACAAAAGAATCAAGAAGTGCCGATCAGAAGAACTGCAGGAGCTACATGGATGGTTCTGAGTTGCTGGACAGAACGTTGTGACATGAAGCTAACATCAGATCAACCGGAGGCTAACATCAGATCAACTGCAAGCTAACATCAGATCAACCGGAGGCTAACATCAGATCAACTGCAAGCTAACATCAGATCAACCGGAGGCTAACATCAGATCAACTGCAAGCTAACATCAGATCAACCGAAGGCTAACATCAGATCAACTGCAAGCTAACATCAGATCAACCGAAGGCTAACATCAGATCAACTGCATGCTAACATCAGATCAACCGAAGCGTGACATCAGATCAAATGCCGGGCACATCAGATCAGCTATAAGCTAAGATCAGATCACTTCTGCTGTTTCAACATATCTAAGACAAGCTACTCGAGAAAGTCTGAAGGAGTACAGTCAACAATATGACATGGCAAGCAAGTTGCAACTTAAAAAGGTTGAAAATGGATTATATGAATCTTGAGCCGCCTTCCGTGTAAGATATGCTGACACACCGCACGTAGGGCACAGTTTTTCTTCTGGGAAAAGAAACGGGCAGATGAGTAGGTGTGGTAGGCACAACAACTGCAGAATGCAGGATAAACCACATTGGGAGGAAAAACCCAAAGAGAGAGAAGGCACGAAAAGAAAGAAAAAGAGAGAGAGAGGAGCAGCAGCCAAGGTGAGTGCTGAACAGAACGAAACCGAGAAAAGGGAGGAGAAAAAGAGTGAGAGCAGAAAAAGATGATATGAGAAACACAAGAGAGAAAGAAACAGTCTGCTGCACAAGGAGAAGCTGAAGCGCTGGAGAGGCAGAAGTCAAGGAGAAGAAGAAGCTGAGGAGGAGCAGAATCGGGAGAACTGACCCTGAGATTGCAGCTTCAGGTGGTAAGCCTAGAACACTATCAAACGTCTTTCATTAAGTGATTTTGAAAGATATTTGTGTAGAAAAGGCAGCACAACAGAGATTTACATGTTATTGTTTTAGTTGATGAACTTGTAGAGGTAGTGAACCTCAATTTGTTGAGCAGTGAGCTCTTGTTTATGTTGCTTATGGTCAGTGAGGCCAGAGCTGAATGATTCTGTGATAGTGAAGATTGACAGGAGTGAATCTGTCCGTGGATGTAGATCATTTGATCGAACCACGTAAAAATCCCCCTTGCACATTTACTGCTTTGAGTGTGTCTTGACTGGTGTGGTATTATCAAACTGTAAGCTTGAACAGGAGTGTCATGGTTGTGTAAGTAAACCCTCCTTGAGTGATTGAATTGATCTGATGTCTTCCTTGGTTGATCTGATGTCTTCCTTGGTTGATCTGATCTGCCAACAGTCCATCTAAGCCAAAACGTGAGTTCAACAATAAGCTCTAACTGAGCTAACATTTGAGAGGGAATCCTTTAGTTGAAAGAAAAATTGATAGAGTGTTGATTCACCCCCCCCTCTCAACACTTGACACGATCCAACAATTGGTATCAGAGCCAGGTTTGCTTTTGTCAAGTGATTGTTGAAACTTAAAACCAGCAGTAGAAATGGAGAATCAAGCAACAACTGTTAAGGGAGTTCCTTATTTCAGTGGCCAAAATTTCCAGTTATGGAAAAAGAGAATGAGTGCTTATCTCTTAGCACAAGGTCTACAAGTACAAAGAGTAGTCTTGCATGGATTTACACCAACCGTAGATGAGGAGAATCCTACAGCTGCAGAAATTAGAAACTTAGAAGCTGATGGAAAGGCAAGGAATGCTCTATATGCAGCTCTGTCAGAAAAAGAGAACTTTAAAGTTATAGACTGTGTTACTGCTCATGAAATATGGATTAAACTGATTAATATTCATGAGGGAGACATCAAGGTTAAGGAGGCAAAATTGCAGGTTCTTAGAAGTAAGTTTGAAGGTCTTAAGATGGGAGAAGGTGAAAACATTGAGGACTTTCTAAACAGAGTTGTTGAATTAGTTAGCTCAATGAGGGGTCTGGGTGAGAGTGTTGGAGATTCCAATATAGTTAAAAAGGTTCTTAGATCCCTACCAGCAAGATATGATTCTAAGGTCTCTGCTATAGAGGAGAGGGACCTAGATAAAGTGACATTAGATGAGCTACAAAGCACCCTTGTAGCATATGAAATGAGGATTTCAAATTCAAAGGAGGAGACTTCAAAGGCAGTCAAGGAGATAGCATTTAAAACAAAACACTCAAGGAAGCTAAAGGAGGAAAGCAGTGAAGATGAAGCAGCAGACAGTGATCTTGAAAGAATGATGGTGCTGATTTCAAGGAGTTTCAGAGGCCAGACTGGAAAGTACAAGGGAAAGTTGCCCTTAAAATGCTTCAATTGTGGCAAAATAGGCCACTTTGCAAGCAAGTGCTTCATGAAGAACAAGAGAACAGAAGATGAGGAAGCTGACAAGCCATCAGACAGGTGGCCTGAGCAGAAAGGAAAGAAGAAGATGAGCTTCAAATCAAGAAAAGGGAAAGCTTACAGAAAACGGAGCTACCTGAGCAAGAAGAAGAATGATAGCTCTGAGGAGGATGAAGAGACTGATGTCTCAGACAGTGAAGATGAGTCTGAAGCTGAAGAGGAGACTCTCATGGTAATGAAATCTTCAACTGTTTCATTAAAGGAGGATGCTGAACTAGAGAACCAATCAGCTGATGATGAAGAAGTGGATCTAGAGGAAGAACTGGAGTTTGCATACAACAAGATAGAGGAGCAGAAGAGATTGCACAAGAAGACAATGAAGACAATGAAGGAGATGGAAAAGGTCATCTTGAGCAGTCAAGAAGAAAACTCAATACTGGAGAATAGAGTAACTGAATTGGAGCAGGAACTGATTCTCATGCAAAATGAAGCTGAGGTTCACAAAAATTGTACAAGAGAAAAGATGGAACTTCAAAAGACATGTAAAACCTTGGTAGAAAAGCTAGATGCCACCACTGCCGAACTAGAGGATGCAACAAGAAAGATAGAAGATCTGCTGTCTCAACAAACTGTGATCAAAGCTAAAGAAATGACTGATGGAACTACTGTAGAATCAAAATTGAAAGGAAAGCTGGAGCTTCAGTCAAGCAAAACTGAGCATGGTGAATACTCAAGGAGCAAAGAAGTGGCTGCAAAAACTGAAGAAGCCACAAGGAAGTTAGATGAGTGCCTCAGCAAGCAGAGATCTCATTCAGAAGGGAAGAAAGGTCTTGGTTATGAAGGAGATCAAAAATTAGAAGGACAACCAGCTGCAACAACCAAGAAGACTGTTACCTTTGTCAAAGAAGGTTCAATTTGTGTTGCTGGTGTAAAGGCAGGAACTGGTTTTGTTGATGCTAAGAAGATGGAAATTTCTAATGGATCAAGAAAGTCTACTGAGCAAAATGAAAGATTGCACGAGCTGAGGGGGAGACAATCTATGTATCAAAGAAGCCTGCTCAAAAGTAGAAGGCTGATTGCTGGAGTATGTTTCACCTGTGGAGAATCAGGTCACTATGCAGCAAATTGCTGGAGGAAGGCATTCTGGAGATTTGGAGGAAGAACAATGCAGTCAAGAGGATGGAATAGAAAAGAGTATTATCATCAAAGAAGCCTAAGTACTTCAAGAAGGATCCCTGAAGCTGAAATCAGAAAAGGCCATATCATACAACCTGGAGAAGTGTATCAGAAATTGAATGTCTGGTGCAGATGCAGATTGCCAAATAAGAGAAGCAAGTGGTTTGAAGGAGTGAATAGCAGGAGAGCCCAGCCACTGCAACAAGCTACAAATAGAAGAAACTTTGCAGCAGAAACAAGAAGAAACCAAGCAGACTACACAAGAAGAAATCAGTCTCTAATGCAGCCACTTAATCTGAGAAACAGATTTCAAATTTTTGAAGGGTTAGAAGAGAATGATCACTGGAGCTGCAGCAGGAGCAATCAAAGATTGAATGAACAGCAAGGCATACCAGCAGCAAGAAAAATTTGGAGGAAGAAGCACAGATTTGAAGAAGCTTGCATTGCTGAAGTTGCACTTAAAACAAAAGCTAAGGAAGCCCAATGGATCATTGACAGTGGGTGCACAAGCCATATGACTGGAGACAAAACTCTACTGAGAAACACAAAAGAAGTTGAAAGAGGGTTTGTCAAGTTTGCAGATAAGAGTGGGTTAAAGATCAAGGCTGTTGGAGAAGCCACCATTGGATCAGAAAAGTTCAAATCTAAGGAGGTGCTGTTTGTAGAAGGGCTGAAGTACAACTTGCTGAGTGTAAGACAACTGTGTGACAATGGTTTCAAAGTAGATTTCTCAAAAAATGGCTGTTTCATCAAAGACTGCAAGACTGGAGAAATCATGGCCAAAGGAATAAGAGACAACAAGGATTTATACCTCATAGATGTGAAGGAAAAGTTGTGCATGCTAAGCAAAATGGATGAAAATACTCTTTGGCATTGCAGGCTTGGACATTTAAATCAAAAGAGCATGAGAAGCCTGGTGAAGTGCAATGCAGTGTTAAACCTCCCTGTACTAAAGAGGGACAACAGCACTTGTGACTCATGCCAAAAAGGGAAATTTGCAAAGCTTTCTCACAAGTCCAAGGAGCATAGAACCTCTAAGCCATTGGAGCTAGTTCACACTGATGTATGTGGACCAATGAAAAGAAAAGGTACAGGTAAAGAGATGTATTTCATTCTTTTTGTGGATGACTTCACTAGGATGATGTGCATCATGCACATGAAGCAAAAGAGTGAAGCCTTCAACTGCTTCAAAAGATTTCAGAAACTGGCAGAAAACCAGCATGGAAGGAAGATCAAAGTTTTGAGATCAGATAATGGAGGAGAGTTTACCTCACAGGAATTTGAAGAATACGTGGAGGAAATGGGAATCAAACATCAAGTCTCAAGTCCTCACACTCCCCAGCAAAATGGAGTTGTAGAGAGGAAAAATAGAAGTGTGATTGAGATGGCAAGAACTATGCTGTTGGAGCACAATACTCCAAAGCACTTCTGGAAGGAAGCCACAATGGCAGCTGTGCATGTACAAAATAGAACCATGTTGAGGCCAAACACTGAAAAGACACCATATGAACTTTGGTATGGTCACAAGCCAAATGTGAAGTATTTTAGAGTTTTTGGCAGCAAATGCTTCATCAAGAACAAGGAGCAAAGCCTTGGAAAATTTGAAGAGAGGGCTGATGAGGGCATTTTCCTTGGTTACTCAAATAAGAGCAAGGCTTACAAGGTTTATAACAAGAGGCTGGATAAGATTATGGAAAGCTATGATGTGAAAGTGGTTGAGGAAGTCAAGATGAAAGCCACTGATCCTGAAAATTTTCTGGATCACTTAGATGACTTAGAGAGCCAAGATGAGGCAGACCTGGAGCTGAAATCAGCTACTGAGGAGACTGATGCAGAAGGATCAGAGACAGAAGTTACAGAAGGCCAGGAAAAAGCAAAAAGAAAGTACAACAAGAGAATTGACAAGATGCCTATCATTGGAGACCCCAAAGCTCCAGTAAGAACAAGAAGGCAACTGAAAAGTATGGTTGCAACTGCCCTACTGTCTCAAGTTGAGCCAAGGTCAATAGAGGAAGCCCTGGAGGACCAGTCATGGCTGCAAGCCATGAATGAAGAGCTGGACCAAATTGAGAAAAACCAAACTTGGGAGCTCGTGGATAGGCCAGCAAACAAGAATGTGATAGGCACAAAATGGGTGTTCAGGAACAAGTTGAATGAGGAAGGAAAGGTTGTAAAGAATAAGGCAAGGCTTGTGTGCAAAGGATACTCTCAAATTGAAGGAGTAGATGTGGATGAAACCTTTGCCCCAGTAGCAAGGCTTGAAGCCATAAGAATGTTTTTGGCAGTGGCTTCAGCAAGGAGTTACAAGGTCTTCCAAATGGATGTTAAATCTGCCTTCTTGAATGGAAATCTGGAGGAAGAAGTGTACATTGAGCAACCAGATGGTTTTCTAGTTTGTGAAGATGAAAACAAGGTGTGCAGGCTCAAAAAGGCACTGTATGGATTAAAACAAGCCCCAAGAGCATGGTACTCAAGGCTGGACAGCTACCTGAAGAATCTGAATTTCAGAAAAAGTTGCATAAATAGCAATTTATATGTTCTTGATGGAAAGGGTGGACAGTTAATAGCCATAGTCTATGTTGATGACATAATATTTGGAGGAGATAAGGAGCAGCTGTGCCATGAATTTGCTAGAAAGATGCAAGAAGAGTTTGAAATGTCCATGATAGGAGAGCTCTCATTTTTCCTTGGACTGCAGATTCATCAAAAAGCAACTGGAATTTTTATCTCTCAAACCAAGTATACCAAAGAAGTGCTGAAGAAATTTGGTATGACTGATGCTAAGCCAATGTCTACACCCATGGCAACTAACTGCAAGCTGAGCAAGGATGAAAAAGGAGCTGAAGCTGATCAAAGTCTATACAGAAGCATGATAGGAAGCTTATTGTACTTAACAGCAACAAGGCCTGATATTACCTTTGCTGTCTGCCAAGCTGCTAGATACCAGGCAAATCCAAAGAGTTCTCATATGATTGCACTAAAGAGGGTGCTAAGATATTTGCAAGGGACAGTAGATTATGGTCTGTGGTATGCAAGGAAAGGAAGCTTGGGATTAAGAAGCTTCACTGATGCTGATTGGGCAGGAAATGTTGATGACAGGAGATCCACTTCAGGAGGAGTATTCTTTCTTGGAAATAGATGTGTGAGCTGGTTAAGCAAGAAGCAAGAAAGTATAGCCTTAAGCACTGCTGAAGCTGAGTACATAGCAGCAACCAAGGCATGCACTCAAGCTATATGGATGAGATCTGAACTGCAAAATCTTAAAGAAGAAGTTCTCTTGCCACTGATAATTCTTTGTGACAACAAAAGTGCCATTGATTTGTCAAAGAATTCAGTCCAGCACTCGAGAGCCAAACATATAGAAATCAAGTATCACTTCATAAAGGACAAGGTTGAGAAAGGAGAAATTATGCTAGAGTATGTTCCCACAGCTAAACAAATAGCTGATGTAATGACAAAGCCTCTTCCAGCCGAGGTGTTTGAAACTTTGAGGATGCAAATGGGAGTGCAGTCCTCCTTCTCATGCTGAATCAATTGAGCATCCCCAAATCCCTTTGAAATTGGTTGTCAAAGGGGGAGAGATAGCCGCAGCAGGCCGGCCAGACGCAGCAGTATTGTCCTTGGGAGAGAAGGACGTTGGAAAAGCTCTATGCAGGGGGAGCTTACTATGTAGAAGAATAAGGTTCAGGGGGAGCTGGTTCAGGGGGAATAAGGTTCAGGGGGAGCTTAGCACTGAGTTGACTGATTGGCTGCAAATGTGGTTGCCAACAATTCCAAAGGGGGAGATTGTTGAGCCATTGGAGCTGCTACAATGAAGCTTTCTTAGCCTTTATTAAAGTCCAATGTTGTGTTGTAATTGTTGCAACCACATTGTGACAAATCTGTGAATTACTAAGGCAATAATGGACTGAGTTCATGAGGATTGTCTGGACAAAATCTCAGCAAGAAGCCGATGAATAAACTGAAGTGCCAAAATGAGAAGGAAGTGTACTGTTGGCACATCAGATCAAAGGCTACACAGATCAGATCAAGTTACGCGCACATCAGATCAAGTTACGCGCACATCAGATCAAAGGCTGCACAGACAAGTTACGCGCATATCAGATCAAAGGCTGCACAGATCAGATCAAGTTACGCGCACATCAGATCAAAGGCTGCACAGATCAGATCAAGTTATGCGCACAGCAGATCAAAGGCTGCACAGACAAGTTACGCGCACATCAGATCAAAGGCCACACAGATCAGATCAAGGGAAGTAAAGATCAGATCAAATTCTCAAGGGATTGCTCAGCAGCTTAGTTTCACAGAAGCAAGGCAAGTCAGCAACAAAACATATTTGCAGCAGAAGAGAACAACTCAAGGCTGGAGAGCTAGAGCAGACACCTAAGAAGCTGAAGTCAAGGACGGCTAGTGAATCACACCTCAAACGCGCGACTCTAAAAGTCTCCCAAAGATTCAGAAGACGCAGGAGCATCATGTTGAAGTATCTAGCAATCCGGTGAGCGAGCAGAAATACAAAAGAATCAAGAAGTGCCGATCAGAAGAACTGCAGGAGCTACATGGATGGTTCTGAGTTGCTGGACAGAACGTTGTGACATGAAGCTAACATCAGATCAACCGGAGGCTAACATCAGATCAACTGCAAGCTAACATCAGATCAACCGGAGGCTAACATCAGATCAACTGCAAGCTAACATCAGATCAACCGGAGGCTAACATCAGATCAACTGCAAGCTAACATCAGATCAACCGAAGGCTAACATCAGATCAACTGCAAGCTAACATCAGATCAACCGAAGGCTAACATCAGATCAACTGCATGCTAACATCAGATCAACCGAAGCGTGACATCAGATCAAATGCCGGGCACATCAGATCAGCTATAAGCTAAGATCAGATCACTTCTGCTGTTTCAACATATCTAAGACAAGCTACTCGAGAAAGTCTGAAGGAGTACAGTCAACAATATGACATGGCAAGCAAGTTGCAACTTAAAAAGGTTGAAAATGGATTATATGAATCTTGAGCCGCCTTCCGTGTAAGATATGCTGACACACCGCACGTAGGGCACAGTTTTTCTTCTGGGAAAAGAAACGGGCAGATGAGTAGGTGTGGTAGGCACAACAACTGCAGAATGCAGGATAAACCACATTGGGAGGAAAAACCCAAAGAGAGAGAAGGCACGAAAAGAAAGAAAAAGAGAGAGAGAGGAGCAGCAGCCAAGGTGAGTGCTGAACAGAACGAAACCGAGAAAAGGGAGGAGAAAAAGAGTGAGAGCAGAAAAAGATGATATGAGAAACACAAGAGAGAAAGAAACAGTCTGCTGCACAAGGAGAAGCTGAAGCGCTGGAGAGGCAGAAGTCAAGGAGAAGAAGAAGCTGAGGAGGAGCAGAATCGGGAGAACTGACCCTGAGATTGCAGCTTCAGGTGGTAAGCCTAGAACACTATCAAACGTCTTTCATTAAGTGATTTTGAAAGATATTTGTGTAGAAAAGGCAGCACAACAGAGATTTACATGTTATTGTTTTAGTTGATGAACTTGTAGAGGTAGTGAACCTCAATTTGTTGAGCAGTGAGCTCTTGTTTATGTTGCTTATGGTCAGTGAGGCCAGAGCTGAATGATTCTGTGATAGTGAAGATTGACAGGAGTGAATCTGTCCGTGGATGTAGATCATTTGATCGAACCACGTAAAAATCCCCCTTGCACATTTACTGCTTTGAGTGTGTCTTGACTGGTGTGGTATTATCAAACTGTAAGCTTGAACAGGAGTGTCATGGTTGTGTAAGTAAACCCTCCTTGAGTGATTGAATTGATCTGATGTCTTCCTTGGTTGATCTGATGTCTTCCTTGGTTGATCTGATCTGCCAACAGTCCATCTAAGCCAAAACGTGAGTTCAACAATAAGCTCTAACTGAGCTAACATTTGAGAGGGAATCCTTTAGTTGAAAGAAAAATTGATAGAGTGTTGATTCACCCCCCCCTCTCAACACTTGACACGATCCAACAGTTTTGGTATATGGAATAGGTAGAAGTGAGATTTTGAAGTTCATATTTGTGTTTTGATGATTATTGATTGATGTTTTGGTATATGGAATAGGTAGAAGTGAGATTTCGAAGTTCATATTTGTGTTTTGATGATTATTGATTGATGTTTTGGCATATGGAATAGGTAGAAGTGAGATTTTGAAGTTCATATTTGTGTTTTGATAATTATTGATTGATGTTTTGGTATATGGAATAGGTAGAAGTGAGATTTTGAAGTTCATATTTGTGTTTTAATGATTATTGATTGATATTTTGGCATATGGAATAGGTAGAAGTGAGATTTTGAAGTTCATATTATTGATTGATGTTTTGGTATATGGAATAGGTAGAATTGTGATATTGAAGTTTATGTTTGTGTTTTGATGAGTTATTGATTGATGTTTTGGAATATGGAATAGGTAGAATTGAGATTTTGAATTTCATATTTGTGTTTAGATGAGTTATTGATGTTTGGCTATATGGGATAGGTAGAATTGTGATTTTGAAGTTCATATTTGTGTTTTGATTTATTGATGTTTTGGTATATGGAATAGGTAGCAGTGAGATTTTGAAGTTCATATTTGTGTTTTGGTATATGGAATAGGTAGAAGTGAGATTTTGAAGTTCATGTTTGTGTTTTGATGAGTTATTGATTGATGTTTTGGTATATGCAATAGGTAGAATTGAAATATTGAAGTTCATATTTGTGTTTTGATAATTATTGATTGATGTTTTGGTATATGGAATAGGTAGAAGTGAGATTTTGAAGTTCATATTTGTGTTTTGATGATTATTGATTGATGTTTTGGCATATGGAATAGGTACAATTGAGATTTTGAAGATCATATTTGTGTTTTGGTATATGGAATAGGTAGAAGTGAGATTTTGAAGTTCATATTTGTATTTTGATGATTATTGATTGATGTTTTGGTATATGGAATAGGTAGAATTGTGATATTGAAGTTCATATTTGTGTTTTGATGATTATTGAATGATGTTTTGGTATATAGAATAGGTAGAAGTGAGATTTTGAATTTCATATTTGTGTTTTGATGGGTTACTGATGTTTGGGTATATGGGATAGGTAGAATTGTGATTTTGAAGTTCATATTTGTGTTTTGATGAGTTATTTATTGATGTTTTGGTATATGGAATAGGTAGAAGTGAGATTTCGAAGTTCATATTTGTGTTTTGATGATTATTGATTGATGTTTTGGCATATGGAATAGGTAGAAGTGAGATTTTGAAGTTCATATTTGTGTTTTGATAATTATTGATTGATGTTTTGGTATATGGAATAGGTAGAAGTGAGATTTTGAAGTTCATATTTGTGTTTTAATGATTATTGATTGATATTTTGGCATATGGAATAGGTAGAAGTGAGATTTTGAAGTTCATATTATTGATTGATGTTTTGGTATATGGAATAGGTAGAATTGTGATATTGAAGTTTATGTTTGTGTTTTGATGAGTTATTGATTGATGTTTTGGAATATGGAATAGGTAGAATTGAGATTTTGAATTTCATATTTGTGTTTTGATGAGTTATTGATGTTTGGCTATATGGGATAGGTAGAATTGTGATTTTGAAGTTCATATTTGTGTTTTGATTTATTGATGTTTTGGTATATGGAATAGGTAGCAATGAGATTTTGAAGTTCATATTTGTGTTTTGGTATATGGAATAGGTAGAAGTGAGATTTTGAAGTTCATGTTTGTGTTTTGATGAGTTATTGATTGATGTTTTGGTATATGCAATAGGTAGAATTGAAATATTGAAGTTCATATTTGTGTTTTGATGATTATTGATTGATGTTTTGGTATATGGAATAGGTAGAAGTGAGATTTTGAAGTTCATATTTGTGTTTTGATGATTATTGATTGATGTTTTGGTATATGGAATAGGTAGAAGTGAGATTTTGAAGTTCATATTTGTGTTTTGATGATTATTGATTGATGTTTTGGCATATGGAATAGGTAGAAGTGAGATTTTGAAGTTCATATTTGTGTTTTGATGATTATTGACTGATGTTTTGGCATATGGAATAGGTAGAAGTGAGATTTTGAAGTTCATATTTGTGTTTTGATAATTATTGATTGATGTTTTGGTACATGGAATAGGTAGAAGTGAGATTTTGAAGTTCATAATTGTGTTTTGATGATTATTGATTGATGTTTTGGCATATGAAATAGGTACAATTGAGATCTTGATGATCATATTTGTGTTTTGGTATATGGAATAGGTAGAAGTGAGATTTTGAAGTTCATATTTGTGTTTTGATGATTATTGATTGATGTTTTGGTATATGGAATAGGTAGAATTGTGATATTGAAGTTCATATTTGTGTTTTGATGATTATTGAATGATGTTTTGGTATATAGAATAGGTAGAAGTGAGATTTTGAATTTCATATTTGTGTTTTGATGGGTTACTGATGTTTGGGTATATGGGATAGGTAGAATTGTGATTTTGAAGTTCATATTTGTGTTTTGATGAGTTATTTATTGATGTTTTGGCTTATGGAATAGGTAGAAGTGAGATTTTGAAGTTCATTTTTTTGATTGATGTTTTGGTACACGGTATAGGTAGAATTGTGATATTGAAGTTTATATTTGTGTTTTGATGAGTTATTGATTGATGTTTTGGAATATGGAATAGGTAGAATTGAGATTTTGAATTTCATATTAGTGTTTTGATGAGTTATTGATGTTTGGCTATATGGGATAGGTAGAATTGTGATTTTGAAGTTCATATTTGTGTTTTGATCAGTTACTTATTGATGTTTTGGTATATGGAATAGGTAGAAGTGAGATTTTGAAGTTCATATTTGTGTTTTGATGATTATTGATTGATGTTTTGGTATATGGAATAGGTAGAAGTGAGATTTTGAAGTTCATATTTGTGTTTTGATGATTATTGATTGATGTTTTGGCATATGGAATAGGTAGAAGTGAGATTTTGAAGTTCATATTTGTGTTTTGATGATTATTGACTGATGTTTTGGCATATGGAATAGGTAGAAGTGAGATTTTGAAGTTCATATTTGTGTTTTGATAATTATTGATTGATGTTTTGGTATATGGAATAGGTAGAAGTGAGATTTTGAAGTTCATATTTGTGTTTTGATGATTATTGATTGATGTTTTGGCATATGGAATAGGTACAATTGAGATTTTGAAGTTCATATTTGTGTTTTGATAATTATTGATTGATGTTTTGGTATATGGAATAGGTAGAAGTGAGATTTTGAAGTTCATATTATTGATTGATGTTTTGGTATATGGAATAGGTAGAATTGTGATATTGAAGTTTATATTTGTGTTTTGATGAGTTATTGATTGATGTTTTCGAATATGGAATAGGTAGAATTGAGATTTTGAATTTCATATTTGTGTTTTGATGAGTTATTGATGTTTGGCTATATGGGATAGGTAGAATTGTGATTTTGAAGTTCATATTTGTGTTTTGATGAGTTACTTATTGATGTTTTGGTATATGGAATAGGTAGAAGTGAGATTTTGAAGTTCATATTTGTGTTTTGATGATTATTGATTGATGTTTTGGTATATGGAATAGGTAGAAGTGAGATTTCGAAGTTCATATTTGTGTTTTGATGATTATTGATTGATGTTTTGGCATATGGAATAGGTAGAAGTGAGATTTTGAAGTTCATATTATTGATTGATGTTTTGGTATATGGAATAGGTAGAATTGTGATATTGAAGTTTATGTTTGTGTTTTGATGAGTTATTGATTGATGTTTTGGAATATGGAATAGGTAGAATTGAGATTTTGAATTTCATATTTGTGTTTTGATGAGTTATTGATGTTTGGGTATATGGGATAGGTAGAATTGTGATTTTGAAGTTCATATTTGTGTTTTGATTTATTGATGTTTTGGTATATGGAATAGGTAGCAGTGAGATTTTGAAGTTCATATTTGTGTTTTGGTATATGGAATAGGTAGAAGTGAGATTTTGAAGTTCATGTTTGTGTTTTGATGAGTTATTGATTGATGTTTTGGTATATGCAATAGGTAGAATTGAAATATTGAAGTTCATATTTGTGTTTTGATGATTATTGATTGATGTTTTGGTATATGGAATAGGTAGAAGTGAGATTTTGAAGTTCATATTTGTGTTTTGATGATTATTGATTGATGTTTTGGTATATGGAATAGGTAGAAGTGAGATTTTGAAGTTCATATTTGTGTTTTGATGATTATTGATTGATGTTTTGGCATATGGAATAGGTAGAAGTGAGATTTTGAAGTTCATATTGGTGTTTTGATGATTATTGACTGATGTTTTGGCATATGGAATAGGTAGAAGTGAGATTTTGAAGTTCATATTTGTGTTTTGATAATTATTGATTGATGTTTTGGTATATGGAATAGGTAGAAGAAAGATTTTGAAGTTCATATTTGTGTTTTGATGATTATTGATTGATGTTTTGGCATATGGAATAGGTACAATTGAGATTTTGAAGTTCATATTTGTGTTTTGATAATTATTGATTGATGTTTTGGTATATGGAATAGGTAGAAGTGAGATTTTGAAGTTCATATTATTGATTGATGTTTTGGTATATGGAATAGGTAGAATTGTGATATTGAAGTTTATATTTGTGTTTTGATGAGTTATTGATTGATGTTTTGGAATATGGAATAGGTAGAATTGAGATTTTGAATTTCATATTTGTGTTTTGATGAGTTATTGATGTTTGGCTATATGGGATAGGTAGAATTGTGATTTTGAAGTTCATATTTGTGTTTTGATGAGTTACTTATTGATGTTTTGGTATATGGAATAGGTAGAAGTGAGATTTTGAAGTTCATATTTGTGTTTTGATGATTATTGATTGATGTTTTGGTATATGGAATAGGTAGAAGTGAGATTTCGAAGTTCATATTTGTGTTTTGATGATTATTGATTGATGTTTTGGCATATGGAATAGGTAGAAGTGAGATTTTGAAGTTCATATTATTGATTGATGTTTTGGTATATGGAATAGGTAGAATTGTGATATTGAAGTTTATGTTTGTGTTTTGATGAGTTATTGATTGATGTTTTGGAATATGGAATAGGTAGAATTGAGATTTTGAATTTCATATTTGTGTTTTGATGAGTTATTGATGTTTGGGTATATGGGATAGGTAGAATTGTGATTTTGAAGTTCATATTTGTGTTTTGATTTATTGATGTTTTGGTATATGGAATAGGTAGCAGTGAGATTCTGAAGTTCATATTTGTGTTTTGGTATATGGAATAGGTAGAAGTGAGATTTTGAAGTTCATGTTTGTGTTTTGATGAGTTATTGATTGATGTTTTGGTATATGCAATAGGTAGAATTGAAATATTGAAGTTCATATTTGTGTTTTGATGATTATTGATTAATGTTTTGGTATATGGAATAGGTAGAAGTGAGATTTTGAAGTTCATATTTGTGTTTTGATGATTATTGATTGATGTTTTGGTATATGGAATAGGTAGAAGTGAGATTTTGAAGTTCATATTTGTGTTTTGATGATTATTGATTGATGTTTTGGCATATGGAATAGGTAGAAGTGAGATTTTGAAGTTCATATTTGTGTTTTGATGATTATTGACTGATGTTTTGGCATATGGAATAGGTAGAAGTGAGATTTTGAAGTTCATATTTGTGTTTTGATAATTATTGATTGATGTTTTGGTATATGGAATAGGTAGAAGTGAGATTTTAAAGTTCATATTTGTGTTTTGATGATTATTGATTGATGTTTTGGCATATGGAATAGGTACAATTGAGATTTTGAAGTTCATATTTGTGTTTTGATAATTATTGATTGATGTTTTGGTATATGGAATAGGTAGAAGTGAGATTTTGAAGTTCATATTATTGATTGATGTTTTGGTATATGGAATAGGTAGAATTGTGATATTGAAGTTTATATTTGTGTTTTGATGAGTTATTGATTGATGTTTTGGAATATGGAATAGGTAGAATTGAGATTTTGAATTTCATATTTGTGTTTTGATGAGTTATTGATGTTTGGCTATATGGGATAGGTAGAATTGTGATTTTGAAGTTCATATTTGTGTTTTGATGAGTTACTTATTGATGTTTTGGTATATAGAATAGGTAGAAGTGAGATTTTGAAGTTCATATTTGTGTTTTGATGATTATTTATTGATGTTTTGGTATATGGAATAGGTAGAAGTGAGATTTCGAAGTTCATATTTGTGTTTTGATGATTATTGATTGATGTTTTGGTATATGGAATAGGTAGAAGTGAGATTTTGAAGTTCATATTTGTGTTTTGATGATTATTGATTGATGTTTTGGCATATGGAATAGGTACAATTGAGATTTTGAAGTTCATATTTGTGTTTTGATAATTATTGATTGATGTTTTGGTATATGGAATAGGTAGAAGTGAGATTTTGAAGTTCATATTATTGATTGATGTTTTGGTATATGGAATAGGTAGAATTGTGATATTGAAGTTTATATTTGTGTTTTGATGAGTTATTGATTGATGTTTTGGAATATGGAATAGGTAGAATTGAGATTTTGAATTTCATATTTGTGTTTTGATGAGTTATTGATGTTTGGCTATATGGGATAGGTAGAATTGTGATTTTGAAGTTCATATTTGTGTTTTGATGAGTTACTTATTGATGTTTTGGTATATGGAATAGGTACAAGTGAGATTTTGAAGTTCATATTTGTGTTTTGATGATTATTGATTGATGTTTTGGTATATGGAATAGGTAGAAGTGAGATTTCGAAGTTCATATTTGTGTTTTGATGATTATTGATTGATGTTTTGGCATATGGAATAGGTAGAAGTGAGATTTTGAAGTTCATATTATTGATTGATGTTTTGGTATATGGAATAGGTAGAATTGTGATATTGAAGTTTATGTTTGTGTTTTGATGAGTTATTGATTGATGTTTTGGAATATGGAATAGGTAGAATTGAGATTTTGAATTTCATATTTGTGTTTAGATGAGTTATTGATGTTTGGGTATATGGGATAGGTAGAATTGTGATTTTGAAGTTCATATTTGTGTTTTGATTTATTGATGTTTTGGTATATGGAATAGGTAGCAGTGAGATTTTGAAGTTCATATTTGTGTTTTGGTATATGGAATAGGTAGAAGTGAGATTTTGAAGTTCATGTTTGTGTTTTGATGAGTTATTGATTGATGTTTTGGTATATGCAATAGTTAGAATTGAAATATTGATGTTCATATTTGTGTTTTGATGATTATTGATTGATGTTTTGGTATATGGAATAGGTAGAAGTGAGATTTTGAAGTTCATATTTGTGTTTTGATGATTATTGATTGATGTTTTGGTATATGGAATAGGTAGAAGTGAGATTTTGAAGTTCATATTTGTGTTTTGATGATTATTGATTGATGTTTTGGCATATGGAATAGGTAGAAGTGAGATTTTGAAGTTCATATTGGTGTTTTGATGATTATTGACTGATGTTTTGGCATATGGAATAGGTAGAAGTGAGATTTTGAAGTTCATATTTGTGTTTTGATAATTATTGATTGATGTTTTGGTATATGGAATAGGTAGAAGTGAGATTTTGAAGTTCATATTTGTGTTTTGATGATTATTGATTGATGTTTTGGCATATGGAATAGGTACAATTGAGATTTTGAAGTTCATATTTGTGTTTTGATAATTATTGATTGATGTTTTGGTATATGGAATAGGTAGAAGTGAGATTTTGAAGTTCATATTATTGATTGATGTTTTGGTATATGGAATAGGTAGAATTGTGATATTGAAGTTTATATTTGTGTTTTGATGAGTTATTGATTGATGTTTTGGAATATGGAATAGGTAGAATTGAGATTTTGAATTTCATATTTGTGTTTTGATGAGTTATTGATGTTTGGCTATATGGGATAGGTAGAATTGTGATTTTGAAGTTCATATTTGTGTTTTGATGAGTTACTTATTGATGTTTTGGTATATGGAATAGGTAGAAGTGAGATTTTGAAGTTCATATTTGTGTTTTGATGATTATTGATTGATGTTTTGGTATATGGAATAGGTAGAAGTGAGATTTCGAAGTTCATATTTGTGTTTTGATGATTATTGATTGATGGTTTGGCATATGGAATAGGTAGAAGTGAGATTTTGAAGTTCATATTTGTGTTTTGATGATTATTGATTGATGTTTTGGCATATGGAATAGGTAGAAGTTAGATTTTGAAGTTCATATTATTGATTGATGTTTTGGTATATGGAATAGGTAGAATTGTGATATTGAAGTTTATGTTTGTGTTTTGATGAGTTATTGATTGATGTTTTGGAATATGGAATAGGTAGAATTGAGATTTTGAATTTCATATTTGTGTTTTGATGAATTATTGATGTTTGGGTATATGGGATAGGTAGAATTGTGATTTTGAAGTTCATATTTGTGTTTTGATTTATTGATGTTTTGGTATATGGAATAGGTAGCAGTGAGATTTTGAAGTTCATATTTGTGTTTTGGTATATGGAATAGGTAGAAGTAAGATTTTGAAGTTCATGTTTGTGTTTTGATGAGTTATTGATTGATGTTTTGGTATATGCAATAGGTAGAATTGAAATATTGAAGTTCATATTTGTGTTTTGATGATTATTGATTAATGTTTTGGTATATGGAATAGGTAGAAGTGAGATTTTGAAGTTCATATTTGTGTTTTGATGATTATTGATTGATGTTTTGGTATATGGAATAGGTAGAAGTGAGATTTTGAAGTTCATATTTGTGTTTTGATGATTATTGATTGATGTTTTGGCATATGGAATAGGTAGAAGTGAGATTTTGAAGTTCATATTTGTGTTTTGATGATTATTGACTGATGTTTTGGCATATGGAATAGGTAGAAGTGAGATTTTGAAGTTCATATTTGTGTTTTGATAATTATTGATTGATGTTTTGGTATATGGAATAGGTAGAAGTGAGATTTTAAAGTTCATATTTGTGTTTTGATGATTATTGATTGATGTTTTGGCATATGGAATAGGTAGAAGTGAGATTTTGAAGTTCATATTATTGATTGATGTTTTGGTATATGGAATAGGTAGAATTGTGATATTGAAGTTTATGTTTGTGTTTTGATGAGTTATTGATTGATGTTTTGGAATATGGAATAGGTAGAATTGAGATTTTGAATTTCATATTTGTGTTTAGATGAGTTATTGATGTTTGGGTATATGGGATAGGTAGAATTGTGATTTTGAAGTTCATATTTGTGTTTTGATTTATTGATGTTTTGGTATATGGAATAGGTAGCAGTGAGATTTTGAAGTTCATATTTGTGTTTTGGTATATGGAATAGGTAGAAGTGAGATTTTGAAGTTCATGTTTGTGTTTTGATGAGTTATTGATTGATGTTTTGGTATATGCAATAGTTAGAATTGAAATATTGATGTTCATATTTGTGTTTTGATGATTATTGATTGATGTTTTGGTATATGGAATAGGTAGAAGTGAGATTTTGAAGTTCATATTTGTGTTTTGATGATTATTGATTGATGTTTTGGTATATGGAATAGGTAGAAGTGAGATTTTGAAGTTCATATTTGTGTTTTGATGATTATTGATTGATGTTTTGGCATATGGAATAGGTAGAAGTGAGATTTTGAAGTTCATATTGGTGTTTTGATGATTATTGACTGATGTTTTGGCATATGGAATAGGTAGAAGTGAGATTTTGAAGTTCATATTTGTGTTTTGATAATTATTGATTGATGTTTTGGTATATGGAATAGGTAGAAGTGAGATTTTGAAGTTCATATTTGTGTTTTGATGATTATTGATTGATGTTTTGGCATATGGAATAGGTACAATTGAGATTTTGAAGTTCATATTTGTGTTTTGATAATTATTGATTGATGTTTTGGTATATGGAATAGGTAGAAGTGAGATTTTGAAGTTCATATTATTGATTGATGTTTTGGTATATGGAATAGGTAGAATTGTGATATTGAAGTTTATATTTGTGTTTTGATGAGTTATTGATTGATGTTTTGGAATATGGAATAGGTAGAATTGAGATTTTGAATTTCATATTTGTGTTTTGATGAGTTATTGATGTTTGGCTATATGGGATAGGTAGAATTGTGATTTTGAAGTTCATATTTGTGTTTTGATGAGTTACTTATTGATGTTTTGGTATATGGAATAGGTAGAAGTGAGATTTTGAAGTTCATATTTGTGTTTTGATGATTATTGATTGATGTTTTGGTATATGGAATAGGTAGAAGTGAGATTTCGAAGTTCATATTTGTGTTTTGATGATTATTGATTGATGGTTTGGCATATGGAATAGGTAGAAGTGAGATTTTGAAGTTCATATTTGTGTTTTGATAATTATTGATTGATGTTTTGGTATATGGAATAGGTAGAAGTGAGATTTTGAAGTTCATATTTGTGTTTTGATGATTATTGATTGATGTTTTGGCATATGGAATAGGTAGAAGTGAGATTTTGAAGTTCATATTTGTGTTTTGATGATTATTGACTGATGTTTTGGCATATGGAATAGGTAGAAGTGAGATTTTGAAGTTCATATTTGTGTTTTGATAATTATTGATTGATGTTTTGGTATATGGAATAGGTAGAAGTGAGATTTTAAAGTTCATATTTGTGTTTTGATGATTATTGATTGATGTTTTGGCATATGGAATAGGTACAATTGAGATTTTGAAGTTCATATTTGTGTTTTGATAATTATTGATTGATGTTTTGGTATATGGAATAGGTAGAAGTGAGATTTTGAAGTTCATATTATTGATTGATGTTTTGGTATATGGAATAGGTAGAATTGTGATATTGAAGTTTATATTTGTGTTTTGATGAGTTATTGATTGATGTTTTGGAATATGGAATAGGTAGAATTGAGATTTTGAATTTCATATTTGTGTTTTGATGAGTTATTGATGTTTGGCTATATGGGATAGGTAGAATTGTGATTTTGAAGTTCATATTTGTGTTTTGATGAGTTACTTATTGATGTTTTGGTATATGGAATAGGTAGAAGTGAGATTTTGAAGTTCATATTTGTGTTTTGATGATTATTTATTGATGTTTTGGTATATGGAATAGGTAGAAGTGAGATTTCGAAGTTCATATTTGTGTTTTGATGATTATTGATTGATGTTTTGGTATATGGAATAGGTAGAAGTGAGATTTTGAAGTTCATATTTGTGTTTTGATGATTATTGATTGATGTTTTGGCATATGGAATAGGTACAATTGAGATTTTGAAGTTCATATTTGTGTTTTGATAATTATTGATTGATGTTTTGGTATATGGAATAGGTAGAAGTGAGATTTTGAAGTTCATATTATTGATTGATGTTTTGGTATATGGAATAGGTAGAATTGTGATATTGAAGTTTATATTTGTGTTTTGATGAGTTATTGATTGATGTTTTGGAATATGGAATAGGTAGAATTGAGATTTTGAATTTCATATTTGTGTTTTGATGAGTTATTGATGTTTGGCTATATGGGATAGGTAGAATTGTGATTTTGAAGTTCATATTTGTGTTTTGATGAGTTACTTATTGATGTTTTGGTATATGGAATAGGTAGAAGTGAGATTTTGAAGTTCATATTTGTGTTTTGATGATTATTGATTGATGTTTTGGTATATGGAATAGGTAGAAGTGAGATTTCGAAGTTCATATTTGTGTTTTGATGATTATTGATTGATGTTTTGGCATATGGAATAGGTAGAAGTGAGATTTTGAAGTTCATATTATTGATTGATGTTTTGGTATATGGAATAGGTAGAATTGTGATATTGAAGTTTATGTTTGTGTTTTGATGAGTTATTGATTGATGTTTTGGAATATGGAATAGGTAGAATTGAGATTTTGAATTTCATATTTGTGTTTAGATGAGTTATTGATGTTTGGGTATATGGGATAGGTAGAATTGTGATTTTGAAGTTCATATTTGTGTTTTGATTTATTGATGTTTTGGTATATGGAATAGGTAGCAGTGAGATTTTGAAGTTCATATTTGTGTTTTGGTATATGGAATAGGTAGAAGTGAGATTTTGAAGTTCATGTTTGTGTTTTGATGAGTTATTGATTGATGTTTTGGTATATGCAATAGTTAGAATTGAAATATTGATGTTCATATTTGTGTTTTGATGATTATTGATTGATGTTTTGGTATATGGAATAGGTAGAAGTGAGATTTTGAAGTTCATATTTGTGTTTTGATGATTATTGATTGATGTTTTGGTATATGGAATAGGTAGAAGTGTGATTTTGAAGTTCATATTTGTGTTTTGATTTATTGATGTTTTGGTATATGGAATAGGTAGCAGTGAGATTTTGAAGTTCATATTTGTGTTTTGGTATATGGAATAGGTAGAAGTGAGATTTTGAAGTTCATGTTTGTGTTTTGATGAGTTATTGATTGATGTTTTGGTATATGCAATAGTTAGAATTGAAATATTGATGTTCATATTTGTGTTTTGATGATTATTGATTGATGTTTTGGTATATGGAATAGGTAGAAGTGAGATTTTGAAGTTCATATTTGTGTTTTGATGATTATTGATTGATGTTTTGGTATATGGAATAGGTAGAAGTGTGATTTTGAAGTTCATATTTGTGTTTTGATGATTATTGATTGATGTTTTGGCATATGGAATAGGTAGAAGTGAGATTTTGAAGTTCATATTGGTGTTTTGATGATTATTGACTGATGTTTTGGCATATGGAATAGGTAGAAGTGAGATTTTGAAGTTCATATTTGTGTTTTGATAATTATTGATTGATGTTTTGGTATATGGAATAGGTAGAAGTGAGATTTTGAAGTTCATATTTGTGTTTTGATGATTATTGATTGATGTTTTGGCATATGGAATAGGTACAATTGAGATTTTGAAGTTCATATTTGTGTTTTGATAATTATTGATTGATGTTTTGGTATATGGAATAGGTAGAAGTGAGATTTTGAAGTTCATATTATTGATTGATGTTTTGGTATATGGAATAGGTAGAATTGTGATATTGAAGTTTATATTTGTGTTTTGATGAGTTATTGATTGATGTTTTGGAATATGGAATAGGTAGAATTGAGATTTTGAATTTCATATTTGTGTTTTGATGAGTTATTGATGTTTGGCTATATGGGATAGGTAGAATTGTGATTTTGAAGTTCATATTTGTGTTTTGATGAGTTACTTATTGATGTTTTGGTATATGGAATAGGTAGAAGTGAGATTTTGAAGTTCATATTTGTGTTTTGATGATTATTGATTGATGTTTTGGTATATGGAATAGGTAGAAGTGAGATTTTGAAGTTCATATTTGTGTTTTGATGATTATTGATTGATGTTTTGGTATATGGAATAGGTAGAAGTGAGATTTTGAAGTTCATATTTGTGTTTTGATGATTATTGATTGATGTTTTGGCATATGGAATAGGTAGAAGTGAGATTTTGAAGTTCATATTTGTGTTTTGATGATTATTGACTGATGTTTTGGCATATGGAATAGGTAGAAGTGAGATTTTGAAGTTCATATTTGTGTTTTGATAATTATTGATTGATGTTTTGGTATATGGAATAGGTAGAAGTGAGATTTTAAAGTTCATATTTGTGTTTTGATGATTATTGATTGATGTTTTGGCATATGGAATAGGTAGAAGTGAGATTTTGAAGTTCATATTATTGATTGATGTTTTGGTATATGGAATAGGTAGAATTGTGATATTGAAGTTTATGTTTGTGTTTTGATGAGTTATTGATTGATGTTTTGGAATATGGAATAGGTAGAATTGAGATTTTGAATTTCATATTTGTGTTTAGATGAGTTATTGATGTTTGGGTATATGGGATAGGTAGAATTGTGATTTTGAAGTTCATATTTGTGTTTTGATTTATTGATGTTTTGGTATATGGAATAGGTAGCAGTGAGATTTTGAAGTTCATATTTGTGTTTTGGTATATGGAATAGGTAGAAGTGAGATTTTGAAGTTCATGTTTGTGTTTTGATGAGTTATTGATTGATGTTTTGGTATATGCAATAGTTAGAATTGAAATATTGATGTTCATATTTGTGTTTTGATGATTATTGATTGATGTTTTGGTATATGGAATAGGTAGAAGTGAGATTTTGAAGTTCATATTTGTGTTTTGATGATTATTGATTGATGTTTTGGTATATGGAATAGGTAGAAGTGAGATTTTGAAGTTCATATTTGTGTTTTGATGATTATTGATTGATGTTTTGGCATATGGAATAGGTAGAAGTGAGATTTTGAAGTTCATATTGGTGTTTTGATGATTATTGACTGATGTTTTGGCATATGGAATAGGTAGAAGTGAGATTTTGAAGTTCATATTTGTGTTTTGATAATTATTGATTGATGTTTTGGTATATGGAATAGGTAGAAGTGAGATTTTGAAGTTCATATTTGTGTTTTGATGATTATTGATTGATGTTTTGGCATATGGAATAGGTACAATTGAGATTTTGAAGTTCATATTTGTGTTTTGATAATTATTGATTGATGTTTTGGTATATGGAATAGGTAGAAGTGAGATTTTGAAGTTCATATTATTGATTGATGTTTTGGTATATGGAATAGGTAGAATTGTGATATTGAAGTTTATATTTGTGTTTTGATGAGTTATTGATTGATGTTTTGGAATATGGAATAGGTAGAATTGAGATTTTGAATTTCATATTTGTGTTTTGATGAGTTATTGATGTTTGGCTATATGGGATAGGTAGAATTGTGATTTTGAAGTTCATATTTGTGTTTTGATGAGTTACTTATTGATGTTTTGGTATATGGAATAGGTAGAAGTGAGATTTTGAAGTTCATATTTGTGTTTTGATGATTATTGATTGATGTTTTGGTATATGGAATAGGTAGAAGTGAGATTTCGAAGTTCATATTTGTGTTTTGATGATTATTGATTGATGGTTTGGCATATGGAATAGGTAGAAGTGAGATTTTGAAGTTCATATTTGTGTTTTGATGATTATTGATTGATGTTTTGGCATATGGAATAGGTAGAAGTGAGATTTTGAAGTTCATATTATTGATTGATGTTTTGGTATATGGAATAGGTAGAATTGTGATATTGAAGTTTATGTTTGTGTTTTGATGAGTTATTGATTGATGTTTTGGAATATGGAATAGGTAGAATTGAGATTTTGAATTTCATATTTGTGTTTTGATGAATTATTGATGTTTGGGTATATGGGATAGGTAGAATTGTGATTTTGAAGTTCATATTTGTGTTTTGATTTATTGATGTTTTGGTATATGGAATAGGTAGCAGTGAGATTTTGAAGTTCATATTTGTGTTTTGGTATATGGAATAGGTAGAAGTAAGATTTTGAAGTTCATGTTTGTGTTTTGATGAGTTATTGATTGATGTTTTGGTATATGCAATAGGTAGAATTGAAATATTGAAGTTCATATTTGTGTTTTGATGATTATTGATTAATGTTTTGGTATATGGAATAGGTAGAAGTGAGATTTTGAAGTTCATATTTGTGTTTTGATGATTATTGATTGATGTTTTGGCATATGGAATAGGTAGAAGTGAGATTTTGAAGTTCATATTTGTGTTTTGATGATTATTGACTGATGTTTTGGCATATGGAATAGGTAGAAGTGAGATTTTGAAGTTCATATTTGTGTTTTGATAATTATTGATTGATGTTTTGGTATATGGAATAGGTAGAAGTGAGATTTTAAAGTTCATATTTGTGTTTTGATGATTATTGATTGATGTTTTGGCATATGGAATAGGTACAATTGAGATTTTGAAGTTCATATTTGTGTTTTGATAATTATTGATTGATGTTTTGGTATATGGAATAGGTAGAAGTGAGATTTTGAAGTTCATATTATTGATTGATGTTTTGGTATATGGAATAGGTAGAATTGTGATATTGAAGTTTATATTTGTGTTTTGATGAGTTATTGATTGATGTTTTGGAATATGGAATAGGTAGAATTGAGATTTTGAATTTCATATTTGTGTTTTGATGAGTTATTGATGTTTGGCTATATGGGATAGGTAGAATTGTGATTTTGAAGTTCATATTTGTGTTTTGATGAGTTACTTATTGATGTTTTGGTATATGGAATAGGTAGAAGTGAGATTTTGAAGTTCATATTTGTGTTTTGATGATTATTTATTGATGTTTTGGTATATGGAATAGGTAGAAGTGAGATTTCGAAGTTCATATTTGTGTTTTGATGATTATTGATTGATGTTTTGGTATATGGAATAGGTAGAAGTGAGATTTTGAAGTTCATATTTGTGTTTTGATGATTATTGATTGATGTTTTGGCATATGGAATAGGTACAATTGAGATTTTGAAGTTCATATTTGTGTTTTGATAATTATTGATTGATGTTTTGGTATATGGAATAGGTAGAAGTGAGATTTTGAAGTTCATATTATTGATTGATGTTTTGGTATATGGAATAGGTAGAATTGTGATATTGAAGTTTATATTTGTGTTTTGATGAGTTATTGATTGATGTTTTGGAATATGGAATAGGTAGAATTGAGATTTTGAATTTCATAATTGTGTTTTGATGAATTATTGATGTTTGGCTATATGGGATAGGTAGAATTGTGATTTTGAAGTTCATATTTGTGTTTTGATGAGTTACTTATTGATCTTTTGGTATATGGAATAGGTAGAAGTGAGATTTTGAAGTTCATATTTGTGTTTTGATGATTATTGATTGATGTTTTGGTATATGGAATAGGTAGAAGTGAGATTTCGAAGTTCATATTTGTGTTTTGATGATTATTGATTGATGTTTTGGCATATGGAATAGGTAGAAGTGAGATTTTGAAGTTCATATTATTGATTGATGTTTTGGTATATGGAATAGGTAGAATTGTGATATTGAAGTTTATGTTTGTGTTTTGATGAGTTATTGATTGATGTTTTGGAATATGGAATAGGTAGAATTGAGATTTTGAATTTCATATTTGTGTTTTGATGAGTTATTGATGTTTGGGTATATGGGATAGGTAGAATTGTGATTTTGAAGTTCATATTTGTGTTTTGATTTATTGATGTTTTGGTATATGGAATAGGTAGCAGTGAGATTTTGAAGTTCATATTTGTGTTTTGGTATATGGAATAGGTAGAAGTGAGATTTTGAAGTTCATGTTTGTGTTTTGATGAGTTATTGATTGATGTTTTGGCATATGGAATAGGTAGAAGTGAGATTTTGAAGTTCATATTTGTGTTTTGATGATTATTGACTGATGTTTTGGCATATGGAATAGGTAGAAGTGAGATTTTGAAGTTCATATTTGTGGTTTGATAATTATTGATTGATGTTTTGGTATATGGAATAGGTAGAAGTGAGATTTTGAAGTTCATATTTGTGTTTTGATGATTATTGATTGATGTTTTGGCATATGGAATAGGTACAATTGAGATTTTGAAGATCATATTTGTGTTTTGGTATATGGAATAGGTAGAAGTGAGATTTTGAAGTTCATATTTGTGTTTTGATGATTATTGATTGATGTTTTGGTATATGGAATAGGTAGAATTGTGATATTGATGTTCATATTTGTGTTTTGATGATTATTGAATGATGTTTTGGTATATAGAATAGGTAGAAGTGAGATTTTGAATTTCATATTTGTGTTTTGATGGGTTACTGATGTTTGGGTATATGGGATAGGTAGAATTGTGATTTTGAAGTTCATATTTGTGTTTTGATGAGTTATTTATTGATGTTTTGGCTTATGGAATAGGTAGAAGTGAGATTTTGAAGTTCATTTTATTGATTGATGTTTTGGTACACGGTATAGGTAGAATTGTGATATTGAAGTTTATATTTGTGTTTTGATGAGTTATTGATTGATGTTTTGGAATATGGAATAGGTAGAATTGAGATTTTGAATTTCATATTAGTGTTTTGATGAGTTATTGATGTTTGGCTATATGGGATAGGTAGAATTGTGATTTTGAAGTTCATATTTGTGTTTTGATCAGTTACTTATTGATGTTTTGGTATATGGAATAGGTAGAAGTGAGATTTTGAAGTTCATATTTGTGTTTTGATGATTATTGATTGATGTTTTGGTATATGGAATAGGTAGAAGTGAGATTTTGAAGTTCATATTTGTGTTTTGATGATTATTGATTGATGTTTTGGCATATGGAATAGGTAGAAGTGAGATTTTGAAGTTCATATTTGTGTTTTGATGATTATTGACTGATGTTTTGGTATATGCAATAGTTAGAATTGAAATATTGATGTTCATATTTGTGTTTTGATGATTATTGATTGATGTTTTGGTATATGGAATAGGTAGAAGTGAGATTTTGAAGTTCATATTTGTGTTTTGATGATTATTGATTGATGTTTTGGTATATGGAATAGGTAGAAGTGAGATTTTGAAGTTCATATTTGTGTTTTGATGATTATTGATTGATGTTTTGGCATATGGAATAGGTAGAAGTGAGATTTTGAAGTTCATATTGGTGTTTTGATGATTATTGACTGATGTTTTGGCATATGGAATAGGTAGAAGTGAGATTTTGAAGTTCATATTTGTGTTTTGATAATTATTGATTGATGTTTTGGTATATGGAATAGGTAGAAGTGAGATTTTGAAGTTCATATTTGTGTTTTGATGATTATTGATTGATGTTTTGGCATATGGAATAGGTACAATTGAGATTTTGAAGTTCATATTTGTGTTTTGATAATTATTGATTGATGTTTTGGTATATGGAATAGGTAGAAGTGAGATTTTGAAGTTCATATTATTGATTGATGTTTTGGTATATGGAATAGGTAGAATTGTGATATTGAAGTTTATATTTGTGTTTTGATGAGTTATTGATTGATGTTTTGGAATATGGAATAGGTAGAATTGAGATTTTGAATTTCATATTTGTGTTTTGATGAGTTATTGATGTTTGGCTATATGGGATAGGTAGAATTGTGATTTTGAAGTTCATATTTGTGTTTTGATGAGTTACTTATTGATGTTTTGGTATATGGAATAGGTAGAAGTGAGATTTTGAAGTTCATATTTGTGTTTTGATGATTATTGATTGATGTTTTGGTATATGGAATAGGTAGAAGTGAGATTTCGAAGTTCATATTTGTGTTTTGATGATTATTGATTGATGGTTTGGTATATGGAATAGGTAGAATTGTGATATTGAAGTTTATATTTGTGTTTTGATGAGTTATTGATTGATGTTTTGGAATATGGAATAGGTAGAATTGAGATTTTGAATTTCATATTTGTGTTTTGATGAGTTATTGATGTTTGGCTATATGGGATAGGTAGAATTGTGATTTTGAAGTTCATATTTGTGTTTTGATGAGTTACTTATTGATGTTTTGGTATATGGAATAGGTAGAAGTGAGATTTTGAAGTTCATATTTGTGTTTTGATGAGTTATTGATGTTTGGCTATATGGGATAGGTAGAATTGTGATTTTGAAGTTCATATTTGTGTTTTGATGAGTTACTTATTGATGTTTTGGTATATGGAATAGGTAGAAGTGAGATTTTGAAGTTCATATTTGTGTTTTGATGATTATTGATTGATGTTTTGGTATATGGAATAGGTAGAAGTGAGATTTCGAAGTTCATATTTGTGTTTTGATGATTATTGATTGATGTTTTGGTATATGGAATAGGTAGAAGTGAGATTTTGAAGTTCATATTTGTGTTTTGATGATTATTGATTGATGTTTTGGCATATGGAATAGGTACAATTGAGATTTTGAAGTTCATATTTGTGTTTTGATAATTATTGATTGATGTTTTGGTATATGGAATAGGTTGAGATTTTGAAGTTCATATTATTGATTGATGTTTTGGTATATGGAATAGGTAGAATTGTGATATTGAAGTTTATATTTGTGTTTTGATGAGTTATTGATTGATGTTTTGGAATATGGAATAGGTAGAATTGAGATTTTGAATTTCATATTTGTGTTTTGATGAGTTATTGATGTTTGGCTATATGGGATAGGTAGAATTGTGATTTTGAAGTTCATATTTGTGTTTTGATGAGTTACTTATTGATGTTTTGGTATATGGAATAGGTAGAAGTGAGATTTTGAAGTTCATATTTGTGTTTTGATGATTATTTATTGATGTTTTGGTATATGGAATAGGTAGAAGTGAGATTTCGAAGTTCATATTTGTGTTTTGATGATTATTGATTGATGTTTTGGCATATGGAATAGGTAGAAGTGAGATTTTGAAGTTCATATTATTGATTGATGTTTTGGTATATGGAATAGGTAGAATTGTGATATTGAAGTTTATGTTTGTGTTTTGATGAGTTATTGATTGATGTTTTGGAATATGGAATAGGTAGAATTGAGATTTTGAATTTCATATTTGTGTTTTGATGAGTTATTGATGTTTGGGTATATGGGATAGGTAGAATTGTGATTTTGAAGTTCATATTTGTGTTTTGATTTATTGATGTTTTGGTATATGGAATAGGTAGAATTGTGATATTGAAGTTTATGTTTGTGTTTTGATGAGTTATTGATTGATGTTTTGGAATATGGAATAGGTAGAATTGAGATTTTGAATTTCATATTTGTGTTTTGATGAATTATTGATGTTTGGGTATATGGGATAGGTAGAATTGTGATTTTGAAGTTCATATTTGTGTTTTGATTTATTGATGTTTTGGTATATGGAATAGGTAGCAGTGAGATTTTGAAGTTCATATTTGTGTTTTGGTATGTGGAATGGGTAGAAGTAAGATTTTGAAGTTCATGTTTGTGTTTTGATGAGTTATTGATTGATGTTTTGGTATATGCAATAGGTAGAATTGAAATATTGAAGTTCATATTTGTGTTTTGATGATTATTGATTAATGTTTTGGTATATGGAATAGGTAGAAGTGAGATTTTGAAGTTCATATTTGTGTTTTGATGATTATTGATTGATGTTTTGGTATATGGAATAGGTAGAAGTGAGATTTTGAAGTTCATATTTGTGTTTTGATGATTATTGATTGATGTTTTGGCATATGGAATAGGTAGAAGTGAGATTTTGAAGTTCATATTTGTGTTTTGATGATTATTGACTGATGTTTTGGCATATGGAATAGGTAGAAGTGAGATTTTGAAGTTCATATTTGTGTTTTGATAATTATTGATTGATGTTTTGGTATATGGAATAGGTAGAAGTGAGATTTTAAAGTTCATATTTGTGTTTTGATGATTATTGATTGATGTTTTGGCATATGGAATAGGTACAATTGAGATTTTGAAGTTTATATTTGTGTTTTGATAATTATTGATTGATGTTTTGGTATATGGAATAGGTAGAAGTGAGATTTTGAAGTTCATATTATTGATTGATGTTTTGGTATATGGAATAGGTAGAATTGTGATATTGAAGTTTATATTTGTGTTTTGATGAGTTATTGATTGATGTTTTGGAATATGGAATAGGTAGAATTGAGATTTTGAATTTCATATTTGTGTTTTGATGAGTTATTGATGTTTGGCTATATGGGATAGGTAGAATTGTGATTTTGAAGTTCATATTTGTGTTTTGATGAGTTACTTATTGATGTTTTGGTATATGGAATAGGTAGAAGTGAGATTTTGAAGTTCATATTTGTGTTTTGATGATTATTTATTGATGTTTTGGTATATGGAATAGGTAGAAGTGAGATTTCGAAGTTCATATTTGTGTTTTGATGATTATTGATTGATGTTTTGGTATATGGAATAGGTAGAAGTGAGATTTTGAAGTTCATATTTGTGTTTTGATGATTATTGATTGATGTTTTGGCATATGGAATAGGTACAATTGAGATTTTGAAGTTCATATTTGTGTTTTGATAATTATTGATTGATGTTTTGGTATATGGAATAGGTAGAAGTGAGATTTTGAAGTTCATATTATTGATTGATGTTTTGGTATATGGAATAGGTAGAATTGTGATATTGAAGTTTATATTTGTGTTTTGATGAGTTATTGATTGATGTTTTGGAATATGGAATAGGTAGAATTGAGATTTTGAATTTCATAATTGTGTTTTGATGAATTATTGATGTTTGGCTATATGGGATAGGTAGAATTGTGATTTTGAAGTTCATATTTGTGTTTTGATGAGTTACTTATTGATCTTTTGGTATATGGAATAGGTAGAAGTGAGATTTTGAAGTTCATATTTGTGTTTTGATGATTATTGATTGATGTTTTGGTATATGGAATAGGTAGAAGTGAGATTTCGAAGTTCATATTTGTGTTTTGATGATTATTGATTGATGTTTTGGCATATGGAATAGGTAGAAGTGAGATTTTGAAGTTCATATTATTGATTGATGTTTTGGTATATGGAATAGGTAGAATTGTGATATTGAAGTTTATGTTTGTGTTTTGATGAGTTATTGATTGATGTTTTGGAATATGGAATAGGTAGAATTGAGATTTTGAATTTCATATTTGTGTTTTGATGAGTTATTGATGTTTGGGTATATGGGATAGGTAGAATTGTGATTTTGAAGTTCATATTTGTGTTTTGATTTATTGATGTTTTGGTATATGGAATAGGTAGCAGTGAGATTTTGAAGTTCATATTTGTGTTTTGGTATATGGAATAGGTAGAAGTGAGATTTTGAAGTTCATGTTTGTGTTTTGATGAGTTATTGATTGATGTTTTGGCATATGGAATAGGTAGAAGTGAGATTTTGAAGTTCATATTTGTGTTTTGATGATTATTGACTGATGTTTTGGCATATGGAATAGGTAGAAGTGAGATTTTGAAGTTCATATTTGTGGTTTGATAATTATTGATTGATGTTTTGGTATATGGAATAGGTAGAAGTGAGATTTTGAAGTTCATATTTGTGTTTTGATGATTATTGATTGATGTTTTGGCATATGGAATAGGTACAATTGAGATTTTGAAGATCATATTTGTGTTTTGGTATATGGAATAGGTAGAAGTGAGATTTTGAAGTTCATATTTGTGTTTTGATGATTATTGATTGATGTTTTGGTATATGGAATAGGTAGAATTGTGATATTGAAGTTCATATTTGTGTTTTGATGATTATTGAATGATGTTTTGGTATATAGAATAGGTAGAAGTGAGATTTTGAATTTCATATTTGTGTTTTGATGGGTTACTGATGTTTGGGTATATGGGATAGGTAGAATTGTGATTTTGAAGTTCATATTTGTGTTTTGATGAGTTATTTATTGATGTTTTGGCTTATGGAATAGGTAGAAGTGAGATTTTGAAGTTCATTTTATTGATTGATGTTTTGGTACACGGTATAGGTAGAATTGTGATATTGAAGTTTATATTTGTGTTTTGATGAGTTATTGATTGATGTTTTGGAATATGGAATAGGTAGAATTGAGATTTTGAATTTCATATTAGTGTTTTGATGAGTTATTGATGTTTGGCTATATGGGATAGGTAGAATTGTGATTTTGAAGTTCATATTTGTGTTTTGATCAGTTACTTATTGATGTTTTGGTATATGGAATAGGTAGAAGTGAGATTTTGAAGTTCATATTTGTGTTTTGATGATTATTGATTGATGTTTTGGTATATGGAATAGGTAGAAGTGAGATTTTGAAGTTCATATTTGTGTTTTGATGATTATTGATTGATGTTTTGGCATATGGAATAGGTAGAAGTGAGATTTTGAAGTTCATATTTGTGTTTTGATGATTATTGACTGATGTTTTGGTATATGCAATAGTTAGAATTGAAATATTGATGTTCATATTTGTGTTTTGATGATTATTGATTGATGTTTTGGTATATGGAATAGGTAGAAGTGAGATTTTGAAGTTCATATTTGTGTTTTGATGATTATTGATTGATGTTTTGGTATATGGAATAGGTAGAAGTGAGATTTTGAAGTTCATATTTGTGTTTTGATGATTATTGATTGATGTTTTGGCATATGGAATAGGTAGAAGTGAGATTTTGAAGTTCATATTGGTGTTTTGATGATTATTGACTGATGTTTTGGCATATGGAATAGGTAGAAGTGAGATTTTGAAGTTCATATTTGTGTTTTGATAATTATTGATTGATGTTTTGGTATATGGAATAGGTAGAAGTGAGATTTTGAAGTTCATATTTGTGTTTTGATGATTATTGATTGATGTTTTGGCATATGGAATAGGTACAATTGAGATTTTGAAGTTCATATTTGTGTTTTGATAATTATTGATTGATGTTTTGGTATATGGAATAGGTAGAAGTGAGATTTTGAAGTTCATATTATTGATTGATGTTTTGGTATATGGAATAGGTAGAATTGTGATATTGAAGTTTATATTTGTGTTTTGATGAGTTATTGATTGATGTTTTGGAATATGGAATAGGTAGAATTGAGATTTTGAATTTCATATTTGTGTTTTGATGAGTTATTGATGTTTGGCTATATGGGATAGGTAGAATTGTGATTTTGAAGTTCATATTTGTGTTTTGATGAGTTACTTATTGATGTTTTGGTATATGGAATAGGTAGAAGTGAGATTTTGAAGTTCATATTTGTGTTTTGATGATTATTGATTGATGTTTTGGTATATGGAATAGGTAGAAGTGAGATTTCGAAGTTCATATTTGTGTTTTGATGATTATTGATTGATGGTTTGGTATATGGAATAGGTAGAATTGTGATATTGAAGTTTATATTTGTGTTTTGATGAGTTATTGATTGATGTTTTGGAATATGGAATAGGTAGAATTGAGATTTTGAATTTCATATTTGTGTTTTGATGAGTTATTGATGTTTGGCTATATGGGATAGGTAGAATTGTGATTTTGAAGTTCATATTTGTGTTTTGATGAGTTACTTATTGATGTTTTGGTATATGGAATAGGTAGAAGTGAGATTTTGAAGTTCATATTTGTGTTTTGATGAGTTATTGATGTTTGGCTATATGGGATAGGTAGAATTGTGATTTTGAAGTTCATATTTGTGTTTTGATGAGTTACTTATTGATGTTTTGGTATATGGAATAGGTAGAAGTGAGATTTTGAAGTTCATATTTGTGTTTTGATGATTATTGATTGATGTTTTGGTATATGGAATAGGTAGAAGTGAGATTTCGAAGTTCATATTTGTGTTTTGATGATTATTGATTGATGTTTTGGTATATGGAATAGGTAGAAGTGAGATTTTGAAGTTCATATTTGTGTTTTGATGATTATTGATTGATGTTTTGGCATATGGAATAGGTACAATTGAGATTTTGAAGTTCATATTTGTGTTTTGATAATTATTGATTGATGTTTTGGTATATGGAATAGGTTGAGATTTTGAAGTTCATATTATTGATTGATGTTTTGGTATATGGAATAGGTAGAATTGTGATATTGAAGTTTATATTTGTGTTTTGATGAGTTATTGATTGATGTTTTGGAATATGGAATAGGTAGAATTGAGATTTTGAATTTCATATTTGTGTTTTGATGAGTTATTGATGTTTGGCTATATGGGATAGGTAGAATTGTGATTTTGAAGTTCATATTTGTGTTTTGATGAGTTACTTATTGATGTTTTGGTATATGGAATAGGTAGAAGTGAGATTTTGAAGTTCATATTTGTGTTTTGATGATTATTTATTGATGTTTTGGTATATGGAATAGGTAGAAGTGAGATTTCGAAGTTCATATTTGTGTTTTGATGATTATTGATTGATGTTTTGGCATATGGAATAGGTAGAAGTGAGATTTTGAAGTTCATATTATTGATTGATGTTTTGGTATATGGAATAGGTAGAATTGTGATATTGAAGTTTATGTTTGTGTTTTGATGAGTTATTGATTGATGTTTTGGAATATGGAATAGGTAGAATTGAGATTTTGAATTTCATATTTGTGTTTTGATGAGTTATTGATGTTTGGGTATATGGGATAGGTAGAATTGTGATTTTGAAGTTCATATTTGTGTTTTGATTTATTGATGTTTTGGTATATGGAATAGGTAGAATTGTGATATTGAAGTTTATGTTTGTGTTTTGATGAGTTATTGATTGATGTTTTGGAATATGGAATAGGTAGAATTGAGATTTTGAATTTCATATTTGTGTTTTGATGAATTATTGATGTTTGGGTATATGGGATAGGTAGAATTGTGATTTTGAAGTTCATATTTGTGTTTTGATTTATTGATGTTTTGGTATATGGAATAGGTAGCAGTGAGATTTTGAAGTTCATATTTGTGTTTTGGTATGTGGAATGGGTAGAAGTAAGATTTTGAAGTTCATGTTTGTGTTTTGATGAGTTATTGATTGATGTTTTGGTATATGCAATAGGTAGAATTGAAATATTGAAGTTCATATTTGTGTTTTGATGATTATTGATTAATGTTTTGGTATATGGAATAGGTAGAAGTGAGATTTTGAAGTTCATATTTGTGTTTTGATGATTATTGATTGATGTTTTGGTATATGGAATAGGTAGAAGTGAGATTTTGAAGTTCATATTTGTGTTTTGATGATTATTGATTGATGTTTTGGCATATGGAATAGGTAGAAGTGAGATTTTGAAGTTCATATTTGTGTTTTGATAATTATTGACTGATGTTTTGGCATATGGAATAGGTAGAAGTGAGATTTTGAAGTTCATATTTGTGTTTTGATAATTATTGATTGATGTTTTGGTATATGGAATAGGTAGAAGTGAGATTTTAAAGTTCATATTTGTGTTTTGATGATTATTGATTGATGTTTTGGCATATGGAATAGGTACAATTGAGATTTTGAAGTTTATATTTGTGTTTTGATAATTATTGATTGATGTTTTGGTATATGGAATAGGTAGAAGTGAGATTTTGAAGTTCATATTATTGATTGATGTTTTGGTATATGGAATAGGTAGAATTGTGATATTGAAGTTTATATTTGTGTTTTGATGAGTTATTGATTGATGTTTTGGAATATGGAATAGGTAGAATTGAGATTTTGAATTTCATATTTGTGTTTTGATGAGTTATTGATGTTTGGCTATATGGGATAGGTAGAATTGTGATTTTGAAGTTCATATTTGTGTTTTGATGAGTTACTTATTGATGTTTTGGTATATGGAATAGGTAGAAGTGAGATTTTGAAGTTCATATTTGTGTTTTGATGATTATTTATTGATGTTTTGGTATATGGAATAGGTAGAAGTGAGATTTCGAAGTTCATATTTGTGTTTTGATGATTATTGATTGATGTTTTGGTATATGGAATAGGTAGAAGTGAGATTTTGAAGTTCATATTTGTGTTTTGATGATTATTGATTGATGTTTTGGCATATGGAATAGGTACAATTGAGATTTTGAAGTTCATATTTGTGTTTTGATAATTATTGATTGATGTTTTGGTATATGGAATAGGTAGAAGTGAGATTTTGAAGTTCATATTATTGATTGATGTTTTGGTATATGGAATAGGTAGAATTGTGATATTGAAGTTTATATTTGTGTTTTGATGAGTTATTGATTGATGTTTTGGAATATGGAATAGGTAGAATTGAGATTTTGAATTTCATAATTGTGTTTTGATGAATTATTGATGTTTGGCTATATGGGATAGGTAGAATTGTGATTTTGAAGTTCATATTTGTGTTTTGATGAGTTACTTATTGATCTTTTGGTATATGGAATAGGTAGAAGTGAGATTTTGAAGTTCATATTTGTGTTTTGATGATTATTGATTGATGTTTTGGTATATGGAATAGGTAGAAGTGAGATTTCGAAGTTCATATTTGTGTTTTGATGATTATTGATTGATGTTTTGGCATATGGAATAGGTAGAAGTGAGATTTTGAAGTTCATATTATTGATTGATGTTTTGGTATATGGAATAGGTAGAATTGTGATATTGAAGTTTATGTTTGTGTTTTGATGAGTTATTGATTGATGTTTTGGAATATGGAATAGGTAGAATTGAGATTTTGAATTTCATATTTGTGTTTTGATGAGTTATTGATGTTTGGGTATATGGGATAGGTAGAATTGTGATTTTGAAGTTCATATTTGTGTTTTGATTTATTGATGTTTTGGTATATGGAATAGGTAGCAGTGAGATTTTGAAGTTCATATTTGTGTTTTGGTATATGGAATAGGTAGAAGTGAGATTTTGAAGTTCATGTTTGTGTTTTGATGAGTTATTGATTGATGTTTTGGCATATGGAATAGGTAGAAGTGAGATTTTGAAGTTCATATTTGTGTTTTGATGATTATTGACTGATGTTTTGGCATATGGAATTGGTAGAAGTGAGATTTTGAAGTTCATATTTGTGTTTTGATAATTATTGATTGATGTTTTGGTATATGGAATAGGTAGAAGTGAGATTTTGAAGTTCATATTTGTGTTTTGATGATTATTGATTGATGTTTTGGCATATGGAATAGGTACAATTGAGATTTTGAAGATCATATTTGTGTTTTGGTATATGGAATAGGTAGAAGTGAGATTTTGAAGTTCATATTTGTGTTTTGATGATTATTGATTGATGTTTTGGTATATGGAATAGGTAGAATTGTGATATTGAAGTTCATATTTGTGTTTTGATGATTATTGAATGATGTTTTGGTATATAGAATAGGTAGAAGTGAGATTTTGAATTTCATATTTGTGTTTTGATGGGTTACTGATGTTTGGGTATATGGGATAGGTAGAATTGTGATTTTGAAGTTCATATTTGTGTTTTGATGAGTTATTTATTGATGTTTTGGCTTATGGAATAGGTAGAAGTGAGATTTTGAAGTTCATTTTATTGATTGATGTTTTGGTACACGGTATAGGTAGAATTGTGATATTGAAGTTTATATTTGTGTTTTGATGAGTTATTGATTGATGTTTTGGAATATGGAATAGGTAGAATTGAGATTTTGAATTTCATATTAGTGTTTTGATGAGTTATTGATGTTTGGCTATATGGGATAGGTAGAATTGTGATTTTGAAGTTCATATTTGTGTTTTGATCAGTTACTTATTGATGTTTTGGTATATGGAATAGGTAGAAGTGAGATTTTGAAGTTCATATTTGTGTTTTGATGATTATTGATTGATGTTTTGGTATATGGAATAGGTAGAAGTGAGATTTTGAAGTTCATATTTGTGTTTTGATGATTATTGATTGATGTTTTGGCATATGGAATAGGTAGAAGTGAGATTTTGAAGTTCATATTTGTGTTTTGATGATTATTGACTGATGTTTTGGCATATGGAATAGGTAGAAGTGAGATTTTGAAGTTCATATTTGTGTTTTGATAATTATTGATTGATGTTTTGGTATATGGAATAGGTAGAAGTGAGATTTTGAAGTTCATATTTGTGTTTTGATGATTATTGATTGATGTTTTGGCATATGGAATAGGTACAATTGAGATTTTGAAGTTCATATTTGTGTTTTGATAATTATTGATTGATGTTTTGGTATATGGAATAGGTTGAGATTTTGAAGTTCATATTATTGATTGATGTTTTGGTATATGGAATAGGTAGAATTGTGATATTGAAGTTTATATTTGTGTTTTGATGAGTTATTGATTGATGTTTTGGAATATGGAATAGGTAGAATTGAGATTTTGAATTTCATATTTGTGTTTTGATGAGTTATTGATGTTTGGCTATATGGGATAGGTAGAATTGTGATTTTGAAGTTCATATTTGTGTTTTGATGAGTTACTTATTGATGTTTTGGTATATGGAATAGGTAGAAGTGAGATTTTGAAGTTCATATTTGTGTTTTGATGATTATTTATTGATGTTCTGGTATATGGAATAGGTAGAAGTGAGATTTCGAAGTTCATATTTGTGTTTTGATGATTATTGATTGATGTTTTGGCATATGGAATAGGTAGAAGTGAGATTTTGAAGTTCATATTATTGATTGATGTTTTGGTATATGGAATAGGTAGAATTGTGATATTGAAGTTTATGTTTGTGTTTTGATGAGTTATAGATTGATGTTTTGGAATATGGAATAGGTAGAATTGAGATTTTGAATTTCATATTTGTGTTTTGATGAGTTATTGATGTTTGGGTATATGGGATAGGTAGAATTGTGATTTTGAAGTTCATATTTGTGTTTTGATTTATTGATATTTTGGTATATGGAATAGGTAGCAGTGAGATTTTGAAGTTCATATTTGTGTTTTGGTATATGGAATAGGTAGAAGTGAGATTTTGAAGTTCATGTTTGTGTTTTGATGAGTTATTGATTGATGTTTTGGTATATGCAATAGGTAGAATTGAAATATTGAAGTTCATATTTGTGTTTTGATGATTATTGATTGATGTTTTGGTATATGGAATAGGTAGAAGTGAGATTTTGAAGTTCATATTTGTGTTTTGATGATTATTGATTGATGTTTTGGTATATGGAATAGGTAGAAGTGAGATTTTGAAGTTCATATTTGTGTTTTGATGATTATTGATTGATGTTTTGGCATATGGAATAGGTAGAAGTGAGATTTTGAAGTTCATATTTGTGTTTTGATGATTATTGACTGATGTTTTGGCATATGGAATAGGTAGAAGTGAGATTTTGAAGTTCATATTTGTGTTTTGATAATTATTGATTGATGTTTTGGTATATGGAATAGGTAGAAGTGAGATTTTGAAGTTCATATTTGTGTTTTGATGATTATTGATTGATGTTTTGGCATATGGAATAGGTACAATTGAGATTTTGAAGTTCATATTTGTGTTTTGATAATTATTGATTGATGTTTTGGTATATGGAATAGGTAGAAGTGAGATTTTGAAGTTCATATTATTGATTGATGTTTTGGTATATGGAATAGGTAGAATTGTGATATTGAAGTTTATATTTGTGTTTTGATGAGTTATTGATTGATGTTTTGGAATATGGAATAGGTAGAATTGAGATTTTGAATTTCATATTTGTGTTTTGATGAGTTATTGATGTTTTGGCTATATGGGATAGGTAGAATTGTGATTTTGAAGTTCATATTTGTGTTTTGATGAGTTACTTATTGATGTTTTGGTATATGGAATAGGTAGAAGTGAGATTTTGAAGTTCATATTTCTGTTTTGATGATTATTGATTGATGTTTTGGTATATGGAATAGGTAGAAGTGAGATTTCGAAGTTCATATTTGTGTTTTGATGATTATTGATTGATGTTTTGGCATATGGAATAGGTAGAAGTGAGATTTTGAAGTTCATATTATTGATTGATGTTTTGGTATATAGAATAGGTAGAATTGTGATATTGAAGTTCATATTTGTGTTTTGATGAGTTATTGATTGATGTTTTGGTATATACAATAGGTAGAATTGAAATATTGAAGTTCATATTTGTGTTTTGATGATTATTGATTGATGTTTTGGTATATGGAATAGGTAGAAGTGAGATTTTGAAGTTCATATTTGTGTTTTGATGATTATTGATTGATGTTTTGGTATATGGAATAGGTAGAAGTGAGATTTTGAAGTTCATATTTGTGTTTTGATGATTATTGATTGATGTTTTGGCATATGGAATAGGTAGAATTGAGATTTTGAAGTTCATATTTGTGTTTTGATGATTATTGACTGATGTTTTGGCATATGGAATAGGTAGAAGTGAGATTTTGAAGTTCATATTTGTGTTTTGATAATTATTGATTGATGTTTTGGTATATGGAATAGGTAGAAGTGAGATTTTGAAGTTCATATTTGTGTTTTGATGATTATTGATTGATGTTTTGGCATATGGAATAGGTACAATTGAGATTTTGAAGTTCATATTTGTGTTTTGATAATTATTGATTGATGTTTTGGTATATGGAATAGGTAGAAGTGAGATTTTGAAGTTCATATTATTGATTGATGTTTTGGTATATGAAATAGGTAGAATTGTGATATTGAAGTTTATATTTGTGTTTTGATGAGTTATTGATTGATGTTTTGGAATATGGAATAGGTAGAATTGAGATTTTGATTTTCATATTTGTGTTTTGATGAGTTATTGATGTTTGGCTATATGGGATAGGTAGAATTGTGATTTTGAAGTTCATATTTGTGTTTTGATGAGTTACTTATTGATGTTTTGGTATATGGAATAGGTAGAAGTGAGATTTTGAAGTTCATATTTGTGTTTTGATGATTATTTATTGATGTTTTGGTATATGGAATAGGTAGAAGTGAGATTTCGAAGTTCATATTTGTGTTTTGATGATTATTGATTGATGTTTTGGCATATGGAATAGGTAGAAGTGAGATTTTGAAGTTCATATTATTGATTGATGTTTTGGTATATGGAATAGGTAGAATTGTGATATTGAGGTTTATGGAATAGGTAGAATTGTGATATTGAAGTTTATATTTGTGTTTTGATGAGTTATTGATTGATGTTTTGGAATATGGAATAGGTAGAATTGAGATTTTGAATTTCATATTTGTGTTTTGATGAGTTATTGATATTTGGCTATATGGGATAGGTAGAATTGTGATTTTGAAGTTCATATTTGTGTTTTTCCCTAATTTGAGAACTATGTGTGGTCCGTTGTATGAGAGATTACAGAAAAATCCTCCTGCTTGGACAGAGACTCATACTAATTTAATTAAACAGATTAAAGAGAAAATTAAGACTCTTCCTTGTTTAGGCATTCCTCATCCCGATGCATTCATGATCATTGAGACAGATGCATCAGATATTGGTTATGGCGGCATACTTAAACAGAAAATGCATGCATCCGCATCATCTGCATTAGAAGAATTGGTTAGATACCATTCGGGCATTTGGGCGGGGCCACAGAAGAATTACTCTACTGTGAAAAAAGAAATTTTATCTATTGTTTTATGCATTTCTAAATTTCAAGATGATTTGTATAATAAAAAGTTTTTACTCAGAGTTGACTGTAAGTCAGCTAAAGAAATTTTACAGAAAGATGTAAAAAATTTGGTTTCCAAACAAATTTTTGCCAGATGGCAAGCAATACTTTCTGTCTTTGATTTTGATATTGAATTTATTAAAGGCGATGATAATTCTCTTCCTGACTTCCTTACTCGTGAATTTTTGACAGGTCGCACCCATGTCTAAGGACCCAGGCAAACCGAAAACTCCTTCTGATTATATAATGTCTAATACACCAAAGCCTTTGTCTCCTTCAGTCCCGACTAATGATTTTCCTCCACTCACTTACACTAATGCTGTCTTATCTCCATCAGCTAAACTTCATACCACTCCAATTAATATGTCTGCTTCCTCTTCCTCTTCTTCGACTAATGCAGCCCCTTACATTCCTAAAGCAGAATTTGAGAGTATAATGTTGACCCATTATAAATCTACTCCTGAGAATAATGACGTTAGAAATTTCTGTTCTCGTCTTTTCCTTCCTAATAATCAATGGCTTACAGATGATATCTGTAAGACCCAAGCTTTCTATGAATTAATACTGGTTGACACTAATTCCGTCGAGATTACTCATTATCCTGATAGAAAGGATAAATCTCGCATTGCTTATTCTAAGTTTATAATTCAGAAAATAATGAGTCCGCGTGACTTTTCTTCGATTCATGCTAGAAATTCCTTTTCTATTCCTTATGTCCCAGATGGTTTTAATTATGCAGATTACATTCTTGCTTTTTATCGGTGCCTTTATTACCGATGTTTTAATCATTCGTGGTTCATTAATTTTTCCACCTCATTTAATAAAAATGTCCCCATGTGGGTTTATGATTGGTGGAAACTACTAGGTGCTACTCCGGCCATTCTGCCACCTCAGGCTAATATTGGATTCCAAACCTACAAGAAAAGATGTAGGTTAGAAGATTACCAAGCCTCCTTCTTGTTTCATGCTGAATTCCGGGTCCCCTATATTATGGCCTGGAACTTTCAAATAAAGTCTACTCAGACAGGGTATCCTTGACATTTAATTCGTCAGATTAATATTAAATGGTGGGTACAGTATAATGAGCAACAATGTTGTGCCCAAACAGTTAATAAGTTCCTTGAATCTGGAGAAAAATATAAACACATAATTTCTGAAGTCTCCAGACAACTGCCGGTGCATGACCCTCTGACTCCTAAAACACCGGACAAAAGTAAAATTCCTTTACCTAAGCGGATTGTAACTCCTACTCCTACTATGACTCCTCACCAGCTGTTCTCTGCAATTCCTATGACTCCTGCAAAGACTCCTCCAGTTCCTGCTACGACTCCTTTACAGACTTCTACATCAACATCTAATTCCGGATTAGAAGACATACCAATCAAGACTAATTTAATGTCCGAACAAGGCTTGCAAGATTATCTTAAGATTTGTCTTCAGGCTTACCAAGAAATTCAAAAGGCTACTACTCCGACTAATGACAGCAATCAGCCCGACAAACATGCTCTACCCTCTACTCCAACTAATGATGAAGATGACCCATTTGGTGGGCCTTTAGCACAGGATCCTTTTGATTTTTAGCTGATCGGAATAATGTAATAGAATAGGTAATAATTGTAAAATGACGTAAGTGCATGCGTCATTCTCCTGAATAATTGTTAGGTGACGTAAGTGCATATGTCATTAGGCACTTACATTTAATTTGTCTTTCATTTCGCTTTAATTCCGGACTTCATTTCCGGACTTTACCCATGTATACTGTTTCCTCCTCTGCCTATTTAAAGGCTGCTTAATCAATGGAATCCTCAGAGTGAATTTACACAACTTCTCTCTCTGCTTTCAAAACATCTTTGCAATCCTTTCGTTCCGCTTTCAAAACTCTTTCCAGTAATTTACTTCTTTCTTTTCCTTCCAACCTAACTAATCGTAAGTCTTTTGCTTCTCTTAATCATCTCCTCCTTTTTCTGTTAAAAGTATATATTCTTACTTTAGTTTACCGCCTACTTCACCTTCTTTCTCATCTTCTTATTTTGAACTTTGAATCTTTTGATTACTGCAACCGATCCTGCTCTCTTTTGGTATCAAAGCCTGGTTTTACAAAGAATTTTCAAAGAAACTATTTTTCAACTCTTTTCAAAAGTTTTTATTAAATCTAATTTTACAAATCTGAAGGTAAGGGTGAGCATTTGCATGCATTTAGACGTTGGTAAGCGGTTGTTTGCATCAGTGAGACCGTTGGTAAGCCTTAGTGGATAGGTGTTCCCGGCATGATCCCCGTGTTCCCATCTAGGTCTATGCATACCTCAGTTTTACATTTAGATATGTAACGTTAGTTTTGATAAATATGGCTGAAAGGGTTAAAAGATTTTTCTTTGGAGAATCTAGTTCTCCTAGGTCTGCATCCATAATGGCATCATCGTCTGCATCTTCATCTGCATATTCATCTGTTCTTAATTCTCATGAATTAATTCAAGAAGCTCTGCCAAGTAGAAGTATTTCTACTGTATACTCTCAAGGACTACTTGAGTTTAATAAAGCTTATTCTATTAAAATCCATGAGGAGATTCATCCCATGGAAGAAGAAAAGAAAACTATTTCTTTATTAACTAATACTGCTATCTCTTATTATCTGTCTAATGGTTATCGTTTTATGCATTTTGGTTTAATTCAAATTGCTTTACATCCGTTAATGAAGCGTGGGGTTGATACTCCTGTCTTCATGGCTTTGCGTGATGATCGATTACTTCATTATAATGATTCTATTCTTGCTTTAGTACAGACTAATTTATGTAATGGTACTATTCGTTTTAATTGTGCTCCTAATTTCTCTGTCAGTTTAATTGATCCGACTATTATGCAATCATTAATACTTGATATACATGTTACTAATAATAAAATGGATCCTAAAGCTGATAAATTTGTATTAATTTATCGTATTTATTTCAAATTAATGAAGTCTATAATTCCTGTTGCTTTAAAATTAAAGCCTACTAATGAAGGTGATTCTGTGTTAGTCATTGCTGATTCTGACAATACTCACACACAAACACCTAGATTGTTAGCTCGCAATGAAATTACTATTCCTACTGAACTGTTAATTGATCGTCCAATAATAGCACAAAGACATCCAGTTAGAACTCAAGCTAATATTGAAGAACTTCCTGATAATAAAATATTATTAAAATTTGATAATATGTTGTCTAAGTCTTCTTCTTGCAGGTTTCCTTTAGAATCCAGACCCAGGTATTCAGTAGATATACCTAGTTCTTCCTATGAACCTTCCAGGTATTCGTATACTGATCCTAAGGTCAAGTTTACTTCTCCCCTTCCTGAAGTCATTCCCGAATCTAGTTCATCCGTAGGATCTCCAACTCATTCTCAAATGAAATTTTCGGAAATTAATATGTTAAGAAAACCTTTTTCTATCGATAAAGATTTTCTTAATAAAAATTATTTTTCATTAGAAAATACTGAAAAAAGATTATGGTTTGAAAAATTTGATAAACAAATTATTTCTAAATTAAAAGAAGAATGGGTAAATGATATCAATAAAAAACAGTTTAATTTTCCTTTCTTTCAATGGTTAGATTATTATTTTCAGAAAGAAAAAATTACTTATAAAAATATACCTACTATTAATGTTCAGACTAATTTGTATAAAAAATGGCAATTGGTAGAAAATAATACTATTTTATCTGCTATTCATCCACCTTTACAGGCAATAAAAATTAATACTAAAGAAGGCGAAGTAATTGCTTCTCCTTTTAAAAAAGGTAAAGATAATAAAGAATCTATTGATTCTGAAGACATTAAAAAGGTTTATCAACAGAATAATTATTCTAATCAGATTTTACAAACTATTGCTCAGCAAGTGGATTTAATTTCGGTTAAATTAGATAAACAAAGTGGTAATTTTCCTAATGAAGTATCTAAACCGTTAGTGTCTCCTTCTCTTCCTAGGGAATTCGAACGAGAAATTTCTTTAGTACAACGTATTAATTTGGCAATTGAAGGTAATACTAATGCTCCGTCTTCTTCATCTACTTTAAGTCAGATAGAACGCCAATTTAGTGGTCTTCGTATTAATGCTATAAATCGTAATGCTCCTCGTGCAGAGTCTTCCAGTAGTTCATCTAATTCTGACTCTGACCACGAAAATGATGAAATAGAGAATATAGAAGATATAGAAAATCAATTCTATGAAACTACTCCTCCTTTAGAACCTTTAGAACTTAATCGTATTGCTAGACGTCCAGTTAGACGGTCGTATAATAGTAGATGGTCTAATAATAGAAATCTAATGAATTATCATAGTAGACCTACTCCTCCTGATATTCAATTTGAAGAACGTACTCGGTTTAATACTAAATCATATGATGGAAGTGCTTTATATGAATGGAACATTGATGGAAAATCTGAATATGAAATAACTAATACATTGCATGAAATGGGTACTGCTAAGATAGCTTATAAATCTAAGTATCCTCAGATAAGTGAACGTCAAATTGCTTCATGTTTTGTTTCTGGTTTTACTGGCCAATTAAAAAATTGGTGGGATAATATGTTTACTCCAATGCAACAAATGGAAATTTTGACTCATCAAACTGTTGTACATCATGAGGTTACTGTTAATGATGAAAGAATTAGAACAACTGATTATGAATCCGACGGTGCTAGTTATTTAATTTATGTTCTTTCTATGCATTTTGTCGGTAATCCTAAAGAAGAATTAACAAGTTTAAAGATTTCTTTAACTAATCTTAAATGTCCTACTTTTAGAGATTATTTCTGGTATAAGACTACTTTTTTGACTAATGTGTTGCGTAGGCCAGACTGCAATCAATCCTTTTGGAAAGAAAAATTCATTACTGGTTTACCTCCTTTATTTTCACAAAAATTAATTACTAGTTTAATGAAAGAAATGGGTACAGAGAATTTGAATTTGTCTAATATTACTTATGGTCAATTATTTGCTTTTCTTAAAAAAGAGGCTTTAACTATCTGCCAAGATTTTAAATTGCAGAAAAAATATGGTCTTGAGAAACAGGAATTGGGGTCATTCTGTCAGGCATTTGGCATCGCCAGTCCTCATCCGCCCTCTTCACAAGATAAAAGACATAAAAAGGTTAGCCCATATCATACTAGTAAATATAAGTCTAATAGATATAAAAGAAAACAAAAATATAATCCTGACTGGTATAATAAAAAACATGATAATTTTAGAAAAAAGAAATATAAATACAGTAAAGGAAAAAATTCTATTAAATGCTATAAATGTGGTAAGTTAGGTCACATAGCGCCTAACTGTAAATTAGAAAAGAAGATTAATACTATATTTTCTGAAGAAACTGATTTAAAGAATAAATTAATGTCTATTCTAATTAATTCGGAAAAAGAAGATACAGAAAATTATTACTCCTCAGATTCATCTAGTTTTTCAGATAATGATGAATTTTGTGAATGTAAAAAGACAATTAATATGATGAATAATTCAAATAAAAATAGTTTAAATAAAGAATTATTATTTGATATAATAAAAGATATAAAAGATGATAATGTTAGAAAAGATTATTTAGAAAAATTAAAAGCTTTAGTTTTACAAGATAATGCTCCTATGTTTAATATAACAGAACCATTCAGTTTAAATAGTTTAATTGATAAATACAAGCATGAAGATAGTTTTGGTTTTCGTAAAACTAGTAATATAAAAGAAGAAATAAAAATATTAAAAGACGAAATTAGAGAAATTAATAATCAATTAAATGAATTAAAATTAAAAGATTTAGAATTAGAAGCTAAAATCTTATTAAAAGATCAGTCTAATCTAGCTTCTACATCTGGTGTAATAAAAGATGACGAGATTACCATAGCTAATGAAAGTCCAGATGATACACAATTTATTAATTTAATGAATAAAATAAAAATTGAAAAATGGTATGTTTTAGTTACTATTGGTGTAGAGGACTGGACGACCACTTGTGTTGCCATGTTGGACAGTGGAGCCGATCAATCCTGTATAAGCAGAGGTATAATTCCAGATAAGTATCTATCTAGAACTAAAGAAAAATTATATGCTGCTAATGGATTAGAAATGGGTATTTATGCTGAATTAAATAATGGTTATATTTGCAATAATGGATATTGTTTTAAACATTCATTCTTAATTCTTGAAAACTTTACTACTGACGTGGTTTTAGGTAATCCTTTTCTTTATCAGATTACTCCTTTTACCAAACATACTGATCATATTTCTGTTAATCTTTTAGGTAATGAATTAGTTTTTCCTTTTATTAATCCCATCCAGAAAAAAGAATTAGCATTACTTCAGACTAATTCTATCTATAAACAAATTTGTGTAATGAATAAGAAAAAGAAAAGTTTAATGTTTTTAAAAAATGAATTAGATTTTTCTAAGATAGAAGAACAGTTAATGAGAGTAGATGTTAAATTAAAAATTGATAATTTAGAAAAGAAATTCCAAACACTAGTATGTTCAGAACATCCTAATGCTTTTTGGAGTCGGAAAAAACATGTTGTTTCATTACCATATATAAAAGAATTTAATGAACGTGATATTCCGACTAAGGCTAGGCCCATTCAAATGAATGAGGAATTACTTAATTTTTGTAAACAGGAAATACAGAGTTTAATGGATAAAAAATTAATACGAAAATCACAATCTCCGTGGAGTTGTGCGGCTTTTTATGTAAATAATCAAGCAGAGAAGGAACGTGGTGTTCCTAGATTAGTAATTAATTATAAACCGTTAAATAAGGTTTTACAGTGGATTCGGTATCCTATTCCGAATAAGAAAGATTTACTGAAAAGGCTTCATAGTGCAAAAGTATTTTCCAAATTCGATTTAAAATCAGGATATTGGCAAATACAGGTTAATGAAAACGATAGGTATAAAACAGCTTTTACTGTTCCTTTCGGACATTATGAGTGGAATGTTATGCCTTTCGGATTAAAAAATGCTCCTTCAGAATTTCAAAGAATAATGAATGATATTTTTAATGATTACTCTAATTTTGTGATTGTGTACATTGATGATATCTTAGTCTTTTCTGATAATATTTCTCAGCACTTTAAACATCTTAATTTAATGCTACATATTATTCAGACTAATGGTTTGGTAATTTCTGCTAAAAAGATGAAATTATTTCAAACAAAAATCAGGTTTTTAGGTCATGATATTAATCAAGGGAAAATGAAACCAATTCAAAGAACTATTGAATTCGCTAATAAATTTCCAGATGAAATTCGGGATAAAAATCAGTTACAACGTTTTCTTGGTTGCTTGAATTATATTGCTGATTTCACCTAAAAGGATATCCTGCCAGGGAAGGACCGATACAACTAATAACCCCACCCGGGTTATTAAGGCGTTCTCATCTCGTGGAGAGTGAGCACGGATTCGAACCCGCGACCTCAGGTAAGGGCACCAGGCTCTGATACCAAAAGAGAGCAGGATCGGTTGCAGTAATCAAAAGATTCAAAGTTCAAAATAAGAAGATGAGAAAGAAGGTGAAGTAGGCGGTAAACTAAAGTAAGAATATATACTTTTAACAGAAAAAGGAGGAGATGATTAAGAGAAGCAAAAGACTTACGATTAGTTAGGTTGGAAGGAAAAGAAAGAAGTAAATTACTGGAAAGAGTTTTGAAAGCGGAACGAAAGGATTGCAAAGATGTTTTGAAAGCAGAGAGAGAAGTTGTGTAAATTCACTCTGAGGATTCCATTGATTAAGCAGCCTTTAAATAGGCAGAGGAGGAAACAGTATACATGGGTAAAGTCCGGAAATGAAGTCCGGAATTAAAGCGAAATGAAAGACAAATTAAATGTAAGTGCCTAATGACATATGCACTTACGTCACCTAACAATTATTCAGGAGAATGACGCATGCACTTACGTCATTTTACAATTATTACCTATTCTATTACATTATTCCGATCAGCTAAAAATCAAAAGGATCCTGTGCTAAAGGCCCACCAAATGGGTCATCTTCATCATTAGTTGGAGTAGAGGGTAGAGCATGTTTGTCGGGCTGATTGCTGTCATTAGTCGGAGTAGTAGCCTTTTGAATTTCTTGGTAAGCCTGAAGACAAATCTTAAGATAATCTTGCAAGCCTTGTTCGGACATTAAATTAGTCTTGATTGGTATGTCTTCTAATCCGGAATTAGATGTTGATGTAGAAGTCTGTAAAGGAGTCGTAGCAGGAACTGGAGGAGTCTTTGCAGGAGTCATAGGAATTGCAGAGAACAGCTGGTGAGGAGTCATAGTAGGAGTAGGAGTTACAATCCGCTTAGGTAAAGGAATTTTACTTTTGTCCGGTGTTTTAGGAGTCAGAGGGTCATGCACCGGCAGTTGTCTGGAGACTTCAGAAATTATGTGTTTATATTTTTCTCCAGATTCAAGGAACTTATTAACTGTTTGGGCACAACATTGTTGCTCATTATACTGTACCCACCATTTAATATTAATCTGACGAATTAAATGACAAGGATACCCTGTCTGAGTAGACTTTATTTGAAAGTTCCAGGCCATAATATAGGGGACCCGGAATTCAGCATGAAACAAGAAGGAGGCTTGGTAATCTTCTAACCTACATCTTTTCTTGTAGGTTTGGAATCCAATATTAGCCTGAGGTGGCAGAATGGCCGGAGTAGCACCTAGTAGTTTCCACCAATCATAAACCCACATGGGGACATTTTTATTAAATGAGGTGGAAAAATTAATGAACCACGAATGATTAAAACATCGGTAATAAAGGCACCGATAAAAAGCAAGAATGTAATCTGCATAATTAAAACCATCTGGGACATAAGGAATAGAAAAGGAATTTCTAGCATGAATCGAAGAAAAGTCACGCGGACTCATTATTTTCTGAATTATAAACTTAGAATAAGCAATGCGAGATTTATCCTTTCTATCAGGATAATGAGTAATCTCGACGGAATTAGTGTCAACCAGTATTAATTCATAGAAAGCTTGGGTCTTACAGATATCATCTGTAAGCCATTGATTATTAGGAAGGAAAAGACGAGAACAGAAATTTCTAACGTCATTATTCTCAGGAGTAGATTTATAATGGGTCAACATTATACTCTCAAATTCTGCTTTAGGAATGTAAGGGGCTGCATTAGTCGAAGAAGAGGAAGAGGAAGCAGACATATTAATTGGAGTGGTATGAAGTTTAGCTGATGGAGATAAGACAGCATTAGTGTAAGTGAGTGGAGGAAAATCATTAGTCGGGACTGAAGGAGACAAAGGCTTTGGTGTATTAGACATTATATAATCAGAAGGAGTTTTCGGTTTGCCTGGGTCCTTAGACATGGGTGCGACCTGTCAAAAATTCACGAGTAAGGAAGTCAGGAAGAGAATTATCATCGCCTTTAATAAATTCAATATCAAAATCAAAGACAGAAAGTATTGCTTGCCATCTGGCAAAAATTTGTTTGGAAACCAAATTTTTTACATCTTTCTGTAAAATTTCTTTAGCTGACTTACAGTCAACTCTGAGTAAAAACTTTTTATTATACAAATCATCTTGAAATTTAGAAATGCATAAAACAATAGATAAAATTTCTTTTTTCACAGTAGAGTAATTCTTCTGTGGCCCCGCCCAAATGCCCGAATGGTATCTAACCAATTCTTCTAATGCAGATGATGCGGATGCATGCATTTTCTGTTTAAGTATGCCGCCATAACCAATATCTGATGCATCTGTCTCAATGATCATGAATGCATCGGGATGAGGAATGCCTAAACAAGGAAGAGTCTTAATTTTCTCTTTAATCTGTTTAATTAAATTAGTATGAGTCTCTGTCCAAGCAGGAGGATTTTTCTGTAATCTCTCATACAACGGACCACACATAGTTCTCAAATTAGGGAAAAAATCAGCAATATAATTCAAGCAACCAAGAAAACGTTGTAACTGATTTTTATCCCGAATTTCATCTGGAAATTTATTAGCGAATTCAATAGTTCTTTGAATTGGTTTCATTTTCCCTTGATTAATATCATGACCTAAAAACCTGATTTTTGTTTGAAATAATTTCATCTTTTTAGCAGAAATTACCAAACCATTAGTCTGAATAATATGTAGCATTAAATTAAGATGTTTAAAGTGCTGAGAAATATTATCAGAAAAGACTAAGATATCATCAATGTACACAATCACAAAATTAGAGTAATCATTAAAAATATCATTCATTATTCTTTGAAATTCTGAAGGAGCATTTTTTAATCCGAAAGGCATAACATTCCACTCATAATGTCCGAAAGGAACAGTAAAAGCTGTTTTATACCTATCGTTTTCATTAACCTGTATTTGCCAATATCCTGATTTTAAATCGAATTTGGAAAATACTTTTGCACTATGAAGCCTTTTCAGTAAATCTTTCTTATTCGGAATAGGATACCGAATCCACTGTAAAACCTTATTTAACGGTTTATAATTAATTACTAATCTAGGAACACCACGTTCCTTCTCTGCTTGATTATTTACATAAAAAGCCGCACAACTCCACGGAGATTGTGATTTTCGTATTAATTTTTTATCCATTAAACTCTGTATTTCCTGTTTACAAAAATTAAGTAATTCCTCATTCATTTGAATGGGCCTAGCCTTAGTCGGAATATCACGTTCATTAAATTCTTTTATATATGGTAATGAAACAACATGTTTTTTCCGACTCCAAAAAGCATTAGGATGTTCTGAACATACTAGTGTTTGGAATTTCTTTTCTAAATTATCAATTTTTAATTTAACATCTACTCTCATTAACTGTTCTTCTATCTTAGAAAAATCTAATTCATTTTTTAAAAACATTAAACTTTTCTTTTTCTTATTCATTACACAAATTTGTTTATAGATAGAATTAGTCTGAAGTAATGCTAATTCTTTTTTCTGGATGGGATTAATAAAAGGAAAAACTAATTCATTACCTAAAAGATTAACAGAAATATGATCAGTAGGTTTGGTAAAAGGAGTAATCTGATAAAGAAAAGGATTACCTAAAACCACGTCAGTAGTAAAGTTTTCAAGAATTAAGAATGAATGTTTAAAACAATATCCATTATTGCAAATATAACCATTATTTAATTCAGCATAAATACCCATTTCTAATCCATTAGCAGCATATAATTTTTCTTTAGTTCTAGATAGATACTTATCTGGAATTATACCTCTGCTTATACAGGATTGATCGGCTCCACTGTCCAACATGGCAACACAAGTGGTCGTCCAGTCCTCTACACCAACTAAAACATACCATTTTTCAATTTTTATTTTATTCATTAAATTAATAAATTGTGTATCATCTGGACTTTCATTAGCTATGGTAATCTCGTCATCTTTTATTACACCAGATGTAGAAGCTAGATTAGACTGATCTTTTAATAAGATTTTAGCTTCTAATTCTAAATCTTTTAATTTTAATTCATTTAATTGATTATTAATTTCTCTAATTTCGTCTTTTAATATTTTTATTTCTTCTTTTATATTACTAGTTTTACGAAAACCAAAACTATCTTCATGCTTGTATTTATCAATTAAACTATTTAAACTGAATGGTTCTGTTATATTAAACATAGGAGCATTATCTTGTAAAACTAAAGCTTTTAATTTTTCTAAATAATCTTTTCTAACATTATCATCTTTTATATCTTTTATTATATCAAATAATAATTCTTTATTTAAACTATTTTTATTTGAATTATTCATCATATTAATTGTCTTTTTACATTCACAAAATTCATCATTATCTGAAAAACTAGATGAATCTGAGGAGTAATAATTTTCTGTATCTTCTTTTTCCGAATTAATTAGAATAGACATTAATTTATTCTTTAAATCAGTTTCTTCAGAAAATATAGTATTAATCTTCTTTTCTAATTTACAGTTAGGCGCTATGTGACCTAACTTACCACATTTATAGCATTTAATAGAATTTTTTCCTTTACTGTATTTATATTTCTTTTTTCTAAAATTATCATGTTTTTTATTATACCAGTCAGGATTATATTTTTGTTTTCTTTTATATCTATTAGACTTATATTTACTAGTATGATATGGGCTAACCTTTTTATGTCTTTTATCTTGTGAAGAGGGCGGATGAGGACTGGCGATGCCAAATGCCTGACAGAATGACCCCAATTCCTGTTTCTCAAGACCATATTTTTTCTGCAATTTAAAATCTTGGCAGATAGTTAAAGCCTCTTTTTTAAGAAAAGCAAATAATTGACCATAAGTAATATTAGACAAATTCAAATTCTCTGTACCCATTTCTTTCATTAAACTAGTAATTAATTTTTGTGAAAATAAAGGAGGTAAACCAGTAATGAATTTTTCTTTCCAAAAGGATTGATTGCAGTCTGGCCTACGCAACACATTAGTCAAAAAAGTAGTCTTATACCAGAAATAATCTCTAAAAGTAGGACATTTAAGATTAGTTAAAGAAATCTTTAAACTTGTTAATTCTTCTTTAGGATTACCGACAAAATGCATAGAAAGAACATAAATTAAATAACTAGCACCGTCGGATTCATAATCAGTTGTTCTAATTCTTTCATCATTAACAGTAACCTCATGATGTACAACAGTTTGATGAGTCAAAATTTCCATTTGTTGCATTGGAGTAAACATATTATCCCACCAATTTTTTAATTGGCCAGTAAAACCAGAAACAAAACATGAAGCAATTTGACGTTCACTTATCTGAGGATACTTAGATTTATAAGCTATCTTAGCAGTACCCATTTCATGCAATGTATTAGTTATTTCATATTCAGATTTTCCATCAATGTTCCATTCATATAAAGCACTTCCATCATATGATTTAGTATTAAACCGAGTACGTTCTTCAAATTGAATATCAGGAGGAGTAGGTCTACTATGATAATTCATTAGATTTCTATTATTAGACCATCTACTATTATACGACCGTCTAACTGGACGTCTAGCAATACGATTAAGTTCTAAAGGTTCTAAAGGAGGAGTAGTTTCATAGAATTGATTTTCTATATCTTCTATATTCTCTATTTCATCATTTTCGTGGTCAGAGTCAGAATTAGATGAACTACTGGAAGACTCTGCACGAGGAGCATTACGATTTATAGCATTAATACGAAGACCACTAAATTGGCGTTCTATCTGACTTAAAGTAGATGAAGAAGACGGAGCATTAGTATTACCTTCAATTGCCAAATTAATACGTTGTACTAAAGAAATTTCTCGTTCGAATTCCCTAGGAAGAGAAGGAGACACTAACGGTTTAGATACTTCATTAGGAAAATTACCACTTTGTTTATCTAATTTAACCGAAATTAAATCCACTTGCTGAGCAATAGTTTGTAAAATCTGATTAGAATAATTATTCTGTTGATAAACCTTTTTAATGTCTTCAGAATCAATAGATTCTTTATTATCTTTACCTTTTTTAAAAGGAGAAGCAATTACTTCGCCTTCTTTAGTATTAATTTTTATTGCCTGTAAAGGTGGATGAATAGCAGATAAAATAGTATTATTTTCTACCAATTGCCATTTTTTATACAAATTAGTCTGAACATTAATAGTAGGTATATTTTTATAAGTAATTTTTTCTTTCTGAAAATAATAATCTAACCATTGAAAGAAAGGAAAATTAAACTGTTTTTTATTGATATCATTTACCCATTCTTCTTTTAATTTAGAAATAATTTGTTTATCAAATTTTTCAAACCATAATCTTTTTTCAGTATTTTCTAATGAAAAATAATTTTTATTAAGAAAATCTTTATCGATAGAAAAAGGTTTTCTTAACATATTAATTTCCGAAAATTTCATTTGAGAATGAGTTGGAGATCCTACGGATGAACTAGATTCGGGAATGACTTCAGGAAGGGGAGAAGTAAACTTGACCTTAGGATCAGTATACGAATACCTGGAAGGTTCATAGGAAGAACTAGGTATATCTACTGAATACCTGGGTCTGGATTCTAAAGGAAACCTGCAAGAAGAAGACTTAGACAACATATTATCAAATTTTAATAATATTTTATTATCAGGAAGTTCTTCAATATTAGCTTGAGTTCTAACTGGATGTCTTTGTGCTATTATTGGACGATCAATTAACAGTTCAGTAGGAATAGTAATTTCATTGCGAGCTAACAATCTAGGTGTTTGTGTGTGAGTATTGTCAGAATCAGCAATGACTAACACAGAATCACCTTCATTAGTAGGCTTTAATTTTAAAGCAACAGGAATTATAGACTTCATTAATTTGAAATAAATACGATAAATTAATACAAATTTATCAGCTTTAGGATCCATTTTATTATTAGTAACATGTATATCAAGTATTAATGATTGCATAATAGTCGGATCAATTAAACTGACAGAGAAATTAGGAGCACAATTAAAACGAATAGTACCATTACATAAATTAGTCTGTACTAAAGCAAGAATAGAATCATTATAATGAAGTAATCGATCATCACGCAAAGCCATGAAGACAGGAGTATCAACCCCACGCTTCATTAACGGATGTAAAGCAATTTGAATTAAACCAAAATGCATAAAACGATAACCATTAGACAGATAATAAGAGATAGCAGTATTAGTTAATAAAGAAATAGTTTTCTTTTCTTCTTCCATGGGATGAATCTCCTCATGGATTTTAATAGAATAAGCTTTATTAAACTCAAGTAGTCCTTGAGAGTATACAGTAGAAATACTTCTACTTGGCAGAGCTTCTTGAATTAATTCATGAGAATTAAGAACAGATGAATATGCAGATGAAGATGCAGACGATGATGCCATTATGGATGCAGACCTAGGAGAACTAGATTCTCCAAAGAAAAATCTTTTAACCCTTTCAGCCATATTTATCAAAACTAACGTTACATATCTAAATGTAAAACTGAGGTATGCATAGACCTAGATGGGAACACGGGGATCATGCCGGGAACACCTATCCACTAAGGCTTACCAACGGTCTCACTGATGCAAACAACCGCTTACCAACGTCTAAATGCATGCAAATGCTCACCCTTACCTTCAGATTTGTAAAATTAGATTTAATAAAAACTTTTGAAAAGAGTTGAAAAATAGTTTCTTTGAAAATTCTTTGTAAAACCAGGCTCTGATACCAAAAGAGAGCAGGATCGGTTGCAGTAATCAAAGTTCAAAATAAGAAGATGAGAAAGAAGGTGAAGTAGGCGGTAAACTAAAGTAAGAATATATACTTTTAACAGAAAAAGGAGGAGATGATTAAGAGAAGCAAAAGACTTACGATTAGTTAGGTTGGAAGGAAAAGAAAGAAGTAAATTACTGGAAAGAGTTTTGAAAGCGGAACGAAAGGATTGCAAAGATGTTTTGAAAGCAGAGAGAGAAGTTGTGTAAATTCACTCTGAGGATTCCATTGATTAAGCAGCCTTTAAATAGGCAGAGGAGGAAACAGTATACATGGGTAAAGTCCGGAAATGAAGTCCGGAATTAAAGCGAAATGAAAGACAAATTAAATGTAAGTGCCTAATGACATATGCACTTACGTCACCTAACAATTATTCAGGAGAATGACGCATGCACTTACGTCATTTTACAATTATTACCTATTCTATTACATTATTCCGATCAGCTAAAAATCAAAAGGATCCTGTGCTAAAGGCCCACCAAATGGGTCATCTTCATCATTAGTTGGAGTAGAGGGTAGAGCATGTTTGTCGGGCTGATTGCTGTCATTAGTCGGAGTAGTAGCCTTTTGAATTTCTTGGTAAGCCTGAAGACAAATCTTAAGATAATCTTGCAAGCCTTGTTCGGACATTAAATTAGTCTTGATTGGTATGTCTTCTAATCCGGAATTAGATGTTGATGTAGAAGTCTGTAAAGGAGTCGTAGCAGGAACTGGAGGAGTCTTTGCAGGAGTCATAGGAATTGCAGAGAACAGCTGGTGAGGAGTCATAGTAGGAGTAGGAGTTACAATCCGCTTAGGTAAAGGAATTTTACTTTTGTCCGGTGTTTTAGGAGTCAGAGGGTCATGCACCGGCAGTTGTCTGGAGACTTCAGAAATTATGTGTTTATATTTTTCTCCAGATTCAAGGAACTTATTAACTGTTTGGGCACAACATTGTTGCTCATTATACTGTACCCACCATTTAATATTAATCTGACGAATTAAATGACAAGGATACCCTGTCTGAGTAGACTTTATTTGAAAGTTCCAGGCCATAATATAGGGGACCCGGAATTCAGCATGAAACAAGAAGGAGGCTTGGTAATCTTCTAACCTACATCTTTTCTTGTAGGTTTGGAATCCAATATTAGCCTGAGGTGGCAGAATGGCCGGAGTAGCACCTAGTAGTTTCCACCAATCATAAACCCACATGGGGACATTTTTATTAAATGAGGTGGAAAAATTAATGAACCACGAATGATTAAAACATCGGTAATAAAGGCACCGATAAAAAGCAAGAATGTAATCTGCATAATTAAAACCATCTGGGACATAAGGAATAGAAAAGGAATTTCTAGCATGAATCGAAGAAAAGTCACGCGGACTCATTATTTTCTGAATTATAAACTTAGAATAAGCAATGCGAGATTTATCCTTTCTATCAGGATAATGAGTAATCTCGACGGAATTAGTGTCAACCAGTATTAATTCATAGAAAGCTTGGGTCTTACAGATATCATCTGTAAGCCATTGATTATTAGGAAGGAAAAGACGAGAACAGAAATTTCTAACGTCATTATTCTCAGGAGTAGATTTATAATGGGTCAACATTATACTCTCAAATTCTGCTTTAGGAATGTAAGGGGCTGCATTAGTCGAAGAAGAGGAAGAGGAAGCAGACATATTAATTGGAGTGGTATGAAGTTTAGCTGATGGAGATAAGACAGCATTAGTGTAAGTGAGTGGAGGAAAATCATTAGTCGGGACTGAAGGAGACAAAGGCTTTGGTGTATTAGACATTATATAATCAGAAGGAGTTTTCGGTTTGCCTGGGTCCTTAGACATGGGTGCGACCTGTCAAAAATTCACGAGTAAGGAAGTCAGGAAGAGAATTATCATCGCCTTTAATAAATTCAATATCAAAATCAAAGACAGAAAGTATTGCTTGCCATCTGGCAAAAATTTGTTTGGAAACCAAATTTTTTACATCTTTCTGTAAAATTTCTTTAGCTGACTTACAGTCAACTCTGAGTAAAAACTTTTTATTATACAAATCATCTTGAAATTTAGAAATGCATAAAACAATAGATAAAATTTCTTTTTTCACAGTAGAGTAATTCTTCTGTGGCCCCGCCCAAATGCCCGAATGGTATCTAACCAATTCTTCTAATGCAGATGATGCGGATGCATGCATTTTCTGTTTAAGTATGCCGCCATAACCAATATCTGATGCATCTGTCTCAATGATCATGAATGCATCGGGATGAGGAATGCCTAAACAAGGAAGAGTCTTAATTTTCTCTTTAATCTGTTTAATTAAATTAGTATGAGTCTCTGTCCAAGCAGGAGGATTTTTCTGTAATCTCTCATACAACGGACCACACATAGTTCTCAAATTAGGGAAAAAATCAGCAATATAATTCAAGCAACCAAGAAAACGTTGTAACTGATTTTTATCCCGAATTTCATCTGGAAATTTATTAGCGAATTCAATAGTTCTTTGAATTGGTTTCATTTTCCCTTGATTAATATCATGACCTAAAAACCTGATTTTTGTTTGAAATAATTTCATCTTTTTAGCAGAAATTACCAAACCATTAGTCTGAATAATATGTAGCATTAAATTAAGATGTTTAAAGTGCTGAGAAATATTATCAGAAAAGACTAAGATATCATCAATGTACACAATCACAAAATTAGAGTAATCATTAAAAATATCATTCATTATTCTTTGAAATTCTGAAGGAGCATTTTTTAATCCGAAAGGCATAACATTCCACTCATAATGTCCGAAAGGAACAGTAAAAGCTGTTTTATACCTATCGTTTTCATTAACCTGTATTTGCCAATATCCTGATTTTAAATCGAATTTGGAAAATACTTTTGCACTATGAAGCCTTTTCAGTAAATCTTTCTTATTCGGAATAGGATACCGAATCCACTGTAAAACCTTATTTAACGGTTTATAATTAATTACTAATCTAGGAACACCACGTTCCTTCTCTGCTTGATTATTTACATAAAAAGCCGCACAACTCCACGGAGATTGTGATTTTCGTATTAATTTTTTATCCATTAAACTCTGTATTTCCTGTTTACAAAAATTAAGTAATTCCTCATTCATTTGAATGGGCCTAGCCTTAGTCGGAATATCACGTTCATTAAATTCTTTTATATATGGTAATGAAACAACATGTTTTTTCCGACTCCAAAAAGCATTAGGATGTTCTGAACATACTAGTGTTTGGAATTTCTTTTCTAAATTATCAATTTTTAATTTAACATCTACTCTCATTAACTGTTCTTCTATCTTAGAAAAATCTAATTCATTTTTTAAAAACATTAAACTTTTCTTTTTCTTATTCATTACACAAATTTGTTTATAGATAGAATTAGTCTGAAGTAATGCTAATTCTTTTTTCTGGATGGGATTAATAAAAGGAAAAACTAATTCATTACCTAAAAGATTAACAGAAATATGATCAGTATGTTTGGTAAAAGGAGTAATCTGATAAAGAAAAGGATTACCTAAAACCACGTCAGTAGTAAAGTTTTCAAGAATTAAGAATGAATGTTTAAAACAATATCCATTATTGCAAATATAACCATTATTTAATTCAGCATAAATACCCATTTCTAATCCATTAGCAGCATATAATTTTTCTTTAGTTCTAGATAGATACTTATCTGGAATTATACCTCTGCTTATACAGGATTGATCGGCTCCACTGTCCAACATGGCAACACAAGTGGTCGTCCAGTCCTCTACACCAATAGTAACTAAAACATACCATTTTTCAATTTTTATTTTATTCATTAAATTAATAAATTGTGTATCATCTGGACTTTCATTAGCTATGGTAATCTCGTCATCTTTTATTACACCAGATGTAGAAGCTAGATTAGACTGATCTTTTAATAAGATTTTAGCTTCTAATTCTAAATCTTTTAATTTTAATTCATTTAATTGATTATTAATTTCTCTAATTTCGTCTTTTAATATTTTTATTTCTTCTTTTATATTACTAGTTTTACGAAAACCAAAACTATCTTCATGCTTGTATTTATCAATTAAACTATTTAAACTGAATGGTTCTGTTATATTAAACATAGGAGCATTATCTTGTAAAACTAAAGCTTTTAATTTTTCTAAATAATCTTTTCTAACATTATCATCTTTTATATCTTTTATTATATCAAATAATAATTCTTTATTTAAACTATTTTTATTTGAATTATTCATCATATTAATTGTCTTTTTACATTCACAAAATTCATCATTATCTGAAAAACTAGATGAATCTGAGGAGTAATAATTTTCTGTATCTTCTTTTTCCGAATTAATTAGAATAGACATTAATTTATTCTTTAAATCAGTTTCTTCAGAAAATATAGTATTAATCTTCTTTTCTAATTTACAGTTAGGCGCTATGTGACCTAACTTACCACATTTATAGCATTTAATAGAATTTTTTCCTTTACTGTATTTATATTTCTTTTTTCTAAAATTATCATGTTTTTTATTATACCAGTCAGGATTATATTTTTGTTTTCTTTTATATCTATTAGACTTATATTTACTAGTATGATATGGGCTAACCTTTTTATGTCTTTTATCTTGTGAAGAGGGCGGATGAGGACTGGCGATGCCAAATGCCTGACAGAATGACCCCAATTCCTGTTTCTCAAGACCATATTTTTTCTGCAATTTAAAATCTTGGCAGATAGTTAAAGCCTCTTTTTTAAGAAAAGCAAATAATTGACCATAAGTAATATTAGACAAATTCAAATTCTCTGTACCCATTTCTTTCATTAAACTAGTAATTAATTTTTGTGAAAATAAAGGAGGTAAACCAGTAATGAATTTTTCTTTCCAAAAGGATTGATTGCAGTCTGGCCTACGCAACACATTAGTCAAAAAAGTAGTCTTATACCAGAAATAATCTCTAAAAGTAGGACATTTAAGATTAGTTAAAGAAATCTTTAAACTTGTTAATTCTTCTTTAGGATTACCGACAAAATGCATAGAAAGAACATAAATTAAATAACTAGCACCGTCGGATTCATAATCAGTTGTTCTAATTCTTTCATCATTAACAGTAACCTCATGATGTACAACAGTTTGATGAGTCAAAATTTCCATTTGTTGCATTGGAGTAAACATATTATCCCACCAATTTTTTAATTGGCCAGTAAAACCAGAAACAAAACATGAAGCAATTTGACGTTCACTTATCTGAGGATACTTAGATTTATAAGCTATCTTAGCAGTACCCATTTCATGCAATGTATTAGTTATTTCATATTCAGATTTTCCATCAATGTTCCATTCATATAAAGCACTTCCATCATATGATTTAGTATTAAACCGAGTACGTTCTTCAAATTGAATATCAGGAGGAGTAGGTCTACTATGATAATTCATTAGATTTCTATTATTAGACCATCTACTATTATACGACCGTCTAACTGGACGTCTAGCAATACGATTAAGTTCTAAAGGTTCTAAAGGAGGAGTAGTTTCATAGAATTGATTTTCTATATCTTCTATATTCTCTATTTCATCATTTTCGTGGTCAGAGTCAGAATTAGATGAACTACTGGAAGACTCTGCACGAGGAGCATTACGATTTATAGCATTAATACGAAGACCACTAAATTGGCGTTCTATCTGACTTAAAGTAGATGAAGAAGACGGAGCATTAGTATTACCTTCAATTGCCAAATTAATACGTTGTACTAAAGAAATTTCTCGTTCGAATTCCCTAGGAAGAGAAGGAGACACTAACGGTTTAGATACTTCATTAGGAAAATCTAATTTAACCAATTCATATTTGTGTTTTTATTAAATCTAATTTTTAGGTCATGATATTAATCAAGGGAAAATGAAACCAATTCAAAGAACTATTGAATTCGCTAATAAATTTCCAGATGAAATTCGGGATAAAAATCAGTTACAACGTTTTCTTGGTTGCTTGAATTATATTGCTGATTTTTTCCCTAATTTCATCTGGAAATTTATTAGCGAATTCAATAGTTCTTTGAATTGGTTTCATTTTCCCTTGATTAATATCATGACCTAAAAACCTGATTTTTGTTTGAAATAATTTCATCTTTTTAGCAGAAATTACCAAACCATTAGTCTGAATAATATGTAGCATTAAATTAAGATGTTTAAAGTGCTGAGAAATATTATCAGAAAAGACTAAGATATCATCAATGTACACAATCACAAAATTAGAGTAATCATTAAAAATATCATTCATTATTCTTTGAAATTCTGAAGGAGCATTTTTTAATCCGAAAGGCATAACATTCCACTCATAATGTCCGAAAGGAACAGTAAAAGCTGTTTTATACCTATCGTTTTCATTAACCTGTATTTGCCAATATCCTGATTTTAAATCGAATTTGGAAAATACTTTTGCACTATGAAGCCTTTTCAGTAAATCTTTCTTATTCGGAATAGGATACCGAATCCACTGTAAAACCTTATTTAACGGTTTATAATTAATTACTAATCTAGGAACACCACGTTCCTTCTCTGCTTGATTATTTACATAAAAAGCCGCACAACTCCACGGAGATTGTGATTTTCGTATTAATTTTTTATCCATTAAACTCTGTATTTCCTGTTTACAAAAATTAAGTAATTCCTCATTCATTTGAATGGGCCTAGCCTTAGTCGGAATATCACGTTCATTAAATTCTTTTATATATGGTAAAGAAACAACATGTTTTTTCCGACTCCAAAAAGCATTAGGATGTTCTGAACATACTAGTGTTTGGAATTTCTTTTCTAAATTATCAATTTTTAATTTAACATCTACTCTCATTAACTGTTCTTCTATCTTAGAAAAATCTAATTCATTTTTTAAAAACATTAAACTTTTCTTTTTCTTATTCATTACACAAATTTGTTTATAGATAGAATTAGTCTGAAGTAATGCTAATTCTTTTTTCTGGATGGGATTAATAAAAGGAAAAACTAATTCATTACCTAAAAGATTAACAGAAATATGATCAGTATGTTTGGTAAAAGGAGTAATCTGATAAAGAAAAGGATTACCTAAAACCACGTCAGTAGTAAAGTTTTCAAGAATTAAGAATGAATGTTTAAAACAATATCCATTATTGCAAATATAACCATTATTTAATTCAGCATAAATACCCATTTCTAATCCATTAGCAGCATATAATTTTTCTTTAGTTCTAGATAGATACTTATCTGAAATTATACCTCTGCTTATACAGGATTGATCGGCTCCACTGTCCAACATGGCAACACAAGTGGTCGTCCAGTCCTCTACACCAATAGTAACTAAAACATACCATTTTTCAATTTTTATTTTATTCATTAAATTAATAAATTGTGTATCATCTGGACTTTCATTAGCTATGGTAATCTCGTCATCTTTTATTACACCAGATGTAGAAGCTAGATTAGACTGATCTTTTAATAAGATTTTAGCTTCTAATTCTAAATCTTTTAATTTTAATTCATTTAATTGATTATTAATTTCTCTAATTTCGTCTTTTAATATTTTTATTTCTTCTTTTATATTACTAGTTTTACGAAAACCAAAACTATCTTCATGCTTGTATTTATCAATTAAACTATTTAAACTGAATGGTTCTGTTATATTAAACATAGGAGCATTATCTTGTAAAACTAAAGCTTTTAATTTTTCTAAATAATCTTTTCTAACATTATCATCTTTTATATCTTTTATTATATCAAATAATAATTCTTTATTTAAACTATTTTTATTTGAATTATTCATCATATTAATTGTCTTTTTACATTCACAAAATTCATCATTATCTGAAAAACTAGATGAATCTGAGGAGTAATAATTATTCTGTTGATAAACCTTTTTAATGTCTTCAGAATCAATAGATTCTTTATTATCTTTACCTTTTTTAAAAGGAGAAGCAATTACTTCGCCTTCTTTAGTATTAATTTTTATTGCCTGTAAAGGTGGATGAATAGCAGATAAAATAGTATTATTTTCTACCAATTGCCATTTTTTATACAAATTAGTCTGAACATTAATAGTAGGTATATTTTTATAAGTAATTTTTTCTTTCTGAAAATAATAATCTAACCATTGAAAGAAAGGAAAATTAAACTGTTTTTTATTGATATCATTTACCCATTCTTCTTTTAATTTAGAAATAATTTGTTTATCAAATTTTTCAAACCATAATCTTTTTTCAGTATTTTCTAATGAAAAATAATTTTTATTAAGAAAATCTTTATCGATAGAAAAAGGTTTTCTTAACATATTAATTTCCGAAAATTTCATTTGAGAATGAGTTGGAGATCCTACGGATGAACTAGATTCGGGAATGACTTCAGGAAGGGGAGAAGTAAACTTGACCTTAGGATCAGTATACGAATACCTGGAAGGTTCATAGGAAGAACTAGGTATATCTACTGAATACCTGGGTCTGGATTCTAAAGGAAACCTGCAAGAAGAAGACTTAGACAACATATTATCAAATTTTAATAATATTTTATTATCAGGAAGTTCTTCAATATTAGCTTGAGTTCTAACTGGATGTCTTTGTGCTATTATTGGACGATCAATTAACAGTTCAGTAGGAATAGTAATTTCATTGCGAGCTAACAATCTAGGTGTTTGTGTGTGAGTATTGTCAGAATCAGCAATGACTAACACAGAATCACCTTCATTAGTAGGCTTTAATTTTAAAGCAACAGGAATTATAGACTTCATTAATTTGAAATAAATACGATAAATTAATACAAATTTATCAGCTTTAGGATCCATTTTATTATTAGTAACATGTATATCAAGTATTAATGATTGCATAATAGTCGGATCAATTAAACTGACAGAGAAATTAGGAGCACAATTAAAACGAATAGTACCATTACATAAATTAGTCTGTACTAAAGCAAGAATAGAATCATTATAATGAAGTAATCGATCATCACGCAAAGCCATGAAGACAGGAGTATCAACCCCACGCTTCATTAACGGATGTAAAGCAATTTGAATTAAACCAAAATGCATAAAACGATAACCATTAGACAGATAATAAGAGATAGCAGTATTAGTTAATAAAGAAATAGTTTTCTTTTCTTCTTCCATGGGATGAATCTCCTCATGGATTTTAATAGAATAAGCTTTATTAAACTCAAGTAGTCCTTGAGAGTATACAGTAGAAATACTTCTACTTGGCAGAGCTTCTTGAATTAATTCATGAGAATTAAGAACAGATGAATATGCAGATGAAGATGCAGACGATGATGCCATTATGGATGCAGACCTAGGAGAACTAGATTCTCCAAAGAAAAATCTTTTAACCCTTTCAGCCATATTTATCAAAACTAACGTTACATATCTAAATGTAAAACTGAGGTATGCATAGACCTAGATGGGAACACGGGGATCATGCCGGGAACACCTATCCACTAAGGCTTACCAACGGTCTCACTGATGCAAACAACCGCTTACCAACGTCTAAATGCATGCAAATGCTCACCCTTACCTTCAGATTTGTAAAATTAGATTTAATAAAAACTTTTGAAAAGAGTTGAAAAATAGTTTCTTTGAAAATTCTTTGTAAAACCAGGCTCTGATACCAAAAGAGAGCAGGATCGGTTGCAGTAATCAAAAGATTCAAAGTTCAAAATAAGAAGATGAGAAAGAAGGTGAAGTAGGCGGTAAACTAAAGTAAGAATATATACTTTTAACAGAAAAAGGAGGAGATGATTAAGAGAAGCAAAAGACTTACGATTAGTTAGGTTGGAAGGAAAAGAAAGAAGTAAATTACTGGAAAGAGTTTTGAAAGCGGAACGAAAGGATTGCAAAGATGTTTTGAAAGCAGAGAGAGAAGTTGTGTAAATTCACTCTGAGGATTCCATTGATTAAGCAGCCTTTAAATAGGCAGAGGAGGAAACAGTATACATGGGTAAAGTCCGGAAATGAAGTCCGGAATTAAAGCGAAATGAAAGACAAATTAAATGTAAGTGCCTAATGACATATGCACTTACGTCACCTAACAATTATTCAGGAGAATGACGCATGCACTTACGTCATTTTACAATTATTACCTATTCTATTACATTATTCCGATCAGCTAAAAATCAAAAGGATCCTGTGCTAAAGGCCCACCAAATGGGTCATCTTCATCATTAGTTGGAGTAGAGGGTAGAGCATGTTTGTCGGGCTGATTGCTGTCATTAGTCGGAGTAGTAGCCTTTTGAATTTCTTGGTAAGCCTGAAGACAAATCTTAAGATAATCTTGCAAGCCTTGTTCGGACATTAAATTAGTCTTGATTGGTATGTCTTCTAATCCGGAATTAGATGTTGATGTAGAAGTCTGTAAAGGAGTCGTAGCAGGAACTGGAGGAGTCTTTGCAGGAGTCATAGGAATTGCAGAGAACAGCTGGTGAGGAGTCATAGTAGGAGTAGGAGTTACAATCCGCTTAGGTAAAGGAATTTTACTTTTGTCCGGTGTTTTAGGAGTCAGAGGGTCATGCACCGGCAGTTGTCTGGAGACTTCAGAAATTATGTGTTTATATTTTTCTCCAGATTCAAGGAACTTATTAACTGTTTGGGCACAACATTGTTGCTCATTATACTGTACCCACCATTTAATATTAATCTGACGAATTAAATGACAAGGATACCCTGTCTGAGTAGACTTTATTTGAAAGTTCCAGGCCATAATATAGGGGACCCGGAATTCAGCATGAAACAAGAAGGAGGCTTGGTAATCTTCTAACCTACATCTTTTCTTGTAGGTTTGGAATCCAATATTAGCCTGAGGTGGCAGAATGGCCGGAGTAGCACCTAGTAGTTTCCACCAATCATAAACCCACATGGGGACATTTTTATTAAATGAGGTGGAAAAATTAATGAACCACGAATGATTAAAACATCGGTAATAAAGGCACCGATAAAAAGCAAGAATGTAATCTGCATAATTAAAACCATCTGGGACATAAGGAATAGAAAAGGAATTTCTAGCATGAATCGAAGAAAAGTCACGCGGACTCATTATTTTCTGAATTATAAACTTAGAATAAGCAATGCGAGATTTATCCTTTCTATCAGGATAATGAGTAATCTCGACGGAATTAGTGTCAACCAGTATTAATTCATAGAAAGCTTGGGTCTTACAGATATCATCTGTAAGCCATTGATTATTAGGAAGGAAAAGACGAGAACAGAAATTTCTAACGTCATTATTCTCAGGAGTAGATTTATAATGGGTCAACATTATACTCTCAAATTCTGCTTTAGGAATGTAAGGGGCTGCATTAGTCGAAGAAGAGGAAGAGGAAGCAGACATATTAATTGGAGTGGTATGAAGTTTAGCTGATGGAGATAAGACAGCATTAGTGTAAGTGAGTGGAGGAAAATCATTAGTCGGGACTGAAGGAGACAAAGGCTTTGGTGTATTAGACATTATATAATCAGAAGGAGTTTTCGGTTTGCCTGGGTCCTTAGACATGGGTGCGACCTGTCAAAAATTCACGAGTAAGGAAGTCAGGAAGAGAATTATCATCGCCTTTAATAAATTCAATATCAAAATCAAAGACAGAAAGTATTGCTTGCCATCTGGCAAAAATTTGTTTGGAAACCAAATTTTTTACATCTTTCTGTAAAATTTCTTTAGCTGACTTACAGTCAACTCTGAGTAAAAACTTTTTATTATACAAATCATCTTGAAATTTAGAAATGCATAAAACAATAGATAAAATTTCTTTTTTCACAGTAGAGTAATTCTTCTGTGGCCCCGCCCAAATGCCCGAATGGTATCTAACCAATTCTTCTAATGCAGATGATGCGGATGCATGCATTTTCTGTTTAAGTATGCCGCCATAACCAATATCTGATGCATCTGTCTCAATGATCATGAATGCATCGGGATGAGGAATGCCTAAACAAGGAAGAGTCTTAATTTTCTCTTTAATCTGTTTAATTAAATTAGTATGAGTCTCTGTCCAAGCAGGAGGATTTTTCTGTAATCTCTCATACAACGGACCACACATAGTTCTCAAATTAGGGAAAAAAATCAGTTACAACGTTTTCTTGTCAAATTTTTCAAACCATAATCTTTTTTCAGTATTTTCTAATGAAAAATAATTTTTATTAAGAAAATCTTTATCGATAGAAAAAGGTTTTCTTAACATATTAATTTCCGAAAATTTCATTTGAGAATGAGTTGGAGATCCTACGGATGAACTAGATTCGGGAATGACTTCAGGAAGGGGAGAAGTAAACTTGACCTTAGGATCAGTATACGAATACCTGGAAGGTTCATAGGAAGAACTAGGTATATCTACTGAATACCTGGGTCTGGATTCTAAAGGAAACCTGCAAGAAGAAGACTTAGACAACATATTATCAAATTTTAATAATATTTTATTATCAGGAAGTTCTTCAATATTAGCTTGAGTTCTAACTGGATGTCTTTGTGCTATTATTGGACGATCAATTAACAGTTCAGTAGGAATAGTAATTTCATTGCGAGCTAACAATCTAGGTGTTTGTGTGTGAGTATTGTCAGAATCAGCAATGACTAACACAGAATCACCTTCATTAGTAGGCTTTAATTTTAAAGCAACAGGAATTATAGACTTCATTAATTTGAAATAAATACGATAAATTAATACAAATTTATCAGCTTTAGGATCCATTTTATTATTAGTAACATGTATATCAAGTATTAATGATTGCATAATAGTCGGATCAATTAAACTGACAGAGAAATTAGGAGCACAATTAAAACGAATAGTACCATTACATAAATTAGTCTGTACTAAAGCAAGAATAGAATCATTATAATGAAGTAATCGATCATCACGCAAAGCCATGAAGACAGGAGTATCAACCCCACGCTTCATTAACGGATGTAAAGCAATTTGAATTAAACCAAAATGCATAAAACGATAACCATTAGACAGATAATAAGAGATAGCAGTATTAGTTAATAAAGAAATAGTTTTCTTTTCTTCTTCCATGGGATGAATCTCCTCATGGATTTTAATAGAATAAGCTTTATTAAACTCAAGTAGTCCTTGAGAGTATACAGTAGAAATACTTCTACTTGGCAGAGCTTCTTGAATTAATTCATGAGAATTAAGAACAGATGAATATGCAGATGAAGATGCAGACGATGATGCCATTATGGATGCAGACCTAGGAGAACTAGATTCTCCAAAGAAAAATCTTTTAACCCTTTCAGCCATATTTATCAAAACTAACGTTACATATCTAAATGTAAAACTGAGGTATGCATAGACCTAGATGGGAACACGGGGATCATGCCGGGAACACCTATCCACTAAGGCTTACCAACGGTCTCACTGATGCAAACAACCGCTTACCAACGTCTAAATGCATGCAAATGCTCACCCTTACCTTCAGATTTGTAAAATTAGATTTAATAAAAACTTTTGAAAAGAGTTGAAAAATAGTTTCTTTGAAAATTCTTTGTAAAACCAGGCTCTGATACCAAAAGAGAGCAGGATCGGTTGCAGTAATCAAAAGATTCAAAGTTCAAAATAAGAAGATGAGAAAGAAGGTGAAGTAGGCGGTAAACTAAAGTAAGAATATATACTTTTAACAGAAAAAGGAGGAGATGATTAAGAGAAGCAAAAGACTTACGATTAGTTAGGTTGGAAGGAAAAGAAAGAAGTAAATTACTGGAAAGAGTTTTGAAAGCGGAACGAAAGGATTGCAAAGATGTTTTGAAAGCAGAGAGAGAAGTTGTGTAAATTCACTCTGAGGATTCCATTGATTAAGCAGCCTTTAAATAGGCAGAGGAGGAAACAGTATACATGGGTAAAGTCCGGAAATGAAGTCCGGAATTAAAGCGAAATGAAAGACAAATTAAATGTAAGTGCCTAATGACATATGCACTTACGTCACCTAACAATTATTCAGGAGAATGACGCATGCACTTACGTCATTTTACAATTATTACCTATTCTATTACATTATTCCGATCAGCTAAAAATCAAAAGGATCCTGTGCTAAAGGCCCACCAAATGGGTCATCTTCATCATTAGTTGGAGTAGAGGGTAGAGCATGTTTGTCGGGCTGATTGCTGTCATTAGTCGGAGTAGTAGCCTTTTGAATTTCTTGGTAAGCCTGAAGACAAATCTTAAGATAATCTTGCAAGCCTTGTTCGGACATTAAATTAGTCTTGATTGGTATGTCTTCTAATCCGGAATTAGATGTTGATGTAGAAGTCTGTAAAGGAGTCGTAGCAGGAACTGGAGGAGTCTTTGCAGGAGTCATAGGAATTGCAGAGAACAGCTGGTGAGGAGTCATAGTAGGAGTAGGAGTTACAATCCGCTTAGGTAAAGGAATTTTACTTTTGTCCGGTGTTTTAGGAGTCAGAGGGTCATGCACCGGCAGTTGTCTGGAGACTTCAGAAATTATGTGTTTATATTTTTCTCCAGATTCAAGGAACTTATTAACTGTTTGGGCACAACATTGTTGCTCATTATACTGTACCCACCATTTAATATTAATCTGACGAATTAAATGACAAGGATACCCTGTCTGAGTAGACTTTATTTGAAAGTTCCAGGCCATAATATAGGGGACCCGGAATTCAGCATGAAACAAGAAGGAGGCTTGGTAATCTTCTAACCTACATCTTTTCTTGTAGGTTTGGAATCCAATATTAGCCTGAGGTGGCAGAATGGCCGGAGTAGCACCTAGTAGTTTCCACCAATCATAAACCCACATGGGGACATTTTTATTAAATGAGGTGGAAAAATTAATGAACCACGAATGATTAAAACATCGGTAATAAAGGCACCGATAAAAAGCAAGAATGTAATCTGCATAATTAAAACCATCTGGGACATAAGGAATAGAAAAGGAATTTCTAGCATGAATCGAAGAAAAGTCACGCGGACTCATTATTTTCTGAATTATAAACTTAGAATAAGCAATGCGAGATTTATCCTTTCTATCAGGATAATGAGTAATCTCGACGGAATTAGTGTCAACCAGTATTAATTCATAGAAAGCTTGGGTCTTACAGATATCATCTGTAAGCCATTGATTATTAGGAAGGAAAAGACGAGAACAGAAATTTCTAACGTCATTATTCTCAGGAGTAGATTTATAATGGGTCAACATTATACTCTCAAATTCTGCTTTAGGAATGTAAGGGGCTGCATTAGTCGAAGAAGAGGAAGAGGAAGCAGACATATTAATTGGAGTGGTATGAAGTTTAGCTGATGGAGATAAGACAGCATTAGTGTAAGTGAGTGGAGGAAAATCATTAGTCGGGACTGAAGGAGACAAAGGCTTTGGTGTATTAGACATTATATAATCAGAAGGAGTTTTCGGTTTGCCTGGGTCCTTAGACATGGGTGCGACCTGTCAAAAATTCACGAGTAAGGAAGTCAGGAAGAGAATTATCATCGCCTTTAATAAATTCAATATCAAAATCAAAGACAGAAAGTATTGCTTGCCATCTGGCAAAAATTTGTTTGGAAACCAAATTTTTTACATCTTTCTGTAAAATTTCTTTAGCTGACTTACAGTCAACTCTGAGTAAAAACTTTTTATTATACAAATCATCTTGAAATTTAGAAATGCATAAAACAATAGATAAAATTTCTTTTTTCACAGTAGAGTAATTCTTCTGTGGCCCCGCCCAAATGCCCGAATGGTATCTAACCAATTCTTCTAATGCAGATGATGCGGATGCATGCATTTTCTGTTTAAGTATGCCGCCATAACCAATATCTGATGCATCTGTCTCAATGATCATGAATGCATCGGGATGAGGAATGCCTAAACAAGGAAGAGTCTTAATTTTCTCTTTAATCTGTTTAATTAAATTAGTATGAGTCTCTGTCCAAGCAGGAGGATTTTTCTGTAATCTCTCATACAACGGACCACACATAGTTCTCAAATTAGGGAAAAAATCAGCAATATAATTCAAGCAACCAAGAAAACGTTGTAACTGATTTTTATCCCGAATTTCATCTGGAAATTTATTAGCGAATTCAATAGTTCTTTGAATTGGTTTCATTTTCCCTTGATTAATATCATGACCTAAAAACCTGATTTTTGTTTGAAATAATTTCATCTTTTTAGCAGAAATTACCAAACCATTAGTCTGAATAATATGTAGCATTAAATTAAGATGTTTAAAGTGCTGAGAAATATTATCAGAAAAGACTAAGATATCATCAATGTACACAATCACAAAATTAGAGTAATCATTAAAAATATCATTCATTATTCTTTGAAATTCTGAAGGAGCATTTTTTAATCCGAAAGGCATAACATTCCACTCATAATGTCCGAAAGGAACAGTAAAAGCTGTTTTATACCTATCGTTTTCATTAACCTGTATTTGCCAATATCCTGATTTTAAATCGAATTTGGAAAATACTTTTGCACTATGAAGCCTTTTCAGTAAATCTTTCTTATTCGGAATAGGATACCGAATCCACTGTAAAACCTTATTTAACGGTTTATAATTAATTACTAATCTAGGAACACCACGTTCCTTCTCTGCTTGATTATTTACATAAAAAGCCGCACAACTCCACGGAGATTGTGATTTTCGTATTAATTTTTTATCCATTAAACTCTGTATTTCCTGTTTACAAAAATTAAGTAATTCCTCATTCATTTGAATGGGCCTAGCCTTAGTCGGAATATCACGTTCATTAAATTCTTTTATATATGGTAATGAAACAACATGTTTTTTCCGACTCCAAAAAGCATTAGGATGTTCTGAACATACTAGTGTTTGGAATTTCTTTTCTAAATTATCAATTTTTAATTTAACATCTACTCTCATTAACTGTTCTTCTATCTTAGAAAAATCTAATTCATTTTTTAAAAACATTAAACTTTTCTTTTTCTTATTCATTACACAAATTTGTTTATAGATAGAATTAGTCTGAAGTAATGCTAATTCTTTTTTCTGGATGGGATTAATAAAAGGAAAAACTAATTCATTACCTAAAAGATTAACAGAAATATGATCAGTATGTTTGGTAAAAGGAGTAATCTGATAAAGAAAAGGATTACCTAAAACCACGTCAGTAGTAAAGTTTTCAAGAATTAAGAATGAATGTTTAAAACAATATCCATTATTGCAAATATAACCATTATTTAATTCAGCATAAATACCCATTTCTAATCCATTAGCAGCATATAATTTTTCTTTAGTTCTAGATAGATACTTATCTGGAATTATACCTCTGCTTATACAGGATTGATCGGCTCCACTGTCCAACATGGCAACACAAGTGGTCGTCCAGTCCTCTACACCAATAGTAACTAAAACATACCATTTTTCAATTTTTATTTTATTCATTAAATTAATAAATTGTGTATCATCTGGACTTTCATTAGCTATGGTAATCTCGTCATCTTTTATTACACCAGATGTAGAAGCTAGATTAGACTGATCTTTTAATAAGATTTTAGCTTCTAATTCTAAATCTTTTAATTTTAATTCATTTAATTGATTATTAATTTCTCTAATTTCGTCTTTTAATATTTTTATTTCTTCTTTTATATTACTAGTTTTACGAAAACCAAAACTATCTTCATGCTTGTATTTATCAATTAAACTATTTAAACTGAATGGTTCTGTTATATTAAACATAGGAGCATTATCTTGTAAAACTAAAGCTTTTAATTTTTCTAAATAATCTTTTCTAACATTATCATCTTTTATATCTTTTATTATATCAAATAATAATTCTTTATTTAAACTATTTTTATTTGAATTATTCATCATATTAATTGTCTTTTTACATTCACAAAATTCATCATTATCTGAAAAACTAGATGAATCTGAGGAGTAATAATTTTCTGTATCTTCTTTTTCCGAATTAATTAGAATAGACATTAATTTATTCTTTAAATCAGTTTCTTCAGAAAATATAGTATTAATCTTCTTTTCTAATTTACAGTTAGGCGCTATGTGACCTAACTTACCACATTTATAGCATTTAATAGAATTTTTTCCTTTACTGTATTTATATTTCTTTTTTCTAAAATTATCATGTTTTTTATTATACCAGTCAGGATTATATTTTTGTTTTCTTTTATATCTATTAGACTTATATTTACTAGTATGATATGGGCTAACCTTTTTATGTCTTTTATCTTGTGAAGAGGGCGGATGAGGACTGGCGATGCCAAATGCCTGACAGAATGACCCCAATTCCTGTTTCTCAAGACCATATTTTTTCTGCAATTTAAAATCTTGGCAGATAGTTAAAGCCTCTTTTTTAAGAAAAGCAAATAATTGACCATAAGTAATATTAGACAAATTCAAATTCTCTGTACCCATTTCTTTCATTAAACTAGTAATTAATTTTTGTGAAAATAAAGGAGGTAAACCAGTAATGAATTTTTCTTTCCAAAAGGATTGATTGCAGTCTGGCCTACGCAACACATTAGTCAAAAAAGTAGTCTTATACCAGAAATAATCTCTAAAAGTAGGACATTTAAGATTAGTTAAAGAAATCTTTAAACTTGTTAATTCTTCTTTAGGATTACCGACAAAATGCATAGAAAGAACATAAATTAAATAACTAGCACCGTCGGATTCATAATCAGTTGTTCTAATTCTTTCATCATTAACAGTAACCTCATGATGTACAACAGTTTGATGAGTCAAAATTTCCATTTGTTGCATATTATCCCACCAATTTTTTAATTGGCCAGTAAAACCAGAAACAAAACATGAAGCAATTTGACGTTCACTTATCTGAGGATACTTAGATTTATAAGCTATCTTAGCAGTACCCATTTCATGCAATGTATTAGTTATTTCATATTCAGATTTTCCATCAATGTTCCATTCATATAAAGCACTTCCATCATATGATTTAGTATTAAACCGAGTACGTTCTTCAAATTGAATATCAGGAGGAGTAGGTCTACTATGATAATTCATTAGATTTCTATTATTAGACCATCTACTATTATACGACCGTCTAACTGGACGTCTAGCAATACGATTAAGTTCTAAAGGTTCTAAAGGAGGAGTAGTTTCATAGAATTGATTTTCTATATCTTCTATATTCTCTATTTCATCATTTTCGTGGTCAGAGTCAGAATTAGATGAACTACTGGAAGACTCTGCACGAGGAGCATTACGATTTATAGCATTAATACGAAGACCACTAAATTGGCGTTCTATCTGACTTAAAGTAGATGAAGAAGACGGAGCATTAGTATTACCTTCAATTGCCAAATTAATACGTTGTACTAAAGAAATTTCTCGTTCGAATTCCCTAGGAAGAGAAGGAGACACTAACGGTTTAGATACTTCATTAGGAAAATTACCACTTTGTTTATCTAATTTAACCGAAATTAAATCCACTTGCTGAGCAATAGTTTGTAAAATCTGATTAGAATAATTATTCTGTTGATAAACCTTTTTAATGTCTTCAGAATCAATAGATTCTTTATTATCTTTACCTTTTTTAAAAGGAGAAGCAATTACTTCGCCTTCTTTAGTATTAATTTTTATTGCCTGTAAAGGTGGATGAATAGCAGATAAAATAGTATTATTTTCTACCAATTGCCATTTTTTATACAAATTAGTCTGAACATTAATAGTAGGTATATTTTTATAAGTAATTTTTTCTTTCTGAAAATAATAATCTAACCATTGAAAGAAAGGAAAATTAAACTGTTTTTTATGTGTTTTGAAAAGAGTTTATCAAATTTTTCAAGTAAGGCTTTGGTGAAAACTATTTCTTTATTAACTAATACTGCTATCTCTTATTATCTGTCTAATGGTTATCGTTTTATGCATTTTGGTTTAATTCAAATTGCTTTACATCCGTTAATGAAGCGTGGGGTTGATACTCCTGTCTTCATGGCTTTGCGTGATGATCGATTACTTCATTATAATGATTCTATTCTTGCTTTAGTACAGACTAATTTATGTAATGGTACTATTCGTTTTAATTGTGCTCCTAATTTCTCTGTCAGTTTAATTGATCCGACTATTATGCAATCATTAATACTTGATATACATGTTACTAATAATAAAATGGATCCTAAAGCTGATAAATTTGTATTAATTTATCGTATTTATTTCAAATTAATGAAGTCTATAATTCCTGTTGCTTTAAAATTAAAGCCTACTAATGAAGGTGATTCTGTGTTAGTCATTGCTGATTCTGACAATACTCACACACAAACACCTAGATTGTTAGCTCGCAATGAAATTACTATTCCTACTGAACTGTTAATTGATCGTCCAATAATAGCACAAAGACATCCAGTTAGAACTCAAGCTAATATTGAAGAACTTCCTGATAATAAAATATTATTAAAATTTGATAATATGTTGTCTAAGTCTTCTTCTTGCAGGTTTCCTTTAGAATCCAGACCCAGGTATTCAGTAGATATACCTAGTTCTTCCTATGAACCTTCCAGGTATTCGTATACTGATCCTAAGGTCAAGTTTACTTCTCCCCTTCCTGAAGTCATTCCCGAATCTAGTTCATCCGTAGGATCTCCAACTCATTCTCAAATGAAATTTTCGGAAATTAATATGTTAAGAAAACCTTTTTCTATCGATAAAGATTTTCTTAATAAAAATTATTTTTCATTAGAAAATACTGAAAAAAGATTATGGTTTGAAAAATTTGATAAACAAATTATTTCTAAATTAAAAGAAGAATGGGTAAATGATATCAATAAAAAACAGTTTAATTTTCCTTTCTTTCAATGGTTAGATTATTATTTTCAGAAAGAAAAAATTACTTATAAAAATATACCTACTATTAATGTTCAGACTAATTTGTATAAAAAATGGCAATTGGTAGAAAATAATACTATTTTATCTGCTATTCATCCACCTTTACAGGCAATAAAAATTAATACTAAAGAAGGCGAAGTAATTGCTTCTCCTTTTAAAAAAGGTAAAGATAATAAAGAATCTATTGATTCTGAAGACATTAAAAAGGTTTATCAACAGAATAATTATTCTAATCAGATTTTACAAACTATTGCTCAGCAAGTGGATTTAATTTCGGTTAAATTAGATAAACAAAGTGGTAATTTTCCTAATGAAGTATCTAAACCGTTAGTGTCTCCTTCTCTTCCTAGGGAATTCGAACGAGAAATTTCTTTAGTACAACGTATTAATTTGGCAATTGAAGGTAATACTAATGCTCCGTCTTCTTCATCTACTTTAAGTCAGATAGAACGCCAATTTAGTGGTCTTCGTATTAATGCTATAAATCGTAATGCTCCTCGTGCAGAGTCTTCCAGTAGTTCATCTAATTCTGACTCTGACCACGAAAATGATGAAATAGAGAATATAGAAGATATAGAAAATCAATTCTATGAAACTACTCCTCCTTTAGAACCTTTAGAACTTAATCGTATTGCTAGACGTCCAGTTAGACGGTCGTATAATAGTAGATGGTCTAATAATAGAAATCTAATGAATTATCATAGTAGACCTACTCCTCCTGATATTCAATTTGAAGAACGTACTCGGTTTAATACTAAATCATATGATGGAAGTGCTTTATATGAATGGAACATTGATGGAAAATCTGAATATGAAATAACTAATACATTGCATGAAATGGGTACTGCTAAGATAGCTTATAAATCTAAGTATCCTCAGATAAGTGAACGTCAAATTGCTTCATGTTTTGTTTCTGGTTTTACTGGCCAATTAAAAAATTGGTGGGATAATATGTTTACTCCAATGCAACAAATGGAAATTTTGACTCATCAAACTGTTGTACATCATGAGGTTACTGTTAATGATGAAAGAATTAGAACAACTGATTATGAATCCGACGGTGCTAGTTATTTAATTTATGTTCTTTCTATGCATTTTGTCGGTAATCCTAAAGAAGAATTAACAAGTTTAAAGATTTCTTTAACTAATCTTAAATGTCCTACTTTTAGAGATTATTTCTGGTATAAGACTACTTTTTTGACTAATGTGTTGCGTAGGCCAGACTGCAATCAATCCTTTTGGAAAGAAAAATTCATTACTGGTTTACCTCCTTTATTTTCACAAAAATTAATTACTAGTTTAATGAAAGAAATGGGTACAGAGAATTTGAATTTGTCTAATATTACTTATGGTCAATTATTTGCTTTTCTTAAAAAAGAGGCTTTAACTATCTGCCAAGATTTTAAATTGCAGAAAAAATATGGTCTTGAGAAACAGGAATTGGGGTCATTCTGTCAGGCATTTGGCATCGCCAGTCCTCATCCGCCCTCTTCACAAGATAAAAGACATAAAAAGGTTAGCCCATATCATACTAGTAAATATAAGTCTAATAGATATAAAAGAAAACAAAAATATAATCCTGACTGGTATAATAAAAAACATGATAATTTTAGAAAAAAGAAATATAAATACAGTAAAGGAAAAAATTCTATTAAATGCTATAAATGTGGTAAGTTAGGTCACATAGCGCCTAACTGTAAATTAGAAAAGAAGATTAATACTATATTTTCTGAAGAAACTGATTTAAAGAATAAATTAATGTCTATTCTAATTAATTCGGAAAAAGAAGATACAGAAAATTATTACTCCTCAGATTCATCTAGTTTTTCAGATAATGATGAATTTTGTGAATGTAAAAAGACAATTAATATGATGAATAATTCAAATAAAAATAGTTTAAATAAAGAATTATTATTTGATATAATAAAAGATATAAAAGATGATAATGTTAGAAAAGATTATTTAGAAAAATTAAAAGCTTTAGTTTTACAAGATAATGCTCCTATGTTTAATATAACAGAACCATTCAGTTTAAATAGTTTAATTGATAAATACAAGCATGAAGATAGTTTTGGTTTTCGTAAAACTAGTAATATAAAAGAAGAAATAAAAATATTAAAAGACGAAATTAGAGAAATTAATAATCAATTAAATGAATTAAAATTAAAAGATTTAGAATTAGAAGCTAAAATCTTATTAAAAGATCAGTCTAATCTAGCTTCTACATCTGGTGTAATAAAAGATGACGAGATTACCATAGCTAATGAAAGTCCAGATGATACACAATTTATTAATTTAATGAATAAAATAAAAATTGAAAAATGGTATGTTTTAGTTACTATTGGTGTAGAGGACTGGACGACCACTTGTGTTGCCATGTTGGACAGTGGAGCCGATCAATCCTGTATAAGCAGAGGTATAATTCCAGATAAGTATCTATCTAGAACTAAAGAAAAATTATATGCTGCTAATGGATTAGAAATGGGTATTTATGCTGAATTAAATAATGGTTATATTTGCAATAATGGATATTGTTTTAAACATTCATTCTTAATTCTTGAAAACTTTACTACTGACGTGGTTTTAGGTAATCCTTTTCTTTATCAGATTACTCCTTTTACCAAACATACTGATCATATTTCTGTTAATCTTTTAGGTAATGAATTAGTTTTTCCTTTTATTAATCCCATCCAGAAAAAAGAATTAGCATTACTTCAGACTAATTCTATCTATAAACAAATTTGTGTAATGAATAAGAAAAAGAAAAGTTTAATGTTTTTAAAAAATGAATTAGATTTTTCTAAGATAGAAGAACAGTTAATGAGAGTAGATGTTAAATTAAAAATTGATAATTTAGAAAAGAAATTCCAAACACTAGTATGTTCAGAACATCCTAATGCTTTTTGGAGTCGGAAAAAACATGTTGTTTCTTTACCATATATAAAAGAATTTAATGAACGTGATATTCCGACTAAGGCTAGGCCCATTCAAATGAATGAGGAATTACTTAATTTTTGTAAACAGGAAATACAGAGTTTAATGGATAAAAAATTAATACGAAAATCACAATCTCCGTGGAGTTGTGCGGCTTTTTATGTAAATAATCAAGCAGAGAAGGAACGTGGTGTTCCTAGATTAGTAATTAATTATAAACCGTTAAATAAGGTTTTACAGTGGATTCGGTATCCTATTCCGAATAAGAAAGATTTACTGAAAAGGCTTCATAGTGCAAAAGTATTTTCCAAATTCGATTTAAAATCAGGATATTGGCAAATACAGGTTAATGAAAACGATAGGTATAAAACAGCTTTTACTGTTCCTTTCGGACATTATGAGTGGAATGTTATGCCTTTCGGATTAAAAAATGCTCCTTCAGAATTTCAAAGAATAATGAATGATATTTTTAATGATTACTCTAATTTTGTGATTGTGTACATTGATGATATCTTAGTCTTTTCTGATAATATTTCTCAGCACTTTAAACATCTTAATTTAATGCTACATATTATTCAGACTAATGGTTTGGTAATTTCTGCTAAAAAGATGAAATTATTTCAAACAAAAATCAGGTTTTTAGGTCATGATATTAATCAAGGGAAAATGAAACCAATTCAAAGAACTATTGAATTCGCTAATAAATTTCCAGATGAAATTCGGGATAAAAATCAGTTACAACGTTTTCTTGGTTGCTTGAATTATATTGCTGATTTTTTCCCTAATTTGAGAACTATGTGTGGTCCGTTGTATGAGAGATTACAGAAAAATCCTCCTGCTTGGACAGAGACTCATACTAATTTAATTAAACAGATTAAAGAGAAAATTAAGACTCTTCCTTGTTTAGGCATTCCTCATCCCGATGCATTCATGATCATTGAGACAGATGCATCAGATATTGGTTATGGCGGCATACTTAAACAGAAAATTAAACTTTTGAAAATGGTATCAAAATAGTTTCTTTGAAATTATCCCACCAATTCATATTTGTGTAAAATTAGATCCACTTGCTGAGCAATAGTTTGTAAAATAAGAAGTTCATATTTTATGTGGGTTTATGTGGGTTTACAATCTTTTGATGTTTTGGTATATGGAATAGGTAGAATTTTTATTGTGAAGTTCATATTTGTGTTTTGATGAGTTATTGATGTTTTGGTATATGAAATAGGTAGAATTGAGATTTTGAAGTTCATATTTGTGTTTTGATGATTTATTGATGTTTTGGTATATGGAATAGGTAGAATTGTGATTTTGAAGTTCATATTTGTGTTTTGATGAATTATTCATTGATGTTTTGGTATATGGAATAGGTAGAATTGTGAATTTGAAGTTCATATTTGTGTTTTGATGAGTTATATTATGTTTTGTTATATGGAATAGGTAGAATTGTGATTTTGAAGTTCATATTTGTGTTTTGATGAGTTATATTATGTTTTGTTATATGGAATAGGTAGAATTGTGATTTTGAAGTTCATATTTGTGTTTTGATGAGTTATTGATGTTTTGGTAAATGGAATAGATAAAAATTGTGTTTTGAAGTTCATATTTGTGTTTTGATGAGTTATTGATGTTTTGGTATATGGAATAGGTAGAATTGTGATTTTGAAGTTCATATTTGTGTTTTGATGAATTATTCATTGATGTTTTGGTATATGGAATAGGTAGAATTGTGATTTTGAAGTTCATATTTGTGTTTTGATGAGTTATTGATGTTTTGGTATATGGAATAGGTAGAATTGTGATTTTGAAGTTCATATTTGTGTTTTGATGAGTTATTCATTGATGTTTTTGTATATGGAATAGGTAGAATTGTGATTTTGAAGTTCATATTTGTGTTTTGATGAGTTATATTATGTTTTGTTATATGGAATAGGTAGAATTGTGATTTTGAAGTTCATATTTGTGTTTTGATGAATTATTCAATGATGTTTTGGTATATGGAATAGGTAGAATTGTGATTTTGAAGTTCATATTTGTGTTTTGATGAGTTATATTATGTTTTGTTATATGGAATAGGTAGAATTGTGATTTTGAAGTTCATATTTGTGTTTTGATGAGTTATTGATGTTTTGGTAAATGGAATAGATAAAAATTGTGTTTTGAAGTTCATATTTGTGTTTTGATGAGTTATTGATGTTTTGGTATATGGAATAGGTAGAATTGTGATTTTGAAGTTCATATTTGTGTTTTGATGAATTATTCATTGATGTTTTGGTATATGGAATAGGTAGAATTGTGATTTTGAAGTTCATATTTGTGTTTTGATGAGTTATTGATGTTTTGGTATATGGAATAGGTAGAATTGTGATTTTGAAGTTCATATTTGTGTTTTGATGAGTTATTCATTGATGTTTTGGTATATGGAATAGGTAGAATTGTGATTTTGAAGTTCATATTTGTGTTTTGATGAGTTATTGATGTTTTGTTATATGGAATAGGTAGAATTGTGATTTTGAAGTTCATATTTGTGTTTTGATGAGTTATTCATTGATGTTTTGGTATATGGAATAGGTAGAATTGTGATTTTGAAGTTCATATTTGTGTTTTGATGAGTTATTCATTGATGTTTTGGTATATGGAATAGGTAGAATTGTGATTTTGAAGTTCCTATTTGTGTTTTGATGAGTTATATTATGTTTTGTTATATGGAATAGGTAGAATTGTGATTTTGAAGTTCATATTTGTGTTTTGATGAGTTATATTAAGTTTTGTTATATGGAATAGGTAGAATTGTGATTTTGAAGTTCCTATTTGTGTTTTGATGAGTTATTGATGTTTTGGTATATGGAATAGGTAGAATTGTGATTTTGAAGTTCATATTTGTGTTTTGATGAGTTATTGATGTTTTGGTATATGGAATAGGTAGAATTGTGATTTTGAAGATCATATTTGTGTTTTGATGAATTATTCATTGATGTTTTGGTATATGGAATAGGTAGAATTGAGATTTTGAAGTTCATATTTGTGTTTTGATGAGTTATTGATGTTTTGGTATATGGAATAGGTAGAATTTTTATTGTGAAGTTCATATTTGTGTTTTGATGAGTTATTGATGTTTTGGTATATGAAATAGGTAGAATTGAGATTTTGAAGTTCATATTTGTGTTTTGATGATTTATTGATGTTTTGGTATATGGAATAGGTAGAATTGTGATTTTGAAGTTCATATTTGTGTTTTGATGAATTATTCATTGATGTTTTGGTATATGGAATAGGTAGAATTGTGAATTTGAAGTTCATATTTGTGTTTTGATGAGTTATATTATGTTTTGTTATATGGAATAGGTAGAATTGTGATTTTGAAGTTCATATTTGTGTTTTGATGATTTATTGATGTTTTGGTATATGGAATAGGTAGAATTGTGATTTTGAAGTTCATATTTGTGTTTTGATGATTTATTCATTGATGTTTTGGTATATGGAATAGGTAGAATTGTGAATTTGAAGTTCATATTTGTGTTTTGATGAGTTATATTATGTTTTGTTATATGGAATAGGTAGAATTGTGATTTTGAAGTTCATATTTGTGTTTTGATGAGTTATATTATGTTTTGTTATATGGAATAGGTAGAATTGTGATTTTGAAGTTCATATTTGTGTTTTGATGAGTTATTGATGTTTTGGTAAATGGAATAGATAAAAATTGTGTTTTGAAGTTCATATTTGTGTTTTGATGAGTTATTGATGTTTTGGTATATGGAATAGGTAGAATTGTGATTTTGAAGTTCATATTTGTGTTTTGATGAATTATTCATTGATGTTTTGGTATATGGAATAGGTAGAATTGTGATTTTGAAGTTCATATTTGTGTTTTGATGAGTTATTGATGTTTTGGTATATGGAATAGGTAGAATTGTGATTTTGAAGTTCATATTTGTGTTTTGATGAGTTATTCATTGATGTTTTGGTATATGGAATAGGTAGAATTGTGATTTTGAAGTTCATATTTGTGTTTTGATGAGTTATATTATGTTTTGTTATATGGAATAGGTAGAATTGTGATTTTGAAGTTCATATTTGTGTTTTGATGAATTATTCAATGATGTTTTGGTATATGGAATAGGTAGAATTGTGATTTTGAAGTTCCTATTTGTGTTTTGATGAGTTATATTATGTTTTGTTATATGGAATAGGTAGAATTGTGATTTTGAAGTTCATATTTGTGTTTTGATGAATTATTCATTGATGTTTTGGTATATGGAATAGGTAGAATTGTGATTTTGAAGTTCATATTTGTGTTTTGATGAGTTATTGATGTTTTGGTATATGGAATAGGTAGAATTGTGATTTTGAAGTTCATATTTGTGTTTTGATGAGTTATTCATTGATGTTTTGGTATATGGAATAGGTAGAATTGTGATTTTGAAGTTCATATTTGTGTTTTGATAGGTAGAATTGTGATTTTGAAGATCATATTTGTGTTTTGATGAATTATTCATTGATGTTTTGGTATATGGAATAGGTAGAATTGAGATTTTGAAGTTCATATTTGTGTTTTGATGAGTTATTGATGTTTTGGTATATGGAATAGGTAGAATTTTTATTGTGAAGTTCATATTTGTGTTTTGATGAGTTATTGATGTTTTGGTATATGAAATAGGTAGAATTGAGATTTTGAAGTTCATATTTGTGTTTTGATGATTTATTGATGTTTTGGTATATGGAATAGGTAGAATTGTGATTTTGAAGTTCATATTTGTGTTTTGATGAATTATTCATTGATGTTTTGGTATATGGAATAGGTAGAATTGTGAATTTGAAGTTCATATTTGTGTTTTGATGAGTTATATTATGTTTTGTTATATGGAATAGGTAGAATTGTGATTTTGAAGTTCATATTTGTGTTTTGATGATTTATTGATGTTTTGGTATATGGAATAGGTAGAATTGTGATTTTGAAGTTCATATTTGTGTTTTGATGATTTATTCATTGATGTTTTGGTATATGGAATAGGTAGAATTGTGAATTTGAAGTTCATATTTGTGTTTTGATGAGTTATATTATGTTTTGTTATATGGAATAGGTAGAATTGTGATTTTGAAGTTCATATTTGTGTTTTGATGAGTTATATTATGTTTTGTTATATGGAATAGGTAGAATTGTGATTTTGAAGTTCATATTTGTGTTTTGATGAGTTATTGATGTTTTGGTAAATGGAATAGATAAAAATTGTGTTTTGAAGTTCATATTTGTGTTTTGATGAGTTATTGATGTTTTGGTATATGGAATAGGTAGAATTGTGATTTTGAAGTTCATATTTGTGTTTTGATGAATTATTCATTGATGTTTTGGTATATGGAATAGGTAGAATTGTGATTTTGAAGTTCATATTTGTGTTTTGATGAGTTATTGATGTTTTGGTATATGGAATAGGTAGAATTGTGATTTTGAAGTTCATATTTGTGTTTTGATGAGTTATTCATTGATGTTTTGGTATATGGAATAGGTAGAATTGTGATTTTGAAGTTCATATTTGTGTTTTGATGAGTTATATTATGTTTTGTTATATGGAATAGGTAGAATTGTGATTTTGAAGTTCATATTTGTGTTTTGATGAATTATTCAATGATGTTTTGGTATATGGAATAGGTAGAATTGTGATTTTGAAGTTCCTATTTGTGTTTTGATGAGTTATATTATGTTTTGTTATATGGAATAGGTAGAATTGTGATTTTGAAGTTCATATTTGTGTTTTGATGAATTATTCATTGATGTTTTGGTATATGGAATAGGTAGAATTGTGATTTTGAAGTTCATATTTGTGTTTTGATGAGTTATTGATGTTTTGGTATATGGAATAGGTAGAATTGTGATTTTGAAGTTCATATTTGTGTTTTGATGAGTTATTCATTGATGTTTTGGTATATGGAATAGGTAGAATTGTGATTTTGAAGTTCATATTTGTGTTTTGATGAGTTATATTATGTTTTGTTATATGGAATAGGTAGAATTGTGATTTTGAAGTTCATATTTGTGTTTTGATGAATTATTCAATGATGTTTTGGTATATGGAATAGGTAGAATTGTGATTTTGAAGTTCATATTTGTGTTTTGATGAGTTATATTATGTTTTCAGATAAAGAAATAGTTTTGCTGAGCAATAGTTTTCACCTCATGAATCTTACCCGGTGTTTTGTGTTTTGAATTGGTTTCTTTAGTATTATTTGAAAAGAATTAGCCTGAGGTGGCAGAATGGCCGGAGTAGCACCTAGTAGTTTCCACCAATCATAAACCCACATGGGGACATTTTTATTAAATGAGGTGGAAAAATTAATGAACCACGAATGATTAAAACATCGGTAATAAAGGCACCGATAAAAAGCAAGAATGTAATCTGCATAATTAAAACCATCTGGGACATAAGGAATAGAAAAGGAATTTCTAGCATGAATCGAAGAAAAGTCACGCGGACTCATTAGTTTCTGAATTATAAACTTAGAATAAGCAATGCGAGATTTATCCTTTCTATCAGGATAATGAGTAATCTCGACGGAATTAGTGTCAACCAGTATTAATTCATAGAAAGCTTGGGTCTTACAGATATCATCTGTAAGCCATTGATTATTAGGAAGGAAAAGACGAGAACAGAAATTTCTAACGTCATTATTCTCAGGAGTAGATTTATAATGGGTCAACATTATACTCTCAAATTCTGCTTTAGGAATGTAAGGGGCTGCATTAGTCGAAGAAGAGGAAGAGGAAGCAGACATATTAATTGGAGTGGTATGAAGTTTAGCTGATGGAGATAAGACAGCATTAGTGTAAGTGAGTGGAGGAAAATCATTAGTCGGGACTGAAGGAGACAAAGGCTTTGGTGTATTAGACATTATATAATCAGAAGGAGTTTTCGGTTTGCCTGGGTCCTTAGACATGGGTGCGACCTGTCAAAAATTCACGAGTAAGGAAGTCAGGAAGAGAATTATCATCGCCTTTAATAAATTCAATATCAAAATCAAAGACAGAAAGTATTGCTTGCCATCTGGCAAAAATTTGTTTGGAAACCAAATTTTTTACATCTTTCTGTAAAATTTCTTTAGCTGACTTACAGTCAACTCTGAGTAAAAACTTTTTATTATACAAATCATCTTGAAATTTAGAAATGCATAAAACAATAGATAAAATTTCTTTTTTCACAGTAGAGTAATTCTTCTGTGGCCCCGCCCAAATGCCCGAATGGTATCTAACCAATTCTTCTAATGCAGATGATGCGGATGCATGCATTTTCTGTTTAAGTATGCCGCCATAACCAATATCTGATGCATCTGTCTCAATGATCATGAATGCATCGGGATGAGGAATGCCTAAACAAGGAAGAGTCTTAATTTTCTCTTTAATCTGTTTAATTAAATTAGTATGAGTCTCTGTCCAAGCAGGAGGATTTTTCTGTAATCTCTCATACAACGGACCACACATAGTTCTCAAATTAGGGAAAAAATCAGCAATATAATTCAAGCAACCAAGAAAACGTTGTAACTGATTTTTATCCCGAATTTCATCTGGAAATTTATTAGCGAATTCAATAGTTCTTTGAATTGGTTTCATTTTCCCTTGATTAATATCATGACCTAAAAACCTGATTTTTGTTTGAAATAATTTCATCTTTTTAGCAGAAATTACCAAACCATTAGTCTGAATAATATGTAGCATTAAATTAAGATGTTTAAAGTGCTGAGAAATATTATCAGAAAAGACTAAGATATCATCAATGTACACAATCACAAAATTAGAGTAATCATTAAAAATATCATTCATTATTCTTTGAAATTCTGAAGGAGCATTTTTTAATCCGAAAGGCATAACATTCCACTCATAATGTCCGAAAGGAACAGTAAAAGCTGTTTTATACCTATCGTTTTCATTAACCTGTATTTGCCAATATCCTGATTTTAAATCGAATTTGGAAAATACTTTTGCACTATGAAGCCTTTTCAGTAAATCTTTCTTATTCGGAATAGGATACCGAATCCACTGTAAAACCTTATTTAACGGTTTATAATTAATTACTAATCTAGGAACACCACGTTCCTTCTCTGCTTGATTATTTACATAAAAAGCCGCACAACTCCACGGAGATTGTGATTTTCGTATTAATTTTTTATCCATTAAACTCTGTATTTCCTGTTTACAAAAATTAAGTAATTCCTCATTCATTTGAATGGGCCTAGCCTTAGTCGGAATATCACGTTCATTAAATTCTTTTATATATGGTAAAGAAACAACATGTTTTTTCCGACTCCAAAAAGCATTAGGATGTTCTGAACATACTAGTGTTTGGAATTTCTTTTCTAAATTATCAATTTTTAATTTAACATCTACTCTCATTAACTGTTCTTCTATCTTAGAAAAATCTAATTCATTTTTTAAAAACATTAAACTTTTCTTTTTCTTATTCATTACACAAATTTGTTTATAGATAGAATTAGTCTGAAGTAATGCTAATTCTTTTTTCTGGATGGGATTAATAAAAGGAAAAACTAATTCATTACCTAAAAGATTAACAGAAATATGATCAGTATGTTTGGTAAAAGGAGTAATCTGATAAAGAAAAGGATTACCTAAAACCACGTCAGTAGTAAAGTTTTCAAGAATTAAGAATGAATGTTTAAAACAATATCCATTATTGCAAATATAACCATTATTTAATTCAGCATAAATACCCATTTCTAATCCATTAGCAGCATATAATTTTTCTTTAGTTCTAGATAGATACTTATCTGGAATTACGATAAATTAATACAAATTTATCAGCTTTAGGATCCATTTTATTATTAGTAACATGTATATCAAGTATTAATGATTGCATAATAGTCGGATCAATTAAACTGACAGAGAAATTAGGAGCACAATTAAAACGAATAGTACCATTACATAAATTAGTCTGTACTAAAGCAAGAATAGAATCATTATAATGAAGTAATCGATCATCACGCAAAGCCATGAAGACAGGAGTATCAACCCCACGCTTCATTAACGGATGTAAAGCAATTTGAATTAAACCAAAATGCATAAAACGATAACCATTAGACAGATAATAAGAGATAGCAGTATTAGTTAATAAAGAAATAGTTTTCTTTTCTTCTTCCATGGGATGAATCTCCTCATGGATTTTAATAGAATAAGCTTTATTAAACTCAAGTAGTCCTTGAGAGTATACAGTAGAAATACTTCTACTTGGCAGAGCTTCTTGAATTAATTCATGAGAATTAAGAACAGATGAATATGCAGATGAAGATGCAGACGATGATGCCATTATGGATGCAGACCTAGGAGAACTAGATTCTCCAAAGAAAAATCTTTTAACCCTTTCAGCCATATTTATCAAAACTAACGTTACATATCTAAATGTAAAACTGAGGTATGCATAGACCTAGATGGGAACACGGGGATCATGCCGGGAACACCTATCCACTAAGGCTTACCAACGGTCTCACTGATGCAAACAACCGCTTACCAACGTCTAAATGCATGCAAATGCTCACCCTTACCTTCAGATTTGTAAAATTAGATTTAATAAAAACTTTTGAAAAGAGTTGAAAAATAGTTTCTTTGAAAATTCTTTGTAAAACCAGGCTCTGATACCAAAAGAGAGCAGGATCGGTTGCAGTAATCAAAAGATTCAAAGTTCAAAATAAGAAGATGAGAAAGAAGGTGAAGTAGGCGGTAAACTAAAGTAAGAATATATACTTTTAACAGAAAAAGGAGGAGATGATTAAGAGAAGCAAAAGACTTACGATTAGTTAGGTTGGAAGGAAAAGAAAGAAGTAAATTACTGGAAAGAGTTTTGAAAGCGGAACGAAAGGATTGCAAAGATGTTTTGAAAGCAGAGAGAGAAGTTGTGTAAATTCACTCTGAGGATTCCATTGATTAAGCAGCCTTTAAATAGGCAGAGGAGGAAACAGTATACATGGGTAAAGTCCGGAAATGAAGTCCGGAATTAAAGCGAAATGAAAGACAAATTAAATGTAAGTGCCTAATGACATATGCACTTACGTCACCTAACAATTATTCAGGAGAATGACGCATGCACTTACGTCATTTTACAATTATTACCTATTCTATTACATTATTCCGATCAGCTAAAAATCAAAAGGATCCTGTGCTAAAGGCCCACCAAATGGGTCATCTTCATCATTAGTTGGAGTAGAGGGTAGAGCATGTTTGTCGGGCTGATTGCTGTCATTAGTCGGAGTAGTAGCCTTTTGAATTTCTTGGTAAGCCTGAAGACAAATCTTAAGATAATCTTGCAAGCCTTGTTCGGACATTAAATTAGTCTTGATTGGTATGTCTTCTAATCCGGAATTAGATGTTGATGTAGAAGTCTGTAAAGGAGTCGTAGCAGGAACTGGAGGAGTCTTTGCAGGAGTCATAGGAATTGCAGAGAACAGCTGGTGAGGAGTCATAGTAGGAGTAGGAGTTACAATCCGCTTAGGTAAAGGAATTTTACTTTTGTCCGGTGTTTTAGGAGTCAGAGGGTCATGCACCGGCAGTTGTCTGGAGACTTCAGAAATTATGTGTTTATATTTTTCTCCAGATTCAAGGAACTTATTAACTGTTTGGGCACAACATTGTTGCTCATTATACTGTACCCACCATTTAATATTAATCTGACGAATTAAATGACAAGGATACCCTGTCTGAGTAGACTTTATTTGAAAGTTCCAGGCCATAATATAGGGGACCCGGAATTCAGCATGAAACAAGAAGGAGGCTTGGTAATCTTCTAACCTACATCTTTTCTTGTAGGTTTGGAATCCAATATTAGCCTGAGGTGGCAGAATGGCCGGAGTAGCACCTAGTAGTTTCCACCAATCATAAACCCACATGGGGACATTTTTATTAAATGAGGTGGAAAAATTAATGAACCACGAATGATTAAAACATCGGTAATAAAGGCACCGATAAAAAGCAAGAATGTAATCTGCATAATTAAAACCATCTGGGACATAAGGAATAGAAAAGGAATTTCTAGCATGAATCGAAGAAAAGTCACGCGGACTCATTATTTTCTGAATTATAAACTTAGAATAAGCAATGCGAGATTTATCCTTTCTATCAGGATAATGAGTAATCTCGACGGAATTAGTGTCAACCAGTATTAATTCATAGAAAGCTTGGGTCTTACAGATATCATCTGTAAGCCATTGATTATTAGGAAGGAAAAGACGAGAACAGAAATTTCTAACGTCATTATTCTCAGGAGTAGATTTATAATGGGTCAACATTATACTCTCAAATTCTGCTTTAGGAATGTAAGGGGCTGCATTAGTCGAAGAAGAGGAAGAGGAAGCAGACATATTAATTGGAGTGGTATGAAGTTTAGCTGATGGAGATAAGACAGCATTAGTGTAAGTGAGTGGAGGAAAATCATTAGTCGGGACTGAAGGAGACAAAGGCTTTGGTGTATTAGACATTATATAATCAGAAGGAGTTTTCGGTTTGCCTGGGTCCTTAGACATGGGTGCGACCTGTCAAAAATTCACGAGTAAGGAAGTCAGGAAGAGAATTATCATCGCCTTTAATAAATTCAATATCAAAATCAAAGACAGAAAGTATTGCTTGCCATCTGGCAAAAATTTGTTTGGAAACCAAATTTTTTACATCTTTCTGTAAAATTTCTTTAGCTGACTTACAGTCAACTCTGAGTAAAAACTTTTTATTATACAAATCATCTTGAAATTTAGAAATGCATAAAACAATAGATAAAATTTCTTTTTTCACAGTAGAGTAATTCTTCTGTGGCCCCGCCCAAATGCCCGAATGGTATCTAACCAATTCTTCTAATGCAGATGATGCGGATGCATGCATTTTCTGTTTAAGTATGCCGCCATAACCAATATCTGATGCATCTGTCTCAATGATCATGAATGCATCGGGATGAGGAATGCCTAAACAAGGAAGAGTCTTAATTTTCTCTTTAATCTGTTTAATTAAATTAGTATGAGTCTCTGTCCAAGCAGGAGGATTTTTCTGTAATCTCTCATACAACGGACCACACATAGTTCTCAAATTAGGGAAAAAATCAGCAATATAATTCAAGCAACCAAGAAAACGTTGTAACTGATTTTTATCCCGAATTTCATCTGGAAATTTATTAGCGAATTCAATAGTTCTTTGAATTGGTTTCATTTTCCCTTGATTAATATCATGACCTAAAAACCTGATTTTTGTTTGAAATAATTTCATCTTTTTAGCAGAAATTACCAAACCATTAGTCTGAATAATATGTAGCATTAAATTAAGATGTTTAAAGTGCTGAGAAATATTATCAGAAAAGACTAAGATATCATCAATGTACACAATCACAAAATTAGAGTAATCATTAAAAATATCATTCATTATTCTTTGAAATTCTGAAGGAGCATTTTTTAATCCGAAAGGTATAACATTCCACTCATAATGTCCGAAAGGAACAGTAAAAGCTGTTTTATACCTATCGTTTTCATTAACCTGTATTTGCCAATATCCTGATTTTAAATCGAATTTGGAAAATACTTTTGCACTATGAAGCCTTTTCAGTAAATCTTTCTTATTCGGAATAGGATACCGAATCCACTGTAAAACCTTATTTAACGGTTTATAATTAATTACTAATCTAGGAACACCACGTTCCTTCTCTGCTTGATTATTTACATAAAAAGCCGCACAACTCCACGGAGATTGTGATTTTCGTATTAATTTTTTATCCATTAAACTCTGTATTTCCTGTTTACAAAAATTAAGTAATTCCTCATTCATTTGAATGGGCCTAGCCTTAGTCGGAATATCACGTTCATTAAATTCTTTTATATATGGTAAAGAAACAACATGTTTTTTCCGACTCCAAAAAGCATTAGGATGTTCTGAACATACTAGTGTTTGGAATTTCTTTTCTAAATTATCAATTTTTAATTTAACATCTACTCTCATTAACTGTTCTTCTATCTTAGAAAAATCTAATTCATTTTTTAAAAACATTAAACTTTTCTTTTTCTTATTCATTACACAAATTTGTTTATAGATAGAATTAGTCTGAAGTAATGCTAATTCTTTTTTCTGGATGGGATTAATAAAAGGAAAAACTAATTCATTACCTAAAAGATTAACAGAAATATGATCAGTATGTTTGGTAAAAGGAGTAATCTGATAAAGAAAAGGATTACCTAAAACCACGTCAGTAGTAAAGTTTTCAAGAATTAAGAATGAATGTTTAAAACAATATCCATTATTGCAAATATAACCATTATTTAATTCAGCATAAATACCCATTTCTAATCCATTAGCAGCATATAATTTTTCTTTAGTTCTAGATAGATACTTATCTGGAATTATACCTCTGCTTATACAGGATTGATCGGCTCCACTGTCCAACATGGCAACACAAGTGGTCGTCCAGTCCTCTACACCAATAGTAACTAAAACATACCATTTTTCAATTTTTATTTTATTCATTAAATTAATACATTGTGTATCATCTGGACTTTCATTAGCTATGGTAATCTCGTCATCTTTTATTACACCAGATGTAGAAGCTAGATTAGACTGATCTTTTAATAAGATTTTAGCTTCTAATTCTAAATCTTTTAATTTTAATTCATTTAATTGATTATTAATTTCTCTAATTTCGTCTTTTAATATTTTTATTTCTTCTTTTATATTACTAGTTTTACGAAAACCAAAACTATCTTCATGCTTGTATTTATCAATTAAACTATTTAAACTGAATGGTTCTGTTATATTAAACATAGGAGCATTATCTTGTAAAACTAAAGCTTTTAATTTTTCTAAATAATCTTTTCTAACATTATCATCTTTTATATCTTTTATTATATCAAATAATAATTCTTTATTTAAACTATTTTTATTTGAATTATTCATCATATTAATTGTCTTTTTACATTCACAAAATTCATCATTATCTGAAAAACTAGATGAATCTGAGGAGTAATAATTTTCTGTATCTTCTTTTTCCGAATTAATTAGAATAGACATTAATTTATTCTTTAAATCAGTTTCTTCAGAAAATATAGTATTAATCTTCTTTTCTAATTTACAGTTAGGCGCTATGTGACCTAACTTACCACATTTATAGCATTTAATAGAATTTTTTCCTTTACTGTATTTATATTTCTTTTTTCTAAAATTATCATGTTTTTTATTATACCAGTCAGGATTATATTTTTGTTTTCTTTTATATCTATTAGACTTATATTTACTAGTATGATATGGGCTAACCTTTTTATGTCTTTTATCTTGTGAAGAGGGCGGATGAGGACTGGCGATGCCAAATGCCTGACAGAATGACCCCAATTCCTGTTTCTCAAGACCATATTTTTTCTGCAATTTAAAATCTTGGCAGATAGTTAAAGCCTCTTTTTTAAGAAAAGCAAATAATTGACCATAAGTAATATTAGACAAATTCAAATTCTCTGTACCCATTTCTTTCATTAAACTAGTAATTAATTTTTGTGAAAATAAAGGAGGTAAACCAGTAATGAATTTTTCTTTCCAAAAGGATTGATTGCAGTCTGGCCTACGCAACACATTAGTCAAAAAAGTAGTCTTATACCAGAAATAATCTCTAAAAGTAGGACATTTAAGATTAGTTAAAGAAATCTTTAAACTTGTTAATTCTTCTTTAGGATTACCGACAAAATGCATAGAAAGAACATAAATTAAATAACTAGCACCGTCGGATTCATAATCAGTTGTTCTAATTCTTTCATCATTAACAGTAACCTCATGATGTACAACAGTTTGATGAGTCAAAATTTCCATTTGTTGCATTGGAGTAAACATATTATCCCACCAATTTTTTAATTGGCCAGTAAAACCAGAAACAAAACATGAAGCAATTTGACGTTCACTTATCTGAGGATACTTAGATTTATAAGCTATCTTAGCAGTACCCATTTCATGCAATGTATTAGTTATTTCATATTCAGATTTTCCATCAATGTTCCATTCATATAAAGCACTTCCATCATATGATTTAGTATTAAACCGAGTACGTTCTTCAAATTGAATATCAGGAGGAGTAGGTCTACTATGATAATTCATTAGATTTCTATTATTAGACCATCTACTATTATACGACCGTCTAACTGGACGTCTAGCAATACGATTAAGTTCTAAAGGTTCTAAAGGAGGAGTAGTTTCATAGAATTGATTTTCTATATCTTCTATATTCTCTATTTCATCATTTTCGTGGTCAGAGTCAGAATTAGATGAACTACTGGAAGACTCTGCACGAGGAGCATTACGATTTATAGCATTAATACGAAGACCACTAAATTGGCGTTCTATCTGACTTAAAGTAGATGAAGAAGACGGAGCATTAGTATTACCTTCAATTGCCAAATTAATACGTTGTACTAAAGAAATTTCTCGTTCGAATTCCCTAGGAAGAGAAGGAGACACTAACGGTTTAGATACTTCATTAGGAAAATTACCACTTTGTTTATCTAATTTAACCGAAATTAAATCCACTTGCTGAGCAATAGTTTGTAAAATCTGATTAGAATAATTATTCTGTTGATAAACCTTTTTAATGTCTTCAGAATCAATAGATTCTTTATTATCTTTACCTTTTTTAAAAGGAGAAGCAATTACTTCGCCTTCTTTAGTATTAATTTTTATTGCCTGTAAAGGTGGATGAATAGCAGATAAAATAGTATTATTTTCTACCAATTGCCATTTTTTATACAAATTAGTCTGAACATTAATAGTAGGTATATTTTTATAAGTAATTTTTTCTTTCTGAAAATAATAATCTAACCATTGAAAGAAAGGAAAATTAAACTGTTTTTTATTGATATCATTTACCCATTCTTCTTTTAATTTAGAAATAATTTGTTTATCAAATTTTTCAAACCATAATCTTTTTTCAGTATTTTCTAATGAAAAATAATTTTTATTAAGAAAATCTTTATCGATAGAAAAAGGTTTTCTTAACATATTAATTTCCGAAAATTTCATTTGAGAATGAGTTGGAGATCCTACGGATGAACTAGATTCGGGAATGACTTCAGGAAGGGGAGAAGTAAACTTGACCTTAGGATCAGTATACGAATACCTGGAAGGTTCATAGGAAGAACTAGGTATATCTACTGAATACCTGGGTCTGGATTCTAAAGGAAACCTGCAAGAAGAAGACTTAGACAACATATTATCAAATTTTAATAATATTTTATTATCAGGAAGTTCTTCAATATTAGCTTGAGTTCTAACTGGATGTCTTTGTGCTATTATTGGACGATCAATTAACAGTTCAGTAGGAATAGTAATTTCATTGCGAGCTAACAATCTAGGTGTTTGTGTGTGAGTATTGTCAGAATCAGCAATGACTAACACAGAATCACCTTCATTAGTAGGCTTTAATTTTAAAGCAACAGGAATTATAGACTTCATTAATTTAGAACAACTGATTATGAATCCGACGGTGCTAGTTATTTAATTTATGTTCTTTCTATGCATTTTGTCGGTAATCCTAAAGAAGAATTAACAAGTTTAAAGATTTCTTTAACTAATCTTAAATGTCCTACTTTTAGAGATTATTTCTGGTATAAGACTACTTTTTTGACTAATGTGTTGCGTAGGCCAGACTGCAATCAATCCTTTTGGAAAGAAAAATTCATTACTGGTTTACCTCCTTTATTTTCACAAAAATTAATTACTAGTTTAATGAAAGAAATGGGTACAGAGAATTTGAATTTGTCTAATATTACTTATGGTCAATTATTTGCTTTTCTTAAAAAAGAGGCTTTAACTATCTGCCAAGATTTTAAATTGCAGAAAACATATGGTCTTGAGAAACAGGAATTGGGGTCATTCTGTCAGGCATTTGGCATCGCCAGTCCTCATCCGCCCTCTTCACAAGATAAAAGACATAAAAAGGTTAGCCCATATCATACTAGTAAATATAAGTCTAATAGATATAAAAGAAAACAAAAATATAATCCTGACTGGTATAATAAAAAACATGATAATTTTAGAAAAAAGAAATATAAATACAGTAAAGGAAAAAATTCTATTAAATGCTATAAATGTGGTAAGTTAGGTCACATAGCGCCTAACTGTAAATTAGAAAAGAAGATTAATACTATATTTTCTGAAGAAACTGATTTAAAGAATAAATTAATGTCTATTCTAATTAATTCGGAAAAAGAAGATACAGAAAATTATTACTCCTCAGATTCATCTAGTTTTTCAGATAATGATGAATTTTGTGAATGTAAAAAGACAATTAATATGATGAATAATTCAAATAAAAATAGTTTAAATAAAGAATTATTATTTGATATAATAAAAGATATAAAAGATGATAATGTTAGAAAAGATTATTTAGAAAAATTAAAAGCTTTAGTTTTACAAGATAATGCTCCTATGTTTAATATAACAGAACCATTCAGTTTAAATAGTTTAATTGATAAATACAAGCATGAAGATAGTTTTGGTTTTCGTAAAACTAGTAATATAAAAGAAGAAATAAAAATATTAAAAGACGAAATTAGAGAAATTAATAATCAATTAAATGAATTAAAATTAAAAGATTTAGAATTAGAAGCTAAAATCTTATTAAAAGATCAGTCTAATCTAGCTTCTACATCTGGTGTAATAAAAGATGACGAGATTACCATAGCTAATGAAAGTCCAGATGATACACAATTTATTAATTTAATGAATAAAATAAAAATTGAAAAATGGTATGTTTTAGTTACTATTGGTGTAGAGGACTGGACGACCACTTGTGTTGCCATGTTGGACAGTGGAGCCGATCAATCCTGTATAAGCAGAGGTATAATTCCAGATAAGTATCTATCTAGAACTAAAGAAAAATTATATGCTGCTAATGGATTAGAAATGGGTATTTATGCTGAATTAAATAATGGTTATATTTGCAATAATGGATATTGTTTTAAACATTCATTCTTAATTCTTGAAAACTTTACTACTGACGTGGTTTTAGGTAATCCTTTTCTTTATCAGATTACTCCTTTTACCAAACATACTGATCATATTTCTGTTAATCTTTTAGGTAATGAATTAGTTTTTCCTTTTATTAATCCCATCCAGAAAAAAGAATTAGCATTACTTCAGACTAATTCTATCTATAAACAAATTTGTGTAATGAATAAGAAAAAGAAAAGTTTAATGTTTTTAAAAAATGAATTAGATTTTTCTAAGATAGAAGAACAGTTAATGAGAGTAGATGTTAAATTAAAAATTGATAATTTAGAAAAGAAATTCCAAACACTAGTATGTTCAGAACATCCTAATGCTTTTTGGAGTCGGAAAAAACATGTTGTTTCTTTACCATATATAAAAGAATTTAATGAACGTGATATTCCGACTAAGGCTAGGCCCATTCAAATGAATGAGGAATTACTTAATTTTTGTAAACAGGAAATACAGAGTTTAATGGATAAAAAATTAATACGAAAATCACAATCTCCGTGGAGTTGTGCGGCTTTTTATGTAAATAATCAAGCAGAGAAGGAACGTGGTGTTCCTAGATTAGTAATTAATTATAAACCGTTAAATAAGGTTTTACAGTGGATTCGGTATCCTATTCCGAATAAGAAAGATTTACTGAAAAGGCTTCATAGTGCAAAAGTATTTTCCAAATTCGATTTAAAATCAGGATATTGGCAAATACAGGTTAATGAAAACGATAGGTATAAAACAGCTTTTACTGTTCCTTTCGGACATTATGAGTGGAATGTTATGCCTTTCGGATTAAAAAATGCTCCTTCAGAATTTCAAAGAATAATGAATGATATTTTTAATGATTACTCTAATTTTGTGATTGTGTACATTGATGATATCTTAGTCTTTTCTGATAATATTTCTCAGCACTTTAAACATCTTAATTTAATGCTACATATTATTCAGACTAATGGTTTGGTAATTTCTGCTAAAAAGATGAAATTATTTCAAACAAAAATCAGGTTTTTAGGTCATGATATTAATCAAGGGAAAATGAAACCAATTCAAAGAACTATTGAATTCGCTAATAAATTTCCAGATGAAATTCGGGATAAAAATCAGTTACAACGTTTTCTTGGTTGCTTGAATTATATTGCTGATTTTTTCCCTAATTTGAGAACTATGTGTGGTCCGTTGTATGAGAGATTACAGAAAAATCCTCCTGCTTGGACAGAGACTCATACTAATTTAATTAAACAGATTAAAGAGAAAATTAAGACTCTTCCTTGTTTAGGCATTCCTCATCCCGATGCATTCATGATCATTGAGACAGATGCATCAGATATTGGTTATGGCGGCATACTTAAACAGAAAATGCATGCATCCGCATCATCTGCATTAGAAGAATTGGTTAGATACCATTCGGGCATTTGGGCGGGGCCACAGAAGAATTACTCTACTGTGAAAAAAGAAATTTTATCTATTGTTTTATGCATTTCTAAATTTCAAGATGATTTGTATAATAAAAAGTTTTTACTCAGAGTTGACTGTAAGTCAGCTAAAGAAATTTTACAGAAAGATGTAAAAAATTTGGTTTCCAAACAAATTTTTGCCAGATGGCAAGCAATACTTTCTGTCTTTGATTTTGATATTGAATTTATTAAAGGCGATGATAATTCTCTTCCTGACTTCCTTACTCGTGAATTTTTGACAGGTCGCACCCATGTCTAAGGACCCAGGCAAACCGAAAACTCCTTCTGATTATATAATGTCTAATACACCAAAGCCTTTGTCTCCTTCAGTCCCGACTAATGATTTTCCTCCACTCACTTACACTAATGCTGTCTTATCTCCATCAGCTAAACTTCATACCACTCCAATTAATATGTCTGCTTCCTCTTCCTCTTCTTCGACTAATGCAGCCCCTTACATTCCTAAAGCAGAATTTGAGAGTATAATGTTGACCCATTATAAATCTACTCCTGAGAATAATGACGTTAGAAATTTCTGTTCTCGTCTTTTCCTTCCTAATAATCAATGGCTTACAGATGATATCTGTAAGACCCAAGCTTTCTATGAATTAATACTGGTTGACACTAATTCCGTCAAGATTACTCATTATCCTGATAGAAAGGATAAATCTCGCATTGCTTATTCTAAGTTTATAATTCAGAAAATAATGAGTCCGCGTGACTTTTCTTCGATTCATGCTAGAAATTCCTTTTCTATTCCTTATGTCCCAGATGGTTTTAATTATGCAGATTACATTCTTGCTTTTTATCGGTGCCTTTATTACCGATGTTTTAATCATTCGTGGTTCATTAATTTTTCCACCTCATTTAATAAAAATGTCCCCATGTGGGTTTATGATTGGTGGAAACTACTAGGTGCTACTCCGGCCATTCTGCCACCTCAGGCTAATATTGGATTCCAAACCTACAAGAAAAGATGTAGGTTAGAAGATTACCAAGCCTCCTTCTTGTTTCATGCTGAATTCCGGGTCCCCTATATTATGGCCTGGAACTTTCAAATAAAGTCTACTCAGACAGGGTATCCTTGTCATTTAATTCGTCAGATTAATATTAAATGGTGGGTACAGTATAATGAGCAACAATGTTGTGCCCAAACAGTTAATAAGTTCCTTGAATCTGGAGAAAAATATAAACACATAATTTCTGAAGTCTCCAGACAACTGCCGGTGCATGACCCTCTGACTCCTAAAACACCGGACAAAAGTAAAATTCCTTTACCTAAGCGGATTGTAACTCCTACTCCTACTATGACTCCTCACCAGCTGTTCTCTGCAATTCCTATGACTCCTGCAAAGACTCCTCCAGTTCCTGCTACGACTCCTTTACAGACTTCTACATCAACATCTAATTCCGGATTAGAAGACATACCAATCAAGACTAATTTAATGTCCGAACAAGGCTTGCAAGATTATCTTAAGATTTGTCTTCAGGCTTACCAAGAAATTCAAAAGGCTACTACTCCGACTAATGACAGCAATCAGCCCGACAAACATGCTCTACCCTCTACTCCAACTAATGATGAAGATGACCCATTTGGTGGGCCTTTAGCACAGGATCCTTTTGATTTTTAGCTGATCGGAATAATGTAATAGAATAGGTAATAATTGTAAAATGACGTAAGTGCATGCGTCATTCTCCTGAATAATTGTTAGGTGACGTAAGTGCATATGTCATTAGGCACTTACATTTAATTTGTCTTTCATTTCGCTTTAATTCCGGACTTCATTTCCGGACTTTACCCATGTATACTGTTTCCTCCTCTGCCTATTTAAAGGCTGCTTAATCAATGGAATCCTCAGAGTGAATTTACACAACTTCTCTCTCTGCTTTCAAAACATCTTTGCAATCCTTTCGTTCCGCTTTCAAAACTCTTTCCAGTAATTTACTTCTTTCTTTTCCTTCCAACCTAACTAATCGTAAGTCTTTTGCTTCTCTTAATCATCTCCTCCTTTTTCTGTTAAAAGTATATATTCTTACTTTAGTTTACCGCCTACTTCACCTTCTTTCTCATCTTCTTATTTTGAACTTTGATTACTGCAACCGATCCTGCTCTCTTTTGGTATCAGAGCCTGGTTTTACAAAGAATTTTCAAAGAAACTATTTTTCAACTCTTTTCAAAAGTTTTTATTAAATCTAATTTTACAAATCTGAAGGTAAGGGTGAGCATTTGCATGCATTTAGACGTTGGTAAGCGGTTGTTTGCATCAGTGAGACCGTTGGTAAGCCTTAGTGGATAGGTGTTCCCGGCATGATCCCCGTGTTCCCATCTAGGTCTATGCATACCTCAGTTTTACATTTAGATATGTAACGTTAGTTTTGATAAATATGGCTGAAAGGGTTAAAAGATTTTTCTTTGGAGAATCTAGTTCTCCTAGGTCTGCATCCATAATGGCATCATCGTCTGCATCTTCATCTGCATATTCATCTGTTCTTAATTCTCATGAATTAATTCAAGAAGCTCTGCCAAGTAGAAGTATTTCTACTGTATACTCTCAAGGACTACTTGAGTTTAATAAAGCTTATTCTATTAAAATCCATGAGGAGATTCATCCCATGGAAGAAGAAAAGAAAACTATTTCTTTATTAACTAATACTGCTATCTCTTATTATCTGTCTAATGGTTATCGTTTTATGCATTTTGGTTTAATTCAAATTGCTTTACATCCGTTAATGAAGCGTGGGGTTGATACTCCTGTCTTCATGGCTTTGCGTGATGATCGATTACTTCATTATAATGATTCTATTCTTGCTTTAGTACAGACTAATTTATGTAATGGTACTATTCGTTTTAATTGTGCTCCTAATTTCTCTGTCAGTTTAATTGATCCGACTATTATGCAATCATTAATACTTGATATACATGTTACTAATAATAAAATGGATCCTAAAGCTGATAAATTTGTATTAATTTATCGTATTTATTTCAAATTAATGAAGTCTATAATTCCTGTTGCTTTAAAATTAAAGCCTACTAATGAAGGTGATTCTGTGTTAGTCATTGCTGATTCTGACAATACTCACACACAAACACCTAGATTGTTAGCTCGCAATGAAATTACTATTCCTACTGAACTGTTAATTGATCGTCCAATAATAGCACAAAGACATCCAGTTAGAACTCAAGCTAATATTGAAGAACTTCCTGATAATAAAATATTATTAAAATTTGATAATATGTTGTCTAAGTCTTCTTCTTGCAGGTTTCCTTTAGAATCCAGACCCAGGTATTCAGTAGATATACCTAGTTCTTCCTATGAACCTTCCAGGTATTCGTATACTGATCCTAAGGTCAAGTTTACTTCTCCCCTTCCTGAAGTCATTCCCGAATCTAGTTCATCCGTAGGATCTCCAACTCATTCTCAAATGAAATTTTCGGAAATTAATATGTTAAGAAAACCTTTTTCTATCGATAAAGATTTTCTTAATAAAAATTATTTTTCATTAGAAAATACTGAAAAAAGATTATGGTTTGAAAAATTTGATAAACAAATTATTTCTAAATTAAAAGAAGAATGGGTAAATGATATCAATAAAAAACAGTTTAATTTTCCTTTCTTTCAATGGTTAGATTATTATTTTCAGAAAGAAAAAATTACTTATAAAAATATACCTACTATTAATGTTCAGACTAATTTGTATAAAAAATGGCAATTGGTAGAAAATAATACTATTTTATCTGCTATTCATCCACCTTTACAGGCAATAAAAATTAATACTAAAGAAGGCGAAGTAATTGCTTCTCCTTTTAAAAAAGGTAAAGATAATAAAGAATCTATTGATTCTGAAGACATTAAAAAGGTTTATCAACAGAATAATTATTCTAATCAGATTTTACAAACTATTGCTCAGCAAGTGGATTTAATTTCGGTTAAATTAGATAAACAAAGTGGTAATTTTCCTAATGAAGTATCTAAACCGTTAGTGTCTCCTTCTCTTCCTAGGGAATTCGAACGAGAAATTTCTTTAGTACAACGTATTAATTTGGCAATTGAAGGTAATACTAATGCTCCGTCTTCTTCATCTACTTTAAGTCAGATAGAACGCCAATTTAGTGGTCTTCGTATTAATGCTATAAATCGTAATGCTCCTCGTGCAGAGTCTTCCAGTAGTTCATCTAATTCTGACTCTGACCACGAAAATGATGAAATAGAGAATATAGAAGATATAGAAAATCAATTCTATGAAACTACTCCTCCTTTAGAACCTTTAGAACTTAATCGTATTGCTAGACGTCCAGTTAGACGGTCGTATAATAGTAGATGGTCTAATAATAGAAATCTAATGAATTATCATAGTAGACCTACTCCTCCTGATATTCAATTTGAAGAACGTACTCGGTTTAATACTAAATCATATGATGGAAGTGCTTTATATGAATGGAACATTGATGGAAAATCTGAATATGAAATAACTAATACATTGCATGAAATGGGTACTGCTAAGATAGCTTATAAATCTAAGTATCCTCAGATAAGTGAACGTCAAATTGCTTCATGTTTTGTTTCTGGTTTTACTGGCCAATTAAAAAATTGGTGGGATAATATGTTTACTCCAATGCAACAAATGGAAATTTTGACTCATCAAACTGTTGTACATCATGAGGTTACTGTTAATGATGAAAGAATTAGAACAACTGATAGGTAGAATTGTGATTTTGAAGTTCATATTTGTGTTTTGATGAGTTACTTATTGATGTTTTGGTATATGGAATAGGTAGAAGTGAGATTTTGAAGTTCATATTTGTGTTTTGATGATTATTTATTGATGTTTTGGTATATGGAATAGGTAGAAGTGAGATTTCGAAGTTCATATTTGTGTTTTGATGATTATTGATTGATGTTTTGGCATATGGAATAGGTAGAAGTGAGATTTTGAAGTTCATATTATTGATTGATGTTTTGGTATATGGAATAGGTAGAATTGTGATATTGAGGTTTATGGAATAGGTAGAATTGTGATATTGAAGTTTATATTTGTGTTTTGATGAGTTATTGATTGATGTTTTGGAATATGGAATAGGTAGAATTGAGATTTTGAATTTCATATTTGTGTTTTGATGAGTTATTGATATTTGGCTATATGGGATAGGTAGAATTGTGATTTTGAAGTTCATATTTGTGTTTTGATGAGTTACTTATTGATGTTTTGGTATATGGAATAGGTAGAAGTGAGATTTTGAAGTTCATATTTGTGTTTTGATGATTATTGATTGATGTTTTGGTATATGGAATAGGTAGAAGTGAGATTTCGAAGTTCATATTTGTGTTTTGATGATTATTGATTGATGTTTTGGCATATGGAATAGGTAGAAGTGAAATTTTGAAGTTCATATTTGTGTTTTGATAATTATTGATTGATGTTTTGGTATATGGAATAGGTAGAAGTGAGATTTTGAAGTTCATATTTGTGTTTTGATAATTATTGATTGATGTTTTGGTATATGGAATAGGTAGAAGTGAGATTTTGAAGTTCATATTTGTGTTTTGATGATTATTGATTGATGTTTTGGCATATGGAATAGGTACAATTGAGATTTTGAAGTTCATATTTGTGTTTTGATAATTATTGATTGATGTTTTGGTATATGGAATAGGTAGAAGTGAGATTTTGAAGTTCATATTATTGATTGATGTTTTGGTATATGGAATAGGTAGAATTGTGATATTGAAGTTTATATTTGTGTTTTGATGAGTTATTGATTGATGTTTTGGATTATGGAATAGGTAGAATTGAGATTTTGAATTTCATATTTGTGTTTTGATGAGTTATTGATGTTTGGCTATATGGGATAGGTAGAATTGTGATTTTGAAGTTCATATTTGTGTTTTGATGAGTTACTTATTGATGTTTTGGTATATGGAATAGGTAGAAGTGAGATTTTGAAGTTCATATTTGTGTTTTGATGATTGTTGATTGATGTTTTGGTATATGGAATAGGTAGAAGTGAGATTTTGAAGTTCATATTTGTGTTTTGATGATTATTGATTGATGTTTTGGTATATGGAATAGGTAGAAGTGAGATTTTGAAGTTCATATTTGTGTTTTGATGATTATTGATTGATGTTTTGGCATATGGAATAGGTAGAAGTGAGATTTTGAAGTTCATATTTGTGTTTTGATGATTATTGACTGATGTTTTGGCATATGGAATAGGTAGAAGTGAGATTTTGAAGTTCATATTTGTGTTTTGATAATTATTGATTGATGTTTTGGTATATGGAATAGGTAGAAGTGAGATTTTGAAGTTCATATTTGTGTTTTGATGATTATTGATTGATGTTTTGGCATATGGAATAGGTACAATTGAGATTTTGAAGTTCATATTTGTGTTTTGATAATTATTGATTGATGTTTTGGTATATGGAATAGGTAGAAGTGAGATTTTGAAGTTCATATTATTGATTGATGTTTTGGTATATGGAATAGGTAGAATTGTGATATTGAAGTTTATATTTATGTTTTGATGAGTTATTGATTGATGTTTTGGAATATGGAATAGGTAGAATTGAGATTTTGAATTTCATATTTGTGTTTTGATGAGTTATTGATGTTTGGCTATATGGGATAGGTAGAATTGTGATTTTGAAGTTCATATTTGTGTTTTGATGAGTTACTTATTGATGTTTTGGTATATGGAATAGGTAGAAGTGAGATTTTGAAGTTCATATTTGTGTTTTGATGATTATTGATTGATGTTTTGGTATATGGAATAGGTAGAAGTGAGATTTCGAAGTTCATATTTGTGTTTTGATGATTATTGATTGATGTTTTGGCATATGGAATAGGTAGAAGTGAGATTTTGAAGTTCATATTATTGATTGATGTTTTGGTATATGGAATAGGTAGAATTGTGATATTGAAGTTTATGTTTGTGTTTTGATGAGTTATTGATTGATGTTTTGGAATATGGAATAGGTAGAATTGAGATTTTGAATTTCATATTTGTGTTTTGATGAGTTATTGATGTTTGGGTATATGGGATAGGTAGAATTGTGATTTTGAAGTTCATATTTGTGTTTTGATTTATTGATGTTTTGGTATATGGAATAGGTAGCAGTGAGATTTTGAAGTTCATATTCGTGTTTTGGTATATGGAATAGGTAGAAGTGAGATTTTGAAGTTCATGTTTGTGTTTTGATGAGTTATTGATTGATGTTTTGGTATATGCAATAGGTAGAATTGAAATATTGAAGTTCATATTTGTGTTTTGATGATTATTGATTGATGTTTTGGTATATGGAATAGGTAGAAGTGAGATTTCGAAGTTCATATTTGTGTTTTGATGATTATTGATTGATGTTTTGGCATATGGAATAGGTAGAAGTGAAATTTTGAAGTTCATATTTGTGTTTTGATAATTATTGATTGATGTTTTGGTATATGGAATAGGTAGAAGTGAGATTTTGAAGTTCATATTTGTGTTTTGATAATTATTGATTGATGTTTTGGTATATGGAATAGGTAGAAGTGAGATTTTGAAGTTCATATTTGTGTTTTGATGATTATTGATTGATGTTTTGGCATATGGAATAGGTACAATTGAGATTTTGAAGTTCATATTTGTGTTTTGATAATTATTGATTGATGTTTTGGTATATGGAATAGGTAGAAGTGAGATTTTGAAGTTCATATTATTGATTGATGTTTTGGTATATGGAATAGGTAGAATTGTGATATTGAAGTTTATATTTGTGTTTTGATGAGTTATTGATTGATGTTTTGGATTATGGAATAGGTAGAATTGAAATTTTGAATTTCATATTTGTGTTTTGATGAGTTATTGATATTTGGCTATATGGGATAGGTAGAATTGTGATTTTGAAGTTCATATTTGTGTTTTGATGAGTTACTTATTGATGTTTTGGTATATGGAATAGGTAGAAGTGAGATTTTGAAGTTCATATTTGTGTTTTGATGATTATTGATTGATGTTTTGGTATATGGAATAGGTAGAAGTGAGATTTCGAAGTCCATATTTGTGTTTTGATGATTATTGATTGATGTTTTGGCATATGGAATAGGTAGAAGTGAGATTTTGAAGTTCATATTTGTGTTTTGATGATTATTGATTGATGTTTTGGTATATGGAATAGGTAGAAGTGAGATTTCGAAGTTCATATTTGTGTTTTGATGATTATTGATTGATGTTTTGGCATATGGAATAGGTAGAAGTGAAATTTTGAAGTTCATATTTGTGTTTTGATAATTATTGATTGATGTTTTGGTATATGGAATAGGTAGAAGTGAGATTTTGAAGTTCATATTTGTGTTTTGATAATTATTGATTGATGTTTTGGTATATGGAATAGGTAGAAGTGAGATTTTGAAGTTCATATTTGTGTTTTGATGATTATTGATTGATGTTTTGGCATATGGAATAGGTACAATTGAGATTTTGAAGTTCATATTTGTGTTTTGATAATTATTGATTGATGTTTTGGTATATGGAATAGGTAGAAGTGAGATTTTGAAGTTCATATTATTGATTGATGTTTTGGTATATGGAATAGGTAGAATTGTGATATTGAAGTTTATATTTGTGTTTTGATGAGTTATTGATTGATGTTTTGGATTATGGAATAGGTAGAATTGAGATTTTGAATTTCATATTTGTGTTTTGATGAGTTATTGATATTTGGCTATATGGGATAGGTAGAATTGTGATTTTGAAGTTCATATTTGTGTTTTGATGAGTTACTTATTGATGTTTTGGTATATGGAATAGGTAGAAGTGAGATTTTGAAGTTCATATTTGTGTTTTGATGATTATTGATTGATGTTTTGGTATATGGAATAGGTAGAAGTGAGATTTCGAAGTTCATATTTGTGTTTTGATGATTATTGATTGATGTTTTGGCATATGGAATAGGTAGAAGTGAAATTTTGAAGTTCATATTTGTGTTTTGATGATTATTTATTGATGTTTTGGTATATGGAATAGGTAGAAGTGAGATTTCGAAGTTCATATTTGTGTTTTGATGATTATTGATTGATGTTTTGGTATATGGAATAGGTAGAAGTGAGATTTTGAAGTTCATATTTGTGTTTTGATGATTATTGATTGATGTTTTGGCATATGGAATAGGTACAATTGAGATTTTGAAGTTCATATTTGTGTTTTGATAATTATTGATTGATGTTTTGGTATATGGAATAGGTAGAAGTGAGATTTTGAAGTTCATATTATTGATTGATGTTTTGGTATATGGAATAGGTAGAATTGTGATATTGAAGTTTATATTTGTGTTTTGATGAGTTATTGATTGATGTTTTGGAATATGGAATAGGTAGAATTGAGATTTTGAATTTCATAATTGTGTTTTGATGAATTATTGATGTTTGGCTATATGGGATAGGTAGAATTGTGATTTTGAAGTTCATATTTGTGTTTTGATGAGTTACTTATTGATCTTTTGGTATATGGAATAGGTAGAAGTGAGATTTTGAAGTTCATATTTGTGTTTTGATGATTATTGATTGATGTTTTGGTATATGGAATAGGTAGAAGTGAGATTTCGAAGTTCATATTTGTGTTTTGATGATTATTGATTGATGTTTTGGCATATGGAATAGGTAGAAGTGAGATTTTGAAGTTCATATTATTGATTGATGTTTTGGTATATGGAATAGGTAGAATTGTGATATTGAAGTTTATGTTTGTGTTTTGATGAGTTATTGATTGATGTTTTGGAATATGGAATAGGTAGAATTGAGATTTTGAATTTCATATTTGTGTTTTGATGAGTTATTGATGTTTGGGTATATGGGATAGGTAGAATTGTGATTTTGAAGTTCATATTTGTGTTTTGATTTATTGATGTTTTGGTATATGGAATAGGTAGCAGTGAGATTTTGAAGTTCATATTTGTGTTTTGGTATATGGAATAGGTAGAAGTGAGATTTTGAAGTTCATGTTTGTGTTTTGATGAGTTATTGATTGATGTTTTGGCATATGGAATAGGTAGAAGTGAGATTTTGAAGTTCATATTTGTGTTTTGATGATTATTGACTGATGTTTTGGCATATGGAATTGGTAGAAGTGAGATTTTGAAGTTCATATTTGTGTTTTGATAATTATTGATTGATGTTTTGGTATATGGAATAGGTAGAAGTGAGATTTTGAAGTTCATATTTGTGTTTTGATGATTATTGATTGATGTTTTGGCATATGGAATAGGTACAATTGAGATTTTGAAGATCATATTTGTGTTTTGGTATATGGAATAGGTAGAAGTGAGATTTTGAAGTTCATATTTGTGTTTTGATGATTATTGATTGATGTTTTGGTATATGGAATAGGTAGAATTGTGATATTGAAGTTCATATTTGTGTTTTGATGATTATTGAATGATGTTTTGGTATATAGAATAGGTAGAAGTGAGATTTTGAATTTCATATTTGTGTTTTGATGGGTTACTGATGTTTGGGTATATGGGATAGGTAGAATTGTGATTTTGAAGTTCATATTTGTGTTTTGATGAGTTATTTATTGATGTTTTGGCTTATGGAATAGGTAGAAGTGAGATTTTGAAGTTCATTTTATTGATTGATGTTTTGGTACACGGTATAGGTAGAATTGTGATATTGAAGTTTATATTTGTGTTTTGATGAGTTATTGATTGATGTTTTGGAATATGGAATAGGTAGAATTGAGATTTTGAATTTCATATTAGTGTTTTGATGAGTTATTGATGTTTGGCTATATGGGATAGGTAGAATTGTGATTTTGAAGTTCATATTTGTGTTTTGATCAGTTACTTATTGATGTTTTGGTATATGGAATAGGTAGAAGTGAGATTTTGAAGTTCATATTTGTGTTTTGATGATTATTGATTGATGTTTTGGTATATGGAATAGGTAGAAGTGAGATTTTGAAGTTCATATTTGTGTTTTGATGATTATTGATTGATGTTTTGGCATATGGAATAGGTAGAAGTGAGATTTTGAAGTTCATATTTGTGTTTTGATGATTATTGACTGATGTTTTGGCATATGGAATAGGTAGAAGTGAGATTTTGAAGTTCATATTTGTGTTTTGATAATTATTGATTGATGTTTTGGTATATGGAATAGGTAGAAGTGAGATTTTGAAGTTCATATTTGTGTTTTGATGATTATTGATTGATGTTTTGGCATATGGAATAGGTACAATTGAGATTTTGAAGTTCATATTTGTGTTTTGATAATTATTGATTGATGTTTTGGTATATGGAATAGGTTGAGATTTTGAAGTTCATATTATTGATTGATGTTTTGGTATATGGAATAGGTAGAATTGTGATATTGAAGTTTATATTTGTGTTTTGATGAGTTATTGATTGATGTTTTGGAATATGGAATAGGTAGAATTGAGATTTTGAATTTCATATTTGTGTTTTGATGAGTTATTGATGTTTGGCTATATGGGATAGGTAGAATTGTGATTTTGAAGTTCATATTTGTGTTTTGATGAGTTACTTATTGATGTTTTGGTATATGGAATAGGTAGAAGTGAGATTTTGAAGTTCATATTTGTGTTTTGATGATTATTTATTGATGTTCTGGTATATGGAATAGGTAGAAGTGAGATTTCGAAGTTCATATTTGTGTTTTGATGATTATTGATTGATGTTTTGGCATATGGAATAGGTAGAAGTGAGATTTTGAAGTTCATATTATTGATTGATGTTTTGGTATATGGAATAGGTAGAATTGTGATATTGAAGTTTATGTTTGTGTTTTGATGAGTTATAGATTGATGTTTTGGAATATGGAATAGGTAGAATTGAGATTTTGAATTTCATATTTGTGTTTTGATGAGTTATTGATGTTTGGGTATATGGGATAGGTAGAATTGTGATTTTGAAGTTCATATTTGTGTTTTGATTTATTGATATTTTGGTATATGGAATAGGTAGCAGTGAGATTTTGAAGTTCATATTTGTGTTTTGGTATATGGAATAGGTAGAAGTGAGATTTTGAAGTTCATGTTTGTGTTTTGATGAGTTATTGATTGATGTTTTGGTATATGCAATAGGTAGAATTGAAATATTGAAGTTCATATTTGTGTTTTGATGATTATTGATTGATGTTTTGGTATATGGAATAGGTAGAAGTGAGATTTTGAAGTTCATATTTGTGTTTTGATGATTATTGATTGATGTTTTGGTATATGGAATAGGTAGAAGTGAGATTTTGAAGTTCATATTTGTGTTTTGATGATTATTGATTGATGTTTTGGCATATGGAATAGGTAGAAGTGAGATTTTGAAGTTCATATTTGTGTTTTGATGATTATTGACTGATGTTTTGGCATATGGAATAGGTAGAAGTGAGATTTTGAAGTTCATATTTGTGTTTTGATAATTATTGATTGATGTTTTGGTATATGGAATAGGTAGAAGTGAGATTTTGAAGTTCATATTTGTGTTTTGATGATTATTGATTGATGTTTTGGCATATGGAATAGGTACAATTGAGATTTTGAAGTTCATATTTGTGTTTTGATAATTATTGATTGATGTTTTGGTATATGGAATAGGTAGAAGTGAGATTTTGAAGTTCATATTATTGATTGATGTTTTGGTATATGGAATAGGTAGAATTGTGATATTGAAGTTTATATTTGTGTTTTGATGAGTTATTGATTGATGTTTTGGAATATGGAATAGGTAGAATTGAGATTTTGAATTTCATATTTGTGTTTTGATGAGTTATTGATGTTTGGGTATATGGGATAGGTAGAATTGTGATTTTGAAGTTCATATTTGTGTTTTGATTTATTGATGTTTTGGTATATGGAATAGGTAGCAGTGAGATTTTGAAGTTCATATTCGTGTTTTGGTATATGGAATAGGTAGAAGTGAGATTTTGAAGTTCATGTTTGTGTTTTGATGAGTTATTGATTGATGTTTTGGTATATGCAATAGGTAGAATTGAAATATTGAAGTTCATATTTGTGTTTTGATGATTATTGATTGATGTTTTGGTATATGGAATAGGTAGAAGTGAGATTTCGAAGTTCATATTTGTGTTTTGATGATTATTGATTGATGTTTTGGCATATGGAATAGGTAGAAGTGAAATTTTGAAGTTCATATTTGTGTTTTGATAATTATTGATTGATGTTTTGGTATATGGAATAGGTAGAAGTGAGATTTTGAAGTTCATATTTGTGTTTTGATAATTATTGATTGATGTTTTGGTATATGGAATAGGTAGAAGTGAGATTTTGAAGTTCATATTTGTGTTTTGATGATTATTGATTGATGTTTTGGCATATGGAATAGGTACAATTGAGATTTTGAAGTTCATATTTGTGTTTTGATAATTATTGATTGATGTTTTGGTATATGGAATAGGTAGAAGTGAGATTTTGAAGTTCATATTATTGATTGATGTTTTGGTATATGGAATAGGTAGAATTGTGATATTGAAGTTTATATTTGTGTTTTGATGAGTTATTGATTGATGTTTTGGATTATGGAATAGGTAGAATTGAAATTTTGAATTTCATATTTGTGTTTTGATGAGTTATTGATATTTGGCTATATGGGATAGGTAGAATTGTGATTTTGAAGTTCATATTTGTGTTTTGATGAGTTACTTATTGATGTTTTGGTATATGGAATAGGTAGAAGTGAGATTTTGAAGTTCATATTTGTGTTTTGATGATTATTGATTGATGTTTTGGTATATGGAATAGGTAGAAGTGAGATTTCGAAGTTCATATTTGTGTTTTGATGATTATTGATTGATGTTTTGGCATATGGAATAGGTAGAAGTGAGATTTTGAAGTTCATATTTGTGTTTTGATGATTATTGATTGATGTTTTGGTATATGGAATAGGTAGAAGTGAGATTTCGAAGTTCATATTTGTGTTTTGATGATTATTGATTGATGTTTTGGCATATGGAATAGGTAGAAGTGAAATTTTGAAGTTCATATTTGTGTTTTGATAATTATTGATTGATGTTTTGGTATATGGAATAGGTAGAAGTGAGATTTTGAAGTTCATATTTGTGTTTTGATAATTATTGATTGATGTTTTGGTATATGGAATAGGTAGAAGTGAGATTTTGAAGTTCATATTTGTGTTTTGATGATTATTGATTGATGTTTTGGCATATGGAATAGGTACAATTGAGATTTTGAAGTTCATATTTGTGTTTTGATAATTATTGATTGATGTTTTGGTATATGGAATAGGTAGAAGTGAGATTTTGAAGTTCATATTATTGATTGATGTTTTGGTATATGGAATAGGTAGAATTGTGATATTGAAGTTTATATTTGTGTTTTGATGAGTTATTGATTGATGTTTTGGATTATGGAATAGGTAGAATTGAGATTTTGAATTTCATATTTGTGTTTTGATGAGTTATTGATATTTGGCTATATGGGATAGGTAGAATTGTGATTTTGAAGTTCATATTTGTGTTTTGATGAGTTACTTATTGATGTTTTGGTATATGGAATAGGTAGAAGTGAGATTTTGAAGTTCATATTTGTGTTTTGATGATTATTGATTGATGTTTTGGTATATGGAATAGGTAGAAGTGAGATTTCGAAGTTCATATTTGTGTTTTGATGATTATTGATTGATGTTTTGGCATATGGAATAGGTAGAAGTGAAATTTTGAAGTTCATATTTGTGTTTTGATGATTATTTATTGATGTTTTGGTATATGGAATAGGTAGAAGTGAGATTTCGAAGTTCATATTTGTGTTTTGATGATTATTGATTGATGTTTTGGTATATGGAATAGGTAGAAGTGAGATTTTGAAGTTCATATTTGTGTTTTGATGATTATTGATTGATGTTTTGGCATATGGAATAGGTACAATTGAGATTTTGAAGTTCATATTTGTGTTTTGATAATTATTGATTGATGTTTTGGTATATGGAATAGGTAGAAGTGAGATTTTGAAGTTCATATTATTGATTGATGTTTTGGTATATGGAATAGGTAGAATTGTGATATTGAAGTTTATATTTGTGTTTTGATGAGTTATTGATTGATGTTTTGGAATATGGAATAGGTAGAATTGAGATTTTGAATTTCATAATTGTGTTTTGATGAATTATTGATGTTTGGCTATATGGGATAGGTAGAATTTTGATTTTGAAGTTCATATTTGTGTTTTGATGAGTTACTTATTGATCTTTTGGTATATGGAATAGGTAGAAGTGAGATTTTGAAGTTCATATTTGTGTTTTGATGATTATTGATTGATGTTTTGGTATATGGAATAGGTAGAAGTGAGATTTCGAAGTTCATATTTGTGTTTTGATGATTATTGATTGATGTTTTGGCATATGGAATAGGTAGAAGTGAGATTTTGAAGTTCATATTATTGATTGATGTTTTGGTATATGGAATAGGTAGAATTGTGATATTGAAGTTTATGTTTGTGTTTTGATGAGTTATTGATTGATGTTTTGGAATATGGAATAGGTAGAATTGAGATTTTGAATTTCATATTTGTGTTTTGATGAGTTATTGATGTTTGGGTATATGGGATAGGTAGAATTGTGATTTTGAAGTTCATATTTGTGTTTTGATTTATTGATGTTTTGGTATATGGAATAGGTAGCAGTGAGATTTTGAAGTTCATATTTGTGTTTTGGTATATGGAATAGGTAGAAGTGAGATTTTGAAGTTCATGTTTGTGTTTTGATGAGTTATTGATTGATGTTTTGGCATATGGAATAGGTAGAAGTGAGATTTTGAAGTTCATATTTGTGTTTTGATGATTATTGACTGATGTTTTGGCATATGGAATTGGTAGAAGTGAGATTTTGAAGTTCATATTTGTGTTTTGATAATTATTGATTGATGTTTTGGTATATGGAATAGGTAGAAGTGAGATTTTGAAGTTCATATTTCTGTTTTGATGATTATTGATTGATGTTTTGGTATATGGAATAGGTAGAAGTGAGATTTCGAAGTTCATATTTGTGTTTTGATGATTATTGATTGATGTTTTGGCATATGGAATAGGTAGAAGTGAGATTTTGAAGTTCATATTATTGATTGATGTTTTGGTATATAGAATAGGTAGAATTGTGATATTGAAGTTCATATTTGTGTTTTGATGAGTTATTGATTGATGTTTTGGTATATACAATAGGTAGAATTGAAATATTGAAGTTCATATTTGTGTTTTGATGATTATTGATTGATGTTTTGGTATATGGAATAGGTAGAAGTGAGATTTTGAAGTTCATATTTGTGTTTTGATGATTATTGATTGATGTTTTGGTATATGGAATAGGTAGAAGTGAGATTTTGAAGTTCATATTTGTGTTTTGATGATTATTGATTGATGTTTTGGCATATGGAATAGGTAGAATTGAGATTTTGAAGTTCATATTTGTGTTTTGATGATTATTGACTGATGTTTTGGCATATGGAATAGGTAGAAGTGAGATTTTGAAGTTCATATTTGTGTTTTGATAATTATTGATTGATGTTTTGGTATATGGAATAGGTAGAAGTGAGATTTTGAAGTTCATATTTGTGTTTTGATGATTATTGATTGATGTTTTGGCATATGGAATAGGTACAATTGAGATTTTGAAGTTCATATTTGTGTTTTGATAATTATTGATTGATGTTTTGGTATATGGAATAGGTAGAAGTGAGATTTTGAAGTTCATATTATTGATTGATGTTTTGGTATATGAAATAGGTAGAATTGTGATATTGAAGTTTATATTTGTGTTTTGATGAGTTATTGATTGATGTTTTGGAATATGGAATAGGTAGAATTGAGATTTTGATTTTCATATTTGTGTTTTGATGAGTTATTGATGTTTGGCTATATGGGATAGGTAGAATTGTGATTTTGAAGTTCATATTTGTGTTTTGATGAGTTACTTATTGATGTTTTGGTATATGGAATAGGTAGAAGTGAGATTTTGAAGTTCATATTTGTGTTTTGATGATTATTTATTGATGTTTTGGTATATGGAATAGGTAGAAGTGAGATTTCGAAGTTCATATTTGTGTTTTGATGATTATTGATTGATGTTTTGGCATATGGAATAGGTAGAAGTGAGATTTTGAAGTTCATATTATTGATTGATGTTTTGGTATATGGAATAGGTAGAATTGTGATATTGAGGTTTATGGAATAGGTAGAATTGTGATATTGAAGTTTATATTTGTGTTTTGATGAGTTATTGATTGATGTTTTGGAATATGGAATAGGTAGAATTGAGATTTTGAATTTCATATTTGTGTTTTGATGAGTTATTGATATTTGGCTATATGGGATAGGTAGAATTGTGATTTTGAAGTTCATATTTGTGTTTTGATGAGTTACTTATTGATGTTTTGGTATATGGAATAGGTAGAAGTGAGATTTTGAAGTTCATATTTGTGTTTTGATGATTATTGATTGATGTTTTGGTATATGGAATAGGTAGAAGTGAGATTTCGAAGTTCATATTTGTGTTTTGATGATTATTGATTGATGTTTTGGCATATGGAATAGGTAGAAGTGAAATTTTGAAGTTCATATTTGTGTTTTGATAATTATTGATTGATGTTTTGGTATATGGAATAGGTAGAAGTGAGATTTTGAAGTTCATATTTGTGTTTTGATAATTATTGATTGATGTTTTGGTATATGGAATAGGTAGAAGTGAGATTTTGAAGTTCATATTTGTGTTTTGATGATTATTGATTGATGTTTTGGCATATGGAATAGGTACAATTGAGATTTTGAAGTTCATATTTGTGTTTTGATAATTATTGATTGATGTTTTGGTATATGGAATAGGTAGAAGTGAGATTTTGAAGTTCATATTATTGATTGATGTTTTGGTATATGGAATAGGTAGAATTGTGATATTGAAGTTTATATTTGTGTTTTGATGAGTTATTGATTGATGTTTTGGATTATGGAATAGGTAGAATTGAGATTTTGAATTTCATATTTGTGTTTTGATGAGTTATTGATGTTTGGCTATATGGGATAGGTAGAATTGTGATTTTGAAGTTCATATTTGTGTTTTGATGAGTTACTTATTGATGTTTTGGTATATGGAATAGGTAGAAGTGAGATTTTGAAGTTCATATTTGTGTTTTGATGATTGTTGATTGATGTTTTGGTATATGGAATAGGTAGAAGTGAGATTTTGAAGTTCATATTTGTGTTTTGATGATTATTGATTGATGTTTTGGTATATGGAATAGGTAGAAGTGAGATTTTGAAGTTCATATTTGTGTTTTGATGATTATTGATTGATGTTTTGGCATATGGAATAGGTAGAAGTGAGATTTTGAAGTTCATATTTGTGTTTTGATGATTATTGACTGATGTTTTGGCATATGGAATAGGTAGAAGTGAGATTTTGAAGTTCATATTTGTGTTTTGATAATTATTGATTGATGTTTTGGTATATGGAATAGGTAGAAGTGAGATTTTGAAGTTCATATTTGTGTTTTGATGATTATTGATTGATGTTTTGGCATATGGAATAGGTACAATTGAGATTTTGAAGTTCATATTTGTGTTTTGATAATTATTGATTGATGTTTTGGTATATGGAATAGGTAGAAGTGAGATTTTGAAGTTCATATTATTGATTGATGTTTTGGTATATGGAATAGGTAGAATTGTGATATTGAAGTTTATATTTATGTTTTGATGAGTTATTGATTGATGTTTTGGAATATGGAATAGGTAGAATTGAGATTTTGAATTTCATATTTGTGTTTTGATGAGTTATTGATGTTTGGCTATATGGGATAGGTAGAATTGTGATTTTGCAGTTCATATTTGTGTTTTGATGAGTTACTTATTGATGTTTTGGTATATGGAATAGGTAGAAGTGAGATTTTGAAGTTCATATTTGTGTTTTGATGATTATTGATTGATGTTTTGGTATATGGAATAGGTAGAAGTGAGATTTCGAAGTTCATATTTGTGTTTTGATGATTATTGATTGATGTTTTGGCATATGGAATAGGTAGAAGTGAGATTTTGAAGTTCATATTATTGATTGATGTTTTGGTATATGGAATAGGTAGAATTGTGATATTGAAGTTTATGTTTGTGTTTTGATGAGTTATTGATTGATGTTTTGGAATATGGAATAGGTAGAATTGAGATTTTGAATTTCATATTTGTGTTTTGATGAGTTATTGATGTTTGGGTATATGGGATAGGTAGAATTGTGATTTTGAAGTTCATATTTGTGTTTTGATTTATTGATGTTTTGGTATATGGAATAGGTAGCAGTGAGATTTTGAAGTTCATATTCGTGTTTTGGTATATGGAATAGGTAGAAGTGAGATTTTGAAGTTCATGTTTGTGTTTTGATGAGTTATTGATTGATGTTTTGGTATATGCAATAGGTAGAATTGAAATATTGAAGTTCATATTTGTGTTTTGATGATTATTGATTGATGTTTTGGTATATGGAATAGGTAGAAGTGAGATTTCGAAGTTCATATTTGTGTTTTGATGATTATTGATTGATGTTTTGGCATATGGAATAGGTAGAAGTGAAATTTTGAAGTTCATATTTGTGTTTTGATAATTATTGATTGATGTTTTGGTATATGGAATAGGTAGAAGTGAGATTTTGAAGTTCATATTTGTGTTTTGATAATTATTGATTGATGTTTTGGTATATGGAATAGGTAGAAGTGAGATTTTGAAGTTCATATTTGTGTTTTGATGATTATTGATTGATGTTTTGGCATATGGAATAGGTACAATTGAGATTTTGAAGTTCATATTTGTGTTTTGATAATTATTGATTGATGTTTTGGTATATGGAATAGGTAGAAGTGAGATTTTGAAGTTCATATTATTGATTGATGTTTTGGTATATGGAATAGGTAGAATTGTGATATTGAAGTTTATATTTGTGTTTTGATGAGTTATTGATTGATGTTTTGGATTATGGAATAGGTAGAATTGAAATTTTGAATTTCATATTTGTGTTTTGATGAGTTATTGATATTTGGCTATATGGGATAGGTAGAATTGTGATTTTGAAGTTCATATTTGTGTTTTGATGAGTTACTTATTGATGTTTTGGTATATGGAATAGGTAGAAGTGAGATTTTGAAGTTCATATTTGTGTTTTGATGATTATTGATTGATGTTTTGGTATATGGAATAGGTAGAAGTGAGATTTCGAAGTTCATATTTGTGTTTTGATGATTATTGATTGATGTTTTGGCATATGGAATAGGTAGAAGTGAGATTTTGAAGTTCATATTTGTGTTTTGATGATTATTGATTGATGTTTTGGTATATGGAATAGGTAGAAGTGAGATTTCGAAGTTCATATTTGTGTTTTGATGATTATTGATTGATGTTTTGGCATATGGAATAGGTAGAAGTGAAATTTTGAAGTTCATATTTGTGTTTTGATAATTATTGATTGATGTTTTGGTATATGGAATAGGTAGAAGTGAGATTTTGAAGTTCATATTTGTGTTTTGATAATTATTGATTGATGTTTTGGTATATGGAATAGGTAGAAGTGAGATTTTGAAGTTCATATTTGTGTTTTGATGATTATTGATTGATGTTTTGGCATATGGAATAGGTACAATTGAGATTTTGAAGTTCATATTTGTGTTTTGATAATTATTGATTGATGTTTTGGTATATGGAATAGGTAGAAGTGAGATTTTGAAGTTCATATTATTGATTGATGTTTTGGTATATGGAATAGGTAGAATTGTGATATTGAAGTTTATATTTGTGTTTTGATGAGTTATTGATTGATGTTTTGGATTATGGAATAGGTAGAATTGAGATTTTGAATTTCATATTTGTGTTTTGATGAGTTATTGATATTTGGCTATATGGGATAGGTAGAATTGTGATTTTGAAGTTCATATTTGTGTTTTGATGAGTTACTTATTGATGTTTTGGTATATGGAATAGGTAGAAGTGAGATTTTGAAGTTCATATTTGTGTTTTGATGATTATTGATTGATGTTTTGGTATATGGAATAGGTAGAAGTGAGATTTCGAAGTTCATATTTGTGTTTTGATGATTATTGATTGATGTTTTGGCATATGGAATAGGTAGAAGTGAAATTTTGAAGTTCATATTTGTGTTTTGATAATTATTGATTGATGTTTTGGAATATGGAATAGGTAGAATTGAGATTTTGAATTTCATATTTGTGTTTTGATGAGTTATTGATGTTTGGCTATATGGGATAGGTAGAATTGTGATTTTGAAGTTCATATTTGTGTTTTGATGAGTTACTTATTGATGTTTTGGTATATGGAATAGGTAGAAGTGAGATTTTGAAGTTCATATTTGTGTTTTGATGATTATTGATTGATGTTTTGGTATATGGAATAGGTAGAAGTGAGATTTCGAAGTTCATATTTGTGTTTTGATGATTATTGATTGATGTTTTGGCATATGGAATAGGTAGAAGTGAGATTTTGAAGTTCATATTATTGATTGATGTTTTGGTATATGGAATAGGTAGAATTGTGATATTGAAGTTTATGTTTGTGTTTTGATGAGTTATTGATTGATGTTTTGGAATATGGAATAGGTAGAATTGAGATTTTGAATTTCATATTTGTGTTTTGATGAGTTATTGATGTTTGGGTATATGGGATAGGTAGAATTGTGATTTTGAAGTTCATATTTGTGTTTTGATTTATTGATGTTTTGGTATATGGAATAGGTAGCAGTGAGATTTTGAAGTTCATATTTGTGTTTTGGTATATGGAATAGGTAGAAGTGAGATTTTGAAGTTCATGTTTGTGTTTTGATGAGTTATTGATTGATGTTTTAGTATATGCAATAGGTAGAATTGAAATATTGAAGTTCATATTTGTGTTTTGATGATTATTGATTGATGTTTTGGTATATGGAATAGGTAGAAGTGAGATTTTGAAGTTCATATTTGTGTTTTGATGATTATTGATTGATGTTTTGGTATATGGAATAGGTAGAAGTGAGATTTCGAAGTTCATATTTGTGTTTTGATGATTATTGATTGATGTTTTGGCATATGGAATAGGTAGAAGTGAGATTTTGAAGTTCATATTATTGATTGATGTTTTGGTATATGGAATAGGTAGAATTGTGATATTGAAGTTTATGTTTGTGTTTTGATGAGTTATTGATTGATGTTTTGGAATATGGAATAGGTAGAATTGAGATTTTGAATTTCATATTTGTGTTTTGATGAGTTATTGATGTTTGGGTATATGGGATAGGTAGAATTGTGATTTTGAAGTTCATATTTGTGTTTTGATTTATTGATGTTTTGGTATATGGAATAGGTAGCAGTGAGATTTTGAAGTTCATATTTGTGTTTTGGTATATGGAATAGGTAGAAGTGAGATTTTGAAGTTCATGTTTGTGTTTTGATGAGTTATTGATTGATGTTTTGGTATATGCAATAGGTAGAATTGAAATATTGAAGTTCATATTTGTGTTTTGATGATTATTGATTGATGTTTTGGTATATGGAATAGGTAGAAGTGAGATTTTGAAGTTCATATTTGTGTTTTGATGATTATTGATTGATGTTTTGGTATATGGAATAGGTAGAAGTGACATTTTGAAGTTCATATTTGTGTTTTGATGATTATTGATTGATGTTTTGGCATATGGAATAGGTAGAAGTGAGATTTTGAAGTTCATATTTGTGTTTTGATAATTATTGATTGATGTTTTGGTATATGGAATAGGTAGAAGTGAGATTTTGAAGTTCATATTTGTGTTTTGATAATTATTGATTGATGTTTTGGTATATGGAATAGGTAGAAGTGAGATTTTGAAGTTCATATTTGTGTTTTGATGATTATTGATTGATGTTTTGGCATATGGAATAGGTACAATTGAGATTTTGAAGTTCATATTTGTGTTTTGATAATTATTGATTGATGTTTTGGTATATGGAATAGGTAGAAGTGAGATTTTGAAGTTCATATTATTGATTGATGTTTTGGTATATGGAATAGGTAGAATTGTGATATTGAAGTTTATATTTGTGTTTTGATGAGTTATTGATTGATGTTTTGGATTATGGAATAGGTAGAATTGAGATTTTGAATTTCATATTTGTGTTTTGATGAGTTATTGATGTTTGGCTATATGGGATAGGTAGAATTGTGATTTTGAAGTTCATATTTGTGTTTTGATGAGTTACTTATTGATGTTTTGGTATATGGAATAGGTAGAAGTGAGATTTTGAAGTTCATATTTGTGTTTTGATGATTGTTGATTGATGTTTTGGTATATGGAATAGGTAGAAGTGAGATTTTGAAGTTCATATTTGTGTTTTGATGATTATTGATTGATGTTTTGGTATATGGAATAGGTAGAAGTGAGATTTTGAAGTTCATATTTGTGTTTTGATGATTATTGATTGATGTTTTGGTATATGGAATAGGTAGAAGTGAGATTTTGAAGTTCATATTTGTGTTTTGATGATTATTGATTGATGTTTTGGCATATGGAATAGGTAGAAGTGAGATTTTGAAGTTCATATTTGTGTTTTGATGATTATTGATTGATGTTTTGGTATATGGAATAGGTAGAAGTGAGATTTTGAAGTTCATATTTGTGTTTTGATGATTATTGATTGATGTTTTGGCATATGGAATAGGTACAATTGAGATTTTGAAGTTCATATTTGTGTTTTGATAATTATTGATTGATGTTTTGGTATATGGAATAGGTAGAAGTGAGATTTTGAAGTTCATATTATTGATTGATGTTTTGGTATATGGAATAGGTAGAATTGTGATATTGAAGTTTATATTTATGTTTTGATGAGTTATTGATTGATGTTTTGGAATATGGAATAGGTAGAATTGAGATTTTGAATTTCATATTTGTGTTTTGATGAGTTATTGATGTTTGGCTATATGGGATAGGTAGAATTGTGATTTTGAAGTTCATATTTGTGTTTTGATGAGTTACTTATTGATGTTTTGGTATATGGAATAGGTAGAAGTGAGATTTTGAAGTTCATATTTGTGTTTTGATGATTATTGATTGATGTTTTGGTATATGGAATAGGTAGAAGTGAGATTTCGAAGTTCATATTTGTGTTTTGATGATTATTGATTGATGTTTTGGCATATGGAATAGGTAGAAGTGAGATTTTGAAGTTCATATTATTGATTGATGTTTTGGTATATGGAATAGGTAGAATTGTGATATTGAAGTTTATGTTTGTGTTTTGATGAGTTATTGATTGATGTTTTGGAATATGGAATAGGTAGAATTGAGATTTTGAATTTCATATTTGTGTTTTGATGAGTTATTGATGTTTGGGTATATGGGATAGGTAGAATTGTGATTTTGAAGTTCATATTTGTGTTTTGATTTATTGATGTTTTGGTATATGGAATAGGTAGCAGTGAGATTTTGAAGTTCATATTTGTGTTTTGGTATATGGAATAGGTAGAAGTGAGATTTTGAAGTTCATGTTTGTGTTTTGATGAGTTATTGATTGATGTTTTGGTATATGCAATAGGTAGAATTGAAATATTGAAGTTCATATTTGTGTTTTGATGATTATTGATTGATGTTTTGGTATATGGAATAGGTAGAAGTGAGATTTTGAAGTTCATATTTGTGTTTTGATGATTATTGATTGATGTTTTGGTATATGCAATAGGTAGAATTGAAATATTGAAGTTCATATTTGTGTTTTGATGATTATTGATTGATGTTTTGGTATATGGAATAGGTAGAAGTGAGATTTTGAAGTTCATGTTTGTGTTTTGATGAGTTATTGATTGATGTTTTGGTATATGCAATAGGTAGAATTGAAATATTGAAGTTCATATTTGTGTTTTGATGATTATTGATTGATGTTTTGGTATATGGAATAGGTAGAAGTGAGATTTTGAAGTTCATATTTGTGTTTTGATGATTATTGATTGATGTTTTGGCATATGGAATAGGTAGAAGTGAGATTTTGAAGTTCATATTTGTGTTTTGATGATTATTGATTGATGTTTTGGCATATGGAATAGGTAGAAGTGAGATTTTGAAGTTCATATTTGTGTTTTGATGATTATTGATTGATGTTTTGGCATATGGAATAGGTAGAAGTGAGATTTTGAAGTTCATATTTGTGTTTTGATAATTATTGATTGATGTTTTGGTATATGGAATAGGTAGAAGTGAGATTTTGAAGTTCATATTTGTGTTTTAATGATTATTGATTGATATTTTGGCATATGGAATAGGTAGAAGTGAGATTTTGAAGTTCATATTATTGATTGATGTTTTGGTATATGGAATAGGTAGAATTGTGATATTGAAGTTTATGTTTGTGTTTTGATGAGTTATTGATTGATGTTTTGGAATATGGAATAGGTAGAATTGAGATTTTGAATTTCATATTTGTGTTTTGATGAGTTATTGATGTTTGGGTATATGGGATAGGTAGAATTGTGTTTTGAAGTTCATATTTGTGTTTTGATGATTATTGATTGATGTTTTGGCTTATGGAATAGGTAGAAGTGAGATTTTGAAGTTCATTTTATTGATTGACGTTTTGGTACACGGTATAGGTAGAATTGTGATATTGAAATTTATATTTGTGTTTTGATGAGTTATTGATTGATGTTTTGGAATATGGAATAGGTAGAATTGAGATTTTGAATTTCATATTAGTGTTTTGATGAGTTATTGATGTTTGGCTATATGGGATAGGTAGAATTGTGATTTTGAAGTTCATATTTGTGTTTTGATGAGTTACTTATTGATGTTTTGGTATATGGAATAGGTAGAAGTGAGATTTTGAAGTTCATATTTGTGTTTTGATGATTATTGATTGATGTTTTGGTATATGGAATAGGTAGAAGTGAGATTTCGAAGTTCATATTTGTGTTTTGATGATTATTGATTGATGTTTTGGCATATGGAATAGGTAGAAGTGAGATTTTGAAGTTCATATTATTGATTGATGTTTTGGTATATGGAATAGGTAGAATTGTGATATTGAAGTTTATGTTTGTGTTTTGATGAGTTATTTATTGATGTTTTGGTATATGGAATAGGTAGCAGTGAGATTTTGAAGATCATATTTGTGTTTTGGTATATGGAATAGGTAGAAGTGAGATTTTGAAGTTCATATTTGTGTTTTGATGATTATTGATTGATGTTTTGGTATATGGAATAGGTAGAATTGTGATATTGAAGTTCATATTTGTGTTTTGATGATTATTGAATGATGTTTTGGTATATGGAATAGGTAGCAGTGAGATTTTGAAGATCATATTTGTGTTTTGGTATATGGAATAGGTAGAAGTGAGATTTTGAAGTTCATATTTGTGTTTTGATGATTATTGATTGATGTTTTGGTATATGGAATAGGTAGAAGTGAGATTTCGAAGTTCATATTTGTGTTTTGATGATTATTGATTGATGGTTTGGCATATGGAATAGGTAGAAGTGAGATTTTGAAGTTCATATTTGTGTTTTGATGATTATTGATTGATGTTTTGGCATATGGAATAGGTAGAAGTGAGATTTTGAAGTTCATATTATTGATTGATGTTTTGGTATATGGAATAGGTAGAATTGTGATATTGAAGTTTATGTTTGTGTTTTGATGAGTTATTGATTGATGTTTTGGAATATGGAATAGGTAGAATTGAGATTTTGAATTTCATATTTGTGTTTTAATGAGTTATTGATGTTTGGGTATATGGGATAGGTAGAATTGTGATTTTGAAGTTCATATTTGTGTTTTGATTTATTGATGTTTTGGTATATGGAATAGGTAGCAGTGAGATTTTGAAGTTCATATTTGTGTTTTGGTATATGGAATAGGTAGAAGTGAGATTTTGAAGTTCATGTTTGTGTTTTGATGAGTTATTGATTGATGTTTTGGTATATGCAATAGGTAGAATTGAAATATTGAAGTTCATATTTGTGTTTTGATGATTATTGATTGATGTTTTGGAATATGGAATAGGTAGAAGTGAGATTTTGAAGTTCATATTTGTGTTTTGATGATTATTGATTGATGTTTTGGTATATGGAATAGGTAGAAGTGAGATTGTGAAGTTCATATTTGTGTTTTGATGATTATTGATTGATGTTTTGGCATATGGAATAGGTAGAAGTGAGATTTTGAAGTTCATATTTGTGTTTTGATGATTATTGACTGATGTTTTGGCATATGGAATAGGTAGAAGTGAGATTTTGAAGTTCATATTTGTGTTTTGATAATTATTGATTGATGTTTTTGTATATGGAATAGGTAGAAGTGAGATTTTGAAGTTCATATTTGTGTTTTGATGATTATTGATTGATGTTTTGGCATATGGAATAGGTACAATTGAGATTTTGAAGTTCATATTTGTGTTTTGATAATTATTGATTGATGTTTTGGTATATGGAATAGGTAGAAGTGAGATTTTGAAGTTCATATTATTGATTGATGTTTTGGTATATGGAATAGGTAGAATTGTGATATTGAAGTTTATATTTATGTTTTGATGAGTTATTGATTGATGTTTTGGAATATGGAATAGGTAGAATTGAGATTTTGAATTTCATATTTGTGTTTTGATGAGTTATTGATGTTTGGCTATATGGGATAGGTAGAATTGTGATTTTGAAGTTCATATTTGTGTTTTGATAAGTTACTTATTGATGTTTTGGTATATGGAATAGGTAGAAGTGAGATTTTGAAGTTCATATTTGTGTTTTGATGATTATTGATTGATGTTTTGGTATATAGAATAGGTAGAAGTGAGATTTCGAAGTTCATATTTGTGTTTTGATGATTATTGATTGATGTTTTGGCATATGGAATAGGTAGAAGTGAGATTTTGAAGTTCATATTATTGATTGATGTTTTGGTATATGGAATAGGTAGAATTGTGATATTGAAGTTTATGTTTGTGTTTTGATGAGTTATTGATTGATGTTTTGGAATATGGAATAGGTAGAATTGAGATTTTGAATTTCATATTTGTGTTTTGATGAGTTATTGATGTTTGGGTATATGGGATAGGTAGAATTGTGATTTTGAAGTTCATATTTGTGTTTTGATTTATTGATGTTTTGGTATATGGAATAGGTAGCAGTGAGATTTTGAAGTTCATATTTGTGTTTTGGTATATGGAATAGGTAGAAGTGAGATTTTGAAGTTCATGTTTGTGTTTTGATGAGTTATTGATTGATGTTTTGGTATATGCAATAGGTAGAATTGAAATATTGAAGTTCATATTTGTGTTTTGATGATTATTGATTGATGTTTTGGTATATGGAATAGGTAGAAGTGAGATTTTGAAGTTCATATTTGTGTTTTGATGATTATTGATTGATGTTTTGGTATATGGAATAGGTAGAAGTGAGATTTTGAAGTTCATATTTGTGTTTTGATGATTATTGATTGATGTTTTGGCATATGGAATAGGTAGAAGTGAGATTTTGAAGTTCATATTTGTGTTTTGATGATTATTGACTGATGTTTTGGCATATGGAATAGGTAGAAGTGAGATTTTGAAGTTCATATTTGTGTTTTGATAATTATTGATTGATGTTTTTGTATATGGAATAGGTAGAAGTGAGATTTTGAAGTTCATATTTGTGTTTTGATGATTATTGATTGATGTTTTGGCATATGGAATAGGTACAATTGAGATTTTGAAGTTCATATTTGTGTTTTGATAATTATTGATTGATGTTTTGGTATATGGAATAGGTAGAAGTGAGATTTTGAAGTTCATATTATTGATTGATGTTTTGGTATATGGAATAGGTAGAATTGTGATATTGAAGTTTATATTTATGTTTTGATGAGTTATTGATTGATGTTTTGGAATATGGAATAGGTAGAATTGAGATTTTGAATTTCATATTTGTGTTTTGATGAGTTATTGATGTTTGGCTATATGGGATAGGTAGAATTGTGATTTTGAAGTTCATATTTGTGTTTTGATGAGTTACTTATTGATGTTTTGGTATATGGAATAGGTAGAAGTGAGATTTTGAAGTTCATATTTGTGTTTTGATGATTATTGATTGATGTTTTGGTATATGGAATAGGTAGAAGTGAGATTTCGAAGTTCATATTTGTGTTTTGATGATTATTGATTGATGTTTTGGCATATGGAATAGGTAGAAGTGAGATTTTGAAGTTCATATTATTGATTGATGTTTTGGTATATGGAATAGGTAGAATTGTGATATTCAAGTTTATGTTTGTGTTTTGATGAGTTATTGATTGATGTTTTGGAATATGGAATAGGTAGAATTGAGATTTTGAATTTCATATTTGTGTTTTGATGAGTTATTGATGTTTGGGTATATGGGATAGGTAGAATTGTGATTTTGAAGTTCATATTTGTGTTTTGATTTATTGATGTTTTGGTATATGGAATAGGTAGCAGTGAGATTTTGAAGTTCATATTTGTGTTTTGGTATATGGAATAGGTAGAAGTGAGATTTTGAAGTTCATGTTTGTGTTTTGATGAGTTATTGATTGATGTTTTGGTATATGCAATAGGTAGAATTGAAATATTGAAGTTCATATTTGTGTTTTGATGATTATTGATTGATGTTTTGGTATATGGAATAGGTAGAAGTGAGATTTTGAAGTTCATATTTGTGTTTTGATGATTATTGATTGATGTTTTGGTATATGGAATAGGTAGAAGTGAGATTTTGAAGTTCATATTTGTGTTTTGATGATTATTGATTGATGTTTTGGCATATGAAATAGGTAGAAGTGAGATTTTGAAGTTCATATTTGTGTTTTGATAATTATTGATTGATGTTTTGGTATATGGAATAGGTAGAAGTGAGATTTTGAAGTTCATATTTGTGTTTTAATGATTATTGATTGATATTTTGGCATATGGAATAGGTAGAAGTGAGATTTTGAAGTTCATATTATTGATTGATGTTTTGGTATATGGAATAGGTAGAATTGTGATATTGAAGTTTATGTTTGTGTTTTGATGAGTTATTGATTGATGTTTTGGAATATGGAATAGGTAGAATTGAGATTTTGAATTTCATATTTGTGTTTTGATGAGTTATTGATGTTTGGGTATATGGGATAGGTAGAATTGTGTTTTGAAGTTCATATTTGTGTTTTGATGATTATTGATTGATGTTTTGGCTTATGGAATAGGTAGAAGTGAGATTTTGAAGTTCATTTTATTGATTGATGTTTTGGTACACGGTATAGGTAGAATTGTGATATTGAAATTTATATTTGTGTTTTGATGAGTTATTGATTGATGTTTTGGAATATGGAATAGGTAGAATTGAGATTTTGAATTTCATATTAGTGTTTTGATGAGTTATTGATGTTTGGCTATATGGGATAGGTAGAATTGTGATTTTGAAGTTCATATTTGTGTTTTGATGAGTTACTTATTGATGTTTTGGTATATGGAATAGGTAGAAGTGAGATTTTGAAGTTCATATTTGTGTTTTGATGATTATTGATTGATGTTTTGGTATATGGAATTGGTAGAAGTGAGATTTCGAAGTTCATATTTGTGTTTTGATGATTATTGATTGATGTTTTGGCATATGGAATAGGTAGAAGTGAGATTTTGAAGTTCATATTATTGATTGATGTTTTGGTATATGGAATAGGTAGAATTGTGATATTGAAGTTTATGTTTGTGTTTTGATGAGTTATTTATTGATGTTTTGGAATATGGAATAGGTAGCAGTGAGATTTTGAAGATCATATTTGTGTTTTGGTATATGGAATAGGTAGAAGTGAGATTTTGAAGTTCATATTTGTGTTTTGATGATTATTGATTGATGTTTTGGTATATGGAATAGGTAGAATTGTGATATTGAAGTTCATATTTGTGTTTTGATGATTATTGAATGATGTTTTGGTATATGGAATAGGTAGCAGTGAGATTTTGAAGATCATATTTGTGTTTTGGTATATGGAATAGGTAGAAGTGAGATTTTGAAGTTCATATTTGTGTTTTGATGATTATTGATTGATGTTTTGGTATATGGAATAGGTAGAAGTGAGATTTCGAAGTTCATATTTGTGTTTTGATGATTATTGATTGATGGTTTGGCATATGGAATAGGTAGAAGTGAGATTTTGAAGTTCATATTTGTGTTTTGATGATTATTGATTGATGTTTTGGCATATGGAATAGGTAGAAGTGAGATTTTGAAGTTCATATAATTGATTGATGTTTTGGTATATGGAATAGGTAGAATTGTGATATTGAAGTTTATGTTTGTGTTTTGATGAGTTATTGATTGATGTTTTGGAATATGGAATAGGTAGAATTGAGATTTTGAATTTCATATTTGTGTTTTAATGAGTTATTGATGTTTGGGTATATGGGATAGGTAGAATTGTGATTTTGAAGTTCATATTTGTGTTTTGATTTATTGATGTTTTGGTATATGGAATAGGTAGCAGTGAGATTTTGAAGTTCATATTTGTGTTTTGGTATATGGAATAGGTAGAAGTGAGATTTTGAAGTTCATATTATTGATTGATGTTTTGGTATATGGAATAGGTAGAATTGTGATATTGAAGTTTATGTTTGTGTTTTGATGAGTTATTGATTGATGTTTTGGAATATGGAATAGGTAGAATTGAGATTTTGAATTTCATATTTGTGTTTTGATGAGTTATTGATGTTTGGGTATATGGGATAGGTAGAATTGTGATTTTGAAGTTCATATTTGTGTTTTGATTTATTGATGTTTTGGAATATGGAATAGGTAGCAGTGAGATTTTGAAGTTCATATTTGTGTTTTGGTATATGGAATAGGTAGAAGTGAGATTTTGAAGTTCATGTTTGTGTTTTGATGAGTTATTGATTGATGTTTTGGTATATGCAATAGGTAGAATTGAAATATTGAAGTTCATATTTGTGTTTTGATGATTATTGATTGATGTTTTGGTATATGGAATAGGTAGAAGTGAGATTTTGAAGTTCATATTTGTGTTTTGATGATTATTGATTGATGTTTTGGTATATGGAATAGGTAGAAGTGAGATTTTGAAGTTCATATTTGTGTTTTGATGATTATTGATTGATGTTTTGGCATATGGAATAGGTAGAAGTGAGATTTTGAAGTTCATATTTGTGTTTTGATGATTATTGATTGATGTTTTGGTATATGGAATAGGTAGAAGTGAGATTTTGAAGTTCATATTTGTGTTTTGATGATTATTGATTGATGTTTTGGTATATGGAATAGGTAGAATTGTGATATTGAAGTTCATATTTGTGTTTTGATGATTATTGAATGATGTTTTGGTATATGGAATAGGTAGCAGTGAGATTTTGAAGATCATATTTGTGTTTTGGTATATGGAATAGGTAGAAGTGAGATTTTGAAGTTCATATTTGTGTTTTGATGATTATTGATTGATGTTTTGGTATATGGAATAGGTAGAAGTGAGATTTCGAAGTTCATATTTGTGTTTTGATGATTATTGATTGATGGTTTGGCATATGGAATAGGTAGAAGTGAGATTTTGAAGTTCATATTTGTGTTTTGATGATTATTGATTGATGTTTTGGCATATGGAATAGGTAGAAGTGAGATTTTGAAGTTCATATTATTGATTGATGTTTTGGTATATGGAATAGGTTGAATTGTGATATTGAAGTTTATGTTTGTGTTTTGATGAGTTATTGATTGATGTTTTGGAATATGGAATAGGTAGAATTGAGATTTTGAATTTCATATTTGTGTTTTAATGAGTTATTGATGTTTGGGTATATGGGATAGGTAGAATTGTGATTTTGAAGTTCATATTTGTGTTTTGATTTATTGATGTTTTGGTATATGGAATAGGTAGCAGTGAGATTTTGAAGTTCATATTTGTGTTTTGGTATATGGAATAGGTAGAAGTGAGATTTTGAAGTTCATGTTTGTGTTTTGATGAGTTATTGATTGATGTTTTGGTATATGCAATAGGTAGAATTGAAATATTGAAGTTCATATTTGTGTTTTGATGATTATTGATTGATGTTTTGGTATATGGAATAGGTAGAAGTGAGATTTTGAAGTTCATATTTGTGTTTTGATGATTATTGATTGATGTTTTGGTATATGGAATAGGTAGAAGTGAGATTTTGAAGTTCATATTTGTGTTTTGATGATTATTGATTGATGTTTTGGCATATGGAATAGGTAGAAGTGAGATTTTGAAGTTCATATTTGTGTTTTGATGATTATTGACTGATGTTTTGGCATATGGAATAGGTAGAAGTGAGATTTTGAAGTTCATATTTGTGTTTTGATAATTATTGATTGATGTTTTGGTATATGGAATAGGTAGAAGTGAGATTTTGAAGTTCATATTTGTGTTTTGATGATTATTGATTGATGTTTTGGTATATGGAATAGGTAGAATTGTGATATTGAAGTTTATATTTGTGTTTTGATGAGTTATTGATTGATGTTTTGGAATATGGAATAGGTAGAATTGAGATTTTGAATTTCATATTTGTGTTTTGATGAGTTATTGATGTTTGGGTATATGGGATAGGTAGAATTGTGATTTTGAAGTTCATATTTGTGTTTTGATGAGTTATTTATTGATGTTTTGGTATATGGAATAGGTAGCAGTGAGATTTTGAAGTTCATATTTGTGTTTTGGTATATGGAATAGGTAGAAGTGAGATTTTGAAGTTCATGTTTGTGTTTTGATGAGTTATTGATTGATGTTTTGGTATAGCAATAGGTAGAATTGAAATATTGAAGTTCATATTTGTGTTTTGATGATTATTGATTGATGTTTTGGTATATGGAATAGGTAGAAGTGAGATTTTGAAGTTCATATTTGTGTTTTGATGATTATTGATTGATGTTTTGGTATATGGAATAGGTAGAATTGTGATATTGAAGTTCATATTTGTGTTTTGATGATTATTGAATGATGTTTTGGTATATGGAATAGGTAGCAGTGAGATTTTGAAGATCATATTTGTGTTTTGGTATATGGAATAGGTAGAAGTGAGATTTTGAAGTTCATATTTGTGTTTTGATGATTATTGATTGATGTTTTGGTATATGGAATAGGTAGAAGTGAGATTTCGAAGTTCATATTTGTGTTTTGATGATTATTGATTGATGGTTTGGCATATGGAATAGGTAGAAGTGAGATTTTGAAGTTCATATTTGTGTTTTGATGATTATTGATTGATGTTTTGGCATATGGAATAGGTAGAAGTGAGATTTTGAAGTTCATATTATTGATTGATGTTTTGGTATATGGAATAGGTTGAATTGTGATATTGAAGTTTATGTTTGTGTTTTGATGAGTTATTGATTGATGTTTTGGAATATGGAATAGGTAGAATTGAGATTTTGAATTTCATATTTGTGTTTTAATGAGTTATTGATGTTTGGGTATATGGGATAGGTAGAATTGTGATTTTGAAGTTCATATTTGTGTTTTGATTTATTGATGTTTTGGTATATGGAATAGGTAGCAGTGAGATTTTGAAGTTCATATTTGTGTTTTGGTATATGGAATAGGTAGAAGTGAGATTTTGAAGTTCATGTTTGTGTTTTGATGAGTTATTGATTGATGTTTTGGTATATGCAATAGGTAGAATTGAAATATTGAAGTTCATATTTGTGTTTTGATGATTATTGATTGATGTTTTGGTATATGGAATAGGTAGAAGTGAGATTTTGAAGTTCATATTTGTGTTTTGATGATTATTGATTGATGTTTTGGTATATGGAATAGGTAGAAGTGAGATTTTGAAGTTCATATTTGTGTTTTGATGATTATTGATTGATGTTTTGGCATATGGAATAGGTAGAAGTGAGATTTTGAAGTTCATATTTGTGTTTTGATGATTATTGACTGATGTTTTGGCATATGGAATAGGTAGAAGTGAGATTTTGAAGTTCATATTTGTGTTTTGATAATTATTGATTGATGTTTTGGTATATGGAATAGGTAGAAGTGAGATTTTGAAGTTCATATTTGTGTTTTGATGATTATTGATTGATGTTTTGGTATATGGAATAGGTAGAATTGTGATATTGAAGTTTATATTTGTGTTTTGATGAGTTATTGATTGATGTTTTGGAATATGGAATAGGTAGAATTGAGATTTTGAATTTCATATTTGTGTTTTGATGAGTTATTGATGTTTGGGTATATGGGATAGGTAGAATTGTGATTTTGAAGTTCATATTTGTGTTTTGATGAGTTATTTATTGATGTTTTGGTATATGGAATAGGTAGCAGTGAGATTTTGAAGTTCATATTTGTGTTTTGGTATATGGAATAGGTAGAAGTGAGATTTTGAAGTTCATGTTTGTGTTTTGATGAGTTATTGATTGATGTTTTGGTATAGCAATAGGTAGAATTGAAATATCGAAGTTCATATTTGTGTTTTGATGATTATTGATTGATGGTTTGGCATATGGAATAGGTAGAAGTGAGATTTTGAAGTTCATATTTGTGTTTTGATGATTATTGATTGATGTTTTGGCATATGGAATAGGTAGAAGTGAGATTTTGAAGTTCATATTATTGATTGATGTTTTGGTATATGGAATAGGTTGAATTGTGATATTGAAGTTTATGTTTGTGTTTTGATGAGTTATTGATTGATGTTTTGGAATATGGAATAGGTAGAATTGAGATTTTGAATTTCATATTTGTGTTTTAATGAGTTATTGATGTTTGGGTATATGGGATAGGTAGAATTGTGATTTTGAAGTTCATATTTGTGTTTTGATTTATTGATGTTTTGGTATATGGAATAGGTAGCAGTGAGATTTTGAAGTTCATATTTGTGTTTTGGTATATGGAATAGGTAGAAGTGAGATTTTGAAGTTCATGTTTGTGTTTTGATGAGTTATTGATTGATGTTTTGGTATATGCAATAGGTAGAATTGAGATTTTGAAGTTCATATTTGTGTTTTGATGATTATTGATTGATGTTTTGGTATATGGAATAGGTAGAAGTGAGATTTTGAAGTTCATATTTGTGTTTTGATGATTATTGATTGATGTTTTGGTATATGGAATAGGTAGAAGTGAGATTTTGAAGTTCATATTTGTGTTTTGATGATTATTGATTGATGTTTTGGCATATGGAATAGGTAGAAGTGAGATTTTGAAGTTCATATTTGTGTTTTGATGATTATTGACTGATGTTTTGGCATATGGAATAGGTAGAAGTGAGATTTTGAAGTTCATATTTGTGTTTTGATAATTATTGATTGATGTTTTGGTATATGGAATAGGTAGAAGTGAGATTTTGAAGTTCATATTTGTGTTTTGATGATTATTGATTGATGTTTTGGTATATGGAATAGGTTGAGATTTTGAAGTTCATATTATTGATTGATGTTTTGGTATATGGAATAGGTAGAATTGTGATATTGAAGTTTATGTTTGTGTTTTGATGAGTTATTGATTGATGTTTTGGAATATGGAATAGGTAGAATTGAGATTTTGAATTTCATATTTGTGTTTTGATGAGTTATTGATGTTTGGGTATATGGGATAGGTAGAATTGTGTTTTGAAGTTCATATTTGTGTTTTGATGATTATTGATTGATGTTTTGGCTTATGGAATAGGTAGAAGTGAGATTTTGAAGTTCATTTTATTGATTGATGTTTTGGTACACGGTATAGGTAGAATTGTGATATTGAAATTTATATTTGTGTTTTGATGAGTTATTGATTGATGTTTTGGAATATGGAATAGGTAGAATTGAGATTTTGAATTTCATATTAGTGTTTTGATGAGTTATTGATGTTTGGCTATATGGGATAGGTAGAATTGTGATTTTGAAGTTCATATTTGTGTTTTGATGAGTTACTTATTGATGTTTTGGTATATGGAATAGGTAAAAGTGAGATTTTGAAGTTCATATTATTGATTGATGTTTTGGTATATGGAATAGGTAGAATTGTGATATTGAAGTTTATGTTTGTGTTTTGATGAGTTATTGATTGATGTTTTGGAATATGGAATAGGTAGAATTGAGATTTTGAATTTCATATTTGTGTTTTAATGAGTTATTGATGTTTGGGTATATGGGATAGGTAGAATTGTGATTTTGAAGTTCATATTTGTGTTTTGATTTATTGATGTTTTGGTATATGGAATAGGTAGCAGTGAGATTTTGAAGTTCATATTTGTGTTTTGGTATATGGAATAGGTAGAAGTGAGATTTTGAAGTTCATATTATTGATTGATGTTTTGGTATATGGAATAGGTAGAATTGTGATATTGAAGTTTATGTTTGTGTTTTGATGAGTTATTGATTGATGTTTTGGAATATGGAATAGGTAGAATTGAGATTTTGAATTTCATATTTGTGTTTTGATGAGTTATTGATGTTTGGGTATATGGGATAGGTAGAATTGTGATTTTGAAGTTCATATTTGTGTTTTGATTTATTGATGTTTTGGTATATGGAATAGGTAGCAGTGAGATTTTGAAGTTCATATTTGTGTTTTGGTATATGGAATAGGTAGAAGTGAGATTTTGAAGTTCATATTATTGATTGATGTTTTGGTATATGGAATAGGTAGAATTGTGATATTGAAGTTTATGTTTGTGTTTTGATGAGTTATTGATTGATGTTTTGGAATATGGAATAGGTAGAATTGAGATTTTGAAGTTCATATTTGTGTTTTGATGATTATTGATTGATGTTTTGGTATATGGAATAGGTAGAATTGTGATATTGAAGTTTATATTTGTGTTTTGATGAGTTATTGATTGATGTTTTGGAATATGGAATAGGTAGAATTGAGATTTTGAATTTCATATTTGTGTTTTGATGAGTTATTGATGTTTGGGTATATGGGATAGGTAGAATTGTGATTTTGAAGTTCATATTTGTGTTTTGATGAGTTATTTATTGATGTTTTGGTATATGGAATAGGTAACAGTGAGATTTTGAAATTCATATTTGTGTTTTGGTATATGGAATAGGTAGAAGTGAGATTTTGAAGTTCATATTATTGATTGATGTTTTGGTATATGGAATAGGTAGAATTGTGATATTGAAGTTTATGTTTGTGTTTTGATGAGTTATTGATTGATGTTTTGGAATATGGAATAGGTAGAATTGAGATTTTGAATTTCATATTTGTGTTTTGATGAGTTATTGATGTTTGGGTATATGGGATAGGTAGAATTGTGATTTTGAAGTTCATATTTGTGTTTTGATTTATTGATGTTTTGGAATATGGAATAGGTAGCAGTGAGATTTTGAAGTTCATATTTGTGTTTTGGTATATGGAATTGGTAGAAGTGAGATTTTGAAGTTCATGTTTGTGTTTTGATGAGTTATTGATTGATGTTTTGGTATATGCAATAGGTAGAATTGAAATATTGAAGTTCATATTTGTGTTTTGATGATTATTGATTGATGTTTTGGTATATGGAATAGGTAGAAGTGAGATTTTGAAGTTCATATTTGTGTTTTGATGATTATTGATTGATGTTTTGGTATATGGAATAGGTAGAAGTGAGATTTTGAAGTTCATATTTGTGTTTTGATGATTATTGATTGATGTTTTGGCATATGGAATAGGTAGAAGTGAGATTTTGAAGTTCATATTTGTGTTTTGATGATTATTGACTGATGTTTTGGCATATGGAATAGGTAGAAGTGAGATTTTGAAGTTCATATTTGTGTTTTGATAATTATTGATTGATGTTTTGGTATATGGAATAGGTAGAAGTGAGATTTTGAAGTTCATATTTGTGTTTTGATGATTATTGATTGATGTTTTGGTATATGGAATAGGTAGAATTGTGATATTGAAGTTTATATTTGTGTTTTGATGAGTTATTGATTGATGTTTTGGAATATGGAATAGGTAGAATTGAGATTTTGAATTTCATATTTGTGTTTTGATGAGTTATTGATGTTTGGGTATATGGGATAGGTAGAATTGTGATTTTGAAGTTCATATTTGTGTTTTGATGAGTTATTTATTGATGTTTTGGTATATGGAATAGGTAGCAGTGAGATTTTGAAGTTCATATTTGTGTTTTGGTATATGGAATAGGTAGAAGTGAGATTTTGAAGTTCATGTTTGTGTTTTGATGAGTTATTGATTGATGTTTTGGTATATGCAATAGGCAGAATTGAAATATTGAAGTTCATATTTGTGTTTTGATGATTATTGATTGATGTTTTGGTATATGGAATAGGTAGAAGTGAGATTTTGAAGTTCATATTTGTGTTTTGATGATTATTGATTGATGTTTTGGTATATGGAATAGGTAGAAGTGAGATTTTGAAATTCATATTTGTGTTTTGATGATTATTGATTGATGTTTTGGCATATGGAATAGGTAGAAGTGAGATTTTGAAGTTCATATTTGTGTTTTGATGATTATTGACTGATGTTTTGGTATATGGAATAGGTAGAAGTGAGATTTTGAAGTTCATATTTGTGTTTTGATGATTATTGATTGATGTTTTGGTATATGGAATAGGTAGAAGTGAGATTTCGAAGTTCATATTTGTGTTTTGATGATTATTGATTGATGTTTTGGCATATGGAATAGGTAGAAGTGAGATTTTGAAGTTCATATTATTGATTGATGTTTTGGTATATGGAATAGGTAGAATTGTGATATTGAAGTTTATGTTTGTGTTTTGATGAGTTATTGATTGATGTTTTGGAATATGGAATAGGTAGAATTGAGATTTTGAAATTCATATTTGTGTTTTGATGAGTTATTGATGTTTGGGTATATGGGATAGGTAGAATTGTGATTTTGAAGTTCATATTTGTGTTTTGATTTATTGATGTTTTGGTATATGGAATAGGTAGCAGTGAGATTTTGAAGTTCATATTTGTGTTTTGGTATATGGAATAGGTAGAAGTGAGATTTTGAAGTTCATGTTTGTGTTTTGATGAGTTATTGATTGATGTTTTGGTATATGCAATAGGTAGAATTGAAATATAGAAGTTCATATTTGTGTTTTGATGATTATTGATTGATGTTTTGGTATATGGAATAGGTAGAAGTGAGATTTTGAAGTTCATATTTGTGTTTTGATGATTATTGATTGATGTTTTGGTATATGGAATAGGTAGAAGTGAGATTTTGAAGTTCATATTTGTGTTTTGATGATTATTGATTGATGTTTTGGCATATGGAATAGGTAGAAGTGAGATTTTGAAGTTCATATTTGTGTTTTGATAATTATTGATTGATGTTTTGGTATATGGAATAGGTAGAAGTGAGATTTTGAAGTTCATATTTGTGTTTTAATGATTATTGATTGATATTTTGGCATATGGAATAGGTAGAAGTGAGATTTTGAAGTTCATATTATTGATTGATGTTTTGGTATATGGAATAGGTAGAATTGTGATATTGAAGTTTATGTTTGTGTTTTGATGAGTTATTGATTGATGTTTTGGAATATGGAATAGGTAGAATTGAAATTTTGAATTTCATATTTGTGTTTTGATGAGTTATTGATGTTTGGGTATATGGGATAGGTAGAATTGTGTTTTGAAGTTCATATTTGTGTTTTGATGATTATTGATTGATGTTTTGGCTTATGGAATAGGTAGAAGTGAGATTTTGAAGTTCATTTTATTGATTGATGTTTTGGTACACGGTATAGGTAGAATTGTGATATTGAAATTTATATTTGTGTTTTGATGAGTTATTGATTGATGTTTTGGAATATGGAATAGGTAGAATTGAGATTTTGAATTTCATATTAGTGTTTTGATGAGTTATTGATGTTTGGCTATATGGGATAGGTAGAATTGTGATTTTGAAGTTCATATTTGTGTTTTGATGAGTTACTTATTGATGTTTTGGTATATGGAATAGGTAGAAGTGAGATTTTGAAGTTCATATTTGTGTTTTGATGATTATTGATTGATGTTTTGGTATATGGAATAGGTAGATGTGAGATTTCGAAGTTCATATTTGTGTTTTGATGATTATTGATTGATGTTTTGGCATATGGAATAGGTAGAAGTGAGATTTTGAAGTTCATATTATTGATTGATGTTTTGGTATATGGAATAGGTAGAATTGTGATATTGAAGTTTATGTTTGTGTTTTGATGAGTTATTTATTGATGTTTTGGTATATGGAATAGGTAGCAGTGAGATTTTGAAGATCATATTTGTGTTTTGGTATATGGAATAGGTAGAAGTGAGATTTTGAAGTTCATATTTGTGTTTTGATGATTATTGATTGATGTTTTGGTATATGGAATAGGTAGAATTGTGATATTGAAGTTCATATTTGTGTTTTGATGATTATTGAATGATGTTTTGGTATATGGAATAGGTAGCAGTGAGATTTTGAAGATCATATTTGTGTTTTGGTATATGGAATAGGTAGAAGTGAGATTTTGAAGTTCATGTTTGTGTTTTGATGAGTTATTGATTGATGTTTTGGTATATGCAATAGGTAGAATTGAAATATTGAAGTTCATATTTGTGTTTTGATGATTATTGATTGATGTTTTGGTATATGGAATAGGTAGAAGTGAGATTTTGAAGTTCATATTTGTGTTTTGATGATTATTGATTGATGTTTTGGTATATGGAATAGGTAGAAGTGAGATTTTGAAGTTCATATTTGTGTTTTGATGATTATTGATTGATGTTTTGGCATATGGAATAGGTAGAAGTGAGATTTTGAAGTTCATATTTGTGTTTTGATGATTATTGACTGATGTTTTGGCATATGGAATAGGTAGAAGTGAGATTTTGAAGTTCATATTTGTGTTTTGATAAATATTGATTGATGTTTTGGTATATGGAATAGGTAGAAGTGAGATTTTGAAGTTCATATTTGTGTTTTGATGATTATTGATTGATGTTTTGGTATATGGAATAGGTAGAATTGTGATATTGAAGTTTATATTTGTGTTTTGATGAGTTATTGATTGATGTTTTGGAATATGGAATAGGTAGAATTGAGATTTTGAATTTCATATTTGTGTTTTGATGAGTTATTGATGTTTGGGTATATGGGATAGGTAGAATTGTGATTTTGAAGTTCATATTTGTGTTTTGATGAGTTATTTATTGATGTTTTGGTATATGGAATAGGTAGCAGTGAGATTTTGAAGTTCATATTTGTGTTTTGGTATATGGAATAGGTAGAAGTGAGATTTTGAAGTTCATGTTTGTGTTTTGATGAGTTATTGATTGATGTTTTGGTATATGCAATAGGTAGAATTGAAATATTGAAGTTCATATTTGTGTTTTGATGATTATTGATTGATGTTTTGGTATATGGAATAGGTAGAAGTGAGATTTTGAAGTTCATATTTGTGTTTTGATGATTATTGATTGATGTTTTGGTATATGGAATAGGTAGAAGTGAGATTTTGAAGTTCATATTTGTGTTTTGATGATTATTGATTGATGTTTTGGTATATGGAATAGGTAGAAGTGAGATTTTGAAGTTCATATTTGTGTTTTGATGATTATTGATTGATGTTTTGGCATATGGAATAGGTAGAAGTGAGATTTTGAAGTTCATATTTGTGTTTTGATGATTATTGACTGATGTTTTGGCATATGGAATAGGTAGAAGTGAGATTTTGAAGTTCATATTTGTGTTTTGATAATTATTGATTGATGTTTTGGTATATGGAATAGGTAGAAGTGAGATTTTGAAGTTCATATTTGTGTTTTGATGATTATTGATTGATGTTTTGGCATATGGAATAGGTACAATTGAGATTTTGAAGTTCATATTTGTGTTTTGATAATTATTGATTGATGTTTTGGTATATGGAATAGGTAGAAGTGAGATTTTGAAGTTCATATTATTGATTGATGTTTTGGTATATGGAATAGGTAGAATTGTGATATTGAAGTTTATATTTGTGTTTTGATGAGTTATTGATTGATGTTTTGGAATATGGAATAGGTAGAATTGAGATTTTGAATTTCATATTTGTATTTTGATGAGTTATTGATGTTTGGCTATATGGGATAGGTAGAATTGTGATTTTGAAGTTCATATTTGTGTTTTGATGAGTTGCTTATTGATGTTTTGGTATATGGAATAGGTAGAAGTGAGATTTTGAAGTTCATATTTGTGTTTTGATAATTATTGATTGATGTTTTGGTATATGGAATAGGTAGAAGTGAGATTTCGAAGTTCATATTTGTGTTTTGATGATTATTGATTGATGTTTTGGCATATGGAATAGGTAGAAGTGAGATTTTGAAGTTCATATTATTGATTGATGTTTTGGTATATGGAATAGGTAGAATTGTGATATTGAAGTTTATGTTTGTGTTTTGATGAGTTATTGATTGATGTTTTGGAATATGGAATAGGTAGAATTGAGATTTTGAAATTCATATTTGTGTTTTGATGAGTTATTGATGTTTGGGTATATGGGATAGGTAGAATTGTGATTTTGAAGTTCATATTTGTGTTTTGATTTATTGATGTTTTGGTATATGGAATAGGTAGCAGTGAGATTTTGAAGTTCATATTTGTGTTTTGGTATATGGAATAGGTAGAAGTGAGATTTTGAAGTTCATGTTTGTGTTTTGATGAGTTATTGATTGATGTTTTGGTATATGCAATAGGTAGAATTGAAATATTGAAGTTCATATTTGTGTTTTGATGATTACTGATTGATGTTTTGGTATATGGAATAGGTAGAAGTGAGATTTTGAAGTTCATATTTGTGTTTTGATGATTATTGATTGATGTTTTGGTATATGGAATAGGTAGAAGTGAGATTTTGAAGTTCATATTTGTGTTTTGATGATTATTGATTGATGTTTTGGCATATGGAATAGGTAGAAGTGAGATTTTGAAGTTCATATTTGTGTTTTGATAATTATTGATTGATGTTTTGGTATATGGAATAGGTAGAAGTGAGATTTTGAAGTTCATATTTGTGTTTTAATGATTATTGATTGATATTTTGGCATATGGAATAGGTAGAAGTGAGATTTTGAAGTTCATATTATTGATTGATGTTTTGGTATATGGAATAGGTAGAATTGTGATATTGAAGTTTATGTTTGTGTTTTGATGAGTTATTGATTGATGTTTTGGAATATGGAATAGGTAGAATTGAAATTTTGAATTTCATATTTGTGTTTTGATGAGTTATTGATGTTTGGGTATATGGGATAGGTAGAATTGTGTTTTGAAGTTCATATTTGTGTTTTGATGATTATTGATTGATGTTTTGGCTTATGGAATAGGTAGAAGTGAGATTTTGAAGTTCATTTTATTGATTGATGTTTTGGTACACGGTATAGGTAGAATTGTGATATTGAAATTTATATTTGTGTTTTGATGAGTTATTGATTGATGTTTTGGAATATGGAATAGGTAGAATTGAGATTTTGAATTTCATATTAGTGTTTTGATGAGTTATTGATGTTTGGCTATATGGGATAGGTAGAATTGTGATTTTGAAGTTCATATTTGTGTTTTGATGAGTTACTTATTGATGTTTTGGTATATGGAATAGGTAGAAGTGAGATTTTGAAGTTCATATTTGTGTTTTGATGATTATTGATTGATGTTTTGGTATATGGAATAGGTAGATGTGAGATTTCGAAGTTCATATTTGTGTTTTGATAATTATTGATTGATGTTTTGGCATATGGAATAGGTAGAAGTGAGATTTTGAAGTTCATATTATTGATTGATGTTTTGGTATATGGAATAGGTAGAATTGTGATATTGAAGTTTATGTTTGTGTTTTGATGAGTTATTTATTGATGTTTTGGTATATGGAATAGGTAGCAGTGAGATTTTGAAGATCATATTTGTGTTTTGGTATATGGAATAGGTAGAAGTGAGATTTTGAAGTTCATATTTGTGTTTTGATGATTATTGATTGATGTTTTGGTATATGGAATAGGTAGAATTGTGATATTGAAGTTCATATTTGTGTTTTGATGATTATTGAATGATGTTTTGGTATATGGAATAGGTAGCAGTGAGATTTTGAAGATCATATTTGTGTTTTGGTATATGGAATAGGTAGAAGTGAGATTTTGAAGTTCATATTTGTGTTTTGATGATTATTGATTGATGTTTTTGTATATGGAATAGGTAGAATTGAGATTTTGAATTTCGTATTAGTGTTTTGATGAGTTATTGATGTTTGGCTATATGGGATAGGTAGAATTGTGATTTTGAAGTTCATATTTGTGTTTTGATCAGTTACTTATTGATGTTTTGGTATATGGAATAGGTAGAAGTGAGATTTTGAAGTTCATATTTGTGTTTTGATTATTATTGATTGATGTTTTGGTATATGGAATAGGTAGAAGTGAGATTTTGAAGTTCATATTTGTGTTTTGATGATTATTGATTGATGTTTTGGCATATGGAATAGGTAGAAGTGAGATTTTGAAGTTCATATTTGTGTTTTGATGATTATTGACTGATGTTTTGGCATATGGAATAGGTAGAAGTGAGATTTTGAAGTTTATATTTGTGTTTTGATAATTATTGATTGATGTTTTGGTATATGGAATAGGTAGAAGTGAGATTTTGAAGTTCATATTTGTGTTTTGATGATTATTGATTGATGTTTTGGCTTATGGAATAGGTACAATTGAGATTTTGAAGTTCATATTTGTGTTTTGATAATTATTGATTGATGTTTTGGTATATGGAATAGGTAGAAGTGAGATTTTGAAGTTCATATTATTGATTGATGTTTTGGTATATGGAAAAGGTAGAATTGTGATATTGAAGTTTATATTTGTGTTTTGATGAGTTATTGATTGATGTTTTGGAATATGGAATAGGTAGAATTGAGATTTTGAATTTCATATTTGTGTTTTGATGAGTTATTGATGTTTGGGTATATGGGATAGGTAGAATTGTGATTTTGAAGTTCATATTTGTGTTTTGATTTAGTGATGTTTTGGAATATGGAATAGGTAGCAGTGAGATTTTGAAGTTCATATTTGTGTTTTGGTATATGGAATAAGTAGAAGTGAGATTTTGAAGTTCATATTTGTGTTTTGATGATTATTGATTGATGTTTTGGCATATGGAATAGGTAGAAGTGAGATTTTGAAGTTCATATTTGTGTTTTGATAATTATTGATTGATGTTTTGGTAGATGGAATAGGTAGAAGTGAGATTTTGAAGTTCATATTATTGATTGATGGTTTGCTATATGGGATAGGTAGAATTGTGATTTTGAAGTTCATATTTGTGTTTTGATGAGTTACTTATTGATGTTTTGGTATATGGAATAGGTAGAAGTAAGATTTTGAAGTTCATATTTGTGTTTTGATGATTATTGATTGATGTTTTGGTATATGGAATAGGTAGAAGTGAGATTTTGAAGTTCATATTTGTGTTTTGATGATTATTGATTGATGTTTTGGCATATGGAATAGGTAGAAGTGAGATTTTGAAGTTCATATTATTGATTGATGTTTTGGTATATGGAATAGGTAGAATTGTGATATTGAAGTTTATGTTTGTGTTTTGATGAGTTATTGATTGATGTTTTGGAATATGGAATAGGTAGAATTGAGATTTTGAATTTCATATTTGTGTTTTGATGAGTTATTGATGTTTGGGTATATGGGATAGGTAGAATTGTGATTTTGAAGTTCATATTTGTGTTTTGATTTATTGATGTTTTGGTATATGGAATAGGTAGCAGTGAGATTTTGAAGTTCATATTTGTGTTTTGGTATATGGAATAAGTAGAAGTGAGATTTTGAAGTTCATATTTGTGTTTTGATGATTATTGATTGATGTTTTGGCATATGGAATAGGTAGAAGTGAGATTTTGAAGTTCATATTTGTGTTTTGATAATTATTGATTGATGTTTTGGTAGATGGAATAGGTAGAAGTGAGATTTTGAAGTTCATATTTGTGTTTTGATGATTATTGATTGATGTTTTGGTATATGGAATAGGTAGAAGTGAGATATTGAAGTTCGTATTTGTGTTTTGATGATTATTGATTGATGTTTTGGCATATGGAATAGGTAGAAGTGAGATTTTGAAGTTCATATTTGTGTTTTGATAATTATTGATTGATGTTTTGGTATATGGAATAGGTAGAAGTGAGATTTTGAAGTTCATATTTGTGTTTTGATGATTATTGATTGATATTTTGGCATATGGAATAGGTAGAAGTGAGATTTTGAAGTTCATATTGTTGATTGATGTTTTGGTATACGGAATAGGTAGAATTGTGATATTGAAGTTTATGTTTGTGTTTTGATAAGTTATTGATTGATGTTTTGGAATATGGAATAGGTAGAATTGAGATTTTGAATTTCATATTTGTGTTTTGATGAGTTATTGATGTTTGGCTATATGGGATAGGTAGAATTGTGATTTTGAAGTTCATATTTGTGTTTTGATGAGTTACTTATTGATGTTTTGGTATATGGAATAGGTAGAAGTGAGATTTTGAAGTTCATATTTGTGTTTTGATGATTATTGATTGATGTTTTGGTATATGGAATAGGTAGAAGTGAGATTTTGAAGTTCATATTTGTGTTTTGATGATTATTGATTGATGTTTTGCATATGGAATAGGTAGAAGTGAGATTTTGAAGTTCATATTTGTGTTTTGATGATTATTGACTGATGTTTTGGCATATGGAATAGGTAGAAGTGAGATTTTGAAGTTCATATTTGTGTTTTGATAATTATTGATTGATGTTTTGGTATATGGAATAGGTAGAAGTGAGATTTTGAAGTTCATATTTGTGTTTTGATGATTATTGATTGATGTTTTGGCATATGGAATAGGTACAATTGAGATTTTGAAGTTCATATTTGTGTTTTGATAATTATTGATTGATGTTTTGGTATATGGAATAGGTAGAAGTGAGATTTTGAAGTTCATATTATTGATTGATGTTTTGGTATATATGGAATAGGTAGAATTGTGATATTGAAGTTTATATTTGTGTTTTGATGAGTTATTGATTGATGTTTTGGAATATGGAATAGGTAGAATTGAGATTTTGAATCTCATATTTGTGTTTTGATGAGTTATTGATGTTTGGCTATATGGGATAGGTAGAATTGTGATTTTGAAGTTCATATTTGTGTTTTGATGAGTTACTTATTGATGTTTTGGTATATGGAATAGGTAGAAGTGAGATTTTGAAGTTCATATTTGTGTTTTAATGATTATTGATTGATGTTTTGGCATATGGAATAGGTAGAAGTGAGATTTTGAAGTTCATATTTGTGTTTTGATGATTATTGATTGATATTTTGGCATATGGAATAGGTAGAAGTGAGATTTTGAAGTTCATATTATTGATTGATGTTTTGGTATATGGAATAGGTAGAATTGTGATATTGAAGTTTATATTTGTGTTTTGATGAGTTATTGATTGATGTTTTGGAATATGGAATAGGTAGAATTGAGATTTTGAATCTCATATTTGTGTTTTGATGAGTTATTGATGTTTGGCTATATGGGATAGGTAGAATTGTGATTTTGAAGTTCATATTTGTGTTTTGATGAGTTACTTATTGATGTTTTGGTATATGGAATAGGTAGAAGTGAGATTTTGAAGTTCATATTTGTGTTTTGATGATTATTGATTGATGTTTTGGCATATGGAATAGGTAGAAGTGAGATTTTGAAGTTCATATTTGTGTTTTGATGATTATTGATTGATGTTTTGGTATATGGAATAGGTAGAAGTGAGATTTTGAAGTTCATATTTGTGTTTTGATGATTATTGATTGATGTTTTGCATATGGAATAGGTAGAAGTGAGATTTTGAAGTTCATATTTGTGTTTTGATGATTATTGACTGATGTTTTGGCATATGGAATAGGTAGAAGTGAGATTTTGAAGTTCATATTTGTGTTTTGATAATTATTGATTGATGTTTTGGTATATGGAATAGGTAGAAGTGAGATTTTGAAGTTCATATTTGTGTTTTGATGATTATTGATTGATGTTTTGGCATATGGAATAGGTACAATTGAGATTTTGAAGTTCATATTTGTGTTTTGATAATTATTGATTGATGTTTTGGTATATGGAATAGGTAGAAGTGAGATTTTGAAGTTCATATTATTGATTGATGTTTTGGTATATATGGAATAGGTAGAATTGTGATATTGAAGTTTATATTTGTGTTTTGATGAGTTATTGATTGATGTTTTGGAATATGGAATAGGTAGAATTGAGATTTTGAATCTCATATTTGTGTTTTGATGAGTTATTGATGTTTGGCTATATGGGATAGGTAGAATTGTGATTTTGAAGTTCATATTTGTGTTTTGATGAGTTACTTATTGATGTTTTGGTATATGGAATAGGTAGAAGTGAGATTTTGAAGTTCATATTTGTGTTTTAATGATTATTGATTGATGTTTTGGCATATGGAATAGGTAGAAGTGAGATTTTGAAGTTCATATTTGTGTTTTGATGATTATTGATTGATGTTTTGGCATATGGAATAGGTAGAAGTGAGATTTTGAAGTTCATATTATTGATTGATGTTTTGGTATATGGAATAGGTAGAATTGTGATATTGAAGTTTATATTTGTGTTTTGATGAGTTATTGATTGATGTTTTGGAATATGGAATAGGTAGAATTGAGATTTTGAATCTCATATTTGTGTTTTGATGAGTTATTGATGTTTGGCTATATGGGATAGGTAGAATTGTGATTTTGAAGTTCATATTTGTGTTTTGATGAGTTACTTATTGATGTTTTGGTATATGGAATAGGTAGAAGTGAGATTTTGAAGTTCATATTTGTGTTTTGATGATTATTGATTGATGTTTTGGCATATGGAATAGGTAGAAGTGAGATTTTGAAGTTCATATTTGTGTTTTGATGATTATTGATTGATGTTTTGGTATATGGAATAGGTAGAATTGTGATATTGAAGTTTATATTTGTGTTTTGATGAGTTATTGATTGATATTTTGGAATATGGAATAGGTAGAATCGAGATTTTGAATTTCATATTTGTGTTTTGATGAGTTATTGATGTTTGGGTATATGGGATAGGTAGAATTGTGATTTTGAAGTTCATATTTGTGTTTTGATGAGTTATTTATTGATGTTTTGGTATATGGAATAGGTAGCAGTGAGATTTTAAAGTTCATATTTGTGTTTTGGTATATGGAATAGGTAGAAGTGAGATTTTGAAGTTCATGTTTGTGTTTTGATGAGTTATTGATTGATGTTTTGGTATATGCAATAGGTAGAATTGAAATATTGAAGTTCATATTTGTGTTTTGATGATTATTGATTGATGTTTTGGTATATGGAATAGGTAGAAGTGAGATTTTGAAGTTCATATTTGTGTTTTGATGATTATTGATTGATGTTTTGGTATATGGAATAGGTAGAAGTGAGATTTTGAAGTTCATATTTGTGTTTTGATGATTATTGATTGATGTTTTGGTATATGGAATAGGTAGAAGTGAGATTTTGAAGTTCATATTTGTGTTTTGATGATTATTGATTGATGTTTTGGCATATGGAATAGGTAGAAGTGAGATTTTGAAGTTCATATTTGTGTTTTGATGATTATTGACTGATGTTTTGGCATATGGAATAGGTAGAAGTGAGATTTTGAAGTTCATATTTGTGTTTTGATAATTATTGATTGATGTTTTGGTATATGGAATAGGTAGAAGTGAGATTTTGAAGTTCATATTTGTGTTTTGATGATTATTGATTGATGTTTTGGCATATGGAATAGGTACAATTGAGATTTTGAAGTTCATATTTGTGTTTTGATAATTATTGATTGATGTTTTGGTATATGGAATAGGTAGAAGTGAGATTTTGAAGTTCATATTATTGATTGATGTTTTGGTATATGGAATAGGTAGAATTGTGATATTGAAGTTTATATTTGTGTTTTGATGAGTTATTGATTGATGTTTTGGAATATGGAATAGGTAGAATTGAGATTTTGAATTTCATATTTGTGTTTTGATGAGTTATTGATGTTTGGCTATATGGGATAGGTAGAATTGTGATTTTGAAGTTCATATTTGTGTTTTGATGAGTTACTTATTGATGTTTTGGTATATGGAATAGGTAGAAGTGAGATTTTGAAGTTCATATTTGTGTTTTGATAATTATTGATTGATGTTTTGGTATATGGAATAGGTAGAAGTGAGATTTCGAAGTTCATATTTGTGTTTTGATGATTATTGATTGATGTTTTGGCATATGGAATAGGTAGAAGTGAGATTTTGAAGTTCATATTATTGATTGATGTTTTGGTATATGGAATAGGTAGAATTGTGATATTGAAGTTTATGTTTGTGTTTTGATGAGTTATTGATTGATGTTTTGGAATATGGAATAGGTAGAATTGTGATTTTGAAATTCATATTTGTGTTTTGATGAGTTATTGATGTTTGGGTATATGGGATAGGTAGAATTGTGATTTTGAAGTTCATATTTGTGTTTTGATTTATTGATGTTTTGGTATATGGAATAGGTAGCAGTGAGATTTTGAAGTTCATATTTGTGTTTTGGTATATGGAATAGGTAGAAGTGAGATTTTGAAGTTCATGTTTGTGTTTTGATGAGTTATTGATTGATGTTTTGGTATATGCAATAGGTAGAATTGAAATATTGAAGTTCATATTTGTGTTTTGATGATTATTGATTGATGTTTTGGTATATGGAATAGGTAGAAGTGAGATTTTGAAGTTCATATTTGTGTTTTGATGATTATTGATTGATGTTTTGGTATATGGAATAGGTAGAAGTGAGATTTTGAAGTTCATATTTGTGTTTTGATGATTATTGATTGATGTTTTGGCATATGGAATAGGTAGAAGTGAGATTTTGAAGTTCATATTTGTGTTTTGATAATTATTGATTGATGTTTTGGTATATGGAATAGGTAGAAGTGAGATTTTGAAGTTCATATTTGTGTTTTAATGATTATTGATTGATATTTTGGCATATGGAATAGGTAGAAGTGAGATTTTGAAGTTCATATTATTGATTGATGTTTTGGTATATGGAATAGGTAGAATTGTGATATTGAAGTTTATGTTTGTGTTTTGATGAGTTATTGATTGATGTTTTGGAATATGGAATAGGTAGAATTGAAATTTTGAATTTCATATTTGTGTTTTGATGAGTTATTGATGTTTGGGTATATGGGATAGGTAGAATTGTGTTTTGAAGTTCATATTTGTGTTTTGATGATTATTGATTGATGTTTTGGCTTATGGAATAGGTAGAAGTGAGATTTTGAAGTTCATTTTATTGATTGATGTTTTGGTACACGGTATAGGTAGAATTGTGATATTGAAATTTATATTTGTGTTTGATGAGTTATTGATTGATGTTTTGGAATATGGAATAGGTAGAATTGAGATTTTGAATTTCATATTAGTGTTTTGATGAGTTATTGATGTTTGGCTATATGGGATAGGTAGAATTGTGATTTTGAAGTTCATATTTGTGTTTTGATGAGTTACTTATTGATGTTTTGGTATATGGAATAGGTAGAAGTGAGATTTTGAAGTTCATATTTGTGTTTTGATGATTATTGATTGATGTTTTGGTATATGGAATAGGTAGATGTGAGATTTCGAAGTTCATATTTGTGTTTTGATGATTATTGATTGATGTTTTGGCATATGGAATAGGTAGAAGTGAGATTTTGAAGTTCATATTATTGATTGATGTTTTGGTATATGGAATAGGTAGAATTGTGATATTGAAGTTTATGTTTGTGTTTTGATGAGTTATTTATTGATGTTTTGGTATATGGAATAGGTAGCAGTGAGATTTTGAAGATCATATTTGTGTTTTGGTATATGGAATAGGTAGAAGTGAGATTTTGAAGTTCATATTTGTGTTTTGATGATTATTGATTGATGTTTTGGTATATGGAATAGGTAGAATTGTGATATTGAAGTTCATATTTGTGTTTTGATGATTATTGAATGATGTTTTGGTATATGGAATAGGTAGCAGTGAGATTTTGAAGATCATATTTGTGTTTTGGTATATGGAATAGGTAGAAGTGAGATTTTGAAGTTCATATTTGTGTTTTGATGATTATTGATTGATGTTTTGGTATATGGAATAGGTAGAATTGAGATTTTGAATTTCATATTAGTGTTTTGATGAGTTATTGATGTTTGGCTATATGGGATAGGTAGAATTGTGATTTTGAAGTTCATATTTGTGTTTTGATCAGTTACTTATTGATGTTTTGGTATATGGAATAGGTAGAAGTGAGATTTTGAAGTTCATATTTGTGTTTTGATTATTATTGATTGATGTTTTGGTATATGGAATAGGTAGAAGTGAGATTTTGAAGTTCATATTTGTGTTTTGATGATTATTGATTGATGTTTTGGCATATGGAATAGGTACAATTGAGATTTTGAAGTTCATATTTGTGTTTTGATAATTATTGATTGATGTTTTGGTATATGGAATAGGTAGAAGTGAGATTTTGAAGTTCATATTATTGATTGATGTTTTGGTATATGGAATAGGTAGAATTGTGATATTGAAGTTTATGTTTGTGTTTTGATGAGTTATTTATTGATGTTTTGGTATATGGAATAGGTAGCAGTGAGATTTTGAAGATCATATTTGTGTTTTGGTATATGGAATAGGTAGAAGTGAGATTTTGAAGTTCATATTTGTGTTTTGATGATTATTGATTGATGTTTTGGTATATGGAATAGGTAGAATTGTGATATTGAAGTTCATATTTGTGTTTTGATGATTATTGAATGATGTTTTGGTATATGGAATAGGTAGCTGTGAGATTTTGAAGATCATATTTGTGTTTTGGTATATGGAATAGGTAGAAGTGAGATTTTGAAGTTCATATTTGTGTTTTGATGATTATTGATTGATGTTTTGGTATATGGAATAGGTAGAATTGAGATTTTGAATTTCATATTAGTGTTTTGATGAGTTATTGATGTTTGGCTATATGGGATAGGTAGAATTGTGATTTTGAAGTTCATATTTGTGTTTTGATGAGTTATTGATTGATGTTTTGGTATATGCAATAGGTAGAATTGAAATATTGAAGTTCATATTTGTGTTTTGATGATTATTGATTGATGTTTTGGTATATGGAATAGGTAGAAGTGAGATTTTGAAGTTCATATTTGTGTTTTGATGATTATTGATTGATGTTTTGGTATATGGAATAGGTAGAAGTGAGATTTTGAAGTTCATATTTGTGTTTTGATGATTATTGATTGATGTTTTGGTATATGGAATAGGTAGAAGTGAGATTTTGAAGTTCATATTTGTGTTTTGATGATTATTGATTGATGTTTTGGCATATGGAATAGGTAGAAGTGAGATTTTGAAGTTCATATTTGTGTTTTGATGATTATTGACTGATGTTTTGGCATATGGAATAGGTAGAAGTGAGATTTTGAAGTTCATATTTGTGTTTTGATAATTATTGATTGATGTTTTGGTATATGGAATAGGTAGAAGTGAGATTTTGAAGTTCATATTTGTGTTTTGATGATTATTGACTGATGTTTTGGCATATGGAATAGGTAGAAGTGAGATTTTGAAGTTCATATTTGTGTTTTGATAATTATTGATTGATGTTTTGGTATATGGAATAGGTAGAAGTGAGATTTTGAAGTTCATATTTGTGTTTTGATGATTATTGATTGATGTTTTGGCATATGGAATAGGTACAATTGAGATTTTGAAGTTCATATTTGTGTTTTGATAATTATTGATTGATGTTTTGGTATATGGAATAGGTAGAAGTGAGATTTTGAAGTTCATATTATTGATTGATGTTTTGGTATATGGAATAGGTAGAATTGTGATATTGAAGTTTATATTTGTGTTTTGATGAGTTATTGATTGATGTTTTGGAATATGGAATAGGTAGAATTGAGATTTTGAATCTCATATTTGTGTTTTGATGAGTTATTGATGTTTGGCTATATGGGATAGGTAGAATTGTGATTTTGAAGTTCATATTTGTGTTTTGATGAGTTACTTATTGATGTTTTGGTATATGGAATAGGTAGAAGTGAGATTTTGAAGTTCATATTTGTGTTTTGATGATTATTGATTGATGTTTTGGCATATGGAATAGGTAGAAGTGAGATTTTGAAGTTCATATTTGTGTTTTGATGATTATTGATTGATGTTTTGGCATATGGAATAGGTAGAAGTGAGATTTTGAAGTTCATATTATTGATTGATGTTTTGGTATATGGAATAGGTAGAATTGTGATATTGAAGTTTATATTTGTGTTTTGATGAGTTATTGATTGATGTTTTGGAATATGGAATAGGTAGAATTGAGATTTTGAATCTCATATTTGTGTTTTGATGAGTTATTGATGTTTGGCTATATGGGATAGGTAGAATTGTGATTTTGAAGTTCATATTTGTGTTTTGATGAGTTACTTATTGATGTTTTGGTATATGGAATAGGTAGAAGTGAGATTTTGAAGTTCATATTTGTGTTTTGATGATTATTGATTGATGTTTTGGCATATGGAATAGGTAGAAGTGAGATTTTGAAGTTCATATTTGTGTTTTGATGATTATTGATTGATGTTTTGGTATATGGAATAGGTAGAATTGTGATATTGAAGTTTATATTTGTGTTTTGATGAGTTATTGATTGATGTTTTGGAATATGGAATAGGTAGAATTGAGATTTTGAATTTCATATTTGTGTTTTGATGAGTTATTGATGTTTGGGTATATGGGATAGGTAGAATTGTGATTTTGAAGTTCATATTTGTGTTTTGATGAGTTATTTATTGATGTTTTGGTATATGGAATAGGTAGCAGTGAGATTTTGAAGTTCATATTTGTGTTTTGGTATATGGAATAGGTAGAAGTGAGATTTTGAAGTTCATGTTTGTGTTTTGATGAGTTATTGATTGATGTTTTGGTATATGCAATAGGTAGAATTGAAATATTGAAGTTCATATTTGTGTTTTGATGATTATTGATTGATGTTTTGGTATATGGAATAGGTAGAAGTGAGATTTTGAAGTTCATATTTGTGTTTTGATGATTATTGATTGATGTTTTGGTATATGGAATAGGTAGAAGTGAGATTTTGAAGTTCATATTTGTGTTTTGATGATTATTGATTGATGTTTTGGTATATGGAATAGGTAGAAGTGAGATTTTGAAGTTCATATTTGTGTTTTGATGATTATTGATTGATGTTTTGGCATATGGAATAGGTAGAAGTGAGATTTTGAAGTTCATATTTGTGTTTTGATGATTATTGACTGATGTTTTGGCATATGGAATAGGTAGAAGTGAGATTTTGAAGTTCATATTTGTGTTTTGATAATTATTGATTGATGTTTTGGTATATGGAATAGGTAGAAGTGAGATTTTGAAGTTCATATTTGTGTTTTGATGATTATTGATTGATGTTTTGGCATATGGAATAGGTACAATTGAGATTTTGAAGTTCATATTTGTGTTTTGATAATTATTGATTGATGTTTTGGTATATGGAATAGGTAGAAGTGAGATTTTGAAGTTCATATTATTGATTGATGTTTTGGTATATGGAATAGGTAGAATTGTGATATTGAAGTTTATATTTGTGTTTTGATGAGTTATTGATTGATGTTTTGGAATATGGAATAGGTAGAATTGAGATTTTGAATTTCATATTTGTGTTTTGATGAGTTATTGATGTTTGGCTATATGGGATAGGTAGAATTGTGATTTTGAAGTTCATATTTGTGTTTTGATGAGTTACTTATTGATGTTTTGGTATATGGAATAGGTAGAAGTGAGATTTTGAAGTTCATATTTGTGTTTTGATAATTATTGATTGATGTTTTGGTATATGGAATAGGTAGAAGTGAGATTTCGAAGTTCATATTTGTGTTTTGATGATTATTGATTGATGTTTTGGCATATGGAATAGGTAGAAGTGAGATTTTGAAGTTCATATTATTGATTGATGTTTTGGTATATGGAATAGGTAGAATTGTGATATTGAAGTTTATGTTTGTGTTTTGATGAGTTATTGATTGATGTTTTGGAATATGGAATAGGTAGAATTGTGATTTTGAAATTCATATTTGTGTTTTGATGAGTTATTGATGTTTGGGTATATGGGATAGGTAGAATTGTGATTTTGAAGTTCATATTTGTGTTTTGATTTATTGATGTTTTGGTATATGGAATAGGTAGCAGTGAGATTTTGAAGTTCATATTTGTGTTTTGGTATATGGAATAGGTAGAAGTGAGATTTTGAAGTTCATGTTTGTGTTTTGATGAGTTATTGATTGATGTTTTGGTATATGCAATAGGTAGAATTGAAATATTGAAGTTCATATTTGTGTTTTGATGATTATTGATTGATGTTTTGGTATATGGAATAGGTAGAAGTGAGATTTTGAAGTTCATATTTGTGTTTTGATGATTATTGATTGATGTTTTGGTATATGGAATAGGTAGAAGTGAGATTTTCAAGTTCATATTTGTGTTTTGATGATTATTGATTGATGTTTTGGCATATGGAATAGGTAGAAGTGAGATTTTGAAGTTCATATTTGTGTTTTGATAATTATTGATTGATGTTTTGGTATATGGAATAGGTAGAAGTGAGATTTTGAAATTCATATTTGTGTTTTAATGATTATTGATTGATATTTTGGCATATGGAATAGGTAGAAGTGAGATTTTGAAGTTCATATTATTGATTGATGTTTTGGTATATGGAATAGGTAGAATTGTGATATTGAAGTTTATGTTTGTGTTTTGATGAGTTATTGATTGATGTTTTGGAATATGGAATAGGTAGAATTGAAATTTTGAATTTCATATTTGTGTTTTGATGAGTTATTGATGTTTGGGTATATGGGATAGGTAGAATTGTGTTTTGAAGTTCATATTTGTGTTTTGATGATTATTGATTGATGTTTTGGCTTATGGAATAGGTAGAAGTGAGATTTTGAAGTTCATTTTATTGATTGATGTTTTGGTACACGGTATAGGTAGAATTGTGATATTGAAATTTATATTTGTGTTTTGATGAGTTATTGATTGATGTTTTGGAATATGGAATAGGTAGAATTGAGATTTTGAATTTCATATTAGTGTTTTGATGAGTTATTGATGTTTGGCTATATGGGATAGGTAGAATTGTGATTTTGAAGTTCATATTTGTGTTTTGATGAGTTACTTATTGATGTTTTGGTATATGGAATAGGTAGAAGTGAGATTTTGAAGTTCATATTTGTGTTTTGATGATTATTGATTGATGTTTTGGTATATGGAATAGGTAGATGTGAGATTTCGAAGTTCATATTTGTGTTTTGATGATTATTGATTGATGTTTTGGCATATGGAATAGGTAGAAGTGAGATTTTGAAGTTCATATTATTGATTGATGTTTTGGTATATGGAATAGGTAGAATTGTGATATTGAAGTTTATGTTTGTGTTTTGATGAGTTATTTATTGATGTTTTGGTATATGGAATAGGTAGCAGTGAGATTTTGAAGATCATATTTGTGTTTTGGTATATGGAATAGGTAGAAGTGAGATTTTGAAGTTCATATTATTGATTGATGTTTTGGTATATGGAATAGGTAGAATTGTGATATTGAAGTTTATGTTTGTGTTTTGATGAGTTATTGATTGATGTTTTGGAATATGGAATAGGTAGAATTGTGATTTTGAAATTCATATTTGTGTTTTGATGAGTTATTGATGTTTGGGTATATGGGATAGGTAGAATTGTGATTTTGAAGTTCATATTTGTGTTTTGATTTATTGATGTTTTGGTATATGGAATAGGTAGCAGTGAGATTTTGAAGTTCATATTTGTGTTTTGGTATATGGAATAGGTAGAAGTGAGATTTTGAAGTTCATGTTTGTGTTTTGATGAGTTATTGATTGATGTTTTGGTATATGCAATAGGTAGAATTGAAATATTGAAGTTCATATTTGTGTTTTGATGATTATTGATTGATGTTTTGGTATATGGAATAGGTAGAAGTGAGATTTTGAAGTTCATATTTGTGTTTTGATGATTATTGATTGATGTTTTGGTATATGGAATAGGTAGAAGTGAGATTTTGAAGTTCATATTTGTGTTTTGATGATTATTGATTGATGTTTTGGCATATGGAATAGGTAGAAGTGAGATTTTGAAGTTCATATTTGTGTTTTGATAATTATTGATTGATGTTTTGGTATATGGAATAGGTAGAAGTGAGATTTTGAAATTCATATTTGTGTTTTAATGATTATTGATTGATATTTTGGCATATGGAATAGGTAGAAGTGAGATTTTGAAGTTCATATTATTGATTGATGTTTTGGTATATGGAATAGGTAGAATTGTGATATTGAAGTTTATGTTTGTGTTTTGATGAGTTATTGATTGATGTTTTGGAATATGGAATAGGTAGAATTGAAATTTTGAATTTCATATTTGTGTTTTGATGAGTTATTGATGTTTGGGTATATGGGATAGGTAGAATTGTGTTTTGAAGTTCATATTTGTGTTTTGATGATTATTGATTGATGTTTTGGCTTATGGAATAGGTAGAAGTGAGATTTTGAAGTTCATTTTATTGATTGATGTTTTGGTACACGGTATAGGTAGAATTGTGATATTGAAATTTATATTTGTGTTTTGATGAGTTATTGATTGATGTTTTGGAATATGGAATAGGTAGAATTGAGATTTTGAATTTCATATTAGTGTTTTGATGAGTTATTGATGTTTGGCTATATGGGATAGGTAGAATTGTGATTTTGAAGTTCATATTTGTGTTTTGATGAGTTACTTATTGATGTTTTGGTATATGGAATAGGTAGAAGTGAGATTTTGAAGTTCATATTTGTGTTTTGATGATTATTGATTGATGTTTTGGTATATGGAATAGGTAGATGTGAGATTTCGAAGTTCATATTTGTGTTTTGATGATTATTGATTGATGTTTTGGCATATGGAATAGGTAGAAGTGAGATTTTGAAGTTCATATTATTGATTGATGTTTTGGTATATGGAATAGGTAGAATTGTGATATTGAAGTTTATGTTTGTGTTTTGATGAGTTATTTATTGATGTTTTGGTATATGGAATAGGTAGCAGTGAGATTTTGAAGATCATATTTGTGTTTTGGTATATGGAATAGGTAGAAGTGAGATTTTGAAGTTCATATTTGTGTTTTGATGATTATTGATTGATGTTTTGGTATATGGAATAGGTAGAATTGTGATATTGAAGTTCATATTTGTGTTTTGATGATTATTGAATGATGTTTTGGTATATGGAATAGGTAGCAGTGAGATTTTGAAGATCATATTTGTGTTTTGGTATATGGAATAGGTAGAAGTGAGATTTTGAATTTCATATTTGTGTTTTGATGATTATTGATTGATGTTTTGGTATATGGAATAGGTAGAATTGAGATTTTGAATTTCATATTAGTGTTTTGATGAGTTATTGATGTTTGGCTATATGGGATAGGTAGAATTGTGATTTTGAAGTTCATATTTGTGTTTTGATCAGTTACTTATTGATGTTTTGGTATATGGAATAGGTAGAAGTGAGATTTTGAAGTTCATATTTGTGTTTTGATTATTATTGATTGATGTTTTGGTATATGGAATAGGTAGAAGTGAGATTTTGAAGTTCATATTTGTGTTTTGATGATTATTGATTGATGTTTTGGCATATGGAATAGGTAGAAGTGAGATTTTGAAGTTCATATTTGTGTTTTGATGATTATTGACTGATGTTTTGGCATATGGAATAGGTAGAAGTGAGATTTTGAAGTTTATATTTGTGTTTTGATAATTATTGATTGATGTTTTGGTATATGGAATAGGTAGAAGTGAGATTTTGAAGTTCATATTTGTGTTTTGATGATTATTGATTGATGTTTTGGCTTATGGAATAGGTACAATTGAGATTTTGAAGTTCATATTTGTGTTTTGATAATTATTGATTGATGTTTTGGTATATGGAATAGGTAGAAGTGAGATTTTGAAGTTCATATTATTGATTGATGTTTTGGTATATGGAAAAGGTAGAATTGTGATATTGAAGTTTATATTTGTGTTTTGATGAGTTATTGATTGATGTTTTGGAATATGGAATAGGTAGAATTGAGATTTTGAATTTCATATTTGTGTTTTGATGAGTTATTGATGTTTGGGTATATGGGATAGGTAGAATTGTGATTTTGAAGTTCATATTTGTGTTTTGATTTATTGATGTTTTGGTATATGGAATAGGTAGCAGTGAGATTTTGAAGTTCATATTTGTGTTTTGATGATTATTGATTGATGTTTTGGCATATGGAATAGGTAGAAGTGAGATTTTGAAGTTCATATTTGTGTTTTGATGAGTTATTGATTGATATTTTGGCATATGGAATAGGTAGAAGTGAGATTTTGAAGTTCATATTTGTGTTTTGATGATTATTGATTGATGTTTTGGTATATGGAATAAGTAGAAGTGAGATTTTGAAGTTCATATTTGTGTTTTGATGATTATTGATTGATGTTTTGGCATATGGAATAGGTAGAAGTGAGATTTTGAAGTTCATATTTGTGTTTTGATAATTATTGATTGATGTTTTGGTAGATGGAATAGGTAGAAGTGAGATTTTGAAGTTCATATTTGTGTTTTGATGATTATTGATTGATGTTTTGGTATATGGAATAGGTAGAAGTGAGATATTGAAGTTCGTATTTGTGTTTTGATGATTATTGATTGATGTTTTGGCATATGGAATAGGTAGAATTGTGATATTGAAGTTTATGTTTGTGTTTTGATAAGTTATTGATTGATGTTTTGGAATATGGAATAGGTAGAATTGAGATTTTGAATTTCATATTTGTGTTTTGATGAGTTATTGATGTTTGGCTATATGGGATAGGTAGAATTGTGATTTTGAAGTTCATATTTGTGTTTTGATGAGTTACTTATTGATGTTTTGGTATATGGAATAGGTAGAAGTGAGATTTTGAAGTTCATATTTGTGTTTTGATGATTATTGATTGATGTTTTGGTATATGGAATAGGTAGAAGTGAGATTTTGAAGTTCATATTTGTGTTTTGATGATTATTGATTGATGTTTTTGCATATGGAATAGGTAGAAGTGAGATTTTGAAGTTCATATTTGTGTTTTGATAATTATTGACTGATGTTTTGGCATATGGAATAGGTAGAAGTGAGATTTTGAAGTTCATATTTGTGTTTTGATAATTATTGATTGATGTTTTGGTATATGGAATAGGTAGAAGTGAGATTTTGAAGTTCATATTTGTGTTTTGATGATTATTGATTGATGTTTTGGCATATGGAATAGGTACAATTGAGATTTTTAAGTTCATATTTGTGTTTTGATAATTATTGATTGATGTTTTGGTATATGGAATAGGTAGAAGTGAGATTTTGAAGTTCATATTATTGATTGATGTTTTGGTATATGGAATAGGTAGAATTGTGATATTGAAGTTTATATTTGTGTTTTGATGAGTTATTGATTGATGTTTTGGAATATGGAATAGGTAGAATTGAGATTTTGAATCTCATATTTGTGTTTTGATGAGTTATTGATGTTTGGCTATATGGGATAGGTAGAATTGTGATTTTGAAGTTCATATTTGTGTTTTGATGAGTTACTTATTGATGTTTTGGTATATGGAATAGGTAGAAGTGAGATTTTGAAGTTCATATTTGTGTTTTGATGATTATTGATTGATGTTTTGGCATATGGAATAGGTAGAAGTGAGATTTTGAAGTTCATATTTGTGTTTTGATGATTATTGATTGATGTTTTGGCATATGGAATAGGTAGAAGTGAGATTTTGAAGTTCATATTATTGATTGATGTTTTGGTATAAGGAATAGGTAGAATTGTGATATTGAAGTTTATATTTGTGTTTTGATGAGTTATTGATTGATGTTTTGGAATATGGAATAGGTAGAATTGAGATTTTGAAGTTCATATTTGTGTTTTGATGATTATTGATTGATGTTTTGGTATATGGAATGGGTAGAATTGTGATTTTGAAGTTCATATTTGTGTTTTGATGAGTTATTTATTGATGTTTTGGTATATGGAATAGGTAGAAGTGAGATTTTGAAGTTCATATTATTGATTGATGTTTTGGTATATGGAATAGGTAGAATTGTGATATTGAAGTTTATGTTTGTGTTTTGATGAGTTATTTATTGATGTTTTGGTATATGGAATAGGTAGCAGTGAGATTTTGAAGTTCATATTTGTGTTTTGGTATATGGAATAGGTAGAAGTGAGATTTTGAAGTTCATATTTGTGTTTTGATGATTATTGATTGATGTTTTGGTATATGGAATAGGTAGAATTGTGATATTCAAGTTCATATTTGTGTTTTGATGATTATTGAATGATGTTTTGGTATATAGAATAGGTAGAAGTGAGATTTTGAATTTCATATTTGTGTTTTGATGGGTTACTGATGTTTTGGGATATGGAATAGATAGAATTGTGTTTTGAAATTCATATTTTTGTTTTGATGATTATTGATTGATGTTTTGGCTTATGGAATAGGTAGAAGTGAGATTTTGAAGTTCATTTTATTGATTGATGTTTTGGTACACGGTATAGGTAGAATTGTGATATTGAAGTTTATATTTGTGTTTTGATGAGTTATTGATTGATGTTTTGGAATATGGAATAGGTAGAATTGAGATTTTGAATTTCATATTTGTGTTTTGATGATTATTGACTGATGTTTTGGCATATGGAATAGGTAGAAGTGAGATTTTGAAGTTCATATTTGTGTTTTGATGATTATTGATTGATGTTTTGGCATATGGAATAGGTAGAAGTGAGATTTTGAAGTTCATATTTGTGTTTTGATGATTATTGACTGATGTTTTGGCATATGGAATAGGTAGAAGTGAGATTTTGAAGTTCATATTTGTGTTTTGATAATTATTGATTGATGTTTTGGTATATGGAATAGGTAGAAGTGAGATTTTGAAGTTCATATTTGTGTTTTGATGATTATTGATTGATGTTTTGGCATATGGAATAGGTAGAAGTGAGATTTTGAAGTTCATATTTGTGTTTTGATGATTATTGACTGATGTTTTGGCATATGGAATAGGTAGAAGTGAGATTTTGAAGTTCATATTTGTGTTTTGATAATTATTGATTGATGTTTTGGTATATGGAATAGGTAGAAGTGAGATTTTGAAGTTCATATTTGTGTTTTGATGATTATTGATTGATGTTTTGGCATATGGAATAGGTAGAAGTGAGATTTTGAAGTTCATATTTGTGTTTTGATAATTATTGATTGATGTTTTGGTAGATGGAATAGGTAGAAGTGAGATTTTGAAGTTCATATTATTGATTGATGGTTTGCTATATGGGATAGGTAGAATTGTGATTTTGAAGTTCATATTTGTGTTTTGATGAGTTACTTATTGATGTTTTGGTAAATGGAATAGGTAGAAGTGAGATTTTGAAGTTCATATTTGTGTTTTGATGATTATTGATTGATGTTTTGGGATATGGAATAGGTAGAAGTGAGATTTTGAAGTTCATATTTGTGTTTTGATGATTATTGATTGATGTTTTGGCATATGGAATAGGTAGAAGTGAGATTTTGAAGTTCATATTATTGATTGATGTTTTGGTATATGGAATAGGTAGAATTGTGATATTGAAGTTTATGTTTGTGTTTTGATGAGTTATTGATTGATGTTTTGGAATATGGAATAGGTAGAATTGAGATTTTGAATTTCATATTTGTGTTTTGATGAGTTATTGATGTTTGGGTATATGGGATAGGTAGAATTGTGATTTTGAAGTTCATATTTGTGTTTTGATTTATTGATGTTTTGGTATATGGAATAGGTAGCAGTGAGATTTTGAAGTTCATATTTGTGTTTTGGTATATGGAATAAGTAGAAGTGAGATTTTGAAGTTCATATTTGTGTTTTGATGATTATTGATTGATGTTTTGGCATATGGAATAGGTAGAAGTGAGATTTTGAAGTTCATATTTGTGTTTTGATAATTATTGATTGATGTTTTGGTATATGGAATAGGTAGAAGTGAGATTTTGAAGTTCATATTATTGATTGATGTTTTGGTATATGGAATAGGTAGAATTGTGATATTGAAGTTTATGTTTGTGTTTTGATGAGTTATTGATTGATGTTTTGGAATATGGAATAGGTAGAATTGAAATTTTGAATTTCATATTTGTGTTTTGATGAGTTATTGATGTTTGGGTATATGGGATAGGTAGAATTGTGTTTTGAAGTTCATATTTGTGTTTTGATGATTATTGATTGATGTTTTGGCTTATGGAATAGGTAGAAGTGAGATTTTGAAGTTCATTTTATTGATTGATGTTTTGGTACACGGTATAGGTAGAATTGTGATATTGAAATTTATATTTGTGTTTGATGAGTTATTGATTGATGTTTTGGAATATGGAATAGGTAGAATTGAGATTTTGAATTTCATATTAGTGTTTTGATGAGTTATTGATGTTTGGCTATATGGGATAGGTAGAATTGTGATTTTGAAGTTCATATTTGTGTTTTGATGAGTTACTTATTGATGTTTTGGTATATGGAATAGGTAGAAGTGAGATTTTGAAGTTCATATTTGTGTTTTGATGATTATTGATTGATGTTTTGGTATATGGAATAGGTAGATGTGAGATTTCGAAGTTCATATTTGTGTTTTGATGATTATTGATTGATGTTTTGGCATATGGAATAGGTAGAAGTGAGATTTTGAAGTTCATATTATTGATTGATGTTTTGGTATATGGAATAGGTAGAATTGTGATATTGAAGTTTATGTTTGTGTTTTGATGAGTTATTTATTGATGTTTTGGTATATGGAATAGGTAGCAGTGAGATTTTGAAGATCATATTTGTGTTTTGGTATATGGAATAGGTAGAAGTGAGATTTTGAAGTTCATATTTGTGTTTTGATGATTATTGATTGATGTTTTGGTATATGGAATAGGTAGAATTGTGATATTGAAGTTCATATTTGTGTTTTGATGATTATTGAATGATGTTTTGGTATATGGAATAGGTAGCAGTGAGATTTTGAAGATCATATTTGTGTTTTGGTATATGGAATAGGTAGAAGTGAGATTTTGAAGTTCATATTTGTGTTTTGATGATTATTGATTGATGTTTTGGTATATGGAATAGGTAGAATTGAGATTTTGAATTTCATATTAGTGTTTTGATGAGTTATTGATGTTTGGCTATATGGGATAGGTAGAATTGTGATTTTGAAGTTCATATTTGTGTTTTGATCAGTTACTTATTGATGTTTTGGTATATGGAATAGGTAGAAGTGAGATTTTGAAGTTCATATTTGTGTTTTGATTATTATTGATTGATGTTTTGGTATATGGAATAGGTAGAAGTGAGATTTTGAAGTTCATATTTGTGTTTTGATGATTATTGATTGATGTTTTGGCATATGGAATAGGTAGAAGTGAGATTTTGAAGTTCATATTTGTGTTTTGATGATTATTGACTGATGTTTTGGCATATGGAATAGGTAGAAGTGAGATTTTGAAGTTTATATTTGTGTTTTGATAATTATTGATTGATGTTTTGGTATATGGAATAGGTAGAAGTGAGATTTTGAAGTTCGTATTTGTGTTTTGATGATTATTGATTGATGTTTTGGCATATGGAATAGGTAGAAGTGAGATTTTGAAGTTCATATTTGTGTTTTGATAATTATTGATTGATGTTTTGGTATATGGAATAGGTAGAAGTGAGATTTTGAAGTTCATATTTGTGTTTTGATGATTATTGATTGATATTTTGGCATATGGAATAGGTAGAAGTGAGATTTTGAAGTTCATATTGTTGATTGATGTTTTGGTATACGGAATAGGTAGAATTGTGATATTGAAGTTTATGTTTGTGTTTTGATAAGTTATTGATTGATGTTTTGGAATATGGAATAGGTAGAATTGAGATTTTGAATTTCATATTTGTGTTTTGATGAGTTATTGATGTTTGGCTATATGGGATAGGTAGAATTGTGATTTTGAAGTTCATATTTGTGTTTTGATGAGTTACTTATTGATGTTTTGGTATATGGAATAGGTAGAAGTGAGATTTTGAAGTTCATATTTGTGTTTTGATGATTATTGATTGATGTTTTGGTATATGGAATAGGTAGAAGTGAGATTTTGAAGTTCATATTTGTGTTTTGATGATTATTGATTGATGTTTTGGCATATGGAATAGGTAGAAGTGAGATTTTGAAGTTCATATTTGTGTTTTGATGATTATTGACTGATGTTTTGGCATATGGAATAGGTAGAAGTGAGATTTTGAAGTTCATATTTGTGTTTTGATAATTATTGATTGATGTTTTGGTATATGGAATAGGTAGAAGTGAGATTTTGAAGTTCATATTTGTGTTTTGATGATTATTGATTGATGTTTTGGCATATGGAATAGGTACAATTGAGATTTTGAAGTTCATATTTGTGTTTTGATAATTATTGATTGATGTTTTGGTATATGGAATAGGTAGAAGTGAGATTTTGAAGTTCATATTATTGATTGATGTTTTGGTATATGGAATAGGTAGAATTGTGATATTGAAGTTTATATTTGTGTTTTGATGAGTTATTGATTGATGTTTTGGAATATGGAATAGGTAGAATTGAGATTTTGAATCTCATATTTGTGTTTTGATGAGTTATTGATGTTTGGCTATATGGGATAGGTAGAATTGTGATTTTGAAGTTCATATTTGTGTTTTGATGAGTTACTTATTGATGTTTTGGTATATGGAATAGGTAGAAGTGAGATTTTGAAGTTCATATTTGTGTTTTGATGATTATTGATTGATGTTTTGGCATATGGAATAGGTAGAAGTGAGATTTTGAAGTTCATATTTGTGTTTTGATGATTATTGATTGATGTTTTGGCATATGGAATAGGTAGAAGTGAGATTTTGAAGTTCATATTATTGATTGATGTTTTGGTATAAGGAATAGGTAGAATTGTGATATTGAAGTTTATATTTGTGTTTTGATGAGTTATTGATTGATGTTTTGGAATATGGAATAGGTAGAATTGAGATTTTGAAGTTCATATTTGTGTTTTGATGATTATTGATTGATGTTTTGGTATATGGAATGGGTAGAATTGTGATTTTGAAGTTCATATTTGTGTTTTGATGAGTTATTTATTGATGTTTTGGTATATGGAATAGGTAGAAGTGAGATTTTGAAGTTCATATTATTGATTGATGTTTTGGTATATGGAATAGGTAGAATTGTGATATTGAAGTTTATGTTTGTGTTTTGATGAGTTATTTATTGATGTTTTGGTATATGGAATAGGTAGCAGTGAGATTTTGAAGTTCATATTTGTGTTTTGGTATATGGAATAGGTAGAAGTGAGATTTTGAAGTTCATATTTGTGTTTTGATGATTATTGATTGATGTTTTGGTATATGGAATAGGTAGAATTGTGATATTCAAGTTCATATTTGTGTTTTGATGATTATTGAATGATGTTTTGGTATATAGAATAGGTAGAAGTGAGATTTTGAATTTCATATTTCTGTTTTGATGGGTTACTGATGTTTTGGGATATGGAATAGATAGAATTGTGTTTTGAAATTCATATTTTTGTTTTGATGATTATTGATTGATGTTTTGGCTTATGGAATAGGTAGAAGTGAGATTTTGAAGTTCATTTTATTGATTGATGTTTTGGTACACGGTATAGGTAGAATTGTGATATTGAAGTTTATATTTGTGTTTTGATGAGTTATTGATTGATGTTTTGGAATATGGAATAGGTAGAATTGAGATTTTGAATTTCATATTTGTGTTTTGATGATTATTGACTGATGTTTTGGCATATGGAATAGGTAGAAGTGAGATTTTGAAGTTCATATTTGTGTTTTGATGATTATTGATTGATGTTTTGGTATATGGAATAGGTAGAAGTGAGATTTTGAAGTTCATATTTGTGTTTTGATGATTATTGATTGATATTTTGGCATATGGAATAGGTAGAAGTGAGATTTTGAAGTTCATATTGTTGATTGATGTTTTGGTATACGGAATAGGTAGAATTGTGATATTGAAGTTTATGTTTGTGTTTTGATAAGTTATTGATTGATGTTTTGGAATATGGAATAGGTAGAATTGAGATTTTGAATTTCATATTTGTGTTTTGATGAGTTATTGATGTTTGGCTATATGGGATAGGTAGAATTGTGATTTTGAAGTTCATATTTGTGTTTTGATGAGTTACTTATTGATGTTTTGGTATATGGAATAGGTAGAAGTGAGATTTTGAAGTTCATATTTGTGTTTTGATGATTATTGATTGATGTTTTGGTATATGGAATAGGTAGAAGTGAGATTTTGAAGTTCATATTTGTGTTTTGATGATTATTGATTGATGTTTTGGCATATGGAATAGGTAGAAGTGAGATTTTGAAGTTCATATTTGTGTTTTGATGATTATTGACTGATGTTTTGGCATATGGAATAGGTAGAAGTGAGATTTTGAAGTTCATATTTGTGTTTTGATAATTATTGATTGATGTTTTGGTATATGGAATAGGTAGAAGTGAGATTTTGAAGTTCATATTTGTGTTTTGATGATTATTGATTGATGTTTTGGCATATGGAATAGGTACAATTGAGATTTTGAAGTTCATATTTGTGTTTTGATAATTATTGATTGATGTTTTGGTATATGGAATAGGTAGAAGTGAGATTTTGAAGTTCATATTATTGATTGATGTTTTGGTATATGGAATAGGTAGAATTGTGATATTGAAGTTTATATTTGTGTTTTGATGAGTTATTGATTGATGTTTTGGAATATGGAATAGGTAGAATTGAGATTTTGAATCTCATATTTGTGTTTTGATGAGTTATTGATGTTTGGCTATATGGGATAGGTAGAATTGTGATTTTGAAGTTCATATTTGTGTTTTGATGAGTTACTTATTGATGTTTTGGTATATGGAATAGGTAGAAGTGAGATTTTGAAGTTCATATTTGTGTTTTGATGATTATTGATTGATGTTTTGGCATATGGAATAGGTAGAAGTGAGATTTTGAAGTTCATATTTGTGTTTTGATGATTATTGATTGATGTTTTGGCATATGGAATAGGTAGAAGTGAGATTTTGAAGTTCATATTATTGATTGATGTTTTGGTATAAGGAATAGGTAGAATTGTGATATTGAAGTTTATATTTGTGTTTTGATGAGTTATTGATTGATGTTTTGGAATATGGAATAGGTAGAATTGAGATTTTGAAGTTCATATTTGTGTTTTGATGATTATTGATTGATGTTTTGGTATATGGAATGGGTAGAATTGTGATTTTGAAGTTCATATTTGTGTTTTGATGAGTTATTTATTGATGTTTTGGTATATGGAATAGGTAGAAGTGAGATTTTGAAGTTCATATTATTGATTGATGTTTTGGTATATGGAATAGGTAGAATTGTGATATTGAAGTTTATGTTTGTGTTTTGATGAGTTATTTATTGATGTTTTGGTATATGGAATAGGTAGCAGTGAGATTTTGAAGTTCATATTTGTGTTTTGGTATATGGAATAGGTAGAAGTGAGATTTTGAAGTTCATATTTGTGTTTTGATGATTATTGATTGATGTTTTGGTATATGGAATAGGTAGAATTGTGATATTCAAGTTCATATTTGTGTTTTGATGATTATTGAATGATGTTTTGGTATATAGAATAGGTAGAAGTGAGATTTTGAATTTCATATTTGTGTTTTGATGGGTTACTGATGTTTTGGGATATGGAATAGATAGAATTGTGTTTTGAAATTCATATTTTTGTTTTGATGATTATTGATTGATGTTTTGGCTTATGGAATAGGTAGAAGTGAGATTTTGAAGTTCATTTTATTGATTGATGTTTTGGTACACGGTATAGGTAGAATTGTGATATTGAAGTTTATATTTGTGTTTTGATGAGTTATTGATTGATGTTTTGGAATATGGAATAGGTAGAATTGAGATTTTGAATTTCATATTTGTGTTTTGATGATTATTGACTGATGTTTTGGCATATGGAATAGGTAGAAGTGAGATTTTGAAGTTCATATTTGTGTTTTGATAATTATTGATTGATGTTTTGGTATATGGAATAGGTAGAAGTGAGATTTTGAAGTTCATATTTGTGTTTTGATGATTATTGATTGATGTTTTGGCATATGGAATAGGTACAATTGAGATTTTGAAGTTCATATTTGTGTTTTGATAATTATTGATTGATGTTTTGGTATATGGAATAGGTAGAAGTGAGATTTTGAAGTTCATATTATTGATTGATGTTTTGGTATATGGAATAGGTAGAATTGTGATATTGAAGTTTATATTTGTGTTTTGATGAGTTATTGATTGATGTTTTGGAATATGGAATAGGTAGAATTGAGATTTTGAATCTCATATTTGTGTTTTGATGAGTTATTGATGTTTGGCTATATGGGATAGGTAGAATTGTGATTTTGAAGTTCATATTTGTGTTTTGATGAGTTACTTATTGATGTTTTGGTATATGGAATAGGTAGAAGTGAGATTTTGAAGTTCATATTTGTGTTTTGATGATTATTGATTGATGTTTTGGCATATGGAATAGGTAGAAGTGAGATTTTGAAGTTCATATTTGTGTTTTGATGATTATTGATTGATGTTTTGGCATATGGAATAGGTAGAAGTGAGATTTTGAAGTTCATATTATTGATTGATGTTTTGGTATAAGGAATAGGTAGAATTGTGATATTGAAGTTTATATTTGTGTTTTGATGAGTTATTGATTGATGTTTTGGAATATGGAATAGGTAGAATTGAGATTTTGAAGTTCATATTTGTGTTTTGATGATTATTGATTGATGTTTTGGTATATGGAATGGGTAGAATTGTGATTTTGAAGTTCATATTTGTGTTTTGATGAGTTATTTATTGATGTTTTGGTATATGGAATAGGTAGAAGTGAGATTTTGAAGTTCATATTATTGATTGATGTTTTGGTATATGGAATAGGTAGAATTGTGATATTGAAGTTTATGTTTGTGTTTTGATGAGTTATTTATTGATGTTTTGGTATATGGAATAGGTAGCAGTGAGATTTTGAAGTTCATATTTGTGTTTTGGTATATGGAATAGGTAGAAGTGAGATTTTGAAGTTCATATTTGTGTTTTGATGATTATTGATTGATGTTTTGGTATATGGAATAGGTAGAATTGTGATATTCAAGTTCATATTTGTGTTTTGATGATTATTGAATGATGTTTTGGTATATAGAATAGGTAGAAGTGAGATTTTGAATTTCATATTTGTGTTTTGATGGGTTACTGATGTTTTGGGATATGGAATAGATAGAATTGTGTTTTGAAATTCATATTTTTGTTTTGATGATTATTGATTGATGTTTTGGCTTATGGCATAGGTAGAAGTGAGATTTTGAAGTTCATTTTATTGATTGATGTTTTGGTACACGGTATAGGTAGAATTGTGATATTGAAGTTTATATTTGTGTTTTGATGAGTTATTGATTGATGTTTTGGAATATGGAATAGGTAGAATTGAGATTTTGAATTTCATATTTGTGTTTTGATGATTATTGACTGATGTTTTGGCATATGGAATAGGTAGAAGTGAGATTTTGAAGTTCATATTTGTGTTTTGATGATTATTGATTGATGTTTTGGCATATGGAATAGGCAGAAGTGAGATTTTGAAGTTCATATTTGTGTTTTGATGATTATTGACTGATGTTTTGGCATATGGAATAGGTAGAAGTGAGATTTTGAAGTTCATATTTGTGTTTTGATAATTATTGATTGATGTTTTGGTATATGGAATAGGTAGAAGTGAGATTTTGAAGTTCATATTTGTGTTTTGATGATTATTGATTGATGTTTTGGCATATGGAATAGGTAGAAGTGAGATTTTGAAGTTCATATTTGTGTTTTGATGATTATTGATTGATATTTTGGCATATGGAATAGGTAGAAGTGAGATTTTGAAGTTCTTATTATTGATTGATGTTTTGGTATATGGAATAGGTAGAATTGTGATATTGAAGTTTATATTTGTGTTTTGATGAGTTATTGATTGATGTTTTGGAATATGGAATAGGTAGAATTGAGATTTTGAAGTTCATATTTGTGTTTTGATGATTATTGATTGATGTTTTGGTATATGGAATAGGTAGAATTGTGATATTGAAGTTTATATTTGTGTTTTGATGAGTTATTGATTGATGTTTTGGACTATGGAATAGGTAGAATTGAGATTTTGAATTTCATATTTGTGTTTTGATGAGTTATTGATGTTTGGGTATATGGGATAGGTAGAATTGTGATTTTGAAGTTCATATTTGTGTTTTGATGAGTTATTTATTGATGTTTTGGTATATGGAATAGGTAGCAGTGAGATTTTGAAGTTCATATTTGTGTTTTGGTATATGGAATAGGTAGAAGTGAGATTTTGAAGTTCATATTTGTGTTTTGATGATTATTGATTTATGTTTTGGTATATGGAATAGGTAGAATTGTGATATTCAAGTTCATATTTGTGTTTTGATGATTATTGAATGATGTTTTGGTATATAGAATAGGTAGAAGTGAGATTTTGAATTTCATATTTGTGTTTTGATGATTATTGAATGATGTTTTGGTATATAGAATAGGTAGAAGTGAGATTTTGAATTTCATATTTGTGTTTTGATGGGTTACTGATGTTTTGGGATATGGAATAGATAGAATTGTCTTTTGAAATTCATATTTGTGTTTTGATGATTATTGATTGATGTTTTGGCTTATGGAATAGGTAGAAGTGAGATTTTGAAGTTCATTTTATTGATTGATGTTTTGGTACACGGTATAGGTAGAATTGTGATATTGAAGTTTATATTTGTGTTTTGATGAGTTATTGATTGATGTTTTGGAATATGGAATAGGTAGAATTGAGATTTTGAATTTCATATTTGTGTTTTGATGAGTTATTGATGTTTGGCTATATGGGATAGGTAGAATTGTGATTTTGAAGTTAATATTTGTGTTTTGATGAGTTACTTATTGATGTTTTGGTATATGGAATAGGTAGAAGTGAGATTTTGAAGTTCATATTTGTGTTTTGATGATTATTGATTGATGTTTTGGTATATGGAATGGGTAGAATTGTGATTTTGAAGTTCATATTTGTGTTTTGATGAGTTATTTATTGATGTTTTGGTATATGGAATAGGTAGAAGTGAGATTTTGAAGTTCATATTATTGATTGATGTTTTGGTATATGGAATAGGTAGAATTGTGATATTGAAGTTTATGTTTGTGTTTTGATGAGTTATTTATTGATGTTTTGGTATATGGAATAGGTAGCAGTGAGATTTTGAAGTTCATATTTGTGTTTTGGTATATGGAATAGGTAGAAGTGAGATTTTGAAGTTCATATTTGTGTTTTGATGATTATTGATTGATGTTTTGGTATATGGAATAGGTAGAATTGTGATATTCAAGTTCATATTTGTGTTTTGATGATTATTGAATGATGTTTTGGTATATAGAATAGGTAGAAGTGAGATTTTGAATTTCATATTTGTGTTTTGATGGGTTACTGATGTTTTGGGATATGGAATAGATAGAATTGTGTTTTGAAATTCATATTTTTGTTTTGATGATTATTGATTGATGTTTTGGCTTATGGAATAGGTAGAAGTGAGATTTTGAAGTTCATTTTATTGATTGATGTTTTGGTACACGGTATAGGTAGAATTGTGATATTGAAGTTTATATTTGTGTTTTGATGAGTTATTGATTGATGTTTTGGAATATGGAATAGGTAGAATTGAGATTTTGAATTTCATATTTGTGTTTTGATGATTATTGACTGATGTTTTGGCATATGGAATAGGTAGAAGTGAGATTTTGAAGTTCATATTTGTGTTTTGATAATTATTGATTGATGTTTTGGTATATGGAATAGGTAGAAGTGAGATTTTGAAGTTCATATTTGTGTTTTGATGATTATTGATTGATGTTTTGGCATATGGAATAGGTACAATTGAGATTTTGAAGTTCATATTTGTGTTTTGATAATTATTGATTGATGTTTTGGTATATGGAATAGGTAGAAGTGAGATTTTGAAGTTCATATTATTGATTGATGTTTTGGTATATGGAATAGGTAGAATTGTGATATTGAAGTTTATATTTGTGTTTTGATGAGTTATTGATTGATGTTTTGGAATATGGAATAGGTAGAATTGAGATTTTGAATCTCATATTTGTGTTTTGATGAGTTATTGATGTTTGGCTATATGGGATAGGTAGAATTGTGATTTTGAAGTTCATATTTGTGTTTTGATGAGTTACTTATTGATGTTTTGGTATATGGAATAGGTAGAAGTGAGATTTTGAAGTTCATATTTGTGTTTTGATGATTATTGATTGATGTTTTGGCATATGGAATAGGTAGAAGTGAGATTTTGAAGTTCATATTTGTGTTTTGATGATTATTGATTGATGTTTTGGCATATGGAATAGGTAGAAGTGAGATTTTGAAGTTCATATTATTGATTGATGTTTTGGTATAAGGAATAGGTAGAATTGTGATATTGAAGTTTATATTTGTGTTTTGATGAGTTATTGATTGATGTTTTGGAATATGGAATAGGTAGAATTGAGATTTTGAAGTTCATATTTGTGTTTTGATGATTATTGATTGATGTTTTGGTATATGGAATGGGTAGAATTGTGATTTTGAAGTTCATATTTGTGTTTTGATGAGTTATTTATTGATGTTTTGGTATATGGAATAGGTAGAAGTGAGATTTTGAAGTTCATATTATTGATTGATGTTTTGGTATATGGAATAGGTAGAATTGTGATATTGAAGTTTATGTTTGTGTTTTGATGAGTTATTTATTGATGTTTTGGTATATGGAATAGGTAGCAGTGAGATTTTGAAGTTCATATTTGTGTTTTGGTATATGGAATAGGTAGAAGTGAGATTTTGAAGTTCATATTTGTGTTTTGATGATTATTGATTGATGTTTTGGTATATGGAATAGGTAGAATTGTGATATTCAAGTTCATATTTGTGTTTTGATGATTATTGAATGATGTTTTGGTATATAGAATAGGTAGAAGTGAGATTTTGAATTTCATATTTGTGTTTTGATGGGTTACTGATGTTTTGGGATATGGAATAGATAGAATTGTGTTTTGAAATTCATATTTTTGTTTTGATGATTATTGATTGATGTTTTGGCTTATGGCATAGGTAGAAGTGAGATTTTGAAGTTCATTTTATTGATTGATGTTTTGGTACACGGTATAGGTAGAATTGTGATATTGAAGTTTATATTTGTGTTTTGATGAGTTATTGATTGATGTTTTGGAATATGGAATAGGTAGAATTGAGATTTTGAATTTCATATTTGTGTTTTGATGATTATTGACTGATGTTTTGGCATATGGAATAGGTAGAAGCGAGATTTTGAAGTTCATATTTGTGTTTTGATGATTATTGATTGATGTTTTGGCATATGGAATAGGCAGAAGTGAGATTTTGAAGTTCATATTTGTGTTTTGATGATTATTGACTGATGTTTTGGCATATGGAATAGGTAGAAGTGAGATTTTGAAGTTCATATTTGTGTTTTGATAATTATTGATTGATGTTTTGGTATATGGAATAGGTAGAAGTGAGATTTTGAAGTTCATATTTGTGTTTTGATGATTATTGATTGATGTTTTGGCATATGGAATAGGTAGAAGTGAGATTTTGAAGTTCATATTTGTGTTTTGATGATTATTGATTGATATTTTGGCATATGGAATAGGTAGAAGTGAGATTTTGAAGTTCTTATTATTGATTGATGTTTTGGTATATGGAATAGGTAGAATTGTGATATTGAAGTTTATATTTGTGTTTTGATGAGTTATTGATTGATGTTTTGGAATATGGAATAGGTAGAATTGAGATTTTGAAGTTCATATTTGTGTTTTGATGATTATTGATTGATGTTTTGGTATATGGAATAGGTAGAATTGTGATATTGAAGTTTATATTTGTGTTTTGATGAGTTATTGATTGATGTTTTGGACTATGGAATAGGTAGAATTGAGATTTTGAATTTCATATTTGTGTTTTGATGAGTTATTGATGTTTGGGTATATGGGATAGGTAGAATTGTGATTTTGAAGTTCATATTTGTGTTTTGATGAGTTATTTATTGATGTTTTGGTATATGGAATAGGTAGCAGTGAGATTTTGAAGTTCATATTTGTGTTTTGGTATATGGAATAGGTAGAAGTGAGATTTTGAAGTTCATATTTGTGTTTTGATGATTATTGATTTATGTTTTGGTATATGGAATAGGTAGAATTGTGATATTCAAGTTCATATTTGTGTTTTGATGATTATTGAATGATGTTTTGGTATATAGAATAGGTAGAAGTGAGATTTTGAATTTCATATTTGTGTTTTGATGATTATTGAATGATGTTTTGGTATATAGAATAGGTAGAAGTGAGATTTTGAATTTCATATTTGTGTTTTGATGGGTTACTGATGTTTTGGGATATGGAATAGATAGAATTGTCTTTTGAAATTCATATTTGTGTTTTGATGATTATTGATTGATGTTTTGGCTTATGGAATAGGTAGAAGTGAGATTTTGAAGTTCATTTTATTGATTGATGTTTTGGTACACGGTATAGGTAGAATTGTGATATTGAAGTTTATATTTGTGTTTTGATGAGTTATTGATTGATGTTTTGGAATATGGAATAGGTAGAATTGAGATTTTGAATTTCATATTTGTGTTTTGATGAGTTATTGATGTTTGGCTATATGGGATAGGTAGAATTGTGATTTTGAAGTTAATATTTGTGTTTTGATGAGTTACTTATTGATGTTTTGGTATATGGAATAGGTAGAAGTGAGATTTTGAAGTTCATATTTGTGTTTTGATGATTATTGATTGATGTTTTGGTATATGGAATAGGTAGAAGTGAGATTTTGAAGTTCATATTTGTGTTTTGATGATTATTGATTGATGTTTTGGCATATGGAATAGGTAGAAGTGAGATTTTGAAGTTCATATTATTGATTGATGTTTTGGTATACGGAATAGGTAGAATTGTGATATTGAAGTTTATATTTGTGTTTTGATGAGTTATTGATTGATGTTTTGGAATATGGAATAGATAGAAGTGAGATTTTGAAGTTCATATTTGTGTTTTGATGATTATTGATTGATGTTTTGGTATATGGAATAGGTGGAAGTGAGATTTTGAAGTTCATATTTGTGTTTTGATGATTATTGATTGATGTTTTGGTATATGGAATAGGTAGATGTGAGATTTTGAAGTTCATATTTGTGTTTTGATGATTATTGATTGATGTTTTGGCATATGGAATAGGTAGAAGTGAGATTTTGAAGTTCATATTTGTGTTTTGATGATTATTGATTTATGTTTTGGTATATGGAATAGGTAGAAGTGAGATTTTGAAGTTCATATTTGTGTTTTGATGATTATTGATTGATGTTTTGGCATATGGAATAGGTAGAAGTGAGATTTTGAAGTTCATATTTGTGTTTTGATAATTATTGAATGATGTTTTGGTATATGGAATAGGTAGAAGTGAGATTTTGAAGTTCATATTTGTGTTTTAATGATTATTGATTGATGTTTTGGTATATGGAATAGGTAGAAGTGAGATTTTGAAGTTCATATTTGTGTTTTGATGATTATTGATTGATGTTTTGGAATATGGAATAGGTAGAAGTGAGATTTTGAAGTTCATATTTGTGTTTTGATAATTATTGATTGATGTTTGGGTATATGGAATAGGTAGAAGTGAGATTTTGAAGTTCATATTTGTGTTTTGATTATTATTGATTGATGTTTTGGTATATGGAATAGGTAGAAGTGAGATTTTGAAGTTCATATTTGTGTTTTGATGATTATTGATTGATATTTTGGCATATGGAATAGGTAGAAGTGAGATTTTGAAGTTCTTATTATTGATTGATGTTTTGGTATATGGAATAGGTAGAATTGTGATATTGAAGTTTATATTTGTGTTTTGATGAGTTATTGATTGATGTTTTGGAATATGGAATAGGTAGAATTGAGATTTTGAATTTCATATTTGTGTTTTGATGAGTTATTGATGTTTGGGTATATGGGATAGGTAGAATTGTAATTTTGAAGTTCATATTTGTGTTTTGATGAGTTATTTATTGATGTTTTGGTATATGGAATAGGTAGCAGTGAGATTTTGAATTTCATATTTGTGTTTTGATGAGTTATTGATGTTTGGGTATATGGGATAGGTAGAATTGTGATTTTGAAGTTCATATTTGTGTTTTGATGAGTTATTTATTGATGTTTTGGTATATGGAATAGGTAGCAGTGAGATTTTGAAGTTCATATTTGTGTTTTGGTATATGGAATAGGTAGAAGTGAGATTTTGAAGTTCATATTTGTGTTTTGATGATTATTGATTTATGTTTTGGTATATGGAATAGGTAGAATTGTGATATTCAAGTTCATATTTGTGTTTTGATGATTATTGAATGATGTTTTGGTATATAGAATAGGTAGAAGTGAGATTTTGAATTTCATATTTGTGTTTTGATGATTATTGAATGATGTTTTGGTATATAGAATAGGTAGAAGTGAGATTTTGAATTTCATATTTGTGTTTTGATGGGTTACTGATGTTTTGGGATATGGAATAGATAGAATTGTCTTTTGAAATTCATATTTGTGTTTTGATGATTATTGATTGATGTTTTGGCTTATGGAATAGGTAGAAGTGAGATTTTGAAGTTCATTTTATTGATTGATGTTTTGGTACACGGTATAGGTAGAATTGTGATATTGAAGTTTATATTTGTGTTTTGATGAGTTATTGATTGATGTTTTGGAATATGGAATAGGTAGAATTGAGATTTTGAATTTCATATTTGTGTTTTGATGAGTTATTGATGTTTGGCTATATGGGATAGGTAGAATTGTGATTTTGAAGTTAATATTTGTGTTTTGATGAGTTACTTATTGATGTTTTGGTATATGGAATAGGTAGAAGTGAGATTTTGAAGTTCATATTTGTGTTTTGATGATTATTGATTGATGTTTTGGTATATGGAATAGGTAGAAGTGAGATTTTGAAGTTCATATTTGTGTTTTGATGATTATTGATTGATGTTTTGGCATATGGAATAGGTAGAAGTGAGATTTTGAAGTTCATATTATTGATTGATGTTTTGGTATACGGAATAGGTAGAATTGTGATATTGAAGTTTATATTTGTGTTTTGATGAGTTATTGATTGATGTTTTGGAATATGGAATAGATAGAAGTGAGATTTTGAAGTTCATATTTGTGTTTTGATGATTATTGATTGATGTTTTGGTATATGGAATAGGTGGAAGTGAGATTTTGAAGTTCATATTTGTGTTTTGATGATTATTGATTGATGTTTTGGTATATGGAATAGGTAGATGTGAGATTTTGAAGTTCATATTTGTGTTTTGATGATTATTGATTGATGTTTTGGCATATGGAATAGGTAGAAGTGAGATTTTGAAGTTCATATTTGTGTTTTGATGATTATTGATTTATGTTTTGGTATATGGAATAGGTAGAAGTGAGATTTTGAAGTTCATATTTGTGTTTTGATGATTATTGATTGATGTTTTGGCATATGGAATAGGTAGAAGTGAGATTTTGAAGTTCATATTTGTGTTTTGATGATTATTGATTGATATTTTGGCATATGGAATAGGTAGAAGTGAGATTTTGAAGTTCATATTATTGATTGATGTTTTGGTATATGGAATAAGTAGAATTGTGATATTGAAGTTTATGTTTGTGTTTTGATGAGTTATTGATTGATGTTTTGGAATATGGAATAGGTAGAATTGAGATTTTGAATTTCATATTTGTGTTTTGATGAGTTATTGATGTTTGGGTATATGGGATAGGTAGAATTGTGATTTTGAAGTTCATATTTGTGTTTTGATGAGTTATTTATTGATGTTTTGGTATATGGAATAGGTAGCAGTGAGATTTTGAAGTTCATATTTGTGTTTTGATGATTATTGATTGATGTTTTGGTATATGGAATAGGTAGAAGTGAGATTTTGAAGTTCATATTTGTGTTTTGATGATTATTGATTGATGTTTTGGAATATGGAATAGGTAGAAGTGAGATTTTGAAGTTCATATTTGTGTTTTGATAATTATTGATTGATGTTTGGGTATATGGAATAGGTAGAAGTGAGATTTTGAAGTTCATATTTGTGTTTTGATTATTATTGATTGATGTTTTGGTATATGGAATAGGTAGAAGTGAGATTTTGAAGTTCATATTTGTGTTTTGATGATTATTGATTGATATTTTGGCATATGGAATAGGTAGAAGTGAGATTTTGAAGTTCTTATTATTGATTGATGTTTTGGTATATGGAATAGGTAGAATTGTGATATTGAAGTTTATATTTGTGTTTTGATGAGTTATTGATTGATGTTTTGGAATATGGAATAGGTAGAATTGAGATTTTGAATTTCATATTTGTGTTTTGATGAGTTATTGATGTTTGGGTATATGGGATAGGTAGAATTGTAATTTTGAAGTTCATATTTGTGTTTTGATGAGTTATTTATTGATGTTTTGGTATATGGAATAGGTAGCAGTGAGATTTTGAAGTTCATATTTGTGTTTTGGTATATGGAATAGGTAGAAGTGAGATTTTGAAGTTCATATTTGTGTTTTGATGAGTTATTGATTGATGTTTTGGTATATGCAATAGGTAGAATTGAAATATTGAAGTTCATATTTTTTGTTTTGATGATTATTGATTGATGTTTTGGTATATGGAATAGGTAGAAGTGAGATTTTGAAGTTCATATTTGTGTTTTGATGATTATTGATTTATGTTTTGGTATATGGAATAGGTAGAAGTGAGATTTTGAAGTTCATATTTGTGTTTTGATGATTATTGATTGATGTTTTGGCATATGGAATAGGTAGAAGTGAGATTTTGAAGTTCATATTTGTGTTTTGATAATTATTGAATGATGTTTTGGTATATGGAATAGGTAGAAGTGAGATTTTGAAGTTCATATTTGTGTTTTGATGATTATTGATTGATATTTTGGCATATGGAATAGGTAGAAGTGAGATTTTGAAGTTCATATTATTGATTGATGTTTTGGTATATGGAATAAGTAGAATTGTGATATTGAAGTTTATGTTTGTGTTTTGATGAGTTATTGATTGATGTTTTGGAATATGGAATAGGTAGAATTGAGATTTTGAATTTCATATTTGTGTTTTGATGAGTTATTGATGTTTGGGTATATGGGATAGGTAGAATTGTGATTTTGAAGTTCATATTTGTGTTTTGATGAGTTATTTATTGATGTTTTGGTATATGGAATAGGTAGCAGTGAGATTTTGAAGTTCATATTTGTGTTTTGATGATTATTGATTGATGTTTTGGCATATGGAATAGGTAGAAGTGAGATTTTGAAGTTCATATTATTGATTGATGTTTTGGTATATGGAATAGGTAGAATTGTGATATTGAAGTTTATATTTGTGTTTTGATGAGTTATTGATTGATGTTTTGGAATATGGAATAGGTAGAATTGAGATTTTGAAGTTCATATTTGTGTTTTGATGATTATTGATTGATGTTTTGGCTTATGGAATAGGTAGAAGTGAGATTTTGAAGTTTATTTTATTGATTGATGTTTTGGTATACGGAATAGGTAGAAGTGAGATTTTGAAGTTCATATTTGTGTTTTGATTATTATTGATTGATGTTTTGGTATATGGAATAGGTAGAAGTGAGATTTTGAAGTTCATATTTGTGTTTTGATGATTATTGATTGATATTTTGGCATATGGAATAGGTAGAAGTGAGATTTTGAAGTTCTTATTATTGATTGATGTTTTGGTATATGGAATAGGTAGAATTGTGATATTGAAGTTTATATTTGTGTTTTGATGAGTTATTGATTGATGTTTTGGAATATGGAATAGGTAGAATTGAGATTTTGAATTTCATATTTGTGTTTTGATGAGTTATTGATGTTTGGGTATATGGGATAGGTAGAATTGTAATTTTGAAGTTCATATTTGTGTTTTGATGAGTTATTTATTGATGTTTTGGTATATGGAATAGGTAGCAGTGAGATTTTGAAGTTCATATTTGTGTTTTGGTATATGGAATAGGTAGAAGTGAGATTTTGAAGTTCATATTTGTGTTTTGATGAGTTATTGATTGATGTTTTGGTATATGCAATAGGTAGAATTGAAATATTGAAGTTCATATTTTTTGTTTTGATGATTATTGATTGATGTTTTGGTATATGGAATAGGTAGAAGTGAGATTTTGAAGTTCATATTTGTGTTTTGATGATTATTGATTTATGTTTTGGTATATGGAATAGGTAGAAGTGAGATTTTGAAGTTCATATTTGTGTTTTGATGATTATTGATTGATGTTTTGGCATATGGAATAGGTAGAAGTGAGATTTTGAAGTTCATATTTGTGTTTTGATAATTATTGAATGATGTTTTGGTATATGGAATAGGTAGAAGTGAGATTTTGAAGTTCATATTTGTGTTTTGATGATTATTGATTGATATTTTGGCATATGGAATAGGTAGAAGTGAGATTTTGAAGTTCATATTATTGATTGATGTTTTGGTATATGGAATAAGTAGAATTGTGATATTGAAGTTTATGTTTGTGTTTTGATGAGTTATTGATTGATGTTTTGGAATATGGAATAGGTAGAATTGAGATTTTGAATTTCATATTTGTGTTTTGATGAGTTATTGATGTTTGGGTATATGGGATAGGTAGAATTGTGATTTTGAAGTTCATATTTGTGTTTTGATGAGTTATTTATTGATGTTTTGGTATATGGAATAGGTAGCAGTGAGATTTTGAAGTTCATATTTGTGTTTTGATGATTATTGATTGATGTTTTGGTATATGGAATAGGTAGAAGTGAGATTTTGAAGTTCATATTTGTGTTTTGATGATTATTGATTGATGTTTTGGCATATGGAATAGGTAGAAGTGAGATTTTGAAGTTCATATTATTGATTGATGTTTTGGTATATGGAATAGGTAGAATTGTGATATTGAAGTTTATATTTGTGTTTTGATGAGTTATTGATTGATGTTTTGGAATATGGAATAGGTAGAATTGAGATTTTGAAGTTCATATTTGTGTTTTGATGATTATTGATTGATGTTTTGGCTTATGGAATAGGTAGAAGTGAGATTTTGAAGTTTATTTTATTGATTGATGTTTTGGTATACGGAATAGGTAGAATTGTGATATTGAAGTTTATATTTGTGTTTTGATGAGTTATTGATTGATGTTTTGGAATATGGAATAGGTAGAAGTGAGATTTTGAAGTTCATATTTGTGTTTTGATGATTATTGATTGATATTTTGGTATATGGAATAGGTGGAAGTGAGATTTTGAAGTTCATATTTGTGTTGTGATGATTATTGATTGATGTTTTGGTATATGTAATAGGTAGAAGTGAGATTTTGAAGTTCATATTTGTGTTTTGATGATTATTGATTGATGTTTTGGCATATGGTATAGGTAGAAGTGAGATTTTGAAGTTCATATTTGTGTTTTGATAATTATTGCTTGATTTTTGGTATATGGAATAGGTAGAAGTGAGATTTTGAAGTTCATATTTGTGTTTTGATGATTATTGATTGATATTTTGGCATATGGAATAGGTAGAAGTGAGATTTTGAAGTTCATATTATTGATTGATGTTTTGGCTTATGGAATAGGTAGAAGTGAGATTTTGAAGTTCATTTTATTGATTGATGTTTTGGTACACGGTATAGGTAGAATTGTGATATTGAAGTTTATATTTGTGTTTTGATGAGTTATTGATTGATGTTTTGGAATATGGAATAGGTAGAATTGAGATTTTGAAGTTCATATTTGTGTTTTGATAATTATTGATTGATGTTTTGGTATATGGAATAGGTAGAAGTGAGATTTTGAAGTTCATATTTGTGTTTTGATGATTATTGATTGATGTTTTGGCATATGGAATAGGTAGAAGTGAGATTTTGAAGTTCATATTTGTGTTTTGATAATTATTGATTGATGTTTTGGTATATGGAATAGGTAGAAGTGAGATTTTGAAGTTCATATTTGTGTTTTGATAATTATTGATTGATGTTTTGGTATATGGAATAGGTAGAAGTGAGATTTTGAAGTTCATATTTGTGTTTTGATGATTATTGATTGATATTTTGGCATATGGAATAGGTAGAAGTGAGATTTTGAAGTTCATATTATTGATTGATGTTTTGGTATATGGAATAGGTAGAATTGTGATATTGAAGTTTATATTTGTGTTTTGATGAGTTATTGATTGATGTTTTGGAATATGGAATAGGTAGAATTGAGATTTTGAATTTCATATTTGTGTTTTGATGAGTTATTGATGTTTGGGTATATGGGATAGGTAGAATTGTAATTTTGAAGTTCATATTTGTGTTTTGATGAGTTATTTATTGATGTTTTGGTATATGGAATAGGTAGCAGTGAGATTTTGAAGTTCATATTTGTGTTTTGGTATATGGAATAGGTAGAAGTGAGATTTTGAAGTTCATATTTGTGTTTTGATGAGTTATTGATTGATGTTTTGGTATATGCAATAGGTAGAATTGAAATATTGAAGTTCATATTTTTTGTTTTGATGATTATTGATTGATGTTTTGGTATATGGAATAGGTAGAAGTGAGATTTTGAAGTTCATATTTGTGTTTTGATGATTATTGATTGATGTTTTGGTATATGGAATAGGTAGAAGTGAGATTTTGAAGTTCATATTTGCGTTTTGATGATTATTGATTGATGTTTTGGCATATGGAATAGGTAGAAGTGAGATTTTGAAGTTCATATTTGTGTTTTGATAATTATTGATTGATGTTTTGGTATATGGAATAGGTAGAAGTGAGATTTTGAAGTTCATATTTGTGTTTTGATTATTATTGATTGATGTTTTGGTATATGGAATAGGTAGAAGTGAGATTTTGAAGTTCATATTTGTGTTTTGATGATTATTGGTTGATATTTTGGCATATGGAATAGGTAGAAGTGAGATTTTGAAGTTCTTATTATTGATTGATGTTTTGGTATATGGAATAGGTAGAATTGTGATATTGAAGTTTATATTTGTGTTTTGATGAGTTATTGATTGATGTTTTGGAATATGGAATAGGTAGAATTGAGATTTTGAATTTCATATTTGTGTTTTGATGAGTTATTGATGTTTGGGTATATGGGATAGGTAGAATTGTAATTTTGAAGTTCATATTTGTGTTTTGATGAGTTATTTATTGATGTTTTGGTATATGGAATAGGTAGCAGTGAGATTTTGAAGTTCATATTTGTGTTTTGGTATATGGAATAGGTAGAAGTGAGATTTTGAAGTTCATATTTGTGTTTTGATGAGTTATTGATTGATGTTTTGGTATATGCAATAGGTAGAATTGAAATATTGAAGTTCATATTTTTTGTTTTGATGATTATTGATTGATGTTTTGGTATATGGAATAGGTAGAAGTGAGATTTTGAAGTTCATATTTGTGTTTTGATGATTATTGATTTATGTTTTGGTATATGGAATAGGTAGAAGTGAGATTTTGAAGTTCATATTTGTGTTTTGATGATTATTGATTGATGTTTTGGCATATGGAATAGGTAGAAGTGAGATTTTGAAGTTCATATTTGTGTTTTGATAATTATTGAATGATGTTTTGGTATATGGAATAGGTAGAAGTGAGATTTTGAAGTTCATATTTGTGTTTTGATGATTATTGATTGATATTTTGGCATATGGAATAGGTAGAAGTGAGATTTTGAAGTTCATATTATTGATTGATGTTTTGGTATATGGAATAAGTAGAATTGTGATATTGAAGTTTATGTTTGTGTTTTGATGAGTTATAGATTGATGTTTTGGAATATGGAATAGGTAGAATTGAGATTTTGAATTTCATATTTGGGTTTTGATGAGTTATTGATGTTTGGGTATATGGGATAGGTAGAATTGTGATTTTGAAGTTCATATTTGTGTTTTGATGAGTTATTTATTGATGTTTTGGTATATGGAATAGGTAGCAGTGAGATTTTGAAGTTCATATTTGTGTTTTGATGATTATTGATTGATGTTTTGGTATATGGAATAGGTAGAAGTGAGATTTTGAAGTTCATATTTGTGTTTTGATGATTATTGATTGATGTTTTGGCATATGGAATAGGTAGAAGTGAGATTTTGAAGTTCATATTATTGATTGATGTTTTGGTATATGGAATAGGTAGAATTGTGATATTGAAGTTTATATTTGTGTTTTGATGAGTTATTGATTGATGTTTTGGAATATGGAATAGGTAGAAGTGAGATTTTGAAGTTCATATTTGTGTTGTGATGATTATTGATTGATGTTTTGGTATATGTAATAGGTAGAAGTGAGATTTTGAAGTTCATATTTGTGTTTTGATGATTATTGATTGATGTTTTGGCATATGGTATAGGTAGAAGTGAGATTTTGAAGTTCATATTTGTGTTTTGATAATTATTGCTTGATTTTTGGTATATGGAATAGGTAGAAGTGAGATTTTGAAGTTCATATTTGTGTTTTGATGATTATTGATTGATATTTTGGCATATGGAATAGGTAGAAGTGAGATTTTGAAGTTCATATTATTGATTGATGTTTTGGCTTATGGAATAGGTAGAAGTGAGATTTTGAAGTTCATTTTATTGATTGATGTTTTGGTACACGGTATAGGTAGAATTGTGATATTGAAGTTTATATTTGTGTTTTGATGAGTTATTGATTGATGTTTTGGAATATGGAATAGGTAGAATTGAGATTTTGAAGTTCATATTTGTGTTTTGATAATTATTGATTGATGTTTTGGTATATGGAATAGGTAGAAGTGAGATTTTGAAGTTCATATTTGTGTTTTGATGATTATTGATTGATGTTTTGGCATATGGAATAGGTAGAAGTGAGATTTTGAAGTTCATATTTGTGTTTTGATAATTATTGATTGATGTTTTGGTATATGGAATAGGTAGAAGTGAGATTTTGAAGTTCATATTTGTGTTTTGATAATTATTGATTGATGTTTTGGTATATGGAATAGGTAGAAGTGAGATTTTGAAGTTCATATTTGTGTTTTGATGATTATTGATTGATATTTTGGCATATGGAATAGGTAGAAGTGAGATTTTGAAGTTCATATTATTGATTGATGTTTTGGTATATGGAATAGGTAGAATTGTGATATTGAAGTTTATATTTGTGTTTTGATGAGTTATTGATTGATGTTTTGGAATATGGAATAGGTAGAATTGAGATTTTGAATTTCATATTTGTGTTTTGATGAGTTATTGATGTTTGGGTATATGGGATAGGTAGAATTGTAATTTTGAAGTTCATATTTGTGTTTTGATGAGTTATTTATTGATGTTTTGGTATATGGAATAGGTAGCAGTGAGATTTTGAAGTTCATATTTGTGTTTTGGTATATGGAATAGGTAGAAGTGAGATTTTGAAGTTCATATTTTTTGTTTTGATGATTATTGATTGATGTTTTGGTATATGGAATAGGTAGAAGTGAGATTTTGAAGTTCATATTTGTGTTTTGATGATTATTGATTTATGTTTTGGTATATGGAATAGGCAGAAGTGAGATTTTGAAGTTCATATTTGTGTTTTGATGATTATTGATTGATGTTTTGGCATATGGAATAGGTAGAAGTGAGATTTTGAAGTTCATATTTGTGTTTTGATGATTATTGATTGATGTTTGGGTATATGGGATAGGTAGAATTGTGATTTTGAAGTTCATATTTGTGTTTTGATGAGTTATTTATTGATGTTTTGGTATATGGAATAGGTAGCAGTGAGATTTTGAAGTTCATATTTGTGTTTTGATGATTATTGATTGATGTTTTGGTATATGGAATAGGTAGAAGTGAGATTTTGAAGTTCATATTTGTGTTTTGATGATTATTGATTGATGTTTTGGCATATGGAATAGGTAGAAGTGAGATTTTGAAGTTCATATTATTGATTGATGTTTTGGTATATGGAATAGGTAGAATTGTGATATTGAAGTTGATATTTGTGTTTTGATGAGTTATTGATTGATGTTTTGGAATATGGAATAGGTAGAATTGAGATTTTGAAGTTCATATTTGTGTTTTGATGATTATTGATTGATGTTTTGGTTTATGGAATAGGTAGAAGTGAGATTTTGAAGTTTATTTTATTGATTGATGTTTTGGTATACGGAATAGGTAGAATTGTGATATTGAAGTTTATATTTGTGTTTTGATGAGTTATTGATTGATGTTTTGGAATATGGAATAGGTAGAAGTGAGATTTTGAAGTTCATATTTGTGTTTTGATGATTATTGATTGATATTTTGGTATATGGATTAGGTGGAAGTGAGATTTTGAAGTTCATATTTGTGTTGTGATGATTATTGATTGATGTTTTGGTATATGTAATAGGTAGAAGTGAGATTTTGAAGTTCATATTTGTGTTTTGATGATTATTGATTGATGTTTTGGCATATGGTATAGGTAGAAGTGAGATTTTGAAGTTCATATTTGTGTTTTGATAATTATTGATTGATGTTTTGGTATATGGAATAGGTAGAAGTGAGATTTTGAAGTTCATATTTGTGTTTTGATGATTATTGATTGATATTTTGGCATATGGAATAGGTAGAAGTGAGATTTTGAAGTTCATATTATTGATTGATGTTTTGGCTTATGGAATAGGTAGAAGTGAGATTTTGAAGTTCATTTTATTGGTTGATGTTTTGGTACACGGTATAGGTAGAATTGTGATATTGAAGTTTATATTTGTGTTTTGATGAGTTATTGATTGATGTTTTGGAATATGGAATAGGTAGAATTGAGATTTTGAAGTTCATATTTGTGTTTTGATAATTATTGATTGATGTTTTGGTATATGGAATAGGTAGAAGTGAGATTTTGAAGTTCATATTTGTGTTTTGATGATTATTGATTGATGTTTTGGCATATGGAATAGGTAGAAGTGAGATTTTGAAGTTCATATTTGTGTTTTGATAATTATTGATTGATGTTTTGGTATATGGAATAGGTAGAAGTGAGATTTTGAAGTTCATATTTGTGTTTTGATAATTATTGATTGATGTTTTGGTATATGGAATAGGTAGAAGTGAGATTTTGAAGTTCATATTTGTGTTTTGATGATTATTGATTGATATTTTGGCATATGGAATAGGTAGAAGTGAGATTTTGAAGTTCATATTATTGATTGATGTTTTGGTATATGGAATAGGTAGAATTGTGATATTGAAGTTTATATTTGTGTTTTGATGAGTTATTGATTGATGTTTTGGAATATGGAATAGGTAGAATTGAGATTTTGAATTTCATATTTGTGTATTGATGAGTTATTGATGTTTGGGTATATGGGATAGGTAGAATTGTAATTTTGAAGTTCATATTTGTGTTTTGATGAGTTATTTATTGATGTTTTGGTATATGGAATAGGTAGCAGTGAGATTTTGAAGTTCATATTTGTGTTTTGGTATATGGAATAGGTAGAAGTGAGATTTTGAAGTTCATATTTGTGTTTTGATGATTATTGATTTATGTTTTGGTATATGGAATAGGTAGAAGTGAGATTTTGAAGTTCATATTTGTGTTTTGATGATTATTGATTGATGTTTTGGCATATGGAATAGGTAGAAGTGAGATTTTGAAGTTCATATTTGTGTTTTGATAATTATTGATTGATGTTTTGGTATATGGAATAGGTAGAAGTGAGATTTTGAAGTTCATATTTGTGTTTTGATGATTATTGATTGATATTTTGGCATATGGAATAGGTAGAAGTGAGATTTTGAAGTTCATATTATTGATTGATGTTTTGGTATATGGAATAGGTAGAATTGTGATATTGAAGTTTATGTTTGTGTTTTGATGAGTTATTGATTGATGTTTTGGAATATGGAATAGGTAGAATTGAGATTTTGAATTTCATATTTGTGTTTTGATGAGTTATTGATGTTTGGGTATATGGGATAGGTAGAATTGTGATTTTGAAGTTCATATTTGTGTTTTGATGAGTTATTTATTGATGTTTTGGTATATGGAATAGGTAGCAGTGAGATTTTGAAGTTCATATTTGTGTTTTGATGATTATTGATTGATATTTTGGTATATGGAATAGGTAGAAGTGAGGTTTTGAAGTTCATATTTGTGTTTTGATGATTATTGATTGATGTTTTGGCATATGGAATAGGTAGAAGTGAGATTTTGAAGTTCATATTATTGATTGATGTTTTGGTATATGGAATAGGTAGAATTGTGATATTGAAGTTTATATTTGTGTTTTGATGAGTTATTGATTGATGTTTTGGAATATGGAATAGGTAGAATTGAGATTTTGAAGTTCATATTTGTGTTTTGATGATTATTGATTGATGTTTTGGCTTATGGAATAGGTAGAAGTGAGATTTTGAAGTTTATTTTATTGATTGATGTTTTGGTATACGGAATAGGTAGAATTGTGATATTGAAGTTTATATTTGTGTTTTGATGAGTTATTGATTGATGTTTTGGAATATGGAATAGGTAGAAGTGAGATTTTGAAGTTCATATTTGTGTTTTGATGATTATTGATTGATATTTTGGTATATGGAATAGGTGGAAGTGAGATTTTGAAGTTCATATTTGTGTTGTGATGATTATTGATTGATGTTTTGGTATATGGAATAGGTAGAAGTGAGATTTTGAAGTTCATATTTGTGTTTTGATGATTATTGATTGATGTTTTGGCATATGGTATAGGTAGAAGTGAGATTTTGAAGTTCATATTTGTGTTTTGATAATTATTGATTGATGTTTTGGTATATGGAATAGGTAGAAGTGAGATTTTGAAGTTCATATTTGTGTTTTGATGATTATTGATTGATATTTTGGCATATGGAATAGGTAGAAGTGAGATTTTGAAGTTCATATTATTGATTGATGTTTTGGCTTATGGAATAGGTAGAAGTGAGATTTTGAAGTTCATTTTATTGATTGATGTTTTGGTACACGGTATAGGTAGAATTGTGATATTGAAGTTTATATTTGTGTTTTGATGAGTTATTGATTGATGTTTTGGAATATGGAATAGGTAGAATTGAGATTTTGAAGTTCATATTTGTGTTTTGATAATTATTGATTGATGTTTTGGTATATGGAATAGGTAGAAGTGAGATTTTGAAGTTCATATTTGTGTTCTACCTATTCCATATTCCAAAACATTAGGGTTCAGAAATTCCAAACATTAGTTTGTTCTGAACATCCTAATGCTTTTTGGAATAGGAAAAAGCATGTAGTATCATTACCATATATAAAAGATTTTAATGAAAGTGATATTCCGACTAAAGCTAGACCAATTCAAATGAATGAGGAATTACTAAAGTTTTGTAAACAAGAAATTCAGACTTTAATGGATAAAAAATTAATTAGGAAATCCCAATCTCCTTGGAGTTGTGCTGCATTTTATGTAAATAATCAGGCTGAAAAGGAACGCGGTGTTCCTCGATTAGTAATTAATTATAAACCTTTAAATAAGGTCTTACAGTGGATTAGGTATCCCATTCCTAATAAAAAAGATTTATTAAAGAGGCTTCATAGTGCTAAAGTCTTTTCCAAATTTGATTTGAAATCAGGATATTGGCAAATACAGATTAATGAAAAAGACAGATATAAAACAGCTTTTACTGTTCCTTTTGGGCATTACGAATGGAATGTTATGCCCTTTGGTCTGAAAAATGCCCCTTCTGAATTTCAACGTATAATGAATGACATTTTTAATGATTATTCTAATTTTGTGATTGTTTATATTGATGATATTCTAGTTTTTTCGGATAATGTTCATCAGCATTTTAAACATCTTAATCTTATGTTACATGTTATTCAGACTAATGGTTTAGTAATTTCAGCTAAAAAGATGAAATTATTTCAGACTAAAATAAGATTTTTAGGACATGACATTTATCAAGGTAAAATGCGACCGATTCAAAGAACAATTGAATTTACTAGTAAATTTCCAGATGAAATTAAAGATAAAAATCAATTACAAAGATTCCTTGGCTGTTTAAATTACATTGCTGATTTCTTTCCTAATTTAAGAACTATGTGTGGTCCTTTGTATGAGAGATTACAGAAAAATCCTCCTGCCTGGTCAGAGATTCATACGAATTTAATTAAACAAATTAAATGTAAGTGCCTAGTGACATATGCACTTACGTCACCTAACCATTATTGCTGGAATGACGCATGTACTTGCGTCATTTTACAATTATTACCTATTCTATTACATTATTCCTAGTCTAAAAGTCATACGGATCCTGAGAAAAGGGTCCGCCAAAAGGGTCATCAAAGTCATTATTATTATCATTATTTGGAGGAGTCGGATTATTCAGAGCATGCTTATCTGCTGGCTGATCTTGTTCAAGTGCTTTAGATGCTCTATCAAGTTCTTCATTACCAATTTTTTGAATTTCTTTATATGCTTGCATAAAAAACTTTAAATAATCTTGTAGTCCTTGTTCAGTAGGTAAATTAGCTGGTGCAGATGTTGAAGCAGGAGTCTGTGTAGGAGTCTGAACAGGAACTGGGGAAGTCTTTGCAGGAGTCTGTGCAGGAGTCTGTGGAACAATCCTCTTAGGCATTATGCTGATTATATTTTAGCTTTTTATCGGTGTCTCTATTACCGATCGTTTAATCACTCTTGGTTCATAAGTTTCTCTCCTAATTTTAACAAAAATGTGCCCATGTGGGTATATGACTGGTGGAAATTGCTCGGGGTCATCCCCGATATCTTGCCTCCTAGGCCACCATTGGGTTTCAGACCTATACAAAAAAGTGTAGGTTAGAACCCTATCAGGCTAATTTCTTGTTTCATGCCGAGTTCCGGGTCCCATACATTATGGCCTGGAGTTTTCAGATCAAGTCTACTCAAACAGGATTTCCCTGCAGTCTAATCCGACAGATTAATGTAAAATGGTGGGTACAGTTTAATGAACAGCAATGTAGTGCCCAAACGGTTAATAAATACTTAGAAAGTGGGGAAAAATATAAACAAGTAATTTCTCAAGTTTCCCGGAGTATTCCTGTAAATGACCCCATGACTCCTAAGACTCCGGACAAAAGTAAAATTCCCATGCCTAAGAGGATTGTTCCACAGACTCCTGCACAGACTCCTGCAAAGACTTCCCCAGTTCCTGTTCAGACTCCTACACAGACTCCTGCTTCAACATCTGCACCAGCTAATTTACCTACTGAACAAGGACTACAAGATTATTTAAAGTTTTTTATGCAAGCATATAAAGAAATTCAAAAAATTGGTAATGAAGAACTTGATAGAGCATCTAAAGCACTTGAACAAGATCAGCCAGCAGATAAGCATGCTCTGAATAATCCGACTCCTCCAAATAATGATAATAATAATGACTTTGATGACCCTTTTGGCGGACCCTTTTCTCAGGATCCGTATGACTTTTAGACTAGGAATAATGTAATAGAATAGGTAATAATTGTAAAATGACGCAAGTACATGCGTCATTCCAGCAATAATGGTTAGGTGACGTAAGTGCATATGTCACTAGGCACTTACATTTAATTTGTCTTTAATTTTAATTTCATTCCGGACTTCATTTCCGGATTCCATCTTTGTATAATGTCCTCTTTGTAATGCCTATTTAAAGGCTGATTCATCAATGAAATAATCAGAGCGAATTTACTAAACTTTTCTCTGATTTTCAAAATCTTTCGTCAAGCTTTCAAACATCTCTCAACTTCTTTAATCTTTTCCCGTTCTTTCATTTAATAGTAAGTCCTGCTTTTGCTAATTTTCTACTCTTACTTTAGTTTACCGCCTACTTCACCTTCTTCCTCATCTTCATTTCTTTTTGCAAAACGATCCTGCTTCATTGCTTCATTTTGGTATCAGAGCCTGGATTTTCACAGAATTTTCAAAGAAAATATTTTCAAACGTTTTCAAAAAGTTTTGATTAAATATAATTTTACAAATCTGAAGGTAAGGGTGAGCATTTGCATTCATCTATAGTTGGTAAGAGGTCGTAGCATCAGTAAATCCGTTGGTAAGCCTTAGAAGATAGGTGTTCCCGGTCTGAACTCCCTTGTTCCATATAGGTTTATGCATACCTCCCTTTACATTTAGATATGTAAGGTTAGATTTAATTAAAATGGCTGAAAAAGTTAGAAGATTTCTCTTTGGAGAACCTAGTTCATCTAGGCCTGCATCCATAATGGCATCATCTTCTGCATCTTCATCATATTCATCTATTCTTAATTCACATGAGTTCATTCAAGAAGCTCTGCCAAGTAGAAGTATTTCTACTGTATACTCTCAAGGACTACTTGAATTTAATAAAGCTTATTCAATTAAAATCCATGAGGAGATCCATCCCATGGAAGAAGATAAGAAAACAATTTCTTTACTGACTAATACTGCTATTGCTTTTTATCTTTCTCAAGGTTATCGTTTTATGCATTTTGGTTTAATACAAATTGCTTTACATCCTTTAATGAAGCGTGGGGTTGATACTCCTGTCTTCATGGCATTACGTGATGATCGTTTACTTCATTATAATGATTCTATTCTTGCTTTAGTCCAGACTAATTTATGTAATGGTACTATACGATTTAATTGTGCTCCTAATTTTTCTGTCAGTCTAATAGATCCTACTATTATGCAATCTCTGTTGTTAGATATACATGTTACTAATAAGAAAATGGATCCTAAATCTGATAAATTTGTGTTAATTTATCGTATTTATTTTAAATTAATGAAATCTATTATTCCTGCAGCTTTAAAATTAAAACCTACTAATGAAGGCGATTCTGTTTTAGTAATTGCTGATTCTGATAATACTCATACTCAAACACCTAGATTATTATCTCATAATGAAATTACTATTCCTAATGAACTTTTAATTGATAGACCTATAGTAGCTCAAAGACATCCAGTCCGAACTCAGGCTACTATTGAAGAACTTAATGATAATAAAATATTATTAAAATTTGATAATATGCTGTCTAAGTCTTCCTCTTGCAGGTATCCTTTAGAAACTCGACCCAGGTATTCAGTCGATCTTCCTAGTACTTCTTACGAACCTTCCAGGTATTCATATACTGATCCTAAGGTTAAGTTTACGTCTCCTTTACCCGAAGTTATTCCCGATTCAAGTTCCTCAGTAGGTTCACCAACTCATTCTCAAATGAAATTTTCTGAAATAAATATGTTAAAGAAACCCTTTTCTATAGATAAAACTTTTCTAAATAAAAATTACTTTTCACCAGAAAATAATGACAAAAGAATCTGGTTTGAAAAATTTGATGAAAAAATTATTTCAAAATTAAAAGACGAATGGGTTAATGATATAAATAAAAAACAATTTAATTTTCCTTTCTTTCAATGGCTAGATTATTATTTTCAGAAAGAAAAAATAAGTTATAAAAATCTACCTACTATTAATGTTCAGACTAATTTATATAAAAAATGGCAATTATTAGATAATACTATATTATCAGCGATTCATCCTCCTTTTCAGTCTATTAAAATTAATACTAAAGAAGGCGAAATAATTGCTTCTCCCTTTAAAAAAGGTAAAGATAATAAAGAAGCAGTTGATTCTGAAGACATTAAGAAGGTTTATCAACAGAATAATTATTCTAATCAGATATTACAAACAATAGCTCAACAAGTTGATTTAATTTCTGTAAAATTGGATAATAAAATTGGCAATTTTCCTAATGAAGTATCCAAACCCTTAGTTTCTCCTTCCCTTCCTCGAGAATTCGAAAGAGAAATTTCTTTAGTTCAACGTATTAATCTTGCAATTGAAGGTAATACTAATAATCCGTCTTCCTCGTCTGCTTTAAATCAGATAGAAAGACAATTTAGTGGTCTTAGGATTAATGCTATTAATCGTACTGCTCCTCGTGATGACTCCTCTAGCAGTCCGCTTAATTCCGAATCTGAACCTGAAATTGACGAAATAGCTAATATTGAAGAAATAGAAAACCAATTTTCTGATACTCCTCCCTTAGAACTTAATCGCATATCTAGACGTCCATATAGAAGGTCATATCGTAATAATAAATGGTCTAATCGAGATGTAATGAATTATCATAGTAGACCTACTCCTCCTGATATTCAGTTTGAAGAAAGAAATAGGTTTACTACTAAATCTTATGATGGTAGTGCTATCTATGAATGGAATATAGATGGTAAATCTGAATATGAAATCACTAATACTTTGCATGAAATGGGAACTGCAAAACTTGCTTATAAGTCTAAATATCCTCAGATGACTGAAAGGCAAATTGCTTCATTTTCGATGAGTTATTGATTGATGTTTTGGAATATGGAATTGAGATTTGAGATTTTGAATTTCATATTTGTGTTTTGATGAGTTATTGATGTTTGGGTATATGGAATAGGTAGAATTGAGATTTTGAATTTCATATTTGTGTTTGGATGATTATTGATTGATGTTTTCGTATATGGAATACGTAGAATTGAGATTTTGAATTTCATATTTGTGTTTTGATGAGTTATTGATGTTTTGGTATATGCAATAGGTGGAATTGAGATTTTGAAGTTCATATTTGTGTTTCGATGAGTTATTGATTGATGTTTTGGTATATGGAAGAGGTAGAAGTGAGATTTTGAAGTTCATATTATTGATTGATGTTTTGGTATATGGAATAGGTAGAATTGTGATATTGAAGTTTATATTTGTGTATTGATGAGTTATTGATGTTTTGGTATAAGGAATAGATAGAATTGTTTTTTGAAGTTCATATTTGTGTTTTGATGAGTTATTGATTGATGTTTTGGTATTTGGAAAAGGTAGAAGTGAGATTTTGAAGTTCATATTTTGGTATATGGAATAGGTAGAAATGTGATATTGAAGTTTATATTTGCGTTTTGATGAGTTATTGATTGATGTTTTTGAACATGGAATAGGTAGAAATGAGATTTTGAATTTCATATTTGTGTTTTGATGAGTTATTGATGTTTGGGTATATGGAATAGGTAGAATTATGATATTGAAGTTTATATTTGTGTTCTGATGAGTTATTGATTGATATTTTTGAATATGGAATAGGTAGAATTGCGATTTTGAATTTCATATTTGTGTTTTGATGAGTTATTTATTGATGTTTTGGTATATGGAATAGGTAGAAGTGAGATTTTGAAGTTTATATTTGTGTTTTGATGATTATTGATTGATGTTTTGGTATATGGAAGAGGTAGAAGTGAGATTTTTAAGTTCATATTATTGATTGATGTTTTGGTATGTGGAATAGGTAGAATTGTGATTTTGAAGTTCGTATTTGTGTTTTGATGAGTTATTGATTGATGTTTTGGTATTTTGAAAAGGTAGAAGTGAGATTTTGAAGTTCATATTTTGGTATATGGAATAGGTAGAAATGTGATATTGAAGTTTATATTTGCGTTTTGATGAGTTATTGATTGAGGTTTTGGAATATGGAATAGGTAGAATTGAGATTTTGAATTTCATATTTGTGTTTTGATGAGTTATTGATGTTTGGGTATATGGGATAGGTAGAAGTGAGATTTTGAAGTTCATATTTGTGTTTTGATGATTATTGATTGATGTTTTGATATATGGAATAGGTAGAAGTGAGATTTTGAAGTTCATATTTGTGTTTTGATGATTATTGATTGATGTTTTGGTATATGGAAGAGGTAGAAGTGAGATTTTGAAGTTCATATTATTGATTGATGTTTTGGTATATGGAATAGGTAGAATTATGATATTGAAGTTTATATTTGTGTTTTGATGAGTTATTGATTGATGTTTTTGAATATGGAATAGGTAGAAATGAGATTTTGAATTTCATATTTGTGTTTTGATGAGTTATTGATGTTTGGGTATATGGAATAGGTAGAATTATGATATTGAAGTTTATATTTGTGTTTTGATGAGTTATTGATTGATGTTTTTGAATATGGAATAGGTAGAATTGAGATTTTGAATTTCATATTTGTGTTTTGATGAGTTATTGATGTTTGGGTATATGGAATAGGTAGAATTGTGATTTTGAAGTTCGTATTTGTGTTTTGATGAGTTATTGATTGATGTTTTGGTATTTTGAATAGGTAGAAGTGAGATTTTGAAGTTCATATTTTGGTATATGGAATAGGTAGAAATGCGATATTGAAGTTTATATTTGCGTTTTGATGAGTTATTGATTGAGGTTTTGGAATATGGAATAGGTAGAATTGAGATTTTGAATTTCATATTTGTGTTTTGATGAGTTATTGATGTTTGGGTATATGGGATAGGTAGAAGTGAGATTATGAAGTTCATATTTGTGTTTTGATGATTATTGATTGAAGTTTTGATATATGGAATAGGTAGAAGTGAGATTTTGAAGTTCATATTTGTGTTTTGATGATTATTGATTGATGTTTTGGTATATGGAAGAGGTAGAAGTGAGATTTTGAAGTTCATATTATTGATTGATGTTTTGGTATATGGAATAGGTAGAATTATGATATTGAAGTTTATATTTGTGTTTTGATGAGTTATTGATTGATGTTTTTGAATATGGAATAGGTAGAATTGAGATTTTGAATTTCATATTTGTGTTTTGATGAGTTATTGATGTTTGGGTATATGGAATAGGTAGAATTGTGATTTTGAAGTTCGTATCTGTGTTTTGATGAGTTATTTATTGATGTTTTGGTATACGAAATAGGTAGAAGTGAGATTTTGAAGTTCATATTATTGATTGATGTTTTAGTATATGGAATAGGTAGAATTGTGATATTGAAGTTTATATTTGTGTATTGATGAGTTCTTGATGTTTTGGTATATGGAATAGATAGAATTGTTTTTTGAAGTTCATATTTGTGTTTTGATGAGTTATTTATTGATGTTTTGGTATTTGGAAAAGGTAGAAGTGAGATTTTGAAGTTCATATTTTGGTATATGGAATAGGTAGAATTGTGATATTGAAGTTTATGTTTGTGTTTTGATGAGTTATTGATTGATGTTTTGGAATATGGAATAGGTAGAATTGAGATTTTGAATTTCATATTTGTGTTTTGATGAGTTATTGATGTTTGGGTATATGGAATAGGTAGAATTATGATATTGAAGTTTATATTTGTGTTCTGATGAGTTATTGATTGATATTTTTGAATATGGAATAGGTAGAATTGCGATTTTGAATTTCATATTTGTGTTTTGATGAGTTATTTATTGATGTTTTGGTATATGGAATAGGTAGAAGTGAGATTTTGAAGTTTATATTTGTGTTTTGATGATTATTGATTGATGTTTTGGTATATGGAAGAGGTAGAAGTGAGATTTTTAAGTTCATATTATTGATTGATGTTTTGGTATGTGGAATAGGTAGAATTGTGATTTTGAAGTTCGTATTTGTGTTTTGATGAGTTATTGATTGATGTTTTGGTATTTTGAAAAGGTAGAAGTGAGATTTTGAAGTTCATATTTTGGTATATGGAATAGGTAGAAATGTGATATTGAAGTTTATATTTGCGTTTTGATGAGTTATTGATTGAGGTTTTGGAATATGGAATAGGTAGAATTGAGATTTTGAATTTCATATTTGTGTTTTGATGAGTTATTGATGTTTGGGTATATGGGATAGGTAGAAGTGAGATTTTGAAGTTCATATTTGTGTTTTGATGATTATTGATTGATGTTTTGATATATGGAATAGGTAGAAGTGAGATTTTGAAGTTCATATTTGTGTTTTGATGATTATTGATTGATGTTTTGGTATATGGAAGAGGTAGAAGTGAGATTTTGAAGTTCATATTATTGATTGATGTTTTGGTATATGGAATAGGTAGAATTATGATATTGAAGTTTATATTTGTGTTTTGATGAGTTATTGATTGATGTTTTTGAATATGGAATAGGTAGAAATGAGATTTTGAATTTCATATTTGTGTTTTGATGAGTTATTGATGTTTGGGTATATGGAATAGGTAGAATTATGATATTGAAGTTTATATTTGTGTTTTGATGAGTTATTGATTGATGTTTTTGAATATGGAATAGGTAGAATTGAGATTTTGAATTTCATATTTGTGTTTTGATGAGTTATTGATGTTTGGGTATATGGAATAGGTAGAATTGTGATTTTGAAGTTCGTATTTGTGTTTTGATGAGTTATTGATTGATGTTTTGGTATTTTGAATAGGTAGAAGTGAGATTTTGAAGTTCATATTTTGGTATATGGAATAGGTAGAAATGCGATATTGAAGTTTATATTTGCGTTTTGATGAGTTATTGATTGAGGTTTTGGAATATGGAATAGGTAGAATTGAGATTTTGAATTTCATATTTGTGTTTTGATGAGTTATTGATGTTTGGGTATATGGGATAGGTAGAAGTGAGATTATGAAGTTCATATTTGTGTTTTGATGATTATTGATTGAAGTTTTGATATATGGAATAGGTAGAAGTGAGATTTTGAAGTTCATATTTGTGTTTTGATGATTATTGATTGATGTTTTGGTATATGGAAGAGGTAGAAGTGAGATTTTGAAGTTCATATTATTGATTGATGTTTTGGTATATGGAATAGGTAGAATTATGATATTGAAGTTTATATTTGTGTTTTGATGAGTTATTGATTGATGTTTTTGAATATGGAATAGGTAGAATTGAGATTTTGAATTTCATATTTGTGTTTTGATGAGTTATTGATGTTTGGGTATATGGAATAGGTAGAATTGTGATTTTGAAGTTCGTATCTGTGTTTTGATGAGTTATTTATTGATGTTTTGGTATACGAAATAGGTAGAAGTGAGATTTTGAAGTTCATATTATTGATTGATGTTTTAGTATATGGAATAGGTAGAATTGTGATATTGAAGTTTATATTTGTGTATTGATGAGTTCTTGATGTTTTGGTATATGGAATAGATAGAATTGTTTTTTGAAGTTCATATTTGTGTTTTGATGAGTTATTTATTGATGTTTTGGTATTTGGAAAAGGTAGCAGTGAGATTTTGAAGTTCATATTTGTGTTTTGATAATTATTGATTGATGTTTTGGTATATGGAATAGGTAGAAGTGAGATTTTGAAGTTCATATTTGTGTTTTGATGATTATTGATTGATGTTTTGGCATATGGTATAGGTAGAAGTGAGATTTTGAAGTTCATATTTGTGTTTTGATAATTATTGATTGATGTTTTGGTATATGGAATAGGTAGAAGTGAGATTTTGAAGTTCATATTTGTGTTTTGATGATTATTGATTGATGTTTTGGCATATGGTATAGGTAGAAGTGAGATTTTGAATTTCATATTTGTGTTTTGATGAGTTATTGATGTTTGGGTATATGGAATAGGTAGAATTGAGATTTTGAATTTCATATTTGTGTTTGGATGATTATTGATTGATGTTTTCGTATATGGAATACGTAGAATTGAGATTTTGAATTTCATATTTGTGTTTTGATGAGTTATTGATGTTTTGGTATATGCAATAGGTGGAATTGAGATTTTGAAGTTCATATTTGTGTTTCGATGAGTTATTGATTGATGTTTTGGTATATGGAAGAGGTAGAAGTGAGATTTTGAAGTTCATATTATTGATTGATGTTTTGGTATATGGAATAGGTAGAATTGTGATATTGAAGTTTATATTTGTGTATTGATGAGTTATTGATGTTTTGGTATAAGGAATAGATAGAATTGTTTTTTGAAGTTCATATTTGTGTTTTGATGAGTTATTGATTGATGTTTTGGTATTTGGAAAAGGTAGAAGTGAGATTTTGAAGTTCATATTTTGGTATATGGAATAGGTAGAAATGTGATATTGAAGTTTATATTTGCGTTTTGATGAGTTATTGATTGATGTTTTTGAACATGGAATAGGTAGAAATGAGATTTTGAATTTCATATTTGTGTTTTGATGAGTTATTGATGTTTGGGTATATGGAATAGGTAGAATTATGATATTGAAGTTTATATTTGTGTTCTGATGAGTTATTGATTGATATTTTTGAATATGGAATAGGTAGAATTGCGATTTTGAATTTCATATTTGTGTTTTGATGAGTTATTTATTGATGTTTTGGTATATGGAATAGGTAGAAGTGAGATTTTGAAGTTTATATTTGTGTTTTGATGATTATTGATTGATGTTTTGGTATATGGAAGAGGTAGAAGTGAGATTTTTAAGTTCATATTATTGATTGATGTTTTGGTATGTGGAATAGGTAGAATTGTGATTTTGAAGTTCGTATTTGTGTTTTGATGAGTTATTGATTGATGTTTTGGTATTTTGAAAAGGTAGAAGTGAGATTTTGAAGTTCATATTTTGGTATATGGAATAGGTAGAAATGTGATATTGAAGTTTATATTTGCGTTTTGATGAGTTATTGATTGAGGTTTTGGAATATGGAATAGGTAGAATTGAGATTTTGAATTTCATATTTGTGTTTTGATGAGTTATTGATGTTTGGGTATATGGGATAGGTAGAAGTGAGATTTTGAAGTTCATATTTGTGTTTTGATGATTATTGATTGATGTTTTGATATATGGAATAGGTAGAAGTGAGATTTTGAAGTTCATATTTGTGTTTTGATGATTATTGATTGATGTTTTGGTATATGGAAGAGGTAGAAGTGAGATTTTGAAGTTCATATTATTGATTGATGTTTTGGTATATGGAATAGGTAGAATTATGATATTGAAGTTTATATTTGTGTTTTGATGAGTTATTGATTGATGTTTTTGAATATGGAATAGGTAGAAATGAGATTTTGAATTTCATATTTGTGTTTTGATGAGTTATTGATGTTTGGGTATATGGAATAGGTAGAATTATGATATTGAAGTTTATATTTGTGTTTTGATGAGTTATTGATTGATGTTTTTGAATATGGAATAGGTAGAATTGAGATTTTGAATTTCATATTTGTGTTTTGATGAGTTATTGATGTTTGGGTATATGGAATAGGTAGAATTGTGATTTTGAAGTTCGTATTTGTGTTTTGATGAGTTATTGATTGATGTTTTGGTATTTTGAATAGGTAGAAGTGAGATTTTGAAGTTCATATTTTGGTATATGGAATAGGTAGAAATGCGATATTGAAGTTTATATTTGCGTTTTGATGAGTTATTGATTGAGGTTTTGGAATATGGAATAGGTAGAATTGAGATTTTGAATTTCATATTTGTGTTTTGATGAGTTATTGATGTTTGGGTATATGGGATAGGTAGAAGTGAGATTATGAAGTTCATATTTGTGTTTTGATGATTATTGATTGAAGTTTTGATATATGGAATAGGTAGAAGTGAGATTTTGAAGTTCATATTTGTGTTTTGATGATTATTGATTGATGTTTTGGTATATGGAAGAGGTAGAAGTGAGATTTTGAAGTTCATATTATTGATTGATGTTTGGGTATATGGAATAGGTAGAATTATGATATTGAAGTTTATATTTGTGTTTTGATGAGTTATTGATTGATGTTTTTGAATATGGAATAGGTAGAATTGAGATTTTGAATTTCATATTTGTGTTTTGATGAGTTATTGATGTTTGGGTATATGGAATAGGTAGAATTGTGATTTTGAAGTTCGTATCTGTGTTTTGATGAGTTATTTATTGATGTTTTGGTATACGAAATAGGTAGAAGTGAGATTTTGAAGTTCATATTATTGATTGATGTTTTAGTATATGGAATAGGTAGAATTGTGATATTGAAGTTTATATTTGTGTATTGATGAGTTCTTGATGTTTTGGTATATGGAATAGATAGAATTGTTTTTTGAAGTTCATATTTGTGTTTTGATGAGTTATTTATTGATGTTTTGGTATTTGGAAAAGGTAGAAGTGAGATTTTGAAGTTCATATTTTGGTATATGGAATAGGTAGAATTGTGATATTGAAGTTTATGTTTGTGTTTTGATGAGTTATTGATTGATGTTTTGGAATATGGAATAGGTAGAATTGAGATTTTGAATTTCATATTTGTGTTTTGATGAGTTATTGATGTTTGGGTATATGGAATAGGTAGAATTATGATATTGAAGTTTATATTTGTGTTCTGATGAGTTATTGATTGATATTTTTGAATATGGAATAGGTAGAATTGCGATTTTGAATTTCATATTTGTGTTTTGATGAGTTATTTATTGATGTTTTGGTATATGGAATAGGTAGAAGTGAGATTTTGAAGTTTATATTTGTGTTTTGATGATTATTGATTGATGTTTTGGTATATGGAAGAGGTAGAAGTGAGATTTTTAAGTTCATATTATTGATTGATGTTTTGGTATGTGGAATAGGTAGAATTGTGATTTTGAAGTTCGTATTTGTGTTTTGATGAGTTATTGATTGATGTTTTGGTATTTTGAAAAGGTAGAAGTGAGATTTTGAAGTTCATATTTTGGTATATGGAATAGGTAGAAATGTGATATTGAAGTTTATATTTGCGTTTTGATGAGTTATTGATTGAGGTTTTGGAATATGGAATAGGTAGAATTGAGATTTTGAATTTCATATTTGTGTTTTGATGAGTTATTGATGTTTGGGTATATGGGATAGGTAGAAGTGAGATTTTGAAGTTCATATTTGTGTTTTGATGATTATTGATTGATGTTTTGATATATGGAATAGGTAGAAGTGAGATTTTGAAGTTCATATTTGTGTTTTGATGATTATTGATTGATGTTTTGGTATATGGAAGAGGTAGAAGTGAGATTTTGAAGTTCATATTATTGATTGATGTTTTGGTATATGGAATAGGTAGAATTATGATATTGAAGTTTATATTTGTGTTTTGATGAGTTATTGATTGATGTTTTTGAATATGGAATAGGTAGAAATGAGATTTTGAATTTCATATTTGTGTTTTGATGAGTTATTGATGTTTGGGTATATGGAATAGGTAGAATTATGATATTGAAGTTTATATTTGTGTTTTGATGAGTTATTGATTGATGTTTTTGAATATGGAATAGGTAGAATTGAGATTTTGAATTTCATATTTGTGTTTTGATGAGTTATTGATGTTTGGGTATATGGAATAGGTAGAATTGTGATTTTGAAGTTCGTATTTGTGTTTTGATGAGTTATTGATTGATGTTTTGGTATTTTGAATAGGTAGAAGTGAGATTTTGAAGTTCATATTTTGGTATATGGAATAGGTAGAAATGCGATATTGAAGTTTATATTTGCGTTTTGATGAGTTATTGATTGAGGTTTTGGAATATGGAATAGGTAGAATTGAGATTTTGAATTTCATATTTGTGTTTTGATGAGTTATTGATGTTTGGGTATATGGGATAGGTAGAAGTGAGATTATGAAGTTCATATTTGTGTTTTGATGATTATTGATTGAAGTTTTGATATATGGAATAGGTAGAAGTGAGATTTTGAAGTTCATATTTGTGTTTTGATGATTATTGATTGATGTTTTGGTATATGGAAGAGGTAGAAGTGAGATTTTGAAGTTCATATTATTGATTGATGTTTTGGTATATGGAATAGGTAGAATTATGATATTGAAGTTTATATTTGTGTTTTGATGAGTTATTGATTGATGTTTTTGAATATGGAATAGGTAGAATTGAGATTTTGAATTTCATATTTGTGTTTTGATGAGTTATTGATGTTTGGGTATATGGAATAGGTAGAATTGTGATTTTGAAGTTCGTATCTGTGTTTTGATGAGTTATTTATTGATGTTTTGGTATACGAAATAGGTAGAAGTGAGATTTTGAAGTTCATATTATTGATTGATGTTTTAGTATATGGAATAGGTAGAATTGTGATATTGAAGTTTATATTTGTGTATTGATGAGTTCTTGATGTTTTGGTATATGGAATAGATAGAATTGTTTTTTGAAGTTCATATTTGTGTTTTGATGAGTTATTTATTGATGTTTTGGTATTTGGAAAAGGTAGCAGTGAGATTTTGAAGTTCATATTTGTGTTTTGATAATTATTGATTGATGTTTTGGTATATGGAATAGGTAGAAGTGAGATTTTGAAGTTCATATTTGTGTTTTGATGATTATTGATTGATGTTTTGGCATATGGTATAGGTAGAAGTGAGATTTTGAAGTTCATATTTGTGTTTTGATAATTATTGATTGATGTTTTGGTATATGGAATAGGTAGAAGTGAGATTTTGAAGTTCATATTTGTGTTTTGATGATTATTGATTGATATTTTGGCATATGGAATAGGTAGAAGTGAGATTTTGAAGTTCATATTATTGATTGATGTTTTGGCTTATGGAATAGGTAGAAGTGAGATTTTGAAGTTCATTTTATTGATTGATGTTTTGGTACACGGTATAGGTAGAATTGTGATATTGAAGTTTATATTTGTGTTTTGATGAGTTATTGATTGATGTTTTGGAATATGGAATAGGTAGAATTGAGATTTTGAAGTTCATATTTGTGTTTTGATAATTATTGATTGATGTTTTGGTATATGGAATAGGTAGAAGTGAGATTTTGAAGTTCATATTTGTGTTTTGATGATTATTGATTGATGTTTTGGCATATGGAATAGGTAGAAGTGAGATTTTGAAGTTCATATTTGTGTTTTGATAATTATTGATTGATGTTTTGGTATATGGAATAGGTAGAAGTGAGATTTTGAAGTTCATATTTGTGTTTTGATGATTATTGATTGATATTTTGGCATATGGAATAGGTAGAAGTGAGATTTTGAAGTTCATATTATTGATTGATGTTTTGGTATATGGAATAGGTAGAATTGTGATATTGAAGTTTATGTTTGTGTTTTGATGAGTTATTGATTGATGTTTTGGAATATGGAATAGGTAGAATTGAGATTTTGAATTTCATATTTGTGTTTTGATGAGTTATTGATGTTTGGGTATATGGGATAGGTAGAATTGTGATTTTGAAGTTCATATTTGTGTTTTGATGAGTTATTTATTGATGTTTTGGTATATGGAATAGGTAGCAGTGAGATTTTGAAGTTCATATTTGTGTTTTGATGATTATTGATTGATATTTTGGTATATGGAATAGGTAGAAGTGAGATTTTGAAGTTCATATTTGTGTTTTGATGATTATTGATTGATGTTTTGGCATATGGAATAGGTAGAAGTGAGATTTTGAAGTTCATATTATTGATTGATGTTTTGGTATATGGAATAGGTAGAATTGTGATATTGAAGTTTATATTTGTGTTTTGATGAGTTATTGATTGATGTTTTGGAATATGGAATAGGTAGAATTGAGATTTTGAAGTTCATATTTGTGTTTTGATGATTATTGATTGATGTTTTGGCTTATGGAATAGGTAGAAGTGAGATTTTGAAGTTTATTTTATTGATTGATGTTTTGGTATACGGAATAGGTAGAATTGTGATATTGAAGTTTATATTTGTGTTTTGATGAGTTATTGATTGATGTTTTGGAATATGGAATAGGTAGAAGTGAGATTTTGAAGTTCATATTTGTGTTTTGATGATTATTGATTTATGTTTTGGTATATGGAATAGGTAGAAGTGAGATTTTGAAGTTCATATTTGTGTTTTGATGATTATTGATTGATGTTTTGGCATATGGAATAGGTAGAAGTGAGATTTTGAAGTTCATATTTGTGTTTTGATAATTATTGATTGATGTTTTGGTATATGGAATAGGTAGAAGTGAGATTTTGAAGTTCATATTTGTGTTTTGATGATTATTGATTGATATTTTGGCATATGGAATAGGTAGAAGTGAGATTTTGAAGTTTATTTTATTGATTGATGTTTTGGTATACGGAATAGGTAGAATTGTGATATTGAAGTTTATATTTGTGTTTTGATGAGTTATTGATTGATGTTTTGGAATATGGAATAGGTAGAAGTGAGATTTTGAAGTTCATATTTGTGTTTTGATGATTATTGATTGATATTTTGGTATATGGAATAGGTGGAAGTGAGATTTTGAAGTTCATATTTGTGTTGTGATGATTATTGATTGATGTTTTGGTATATGGAATAGGTAGAAGTGAGATTTTGAAGTTCATATTTGTGTTTTGATGATTATTGATTGATGTTTTGGCATATGGTATAGGTAGAAGTGAGATTTTGAAGTTCATATTTGTGTTTTGATAATTATTGATTGATGTTTTGGTATATGGAATAGGTAGAAGTGAGATTTTGAAGTTCATATTTGTGTTTTGATGATTATTGATTGATATTTTGGCATATGGAATAGGTAGAAGTGAGATTTTGAAGTTCATATTATTGATTGATGTTTTGGCTTATGGAATAGGTAGAAGTGAGATTTTGAAGTTCATTTTATTGATTGATGTTTTGGTACACGGTATAGGTAGAATTGTGATATTGAAGTTTATATTTGTGTTTTGATGAGTTATTGATTGATGTTTTGGAATATGGAATAGGTAGAATTGAGATTTTGAAGTTCATATTTGTGTTTTGATAATTATTGATTGATGTTTTGGTATATGGAATAGGTAGAAGTGAGATTTTGAAGTTCATATTTGTGTTCTACCTATTCCATATTCCAAAACATTAGGGTTCAGAAATTCCAAACATTAGTTTGTTCTGAACATCCTAATGCTTTTTGGAATAGGAAAAAGCATGTAGTATCATTACCATATATAAAAGATTTTAATGAAAGTGATATTCCGACTAAAGCTAGACCAATTCAAATGAATGAGGAATTACTAAAGTTTTGTAAACAAGAAATTCAGACTTTAATGGATAAAAAATTAATTAGGAAATCCCAATCTCCTTGGAGTTGTGCTGCATTTTATGTAAATAATCAGGCTGAAAAGGAACGCGGTGTTCCTCGATTAGTAATTAATTATAAACCTTTAAATAAGGTCTTACAGTGGATTAGGTATCCCATTCCTAATAAAAAAGATTTATTAAAGAGGCTTCATAGTGCTAAAGTCTTTTCCAAATTTGATTTGAAATCAGGATATTGGCAAATACAGATTAATGAAAAAGACAGATATAAAACAGCTTTTACTGTTCCTTTTGGGCATTACGAATGGAATGTTATGCCCTTTGGTCTGAAAAATGCCCCTTCTGAATTTCAACGTATAATGAATGACATTTTTAATGATTATTCTAATTTTGTGATTGTTTATATTGATGATATTCTAGTTTTTTCGGATAATGTTCATCAGCATTTTAAACATCTTAATCTTATGTTACATGTTATTCAGACTAATGGTTTAGTAATTTCAGCTAAAAAGATGAAATTATTTCAGACTAAAATAAGATTTTTAGGACATGACATTTATCAAGGTAAAATGCGACCGATTCAAAGAACAATTGAATTTACTAGTAAATTTCCAGATGAAATTAAAGATAAAAATCAATTACAAAGATTCCTTGGCTGTTTAAATTACATTGCTGATTTCTTTCCTAATTTAAGAACTATGTGTGGTCCTTTGTATGAGAGATTACAGAAAAATCCTCCTGCCTGGTCAGAGATTCATACGAATTTAATTAAACAAATTAAATGTAAGTGCCTAGTGACATATGCACTTACGTCACCTAACCATTATTGCTGGAATGACGCATGTACTTGCGTCATTTTACAATTATTACCTATTCTATTACATTATTCCTAGTCTAAAAGTCATACGGATCCTGAGAAAAGGGTCCGCCAAAAGGGTCATCAAAGTCATTATTATTATCATTATTTGGAGGAGTCGGATTATTCAGAGCATGCTTATCTGCTGGCTGATCTTGTTCAAGTGCTTTAGATGCTCTATCAAGTTCTTCATTACCAATTTTTTGAATTTCTTTATATGCTTGCATAAAAAACTTTAAATAATCTTGTAGTCCTTGTTCAGTAGGTAAATTAGCTGGTGCAGATGTTGAAGCAGGAGTCTGTGTAGGAGTCTGAACAGGAACTGGGGAAGTCTTTGCAGGAGTCTGTGCAGGAGTCTGTGGAACAATCCTCTTAGGCATTATGCTGATTATATTTTAGCTTTTTATCGGTGTCTCTATTACCGATCGTTTAATCACTCTTGGTTCATAAGTTTCTCTCCTAATTTTAACAAAAATGTGCCCATGTGGGTATATGACTGGTGGAAATTGCTCGGGGTCATCCCCGATATCTTGCCTCCTAGGCCACCATTGGGTTTCAGACCTATACAAAAAAGTGTAGGTTAGAACCCTATCAGGCTAATTTCTTGTTTCATGCCGAGTTCCGGGTCCCATACATTATGGCCTGGAGTTTTCAGATCAAGTCTACTCAAACAGGATTTCCCTGCAGTCTAATCCGACAGATTAATGTAAAATGGTGGGTACAGTTTAATGAACAGCAATGTAGTGCCCAAACGGTTAATAAATACTTAGAAAGTGGGGAAAAATATAAACAAGTAATTTCTCAAGTTTCCCGGAGTATTCCTGTAAATGACCCCATGACTCCTAAGACTCCGGACAAAAGTAAAATTCCCATGCCTAAGAGGATTGTTCCACAGACTCCTGCACAGACTCCTGCAAAGACTTCCCCAGTTCCTGTTCAGACTCCTACACAGACTCCTGCTTCAACATCTGCACCAGCTAATTTACCTACTGAACAAGGACTACAAGATTATTTAAAGTTTTTTATGCAAGCATATAAAGAAATTCAAAAAATTGGTAATGAAGAACTTGATAGAGCATCTAAAGCACTTGAACAAGATCAGCCAGCAGATAAGCATGCTCTGAATAATCCGACTCCTCCAAATAATGATAATAATAATGACTTTGATGACCCTTTTGGCGGACCCTTTTCTCAGGATCCGTATGACTTTTAGACTAGGAATAATGTAATAGAATAGGTAATAATTGTAAAATGACGCAAGTACATGCGTCATTCCAGCAATAATGGTTAGGTGACGTAAGTGCATATGTCACTAGGCACTTACATTTAATTTGTCTTTAATTTTAATTTCATTCCGGACTTCATTTCCGGATTCCATCTTTGTATAATGTCCTCTTTGTAATGCCTATTTAAAGGCTGATTCATCAATGAAATAATCAGAGCGAATTTACTAAACTTTTCTCTGATTTTCAAAATCTTTCGTCAAGCTTTCAAACATCTCTCAACTTCTTTAATCTTTTCCCGTTCTTTCATTTAATAGTAAGTCCTGCTTTTGCTAATTTTCTACTCTTACTTTAGTTTACCGCCTACTTCACCTTCTTCCTCATCTTCATTTCTTTTTGCAAAACGATCCTGCTTCATTGCTTCATTTTGGTATCAGAGCCTGGATTTTCACAGAATTTTCAAAGAAAATATTTTCAAACGTTTTCAAAAAGTTTTGATTAAATATAATTTTACAAATCTGAAGGTAAGGGTGAGCATTTGCATTCATCTATAGTTGGTAAGAGGTCGTAGCATCAGTAAATCCGTTGGTAAGCCTTAGAAGATAGGTGTTCCCGGTCTGAACTCCCTTGTTCCATATAGGTTTATGCATACCTCCCTTTACATTTAGATATGTAAGGTTAGATTTAATTAAAATGGCTGAAAAAGTTAGAAGATTTCTCTTTGGAGAACCTAGTTCATCTAGGCCTGCATCCATAATGGCATCATCTTCTGCATCTTCATCATATTCATCTATTCTTAATTCACATGAGTTCATTCAAGAAGCTCTGCCAAGTAGAAGTATTTCTACTGTATACTCTCAAGGACTACTTGAATTTAATAAAGCTTATTCAATTAAAATCCATGAGGAGATCCATCCCATGGAAGAAGATAAGAAAACAATTTCTTTACTGACTAATACTGCTATTGCTTTTTATCTTTCTCAAGGTTATCGTTTTATGCATTTTGGTTTAATACAAATTGCTTTACATCCTTTAATGAAGCGTGGGGTTGATACTCCTGTCTTCATGGCATTACGTGATGATCGTTTACTTCATTATAATGATTCTATTCTTGCTTTAGTCCAGACTAATTTATGTAATGGTACTATACGATTTAATTGTGCTCCTAATTTTTCTGTCAGTCTAATAGATCCTACTATTATGCAATCTCTGTTGTTAGATATACATGTTACTAATAAGAAAATGGATCCTAAATCTGATAAATTTGTGTTAATTTATCGTATTTATTTTAAATTAATGAAATCTATTATTCCTGCAGCTTTAAAATTAAAACCTACTAATGAAGGCGATTCTGTTTTAGTAATTGCTGATTCTGATAATACTCATACTCAAACACCTAGATTATTATCTCATAATGAAATTACTATTCCTAATGAACTTTTAATTGATAGACCTATAGTAGCTCAAAGACATCCAGTCCGAACTCAGGCTACTATTGAAGAACTTAATGATAATAAAATATTATTAAAATTTGATAATATGCTGTCTAAGTCTTCCTCTTGCAGGTATCCTTTAGAAACTCGACCCAGGTATTCAGTCGATCTTCCTAGTACTTCTTACGAACCTTCCAAGTATTCATATACTGATCCTAAGGTTAAGTTTACGTCTCCTTTACCCGAAGTTATTCCCGATTCAAGTTCCTCAGTAGGTTCACCAACTCATTCTCAAATGAAATTTTCTGAAATAAATATGTTAAAGAAACCCTTTTCTATAGATAAAACTTTTCTAAATAAAAATTACTTTTCACCAGAAAATAATGACAAAAGAATCTGGTTTGAAAAATTTGATGAAAAAATTATTTCAAAATTAAAAGACGAATGGGTTAATGATATAAATAAAAAACAATTTAATTTTCCTTTCTTTCAATGGCTAGATTATTATTTTCAGAAAGAAAAAATAAGTTATAAAAATCTACCTACTATTAATGTTCAGACTAATTTATATAAAAAATGGCAATTATTAGATAATACTATATTATCAGCGATTCATCCTCCTTTTCAGTCTATTAAAATTAATACTAAAGAAGGAGAAATAATTGCTTCTCCCTTTAAAAAAGGTAAAGATAATAAAGAAGCAGTTGATTCTGAAGACATTAAGAAGGTTTATCAACAGAATAATTATTCTAATCAGATATTACAAACAATAGCTCAACAAGTTGATTTAATTTCTGTAAAATTGGATAATAAAATTGGCAATTTTCCTAATGAAGTATCCAAACCCTTAGTTTCTCCTTCCCTTCCTCGAGAATTCGAAAGAGAAATTTCTTTAGTTCAACGTATTAATCTTGCAATTGAAGGTAATACTAATAATCCGTCTTCCTCGTCTGCTTTAAATCAGATAGAAAGACAATTTAGTGGTCTTAGGATTAATGCTATTAATCGTACTGCTCCTCGTGATGACTCCTCTAGCAGTCCGCTTAATTCCGAATCTGAACCCGAAATTGACGAAATAGCTAATATTGAAGAAATAGAAAACCAATTTTCTGATACTCCTCCCTTAGAACTTAATCGCATATCTAGACGTCCATATAGAAGGTCATATCGTAATAATAAATGGTCTAATCGAGATGTAATGAATTATCATAGTAGACCTACTCCTCCTGATATTCAGTTTGAAGAAAGAAATAGGTTTACTACTAAATCTTATGATGGTAGTGCTATCTATGAATGGAATATAGATGGTAAATCTGAATATGAAATCACTAATACTTTGCATGAAATGGGAACTGCAAAACTTGCTTATAAGTCTAAATATCCTCAGATGACTGAAAGGCAAATTGCTTCATTTTCGATGAGTTATTGATTGATGTTTTGGAATATGGAATAGGTAGAATTGAGATTTTGAATTTCATATTTGTGTTTTGATGAGTTATTGATGTTTGGGTATATGGAATAGGTAGAATTGAGATTTTGAAGTTCATATTTGTGTTTGGATGATTATTGATTGATGTTTTCGTATATGGAATACGTAGAATTGAGATTTTGAATTTCATATTTGTGTTTTGATGAGTTATTGATGTTTTGGTATATGCAATAGGTGGAATTGAGATTTTGAAGTTCATATTTGTGTTTCGATGAGTTATTGATTGATGTTTTGGTATATGGAAGAGGTAGAAGTGAGATTTTGAAGTTCATATTATTGATTGATGTTTTGGTATATGGAATAGGTAGAATTGTGATATTGAAGTTTATATTTGTGTATTGATGAGTTATTGATGTTTTGGTATAAGGAATAGATAGAATTGTTTTTTGAAGTTCATATTTGTGTTTTGATGAGTTATTGATTGATGTTTTGGTATTTGGAAAAGGTAGAAGTGAGATTTTGAAGTTCATATTTTGGTATATGGAATAGGTAGAAATGTGATATTGAAGTTTATATTTGCGTTTTGATGAGTTATTGATTGATGTTTTTGAACATGGAATAGGTAGAAATGAGATTTTGAATTTCATATTTGTGTTTTGATGAGTTATTGATGTTTGGGTATATGGAATAGGTAGAATTATGATATTGAAGTTTATATTTGTGTTCTGATGAGTTATTGATTGATATTTTTGAATATGGAATAGGTAGAATTGCGATTTTGAATTTCATATTTGTGTTTTGATGAGTTATTTATTGATGTTTTGGTATATGGAATAGGTAGAAGTGAGATTTTGAAGTTTATATTTGTGTTTTGATGATTATTGATTGATGTTTTGGTATATGGAAGAGGTAGAAGTGAGATTTTTAAGTTCATATTATTGATTGATGTTTTGGTATGTGGAATAGGTAGAATTGTGATTTTGAAGTTCGTATTTGTGTTTTGATGAGTTATTGATTGATGTTTTGGTATTTTGAAAAGGTAGAAGTGAGATTTTGAAGTTCATATTTTGGTATATGGAATAGGTAGAAATGTGATATTGAAGTTTATATTTGCGTTTTGATGAGTTATTGATTGAGGTTTTGGAATATGGAATAGGTAGAATTGAGATTTTGAATTTCATATTTGTGTTTTGATGAGTTATTGATTTTGGGTATATGGGATAGGTAGAAGTGAGATTTTGAAGTTCATATTTGTGTTTTGATGATTATTGATTGATGTTTTGATATATGGAATAGGTAGAAGTGAGATTTTGAAGTTCATATTTGTGTTTTGATGATTATTGATTGATGTTTTGGTATATGGAAGAGGTAGAAGTGAGATTTTGAAGTTCATATTATTGATTGATGTTTTGGTATATGGAATAGGTAGAATTATGATATTGAAGTTTATATTTGTGTTTTGATGAGTTATTGATTGATGTTTTTGAATATGGAATAGGTAGAAATGAGATTTTGAATTTCATATTTGTGTTTTGATGAGTTATTGATGTTTGGGTATATGGAATAGGTAGAATTATGATATTGAAGTTTATATTTGTGTTTTGATGAGTTATTGATTGATGTTTTTGAATATGGAATAGGTAGAATTGAGATTTTGAATTTCATATTTGTGTTTTGATGAGTTATTGATGTTTGGGTATATGGAATAGGTAGAATTGTGATTTTGAAGTTCGTATTTGTGTTTTGATGAGTTATTGATTGATGTTTTGGTATTTTGAATAGGTAGAAGTGAGATTTTGAAGTTCATATTTTGGTATATGGAATAGGTAGAAATGTGATATTGAAGTTTATATTTGCGTTTTGATGAGTTATTGATTGAGGTTTTGGAATATGGAATAGGTAGAATTGAGATTTTGAATTTCATATTTGTGTTTTGATGAGTTATTGATGTTTGGGTATATGGGATAGGTAGAAGTGAGATTTTGAAGTTCATATTTGTGTTTTGATGATTATTGATTGAAGTTTTGATATATGGAATAGGTAGAAGTGAGATTTTGAAGTTCATATTTGTGTTTTGATGATTATTGATTGATGTTTTGGTATATGGAAGAGGTAGAAGTGAGATTTTGAAGTTCATATTATTGATTGATGTTTTGGTATATGGAATAGGTAGAATTATGATATTGAAGTTTATATTTGTGTTTTGATGAGTTATTGATTGATGTTTTTGAATATGGAATTGGTAGAATTGAGATTTTGAATTTCATATTTGTGTTTTGATGAGTTATTGATGTTTGGGTATATGGAATAGGTAGAATTGTGATTTTGAAGTTCGTATCTGTGTTTTGATGAGTTATTTATTGATGTTTTGGTATACGAAATAGGTAGAAGTGAGATTTTGAAGTTCATATTATTGATTGATGTTTTAGTATATGGAATAGGTAGAATTGTGATATTGAAGTTTATATTTGTGTATTGATGAGTTCTTGATGTTTTGGTATATGGAATAGATAGAATTGTTTTTTGAAGTTCATATTTGTGTTTTGATGAGTTATTGATTGATGTTTTGGTATTTGGAAAAGGTAGAAGTGAGATTTTGAAGTTCATATTTTGGTATATGGAATAGGTAGAAATGTGATATTGAAGTTTATATTTGCGTTTTGATGAGTTATTGATTGATGTTTTTGAACATGGAATAGGTAGAAATGAGATTTTGAATTTCATATTTGTGTTTTGATAAGTTATTGATGTTTGGGTATATGGAATAGATAGAATTGTTTTTTGAAGTTCATATTTGTGTTTTGATGAGTTATTGATTGATGTTTTGGTATTTGGAAAAGGTAGAAGTGAGATTTTGAAGTTCATATTTTGGTATATGGAATAGGTAGAAATGTGATATTGAAGTTTATATTTGCGTTTTGATGAGTTATTGATTGATGTTTTTGAACATGGAATAGGTAGAAATGAGATTTTGAATTTCATATTTGTGTTTTGATGAGTTATTGATGTTTGGGTATATGGAATAGGTAGAATTATGATATTGAAGTTTATATTTGTGTTCTGATGAGTTATTGATTGATATTTTTGAATATGGAATAGGTAGAATTGCGATTTTGAATTTCATATTTGTGTTTTGATGAGTTATTTATTGATGTTTTGGTATATGCAATAGGTGGAATTGAGATTTTGAAGTTCATATTTGTGTTTCGATGAGTTATTGATTGATGTTTTGGTATATGGAAGAGGTAGAAGTGAGATTTTGAAGTTCATATTATTGATTGATGTTTTGGTATATGGAATAGGTAGAATTGTGATATTGAAGTTTATATTTGTGTATTGATGAGTTATTGATGTTTTGGTATATGGAATAGATAGAATTGTTTTTTGAAGTTCATATTTGTGTTTTGATGAGTTATTGATTGATGTTTTGGTATATGCAATAGGTAGAATTGAAATATTGAAGTTCATATTTTTTGTTTTGATGATTATTGATTGATGTTTTGGTATATGGAATAGGTAGAAGTGAGATTTTGAAGTTCATATTTGTGTTTTGATGATTATTGATTTATGTTTTGGTATATGGAATAGGTAGAAGTGAGATTTTGAAGTTCATATTTGTGTTTTGATGATTATTGATTGATGTTTTGGCATATGGAATAGGTAGAAGTGAGATTTTGAAGTTCATATTTGTGTTTTGATAATTATTGATTGATGTTTTGGTATATGGAATAGGTAGAAGTGAGATTTTGAAGTTCATATTTGTGTTTTGATGATTATTGATTGATATTTTGGCATATGGAATAGGTAGAAGTGAGATTTTGAAGTTCATATTATTGATTGATGTTTTGGTATATGGAATAGGTAGAATTGTGATATTGAAGTTTATGTTTGTGTTTTGATGAGTTATTGATTGATGTTTTGGAATATGGAATAGGTAGAATTGAGATTTTGAATTTCATATTTGTGTTTTGATGAGTTATTGATGTTTGGGTATATGGGATAGGTAGAATTGTGATTTTGAAGTTCATATTTGTGTTTTGATGAGTTATTTATTGATGTTTTGGTATATGGAATAGGTAGCAGTGAGATTTTGAAGTTCATATTTGTGTTTTGATGATTATTGATTGATGTTTTGGTATATGGAATAGGTAGAAGTGAGATTTTGAAGTTCATATTTGTGTTTTGATGATTATTGATTGATGTTTTGGCATATGGAATAGGTAGAAGTGAGATTTTGAAGTTCATATTATTGATTGATGTTTTGGTATATGGAATAGGTAGAATTGTGATATGGAAGTTTATATTTGCGTTTTGATGAGTTATTGATTGATGTTTTTGAACATGGAATAGGTAGAAATGAGATTTTGAATTTCATATTTGTGTTTTGATGAGTTATTGATGTTTGGGTATATGGAATAGGTAGAATTATGATATTGAAGTTTATATTTGTGTTCTGATGAGTTATTGATTGATATTTTTGAATATGGAATAGGTAGAATTGCGATTTTGAATTTCATATTTGTGTTTTGATGAGTTATTTATTGATGTTTTGGTATATGGAATAGGTAGAAGTGAGATTTTGAAGTTTATATTTGTGTTTTGATGATTATTGATTGATGTTTTGGTATGTGGAATAGGTAGAATTGTGATTTTGAAGTTCGTATTTGTGTTTTGATGAGTTATTGATTGATGTTTTGGTATTTTTAAAAGGTAGAAGTGAGATTTTGAAGTTTATATTTTGGTATATGGAATAGGTAGAAATGTGATATTGAAGTTTATATTTGCGTTTTGATGAGTTATTGATTGAGGTTTTTGAACATGGAATAGGTAGAAATGAGATTTTGAATTTCATATTTGTGTTTTGATAAGTTATTGATGTTTGGGTATATGGAATAGGTAGAATTATGATATTGAAGTTTATATTTGTGTTCTGATGAGTTATTGATTGATATTTTTGAATATGGAATAGGTAGAATTGCGATTTTGAATTTCATATTTGTGTTTTGATGAGTTATTTATTGATGTTTTGGTATATGGAATAGGTAGAAGTGAGATTTTGAAGTTTATATTTGTGTTTTGATGATTATTGATTGATGTTTTGGTATATGGAAGAGGTAGAAGTGAGATTTTTAAGTTCATATTATTGATTGATGTTTTGGTATGTGGAATAGGTAGAATTGTGATTTTGAAGTTCGTATTTGTGTATTGATGAGTTCTTGATGTTTTGGTATATGGAATAGATAGAATTGTTTTTTGAAGTTCATATTTGTGTTTTGATGAGTTATTGATTGATGTTTTGGTATTTGGAAAAGGTAGAAGTGAGATTTTGAAGTTCATATTTTGGTATATGGAATAGGTAGAAATGTGATATTGAAATTTATATTTGCGTTTTGATGAGTTATTGATTGATGTTTTTGAACATGGAATAGGTAGAAATGAGATTTTGAATTTCATATTTGTGTTTTGATGAGTTATTGATGTTTGGGTATATGGAATAGGTAGAATTATGATATTGAAGTTTATATTTGTGTTCTGATGAGTTATTGATTGATATTTTTGAATATGGAATAGGTAGAATTGCGATTTTGAATTTCATATTTGTGTTTTGATGAGTTATTTATTGATGTTTTGGTATATGCAATAGGTGGAATTGAGATTTTGAAGTTCATATTTGTGTTTCGATGAGTTATTGATTGATGTTTTGGTATATGGAAGAGGTAGAAGTGAGATTTTGAAGTTCATATTATTGATTGATGTTTTGGTATATGGAATAGGTAGAATTGTGATATTGAAGTTTATATTTGTGTATTGATGAGTTATTGATGTTTTGGTATATGGAATAGATAGAATTGTTTTTTGAAGTTCATATTTGTGTTTTGATGAGTTATTGATTGATGTTTTGGTATTTGGAAAAGGTAGAAGTGAGATTTTGAAGTTCATATTTTGGTATATGGAATAGGTAGAAATGTGATATTGAAGTTTATATTTGCGTTTTGATGAGTTATTGATTGATGTTTTTGAACATGGAATAGGTAGAAATGAGATTTTGAATTTCATATTTGTGTTTTGATGAGTTATTGATGTTTGGGTATATGGAATAGGTAGAATTATGATATTGAAGTTTATATTTGTGTTCTGATGAGTTATTGATTGATATTTTTGAATATGGAATAGGTAGAATTGCGATTTTGAATTTCATATTTGTGTTTTGATGAGTTATTTATTGATGTTTTGGTATATGGAATAGGTAGAAGTGAGATTTTGAAGTTTATATTTGTGTTTTGATGATTATTGATTGATGTTTTGGTATATGGAAGAGGTAGAAGTGAGATTTTTAAGTTCATATTATTGATTGATGTTTTGGTATGTGGAATAGGTAGAATTGTGATTTTGAAGTTCGTATTTGTGTTTTGATGAGTTATTGATTGATGTTTTGGTATTTTGAAAAGGTAGAAGTGAGATTTTGAAGTTCATATTTTGGTATATGGAATAGGTAGAAATGTGATATTGAAGTTTATATTTGCGTTTTGATGAGTTATTGATTGAGGTTTTGGAATATGGAATAGGTAGAATTGAGATTTTGAATTTCATATTTGTGTTTTGATGAGTTATTGATGTTTGGGTATATGGGATAGGTAGAAGTGAGATTTTGAAGTTCATATTTGTGTTTTGATGATTATTGATTGATGTTTTGATATATGGAATAGGTAGAAGTGAGATTTTGAAGTTCATATTTGTGTTTTGATGATTATTGATTGATGTTTTGGTATATGGAAGAGGTAGAAGTGAGATTTTGAAGTTCATATTATTGATTGATGTTTTGGTATATGGAATAGGTAGAATTGTGATATTGAAGTTTATATTTGTGTATTTATGAGTTATTGATGTTTTGGTATATGGAATAGATAGAATTGTTTTTTGAAGTTCATATTTGTGTTTTGATGAGTTATTGATTGATGTTTTGGTATTTGGAAAAGGTAGAAGTGAGATTTTGAAGTTCATATTTTGGTATATGGAATAGGTAGAAATGTGATATTGAAGTTTATATTTGCGTTTTGATGAGTTATTGATTGATGTTTTTGAACATGGAATAGGTAGAAATGAGATTTTGAATTTCATATTTGTGTTTTGATGAGTTATTGATGTTTGGGTATATGGAATAGGTAGAATTATGATATTGAAGTTTATATTTGTGTTCTGATGAGTTATTGATTGATATTTTTGAATATGGAATAGGTAGAATTGCGATTTTGAATTTCATATTTGTGTTTTGATGAGTTATTTATTGATGTTTTGGTATATGGAATAGGTAGAAGTGAGATTTTGAAGTTTATATTTGTGTTTTGATGATTATTGATTGATGTTTTGGTATATGGAAGAGGTAGAAGTGAGATTTTTAAGTTCATATTATTGATTGATGTTTTGGTATGTGGAATAGGTAGAATTGTGATTTTGAAGTTCGTATTTGTGTTTTGATGAGTTATTGATTGATGTTTTGGTATTTTGAAAAGGTAGAAGTGAGATTTTGAAGTTCATATTTTGGTATATGGAATAGGTAGAAATGTGATATTGAAGTTTATATTTGCGTTTTGATGAGTTATTGATTGAGGTTTTGGAATATGGAATAGGTAGAATTGAGATTTTGAATTTCATATTTGTGTTTTGATGAGTTATTGATGTTTGGGTATATGGGATAGGTAGAAGTGAGATTTTGAAGTTCATATTTGTGTTTTGATGATTATTGATTGATGTTTTGATATATGGAATAGGTAGAAGTGAGATTTTGAAGTTCATATTTGTGTTTTGATGATTATTGATTGATGTTTTGGTATATGGAAGAGGTAGAAGTGAGATTTTGAAGTTCATATTATTGATTGATGTTTTGGTATATGGAATAGGTAGAATTGTGATATGAAGTTTATATTTGTGTATTGATGAGTTATTGATGTTTTGGTATATGGAATAGATAGAATTGTTTTTTGAAGTTCATATTTGTGTTTTGATGAGTTATTGATTGATGTTTTGGTATTTGGAAAAGGTAGAAGTGAGATTTTGAAGTTCATATTTTGGTATATGGAATAGGTAGAAATGTGATATTGAAGTTTATATTTGCGTTTTGATGAGTTATTGATTGATGTTTTTGAACATGGAATAGGTAGAAATGAGATTTTGAATTTCATATTTGTGTTTTGATGAGTTATTGATGTTTGGGTATATGGAATAGGTAGAATTATGATATTGAAGTTTATATTTGTGTTCTGATGAGTTATTGATTGATATTTTTGAATATGGAATAGGTAGAATTGCGATTTTGAATTTCATATTTGTGTTTTGATGAGTTATTTATTGATGTTTTGGTATATGGAATAGGTAGAAGTGAGATTTTGAAGTTTATATTTGTGTTTTGATGATTATTGATTGATGTTTTGGTATATGGAAGAGGTAGAAGTGAGATTTTTAAGTTCATATTATTGATTGATGTTTTGGTATGTGGAATAGGTAGAATTGTGATTTTGAAGTTCGTATTTGTGTTTTGATGAGTTATTGATTGATGTTTTGGTATTTTGAAAAGGTAGAAGTGAGATTTTGAAGTTCATATTTTGGTATATGGAATAGGTAGAAATGTGATATTGAAGTTTATATTTGCGTTTTGATGAGTTATTGATTGAGGTTTTGGAATATGGAATAGGTAGAATTGAGATTTTGAATTTCATATTTGTGTTTTGATGAGTTATTGATGTTTGGGTATATGGGATAGGTAGAAGTGAGATTTTGAAGTTCATATTTGTGTTTTGATGATTATTGATTGATGTTTTGATATATGGAATAGGTAGAAGTGAGATTTTGAAGTTCATATTTGTGTTTTGATGATTATTGATTGATGTTTTGGTATATGGAAGAGGTAGAAGTGAGATTTTGAAGTTCATATTATTGATTGATGTTTTGGTATATGGAATAGGTAGAATTGTGATATGAAGTTTATATTTGTGTATTGATGAGTTATTGATGTTTTGGTATATGGAATAGATAGAATTGTTTTTTGAAGTTCATATTTGTGTTTTGATGAGTTATTGATTGATGTTTTGGTATTTGGAAAAGGTAGAAGTGAGATTTTGAAGTTCATATTTTGGTATATGGAATAGGTAGAAATGTGATATTGAAGTTTATATTTGCGTTTTGATGAGTTATTGATTGATGTTTTTGAACATGGAATAGGTAGAAATGAGATTTTGAATTTCATATTTGTGTTTTGATGAGTTATTGATGTTTGGGTATATGGAATAGGTAGAATTATGATATTGAAGTTTATATTTGTGTTCTGATGAGTTATTGATTGATATTTTTGAATATGGAATAGGTAGAATTGCGATTTTGAATTTCATATTTGTGTTTTGATGAGTTATTTATTGATGTTTTGGTATATGGAATAGGTAGAAGTGAGATTTTGAAGTTTATATTTGTGTTTTGATGATTATTGATTGATGTTTTGGTATATGGAAGAGGTAGAAGTGAGATTTTTAAGTTCATATTATTGATTGATGTTTTGGTATGTGGAATAGGTAGAATTGTGATTTTGAAGTTCGTATTTGTGTTTTGATGAGTTATTGATTGATGTTTTGGTATTTTGAAAAGGTAGAAGTGAGATTTTGAAGTTCATATTTTGGTATATGGAATAGGTAGAAATGTGATATTGAAGTTTATATTTGCGTTTTGATGAGTTATTGATTGAGGTTTTGGAATATGGAATAGGTAGAATTGAGATTTTGAATTTCATATTTGTGTTTTGATGAGTTATTGATGTTTGGGTATATGGGATAGGTAGAAGTGAGATTTTGAAGTTCATATTTGTGTTTTGATGATTATTGATTGATGTTTTGATATATGGAATAGGTAGAAGTGAGATTTTGAAGTTCATATTTGTGTTTTGATGATTATTGATTGATGTTTTGGTATATGGAAGAGGTAGAAGTGAGATTTTGAAGTTCATATTATTGATTGATGTTTTGGTATATGGAATAGGTAGAATTGTGATATTGAAGTTTATATTTGTGTATTGATGAGTTATTGATGTTTTGGTATATGGAATAGATAGAATTGTTTTTTGAAGTTCATATTTGTGTTTTGATGAGTTATTGATTGATGTTTTGGTATTTGGAAAAGGTAGAAGTGAGATTTTGAAGTTCATATTTTGGTATATGGAATAGGTAGAAATGTGATATTGAAGTTTATATTTGCGTTTTGATGAGTTATTGATTGATGTTTTTGAACATGGAATAGGTAGAAATGAGATTTTGAATTTCATATTTGTGTTTTGATGAGTTATTGATGTTTGGGTATATGGAATAGGTAGAATTATGATATTGAAGTTTATATTTGTGTTCTGATGAGTTATTGATTGATATTTTTGAATATGGAATAGGTAGAATTGCGATTTTGAATTTCATATTTGTGTTTTGATGAGTTATTTATTGATGTTTTGGTATATGGAATAGGTAGAAGTGAGATTTTGAAGTTTATATTTGTGTTTTGATGATTATTGATTGATGTTTTGGTATATGGAAGAGGTAGAAGTGAGATTTTTAAGTTCATATTATTGATTGATGTTTTGGTATGTGGAATAGGTAGAATTGTGATTTTGAAGTTCGTATTTGTGTTTTGATGAGTTATTGATTGATGTTTTGGTATTTTGAAAAGGTAGAAGTGAGATTTTGAAGTTCATATTTTGGTATATGGAATAGGTAGAAATGTGATATTGAAGTTTATATTTGCGTTTTGATGAGTTATTGATTGAGGTTTTGGAATATGGAATAGGTAGAATTGAGATTTTGAATTTCATATTTGTGTTTTGATGAGTTATTGATGTTTGGGTATATGGGATAGGTAGAAGTGAGATTTTGAAGTTCATATTTGTGTTTTGATGATTATTGATTGATGTTTTGATATATGGAATAGGTAGAAGTGAGATTTTGAAGTTCATATTTGTGTTTTGATGATTATTGATTGATGTTTTGGTATATGGAAGAGGTAGAAGTGAGATTTTGAAGTTCATATTATTGATTGATGTTTTGGTATATGGAATAGGTAGAATTGTGATATGAAGTTTATATTTGTGTATTGATGAGTTATTGATGTTTTGGTATATGGAATAGATAGAATTGTTTTTTGAAGTTCATATTTGTGTTTTGATGAGTTATTGATTGATGTTTTGGTATTTGGAAAAGGTAGAAGTGAGATTTTGAAGTTCATATTTTGGTATATGGAATAGGTAGAAATGTGATATTGAAGTTTATATTTGCGTTTTGATGAGTTATTGATTGATGTTTTTGAACATGGAATAGGTAGAAATGAGATTTTGAATTTCATATTTGTGTTTTGATGAGTTATTGATGTTTGGGTATATGGAATAGGTAGAATTATGATATTGAAGTTTATATTTGTGTTCTGATGAGTTATTGATTGATATTTTTGAATATGGAATAGGTAGAATTGCGATTTTGAATTTCATATTTGTGTTTTGATGAGTTATTTATTGATGTTTTGGTATATGGAATAGGTAGAAGTGAGATTTTGAAGTTTATATTTGTGTTTTGATGATTATTGATTGATGTTTTGGTATATGGAAGAGGTAGAAGTGAGATTTTTAAGTTCATATTATTGATTGATGTTTTGGTATGTGGAATAGGTAGAATTGTGATTTTGAAGTTCGTATTTGTGTTTTGATGAGTTATTGATTGATGTTTTGGTATTTTGAAAAGGTAGAAGTGAGATTTTGAAGTTCATATTTTGGTATATGGAATAGGTAGAAATGTGATATTGAAGTTTATATTTGCGTTTTGATGAGTTATTGATTGAGGTTTTGGAATATGGAATAGGTAGAATTGAGATTTTGAATTTCATATTTGTGTTTTGATGAGTTATTGATGTTTGGGTATATGGGATAGGTAGAAGTGAGATTTTGAAGTTCATATTTGTGTTTTGATGATTATTGATTGATGTTTTGATATATGGAATAGGTAGAAGTGAGATTTTGAAGTTCATATTTGTGTTTTGATGATTATTGATTGATGTTTTGGTATATGGAAGAGGTAGAAGTGAGATTTTGAAGTTCATATTATTGATTGATGTTTTGGTATATGGAATAGGTAGAATTATGATATTGAAGTTTATATTTGTGTTTTGATGAGTTATTGATTGATGTTTTTGAATATGGAATAGGTAGAAATGAGATTTTGAATTTCATATTTGTGTTTTGATGAGTTATTGATGTTTGGGTATATGGAATAGGTAGAATTATGATATTGAAGTTTATATTTGTGTTTTGATGAGTTATTGATTGATGTTTTTGAATATGGAATAGGTAGAATTGAGATTTTGAATTTCATATTTGTGTTTTGATGAGTTATTGATGTTTGGGTATATGGAATAGGTAGAATTGTGATTTTGAAGTTCGTATCTGTGTTTTGATGAGTTATTTATTGATGTTTTGGTATACGGAATAGGTAGAAGTGAGATTTTGAAGTTCATATTATTGATTGATGTTTTGGTATATGGAATAGGTAGAATTGTGATATTGATGTTTATATTTGTGTTTTGATGAGTTATTGATTGATGTTTTGGAATATGGAATAGGTAGAATTGCGATTTTGAATTTCATATTTGTGTTTTGATGAGTTATTTATTGATGTTTTGGTATATGGAATAGGTAGAAGTGAGATTTTGAAGTTTATATTTGTGTTTTGATGATTATTGATTGATGTTTTGGTATATGGAAGAGGTAGAAGTGAGATTTTTAAGTTCATATTATTGATTGATGTTTCGGTATGTGGAATAGGTAGAATTGTGATTTTGAAGTTCGTATTTGTGTTTTGATGAGTTATTGATTGATGTTTTGGTATTTGGAAAAGGTAGAAGTGAGATTTTGAAGTTCATATTTTGGTATATGGAATAGGTAGAAATGTGATATTGAAGTTTATATTTGCGTTTTGATGAGTTATTGATTGAGGTTTTGGAATATGGAATAGGTAGAATTGAGATTTTGAATTTCATATTTGTGTTTTGATGAGTTATTGATGTTTGGGTATATGGGATAGGTAGAAGTGAGATTTTGAAGTTCATATTTGTGTTTTGATGATTATTGATTGAAGTTTTGATATATGGAATAGGTAGAAGTGAGATTTTGAAGTTCATATTTGTGTTTTGATGATTATTGATTGATGTTTTGGTATATGGAAGAGGTAGAAGTGAGATTTTGAAGTTCATATTATTGATTGATGTTTTGGTATATGGAATAGGTAGAATTATGATATTGAAGTTTATATTTGTGTTTTGATGAGTTATTGATTGATGTTTTTGAATATGGAATAGGTAGAATTGAGATTTTGAATTTCATATTTGTGTTTTGATGAGTTATTGATGTTTGGGTATATGGAATAGGTAGAATTGTGATTTTGAAGTTCGTATCTGTGTTTTGATGAGTTATTTATTGATGTTTTGGTATACGAAATAGGTAGAAGTGAGATTTTGAAGTTCATATTATTGATTGATGTTTTAGTATATGGAATAGGTAGAATTGTGATATTGAAGTTTATATTTGTGTATTGATGAGTTCTTGATGTTTTGGTATATGGAATAGATAGAATTGTTTTTTGAAGTTCATATTTGTGTTTTGATGAGTTATTGATTGATGTTTTGGTATTTGGAAAAGGTAGAAGTGAGATTTTGAAGTTCATATTTTGGTATATGGAATAGGTAGAAATGTGATATTGAAGTTTATATTTGCGTTTTGATGAGTTATTGATTGAGGTTTTGGAATATGGAATAGGTAGAATTGAGATTTTGAATTTCATATTTGTGTTTTGATGAGTTATTGATGTTTGGGTATATGGGATTGGTAGAAGTGAGATTTTGAATTTCATATTTGTGTTTTGATGATTATTGATTGATGTTTTGATATATGGAATTGGTAGAAGTGAGATTTTGAAGTTCATATTTTTGTTTTGATGATTATTGATTGATGTTTTGGTATATGGAAGAGGTAGAAGTGAGATTTTGAAGTTCATATTATTGATTGATGTTTTGGTATATGGAATAGGTAGAATTATGATATTGAAGTTTATATTTGTGTTCTGATGAGTTATTGATTGATGTTTTTGAATATGGAATAGGTAGAATTGAGATTTTGAAATTCATATTTGTGTTTTGAAGAGTTATTGATGTTTGGGTATATGGGATAGGTAGAAGTGAGATTTTGAAGTTCATATTATTGATTGATGTTTTGGTATATGGAATAGGTAGAATTGTGATATTGAAGTTTATATTTGTGTTTTGATGAGTTATTGATTGATGTTTTGGAATATGGTATAGGTAGAATTGCGATTTTGAATTTCATATTTGTGTTTTGATGAGTTATTTATTGATGTTTTGGTATACGGAATAGGTAGAAGTGAGATTTTGAAGTTTATATTTGTGTTTTGATGATTATTGATTGATGTTTTGGTATATGGAATAGATAGAATTGTTTTTTGAAGTTCATATTTGTGTTTTGATGAGTTATTGATTGATGTTTTGGTATTTGGAAAAGGTAGAAGTGAGATTTTGAAGTTCATATTTTGGTATATGGAATAGGTAGAAATGTGATATTGAAGTTTATATTTGCGTTTTGATGAGTTATTGATTGAGGTTTTGGAATATGGAATAGGTAGAATTGAGATTTTGAATTTCATATTTGTGTTTTGATGAGTTATTGATGTTTGGGTATATGGGATAGGTAGAAGTGAGATTTTGAAATTCATATTTGTGTTTTGATGATTATTGATTGATGTTTTGATATATGGAATAGGTAGAAGTGAGATTTTGAAGTTCATATTTGTGTTTTGATGATTATTGATTGATGTTTTGGTATATGGAAGAGGTAGAAGTGAGATTTTGAAGTTCATATTATTGATTGATGTTTTGGTATATGGAATAGGTAGAATTATGATATTGAAGTTTATATTTGTGTTTTGATGAGTTATTGATTGATGTTTTTGAATATGGAATAGGTAGAAATGAGATTTTGAATTTCATATTTGTGTTTTGATGAGTTATTGATGTTTGGGTATATGGAATAGGTAGAATTATGATATTGAAGTTTATATTTGTGTTTTGATGAGTTATTGATTGATGTTTTTGCATATGGAATAGGTAGAATTGAGATTTTGAATTTCATATTTGTGTTTTGATGAGTTATTGATGTTTGGGTATATGGAATAGGTAGAATTGTGATTTTGAAGTTCGTATCTGTGTTTTGATGAGTTATTTATTGATGTTTTGGTATACGGAATAGGTAGAAGTGAGATTTTGAAGTTCATATTATTGATTGATGTTTTGGTATATGGAATAGGTAGAATTGTGATATTGATGTTTATATTTGTGTTTTGATGAGTTATTGATTGATGTTTTGGAATATGGAATAGGTAGAATTGCGATTTTGAATTTCATATTTGTGTTTTGATGAGTTATTTATTGATGTTTTGGTATACGGAATAGGTAGAAGTGAGATTTTGAAGTTTATATTTGTGTTTTGATGAGTTATTGATTAAGGTTTTGGAATATGGAATAGGTAGAATTGAGATTTTGAATTTCATATTTGTGTTTTGATGAGTTATTGATGTTTGGGTATATGGGATAGGTAGAAGTGAGATTTTGAAGTTCATATTTGTGTTTTGATGATTATTGATTGAAGTTTTGATATATGGAATAGGTAGAAGTGAGATTTTGAAGTTCATATTTGTGTTTTGATGATTATTGATTGATGTTTTGGTATATGGAAGAGGTAGAAGTGAGATTTTGAAGTTCATATTATTGATTGATGTTTTGGTATATGGAATAGGTAGAATTATGATATTGAAGTTTATATTTGTGTTTTGATGAGTTATTGATTGATGTTTTGGAATATGGAATAGATAGAATTGTTTTTTGAAGTTCATATTTGTGTTTTGATGAGTTATTGATTGATGTTTTGGTATTTGGAAAAGGTAGAAGTGAGATTTTGAAGTTCATATTTTGGTATATGGAATAGGTAGATATGTGATATTTAAGTTTATATTTGTGTTTCGATGAGTTATTGATTGATGTTTTGGAATATGGAATAGGTAGAATTGAGATTTTGAATTTCATATTTGTGTTTTGATGATTATTGATTGATGTTTTGGTATATGGAAGAGGTAGAAGTGAGATTTTGAAGTTCATATTATTGATTGATGTTTTGGTATATGGAATAGGTAGAATTGTGATATTGAAGTTTATATTTGTGTATTGATGAGTTATTGATGTTTTGGTATATGGAATAGATAGAATTGTTTTTTGAAGTTCATATTTATGTTTTGATGAGTTATTGATTGATGTTTTGGTATTTGGAAAAGGTAGAAGTGAGATTTTGAAGTTCATATTTTGGTATATGGAATAGGTAGAAATGTGATATTGAAGTTTATATTTGCGTTTTGATGAGTTATTGATTGAGGTTTTGGAATATGGAATAGGTAGAATTGAGATTTTGAATTTCATATTTGTGTTTTGATGAGTTATTGATGTTTGGGTATATGGGATAGGTAGAAGTGAGATTTTGAAGTTCATATTTGTGTTTTGATGATTATTGATTGATGTTTTGGTATATGGAATAGATAGAATTGTTTTTTGAAGTTCATATTTGTGTTTTGATGAGTTATTGATTGATGTTTTGGTATTTGGAAAAGGTAGAAGTGAGATTTTGAAGTTCATATTTTGGTATATGGAATAGGTAGAAATGTGATATTGAAGTTTATATTTGTGTTTCGATGAGTTATTGATTGATGTTTTGGAATATGGAATAGGTATAATTGAGATTTTGACTTTCATATTTGTGTTTTGATGATTATTGATTGATGTTTTGGTATATGGAATAGATAGAATTGTTTTTTGAAGTTTATATTTGTGTTTTGATGATTATTGATTGATGTTTTGGTATATGGAATAGATAGAATTGTTTTTTGAATTTCATATTTGTGTTTTGATGAGTTATTGATTGATGTTTTGGTATATGGAAGAGGTAGAAGTGAGATTTTGAAGTTCATATTATTGATTGATGTGTTGGTATATGGAATAGGTTGAATTGCGATATTGAAGTTTATATTTGTGTATTGATGAGTTATTGATGTTTGGGTATATGGAATAGGTAGAATTGTGATTTTGAAGTTCGTATTTGTGTTTTGATGAGTTATTTATTGATGTTTTGGTATACGGAATAGGTAGAAGTGAGATTTTGAAGTTCATATTTGTGTTTTGATGATTATTGATTGATGTTTTGGTATATGGAATAGGTTTTTAAGATTTTGAATTTCATATTTGTGTTTTGATGAGTTATTGATGTTTTGGTATATGCAATAGGTGGAATTGAGATTTTGAAGTTCATATTTGTGTTTCGATGAGTTATTGATTGATGTTTTGGAATATGGAATAGGTAGAATTGAGATTTTGAATTTCATATTTGTGTTTTGATGAGTTATTGATGTTTGGGTATATGGAATAGGTAGAAGTGAGATTTTGAAGTTTATATTTGTGTTTTGATGATTATTGATTGATGTTTTGGTATTTGGAAGAGGTAGAAGTGAGATTTTGAAGTTCATATTATTGATTGATCTTTTGGTATGTGGAATAGGTAAAATTGTGAAATTGAAGTTTATATTTGTGTTTTGATGAGTTATTGATTGATGTTTTGGAATATGGAATAGATAGAATTGTTTTTTGAAGTTCATATTTGTGTTTTGATGAGTTATTGATTGATGTTTTGGTATATGGAAGAGGTAGAAGTGAGATTTTGAAGTTCATATTATTGATTGATGTTTTGGTATATGGAATAGGTAGAATTGTGATATTGAAGTTTATATTTGTGTATTGAAGAGTTATTGATGTTTTGGTATATGGAATAGATAGAATTGTTTTTTGAAGTTCATATTTATGTTTTGATGAGTTATTGATTGATGTTTTGGTATTTGGAAAAGGTAGAAGTGAGATTTTGAAGTTCATATTTTGGTATATGGAATAGGTAAAAATGTGATATTGAAGTTTACATTTGCGTTTTGATGAGTTATTGATTGAGGTTTTTGAATATGGAATAGGTAGAATTGAGATTTTGAATTTCATATTTGTGTTTTGATGAATTATTGATGTTTGGGTATATGGGATAGGTAGAAGTGAGATTTTGAAGTTCATATTTGTGTTTTGATGATTATTGATTGATGTTTTGATATATGGAATAGGTAGAAGTGAGATTTTGAAGTTCATATTTGTGTTTTGATGATTATTGATTGATGTTTTGGTATATGGAAGAGGTAGAAGTGAGATTTTGAAGTTCATATTATTGATTGATGTTTTGGTATATGGAATAGGTTGAATTATGATATTGAAGTTTATATTTGTGTTTTGATGAGTTATTGATTGATGTTTTTGAATATCGAATAGGTAGAAATGAGATTTTGAATTTCGTATTTGTGTTTTGATGAGTTATTGATGTTTGGGTATATGAAATAGGTAGAATTATGATATTGAAGTTTATATTTGTGTTTTGATAATTATTGATTGATGTTTTGGTATATGGAATAGATAGAATTGTTTTTTGAAGTTCATATTTGTGTTTTGATGAGTTATGGATTGATGTTTTGGTATTTGGAAAAGGTAGAAGTGAGATTTTGAAGTTCATATTTTGGTATATGGAATAGGTAGAAATGTGATATTGAAGTTTATATTTGTGTTTTGATGAGTTATTGATTGATGTTTTTGAATATGGAATAGGTAGAAATGAGATTTTGAATTTCGTATTTGTGTTTTGATGAGTTATTGATGTTTGGGTATATGAAATAGGTAGAATTATGATATTGAAGTTTATATTTGTGTTTTGATGAGTTATTAATTGATGTTTTTGAATATGGAATAGGTAGAAATGAGATTTTGAATTTCGTATTTGTGTTTTGATGAGTTATTGATGTTTGGGTATATGAAATAGGTAGAATTATGATTTTGAAGTTCGTATCTGTGTTTTGATGAGTTATTTATTGATGTTTTGGTATACGGAATAGGTAGAAGTGAGATTTTGAAGTTCATATTATTGATTGATGTTTTGGTATATGGAATAGGTAGAATTGTTTTTTGAAGTTTATATTTGTGTTTTGATGAGTTATTGATTGATGTTTTGGAATATGGAATTGGTAGAATTGCGATTTTGAATTTCATATTTGTGTTTTGATGAGTTATTTATTGATGTTTTGGTATACGGAATAGGTAGAAGTGAGATTTTGAAGTTTATATTTGTGTTTTGATAATTATTGATTGATGTTTTGGTATATGGAATAGATAGAATTGATTTTTGAAGTTCATATTTGTGTTTTGATGAGTTATTGATTGATGTTTTGGTATTTGGAAAAGGTAGAAGTGAGATTTTGAAGTTCATATTTTGGTATATGGAATAGGTAGAAATGTGATATTGAAGTTTATATTTGTGTTTCGATGAGTTATTGATTGATGTTTTGGAATATGGAATAGGTAGAATTGAGATTTTGACTTTCATATTTGTGTTTTGATGATTATTGATTGATGTTTTGGTATATGGAATAGATAGAATTGTTTTTTGAAGTTCATATTTGTGTTTTGATGAGTTATTGATTGATGTTTTGGTATATGGAAGAGGTAGAAGTGAGATTTTGAAGTTCATATTATTGATTGATGTTTTGGTATATGGAATAGGTAGAATTGTGATATTGAAGTTTATATTTGTGTATTGATGAGTTATTGATGTTTGGGTATATGGAATAGGTAGAATTGTGATTTTGAAGTTCGTATTTGTGTTTTGATGAGTTATTTATTGATGTTTTGGTATACGGAATAGGTAGAAGTGAGATTTTGAAGTTCATATTTGTGTTTGGATGATTATTGATTGATGTTTTGGTATATGGAATAGGTAGAATTGAGATTTTGAATTTCATATTTGTGTTTTGATAGTTATTGATGTTTTGGTATATGCAATAGGTGGAATTGAGATTTTGAAGTTCATATTTGTGTTTCGATGAGTTATTGATTGATGTTTTGGAATATGGAATAGGTAGAATTGAGATTTTGAATTTCATATTTGTGTTTTGATGAGTTATTGATGTTTGGGTATATGGAATATGTAGAAGTGAGATTTTGAAGTTTATATTTGTGTTTTGATGATTATTGATTGATGTTTTGGTATATGGAATAGATTGAATTGAGATTTTGAATTTCATATTTGTGTTTTGATGAGTTATTGATGTTTTGGTATATGGAATAGGTTGAATTGAGATTTTGAATTTCATATTTGTGTTTGGATGAGTTATTGATGTTTTGGTATATGCAATAGGTGGAATTGAGATTTTGAAGTTCATATTTGTGTTTCGATGAGTTATTGATTGATGTTTTGGTATATGGAAGAGGTAGAAGTGAGATTTTGAAGTTCATATTATTGATTGATGTTTTGGTATATGGAATAGGTAGAATTGTGATAGTGAAGTTTATATTTGTGTATTGATGAGTTATTGATGTTTTGGTATATGGAATAGATAGAATTGTTTTTTGAAGTTCATATTTGTGTTTTGATGAGTTATTGATTGATGTTTTGGTATTTGGAAAAGGTAGAAGTGAGATTTTGAAGTTCATATTTTGGTATATGGAATAGGTAGAAATGTGATATTGAAGTTTATATTTGCGTTTTGATGAGTTATTGATTGAGGTTTTGGAATATGGAATAGGTAGAATTGAGATTTTGAATTTCATATTTGTGTTTTGATGAGTTATTGATGTTTGGGTATATGGGATAGGTAGAAGTGAGATTTTGAAGTTCATATTTGTGTTTTGATGATTATTGATTGATATTTTGGTATATGCAATAGGTGGAATTGAGATTTTGAAGTTCATATTTGTGTTTCGATGAGTTATTGATTGATGTTTTGGTATATGGAAGAGGTAGAAGTGAGATTTTGAAGTTCATATTATTGATTGATGTTTTGGTATATGGAATAGGTAGAATTGTGATATTGAAGTTTATATTTGTGTATTGATGAGTTATTGATGTTTGGGTATATGGAATAGGTAGAATTGTGATTTTGAAGTTCGTATTTGTGTTTTGATGAGTTATTTATTGATATTTTGGTATACGGAATAGGTAGAAGTGAGATTTTGAAGTTCATATTTGTGTTTTGATGATTATTGATTGATGTTTTGGTATATGGAATAGGTTTTTAAGATTCTGAATTTCATATTTGTGTTTTGATGAGTTATTGATGTTTTGGTATATGCAATAGGTGGAATTGAGATTTTGAAGTTCATATTTGTGTTTCGATGAGTTATTGATTGATGTTTTGGAATATGGAATAGGTAGAATTGAGATTTTGAATTTCATATTTGTGTTTTGATGAGTTATTGATGTTTGGGTATATGGAATAGGTAGAAGTGAGATTTTGAAGTTTATATTTGTGTTTTGATGATTATTGATTGATGTTTTGGTATATGGAAGAGGTAGAAGTGAGATTTTGATGTTCATATTATTGATTGATGTTTTGGTATGTGGAATAGGTAGAATTGTGATATTGAAGTTTATATTTGTGTTTTGATGAGTTATTGATTGATGTTTTGGAATATGGAATTGATAGAATTGTTTTTTGAAGTTCATATTTGTGTTTTGATGAGTTATTGATTGATGTTTTGCTATTTGGAAAAGGTAGAAGTGAGATTTTGAAGTTCATATTTTGGTATATGGAATAGGTAGAAATGTGATATTGAAGTTTATATTTGTGTTTCGATGAGTTATTGATTGATGTTTTGGAATATGGAATAGGTAGAATTGAGATTTTGAATTTCATATTTGTGTTTTGATGATTATTGATTGATGTTTTGGTATATGGAAGAGGTAGAAGTGAGATTTTGAAGTTCATATTATTGATTGATGTTTTGGTATATGGAATAGGTAGAATTGTGATATAGAAGTTTATATTTGTGTATTGATGAGTTATTGATGTTTGGGTATATGGAATAGGTAGAATTGTGATTTTGAAGTTCGTATTTGTGTTTTGATGAGTTATTTATTGATGTTTTGGTATACGGAATAGGTAGAAGTGAGATTTTGAAGTTCATATTTGTGTTTGGATGATTATTGATTGATGTTTTGGTATATGGAATAGGTAGAATTGAGATTTTGAATTTCATATTTGTGTTTTGATAGTTATTGATGTTTTGGTATATGCAATAGGTGGAATTGAGATTTTGAAGTTCATATTTGTGTTTCGATGAGTTATTGATTGATGTTTTGGAATATGGAATAGGTAGAATTGAGATTTTGAATTTCATATTTGTGTTTTGATGAGTTATTGATGTTTGGGTATATGGAATAGGTAGAAGTGAGATTTTGAAGTTTATATTTGTGTTTTGATGATTATTGATTGATGTTTTGGTATATGGAATAGGTTGAATTGAGATTTTGAATTTCATATTTGTGTTTTGATGAGTTATTGATGTTTTGGTATATGGAATAGGTTGAATTGAGATTTTGAATTTCATATTTGTGTTTGGATGAGTTATTGATGTTTTGGTATATGCAATAGGTGGAATTGAGATTTTGAAGTTCATATTTGTGTTTCGATGAGTTATTGATTGATGTTTTGGTATATGGAAGAGGTAGAAGTGAGATTTTGAAGTTCATATTATTGATTGATGTTTTGGTATATGGAATAGGTAGAATTGTGATAGTGAAGTTTATATTTGTGTATTGATGAGTTATTGATGTTTTGGTATATGGAATAGATAGAATTGTTTTTTGAAGTTCATATTTGTGTTTTGATGAGTTATTGATTGATGTTTTGGTATTTGGAAAAGGTAGAAGTGAGATTTTGAAGTTCATATTTTGGTATATGGAATAGGTAGAAATGTGATATTGAAGTTTATATTTGCGTTTTGATGAGTTATTGATTGAGGTTTTGGAATATGGAATAGGTAGAATTGAGATTTTGAATTTCATATTTGTGTTTTGATGAGTTATTGATGTTTGGGTATATGGGATAGGTAGAAGTGAGATTTTGAAGTTCATATTTATGTTTTGATGATTATTGATTGATATTTTGGTATATGCAATAGGTGGAATTGAGATTTTGAAGTTCATATTTGTGTTTCGATGAGTTATTGATTGATGTTTTGGTATATGGAAGAGGTAGAAGTGAGATTTTGAAGTTCATATTATTGATTGATGTTTTGGTATATGGAATAGGTAGAATTGTGATATTGAAGTTTATATTTGTGTATTGATGAGTTATTGATGTTTTGGTATATGGAATAGATAGAATTGTTTTTTGAAGTTCCTATTTATGTTTTGATGAGTTATTGATTGATGTTTTGGTATTTGGAAAAGGTAGAAGTGAGATTTTGAAGTTCATATTTTGGTATATGGAATAGGTAAAAATGTGATATTGAAGTTTATATTTGCGTTTTGATGAGTTATTGATTGAGGTTTTTGAATATGGATGGGTAAATGATATAAATAAAAAACAATTCAATTTTCCTTTCTTTCAATGGTTAGATTATTATTTTCAGAAAGAAAAAATTACTTATAAAAATATACCTACTATAAATGTTCAGACTAATTTGTATAAAAAATGGCAATTGGTAGAAAATAATACTATTTTATCTGCTATTCATCCACCTTTACAGGCAATAAAGATTAATACTAAAGAAGGCGAAATAATCGCTTCTCCTTTTAAAAAAGGAAAAGAGACTAAAGAATCTATTGATTCGGAAGACATTAAAAAGGTTTATCAACAGAATAATTATTCTAATCAGATTTTACAAACTATTGCTCAGCAAGTGGATTTAATTTCGGTTAAATTAGATAAACAAAGTGGTAATTTTCCTAATGAAGTATCTAAACCGTTAGTGTCTCCTTCTCTTCCTAGGGAATTCGAACGAGAAATTTCTTTAGTACAACGTATTAATTTGGCAATTGAAGGTAATACTAATGCTCCGTCTTCTTCATCTGCTTTAAGTCAGATAGAACGCCAATTTAGTGGTCTTCGTATTAATGCTATAAATCGTAATGCTCCTCGTGCAGAGTCTTCCAGTAGTTCATCTAATTCTGACTCTGACCACGAAAATGATGAAATAGAGAATATAGAAGATATAGAAAATCAATTCTATGAAACTACTCCTCCTTTAGAACCTTTAGAACTTAATCGTATTGCTAGACGTCCAGTTAGACGGTCGTATAATAGTAGATGGTCTAATAATAGAAATCTAATGAATTATCATAGTAGACCTACTCCTCCTGATATTCAATTTGAAGAACGTACTCGGTTTAATACTAAATCATATGATGGAAGTGCGTTATATGAATGGAACATTGATGGGAAATCTGAATATGAAATAACTAATACATTGCATGAAATGGGTACTGCTAAGATAGCTTATAAATCTAAGTATCCCCAGATAAGTGAACGTCAAATTGCTTCATGTTTTGTTTCTGGTTTTACTGGCCAATTAAAAAATTGGTGGGATAATATGTTTACTCCAATGCAACAAATGGAAATTTTGACTCATCAAACTGCTGTACATCATGAGGTTACTGTTAATGATGAAAGAATTAGAACAACCGATTATGAATCGGATGGTGCTAGTTATTTAATTTATGTTCTTTCTATGCATTTTGTCGGTAATCCTAAAGAAGAATTAACAAGTTTAAAGATTTCTTTAACTAATCTTAAATGTCCTACTTTTAGAGATTATTTCTGGTATAAGACTACTTTTTTGACTAATGTGTTGCGTAGGCCAGACTGCAATCAATCCTTTTGGAAAGAAAAATTCATTACTGGTTTACCTCCTTTATTTTCACAAAAATTAATTACTAGTTTAATGAAAGAAATGGGTACAGAGAATTTGAATTTGTCTAATATTACTTATGGTCAATTATTTGCTTTTCTTAAAAAAGAGGCTTTAACTATCTGCCAAGATTTTAAATTGCAGAAAAAATATGGTCTTGAGAAACAGGAATTGGGGTCATTCTGTCAGGCATTTGGCATCGCCAGTCCTCATCCGCCCTCTTCACAAGATAAAAGACATAAAAAGGTTAGCCCATATCATACTAGTAAATATAAGTCTAATAGATATAAAAGAAAACAAAAATATAATCCTGACTGGTATAATAAAAAACATGATAATTTTAGAAAAAAGAAATATAAATACAGTAAAGGAAAAAATTCTATTAAATGCTATAAATGTGGTAAGTTAGGTCACATAGCGCCTAACTGTAAATTAGAAAAGAAGATTAATACTATATTTTCTGAAGAAACTGATTTAAAGAATAAATTAATGTCTATTTTAATTAACTCTGAAAAAGAAGAAACAGATAATTATTATTCATCTGACTCATCTAGTTTTTCCGATAATGATGAATTTTGTGAATGTAAAAAGACAATTAATATGATGCATAATTCAAATAAAAATAGTTTAAATAAAGAATTATTATTTGATATAATAAAAGATATAAAAGATGATAATGTTAGAAAAGATTATTTAGAAAAATTAAAAGCTTTAGTTTTACAAGATAATGCTCCTATGTTTAATATAACAGAACCATTCAGTTTAAATAATTTAATTGATAAATACAAGCATGAAGATAGTTTTGGTTTTCGTAAAACTAGTAATATAAAAGAAGAAATAAAAATATTAAAAGACGAAATTAGAGAAATTAATAATCAATTAAATGAATTAAAATTAAAAGATTTAGAATTAGAAGCTAAAATCTTATTAAAAGATCAGTCTAATCTAGCTTCTACATCTGGTGTAATAAAAGATGACGAGATTACCATAGCTAATGAAAGTCCAGATGATACACAATTTATTAATTTAATGAATAAAATAAAAATTGAAAAATGGTATGTTTTAGTTACTATTGGTGTAGAGGACTGGACGACCACTTGTGTTGCCATGTTGGACAGTGGAGCCGATCAATCCTGTATAAGCAGAGGTATAATTCCAGATAAGTATCTATCTAGAACTAAAGAAAAATTATATGCTGCTAATGGATTAGAAATGAGTATTTATGCTGAATTAAATAATGGTTATATTTGCAATAATGGATATTGTTTTAAACATTCATTCTTAATTCTTGAAAACTTTACTACTGACGTGGTTTTAGGTAATCCTTTTCTTTATCAGATTACTCCTTTTACCAAACATACTGATCATATTTCTGTTAATCTTTTAGGTAATGAATTAGTTTTTCCTTTTATTAATCCCATCCAGAAAAAAGAATTAGCATTACTTCAGACTAATTCTATCTATAAACAAATTTGTGTAATGAATAAGAAAAAGAAAAGTTTAATGTTTTTAAAAAATGAATTAGATTTTTCTAGAATAGAAGAACAATTAATGAAAGATGATGTAAAATTAAAAATTGATAATTTAGATAAGAAATTCCAAACATTAGTATGTTCAGAACATCCTAATGCATTTTGGAATAGGAAAAAACATGTTGTTTCATTACCATATATAAAAGAGTTTAATGAGAAAGATATTCCGACTAAGGCTAGGCCCATTCAAATGAATGAGGAATTACTTAATTTTTGTAAACAAGAAATACAGAGTTTAATGGATAAAAAATTAATACGAAAATCACAATCTCCGTGGAGTTGTGCGGCTTTTTATGTAAATAATCAAGCAGAGAAGGAACGTGGTGTTCCTAGATTAGTAATTAATTATAAACCGTTAAATAAGGTTTTACAGTGGATTCGGTATCCTATTCCGAATAAGAAAGATTTACTGAAAAGGCTTCATAGTGCAAAAGTATTTTCCAAATTCGATTTAAAATCAGGATATTGGCAAATACAGGTTAATGAAAACGATAGGTATAAAACAGCTTTTACTGTTCCTTTCGGACATTATGAGTGGAATGTTATGCCTTTCGGATTAAAAAATGCTCCTTCAGAATTTCAAAGAATAATGAATGATATTTTTAATGATTATTCTAATTTTGTGATTGTCTATATTGATGACATTTTAGTCTTTTCTGATAATATTTCTCAGCATTTTAAACATCTTAATTTAATACTCCATGTTATTCAGACTAATGGTTTGGTAATTTCTGCTAAAAAGATGAAATTATTTCAAACAAAAATCAGATTTTTAGGTCATGATATTAATCAAGGGAAAATGAAACCGATTCAACGAACAATTGAATTCGCTAATAAATTTCCAGATGAAATTCGGGATAAAAATCAGTTACAACGATTTCTTGGTTGTTTGAATTATATTGCTGATTTTTTCCCTAATTTGAGAACTATGTGTGGTCCTTTGTATGAGAGATTACAGAAAAATCCTCCTGCTTGGACAGAGACTCATACTAATTTAATTAAACAGATTAAAGAGAAAATTAAGACTCTTCCTTGTTTAGGCATTCCTCATCCCGATGCATTCATGATCATTGAGACAGATGCATCAGATATAGGTTATGGAGGCATCCTTAAACAGAAAATGCATGCATCCGCATCATCTGCATTAGAAGAATTGGTTAGATACCATTCGGGCATTTGGGCGGGGCCACAGAAAAATTATTCTACTGTGAAAAAAGAAATTTTATCTATTGTTAAAAAGTTTTTACTCAGAGTTGACTGTAAGTCAGCTAAAGAAATTTTACAGAAAGATGTAAAAAATTTGGTTTCTAAACAAATTTTTGCCAGATGGCAAGCCATACTTTCTGTCTTTGATTTTGATATTGAATTTATCAAAGGCGATGATAATTCTCTTCCTGACTTCCTTACCCGTGAATTTTTGACAGGTCGCACCCATGTCTAAGGATCCCGGCAAACCGAAAACTCCTTCTGATTATCTCATGTCTAATCCACCTAAGCCTTTATCTCCTTCAGTCCCGACTAATGATTTTCCTCCACTGACCTATACTAATGCTGTCCTGTCTCCATCAGCTAAACTTCATACCACTCCAATTAATATGTCTGCTTCCTCTTCCTCTTCTTCGACTAATGCAGCCCCTTACATTCCTAAAGCAGAATTTGAGAGTATAATGTTGACCCATTATAAATCTACTCCTGAGAATAATGACGTTAGAAATTTCTGTTCTCGTCTTTTCCTTCCTAATAATCAATGGCTTACAGATGATATCTGTAAGACCCAAGCTTTCTATGAATTAATACTGGTTGACACTAATTCCGTCGAGATTACTCATTATCCTGATAAAAAGGATAAATCTCGCATTGCTTATTCTAAGTTTATAATTCAGAAAATAATGAGTCCGCGTGACTTTTCTTCGATTCATGCTAGAAATTCCTTTTCTATTCCTTATGTCCCAGATGGTTTTAATTATGCAGATTACATTCTTGCTTTTTATCGGTGCCTTTATTACCGATGCTTTAATCATTCGTGGTTCATTAATTTTTCCACCTCATTTAATAAAAATGTCCCCATGTGGGTTTATGATTGGTGGAAACTACTAGGTGCTACTCCGGCCATTCTGCCACCTCAGGCTAATATTGGATTCCAAACCTACAAGAAAAGATGTAGGTTAGAAGATTTCCAAGCCTCTTTCTTGTTTCATGCTGAATTCCGGGTCCCATATATTATGGCCTGGAACTTTCAAATAAAGTCTACTCAGACAGGGTATCCTTGTCATTTAATTCGTCAGATTAATATTAAATGGTGGGTACAGTATAATGAGCAACAATGTTGCGCCCAAACAGTTAATAAGTTCCTTGAATCTGGAGAAAAATATAAACACATAATTTCTGAAGTCTCCAGACAACTTCCGGTGCATGACCCTCTGACTCCTAAAACACCGGACAAAAGTAAAATTCCTTTACCTAAGCGGATTGTGACTCCTACTCCTACTATGACTCCTCACCAGCTGTTCTCTGCAATTCCTATGACTCCTGCAAAGACTCCTCCAGTTCCTGCTACGACTCCTTTACAGACTTCTGCATCAACATCTAATTCCGGATTAGAAGACATACCAATCAAGACTAATTTAATGTCCGAACAAGGCTTGCAAGATTATCTTAAGATTTGTCTTCAGGCTTACCAAGAAATTCAAAAGGCTACTACTCCGACTAATGACAGCAATCAGCCCGACAAACATGCTCTACCCTCTACTCCAACTAATGATGAAGATGACCCATTTGGTGGGCCTTTAGCACAGGATCCTTTTGATTTTTAGCTGATAGGAATAATGTAATAGAATAGGTAATAATTGTAAAATGACGTAAGTGCATACGTCATTCTCCTGAATAATTGTTAGGTGACGTAAGTGCATATGTCATTAGGCACTTACATTTAATTTGTCTTTCATTTCGCTTTAATTCCGGACTTCATTTCCGGACTTTACCCATGTATAATGTTTCCTCCTCTGCCTATTTAAAGGCTGCTTAATCAATGGAATCCTCAGAGTGAATTTACACAACTTCTCTCTCTGCTTTCAAAACATCTTTGCAATCCTTTCTTTCCGCTTTCAAAACTCTTTCCAGTAATTTACTTCTTTCTTTTCCTTCCAACCTAACTAATCGTAAGTCTTTTGCTTCTCTTAATCATCTCCTCCTTCTTTTGTTAAATTTACATATTCTTACTTTAGTATACCGCCTACTTCACCTTCTTTCTTATCTTCTTATTTTGAACTTTGAATCTTTTGATTACTGCAACCGATCCTGCTCTCTTTTGGTATCAAAGCCTGGTTTTACAAAGAATTTTCGAAGAAAATATTTTTAAACTCTTTTCAAAAGTTTTTATTAAATCTAAGTTTACAAATTTGAAGGTAAGGGTGAGCATTTGCATGCATTTAGACGTTGGTAAGCGGTTGTTTGCATCAGTGAGACCGTTGGTAAGCCTTAGTGGATAGGTGTTCCCGGCATGATCCCCGTGTTCCCATCTAGGTCTATGCATACCTCAGTTTTACATTTAGAAATGTAAAGTTAGTTTTGATAAATATGGCTGAAAGGGTTAAAAGATTTTTCTTTGGAGAATCTAGTTCTCCTAGGTCTGCATCCATAATGGCATCATCGTCTGCATCTTCATCTGCATATTCATCCGTTCTTAATTCTCATGAATTAATTCACGAAGCTCTGCCAAGTAGAAGTATTTCTACTGTATACTCTCAAGGACTACTTGAGTTTAATAAGGCTTATTCTATTAAAATCCATGAGGAGATTCATCCCATGGAAGAAGAAAAGAAAACTATTTCTTTATTAACTAATACTGCTATCTCTTATTATCTGTCTAATGGTTATCGTTTTATGCATTTTGGTTTAATACAAATTGCTTTACATCCGTTAATGAAGCGTGGGGTTGATACTCCTGTCTTCATGGCTTTACGTGATGATCGTTTACTTCATTACAATGATTCTATTCTTGCTTTAGTACAGACTAATTTATGTAATGGTACTATTCGTTTTAATTGTGCTCCTAATTTCTCTGTCAGTTTAATTGATCCGACTATTATGCAATCATTAATACTTGATATACATGTTACTAATAATAAAATGGATCCTAAAGCTGATAAATTTGTATTAATCTATCGTATTTATTTTAAATTAATGAAGTCTATAATTCCTGTTGCTTTAAAATTAAAGCCTACTAATGAAGGTGATTCTGTGTTAGTCATTGCTGATTCTGACAATACTCACACACAAACACCTAGATTATTAGCTCGTAATGAAATTACTATTCCTACTGAACTGTTAATTGATCGTCCGATAATTGCACAACGACATCCCGTAAGAACTCAAGCTAATATAGAAGAACTTCCTGATAATAAAATATTATTAAAATTTGATAATATGTTGTCTAAGTCTTCTTCTTGCAGGTTTCCTTTAGAATCAAGACCCAGGTATTCAGTAGATATACCTAGTTCTTCCTATGAACCTTCCAGGTATTCGTATACTGATCCTAAGGTCAAGTTTACTTCTCCTCTTCCTGAAGTCATCCCCGAGTCTAGTTCCTCCGTAGGATCTCCAACTCAGTCTCAAATGAAATTTTCGGAAATTAATATGTTAAGAAAACCTTTTTCTATCGATAAAGATTTTCTTAATAAAAATTATTTTTCAGTAGAAAATACTGATAAAAGATTATGGTTTGAAAAATTTGATCCACAAATTATTTCTAAATTAAAAGAGAGCAGGATCGGTTGCAGTAATCAAAAGATTCAAAGTTCAAAATAAGAAGATGAGAAAGAAGGTGAAGTAGGCGGTATACTAAAGTAAGAATATGTAAATTTAACAAAAGAAGGAGGAGATGATTAAGAGAAGCAAAAGACTTACGATTAGTTAGGTTGGAAGGAAAAGAAAGAAGTAAATTACTGGAAAGAGTTTTGAAAGCTGAAAGAAAGGATTGCAAAGATGTTTTGAAAGCAGAGAGAGAAGTTGTGTAAATTCACTCTGAGGATTCCATTGATTAAGCAGCCTTTAAATAGGCAGAGGAGGAAACATTATACATGGGTAAAGTCCGGAAATGAAGTCCGGAATTAAAGCGAAATGAAAGACAAATTAAATGTAAGTGCCTAATGACATATGCACTTACGTCACCTAACAATTATTCAGGAGAATGACGTATGCACTTACGTCATTTTACAATTATTACCTATTCTATTACATTATTCCTATCAGCTAAAAATCAAAAGGATCCTGTGCTAAAGGCCCACCAAATGGGTCATCTTCATCATTAGTTGGAGTAGAGGGTAGAGCATGTTTGTCGGGCTGATTGCTGTCATTAGTCGGAGTAGTAGCCTTTTGAATTTCTTGGTAAGCCTGAAGACAAATCTTAAGATAATCTTGCAAGCCTTGTTCGGACATTAAATTAGTCTTGATTGGTATGTCTTCTAATCCGGAATTAGATGTTGATGCAGAAGTCTGTAAAGGAGTCGTAGCAGGAACTGGAGGAGTCTTTGCAGGAGTCATAGGAATTGCAGAGAACAGCTGGTGAGGAGTCATAGTAGGAGTAGGAGTCACAATCCGCTTAGGTAAAGGAATTTTACTTTTGTCCGGTGTTTTAGGAGTCAGAGGGTCATGCACCGGAAGTTGTCTGGAGACTTCAGAAATTATGTGTTTATATTTTTCTCCAGATTCAAGGAACTTATTAACTGTTTGGGCGCAACATTGTTGCTCATTATACTGTACCCACCATTTAATATTAATCTGACGAATTAAATGACAAGGATACCCTGTCTGAGTAGACTTTATTTGAAAGTTCCAGGCCATAATATATGGGACCCGGAATTCAGCATGAAACAAGAAAGAGGCTTGGAAATCTTCTAACCTACATCTTTTCTTGTAGGTTTGGAATCCAATATTAGCCTGAGGTGGCAGAATGGCCGGAGTAGCACCTAGTAGTTTCCACCAATCATAAACCCACATGGGGACATTTTTATTAAATGAGGTGGAAAAATTAATGAACCACGAATGATTAAAGCATCGGTAATAAAGGCACCGATAAAAAGCAAGAATGTAATCTGCATAATTAAAACCATCTGGGACATAAGGAATAGAAAAGGAATTTCTAGCATGAATCGAAGAAAAGTCACGCGGACTCATTATTTTCTGAATTATAAACTTAGAATAAGCAATGCGAGATTTATCCTTTCTATCAGGATAATGAGTAATCTCGACGGAATTAGTGTCAACCAGTATTAATTCATAGAAAGCTTGGGTCTTACAGATATCATCTGTAAGCCATTGATTATTAGGAAGGAAAAGACGAGAACAGAAATTTCTAACATCATTATTCTCGGGAGTAGTTTTATAATGAGTCAACATTATACTCTCAAATTCTGCTTTGGGAATGTAAGGGGTTGCATTAGTCGAAGAAGAGGAAGAGGAAGCAGACATATGAATCGGAGTGGTATGAAGTTTAGCTGAAGGAGACAGGACAGCATTAGTATAGGTCAGTGGAGGAAAATCATTAGTCGGGACTGAAGGAGATAAAGGCTTAGGTGGATTAGACATGAGATAATCAGAAGGAGTTTTCGGTTTGCCGGGATCTTTAGACATGGGTGCGACCTGTCAAAAATTCACGGGTAAGGAAGTCAGGAAGAGAATTATCATCGCCTTTGATAAATTCAATATCAAAATCAAAGACAGAAAGTATGGCTTGCCATCTGGCAAAAATTTGTTTAGAAACCAAATTTTTTACAGTCAACTCTGAGTAAAAACTTTTTATTATACAAATCGTCTTGAAATTTAGAAATGCATAAAACAATAGATAAAATTTCTTTTTTCACAGTAGAATAATTTTTCTGTGGCCCCGCCCAAATGCCCGAATGGTATCTAACCAATTCTTCTAATGCAGATGATGCGGATGCATGCATTTTCTGTTTAAGGATGCCTCCATAACCTATATCTGATGCATCTGTCTCAATGATCATGAATGCATCGGGATGAGGAATGCCTAAACAAGGAAGAGTCTTAATTTTCTCTTTAATCTGTTTAATTAAATTAGTATGAGTCTCTGTCCAAGCAGGAGGATTTTTCTGTAATCTCTCATACAAAGGACCACACATAGTTCTCAAATTAGGGAAAAAATCAGCAATATAATTCAAACAACCAAGAAATCGTTGTAACTGATTTTTATCCCGAATTTCATCTGGAAATTTATTAGCGAATTCAATTGTTCGTTGAATCGGTTTCATTTTCCCTTGATTAATATCATGACCTAAAAATCTGATTTTTGTTTGAAATAATTTCATCTTTTTAGCAGAAATTACCAAACCATTAGTCTGAATAATATGTAGCATTAAATTAAGATGTTTAAAGTGCTGAGAAATATTATCAGAAAAGACTAAGATATCATCAATGTACACAATCACAAAATTAGAATAATCATTAAAAATATCATTCATTATTCTTTGAAATTCTGAAGGAGCATTTTTTAATCCGAAAGGCATAACATTCCACTCATAATGTCCGAAAGGAACAGTAAAAGCTGTTTTATACCTATCGTTTTCATTAACCTGTATTTGCCAATATCCTGATTTTAAATCGAATTTGGAAAATACTTTTGCACTATGAAGCCTTTTCAGTAAATCTTTCTTATTCGGAATAGGATACCGAATCCACTGTAAAACCTTATTTAATGGTTTATAATTAATTACTAATCTAGGAACACCACGTTCCTTCTCTGCTTGATTATTTACATAAAAAGCCGCACAACTCCACGGAGATTGTGATTTTCGTATTAATTTTTTATCCATTAAACTCTGTATTTCTTGTTTACAAAAATTAAGTAATTCCTCATTCATTTGAATGGGCCTAGCCTTAGTCGGAATATCTTTCTCATTAAACTCTTTTATATATGGTAATGAAACAACATGTTTTTTCCTATTCCAAAATGCATTAGGATGTTCTGAACATACTAATGTTTGGAATTTCTTATCTAAATTATCAATTTTTAATTTTACATCATCTTTCATTAATTGTTCTTCTATTCTAGAAAAATCTAATTCATTTTTTAAAAACATTAAACTTTTCTTTTTCTTATTCATTACACAAATTTGTTTATAGATAGAATTAGTCTGAAGTAATGCTAATTCTTTTTTCTGGATGGGATTAATAAAAGGAAAAACTAATTCATTACCTAAAAGATTAACAGAAATATGATCAGTATGTTTGGTAAAAGGAGTAATCTGATAAAGAAAAGGATTACCTAAAACCACGTCAGTAGTAAAGTTTTCAAGAATTAAGAATGAATGTTTAAAACAATATCCATTATTGCAAATATAACCATTATTTAATTCAGCATAAATACTCATTTCTAATCCATTAGCAGCATATAATTTTTCTTTAGTTCTAGATAGATACTTATCTGGAATTATACCTCTGCTTATACAGGATTGATCGGCTCCACTGTCCAACATGGCAACACAAGTGGTCGTCCAGTCCTCTACACCAATAGTAACTAAAACATACCATTTTTCAATTTTTATTTTATTCATTAAATTAATAAATTGTGTATCATCTGGACTTTCATTAGCTATGGTAATCTCGTCATCTTTTATTACACCAGATGTAGAAGCTAGATTAGACTGATCTTTTAATAAGATTTTAGCTTCTAATTCTAAATCTTTTAATTTTAATTCATTTAATTGATTATTAATTTCTCTAATTTCGTCTTTTAATATTTTTATTTCTTCTTTTATATTACTAGTTTTACGAAAACCAAAACTATCTTCATGCTTGTATTTATCAATTAAATTATTTAAACTGAATGGTTCTGTTATATTAAACATAGGAGCATTATCTTGTAAAACTAAAGCTTTTAATTTTTCTAAATAATCTTTTCTAACATTATCATCTTTTATATCTTTTATTATATCAAATAATAATTCTTTATTTAAACTATTTTTATTTGAATTATGCATCATATTAATTGTCTTTTTACATTCACAAAATTCATCATTATCGGAAAAACTAGATGAGTCAGATGAATAATAATTATCTGTTTCTTCTTTTTCAGAGTTAATTAAAATAGACATTAATTTATTCTTTAAATCAGTTTCTTCAGAAAATATAGTATTAATCTTCTTTTCTAATTTACAGTTAGGCGCTATGTGACCTAACTTACCACATTTATAGCATTTAATAGAATTTTTTCCTTTACTGTATTTATATTTCTTTTTTCTAAAATTATCATGTTTTTTATTATACCAGTCAGGATTATATTTTTGTTTTCTTTTATATCTATTAGACTTATATTTACTAGTATGATATGGGCTAACCTTTTTATGTCTTTTATCTTGTGAAGAGGGCGGATGAGGACTGGCGATGCCAAATGCCTGACAGAATGACCCCAATTCCTGTTTCTCAAGACCATATTTTTTCTGCAATTTAAAATCTTGGCAGATAGTTAAAGCCTCTTTTTTAAGAAAAGCAAATAATTGACCATAAGTAATATTAGACAAATTCAAATTCTCTGTACCCATTTCTTTCATTAAACTAGTAATTAATTTTTGTGAAAATAAAGGAGGTAAACCAGTAATGAATTTTTCTTTCCAAAAGGATTGATTGCAGTCTGGCCTACGCAACACATTAGTCAAAAAAGTAGTCTTATACCAGAAATAATCTCTAAAAGTAGGACATTTAAGATTAGTTAAAGAAATCTTTAAACTTGTTAATTCTTCTTTAGGATTACCGACAAAATGCATAGAAAGAACATAAATTAAATAACTAGCACCGTCGGATTCATAATCAGTTGTTCTAATTCTTTCATCATTAACAGTAACCTCATGATGTACAGCAGTTTGATGAGTCAAAATTTCCATTTGTTGCATTGGAGTAAACATATTATCCCACCAATTTTTTAATTGGCCAGTAAAACCAGAAACAAAACATGAAGCAATTTGACGTTCACTTATCTGGGGATACTTAGATTTATAAGCTATCTTAGCAGTACCCATTTCATGCAATGTATTAGTTATTTCATATTCAGATTTCCCATCAATGTTCCATTCATATAACGCACTTCCATCATATGATTTAGTATTAAACCGAGTACGTTCTTCAAATTGAATATCAGGAGGAGTAGGTCTACTATGATAATTCATTAGATTTCTATTATTAGACCATCTACTATTATACGACCGTCTAACTGGACGTCTAGCAATACGATTAAGTTCTAAAGGTTCTAAAGGAGGAGTAGTTTCATAGAATTGATTTTCTATATCTTCTATATTCTCTATTTCATCATTTTCGTGGTCAGAGTCAGAATTAGATGAACTACTGGAAGACTCTGCACGAGGAGCATTACGATTTATAGCATTAATACGAAGACCACTAAATTGGCGTTCTATCTGACTTAAAGTAGATGAAGAAAACGGAGCATTAGTATTACCTTCAATTGCCAAATTAATACGTTGTACTAAAGAAATTTCTCGTTCGAATTCCCTAGGAAGAGAAGGAGACACTAACGGTTTAGATACTTCATTAGGAAAATTACCACTTTGTTTATCTAATTTAACCGAAATTAAATCCACTTGCTGAGCAATAGTTTGTAAAATCTGATTAGAATAATTATTCTGTTGATAAACCTTTTTAATGTCTTCCGAATCAATAGATTCTTTAGTCTCTTTTCCTTTTTTAAAAGGAGAAGCGATTATTTCGCCTTCTTTAGTATTAATCTTTATTGCCTGTAAAGGTGGATGAATAGCAGATAAAATAGTATTATTTTCTACCAATTGCCATTTTTTATACAAATTAGTCTGAACATTTATAGTAGGTATATTTTTATAAGTAATTTTTTCTTTCTGAAAATAATAATCTAACCATTGAAAGAAAGGAAAATTAAACTGTTTTTTATTGATATCATTTACCCATTCTTCTTTTAATTTAGAAATAATTTGTTTATCAAATTTTTCAAACCACAATCGTTTTTCAGTATTTTCTAATGAAAAATAATTTTTATTAAGAAAATCTTTATCGATAGAAAAAGGTTTTCTTAACATATTAATTTCCGAAAATTTCATTTGAGACTGAGTTGGAGATCCTACGGAGGAACTAGACTCGGGGATGACTTCAGGAAGAGGAGAAGTAAACTTGACCTTAGGATCAGTATACGAATACCTGGAAGGTTCATAGGAAGAACTAGGTATATCTACTGAATACCTGGGTCTTGATTCTAAAGGAAACCTGCAAGAAGAAGACTTAGACAACATATTATCAAATTTTAATAATATTTTATTATCAGGAAGTTCTTCAATATTAGCTTGAGTTCTTACGGGATGTCTTTGTGCTATTATTGGACGATCAATTAACAGTTCAGTAGGAATAGTAATTTCATTGCGAGCTAACAATCTAGGTGTTTGTGTGTGAGTATTGTCAGAATCAGCAATGACTAACACAGAATCACCTTCATTAGTAGGCTTTAATTTTAAAGCAACAGGAATTATAGACTTCATTAATTTGAAATAAATACGATAAATTAATACAAATTTATCAGCTTTAGGATCCATTTTATTATTAGTAACATGTATATCAAGTATTAATGATTGCATAATAGTCGGATCAATTAAACTGACAGAGAAATTAGGAGCACAATTAAAACGAACAGTACCATTACATAAATTAGTCTGTACTAAAGCAAGAATAGAATCATTATAATGAAGTAATCGATCATCACGCAAAGCCATGAAGACAGGAGTATCAACCCCACGCTTCATTAACGGATGTAAAGCAATTTGAATTAAACCAAAATGCATAAAACGATAACCATTAGACAGATAATAAGAGATAGCAGTATTAGTTAATAAAGAAATAGTTTTCTTTTCTTCTTCCATGGGATGAATCTCCTCATGGATTTTAATAGAATAAGCCTTATTAAACTCAAGTAGTCCTTGAGAGTATACAGTAGAAATACTTCTACTTGGCAGAGCTTCTTGAATTAATTCATGAGAATTAAGAACAGATGAATATGCAGATGAAGATGCAGACGATGATGCCATTATGGATGCAGACCTAGGAGAACTAGATTCTCCAAAGAAAAATCTTTTAACCTTTTCAGCCATATTTATCAAACTAACTTTACAATTCTAAATGTAAAACTGAGGTATGCATAGACCTAGATGGGAACACGGGGATCATGCCGGGAACACCTATCTACTAAGGCTTACCAACGGTCTCACTGATGCAAACAACCGCTTACCAACGTCTAAATGCATGCAAATGCTCACCCTTACCTTCAAATTTGTAAACTTAGATTTAATAAAAACTTTTGAAAAGAGTTTAAAAATATTTTCTTCGAAAATTCTTTGTAAAACCAGGCTCTGATACCAAAAGAGAGCAGGATCGGTTGCAGTAATCAAAAGATTCAAAGTTCAAAATAAGAAGATGAGAAAGAAGGTGAAGTAGGCGGTATACTAAAGTAAGAATATGTAAATTTAACAAAAGAAGGAGGAGAAGTAAACTTGACCTTAGGATCAGTATACGAATACCTGGAAGGTTCATAGGAAGAACTAGGTATATCTACTGAATACCTGGGTCTTGATTCTAAAGGAAACCTGCAAGAAGAAGACTTAGACAACATATTATCAAATTTTAATAATATTTTATTATCAGGAAGTTCTTCTATATTAGCTTGAGTTCTTACGGGATGTCGTTGTGCAATTATCGGACGATCAATTAACAGTTCAGTAGGAATAGTAATTTCATTACGAGCTAATAATCTAGGTGTTTGTGTGTGAGTATTGTCAGAATCAGCAATGACTAACACAGAATCACCTTCATTAGTAGGCTTTAATTTTAAAGCAACAGGAATTATAGACTTCATTAATTTGAAATAAATACGATAAATTAATACAAATTTATCAGCTTTAGGATCCATTTTATTATTAGTAACATGTATATCAAGTATTAATGATTGCATAATAGTCGGATCAATTAAACTGACAGAGAAATTAGGAGCACAATTAAAACGAACAGTACCATTACATAAATTAGTCTGTACTAAAGCAAGAATAGAATCATTGTAATGAAGTAAACGATCATCACGTAAAGCCATGAAGACAGGAGTATCAACCCCACGCTTCATTAACGGATGTAAAGCAATTTGTATTAAACCAAAATGCATAAAACGATAACCATTAGACAGATAATAAGAGATAGCAGTATTAGTTAATAAAGAAATAGTTTTCTTTTCTTCTTCCATGGGATGAATCTCCTCATGGATTTTAATAGAATAAGCCTTATTAAACTCAAGTAGTCCTTGAGAGTATACAGTAGAAATACTTCTACTTGGCAGAGCTTCGTGAATTAATTCATGAGAATTAAGAACGGATGAATATGCAGATGAAGATGCAGACGATGATGCCATTATGGATGCAGACCTAGGAGAACTAGATTCTCCAAAGAAAAATTTTTTAACCCTTTCAGCCATATTTATCAAAACTAACTTTACATTTCTAAATGTAAAACTGAGGTATGCATAGACCTAGATGGGAACACGGGGATCATGCCGGGAACACCTATCCACTAAGGCTTACCAACGGTCTCACTGATGCAAACAACCGCTTACCAACGTCTAAATGCATGCAAATGCTCACCCTTACCTTCAAATTTGTAAACTTAGATTTAATAAAAACTTTTGAAAAGAGTTTAAAAATATTTTCTTCGAAAATTCTTTGTAAAACCAGGCTTTGATACCAAAAGAGAGCAGGATCGGTTGCAGTAATCAAAAGATTCAAAGTTCAAATTAAGAAGATGAGAAAGAAGGTGAAGTAGGCGGTATACAAAGTTCAAAATAATGAATTTTAATTTTAATTCATTTAATTGATTATTAATTTCTCTAATTTCGTCTTTTAATATTTTTATTTCTTCTTTTATATTACTAGTTTTACGAAAACCAAAACTATCTTCATGCTTGTATTTATCAATTAAATTATTTAAACTGAATGGTTCTGTTATATTAAACATAGGAGCATTATCTTGTAAAACTAAAGCTTTTAATTTTTCTAAATAATCTTTTCTAACATTATCATCTTTTATATCTTTTATTATATCAAATAATAATTCTTTATTTAAACTATTTTTATTTGAATTATGCATCATATTAATTGTCTTTTTACATTCACAAAATTCATCATTATCGGAAAAACTAGATGAGTCAGATGAATAATAATTATCTGTTTCTTCTTTTTCAGAGTTAATTAAAATAGACATTAATTTATTCTTTAAATCAGTTTCTTCAGAAAATATAGTATTAATCTTCTTTTCTAATTTACAGTTAGGCGCTATGTGACCTAACTTACCACATTTATAGCATTTAATAGAATTTTTTCCTTTACTGTATTTATATTTCTTTTTTCTAAAATTATCATGTTTTTTATTATACCAGTCAGGATTATATTTTTGTTTTCTTTTATATCTATTAGACTTATATTTACTAGTATGATATGGGCTAACCTTTTTATGTCTTTTATCTTGTGAAGAGGGCGGATGAGGACTGGCGATGCCAAATGCCTGACAGAATGACCCCAATTCCTGTTTCTCAAGACCATATTTTTTCTGCAATTTAAAATCTTGGCAGATAGTTAAAGCCTCTTTTTTAAGAAAAGCAAATAATTGACCATAAGTAATATTAGACAAATTCAAATTCTCTGTACCCATTTCTTTCATTAAACTAGTAATTAATTTTTGTGAAAATAAAGGAGGTAAACCAGTAATGAATTTTTCTTTCCAAAAGGATTGATTGCAGTCTGGCCTACGCAACACATTAGTCAAAAAAGTAGTCTTATACCAGAAATAATCTCTAAAAGTAGGACATTTAAGATTAGTTAAAGAAATCTTTAAACTTGTTAATTCTTCTTTAGGATTACCGACAAAATGCATAGAAAGAACATAAATTAAATAACTAGCACCGTCGGATTCATAATCAGTTGTTCTAATTCTTTCATCATTAACAGTAACCTCATGATGTACAGCAGTTTGATGAGTCAAAATTTCCATTTGTTGCATTGGAGTAAACATATTATCCCACCAATTTTTTAATTGGCCAGTAAAACCAGAAACAAAACATGAAGCAATTTGACGTTCACTTATCTGGGGATACTTAGATTTATAAGCTATCTTAGCAGTACCCATTTCATGCAATGTATTAGTTATTTCATATTCAGATTTCCCATCAATGTTCCATTCATATAACGCACTTCCATCATATGATTTAGTATTAAACCGAGTACGTTCTTCAAATTGAATATCAGGAGGAGTAGGTCTACTATGATAATTCATTAGATTTCTATTATTAGACCATCTACTATTATACGACCGTCTAACTGGACGTCTAGCAATACGATTAAGTTCTAAAGGTTCTAAAGGAGGAGTAGTTTCATAGAATTGATTTTCTATATCTTCTATATTCTCTATTTCATCATTTTCGTGGTCAGAGTCAGAATTAGATGAACTACTGGAAGACTCTGCACGAGGAGCATTACGATTTATAGCATTAATACGAAGACCACTAAATTGGCGTTCTATCTGACTTAAAGCAGATGAAGAAGACGGAGCATTAGTATTACCTTCAATTGCCAAATTAATACGTTGTACTAAAGAAATTTCTCGTTCGAATTCCCTAGGAAGAGAAGGAGACACTAACGGTTTAGATACTTCATTAGGAAAATTACCACTTTGTTTATCTAATTTAACCGAAATTAAATCCACTTGCTGAGCAATAGTTTGTAAAATCTGATTAGAATAATTATTCTGTTGATAAACCTTTTTAATGTCTTCCGAATCAATAGATTCTTTAGTCTCTTTTCCTTTTTTAAAAGGAGAAGCGATTATTTCGCCTTCTTTAGTATTAATCTTTATTGCCTGTAAAGGTGGATGAATAGCAGATAAAATAGTATTATTTTCTACCAATTGCCATTTTTTATACAAATTAGTCTGAACATTAATAGTAGGTATATTTTTATAAGTAATTTTTTCTTTCTGAAAATAATAATCTAACCATTGAAAGAAAGGAAAATTGAATTGTTTTTTATTTATATCATTTACCCATTCGTCTTTTAATTTAGAAATAATTTGTGGATCAAATTTTTCAAACCATAATCTTTTATCAGTATTTTCTACTGAAAAATAATTTTTATTAAGAAAATCTTTATCGATAGAAAAAGGTTTTCTTAACATATTAATTTCCGAAAATTTCATTTGAGAATGAGTTGGAGATCCTACGGATGAACTAGATTCGGGAATGACTTCAGGAAGAGGAGAAGTAAACTTGACCTTAGGATCAGTATACGAATACCTGGAAGGTTCATAGGAAGAACTAGGTATATCTACTGAATACCTGGGTCTTGATTCTAAAGGAAACCTGCAAGAAGAAGACTTAGACAACATATTATCAAATTTTAATAATATTTTATTATCAGGAAGTTCTTCTATATTAGCTTGAGTTCTTACGGGATGTCGTTGTGCAATTATCGGACGATCAATTAACAGTTCAGTAGGAATAGTAATTTCATTACGAGCTAATAATCTAGGTGTTTGTGTGTGAGTATTGTCAGAATCAGCAATGACTAACACAGAATCACCTTCATTAGTAGGCTTTAATTTTAAAGCAACAGGAATTATAGACTTCATTAATTTGAAATAAATACGATAAATTAATACAAATTTATCAGCTTTAGGATCCATTTTATTATTAGTAACATGTATATCAAGTATTAATGATTGCATAATAGTCGGATCAATTAAACTGACAGAGAAATTAGGAGCACAATTAAAACGAACAGTACCATTACATAAATTAGTCTGTACTAAAGCAAGAATAGAATCATTATAATGAAGTAATCGATCATCACGCAAAGCCATGAAGACAGGAGTATCAACCCCACGCTTCATTAACGGATGTAAAGCAATTTGAATTAAACCAAAATGCATAAAACGATAACCATTAGACAGATAATAAGAGATAGCAGTATTAGTTAATAAAGAAATAGTTTTCTTTTCTTCTTCCATGGGATGAATCTCCTCATGGATTTTAATAGAATAAGCCTTATTAAACTCAAGTAGTCCTTGAGAGTATACCGTAGAAATACTTCTACTTGGCAGAGCTTCGTGAATTAATTCATGAGAATTAAGAACGGATGAATATGCAGATGAAGATGCAGACGATGATGCCATTATGGATGCAGACCTAGGAGAACTAGATTCTCCAAAGAAAAATTTTTTAACCCTTTCAGCCATATTTATCAAAACTAACTTTACATTTCTAAATGTAAAACTGAGGTATGCATAGACCTAGATGGGAACACGGGGATCATGCCGGGAACACCTATCTACTAAGGCTTACCAACGGTCTCACTGATGCAAACAACCGCTTACCAACATCTAAATGCATGCAAATGCTCACCCTTACCTTCAAATTTGTAAACTTAGATTTAATAAAAACTTTTGAAAAGAGTTTAAAAATATTTTCTTCGAAAATTCTTTGTAAAACCAGGCTCTGATACCAAAAGAGAGCAGGATCGGTTGCAGTAATCAAAAGATTCAAAGTTCAAATAAGGAGATGAGAAAGAAGGTGAAGTAGGCGGTAAACTAAAGTAAGAATATGTAAAATTAGCAGGAAAAGGAGGAGATGATTAAGAGAAGCAAAAGACTTACGATTAGTTAGGTTGGAAGGAAAAGAAAGAAGTAAATTACTGGAAAGAGTTTTGAAAGCGGAAAGAAAGGATTGCAAAGATGTTTTGAAAGCAGAGAGAGAAGTTGTGTAAATTCACTCTGAGGATTCCATTGATTAAGCAGCCTTTAAATAGGCAGAGGAGGAAACATTATACATGGGTAAAGTCCGGAAATGAAGTCCGGAATTAAAGCGAAATGAAAGACAAATTAAATGTAAGTGCCTAATGACATATGCACTTACGTCACCTAACAATTATTCAGGAGAATGACGTATGCACTTACGTCATTTTACAATTATTACCTATTCTATTACATTATTCCTATCAGCTAAAAATCAAAAGGATCCTGTGCTAAAGGCCCACCAAATGGGTCATCGTCATCATTAGTTGGAGTAGAGGGTAGAGCATGTTTGTCGGGCTGATTGCTGTCATTAGTCGGAGTAGTAGCCTTTTGAATTTCTTGGTAAGCCTGAAGACAAATCTTAAGATAATCTTGCAAGCCTTGTTCGGACATTAAATTAGTCTTGATTGGTATGTCTTCTAATCCGGAATTAGATGTTGATGCAGAAGTCTGTAAAGGAGTCGTAGCAGGAACTGGAGGAGTCTTTGCAGGAGTCATAGGAATTGCAGAGAACATCTGGTGAGGAGTCATAGTAGGAGTAGGAGTCACAATCCGCTTAGGTAAAGGAATTTTACTTTTGTCCGGTGTTTTAGGAGTCAGAGGGTCATGCACCGGAAGTTGTCTGGAGACTTCAGAAATTATGTGTTTATATTTTTCTCCAGATTCAAGGAACTTATTAACTGTTTGGGCGCAACATTGTTGCTCATTATACTGTACCCACCATTTAATATTAATCTGACGAATTAAATGACAAGGATACCCTGTCTGAGTAGACTTTATTTGAAAGTTCCAGGCCATAATATATGGGACCCGGAATTCAGCATGAAACAAGAAAGAGGCTTGGAAATCTTCTAACCTACATCTTTTCTTGTAGGTTTGGAATCCAATATTAGCCTGAGGTGGCAGAATGGCCGGAGTAGCACCTAGTAGTTTCCACCAATCATAAACCCACATGGGGACATTTTTATTAAATGAGGTGGAAAAATTAATGAACCACGAATGATTAAAGCATCGGTAATAAAGGCACCGATAAAAAGCAAGAATGTAATCTGCATAATTAAAACCATCTGGGACATAAGGAATAGAAAAGGAATTTCTAGCATGAATCGAAGAAAAGTCACGCGGACTCATTATTTTCTGAATTATAAACTTAGAATAAGCAATGCGAGATTTATCCTTTTTATCAGGATAATGAGTAATCTCGACGGAATTAGTGTCAACCAGTATTAATTCATAGAAAGCTTGGGTCTTACAGATATCATCTGTAAGCCATTGATTATTAGGAAGGAAAAGACGAGAACAGAAATTTCTAACGTCATTATTCTCAGGAGTAGATTTATAATGGGTCAACATTATACTCTCAAATTCTGCTTTAGGAATGTAAGGGGCTGCATTAGTCGAAGAAGAGGAAGAGGAAGCAGACATATTAATTGGAGTGGTATGAAGTTTAGCTGATGGAGATAAGACAGCATTAGTGTAAGTGAGTGGAGGAAAATCATTAGTCGGGACTGAAGGAGACAAAGGCTTTGGTGTATTAGACATTATATAATCAGAAGGAGTTTTCGGTTTGCCTGGGTCCTTAGACATGGGTGCGACCTGTCAAAAATTCACGAGTAAGGAAGTCAGGAAGAGAATTATCATCGCCTTTAATAAATTCAATATCAAAATCAAAGACAGAAAGTATGGCTTGCCATCTGGCAAAAATTTGTTTAGAAACCAAATTTTTTACATCTTTCTGTAAAATTTCTTTAGCTGACTTACAGTCAACTCTGAGTAAAAACTTTTTATTATACAAATCGTCTTGAAATTTAGAAATGCATAAAACAATAGATAAAATTTCTTTTTTCACAGTAGAATAATTTTTCTGTGGCCCCGCCCAAATGCCCGAATGGTATCTAACCAATTCTTCTAATGCAGATGATGCGGATGCATGCATTTTCTGTTTAAGGATGCCTCCATAACCTATATCTGATGCATCTGTCTCAATGATCATGAATGCATCGGGATGAGGGATGCCTAAACAAGGAAGAGTTTTAATTTTTTCTTTAATCTGTTTAATTAAATTAGTATGAGTCTCTGTCCAAGCAGGAGGATTTTTCTGTAATCTCTCATACAAAGGACCACACATAGTTCTCAAATTAGGGAAAAAATCAGCAATATAATTCAAACAACCAAGAAATCGTTGTAACTGATTTTTATCCCGAATTTCATCTGGAAATTTATTAGCGAATTCAATTGTTCGTTGAATCGGTTTCATTTTCCCTTGATTAATATCATGACCTAAAAATTTGATTTTTGTTTGAAATAATTTCATCTTTTTAGCATAAATTACCAAACCATTAGTCTGAATAATATGTAGCATTAAATTAAGATGTTTAAAGTGCTGAGAAATATTATCAGAAAAGACTAAGATATCATCAATGTACACAATCACAAAATTAGAATAATCATTAAAAATATCATTCATTATTCTTTGAAATTCTGAAGGAGCATTTTTTAATCCGAAAGGCATAACATTCCACTCATAATGTCCGAAAGGAACAGTAAAAGCTGTTTTATACCTATCATTTTCATTAACCTGTATTTGCCAATATCCTGATTTTAAATCGAATTTGGAAAATACTTTTGCACTATGAAGCCTTTTCAGTAAATCTTTCTTATTCGGAATAGGATACCGAATCCACTGTAAAACCTTATTTAATGGTTTATAATTAATTACTAATCTAGGAACACCACGTTCCTTCTCTGCTTGATTATTTACATAAAAAGCCGCACAACTCCACGGAGATTGTGATTTTCGTATTAATTTTTTATCCATTAAACTCTGTATTTCCTGTTTACAAAAATTAAGTAATTCCTCATTCATTTGAATGGGCCTAGCCTTAGTCGGAATATCACGTTCATTAAATTCTTTTATATATGGTAATGAAACAACATGTTTTTTCCGACTCCAAAAAGCATTAGGATGTTCTGAACATACTAGTGTTTGGAATTTCTTTTCTAAATTATCAATTTTTAATTTAACATCTACTCTCATTAACTGTTCTTCTATCTTAGAAAAATCTAATTCATTTTTTAAAAACATTAAACTTTTCTTTTTCTTATTCATTACACAAATTTGTTTATAGATAGAATTAGTCTGAAGTAATGCTAATTCTTTTTTCTGGATGGGATTAATAAAAGGAAAAACTAATTCATTACCTAAAAGATTAACAGAAATATGATCAGTATGTTTGGTAAAAGGAGTAATCTGATAAAGAAAAGGATTACCTAAAACCACGTCAGTAGTAAAGTTTTCAAGAATTAAGAATGAATGTTTAAAACAATATCCATTATTGCAAATATAACCATTATTTAATTCAGCATAAATACTCATTTCTAATCCATTAGCAGCATATAATTTTTCTTTAGTTCTAGATAGATACTTATCTGGAATTATACCTCTGCTTATACAGGATTGATCGGCTCCACTGTCCAACATGGCAACACAAGTGGTCGTCCAGTCCTCTACACCAATAGTAACTAAAACATACCATTTTTCAATTTTTATTTTATTCATTAAATTAATAAATTGTGTATCATCTGGACTTTCATTAGCTATGGTAATCTCGTCATCTTTTATTACACCAGATGTAGAAGCTAGATTAGACTGATCTTTTAATAAGATTTTAGCTTCTAATTCTAAATCTTTTAATTTTAATTCATTTAATTGATTATTAATTTCTCTAATTTCGTCTTTTAATATTTTTATTTCTTCTTTTATATTACTAGTTTTACGAAAACCAAAACTATCTTCATGCTTTGATACCAAAAGAGAGCAGGATCGGTTGCAGTAATCAAAAGATTCAAAGTTCAAAATAAGAAGATGAGAAAGAAGGTGAAGTAGGCGGTATACTATAGTAAGAATATGTAAATTTAACAAAAGAAGGAGGAGATGATTAAGAGAAGCAAAAGACTTACGATTAGTTAGGTTGGAAGGAAAAGAAAGAAGTAAATTACTGGAAAGAGTTTTGAAAGCTGAAAGAAAGGATTGCAAAGATGTTTTGAAAGCAGAGAGAGAAGTTGTGTAAATTCACTCTGAGGATTCCATTGATTAAGCAGCCTTTAAATAGGCGAGGAAGGAAACATTATACATGGGTAAAGTCCGGAAATGAAGTCCGGAATTAAAGTGAAATGAAAGATAAATTAAATGTAAGTGCCTAATGACATATGCACTTACGTCACCTAACAATTATTCAGAAGAATGACGTATGCACTTACGTCATTTTACAATTATTACCTATTCTATTACATTATTCCTATCAGCTAAAAATCAAAGGGATCCTGTGCTAAAGGTCCACCAAATGGGTCATCTTCATCATTAGTTGGAGTAGAGGGTAGAGCCTGCTTGTCTGGCTGGTTGCTGTTATTAGTCGGAGTATTAGCCTTTTGAAGTTCTTGATAAGCCTGAAGACAAATCTTAAGATAATCTTGCAAGCCTTGTTCATACATTAAATTAGTCTTGATAGGTATGTCTTCTAATCCGGAATTAGATGTTGATGCAGAAGCCTGTAAAGGAGTCGTAGCAGGAACTGGAGGAGTCTTCGCAGGAGCCTGTTGATGAGTCATAGGAATTGCAGAGAACAGCTGGTGAGGAGTCATAGTAGGAGTAGGAGTCACAATCCGCTTAGGTAAAGGGATTTTGCTTTTGTCCGGTGTTTTAGGAGTCAGAGGGTCATTCACCGGAAGTTGTCTGGAGACTTCAGAAATTATGTGTTTATATTTTTCTCCAGATTCAAGGAATTTATTAACTGTTTGGGCACAACATTGTTGCTCATTATACTGTACCCACCATTTAATATTAATCTGACGAATTAAATGACAAGGATACCCTGTCTGAGTGGATTTTATTTGAAAATTCCAGGCCATAATATATGGGACCCGGAATTCAGCATGAAACAAGAAAGAGGCTTGGAAATCTTCTAACCTACATCTTTTCTTGTAGGTTTGGAATCCAATATTAGCCTGAGGTGGCAGAATGGCCGGAGTAGCACCTAGTAGTTTCCACCAATCATAAACCCACATGGGGACATTTTTATTAAATGAGGTGGAAAAATTAATGAACCACGAATGATTAAAGCATCGGTAATAAAGGCACCGATAAAAAGCAAGAATGTAATCTGCATAATTAAAACCATCTGGGACATAAGGAATAGAAAAGGAATTTCTAGCATGAATCGAAGAAAAGTCACGCGGACTCATTATTTTCTGAATTATAAACTTAGAATAAGCAATGCGAGATTTATCCTTTCTATCAGGATAATGAGTAATCTCGACGGAAGTAGTGTCAACCAGTATTAATTCATAGAAAGTTTGGGTCTTACAGATATCATCTGTAAGCCATTGATTATTAGGAAGGAAAAGACGAGAACAGAAATTTCTAACGTCATTATTCTCAGGAGTAGATTTATAATGGGTCAACATTATACTCTCAAATTCTGCTTTAGGAATGTAAGGGGCTGCATTAGTCGAAGAAGAGGAAGAGGAAGCAGACATATTAATTGGAGTGGTATGAAGTTTAGCTGATGGAGACAGGACAGCATTAGTATAGGTCAGTGGAGGAAAATCATTAGTCGGGACTGAAGGAGATAAAGGCTTAGGTGGATTAGACATGAGATAATCAGAAGGAGTTTTCGGTTTGCCGGGATCCTTAGACATGGGTGCGACCTGTCAAAAATTCACGGGTAAGGAAGTCAGGAAGAGAATTATCATCGCCTTTGATAAATTCAATATCAAAATCAAAGACAGAAAGTATGGCTTGCCATCTGGCAAAAATTTGTTTAGAAACCAAATTTTTTACATCTTTCTGTAAAATTTCTTTAGCTGACTTACAGTCAACTCTGAGTAAAAACTTTTTATTATACAAATCGTCTTGAAATTTAGAAATGCATAAAACAATAGATAAAATTTCTTTTTTCACAGTAGAATAATTTTTCTGTGGCCCCGCCCAAATGCCCGAATGGTATCTAACCAATTCTTCTAATGCAGATGATGCGGATGCATGCATTTTCTGTTTAAGGATGCCTCCATAACCTATATCTGATGCATCTGTCTCAATGATCATGAATGCATCGGGATGAGGAATGCCTAAACAAGGAAGAGTCTTAATTTTCTCTTTAATCTGTTTAATTAAATTAGTATGAGTCTCTGTCCAAGCAGGAGGATTTTTCTGTAATCTCTCATACAAAGGACCACACATAGTTCTCAAATTAGGGAAAAAATCAGCAATATAATTCAAACAACCAAGAAATCGTTGTAACTGATTTTTATCCCGAATTTCATCTGGAAATTTATTAGCGAATTCAATTGTTCGTTGAATCGGTTTCATTTTCCCTTGATTAATATCATGACCTAAAAATCTGATTTTTGTTTGAAATAATTTCATCTTTTTAGCAGAAATTACCAAACCATTAGTCTGAATAACATGGAGTATTAAATTAAGATGTTTAAAATGCTGAGAAATATTATCAGAAAAGACTAAAATGTCATCAATATAGACAATCACAAAATTAGAATAATCATTAAAAATATCATTCATTATTCTTTGAAATTCTGAAGGAGCATTTTTTAATCCGAAAGGCATAACATTCCACTCATAATGTCCGAAAGGAACAGTAAAAGCTGTTTTATACCTATCGTTTTCATTAACCTGTATTTGCCAATATCCTGATTTTAAATCGAATTTGGAAAATACTTTTGCACTATGAAGCCTTTTCAGTAAATCTTTCTTATTCGGAATAGGATACCGAATCCACTGTAAAACCTTATTTAACGGTTTATAATTAATTACTAATCTAGGAACACCACGTTCCTTCTCTGCTTGATTATTTACATAAAAAGCCGCACAACTCCACGGAGATTGTGATTTTCGTATTAATTTTTTATCCATTAAACTCTGTATTTCTTGTTTACAAAAATTAAGTAATTCCTCATTCATTTGAATGGGCCTAGCCTTAGTCGGAATATCTTTCTCATTAAACTCTTTTATATATGGTAATGAAACAACATGTTTTTTCCTATTCCAAAATGCATTAGGATGTTCTGAACATACTAATGTTTGGAATTTCTTATCTAAATTATCAATTTTTAATTTTACATCATCTTTCATTAATTGTTCTTCTATTCTAGAAAAATCTAATTCATTTTTTAAAAACATTAAACTTTTCTTTTTCTTATTCATTACACAAATTTGTTTATAGATAGAATTAGTCTGAAGTAATGCTAATTCTTTTTTCTGGATGGGATTAATAAAAGGAAAAACTAATTCATTACCTAAAAGATTAACAGAAATATGATCAGTATGTTTGGTAAAAGGAGTAATCTGATAAAGAAAAGGATTACCTAAAACCACGTCAGTAGTAAAGTTTTCAAGAATTAAGAATGAATGTTTAAAACAATATCCATTATTACAAATATAACCATTATTTAATTCAGCATAAATACTCATTTCTAATCCATTAGCAGCATATAATTTTTCTTTAGTTCTAGATAGATACTTATCTGGAATTATACCTCTGCTTATACAGGATTGATCGGCTCCACTGTCCAACATGGCAACACAAGTGGTCGTCCAGTCCTCTACACCAATAGTAACTAAAACATACCATTTTTCAATTTTTATTTTATTCATTAAATTAATAAATTGTGTATCATCTGGACTTTCATTAGCTATGGTAATCTCGTCATCTTTTATTACACCAGATGTAGAAGCTAGATTAGACTGATCTTTTAATAAGATTTTAGCTTCTAATTCTAAATCTTTTAATTTTAATTCATTTAATTGATTATTAATTTCTCTAATTTCGTCTTTTAATATTTTTATTTCTTCTTTTATATTACTAGTTTTACGAAAACCAAAACTATCTTCATGCTTGTATTTATCAATTAAACTATTTAAACTGAATGGTTCTGTTATATTAAACATAGGAGCATTATCTTGTAAAACTAAAGCTTTTAATTTTTCTAAATAATCTTTTCTAACATTATCATCTTTTATATCTTTTATTATATCAAATAATAATTCTTTATTTAAACTATTTTTATTTGAATTATGCATCATATTAATTGTCTTTTTACATTCACAAAATTCATCATTATCTGAAAAACTAGATGAATCTGAGGAGTAATAATTTTCTGTATCTTCTTTTTCCGAATTAATTAGAATAGACATTAATTTATTCTTTAAATCAGTTTCTTCAGAAAATATAGTATTAATCTTTTTTTCTAATTTACAGTTAGGCGCTATGTGACCTAACTTACCACATTTATAGCATTTAATAGAATTTTTTCCTTTACTGTATTTATATTTCTTTTTTCTAAAATTATCATGTTTTTTATTATACCAGTCAGGATTATATTTTTGTTTTCTTTTATATCTATTAGACTTATATTTACTAGTATGATATGGGCTAACCTTTTTATGTCTTTTATCTTGTGAAGAGGGCGGATGAGGACTGGCGATGCCAAATGCCTGACAGAATGACCCCAATTCCTGTTTCTCAAGACCATATTTTTTCTGCAATTTAAAATCTTGGCAGATAGTTAAAGCCTCTTTTTTAAGAAAAGCAAATAATTGACCATAAGTAATATTAGACAAATTCAAATTCTCTGTACCCATTTCTTTCATTAAACTAGTAATTAATTTTTGTGAAAATAAAGGAGGTAAACCAGTAATGAATTTTTCTTTCCAAAAGGATTGATTGCAGTCTGGCCTACGCAACACATTAGTCAAAAAAGTAGTCTTATACCAGAAATAATCTCTAAAAGTAGGACATTTAAGATTAGTTAAAGAAATCTTTAAACTTGTTAATTCTTCTTTAGGATTACCGACAAAATGCATAGAAAGAACATAAATTAAATAACTAGCACCATCCGATTCATAATCGGTTGTTCTAATTCTTTCATCATTAACAGTAACCTCATGATGTACAGCAGTTTGATGAGTCAAAATTTCCATTTGTTGCATTGGAGTAAACATATTATCCCACCAATTTTTTAATTGGCCAGTAAAACCAGAAACAAAACATGAAGCAATTTGACGTTCACTTATCTGGGGATACTTAGATTTATAAGCTATCTTAGCAGTACCCATTTCATGCAATGTATTAGTTATTTCATATTCAGATTTCCCATCAATGTTCCATTCATATAACGCACTTCCATCATATGATTTAGTATTAAACCGAGTACGTTCTTCAAATTGAATATCAGGAGGAGTAGGTCTACTATGATAATTCATTAGATTTCTATTATTAGACCATCTACTATTATACGACCGTCTAACTGGACGTCTAGCAATACGATTAAGTTCTAAAGGTTCTAAAGGAGGAGTAGTTTCATAGAATTGATTTTCTATATCTTCTATATTCTCTATTTCATCATTTTCGTGGTCAGAGTCAGAATTAGATGAACTACTGGAAGACTCTGCACGAGGAGCATTACGATTTATAGCATTAATACGAAGACCACTAAATTGGCGTTCTATCTGACTTAAAGCAGATGAAGAAGACGGAGCATTAGTATTACCTTCAATTGCCAAATTAATACGTTGTACTAAAGAAATTTCTCGTTCGAATTCCCTAGGAAGAGAAGGAGACACTAACGGTTTAGATACTTCATTAGGAAAATTACCACTTTGTTTATCTAATTTAACCGAAATTAAATCCACTTGCTGAGCAATAGTTTGTAAAATCTGATTAGAATAATTATTCTGTTGATAAACCTTTTTAATGTCTTCCGAATCAATAGATTCTTTAGTCTCTTTTCCTTTTTTAAAAGGAGAAGCGATTATTTCGCCTTCTTTAGTATTAATCTTTATTGCCTGTAAAGGTGGATGAATAGCAGATAAAATAGTATTATTTTCTACCAATTGCCATTTTTTATACAAATTAGTCTGAACATTAATAGTAGGTATATTTTTATAAGTAATTTTTTCTTTCTGAAAATAATAATCTAACCATTGAAAGAAAGGAAAATTGAATTGTTTTTTATTTATATCATTTACCCATTCGTCTTTTAATTTAGAAATAATTTGTGGATCAAATTTTTCAAACCATAATCTTTTATCAGTATTTTCTACTGAAAAATAATTTTTATTAAGAAAATCTTTATCGATAGAAAAAGGTTTTCTTAACATATTAATTTCCGAAAATTTCATTTGAGACTGAGTTGGAGATCCTACGGAGGAACTAGACTCGGGGATGACTTCAGGAAGAGGAGAAGTAAACTTGACCTTAGGATTAGTATACGAATACCTGGAAGGTTCATAAGAAGAACTAGGTATATCTACTGAATACCTGGGTCTTGATTCTAAAGGAAACCTGCAAGAAGAAGACTTAGACAACATATTATCAAATTTTAATAATATTTTATTATCAGGAAGTTCTTCTATATTAGCTTGAGTTCTTACGGGATGTCGTTGTGCAATTATCGGACGATCAATTAACAGTTCAGTAGGAATAGTAATTTCATTACGAGCTAATAATCTAGGTGTTTGTGTGTGAGTATTGTCAGAATCAGCAATGACTAACACAGAATCACCTTCATTAGTAGGCTTTAATTTTAAAGCAACAGGAATTATAGACTTCATTAATTTAAAATAAATACGATAAATTAATACAAATTTATCAGCTTTAGGATCCATTTTATTATTAGTAACATGTATATCAAGTATTAATGATTGCATAATAGTCGGATCAATTAAACTGACAGAGAAATTAGGAGCACAATTAAAACGAATAGTACCATTACATAAATTAGTCTGTACTAAAGCAAGAATAGAATCATTATAATGAAGTAATCGATCATCACGCAAAGCCATGAAGACAGGAGTATCAACCCCACGCTTCATTAACGGATGTAAAGCAATTTGAATTAAACCAAAATGCATAAAACGATAACCATTAGACAGATAATAAGAGATAGCAGTATTAGTTAATAAAGAAATAGTTTTCTTTTCTTCTTCCATGGGATGAATCTCCTCATGGATTTTAATAGAATAAGCCTTATTAAACTCAAGTAGTCCTTGAGAGTATACAGTAGAAATACTTCTACTTGGCAGAGCTTCGTGAATTAATTCATGAGAATTAAGAACGGATGAATATGCAGATGAAGATGCAGACGATGATGCCATTATGGATGCAGACCTAGGAGAACTAGATTCTCCAAAGAAAAATTTTTTAACCCTTTCAGCCATATTTATCAAAACTAACTTTACATTTCTAAATGTAAAACTGAGGTATGCATAGACCTAGATGGGAACACGGGGATCATGCCGGGAACACCTATCCACTAAGGCTTACCAACGGTCTCACTGATGCAAACAACCGCTTACCAACGTCTAAATGCATGCAAATGCTCACCCTTACCTTCAAATTTGTAAACTTAGATTTAATAAAAACTTTTGAAAAGAGTTTAAAAATATTTTCTTCGAAAATTCTTTGTAAAACCAGGCTCTGATACCAATTCACCTGAAAAGGATATCCTGCCAGGGAGAGGACCGTCACCTATATTAGGCTATCCCACCCGGGTCATTAAACTAGGTCTTCATCCTGAGAGTGAGAGAAGGATTCGAACCCGCGACCTCAGGTAAGTTCACCAGGCTCTGATACCAAAAGAGAGCAGGATCGGTTGCAGTAATCAAAAGATCGGTTGCAGTAATCAAAAGATTCAAAGTTCAAAATAAGAAGATGAGAAAGAAGGTGAAGTAGGCGGTATACTAAAGTAAGAATATGTAAATTTAACAAAAGAAGGAGGAGATGATTAAGAGAAGCAAAAGACTTACGATTAGTTAGGTTGGAAGGAAAAGAAAGAAGTAAATTACTGGAAAGAGTTTTGAAAGCGGAAAGAAAGGATTGCAAAGATGTTTTGAAAGCAGAGAGAGAAGTTGTGTAAATTCACTCTGAGGATTCCATTGATTAAGCAGCCTTTAAATAGGCAGAGGAGGAAACATTATACATGGGTAAAGTCCGGAAATGAAGTCCGGAATTAAAGCGAAATGAAAGACAAATTAAATGTAAGTGCCTAATGACATATGCACTTACGTCACCTAACAATTATTCAGGAGAATGACGTATGCACTTACGTCATTTTACAATTATTACCTATTCTATTACATTATTCCTATCAGCTAAAAATCAAAAGGATCCTGTGCTAAAGGCCCACCAAATGGGTCATCTTCATCATTAGTTGGAGTAGAGGGTAGAGCATGTTTGTCGGGCTGATTGCTGTCATTAGTCGGAGTAGTAGCCTTTTGAATTTCTTGGTAAGCCTGAAGACAAATCTTAAGATAATCTTGCAAGCCTTGTTCGGACATTAAATTAGTCTTGATTGGTATGTCTTCTAATCCGGAATTAGATGTTGATGCAGAAGTCTGTAAAGGAGTCGTAGCAGGAACTGGAGGAGTCTTTGCAGGAGTCATAGGAATTGCAGAGAACAGCTGGTGAGGAGTCATAGTAGGAGTAGGAGTCACAATCCGCTTAGGTAAAGGAATTTTACTTTTGTCCGGTGTTTTAGGAGTCAGAGGGTCATGCACCGGAAGTTGTCTGGAGACTTCGGAAATTATGTGTTTATATTTTTCTCCAGATTCAAGGAACTTATTAACTGTTTGGGCGCAACATTGTTGCTCATTATACTGTACCCACCATTTAATATTAATCTGACGAATTAAATGACAAGGATACCCTGTCTGAGTAGACTTTATTTGAAAGTTCCAGGCCATAATATATGGGACCCGGAATTCAGCATGAAACAAGAAAGAGGCTTGGAAATCTTCTAACCTACATCTTTTCTTGTAGGTTTGGAATCCAATATTAGCCTGAGGTGGCAGAATGGCCGGAGTAGCACCTAGTAGTTTCCACCAATCATAAACCCACATGGGGACATTTTTATTAAATGAGGTGGAAAAATTAATGAACCACGAATGATTAAAGCATCGGTAATAAAGGCACCGATAAAAAGCAAGAATGTAATCTGCATAATTAAAACCATCTGGGACATAAGGAATAGAAAAGGAATTTCTAGCATGAATCGAAGAAAAGTCACGCGGACTCATTATTTTCTGAATTATAAACTTAGAATAAGCAATGCGAGATTTATCCTTTCTATCAGGATAATGAGTAATCTCGACGGAAGTAGTGTCAACCAGTATTAATTCATAGAAAGTTTGGGTCTTACAGATATCATCTGTAAGCCATTGATTATTAGGAAGGAAAAGACGAGAACAGAAATTTCTAACGTCATTATTCTCAGGAGTAGATTTATAATGGGTCAACATTATACTCTCAAATTCTGCTTTAGGAATGTAAGGGGCTGCATTAGTCGAAGAAGAGGAAGAGGAAGCAGACATATTAATTGGAGTGGTATGAAGTTTAGCTGATGGAGACAGGACAGCATTAGTATAGGTCAGTGGAGGAAAATCATTAGTCGGGACTGAAGGAGATAAAGGCTTAGGTGGATTAGACATGAGATAATCAGAAGGAGTTTTCGGTTTGCCGGGATCCTTAGACATGGGTGCGACCTGTCAAAAATTCACGGGTAAGGAAGTCAGGAAGAGAATTATCATCGCCTTTGATAAATTCAATATCAAAATCAAAGACAGAAAGTATGGCTTGCCATCTGGCAAAAATTTGTTTAGAAACCAAATTTTTTACATCTTTCTGTAAAATTTCTTTAGCTGACTTACAGTCAACTCTGAGTAAAAACTTTTTATTATACAAATCGTCTTGAAATTTAGAAATGCATAAAACAATAGATAAAATTTCTTTTTTCACAGTAGAATAATTTTTCTGTGGCCCCGCCCAAATGCCCGAATGGTATCTAACCAATTCTTCTAATGCAGATGATGCGGATGCATGCATTTTCTGTTTAAGGATGCCTCCATAACCTATATCTGATGCATCTGTCTCAATGATCATGAATGCATCGGGATGAGGAATGCCTAAACAAGGAAGAGTTTTAATTTTTTCTTTAATCTGTTTAATTAAATTAGTATGAGTCTCTGTCCAAGCAGGAGGATTTTTCTGTAATCTCTCATACAAAGGACCACACATAGTTCTCAAATTAGGGAAAAAATCAGCAATATAATTCAAACAACCAAGAAATCGTTGTAACTGATTTTTATCCCGAATTTCATCTGGAAATTTATTAGCGAATTCAATTGTTCGTTGAATCGGTTTCATTTTCCCTTGATTAATATCATGACCTAAAAATCTGATTTTTGTTTGAAATAATTTCATCTTTTTAGCAGAAATTACCAAACCATTAGTCTGAATAACATGGAGTATTAAATTAAGATGTTTAAAATGCTGAGAAATATTATCAGAAAAGACTAAAATGTCATCAATATAGACAATCACAAAATTAGAATAATCATTAAAAATATCATTCATTATTCTTTGAAATTCTGAAGGAGCATTTTTTAATCCGAAAGGCATAACATTCCACTCATAATGTCCGAAAGGAACAGTAAAAGCTGTTTTATACCTATCGTTTTCATTAACCTGTATTTGCCAATATCCTGATTTTAAATCGAATTTGGAAAATACTTTTGCACTATGAAGCCTTTTCAGTAAATCTTTCTTATTCGGAATAGGATACCGAATCCACTGTAAAACCTTATTTAACGGTTTATAATTAATTACTAATCTAGGAACACCACGTTCCTTCTCTGCTTGATTATTTACATAAAAAGCCGCACAACTCCACGGAGATTGTGATTTTCGTATTAATTTTTTATCCATTAAACTCTGTATTTCTTGTTTACAAAAATTAAGTAATTCCTCATTCATTTGAATGGGCCTAGCCTTAGTCGGAATATCTTTCTCATTAAACTCTTTTATATATGGTAATGAAACAACATGTTTTTTCCTATTCCAAAATGCATTAGGATGTTCTGAACATACTAATGTTTGGAATTTCTTATCTAAATTATCAATTTTTAATTTTACATCATCTTTCATTAATTGTTCTTCTATTCTAGAAAAATCTAATTCATTTTTTAAAAACATTAAACTTTTCTTTTTCTTATTCATTACACAAATTTGTTTATAGATAGAATTAGTCTGAAGTAATGCTAATTCTTTTTTCTGGATGGGATTAATAAAAGGAAAAACTAATTCATTACCTAAAAGATTAACAGAAATATGATCAGTATGTTTGGTAAAAGGAGTAATCTGATAAAGAAAAGGATTACCTAAAACCACGTCAGTAGTAAAGTTTTCAAGAATTAAGAATGAATGTTTAAAACAATATCCATTATTACAAATATAACCATTATTTAATTCAGCATAAATACTCATTTCTAATCCATTAGCAGCATATAATTTTTCTTTAGTTCTAGATAGATACTTATCTGGAATTATACCTCTGCTTATACAGGATTGATCGGCTCCACTGTCCAACATGGCAACACAAGTGGTCGTCCAGTCCTCTACACCAATAGTAACTAAAACATACCATTTTTCAATTTTTATTTTATTCATTAAATTAATAAATTGTGTATCATCTGGACTTTCATTAGCTATGGTAATCTCGTCATCTTTTATTACACCAGATGTAGAAGCTAGATTAGACTGATCTTTTAATAAGATTTTAGCTTCTAATTCTAAATCTTTTAATTTTAATTCATTTAATTGATTATTAATTTCTCTAATTTCGTCTTTTAATATTTTTATTTCTTCTTTTATATTACTAGTTTTACGAAAACCAAAACTATCTTCATGCTTGTATTTATCAATTAAATTATTTAAACTGAATGGTTCTGTTATATTAAACATAGGAGCATTATCTTGTAAAACTAAAGCTTTTAATTTTTCTAAATAATCTTTTCTAACATTATCATCTTTTATATCTTTTATTATATCAAATAATAATTCTTTATTTAAACTATTTTTATTTGAATTATGCATCATATTAATTGTCTTTTTACATTCACAAAATTCATCATTATCGGAAAAACTAGATGAGTCAGATGAATAATAATTATCTGTTTCTTCTTTTTCAGAGTTAATTAAAATAGACATTAATTTATTCTTTAAATCAGTTTCTTCAGAAAATATAGAATTAATCTTCTTTTCTAATTTACAGTTAGGCGCTATGTGACCTAACTTACCACATTTATAGCATTTAATAGAATTTTTTCCTTTACTGTATTTATATTTCTTTTTTCTAAAATTATCATGTTTTTTATTATACCAGTCAGGATTATATTTTTGTTTTCTTTTATATCTATTAGACTTATATTTACTAGTATGATATGGGCTAACCTTTTTATGTCTTTTATCTTGTGAAGAGGGCGGATGAGGACTGGCGATGCCAAATGCCTGACAGAATGACCCCAATTCCTGTTTCTCAAGACCATATTTTTTCTGCAATTTAAAATCTTGGCAGATAGTTAAAGCCTCTGTTTTAAGAAAAGCAAATAATTGACCATAAGTAATATTAGACAAATTCAAATTCTCTGTACCCATTTCTTTCATTAAACTAGTAATTAATTTTTGTGAAAATAAAGGAGGTAAACCAGTAATGAATTTTTCTTTCCAAAAGGATTGATTGCAGTCTGGCCTACGCAACACATTAGTCAAAAAAGTAGTCTTATACCAGAAATAATCTCTAAAAGTAGGACATTTAAGATTAGTTAAAGAAATCTTTAAACTTGTTAATTCTTCTTTAGGATTACCGACAAAATGCATAGAAAGAACATAAATTAAATAACTAGCACCATCCGATTCATAATCGGTTGTTCTAATTCTTTCATCATTAACAGTAACCTCATGATGTACAGCAGTTTGATGAGTCAAAATTTCCATTTGTTGCATTGGAGTAAACATATTATCCCACCAATTTTTTAATTGGCCAGTAAAACCAGAAACAAAACATGAAGCAATTTGACGTTCACTTATCTGGGGATACTTAGATTTATAAGCTATCTTAGCAGTACCCATTTCATGCAATGTATTAGTTATTTCATATTCAGATTTCCCATCAATGTTCCATTCATATAACGCACTTCCATCATATGATTTAGTATTAAACCGAGTACGTTCTTCAAATTGAATATCAGGAGGAGTAGGTCTACTATGATAATTCATTAGATTTCTATTATTAGACCATCTACTATTATACGACCGTCTAACTGGACGTCTAGCAATACGATTAAGTTCTAAAGGTTCTAAAGGAGGAGTAGTTTCATAGAATTGATTTTCTATATCTTCTATATTCTCTATTTCATCATTTTCGTGGTCAGAGTCAGAATTAGATGAACTACTGGAAGACTCTGCACGAGGAGCATTACGATTTATAGCATTAATACGAAGACCACTAAATTGGCGTTCTATCTGACTTAAAGCAGATGAAGAAGACGGAGCATTAGTATTACCTTCAATTGCCAAATTAATACGTTGTACTAAAGAAATTTCTCGTTCGAATTCCCTAGGAAGAGAAGGAGACACTAACGGTTTAGATACTTCATTAGGAAAATTACCACTTTGTTTATCTAATTTAACCGAAATTAAATCCACTTGCTGAGCAATAGTTTGTAAAATCTGATTAGAATAATTATTCTGTTGATAAACCTTTTTAATGTCTTCCGAATCAATAGATTCTTTAGTCTCTTTTCCTTTTTTAAAAGGAGAAGCGATTATTTCGCCTTCTTTAGTATTAATCTTTATTGCCTGTAAAGGTGGATGAATAGCAGATAAAATAGTATTATTTTCTACCAATTGCCATTTTTTATACAAATTAGTCTGAACATTAATAGTAGGTATATTTTTATAAGTAATTTTTTCTTTCTGAAAATAATAATCTAACCATTGAAAGAAAGGAAAATTAAACTGCTTTTTATTGATATCATTTACCCATTCTTCTTTTAATTTAGAAATAATTTGTGGATCAAATTTTTCAAACCATAATCTTTTATCAGTATTTTCTACTGAAAAATAATTTTTATTAAGAAAATCTTTATCGATAGAAAAAGGTTTTCTTAACATATTAATTTCCGAAAATTTCATTTGAGAATGAGTTGGAGATCCTACGGATGAACTAGATTCGGGAATGACTTCAGGAAGAGGAGAAGTAAACTTGACCTTAGGATCAGTATACGAATACCTGGAAGGTTCATAGGAAGAACTAGGTATATCTACTGAATACCTGGGTCTGGATTCTAAAGGAAACCTGCAAGAAGAAGACTTAGACAACATATTATCAAATTTTAATAATATTTTATTATCAGGAAGTTCTTCTATATTAGCTTGAGTTCTTACGGGATGTCGTTGTGCAATTATCGGACGATCAATTAACAGTTCAGTAGGAATAGTAATTTCATTACGAGCTAATAATCTAGGTGTTTGTGTGTGAGTATTGTCAGAATCAGCAATGACTAACACAGAATCACCTTCATTAGTAGGCTTTAATTTTAAAGCAACAGGAATTATAGACTTCATTAATTTAAAATAAATACGATAAATTAATACAAATTTATCAGCTTTAGGATCCATTTTATTATTAGTAACATGTATATCAAGTATTAATGATTGCATAATAGTCGGATCAATTAAACTGACAGAGAAATTAGGAGCACAATTAAAACGAATAGTACCATTACATAAATTAGTCTGTACTAAAGCAAGAATAGAATCATTATAATGAAGTAATCGATCATCACGCAAAGCCATGAAGACAGGAGTATCAACCCCACGCTTCATTAACGGATGTAAAGCAATTTGAATTAAACCAAAATGCATAAAACGATAACCATTAGACAGATAATAAGAGATAGCAGTATTAGTTAATAAAGAAATAGTTTTCTTTTCTTCTTCCATGGGATGAATCTCCTCATGGATTTTAATAGAATAAGCCTTATTAAACTCAAGTAGTCCTTGAGAGTATACAGTAGAAATACTTCTACTTGGCAGAGCTTCGTGAATTAATTCATGAGAATTAAGAACGGATGAATATGCAGATGAAGATGCAGACGATGATGCCATTATGGATGCAGACCTAGGAGAACTAGATTCTCCAAAGAAAAATTTTTTAACCCTTTCAGCCATATTTATCAAAACTAACTTTACATTTCTAAATGTAAAACTGAGGTATGCATAGACCTAGATGGGAACACGGGGATCATGCCGGGAACACCTATCCACTAAGGCTTACCAACGGTCTCACTGATGCAAACAACCGCTTACCAACGTCTAAATGCATGCAAATGCTCACCCTTACCTTCAAATTTGTAAACTTAGATTTAATAAAAAGAGAGCAGGATCGGTTGCAGTAATCAAAAGATTCAAAGTTCAAAATAAGAAGATGAGAAAGAAGGTGAAGTAGGCGGTATACTAAAGTAAGAATATGTAAATTTAACAAAAGAAGGAGGAGATGATTAAGAGAAGCAAAAGACTTACGATTAGTTAGGTTGGAAGGAAAAGAAAGAAGTAAATTACTGGAAAGAGTTTTGAAAGCGGAAAGAAAGGATTGCAAAGATGTTTTGAAAGCAGAGAGAGAAGTTGTGTAAATTCACTCTGAGGATTCCATTGATTAAGCAGCCTTTAAATAGGCAGAGGAGGAAACATTATACATGGGTAAAGTCCGGAAATGAAGTCCGGAATTAAAGCGAAATGAAAGACAAATTAAATGTAAGTGCCTAATGACATATGCACTTACGTCACCTAACAATTATTCAGGAGAATGACGTATGCACTTACGTCATTTTACAATTATTACCTATTCTATTACATTATTCCTATCAGCTAAAAATCAAAAGGATCCTGTGCTAAAGGCCCACCAAATGGGTCATCTTCATCATTAGTTGGAGTAGAGGGTAGAGCATGTTTGTCGGGCTGATTGCTGTCATTAGTCGGAGTAGTAGCCTTTTGAATTTCTTGGTAAGCCTGAAGACAAATCTTAAGATAATCTTGCAAGCCTTGTTCGGACATTAAATTAGTCTTGATTGGTATGTCTTCTAATCCGGAATTAGATGTTGATGCAGAAGTCTGTAAAGGAGTCGTAGCAGGAACTGGAGGAGTCTTTGCAGGAGCCTGTTGATGAGTCATAGGAATTGCAGAGAACAGCTGGTGAGGAGTCATAGTAGGAGTAGGAGTCACAATCCGCTTAGGTAAAGGGATTTTGCTTTTGTCCGGTGTTTTAGGAGTCAGAGGGTCATTCACCGGAAGTTGTCTGGAGACTTCAGAAATTATGTGTTTATATTTTTCTCCAGATTCAAGGAATTTATTAACTGTTTGGGCACAACATTGTTGCTCATTATACTGTACCCACCATTTAATATTAATCTGACGAATTAAATGACAAGGATACCCTGTCTGAGTGGATTTTATTTGAAAATTCCAGGCCATAATATATGGGACCCGGAATTCAGCATGAAACAAGAAAGAGGCTTGGAAATCTTCTAACCTACATCTTTTCTTGTAGGTTTGGAATCCAATATTAGCCTGAGGTGGCAGAATGGCCGGAGTAGCACCTAGTAGTTTCCACCAATCATAAACCCACATGGGGACATTTTTATTAAATGAGGTGGAAAAATTAATGAACCACGAATGATTAAAGCATCGGTAATAAAGGCACCGATAAAAAGCAAGAATGTAATCTGCATAATTAAAACCATCTGGGACATAAGGAATAGAAAAGGAATTTCTAGCATGAATCGAAGAAAAGTCACGCGGACTCATTATTTTCTGAATTATAAACTTAGAATAAGCAATGCGAGATTTATCCTTTTTATCAGGATAATGAGTAATCTCGACGGAATTAGTGTCAACCAGAATTAATTCATAGAAAGCTTGGGTCTTACAGATATCATCTGTAAGCCATTGATTATTAGGAAGGAAAAGACGAGAACAGAAATTTCTAACATCATTATTCTCGGGAGTAGTTTTATAATGAGTCAACATTATACTCTCAAATTCTGCTTTAGGAATGTAAGGGGCTGCATTAGTCGAAGAAGAGGAAGAGGAAGCAGACATATTAATTGGAGTGGTATGAAGTTTAGCTGATGGAGACAGGACAGCATTAGTATAGGTCAGTGGAGGAAAATCATTAGTCGGGACTGAAGGAGATAAAGGCTTAGGTGGATTAGACATGAGATAATCAGAAGGAGTTTTCGGTTTGCCGGGATCCTTAGACATGGGTGCGACCTGTCAAAAATTCACGGGTAAGGAAGTCAGGAAGAGAATTATCATCGCCTTTGATAAATTCAATATCAAAATCAAAGACAGAAAGTATGGCTTGCCATCTGGCAAAAATTTGTTTAGAAACCAAATTTTTTACATCTTTCTGTAAAATTTCTTTAGCTGACTTACAGTCAACTCTGAGTAAAAACTTTTTATTATACAAATCGTCTTGAAATTTAGAAATGCATAAAACAATAGATAAAATTTCTTTTTTCACAGTAGAATAATTTTTCTGTGGCCCCGCCCAAATGCCCGAATGGTATCTAACCAATTCTTCTAATGCAGATGATGCGGATGCATGCATTTTCTGTTTAAGGATGCCTCCATAACCTATATCTGATGCATCTGTCTCAATGATCATGAATGCATCGGGATGAGGAATGCCTAAACAAGGAAGAGTCTTAATTTTCTCTTTAATCTGTTTAATTAAATTAGTATGAGTCTCTGTCCAAGCAGGAGGATTTTTCTGTAATCTCTCATACAAAGGACCACACATAGTTCTCAAATTAGGGAAAAAATCAGCAATATAATTCAAACAACCAAGAAATCGTTGTAACTGATTTTTATCCCGAATTTCATCTGGAAATTTATTAGCGAATTCAATTGTTCGTTGAATCGGTTTCATTTTCCCTTGATTAATATCATGACCTAAAAATCTGATTTTTGTTTGAAATAATTTCATCTTTTTAGCAGAAATTACCAAACCATTAGTCTGAATAACATGGAGTATTAAATTAAGATGTTTAAAATGCTGAGAAATATTATCAGAAAAGACTAAAATGTCATCAATATAGACAATCACAAAATTAGAATAATCATTAAAAATATCATTCATTATTCTTTGAAATTCTGAAGGAGCATTTTTTAATCCGAAAGGCATAACATTCCACTCATAATGTCCGAAAGGAACAGTAAAAGCTGTTTTATACCTATCGTTTTCATTAACCTGTATTTGCCAATATCCTGATTTTAAATCGAATTTGGAAAATACTTTTGCACTATGAAGCCTTTTCAGTAAATCTTTCTTATTCGGAATAGGATACCGAATCCACTGTAAAACCTTATTTAACGGTTTATAATTAATTACTAATCTAGGAACACCACGTTCCTTCTCTGCTTGATTATTTACATAAAAAGCCGCACAACTCCACGGAGATTGTGATTTTCGTATTAATTTTTTATCCATTAAACTCTGTATTTCTTGTTTACAAAAATTAAGTAATTCCTCATTCATTTGAATGGGCCTAGCCTTAGTCGGAATATCTTTCTCATTAAACTCTTTTATATATGGTAATGAAACAACATGTTTTTTCCTATTCCAAAATGCATTAGGATGTTCTGAACATACTAATGTTTGGAATTTCTTATCTAAATTATCAATTTTTAATTTTACATCATCTTTCATTAATTGTTCTTCTATTCTAGAAAAATCTAATTCATTTTTTAAAAACATTAAACTTTTCTTTTTCTTATTCATTACACAAATTTGTTTATAGATAGAATTAGTCTGAAGTAATGCTAATTCTTTTTTCTGGATGGGATTAATAAAAGGAAAAACTAATTCATTACCTAAAAGATTAACAGAAATATGATCAGTATGTTTGGTAAAAGGAGTAATCTGATAAAGAAAAGGATTACCTAAAACCACGTCAGTAGTAAAGTTTTCAAGAATTAAGAATGAATGTTTAAAACAATATCCATTATTGCAAATATAACCATTATTTAATTCAGCATAAATACTCATTTCTAATCCATTAGCAGCATATAATTTTTCTTTAGTTCTAGATAGATACTTATCTGGAATTATACCTCTGCTTATACAGGATTGATCGGCTCCACTGTCCAACATGGCAACACAAGTGGTCGTCCAGTCCTCTACACCAATAGTAACTAAAACATACCATTTTTCAATTTTTATTTTATTCATTAAATTAATAAATTGTGTATCATCTGGACTTTCATTAGCTATGGTAATCTCGTCATCTTTTATTACACCAGATGTAGAAGCTAGATTAGACTGATCTTTTAATAAGATTTTAGCTTCTAATTCTAAATCTTTTAATTTTAATTCATTTAATTGATTATTAATTTCTCTAATTTCGTCTTTTAATATTTTTATTTCTTCTTTTATATTACTAGTTTTACGAAAACCAAAATTATCTTCATGCTTATATTTATCAATTAAACTATTTAAACTAAATGGTTCTGTTATATTAAACATAGGATTATTTTCTTGTAAAACTAAGTGTTTTAATTTTTCTAAATAATCTTTTCGAATATTATCATCTTTTATATCTTTAATTATATCGAATAATAATTCTTTATTTAAATTATTTTTACCAGAATTATTCATCATATTAATTGTCTTTTTACATTCACAAAATTCATCATTATCGGAAAAACTAGATGAGTCAGATGAATAATAATTATCTGTTTCTTCTTTTTCAGAGTTAATTAAAATAGACATTAATTTATTCTTTAAATCAGTTTCTTCAGAAAATATAGTATTAATCTTCTTTTCTAATTTACAGTTAGGCGCTATGTGACCTAACTTACCACATTTATAGCATTTAATAGAATTTTTTCCTTTACTGTATTTATATTTCTTTTTTCTAAAATTATCATGTTTTTTATTATACCAGTCAGGATTATATTTTTGTTTTCTTTTATATCTATTAGACTTATATTTACTAGTATGATATGGGCTAACCTTTTTATGTCTTTTATCTTGTGAAGAGGGCGGATGAGGACTGGCGATGCCAAATGCCTGACAGAATGACCCCAATTCCTGTTTCTCAAGACCATATTTTTTCTGCAATTTAAAATCTTGGCAGATAGTTAAAGCCTCTTTTTTAAGAAAAGCAAATAATTGACCATAAGTAATATTAGACAAATTCAAATTCTCTGTACCCATTTCTTTTATTAAACTAGTAATTAATTTTTGTGAAAATAAAGGAGGTAAACCAGTAATGAATTTTTCTTTCCAAAAGGATTGATTGCAGTCTGGCCTACGCAACACATTAGTCAAAAAAGTAGTCTTATACCAGAAATAATCTCTAAAAGTAGGACATTTAAGATTAGTTAAAGAAATCTTTAAACTTGTTAATTCTTCTTTAGGATTACCGACAAAATGCATAGAAAGAACATAAATTAAATAACTAGCACCGTCGGATTCATAATCAGTTGTTCTAATTCTTTCATCATTAACAGTAACCTCATGATGTACAGCAGTTTGATGAGTCAAAATTTCCATTTGTTGCATTGGAGTAAACATATTATCCCACCAATTTTTTAATTGGCCAGTAAAACCAGAAACAAAACATGAAGCAATTTGACGTTCACTTATCTGGGGATACTTAGATTTATAAGCTATCTTAGCAGTACCCATTTCATGCAATGTATTAGTTATTTCATATTCAGATTTCCCATCAATGTTCCATTCATATAACGCACTTCCATCATATGATTTAGTATTAAACCGAGTACGTTCTTCAAATTGAATATCAGGAGGAGTAGGTCTACTATGATAATTCATTAGATTTCTATTATTAGACCATCTACTATTATACGACCGTCTAACTGGACGTCTAGCAATACGATTAAGTTCTAAAGGTTCTAAAGGAGGAGTAGTTTCATAGAATTGATTTTCTATATCTTCTATATTCTCTATTTCATCATTTTCGTGGTCAGAGTCAGAATTAGATGAACTACTGGAAGACTCTGCACGAGGAGCATTACGATTTATAGCATTAATACGAAGACCACTAAATTGGCGTTCTATCTGACTTAAAGCAGATGAAGAAGACGGAGCATTAGTATTACCTTCAATTGCCAAATTAATACGTTGTACTAAAGAAATTTCTCGTTCGAATTCCCTAGGAAGAGAAGGAGACACTAACGGTTTAGATACTTCATTAGGAAAATTACCACTTTGTTTATCTAATTTAACCGAAATTAAATCCACTTGCTGAGCAATAGTTTGTAAAATCTGATTAGAATAATTATTCTGTTGATAAACTTTTTTAATATCTTCAGAATCAATAGATTCTTTATTATCTTTACCTTTTTTAAAAGGAGAAGCGATTATTTCGCCTTCTTTAGTATTAATCTTTATTGCCTGTAAAGGTGGATGAATAGCAGATAAAATAGTATTATTTTCTACCAATTGCCATTTTTTATACAAATTAGTCTGAACATTTATAGTAGGTATATTTTTATAAGTAATTTTTTCTTTCTGAAAATAATAATCTAACCATTGAAAGAAAGGAAAATTGAATTGTTTTTTATTTATATCATTTACCCATTCGTCTTTTAATTTAGAAATAATTTGTGGATCAAATTTTTCAAACCATAATCTTTTATCAGTATTTTCTACTGAAAAATAATTTTTATTAAGAAAATCTTTATCGATAGAAAAAGGTTTTCTTAACATATTAATTTCCGAAAATTTCATTTGAGAATGAGTTGGAGATCCTACGGATGAACTAGATTCGGGAATGACTTCAGGAAGAGGAGAAGTAAACTTGACCTTAGGATCAGTATACGAATACCTGGAAGGTTCATAGGAAGAACTAGGTATATCTACTGAATACCTGGGTCTGGATTCTAAAGGAAACCTGCAAGAAGAAGACTTAGACAACATATTATCAAATTTTAATAATATTTTATTATCAGGAAGTTCTTCTATATTAGCTTGAGTTCTTACGGGATGTCGTTGTGCAATTATCGGACGATCAATTAACAGTTCAGTAGGAATAGTAATTTCATTACGAGCTAATAATCTAGGTGTTTGTGTGTGAGTATTGTCAGAATCAGCAATGACTAACACAGAATCACCTTCATTAGTAGGCTTTAATTTTAAAGCAACAGGAATTATAGACTTCATTAATTTAAAATAAATACGATAGATTAATACAAATTTATCAGCTTTAGGATCCATTTTATTATTAGTAACATGTATATCAAGTATTAATGCTCTCTTTTGGTATCAGAGCCTGGTTTTACAAAGAATTTTCAAAGAAATTATTTTTAAACTCTTTTCAAAAGTTTTTATTAAATCTACTTTTACAAATCTGAAGGTAAGGGTGAGCATTTGCATGCATTTAGACGTTGGTAAGCGGTTGTTTGCATCAGTGAGACCGTTGGTAAGCCTTAGTGGATAGGTGTTCCCGGCATGATCCCCGTGTTCCCATCTAGGTCTATGCATACCTCAGTTTTACATTTAGAATTGTAAAGTTAGTTTGATAAATATGGCTGAAAAGGTTAAAAGATTTTTCTTTGGAGAATCTAGTTCTCCTAGGTCTGCATCCATAATGGCATCATCGTCTGCATCTTCATCTGCATATTCATCTGTTCTTAATTCTCATGAATTAATTCAAGAAGCTCTGCCAAGTAGAAGTATTTCTACTGTATACTCTCAAGGATTACTTGAGTTTAATAAAGCTTATTCTATTAAAATCCATGAGGAGATTCATCCCATGGAAGAAGAAAAGAAAACTATTTCTTTATTAACTAATACTGCTATCTCTTATTATCTGTCTAATGGTTATCGTTTTATGCATTTTGGTTTAATTCAAATTGCTTTACATCCGTTAATGAAGCGTGGGGTTGATACTCCTGTCTTCATGGCTTTGCGTGATGATCGATTACTTCATTATAATGATTCTATTCTTGCTTTAGTACAGACTAATTTATGTAATGGTACTGTTCGTTTTAATTGTGCTCCTAATTTCTCTGTCAGTTTAATTGATCCGACTATTATGCAATCATTAATACTTGATATACATGTTACTAATAATAAAATGGATCCTAAAGCTGATAAATTTGTATTAATCTATCGTATTTATTTTAAATTAATGAAGTCTATAATTCCTGTTGCTTTAAAATTAAAGCCTACCAATGAAGGTGATTCTGTGTTAGTCATTGCTGATTCTGACAATACTCACACACAAACACCTAGATTGTTAGCTCGCAATGAAATTACTATTCCTACTGAACTGTTAATTGATCGTCCAATAATAGCACAAAGACATCCCGTAAGAACTCAAGCTAATATTGAAGAACTTCCTGATAATAAAATATTATTAAAATTTGATAATATGTTGTCTAAGTCTTCTTCTTGCAGGTTTCCTTTAGAATCAAGACCCAGGTATTCAGTAGATATACCTAGTTCTTCCTATGAACCTTCCAGGTATTCGTATACTGATCCTAAGGTCAAGTTTACTTCTCCTCTTCCTGAAGTCATCCCCGAGTCTAGTTCCTCCGTAGGATCTCCAACTCAGTCTCAAATGAAATTTTCGGAAATTAATATGTTAAGAAAACCTTTTTCTATCGATAAAGATTTTCTTAATAAAAATTATTTTTCATTAGAAAATACTGAAAAACGATTGTGGTTTGAAAAATTTGATAAACAAATTATTTCTAAATTAAAAGAAGAATGGGTAAATGATATCAATAAAAAGCAGTTTAATTTTCCTTTCTTTCAATGGTTAGATTATTATTTTCAGAAAGAAAAAATTACTTATAAAAATATACCTACTATTAATGTTCAGACTAATTTGTATAAAAAATGGCAATTGGTAGAAAATAATACTATTTTATCTGCTATTCATCCACCTTTACAGGCAATAAAAATTAATACTAAAGAAGGCGAAGTAATTGCTTCTCCTTTTAAAAAAGGAAAAGAGACTAAAGAATCTATTGATTCGGAAGACATTAAAAAGGTTTATCAACAGAATAATTATTCTAATCAGATTTTACAAACTATTGCTCAGCAAGTGGATTTAATTTCGGTTAAATTAGATAAACAAAGTGGTAATTTTCCTAATGAAGTATCTAAACCGTTAGTGTCTCCTTCTCTTCCTAGGGAATTCGAACGAGAAATTTCTTTAGTACAACGTATTAATTTGGCAATTGAAGGTAATACTAATGCTCCGTCTTCTTCATCTGCTTTAAGTCAGATAGAACGCCAATTTAGTGGTCTTCGTATTAATGCTATAAATCGTAATGCTCCTCGTGCAGAGTCTTCCAGTAGTTCATCTAATTCTGACTCTGACCACGAAAATGATGAAATAGAGAATATAGAAGATATAGAAAATCAATTCTATGAAACTACTCCTCCTTTAGAACCTTTAGAACTTAATCGTATTGCTAGACGTCCAGTTAGACGGTCGTATAATAGTAGATGGTCTAATAATAGAAATCTAATGAATTATCATAGTAGACCTACTCCTCCTGATATTCAATTTGAAGAACGTACTCGGTTTAATACTAAATCATATGATGGAAGTGCGTTATATGAATGGAACATTGATGGGAAATCTGAATATGAAATAACTAATACATTGCATGAAATGGGTACTGCTAAGATAGCTTATAAATCTAAGTATCCCCAGATAAGTGAACGTCAAATTGCTTCATGTTTTGTTTCTGGTTTTACTGGCCAATTAAAAAATTGGTGGGATAATATGTTTACTCCAATGCAACAAATGGAAATTTTGACTCATCAAACTGCTGTACATCATGAGGTTACTGTTAATGATGAAAGAATTAGAACAACCGATTATGAATCGGATGGTGCTAGTTATTTAATTTATGTTCTTTCTATGCATTTTGTCGGTAATCCTAAAGAAGAATTAACAAGATAAAAGACATAAAAAGGTTAGCCCATATCATACTAGTAAATATAAGTCTAATAGATATAAAAGAAAACAAAAATATAATCCTGACTGGTATAATAAAAAACATGATAATTTTAGAAAAAAGAAATATAAATACAGTAAAGGAAAAAATTCTATTAAATGCTATAAATGTGGTAAGTTAGGTCACATAGCGCCTAACTGTAAATTAGAAAAGAAGATTAATACTATATTTTCTGAAGAAACTGATTTAAAGAATAAATTAATGTCTATTCTAATTAATTCGGAAAAAGAAGATACAGAAAATTATTACTCCTCAGATTCATCTAGTTTTTCAGATAATGATGAATTTTGTGAATGTAAAAAGACAATTAATATGATGCATAATTCAAATAAAAATAGTTTAAATAAAGAATTATTATTTGATATAATAAAAGATATAAAAGATGATAATGTTAGAAAAGATTATTTAGAAAAATTAAAAGCTTTAGTTTTACAAGATAATGCTCCTATGTTTAATATAACAGAACCATTCAGTTTAAATAATTTAATTGATAAATACAAGCATGAAGATAGTTTTGGTTTTCGTAAAACTAGTAATATAAAAGAAGAAATAAAAATATTAAAAGACGAAATTAGAGAAATTAATAATCAATTAAATGAATTAAAATTAAAAGATTTAGAATTAGAAGCTAAAATCTTATTAAAAGATCAGTCTAATCTAGCTTCTACATCTGGTGTAATAAAAGATGACGAGATTACCATAGCTAATGAAAGTCCAGATGATACACAATTTATTAATTTAATGAATAAAATAAAAATTGAAAAATGGTATGTTTTAGTTACTATTGGTGTAGAGGACTGGACGACCAGTGTTGCCATGATCAATCCTGTATAAGCAGAGGTATAATTCCAGATAAGTATCTATCTAGAACTAAAGAAAAATTATATGCTGCTAATGGATTAGAAATGAGTATTTATGCTGAATTAAATAATGGTTATATTTGCAATAATGGATATTGTTTTAAACATTCATTCTTAATTCTTGAAAACTTTACTACTGACGTGGTTTTAGGTAATCCTTTTCTTTATCAGATTACTCCTTTTACCAAACATACTGATCATATTTCTGTTAATCTTTTAGGTAATGAATTAGTTTTTCCTTTTATTAATCCCATCCAGAAAAAAGAATTAGCATTACTTCAGACTAATTCTATCTATAAACAAATTTGTGTAATGAATAAGAAAAAGAAAAGTTTAATGTTTTTAAAAAATGAATTAGATTTTTCTAAGATAGAAGAACAGTTAATGAGAGTAGATGTTAAATTAAAAATTGATAATTTAGAAAAGAAATTCCAAACACTAGTATGTTCAGAACATCCTAATGCTTTTTGGAGTCAGAAAAAACATGTTGTTTCATTACCATATATAAAAGAATTTAATGAACGTGATATTCCGACTAAGGCTAGGCCCATTCAAATGAATGAGGAATTACTTAATTTTTGTAAACAGGAAATACAGAGTTTAATGGATAAAAAATTAATACGAAAATCACAATCTCCGTGGAGTTGTGCGGCTTTTTATGTAAATAATCAAGCAGAGAAGGAACGTGGTGTTCCTAGATTAGTAATTAATTATAAACCGTTAAATAAGGTTTTACAGTGGATTCGGTATCCTATTCCGAATAAGAAAGATTTACTGAAAAGGCTTCATAGTGCAAAAGTATTTTCCAAATTCGATTTAAAATCAGGATATTGGCAAATACAGGTTAATGAAAACGATAGGTATAAAACAGCTTTTACTGTTCCTTTCGGACATTATGAGTGGAATGTTATGCCTTTCGGATTAAAAAATGCTCCTTCAGAATTTCAAAGAATAATGAATGATATTTTTAATGATTATTCTAATTTTGTGATTGTGTACATTGATGATATCTTAGTCTTTTCTGATAATATTTCTCAGCACTTTAAACATCTTAATTTAATGCTACATATTATTCAGACTAATGGTTTGGTAATTTCTGCTAAAAAGATGAAATTATTTCAAACAAAAATCAGGTTTTTAGGTCATGATATTAATCAAGGGAAAATGAAACCGATTCAAAGAACTATTGAATTCGCTAATAAATTTCCAGATGAAATTCGGGATAAAAATCAGTTACAACGATTTCTTGGTTGTTTGAATTATATTGCTGATTTTTTCCCTAATTTGAGAACTATGTGTGGTCCTTTGTATGAGAGATTACAGAAAAATCCTCCTGCTTGGACAGAGACTCATACTAATTTAATTAAACAGATTAAAGAAAAAATTAAAACTCTTCCTTGTTTAGGCATCCCTCATCCCGATGCATTCATGATCATTGAGACAGATGCATCAGATATAGGTTATGGAGGCATCCTTAAACAGAAAATGCATGCATCCGCATCATCTGCATTAGAAGAATTGGTTAGATACCATTCGGGCATTTGGGCGGGGCCACAGAAAAATTATTCTACTGTGAAAAAAGAAATTTTATCAATTGTTTTATGCATTTCTAAATTTCAAGACGATTTGTATAATAAAAAGTTTTTACTTAGAGTTGACTGTAAGTCAGCTAAAGAAATTTTACAGAAAGATGTAAAAAATTTGGTTTCTAAACAAATTTTTGCCAGATGGCAAGCCATACTTTCTGTCTTTGATTTTGATATTGAATTTATCAAAGGCGATGATAATTCTCTTCCTGACTTCCTTACCCGTGAATTTTTGACAGGTCGCACCCATGTCTAAGGACCCAGGCAAACCGAAAACTCCTTCTGATTATATAATGTCTAATACACCAAAGCCTTTGTCTCCTTCAGTCCCGACTAATGATTTTCCTCCACTCACTTACACTAATGCTGTCTTATCTCCATCAGCTAAACTTCATACCACTCCAATTAATATGTCTGCTTCCTCTTCCTCTTCTTCGACTAATGCAGCCCCTTACATTCCTAAAGCAGAATTTGAGAGTATAATGTTGACCCATTATAAATCTACTCCTGAGAATAATGACGTTAGAAATTTCTGTTCTCGTCTTTTCCTTCCTAATAATCAATGGCTTACAGATGATATCTGTAAGACCCAAGCTTTCTATGAATTAATACTGGTTGACACTAATTCCGTCGAGATTACTCATTATCCTGATAAAAAGGATAAATCTCGCATTGCTTATTCTAAGTTTATAATTCAGAAAATAATGAGTCCGCGTGACTTTTCTTCGATTCATGCTAGAAATTCCTTTTCTATTCCTTATGTCCCAGATGGTTTTAATTATGCAGATTACATTCTTGCTTTTTATCGGTGCCTTTATTACCGATGCTTTAATCATTCGTGGTTCATTAATTTTTCCACCTCATTTAATAAAAATGTCCCCATGTGGGTTTATGATTGGTGGAAACTACTAGGTGCTACTCCGGCCATTCTGCCACCTCAGGCTAATATTGGATTCCAAACCTACAAGAAAAGATGTAGGTTAGAAGATTTCCAAGCCTCTTTCTTGTTTCATGCTGAATTCCGGGTCCCATATATTATGGCCTGGAATTTTCAAATAAAATCCACTCAGACAGGGTATCCTTGTCATTTAATTCGTCAGATTAATATTAAATGGTGGGTACAGTATAATGAGCAACAATGTTGTGCCCAAACAGTTAATAAATTCCTTGAATCTGGAGAAAAATATAAACACATAATTTCTGAAGTCTCCAGACAACTTCCGGTGCATGACCCTCTGACTCCTAAAACACCGGACAAAAGTAAAATTCCTTTACCTAAGCGGATTGTGACTCCTACTCTTACTATGACTCCTCACCAGCTGTTCTCTGCAATTCCTATGACTCCTGCAAAGACTCCTCCAGTTCCTGCTACGACTCCTTTACAGACTTCTGCATCAACATCTAATTCCGGATTAGAAGACATACCAATCAAGACTAATTTAATGTCCGAACAAGGCTTGCAAGATTATCTTAAGATTTGTCTTCAGGCTTACCAAGAAATTCAAAAGGCTACTACTCCGACTAATGATAGCAATCAGCCCGACAAACATGCTCTACCCTCTACTCCAACTAATGATGAAGATGACCCATTTGGTGGGCCTTTAGCACAGGATCCTTTTGATTTTTAGCTGATAGGAATAATGTAATAGAATAGGTAATAATTGTAAAATGACGTAAGTGCATACGTCGTTCTCCTGAATAATTGTTAGGTGACGTAAGTGCATATGTCATTAGGCACTTACATTTAATTTGTCTTTCATTTCGCTTTAATTCCGGACTTCATTTCCGGACTTTACCCATGTATAATGTTTCCTCCTCTGCCTATTTAAAGGCTGCTTAATCAATGGAATCCTCAGAGTGAATTTACACAACTTCTCTCTCTGCTTTCAAAACATCTTTGCAATCCTTTCTTTCCGCTTTCAAAACTCTTTCCAGTAATTTACTTCTTTCTTTTCCTTCCAACCTAACTAATCGTAAGTCTTTTGCTTCTCTTAATCATCTCCTCCTTCTTTTGTTAAATTTACATATTCTTACTTTAGTATACCGCCTACTTCACCTTCTTTCTCATCTTCTTATTTTGAACTTTGAATCTTTTGATTACTGCAACCGATCCTGCTCTCTTTTACTTTAGTATACCGCCTACTTCACCTTCTTTCTCATCTCCTTATTTGAACTTTGAATCTTTTGATTACTGCAACCGATCCTGGTTTTACAAAGAATTTTCAAAGAAATTATTTTAAACTCTTTTCAAAAGTTTTTATTAAATCTACTTTTACAAATCTGAAGGTAAGGGTGAGCATTTGCATGCATTTAGACGTTGGTAAGCGGTTGTTTGCATCAGTGAGACCGTTGGTAAGCCTTAGTGGATAGGTGTTCCCGGCATGATCCCCGTGTTCCCATCTAGGTCTATGCATACCTCAGTTTTACATTTAGAAATGTAAAGTTAGTTTTGATAAATATGGCTGAAAGGGTTAAAAGATTTTTCTTTGGAGAATCTAGTTCTCCTAGGTCTGCATCCATAATGGCATCATCGTCTGCATCTTCATCTGCATATTCATCCGTTCTTAATTCTCATGAATTAATTCACGAAGCTCTGCCAAGTAGAAGTATTTCTACTGTATACTCTCAAGGACTACTTGAGTTTAATAAGGCTTATTCTATTAAAATCCATGAGGAGATTCATCCCATGGAAGAAGAAAAGAAAACTATTTCTTTATTAACTAATACTGCTATCTCTTATTATCTGTCTAATGGTTATCGTTTTATGCATTTTGGTTTAATTCAAATTGCTTTACATCCGTTAATGAAGCGTGGGGTTGATACTCCTGTCTTCATGGCTTTACGTGATGATCGTTTACTTCATTACAATGATTCTATTCTTGCTTTAGTACAGACTAATTTATGTAATGGTACTGTTCGTTTTAATTGTGCTCCTAAATTCTCTGTCAGTTTAATTGATCCGACTATTATGCAATCATTAATACTTGATATACATGTTACTAATAATAAAATGGATCCTAAAGCTGATAAATTTGTATTAATCTATCGTATTTATTTTAAATTAATGAAGTCTATAATTCCTGTTGCTTTAAAATTAAAGCCTACCAATGAAGGTGATTCTGTGTTAGTCATTGCTGATTCTGACAATACTCACACACAAACACCTAGATTGTTAGCTCGCAATGAAATTACTATTCCTACTGAACTGTTAATTGATCGTCCAATAATAGCACAAAGACATCCCGTAAGAACTCAAGCTAATATAGAAGAACTTCCTGATAATAAAATATTATTAAAATTTGATAATATGTTGTCTAAGTCTTCTTCCCTATATTAGGCTATCCCACCCGGGTCATTAAACTAGGTCTTCATCCTGAGAGTGAGAGAAGGATTCGAACCCGCGACCTCAGGTAAGTTCACCAGGCTCTGATACCAATTCACCTGAAAAGGATATCCTGCCAGGGAGAGGACCGTCACCTATATTAGGCTATCCCACCCGGGTCATTAAACTAGGTCTTCATCCTGAGAGTGAGAGAAGGATTCGAACCCGCGACCTTAGGTATTCAGTAGATATACCTAGTTCTTCCTATGAACCTTCCAGGTATTCGTATACTGATCCTAAGGTCAAGTTTACTTCTCCTCTTCCTGAAGTCATCCCCGAGTCTAGTTCCTCCGTAGGATCTCCAACTCAGTCTCAAATGAAATTTTCGGAAATTAATATGTTAAGAAAACCTTTTTCTATCGATAAAGATTTTCTTAATAAAAATTATTTTTCATTAGAAAATACTGAAAAACGATTGTGGTTTGAAAATTTTGATAAACAAATTATTTCTAAATTAAAAGAAGAATGGGTAAATGATATCAATAAAAAGCAGTTTAATTTTCCTTTCTTTCAATGGTTAGATTATTATTTTCAGAAAGAAAAAATTACTTATAAAAATATACCTACTATAAATGTTCAGACTAATTTGTATAAAAAATGGCAATTGGTAGAAAATAATACTATTTTATCTGCTATTCATCCACCTTTACAGGCAATAAAAATTAATACTAAAGAAGGCGAAGTAATTGCTTCTCCTTTTAAAAAAGGAAAAGAGACTAAAGAATCTATTGATTCGGAAGACATTAAAAAGGTTTATCAACAGAATAATTATTCTAATCAGATTTTACAAACTATTGCTCAGCAAGTGGATTTAATTTCGGTTAAATTAGATAAACAAAGTGGTAATTTTCCTAATGAAGTATCTAAACCGTTAGTGTCTCCTTCTCTTCCTAGGGAATTCGAACGAGAAATTTCTTTAGTACAACGTATTAATTTGGCAATTGAAGGTAATACTAATGCTCCGTCTTCTTCATCTGCTTTAAGTCAGATAGAACGCCAATTTAGTGGTCTTCGTATTAATGCTATAAATCGTAATGCTCCTCGTGCAGAGTCTTCCAGTAGTTCATCTAATTCTGACTCTGACCACGAAAATGATGAAATAGAGAATATAGAAGATATAGAAAATCAATTCTATGAAACTACTCCTCCTTTAGAACCTTTAGAACTTAATCGTATTGCTAGACGTCCAGTTAGACGGTCGTATAATAGTAGATGGTCTAATAATAGAAATCTAATGAATTATCATAGTAGACCTACTCCTCCTGATATTCAATTTGAAGAACGTACTCGGTTTAATACTAAATCATATGATGGAAGTGCGTTATATGAATGGAACATTGATGGGAAATCTGAATATGAAATAACTAATACATTGCATGAAATGGGTACTGCTAAGATAGCTTATAAATCTAAGTATCCCCAGATAAGTGAACGTCAAATTGCTTCATGTTTTGTTTCTGGTTTTACTGGCCAATTAAAAAATTGGTGGGATAATATGTTTACTCCAATGCAACAAATGGAAATTTTGACTCATCAAACTGCTGTACATCATGAGGTTACTGTTAATGATGAAAGAATTAGAACAACTGATTATGAATCCGACGGTGCTAGTTATTTAATTTATGTTCTTTCTATGCATTTTGTCGGTAATCCTAAAGAAGAATTAACAAGTTTAAAGATTTCTTTAACTAATCTTAAATGTCCTACTTTTAGAGATTATTTCTGGTATAAGACTACTTTTTTGACTAATGTGTTGCGTAGGCCAGACTGCAATCAATCCTTTTGGAAAGAAAAATTCATTACTGGTTTACCTCCTTTATTTTCACAAAAATTAATTACTAGTTTAATGAAAGAAATGGGTACAGAGAATTTGAATTTGTCTAATATTACTTATGGTCAATTATTTGCTTTTCTTAAAAAAGAGGCTTTAACTATCTGCCAAGATTTTAAATTGCAGAAAAAATATGGTCTTGAGAAACAGGAATTGGGGTCATTCTGTCAGGCATTTGGCATCGCCAGTCCTCATCCGCCCTCTTCACAAGATAAAAGACATAAAAAGGTTAGCCCATATCATACTAGTAAATATAAGTCTAATAGATATAAAAGAAAACAAAAATATAATCCTGACTGGTATAATAAAAAACATGATAATTTTAGAAAAAAGAAATACAGTAAAGGAAAAAATTCTATTAAATGCTATAAATGTGGTAAGTTAGGTCACATAGCGCCTAACTGTAAATTAGAAAAGAAGATTAATACTATATTTTCTGAAGAAACTGATTTAAAGAATAAATTAATGTCTATTTTAATTAACTCTGAAAAAGAAGAAACAGATAATTATTATTCATCTGACTCATCTAGTTTTTCCGATAATGATGAATTTTGTGAATGTAAAAAGACAATTAATATGATGCATAATTCAAATAAAAATAGTTTAAATAAAGAATTATTATTTGATATAATAAAAGATATAAAAGATGATAATGTTAGAAAAGATTATTTAGAAAAATTAAAAGCTTTAGTTTTACAAGATAATGCTCCTATGTTTAATATAACAGAACCATTCAGTTTAAATAATTTAATTGATAAATACAAGCATGAAGATAGTTTTGGTTTTCGTAAAACTAGTAATATAAAAGAAGAAATAAAAATATTAAAAGACGAAATTAGAGAAATTAATAATCAATTAAATGAATTAAAATTAAAAGATTTAGAATTAGAAGCTAAAATCTTATTAAAAGATCAGTCTAATCTAGCTTCTACATCTGGTGTAATAAAAGATGACGAGATTACCATAGCTAATGAAAGTCCAGATGATACACAATTTATTAATTTAATGAATAAAATAAAAATTGAAAAATGGTATGTTTTAGTTACTATTGGTGTAGAGGACTGGACGACCACTTGTGTTGCCATGTTGGACAGTGGAGCCGATCAATCCTGTATAAGCAGAGGTATAATTCCAGATAAGTATCTATCTAGAACTAAAGAAAAATTATATGCTGCTAATGGATTAGAAATGAGTATTTATGCTGAATTAAATAATGGTTATATTTGCAATAATGGATATTGTTTTAAACATTCATTCTTAATTCTTGAAAACTTTACTACTGACGTGGTTTTAGGTAATCCTTTTCTTTATCAGATTACTCCTTTTACCAAACATACTGATCATATTTCTGTTAATCTTTTAGGTAATGAATTAGTTTTTCCTTTTATTAATCCCATCCAGAAAAAAGAATTAGCATTACTTCAGACTAATTCTATCTATAAACAAATTTGTGTAATGAATAAGAAAAAGAAAAGTTTAATGTTTTTAAAAAATGAATTAGATTTTTCTAGAATAGAAGAACAATTAATGAAAGATGATGTAAAATTAAAAATTGATAATTTAGATAAGAAATTCCAAACATTAGTATGTTCAGAACATCCTAATGCATTTTGGAATAGGAAAAAACATGTTGTTTCATTACCATATATAAAAGAGTTTAATGAGAAAGATATTCCGACTAAGGCTAGGCCCATTCAAATGAATGAGGAATTACTTAATTTTTGTAAACAAGAAATACAGAGTTTAATGGATAAAAAATTAATACGAAAATCACAATCTCCGTGGAGTTGTGCGGCTTTTTATGTAAATAATCAAGCAGAGAAGGAACGTGGTGTTCCTAGATTAGTAATTAATTATAAACCGTTAAATAAGGTTTTACAGTGGATTCGGTATCCTATTCCGAATAAGAAAGATTTACTGAAAAGGCTTCATAGTGCAAAAGTATTTTCCAAATTCGATTTAAAATCAGGATATTGGCAAATACAGATTAATGAAAACGATAGGTATAAAACAGCTTTTACTGTTCCTTTCGGACATTATGAGTGGAATGTTATGCCTTTCGGATTAAAAAATGCTCCTTCAGAATTTCAAAGAATAATGAATGATATTTTTAATGATTATTCTAATTTTGTGATTGTCTATATTGATGACATTTTAGTCTTTTCTGATAATATTTCTCAGCATTTTAAACATCTTAATTTAATACTCCATGTTATTCAGACTAATGGTTTGGTAATTTCTGCTAAAAAGATGAAATTATTTCAAACAAAAATCAGATTTTTAGGTCATGATATTAATCAAGGGAAAATGAAACCGATTCAACGAACAATTGAATTCGCTAATAAATTTCCAGATGAAATTCGGGATAAAAATCAGTTACAACGATTTCTTGGTTGTTTGAATTATATTGCTGATTTTTTCCCTAATTTGAGAACTATGTGTGGTCCTTTGTATGAGAGATTACAGAAAAATCCTCCTGCTTGGACAGAGACTCATACTAATTTAATTAAACAGATTAAAGAGAAAATTAAGACTCTTCCTTGTTTAGGCATTCCTCATCCCGATGCATTCATGATCATTGAGACAGATGCATCAGATATAGGTTATGGAGGCATCCTTAAACAGAAAATGCATGCATCCGCATCATCTGCATTAGAAGAATTGGTTAGATACCATTCGGGCATTTGGGCGGGGCCACAGAAAAATTATTCTACTGTGAAAAAAGAAATTTTATCTATTGTTTTATGCATTTCTAAATTTCAAGACGATTTGTATAATAAAAAGTTTTTACTCAGAGTTGACTGTAAGTCAGCTAAAGAAATTTTACAGAAAGATGTAAAAAATTTGGTTTCTAAACAAATTTTTGCCAGATGGCAAGCCATACTTTCTGTCTTTGATTTTGATATTGAATTTATCAAAGGCGATGATAATTCTCTTCCTGACTTCCTTACCCGTGAATTTTTGACAGGTCGCACCCATGTCTAAGGATCCCGGCAAACCGAAAACTCCTTCTGATTATCTCATGTCTAATCCACCTAAGCCTTTATCTCCTTCAGTCCCGACTAATGATTTTCCTCCACTGACCTATACTAATGCTGTCCTGTCTCCTTCAGCTAAACTTCATACCACTCCGATTCATATGTCTGCTTCCTCTTCCTCTTCTTCGACTAATGCAGCCCCTTACATTCCCAAAGCAGAATTTGAGAGTATAATGTTGACTCATTATAAAACTACTCCCGAGAATAATGATGTTAGAAATTTCTGTTCTCGTCTTTTCCTTCCTAATAATCAATGGCTTACAGATGATATCTGTAAGACCCAAGCTTTCTATGAATTAATTCTGGTTGACACTAATTCCGTCGAGATTACTCATTATCCTGATAAAAAGGATAAATCTCGCATTGCTTATTCTAAGTTTATAATTCAGAAAATAATGAGTCCGCGTGACTTTTCTTCGATTCATGCTAGAAATTCCTTTTCTATTCCTTATGTCCCAGATGGTTTTAATTATGCAGATTACATTCTTGCTTTTTATCGGTGCCTTTATTACCGATGCTTTAATCATTCGTGGTTCATTAATTTTTCCACCTCATTTAATAAAAATGTCCCCATGTGGGTTTATGATTGGTGGAAACTACTAGGTGCTACTCCGGCCATTCTGCCACCTCAGGCTAATATTGGATTCCAAACCTACAAGAAAAGATGTAGGTTAGAAGATTTCCAAGCCTCTTTCTTGTTTCATGCTGAATTCCGGGTCCCATATATTATGGCCTGGAATTTTCAAATAAAATCCACTCAGACAGGGTATCCTTGTCATTTAATTCGTCAGATTAATATTAAATGGTGGGTACAGTATAATGAGCAACAATGTTGTGCCCAAACAGTTAATAAATTCCTTGAATCTGGAGAAAAATATAAACACATAATTTCTGAAGTCTCCAGACAACTTCCGGTGAATGACCCTCTGACTCCTAAAACACCGGACAAAAGCAAAATCCCTTTACCTAAGCGGATTGTGACTCCTACTCCTACTATGACTCCTCACCAGCTGTTCTCTGCAATTCCTATGACTCATCAACAGGCTCCTGCAAAGACTCCTCCAGTTCCTGCTACGACTCCTTTACAGACTTCTGCATCAACATCTAATTCCGGATTAGAAGACATACCAATCAAGACTAATTTAATGTCCGAACAAGGCTTGCAAGATTATCTTAAGATTTGTCTTCAGGCTTACCAAGAAATTCAAAAGGCTACTACTCCGACTAATGACAGCAATCAGCCCGACAAACATGCTCTACCCTCTACTCCAACTAATGATGAAGATGACCCATTTGGTGGGCCTTTAGCACAGGATCCTTTTGATTTTTAGCTGATAGGAATAATGTAATAGAATAGGTAATAATTGTAAAATGACGTAAGTGCATACGTCATTCTTCTGAATAATTGTTAGGTGACGTAAGTGCATATGTCATTAGGCACTTACATTTAATTTATCTTTCATTTCACTTTAATTCCGGACTTCATTTCCGGACTTTACCCATGTATAATGTTTCCTTCCTCGCCTATTTAAAGGCTGCTTAATCAATGGAATCCTCAGAGTGAATTTACACAACTTCTCTCTCTGCTTTCAAAACATCTTTGCAATCCTTTCTTTCCGCTTTCAAAACTCTTTCCAGTAATTTACTTCTTTCTTTTCCTTCCAACCTAACTAATCGTAAGTCTTTTGCTTCTCTTAATCATCTCCTCCTTCTTTTGTTAAATTTACATATTCTTACTTTAGTATACCGCCTACTTCACCTTCTTTCTCATCTTCTTATTTTGAACTTTGAATCTTTTGATTACTGCAACCGATCCTGCTCTCTTTTGGTATCAGAGCCTGGTTTTACAAAGAATTTTCGAAGAAAATATTTTTAAACTCTTTTCAAAAGTTTTTATTAAATCTAAGTTTACAAATTTGAAGGTAAGGGTGAGCATTTGCATGCATTTAGACGTTGGTAAGCGGTTGTTTGCATCAGTGAGACCGTTGGTAAGCCTTAGTAGATAGGTGTTCCCGGCATGATCCCCGTGTTCCCATCTAGGTCTATGCATACCTCAGTTTTACATTTAGAATTGTAAAGTTAGTTTGATAAATATGGCTGAAAAGGTTAAAAAATTTTTCTTTGGAGAATCTAGTTCTCCTAGGTCTGCATCCATAATGGCATCATCGTCTGCATCTTCATCTGCATATTCATCCGTTCTTAATTCTCATGAATTAATTCACGAAGCTCTGCCAAGTAGAAGTATTTCTACTGTATACTCTCAAGGACTACTTGAGTTTAATAAGGCTTATTCTATTAAAATCCATGAGGAGATTCATCCCATGGAAGAAGAAAAGAAAACTATTTCTTTATTAACTAATACTGCTATCTCTTATTATCTGTCTAATGGTTATCGTTTTATGCATTTTGGTTTAATACAAATTGCTTTACATCCGTTAATGAAGCGTGGGGTTGATACTCCTGTCTTCATGGCTTTACGTGATGATCGTTTACTTCATTACAATGATTCTATTCTTGCTTTAGTACAGACTAATTTATGTAATGGTACTATTCGTTTTAATTGTGCTCCTAATTTCTCTGTCAGTTTAATTGATCCGACTATTATGCAATCATTAATACTTGATATACATGTTACTAATAATAAAATGGATCCTAAAGCTGATAAATTTGTATTAATCTATCGTATTTATTTTAAATTAATGAAGTCTATAATTCCTGTTGCTTTAAAATTAAAGCCTACCAATGAAGGTGATTCTGTGTTAGTCATTGCTGATTCTGACAATACTCACACACAAACACCTAGATTATTAGCTCGTAATGAAATTACTATTCCTACTGAACTGTTAATTGATCGTCCGATAATTGCACAACGACATCCCGTAAGAACTCAAGCTAATATTGAAGAACTTCCTGATAATAAAATATTATTAAAATTTGATAATATGTTGTCTAAGTCTTCTTCTTGCAGGTTTCCTTTAGAATCAAGACCCAGGTATTCAGTAGATATACCTAGTTCTTCCTATGAACCTTCCAGGTATTCGTATACTGATCCTAAGGTCAAGTTTACTTCTCCTCTTCCTGAAGTCATTCCCGAATCTAGTTCATCCGTAGGATCTCCAACTCATTCTCAAATGAAATTTTCGGAAATTAATATGTTAAGAAAACCTTTTTCTATCGATAAAGATTTTCTTAATAAAAATTATTTTTCAGTAGAAAATACTGATAAAAGATTATGGTTTGAAAAATTTGATCCACAAATTATTTCTAAATTAAAAGACGAATGGGTAAATGATATAAATAAAAAACAATTCAATTTTCCTTTCTTTCAATGGTTAGATTATTATTTTCAGAAAGAAAAAATTACTTATAAAAATATACCTACTATAAATGTTCAGACTAATTTGTATAAAAAATGGCAATTGGTAGAAAATAATACTATTTTATCTGCTATTCATCCACCTTTACAGGCAATAAAAATTAATACTAAAGAAGGCAAAATAATTGCTTCTCCTTTTAAAAAAGGAAAAGAGACTAAAGAATCTATTGATTCGGAAGACATTAAAAAGGTTTATCAACAGAATAATTATTCTAATCAGATTTTACAAACTATTGCTCAGCAAGTGGATTTAATTTCGGTTAAATTAGATAAACAAAGTGGTAATTTTCCTAATGAAGTATCTAAACCGTTAGTGTCTCCTTCTCTTCCTAGGGAATTCGAACGAGAAATTTCTTTAGTACAACGTATTAATTTGGCAATTGAAGGTAATACTAATGCTCCGTCTTCTTCATCTGCTTTAAGTCAGATAGAACGCCAATTTAGTGGTCTTCGTATTAATGCTATAAATCGTAATGCTCCTCGTGCAGAGTCTTCCAGTAGTTCATCTAATTCTGACTCTGACCACGAAAATGATGAAATAGAGAATATAGAAGATATAGAAAATCAATTCTATGAAACTACTCCTCCTTTAGAACCTTTAGAACTTAATCGTATTGCTAGACGTCCAGTTAGACGGTCGTATAATAGTAGATGGTCTAATAATAGAAATCTAATGAATTATCATAGTAGACCTACTCCTCCTGATATTCAATTTGAAGAACGTACTCGGTTTAATACTAAATCATATGATGGAAGTGCGTTATATGAATGGAACATTGATGGGAAATCTGAATATGAAATAACTAATACATTGCATGAAATGGGTACTGCTAAGATAGCTTATAAATCTAAGTATCCCCAGATAAGTGAACGTCAAATTGCTTCATGTTTTGTTTCTGGTTTTACTGGCCAATTAAAAAATTGGTGGGATAATATGTTTACTCCAATGCAACAAATGGAAATTTTGACTCATCAAACTGCTGTACATCATGAGGTTACTGTTAATGATGAAAGAATTAGAACAACTGATTATGAATCCGACGGTGCTAGTTATTTAATTTATGTTCTTTCTATGCATTTTGTCGGTAATCCTAAAGAAGAATTAACAAGTTTAAAGATTTCTTTAACTAATCTTAAATGTCCTACTTTTAGAGATTATTTCTGGTATAAGACTACTTTTTTGACTAATGTGTTGCGTAGGCCAGACTGCAATCAATCCTTTTGGAAAGAAAAATTCATTACTGGTTTACCTCCTTTATTTTCACAAAAATTAATTACTAGTTTAATGAAAGAAATGGGTACAGAGAATTTGAATTTGTCTAATATTACTTATGGTCAATTATTTGCTTTTCTTAAAAAAGAGGCTTTAACTATCTGCCAAGATTTTAAATTGCAGAAAAAATATGGTCTTGAGAAACAGGAATTGGGGTCATTCTGTCAGGCATTTGGCATCGCCAGTCCTCATCCGCCCTCTTCACAAGATAAAAGACATAAAAAGGTTAGCCCATATCATACTAGTAAATATAAGTCTAATAGATATAAAAGAAAACAAAAATATAATCCTGACTGGTATAATAAAAAACATGATAATTTTAGAAAAAAGAAATACAGTAAAGGAAAAAATTCTATTAAATGCTATAAATGTGGTAAGTTAGGTCACATAGCGCCTAACTGTAAATTAGAAAAGAAGATTAATACTATATTTTCTGAAGAAACTGATTTAAAGAATAAATTAATGTCTATTTTAATTAACTCTGAAAAAGAAGAAACAGATAATTATTATTCATCTGACTCATCTAGTTTTTCCGATAATGATGAATTTTGTGAATGTAAAAAGACAATTAATATGATGCATAATTCAAATAAAAATAGTTTAAATAAAGAATTATTATTTGATATAATAAAAGATATAAAAGATGATAATGTTAGAAAAGATTATTTAGAAAAATTAAAAGCTTTAGTTTTACAAGATAATGCTCCTATGTTTAATATAACAGAACCATTCAGTTTAAATAATTTAATTGATAAATACAAGCATGAAGATAGTTTTGGTTTTCGTAAAACTAGTAATATAAAAGAAGAAATAAAAATATTAAAAGACGAAATTAGAGAAATTAATAATCAATTAAATGAATTAAAATTAAAAGATTTAGAATTAGAAGCTAAAATCTTATTAAAAGATCAGTCTAATCTAGCTTCTACATCTGGTGTAATAAAAGATGACGAGATTACCATAGCTAATGAAAGTCCAGATGATACACAATTTATTAATTTAATGAATAAAATAAAAATTGAAAAATGGTATGTTTTAGTTACTATTGGTGTAGAGGACTGGACGACCACTTGTGTTGCCATGTTGGACAGTGGAGCCGATCAATCCTGTATAAGCAGAGGTATAATTCCAGATAAGTATCTATCTAGAACTAAAGAAAAATTATATGCTGCTAATGGATTAGAAATGAGTATTTATGCTGAATTAAATAATGGTTATATTTGCAATAATGGATATTGTTTTAAACATTCATTCTTAATTCTTGAAAACTTTACTACTGACGTGGTTTTAGGTAATCCTTTTCTTTATCAGATTACTCCTTTTACCAAACATACTGATCATATTTCTGTTAATCTTTTAGGTAATGAATTAGTTTTTCCTTTTATTAATCCCATCCAGAAAAAAGAATTAGCATTACTTCAGACTAATTCTATCTATAAACAAATTTGTGTAATGAATAAGAAAAAGAAAAGTTTAATGTTTTTAAAAAATGAATTAGATTTTTCTAGAATAGAAGAACAATTAATGAAAGATGATGTAAAATTAAAAATTGATAATTTAGATAAGAAATTCCAAACATTAGTATGTTCAGAACATCCTAATGCATTTTGGAATAGGAAAAAACATGTTGTTTCATTACCATATATAAAAGAGTTTAATGAGAAAGATATTCCGACTAAGGCTAGGCCCATTCAAATGAATGAGGAATTACTTAATTTTTGTAAACAAGAAATACAGAGTTTAATGGATAAAAAATTAATACGAAAATCACAATCTCCGTGGAGTTGTGCGGCTTTTTATGTAAATAATCAAGCAGAGAAGGAACGTGGTGTTCCTAGATTAGTAATTAATTATAAACCGTTAAATAAGGTTTTACAGTGGATTCGGTATCCTATTCCGAATAAGAAAGATTTACTGAAAAGGCTTCATAGTGCAAAAGTATTTTCCAAATTCGATTTAAAATCAGGATATTGGCAAATACAGGTTAATGAAAACGATAGGTATAAAACAGCTTTTACTGTTCCTTTCGGACATTATGAGTGGAATGTTATGCCTTTCGGATTAAAAAATGCTCCTTCAGAATTTCAAAGAATAATGAATGATATTTTTAATGATTATTCTAATTTTGTGATTGTCTATATTGATGACATTTTAGTCTTTTCTGATAATATTTCTCAGCATTTTAAACATCTTAATTTAATACTCCATGTTATTCAGACTAATGGTTTGGTAATTTCTGCTAAAAAGATGAAATTATTTCAAACAAAAATCAGATTTTTAGGTCATGATATTAATCAAGGGAAAATGAAACCGATTCAACGAACAATTGAATTCGCTAATAAATTTCCAGATGAAATTCGGGATAAAAATCAGTTACAACGATTTCTTGGTTGTTTGAATTATATTGCTGATTTTTTCCCTAATTTGATAACTATGTGTGGTCCTTTGTATGAGAGATTACAGAAAAATCCTCCTGCTTGGACAGAGACTCATACTAATTTAATTAAACAGATTAAAGAGAAAATTAAGACTCTTCCTTGTTTAGGCATTCCTCATCCCGATGCATTCATGATCATTGAGACAGATGCATCAGATATAGGTTATGGAGGCATCCTTAAACAGAAAATGCATGCATCCGCATCATCTGCATTAGAAGAATTGGTTAGATACCATTCGGGCATTTGGGCGGGGCCACAGAAAAATTATTCTACTGTGAAAAAAGAAATTTTATCTATTGTTTTATGCATTTCTAAATTTCAAGACGATTTGTATAATAAAAAGTTTTTACTCAGAGTTGACTGTAAGTCAGCTAAAGAAATTTTACAGAAAGATGTAAAAAATTTGGTTTCTAAACAAATTTTTGCCAGATGGCAAGCAATACTTTCTGTCTTTGATTTTGATATTGAATTTATCAAAGGCGATGATAATTCTCTTCCTGACTTCCTTACCCGTGAATTTTTGACAGGTCGCACCCATGTCTAAGGATCCCGGCAAACCGAAAACTCCTTCTGATTATCTCATGTCTAATCCACCTAAGCCTTTATCTCCTTCAGTCCCGACTAATGATTTTCCTCCACTGACCTATACTAATGCTGTCCTGTCTCCTTCAGCTAAACTTCATACCACTCCGATTCATATGTCTGCTTCCTCTTCCTCTTCTTCGACTAATGCAGCCCCTTACATTCCCAAAGCAGAATTTGAGAGTATAATGTTGACTCATTATAAAACTACTCCCGAGAATAATGATGTTAGAAATTTCTGTTCTCGTCTTTTCCTTCCTAATAATCAATGGCTTACAGATGATATCTGTAAGACCCAAGCTTTCTATGAATTAATTCTGGTTGACACTAATTCCGTCGAGATTACTCATTATCCTGATAAAAAGGATAAATCTCGCATTGCTTATTCTAAGTTTATAATTCAAAAAATAATGAATCCTCGCGACTTTTCTTCGATTCATGCTAGAAATTCTTTTTCCATTCCTTATGTCCCAGATGGTTTTAATTACGCTGATTACATTCTTGCTTTTTATCGGTGCCTTTATTACCGATGTTTTAATCATTCATGGTTCATCAGTTTTTCCACTAATTTTAATAAAAATGTCCCCATGTGGGTTTATGATTGGTGGAAACTACTAGGTGCTACTCCGGCCATTCTGCCACCTCAGGCTAATATTGGATTCCAAACCTACAAGAAAAGATGTAGGTTAGAAGATTTCCAAGCCTCTTTCTTGTTTCATGCTGAATTCCGGGTCCCATATATTATGGCCTGGAACTTTCAAATAAAGTCTACTCAGACAGGGTATCCTTGTCATTTAATTCGTCAGATTAATATTAAATGGTGGGTACAGTATAATGAGCAACAATGTTGCGCCCAAACAGTTAATAAGTTCCTTGAATCTGGAGAAAAATATAAACACATAATTTCTGAAGTCTCCAGACAACTTCCGGTGAATGACCCTCTGACTCCTAAAACACCGGACAAAAGCAAAATCCCTTTACCTAAGCGGATTGTGACTCCTACTCCTACTATGACTCCTCACCAGCTGTTCTCTGCAATTCCTATGACTCATCAACAGGCTCCTGCAAAGACTCCTCCAGTTCCTGCTACGACTCCTTTACAGACTTCTGCATCAACATCTAATTCCGGATTAGAAGACATACCAATCAAGACTAATTTAATGTCCGAACAAGGCTTGCAAGATTATCTTAAGATTTGTCTTCAGGCTTACCAAGAAATTCAAAAGGCTACTACTCCGACTAATGACAGCAATCAGCCCGACAAACATGCTCTACCCTCTACTCCAACTAATGATGAAGATGACCCATTTGGTGGGCCTTTAGCACAGGATCCTTTTGATTTTTAGCTGATAGGAATAATGTAATAGAATAGGTAATAATTGTAAAATGACGTAAGTGCATACGTCATTCTCCTGAATAATTGTTAGGTGACGTAAGTGCATATGTCATTAGGCACTTACATTTAATTTGTCTTTCATTTCGCTTTAATTCCGGACTTCATTTCCGGACTTTACCCATGTATAATGTTTCCTCCTCTGCCTATTTAAAGGCTGCTTAATCAATGGAATCCTCAGAGTGAATTTACACAACTTCTCTCTCTGCTTTCAAAACATCTTTGCAATCCTTTCTTTCCGCTTTCAAAACTCTTTCCAGTAATTTACTTCTTTCTTTTCCTTCCAACCTAACTAATCGTAAGTCTTTTGCTTCTCTTAATCATCTCCTCCTTCTTTTGTTAAATTTACATATTCTTACTTTAGTATGGAAATTTTGACTCATCAAACTGCTGTACATCATGAGGTTACTGTTAATGATGAAAGAATTAGAACAACTGATTATGAATCCGACGGTGCTAGTTATTTAATTTATGTTCTTTCTATGCATTTTGTCGGTAATCCTAAAGAAGAATTAACAAGTTTAAAGATTTCTTTAACTAATCTTAAATGTCCTACTTTTAGAGATTATTTCTGGTATAAGACTACTTTTTTGACTAATGTGTTGCGTAGGCCAGACTGCAATCAATCCTTTTGGAAAGAAAAATTCATTACTGGTTTACCTCCTTTATTTTCACAAAAATTAATTACTAGTTTAATGATAGAAATGAGTATTTATGCTGAATTAAATAATGGTTATATTTGCAATAATGGATATTGTTTTAAACATTCATTCTTAATTCTTGAAAACTTTACTACTGACGTGGTTTTAGGTAATCCTTTTCTTTATCAGATTACTCCTTTTACCAAACATACTGATCATATTTCTGTTAATCTTTTAGGTAATGAATTAGTTTTTCCTTTTATTAATCCCATCCAGAAAAAAGAATTAGCATTACTTCAGACTAATTCTATCTATAAACAAATTTGTGTAATGAATAAGAAAAAGAAAAGTTTAATGTTTTTAAAAAATGAATTAGATTTTTCTAGAATAGAAGAACAATTAATGAAAGATGATGTAAAATTAAAAATTGATAATTTAGATAAGAAATTCCAAACATTAGTATGTTCAGAACATCCTAATGCATTTTGGAATAGGAAAAAACATGTTGTTTCATTACCATATATAAAAGAGTTTAATGAGAAAGATATTCCGACTAAGGCTAGGCCCATTCAAATGAATGAGGAATTACTTAATTTTTGTAAACAAGAAATACAGAGTTTAATGGATAAAAAATTAATACGAAAATCACAATCTCCGTGGAGTTGTGCGGCTTTTTATGTAAATAATCAAGCAGAGAAGGAACGTGGTGTTCCTAGATTAGTAATTAATTATAAACCGTTAAATAAGGTTTTACAGTGGATTCGGTATCCTATTCCGAATAAGAAAGATTTACTGAAAAGGCTTCATAGTGCAAAAGTATTTTCCAAATTCGATTTAAAATCAGGATATTGGCAAATACAGGTTAATGAAAACGATAGGTATAAAACAGCTTTTACTGTTCCTTTCGGACATTATGAGTGGAATGTTATGCCTTTCGGATTAAAAAATGCTCCTTCAGAATTTCAAAGAATAATGAATGATATTTTTAATGATTATTCTAATTTTGTGATTGTCTATATTGATGACATTTTAGTCTTTTCTGATAATATTTCTCAGCATTTTAAACATCTTAATTTAATACTCCATGTTATTCAGACTAATGGTTTGGTAATTTCTGCTAAAAAGATGAAATTATTTCAAACAAAAATCAGATTTTTAGGTCATGATATTAATCAAGGGAAAATGAAACCGATTCAACGAACAATTGAATTCGCTAATAAATTTCCAGATGAAATTCGGGATAAAAATCAGTTACAACGATTTCTTGGTTGTTTGAATTATATTGCTGATTTTTTCCCTAATTTGAGAACTATGTGTGGTCCTTTGTATGAGAGATTACAGAAAAATCCTCCTGCTTGGACAGAGACTCATACTAATTTAATTAAACAGATTAAAGAGAAAATTAAGACTCTTCCTTGTTTAGGCATTCCTCATCCCGATGCATTCATGATCATTGAGACAGATGCATCAGATATAGGTTATGGAGGCATCCTTAAACAGAAAATGCATGCATCCGCATCATCTGCATTAGAAGAATTGGTTAGATACCATTCGGGCATTTGGGCGGGGCCACAGAAAAATTATTCTACTGTGAAAAAAGAAATTTTATCTATTGTTTTATGCATTTCTAAATTTCAAGACGATTTGTATAATAAAAAGTTTTTACTCAAAGTTGACTGTAAGTCAGCTAAAGAAATTTTACAGAAAGATGTAAAAAATTTGGTTTCTAAACAAATTTTTGCCAGATGGCAAGCCATACTTTCTGTCTTTGATTTTGATATTGAATTTATCAAAGGCGATGATAATTCTCTTCCTGACTTCCTTACCCGTGAATTTTTGACAGGTCGCACCCATGTCTAAGGATCCCGGCAAACCGAAAACTCCTTCTGATTATCTCATGTCTAATCCACCTAAGCCTTTATCTCCTTCAGTCCCGACTAATGATTTTCCTCCACTGACCTATACTAATGCTGTCCTGTCTCCTTCAGCTAAACTTCATACCACTCCGATTCATATGTCTGCTTCCTCTTCCTCTTCTTCGACTAATGCAGCCCCTTACATTCCCAAAGCAGAATTTGAGAGTATAATGTTGACTCATTATAAAACTACTCCCGAGAATAATGATGTTAGAAATTTCTGTTCTCGTCTTTTCCTTCCTAATAATCAATGGCTTACAGATGATATCTGTAAGACCCAAGCTTTCTATGAATTAATTCTGGTTGACACTAATTCCGTCGAGATTACTCATTATCCTGATAAAAAGGATAAATCTCGCATTGCTTATTCTAAGTTTATAATTCAAAAAATAATGAATCCTCGCGACTTTTCTTCGATTCATGCTAGAAATTCTTTTTCCATTCCTTATGTCCCAGATGGTTTTAATTACGCTGATTACATTCTTGCTTTTTATCGGTGCCTTTATTACCGATGTTTTAATCATTCATGGTTCATCAGTTTTTCCACTAATTTTAATAAAAATGTCCCCATGTGGGTTTATGATTGGTGGAAACTACTAGGTGCTACTCCGGCAATTCTGCCACCTCAAGCTAATATTGGATTCCAAACCTACAAGAAAAGATGTAGGTTAGACGACTACCAAGCCTCCTTCTTATTTCATGCTGAATTCCGGGTCCCATATATTATGGCCTGGAATTTTCAAATAAAATCCACTCAGACAGGGTATCCTTGTCATTTAATTCGTCAGATTAATATTAAATGGTGGGTACAGTATAATGAGCAACAATGTTGTGCCCAAACAGTTAATAAATTCCTTGAATCTGGAGAAAAATATAAACACATAATTTCTGAAGTCTCCAGACAACTTCCGGTGAATGACCCTCTGACTCCTAAAACACCGGACAAAAGCAAAATCCCTTTACCTAAGCGGATTGTGACTCCTACTCCTACTATGACTCCTCACCAGCTGTTCTCTGCAATTCCTATGACTCATCAACAGGCTCCTGCGAAGACTCCTCCAGTTCCTGCTACGACTCCTTTACAGGCTTCTGCATCAACATCTAATTCCGGATTAGAAGACATACCTATCAAGACTAATTTAATGTCTGAACAAGGCTTGCAAGATTATCTTAAGATTTGTCTTCAGGCTTATCAAGAACTTCAAAAGGCTAATACTCCGACTAATAACAGCAACCAGCCAGACAAGCAGGCTCTACCCTCTACTCCAACTAATGATGAAGATGACCCATTTGGTGGACCTTTAGCACAGGATCCCTTTGATTTTTAGCTGATAGGAATAATGTAAAAGAATAGGTAATAATTGTAAAATGACGTAAGTGCATACGTCATTCTTCTGAATAATTGTTAGGTGACGTAAGTGCATATGTCATTAGGCACTTACATTTAATTTATCTTTCATTTCACTTTAATTCCGGACTTCATTTCCGGACTTTACCCATGTATAATGTTTCCTTCCTCGCCTATTTAAAGGCTGCTTAATCAATGGAATCCTCAGAGTGAATTTACACAACTTCTCTCTCTGCTTTCAAAACATCTTTGCAATCCTTTCTTTCCGCTTTCAAAACTCTTTCCAGTAATTTACTTCTTTCTTTTCCTTCCAACCTAACTAATCGTAAGTCTTTTGCTTCTCTTAATCATCTCCTCCTTCTTTTGTTAAATTTACATATTCTTACTTTAGTATACCGCCTACTTCACCTTCTTTCTCATCTTCTTATTTTGAACTTTGAATCTTTTGATTACTGCAACCGATCCTGCTCTCTTTTGGTATCAGAGCCTGGTTTTACAAAGAATTTTCAAAGAAATTATTTTTAAACTCTTTTCAAAAGTTTTTATTAAATCTACTTTTACAAATCTGAAGGTAAGGGTGAGCATTTGCATGCATTTAGACGTTGGTAAGCGGTTGTTTGCATCAGTGAGACCGTTGGTAAGCCTTAGTGGATAGGTGTTCCCGGCATGATCCCCGTGTTCCCATCTAGGTCTATGCATACCTCAGTTTTACATTTAGAATTGTAAAGTTAGTTTGATAAATATGGCTGAAAAGGTTAAAAGATTTTTCTTTGGAGAATCTAGTTCTCCTAGGTCTGCATCCATAATGGCATCATCGTCTGCATCTTCATCTGCATATTCATCTGTTCTTAATTCTCATGAATTAATTCACGAAGCTCTGCCAAGTAGAAGTATTTCTACTGTATACTCTCAAGGACTACTTGAGTTTAATAAGGCTTATTCTATTAAAATCCATGAGGAGATTCATCCCATGGAAGAAGAAAAGAAAACTATTTCTTTATTAACTAATACTGCTATCTCTTATTATCTGTCTAATGGTTATCGTTTTATGCATTTTGGTTTAATTCAAATTGCTTTACATCCGTTAATGAAGCGTGGGGTTGATACTCCTGTCTTCATGGCTTTACGTGATGATCGTTTACTTCATTACAATGATTCTATTCTTGCTTTAGTACAGACTAATTTATGTAATGGTACTGTTCGTTTTAATTGTGCTCCTAATTTCTCTGTCAGTTTAATTGATCCGACTATTATGCAATCATTAATACTTGATATACATGTTACTAATAATAAAATGGATCCTAAAGCTGATAAATTTGTATTAATCTATCGTATTTATTTTAAATTAATGAAGTCTATAATTCCTGTTGCTTTAAAATTAAAGCCTACCAATGAAGGTGATTCTGTGTTAGTCATTGCTGATTCTGACAATACTCACACACAAACACCTAGATTGTTAGCTCGCAATGAAATTACTATTCCTACTGAACTGTTAATTGATCGTCCAATAATAGCACAAAGACATCCCGTAAGAACTCAAGCTAATATTGAAGAACTTCCTGATAATAAAATATTATTAAAATGTGATAATATGTTGTCTAAGTCTTCTTCTTGCAGGTTTCCTTTAGAATCAAGACCCAGGTATTCAGTAGATATACCTAGTTCTTCCTATGAACCTTCCAGGTATTCGTATACTGATCCTAAGGTCAAGTTTACTTCTCCTCTTCCTGAAGTCATCCCCGAGTCTAGTTCCTCCGTAGGATCTCCAACTCAGTCTCAAATGAAATTTTCGGAAATTAATATGTTAAGAAAACCTTTTTCTATCGATAAAGATTTTCTTAATAAAAATTATTTTTCATTAGAAAATACTGAAAAACGATTGTGGTTTGAAAAATTTGATAAACAAATTATTTCTAAATTAAAAGAAGAATGGGTAAATGATATCAATAAAAAGCAGTTTAATTTTCCTTTCTTTCAATGGTTAGATTATTATTTTCAGAAAGAAAAAATTACTTATAAAAATATACCTACTATTAATGTTCAGACTAATTTGTATAAAAAATGGCAATTGGTAGAAAATAATACTATTTTATCTGCTATTCATCCACCTTTACAGGCAATAAAAATTAATACTAAAGAAGGCGAAGTAATTGCTTCTCCTTTTAAAAAAGGAAAAGAGACTAAAGAATCTATTGATTCGGAAGACATTAAAAAGGTTTATCAACAGAATAATTATTCTAATCAGATTTTACAAACTATTGCTCAGCAAGTGGATTTAATTTCGGTTAAATTAGATAAACAAAGTGGTAATTTTCCTAATGAAGTATCTAAACCGTTAGTGTCTCCTTCTCTTCCTAGGGAATTCGAACGAGAAATTTCTTTAGTACAACGTATTAATTTGGCAATTGAAGGTAATACTAATGCTCCGTCTTCTTCATCTGCTTTAAGTCAGATAGAACGCCAATTTAGTGGTCTTCGTATTAATGCTATAAATCGTAATGCTCCTCGTGCAGAGTCTTCCAGTAGTTCATCTAATTCTGACTCTGACCACGAAAATGATGAAATAGAGAATATAGAAGATATAGAAAATCAATTCTATGAAACTACTCCTCCTTTAGAACCTTTAGAACTTAATCGTATTGCTAGACGTCCAGTTAGACGGTCGTATAATAGTAGATGGTCTAATAATAGAAATCTAATGAATTATCATAGTAGACCTACTCCTCCTGATATTCAATTTGAAGAACGTACTCGGTTTAATACTAAATCATATGATGGAAGTGCGTTATATGAATGGAACATTGATGGGAAATCTGAATATGAAATAACTAATACATTGCATGAAATGGGTACTGCTAAGATAGCTTATAAATCTAAGTATCCCCAGATAAGTGAACGTCAAATTGCTTCATGTTTTGTTTCTGGTTTTACTGGCCAATTAAAAAATTGGTGGGATAATATGTTTACTCCAATGCAACAAATGGAAATTTTGACTCATCAAACTGCTGTACATCATGAGGTTACTGTTAATGATGAAAGAATTAGAACAACTGATTATGAATCCGACGGTGCTAGTTATTTAATTTATGTTCTTTCTATGCATTTTGTCGGTAATCCTAAAGAAGAATTAACAAGTTTAAAGATTTCTTTAACTAATCTTAAATGTCCTACTTTTAGAGATTATTTCTGGTATAAGACTACTTTTTTGACTAATGTGTTGCGTAGGCCAGACTGCAATCAATCCTTTTGGAAAGAAAAATTCATTACTGGTTTACCTCCTTTATTTTCACAAAAATTAATTACTAGTTTAATGAAAGAAATGGGTACAGAGAATTTGAATTTGTCTAATATTACTTATGGTCAATTATTTGCTTTTCTTAAAAAAGAGGCTTTAACTATCTGCCAAGATTTTAAATTGCAGAAAAAATATGGTCTTGAGAAACAGGAATTGGGGTCATTCTGTCAGGCATTTGGCATCGCCAGTCCTCATCCGCCCTCTTCACAAGATAAAAGACATAAAAAGGTTAGCCCATATCATACTAGTAAATATAAGTCTAATAGATATAAAAGAAAACAAAAATATAATCCTGACTGGTATAATAAAAAACATGATAATTTTAGAAAAAAGAAATATAAATACAGTAAAGGAAAAAATTCTATTAAATGCTATAAATGTGGTAAGTTAGGTCACATAGCGCCTAACTGTAAATTAGAAAAGAAGATTAATACTATATTTTCTGAAGAAACTGATTTAAAGAATAAATTAATGTCTATTTTAATTAACTCTGAAAAAGAAGAAACAGATAATTATTATTCATCTGACTCATCTAGTTTTTCCGATAATGATGAATTTTGTGAATGTAAAAAGACAATTAATATGATGATGAATTTTGTGAATGTAAAAAGACAATTAATATGATGCATAATTCAAATAAAAATAGTTTAAATAAAGAATTATTATTTGATATAATAAAAGATATAAAAGATGATAATGTTAGAAAAGATTATTTAGAAAAATTAAAAGCTTTAGTTTTACAAGATAATGCTCCTATGTTTAATATAACAGAACCATTCAGTTTAAATAATTTAATTGATAAATACAAGCATGAAGATAGTTTTGGTTTTCGTAAAACTAGTAATATAAAAGAAGAAATAAAAATATTAAAAGACGAAATTAGAGAAATTAATAATCAATTAAATGAATTAAAATTAAAAGATTTAGAATTAGAAGCTAAAATCTTATTAAAAGATCAGTCTAATCTAGCTTCTACATCTGGTGTAATAAAAGATGACGAGATTACCATAGCTAATGAAAGTCCAGATGATACACAATTTATTAATTTAATGAATAAAATAAAAATTGAAAAATGGTATGTTTTAGTTACTATTGGTGTAGAGGACTGGACGACCACTTGTGTTGCCATGTTGGACAGTGGAGCCGATCAATCCTGTATAAGCAGAGGTATAATTCCAGATAAGTATCTATCTAGAACTAAAGAAAAATTATATGCTGCTAATGGATTAGAAATGAGTATTTATGCTGAATTAAATAATGGTTATATTTGCAATAATGGATATTGTTTTAAACATTCATTCTTAATTCTTGAAAACTTTACTACTGACGTGGTTTTAGGTAATCCTTTTCTTTATCAGATTACTCCTTTTACCAAACATACTGATCATATTTCTGTTAATCTTTTAGGTAATGAATTAGTTTTTCCTTTTATTAATCCCATCCAGAAAAAAGAATTAGCATTACTTCAGACTAATTCTATCTATAAACAAATTTGTGTAATGAATAAGAAAAAGAAAAGTTTAATGTTTTTAAAAAATGAATTAGATTTTTCTAGAATAGAAGAACAATTAATGAAAGATGATGTAAAATTAAAAATTGATAATTTAGATAAGAAATTCCAAACATTAGTATGTTCAGAACATCCTAATGCATTTTGGAATAGGAAAAAACATGTTGTTTCATTACCATATATAAAAGAGTTTAATGAGAAAGATATTCCGACTAAGGCTAGGCCCATTCAAATGAATGAGGAATTACTTAATTTTTGTAAACAAGAAATACAGAGTTTAATGGATAAAAAATTAATACGAAAATCACAATCTCCGTGGAGTTGTGCGGCTTTTTATGTAAATAATCAAGCAGAGAAGGAACGTGGTGTTCCTAGATTAGTAATTAATTATAAACCGTTAAATAAGGTTTTACAGTGGATTCGGTATCCTATTCCGAATAAGAAAGATTTACTGAAAAGGCTTCATAGTGCAAAAGTATTTTCCAAATTCGATTTAAAATCAGGATATTGGCAAATACAGGTTAATGAAAACGATAGGTATAAAACAGCTTTTACTGTTCCTTTCGGACATTATGAGTGGAATGTTATGCCTTTCGGATTAAAAAATGCTCCTTCAGAATTTCAAAGAATAATGAATGATATTTTTAATGATTATTCTAATTTTGTGATTGTCTATATTGATGACATTTTAGTCTTTTCTGATAATATTTCTCAGCATTTTAAACATCTTAATTTAATACTCCATGTTATTCAGACTAATGGTTTGGTAATTTCTGCTAAAAAGATGAAATTATTTCAAACAAAAATCAGATTTTTAGGTCATGATATTAATCAAGGGAAAATGAAACCGATTCAACGAACAATTGAATTCGCTAATAAATTTCCAGATGAAATTCGGGATAAAAATCAGTTACAACGATTTCTTGGTTGTTTGAATTATATTGCTGATTTTTTCCCTAATTTGATAACTATGTGTGGTCCTTTGTATGAGAGATTACAGAAAAATCCTCCTGCTTGGACAGAGACTCATACTAATTTAATTAAACAGATTAAAGAGAAAATTAAGACTCTTCCTTGTTTAGGCATTCCTCATCCCGATGCATTCATGATCATTGAGACAGATGCATCAGATATAGGTTATGGAGGCATCCTTAAACAGAAAATGCATGCATCCGCATCATCTGCATTAGAAGAATTGGTTAGATACCATTCGGGCATTTGGGCGGGGCCACAGAAAAATTATTCTACTGTGAAAAAAGAAATTTTATCTATTGTTTTATGCATTTCTAAATTTCAAGACGATTTGTATAATAAAAAGTTTTTACTCAGAGTTGACTGTAAGTCAGCTAAAGAAATTTTACAGAAAGATGTAAAAAATTTGGTTTCTAAACAAATTTTTGCCAGATGGCAAGCAATACTTTCTGTCTTTGATTTTGATATTGAATTTATCAAAGGCGATGATAATTCTCTTCCTGACTTCCTTACCCGTGAATTTTTGACAGGTCGCACCCATGTCTAAGGATCCCGGCAAACCGAAAACTCCTTCTGATTATCTCATGTCTAATCCACCTAAGCCTTTATCTCCTTCAGTCCCGACTAATGATTTTCCTCCACTGACCTATACTAATGCTGTCCTGTCTCCTTCAGCTAAACTTCATACCACTCCGATTCATATGTCTGCTTCCTCTTCCTCTTCTTCGACTAATGCAGCCCCTTACATTCCCAAAGCAGAATTTGAGAGTATAATGTTGACTCATTATAAAACTACTCCCGAGAATAATGATGTTAGAAATTTCTGTTCTCGTCTTTTCCTTCCTAATAATCAATGGCTTACAGATGATATCTGTAAGACCCAAGCTTTCTATGAATTAATTCTGGTTGACACTAATTCCGTCGAGATTACTCATTATCCTGATAAAAAGGATAAATCTCGCATTGCTTATTCTAAGTTTATAATTCAAAAAATAATGAATCCTCGCGACTTTTCTTCGATTCATGCTAGAAATTCTTTTTCCATTCCTTATGTCCCAGATGGTTTTAATTACGCTGATTACATTCTTGCTTTTTATCGGTGCCTTTATTACCGATGTTTTAATCATTCATGGTTCATCAGTTTTTCCACTAATTTTAATAAAAATGTCCCCATGTGGGTTTATGATTGGTGGAAACTACTAGGTGCTACTCCGGCCATTCTGCCACCTCAGGCTAATATTGGATTCCAAACCTACAAGAAAAGATGTAGGTTAGAAGATTTCCAAGCCTCTTTCTTGTTTCATGCTGAATTCCGGGTCCCATATATTATGGCCTGGAACTTTCAAATAAAGTCTACTCAGACAGGGTATCCTTGTCATTTAATTCGTCAGATTAATATTAAATGGTGGGTACAGTATAATGAGCAACAATGTTGCGCCCAAACAGTTAATAAGTTCCTTGAATCTGGAGAAAAATATAAACACATAATTTCTGAAGTCTCCAGACAACTTCCGGTGAATGACCCTCTGACTCCTAAAACACCGGACAAAAGCAAAATCCCTTTACCTAAGCGGATTGTGACTCCTACTCCTACTATGACTCCTCACCAGCTGTTCTCTGCAATTCCTATGACTCATCAACAGGCTCCTGCAAAGACTCCTCCAGTTCCTGCTACGACTCCTTTACAGACTTCTGCATCAACATCTAATTCCGGATTAGAAGACATACCAATCAAGACTAATTTAATGTCCGAACAAGGCTTGCAAGATTATCTTAAGATTTGTCTTCAGGCTTACCAAGAAATTCAAAAGGCTACTACTCCGACTAATGACAGCAATCAGCCCGACAAACATGCTCTACCCTCTACTCCAACTAATGATGAAGATGACCCATTTGGTGGGCCTTTAGCACAGGATCCTTTTGATTTTTAGCTGATAGGAATAATGTAATAGAATAGGTAATAATTGTAAAATGACGTAAGTGCATACGTCATTCTCCTGAATAATTGTTAGGTGACGTAAGTGCATATGTCATTAGGCACTTACATTTAATTTGTCTTTCATTTCGCTTTAATTCCGGACTTCATTTCCGGACTTTACCCATGTATAATGTTTCCTCCTCTGCCTATTTAAAGGCTGCTTAATCAATGGAATCCTCAGAGTGAATTTACACAACTTCTCTCTCTGCTTTCAAAACATCTTTGCAATCCTTTCTTTCCGCTTTCAAAACTCTTTCCAGTAATTTACTTCTTTCTTTTCCTTCCAACCTAACTAATCGTAAGTCTTTTGCTTCTCTTAATCATCTCCTCCTTCTTTTGTTAAATTTACATATTCTTACTTTAGTATGGAAATTTTGACTCATCAAACTGCTGTACATCATGAGGTTACTGTTAATGATGAAAGAATTAGAACAACTGATTATGAATCCGACGGTGCTAGTTATTTAATTTATGTTCTTTCTATGCATTTTGTCGGTAATCCTAAAGAAGAATTAACAAGTTTAAAGATTTCTTTAACTAATCTTAAATGTCCTACTTTTAGAGATTATTTCTGGTATAAGACTACTTTTTTGACTAATGTGTTGCGTAGGCCAGACTGCAATCAATCCTTTTGGAAAGAAAAATTCATTACTGGTTTACCTCCTTTATTTTCACAAAAATTAATTACTAGTTTAATGATAGAAATGAGTATTTATGCTGAATTAAATAATGGTTATATTTGCAATAATGGATATTGTTTTAAACATTCATTCTTAATTCTTGAAAACTTTACTACTGACGTGGTTTTAGGTAATCCTTTTCTTTATCAGATTACTCCTTTTACCAAACATACTGATCATATTTCTGTTAATCTTTTAGGTAATGAATTAGTTTTTCCTTTTATTAATCCCATCCAGAAAAAAGAATTAGCATTACTTCAGACTAATTCTATCTATAAACAAATTTGTGTAATGAATAAGAAAAAGAAAAGTTTAATGTTTTTAAAAAATGAATTAGATTTTTCTAGAATAGAAGAACAATTAATGAAAGATGATGTAAAATTAAAAATTGATAATTTAGATAAGAAATTCCAAACATTAGTATGTTCAGAACATCCTAATGCATTTTGGAATAGGAAAAAACATGTTGTTTCATTACCATATATAAAAGAGTTTAATGAGAAAGATATTCCGACTAAGGCTAGGCCCATTCAAATGAATGAGGAATTACTTAATTTTTGTAAACAAGAAATACAGAGTTTAATGGATAAAAAATTAATACGAAAATCACAATCTCCGTGGAGTTGTGCGGCTTTTTATGTAAATAATCAAGCAGAGAAGGAACGTGGTGTTCCTAGATTAGTAATTAATTATAAACCGTTAAATAAGGTTTTACAGTGGATTCGGTATCCTATTCCGAATAAGAAAGATTTACTGAAAAGGCTTCATAGTGCAAAAGTATTTTCCAAATTCGATTTAAAATCAGGATATTGGCAAATACAGGTTAATGAAAACGATAGGTATAAAACAGCTTTTACTGTTCCTTTCGGACATTATGAGTGGAATGTTATGCCTTTCGGATTAAAAAATGCTCCTTCAGAATTTCAAAGAATAATGAATGATATTTTTAATGATTATTCTAATTTTGTGATTGTCTATATTGATGACATTTTAGTCTTTTCTGATAATATTTCTCAGCATTTTAAACATCTTAATTTAATACTCCATGTTATTCAGACTAATGGTTTGGTAATTTCTGCTAAAAAGATGAAATTATTTCAAACAAAAATCAGATTTTTAGGTCATGATATTAATCAAGGGAAAATGAAACCGATTCAACGAACAATTGAATTCGCTAATAAATTTCCAGATGAAATTCGGGATAAAAATCAGTTACAACGATTTCTTGGTTGTTTGAATTATATTGCTGATTTTTTCCCTAATTTGAGAACTATGTGTGGTCCTTTGTATGAGAGATTACAGAAAAATCCTCCTGCTTGGACAGAGACTCATACTAATTTAATTAAACAGATTAAAGAGAAAATTAAGACTCTTCCTTGTTTAGGCATTCCTCATCCCGATGCATTCATGATCATTGAGACAGATGCATCAGATATAGGTTATGGAGGCATCCTTAAACAGAAAATGCATGCATCCGCATCATCTGCATTAGAATAATTGGTTAGATACCATTCGGGCATTTGGGCGGGGCCACAGAAAAATTATTCTACTGTGAAAAAAGAAATTTTATCTATTGTTTTATGCATTTCTAAATTTCAAGACGATTTGTATAATAAAAAGTTTTTACTCAGAGTTGACTGTAAGTCAGCTAAAGAAATTTTACAGAAAGATGTAAAAAATTTGGTTTCTAAACAAATTTTTGCCAGATGGCAAGCCATACTTTCTGTCTTTGATTTTGATATTGAATTTATCAAAGGCGATGATAATTCTCTTCCTGACTTCCTTACCCGTGAATTTTTGACAGGTCGCACCCATGTCTAAAGATCCCGGCAAACCGAAAACTCCTTCTGATTATCTCATGTCTAATCCACCTAAGCCTTTATCTCCTTCAGTCCCGACTAATGATTTTCCTCCACTGACCTATACTAATGCTGTCCTGTCTCCTTCAGCTAAACTTCATACCACTCCGATTCATATGTCTGCTTCCTCTTCCTCTTCTTCGACTAATGCAGCCCCTTACATTCCCAAAGCAGAATTTGAGAGTATAATGTTGACTCATTATAAAACTACTCCCGAGAATAATGATGTTAGAAATTTCTGTTCTCGTCTTTTCCTTCCTAATAATCAATGGCTTACAGATGATATCTGTAAGACCCAAGCTTTCTATGAATTAATACTGGTTGACACTAATTCCGTCGAGATTACTCATTATCCTGATAGAAAGGATAAATCTCGCATTGCTTATTCTAAGTTTATAATTCAGAAAATAATGAGTCCGCGTGACTTTTCTTCGATTCATGCTAGAAATTCCTTTTCTATTCCTTATGTCCCAGATGGTTTTAATTATGCAGATTACATTCTTGCTTTTTATCGGTGCCTTTATTACCGATGCTTTAATCATTCGTGGTTCATTAATTTTTCCACCTCATTTAATAAAAATGTCCCCATGTGGGTTTATGATTGGTGGAAACTACTAGGTGCTACTCCGGCCATTCTGCCACCTCAGGCTAATATTGGATTCCAAACCTACAAGAAAAGATGTAGGTTAGAAGATTTCCAAGCCTCTTTCTTGTTTCATGCTGAATTCCGGGTCCCATATATTATGGCCTGGAACTTTCAAATAAAGTCTACTCAGACAGGGTATCCTTGTCATTTAATTCGTCAGATTAATATTAAATGGTGGGTACAGTATAATGAGCAACAATGTTGCGCCCAAACAGTTAATAAGTTCCTTGAATCTGGAGAAAAATATAAACACATAATTTCTGAAGTCTCCAGACAACTTCCGGTGCATGACCCTCTGACTCCTAAAACACCGGACAAAAGTAAAATTCCTTTACCTAAGCGGATTGTGACTCCTACTCCTACTATGACTCCTCACCAGCTGTTCTCTGCAATTCCTATGACTCCTGCAAAGACTCCTCCAGTTCCTGCTACGACTCCTTTACAGACTTCTGCATCAACATCTAATTCCGGATTAGAAGACATACCAATCAAGACTAATTTAATGTCCGAACAAGGCTTGCAAGATTATCTTAAGATTTGTCTTCAGGCTTACCAAGAAATTCAAAAGGCTACTACTCCGACTAATGACAGCAATCAGCCCGACAAACATGCTCTACCCTCTACTCCAACTAATGATGAAGATGACCCATTTGGTGGGCCTTTAGCACAGGATCCTTTTGATTTTTAGCTGATAGGAATAATGTAATAGAATAGGTAATAATTGTAAAATGACGTAAGTGCATACGTCATTCTCCTGAATAATTGTTAGGTGACGTAAGTGCATATGTCATTAGGCACTTACATTTAATTTGTCTTTCATTTTGCTTTAATTCCGGACTTCATTTCCGGACTTTACCCATGTATAATGTTTCCTCCTCTGCCTATTTAAAGGCTGCTTAATCAATGGAATCCTCAGAGTGAATTTACACAACTTCTCTCTCTGCTTTCAAAACATCTTTGCAATCCTTTCTTTCCGCTTTCAAAACTCTTTCCAGTAATTTACTTCTTTCTTTTCCTTCCAACCTAACTAATCGTAAGTCTTTTGCTTCTCTTAATCATCTCCTCCTTCTTTTGTTAAATTTACATATTCTTACTTTAGTATACCGCCTACTTCACCTTCTTTCTCATCTTCTTATTTTGAACTTTGAATCTTTTGATTACTGCAACCGATCCTGCAAATGAGTATTTATGCTGAATTAAATAATGGTTATATTTGTAATAATGGATATTGTTTTAAACATTCATTTTTAATACTTGAAAACTTTACTACTGATGTGGTGTTAGGTAATCCGTTTTTATATCAGATTACTCCTTTTACTAAACACACTGATCATATTTCTGTTAATTTGTTGGGTAATGAATTGATTTTTCCTTTTATTAATCCCATCCAGAAAAAAGAATTAGCATTACTTTAGACTAATTCTATCTATAAACAAATTTGTGTAATGAATAAGAAAAAGAAAAGTTTAATGTTTTTAAAAAATGAATTAGATTTTTCTAGAATAGAAGAACAATTAATGAAAGATGATGTAAAATTAAAAATTGATAATTTAGATAAGAAATTCCAAACATTAGTATGTTCAGAACATCCTAATGCATTTTGGAATAGGAAAAAACATGTTGTTTCATTACCATATATAAAAGAGTTTAATGAGAAAGATATTCCGACTAAGGCTAGGCCCATTCAAATGAATGAGGAATTACTTAATTTTTGTAAACAAGAAATACAGAGTTTAATGGATAAAAAATTAATACGAAAATCACAATCTCCGTGGAGTTGTGCGGCTTTTTATGTAAATAATCAAGCAGAGAAGGAACGTGGTGTTCCTAGATTAGTAATTAATTATAAACCGTTAAATAAGGTTTTACAGTGGATTCGGTATCCTATTCCGAATAAGAAAGATTTACTGAAAAGGCTTCATAGTGCAAAAGTATTTTCCAAATTCGATTTAAAATCAGGATATTGGCAAATACAGGTTAATGAAAACGATAGGTATAAAACAGCTTTTACTGTTCCTTTCGGACATTATGAGTGGAATGTTATGCCTTTCGGATTAAAAAATGCTCCTTCAGAATTTCAAAGAATAATGAATGATATTTTTAATGATTATTCTAATTTTGTGATTGTCTATATTGATGACATTTTAGTCTTTTCTGATAATATTTCTCAGCATTTTAAACATCTTAATTTAATACTCCATGTTATTCAGACTAATGGTTTGGTAATTTCTGCTAAAAAGATGAAATTATTTCAAACAAAAATCAGATTTTTAGGTCATGATATTAATCAAGGGAAAATGAAACCGATTCAACGAACAATTGAATTCGCTAATAAATTTCCAGATGAAATTCGGGATAAAAATCAGTTACAACGATTTCTTGGTTGTTTGAATTATATTGCTGATTTTTTCCCTAATTTGAGAACTATGTGTGGTCCTTTGTATGAGAGATTACAGAAAAATCCTCCTGCTTGGACAGAGACTCATACTAATTTAATTAAACAGATTAAAGAGAAAATTAAGACTCTTCCTTGTTTAGGCATTCCTCATCCCGATGCATTCATGATCATTGAGACAGATGCATCAGATATAGGTTATGGAGGCATCCTTAAACAGAAAATGCATGCATCCGCATCATCTGCATTAGAAGAATTGGTTAGATACCATTCGGGCATTTGGGCGGGGCCACAGAAAAATTATTCTACTGTGAAAAAAGAAATTTTATCTATTGTTTTATGCATTTCTAAATTTCAAGACGATTTGTATAATAAAAAGTTTTTACTCAGAGTTGACTGTAAGTCAGCTAAAGAAATTTTACAGAAAGATGTAAAAAATTTGGTTTCTAAACAAATTTTTGCCAGATGGCAAGCCATACTTTCTGTCTTTGATTTTGATATTGAATTTATCAAAGGCGATGATAATTCTCTTCCTGACTTCCTTACCCGTGAATTTTTGACAGGTCGCACCCATGTCTAAGGATCCCGGCAAACCGAAAACTCCTTCTGATTATCTCATGTCTAATCCACCTAAGCCTTTATCTCCTTCAGTCCCGACTAATGATTTTCCTCCACTGACCTATACTAATGCTGTCCTGTCTCCATCAGCTAAACTTCATACCACTCCAATTAATATGTCTGCTTCCTCTTCCTCTTCTTCGACTAATGCAGCCCCTTACATTCCTAAAGCAGAATTTGAGAGTATAATGTTGACCCATTATAAATCTACTCCTGAGAATAATGACGTTAGAAATTTCTGTTCTCGTCTTTTCCTTCCTAATAATCAATGGCTTACAGATGATATCTGTAAGACCCAAGCTTTCTATGAATTAATACTGGTTGACACTAATTCCGTCGAGATTACTCATTATCCTGATAAAAAGGATAAATCTCGCATTGCTTATTCTAAGTTTATAATTCAGAAAATAATGAGTCCGCGTGACTTTTCTTCGATTCATGCTAGAAATTCCTTTTCTATTCCTTATGTCCCAGATGGTTTTAATTATGCAGATTACATTCTTGCTTTTTATCGGTGCCTTTATTACCGATGCTTTAATCATTCGTGGTTCATTAATTTTTCCACCTCATTTAATAAAAATGTCCCCATGTGGGTTTATGATTGGTGGAAACTACTAGGTGCTACTCCGGCCATTCTGCCACCTCAGGCTAATATTGGATTCCAAACCTACAAGAAAAGATGTAGGTTAGAAGATTTCCAAGCCTCTTTCTTGTTTCATGCTGAATTCCGGGTCCCATATATTATGGCCTGGAACTTTCAAATAAAGTCTACTCAGACAGGGTATCCTTGTCATTTAATTCGTCAGATTAATATTAAATGGTGGGTACAGTATAATGAGCAACAATGTTGCGCCCAAACAGTTAATAAGTTCCTTGAATCTGGAGAAAAATATAAACACATAATTTCTGAAGTCTCCAGACAACTTCCGGTGCATGACCCTCTGACTCCTAAAACACCGGACAAAAGTAAAATTCCTTTACCTAAGCGGATTGTGACTCCTACTCCTACTATGACTCCTCACCAGCTGTTCTCTGCAATTCCTATGACTCATCAACAGGCTCCTGCAAAGACTCCTCCAGTTCCTGCTACGACTCCTTTACAGACTTCTGCATCAACATCTAATTCCGGATTAGAAGACATACCAATCAAGACTAATTTAATGTCCGAACAAGGCTTGCAAGATTATCTTAAGATTTGTCTTCAGGCTTACCAAGAAATTCAAAAGGCTACTACTCCGACTAATGACAGCAATCAGCCCGACAAACATGCTCTACCCTCTACTCCAACTAATGATGAAGATGACCCATTTGGTGGGCCTTTAGCACAGGATCCTTTTGATTTTTAGCTGATAGGAATAATGTAATAGAATAGGTAATAATTGTAAAATGACGTAAGTGCATACGTCATTCTCCTGAATAATTGTTAGGTGACGTAAGTGCATATGTCATTAGGCACTTACATTTAATTTGTCTTTCATTTCGCTTTAATTCCGGACTTCATTTCCGGACTTTACCCATGTATAATGTTTCCTCCTCTGCCTATTTAAAGGCTGCTTAATCAATGGAATCCTCAGAGTGAATTTACACAACTTCTCTCTCTGCTTTCAAAACATCTTTGCAATCCTTTCTTTCCGCTTTCAAAACTCTTTCCAGTAATTTACTTCTTTCTTTTCCTTCCAACCTAACTAATCGTAAGTCTTTTGCTTCTCTTAATCATCTCCTCCTTCTTTTGTTAAATTTACATATTCTTACTTTAGTATACCGCCTACTTCACCTTCTTTCTCATCTTCTTATTTTGAACTTTGAATCTTTTGATTACTGCAACCGATCCTGCTCTCTTTTGGTATCAGAGCCTGGTTTTACAAAGAATTTTCAAAGAAATTATTTTAAACTCTTTTCAAAAGTTTTTATTAAATCTACTTTTACAAATCTGAAGGTAAGGGTGAGCATTTGCATGCATTTAGACGTTGGTAAGCGGTTGTTTGCATCAGTGAGACCGTTGGTAAGCCTTAGTGGATAGGTGTTCCCGGCATGATCCCCGTGTTCCCATCTAGGTCTATGCATACCTCAGTTTTACATTTAGAAATGTAAAGTTAGTTTTGATAAATATGGCTGAAAGGGTTAAAAGATTTTTCTTTGGAGAATCTAGTTCTCCTAGGTCTGCATCCATAATGGCATCATCGTCTGCATCTTCATCTGCATATTCATCCGTTCTTAATTCTCATGAATTAATTCACGAAGCTCTGCCAAGTAGAAGTATTTCTACTGTATACTCTCAAGGACTACTTGAGTTTAATAAGGCTTATTCTATTAAAATCCATGAGGAGATTCATCCCATGGAAGAAGAAAAGAAAACTATTTCTTTATTAACTAATACTGCTATCTCTTATTATCTGTCTAATGGTTATCGTTTTATGCATTTTGGTTTAATACAAATTGCTTTACATCCGTTAATGAAGCGTGGGGTTGATACTCCTGTCTTCATGGCTTTACGTGATGATCGTTTACTTCATTACAATGATTCTATTCTTGCTTTAGTACAGACTAATTTATGTAATGGTACTGTTCGTTTTAATTGTGCTCCTAATTTCTCTGTCAGTTTAATTGATCCGACTATTATGCAATCATTAATACTTGATATACATGTTACTAATAATAAAATGGATCCTAAAGCTGATAAATTTGTATTAATCTATCGTATTTATTTTAAATTAATGAAGTCTATAATTCCTGTTGCTTTAAAATTAAAGCCTACCAATGAAGGTGATTCTGTGTTAGTCATTGCTGATTCTGACAATACTCACACACAAACACCTAGATTATTAGCTCGTAATGAAATTACTATTCCTACTGAACTGTTAATTGATCGTCCGATAATTGCACAACGACATCCCGTAAGAACTCAAGCTAATATTGAAGAACTTCCTGATAATAAAATATTATTAAAATTTGATAATATGTTGTCTAAGTCTTCTTCTTGCAGGTTTCCTTTAGAATCAAGACCCAGGTATTCAGTAGATATACCTAGTTCTTCCTATGAACCTTCCAGGTATTCGTATACTGATCCTAAGGTCAAGTTTACTTCTCCTCTTCCTGAAGTCATTCCCGAATCTAGTTCATCCGTAGGATCTCCAACTCATTCTCAAATGAAATTTTTGGAAATTAATATGTTAAGAAAACCTTTTTCTATCGATAAAGATTTTCTTAATAAAAATTATTTTTCATTAGAAAATACTGAAAAACGATTGTGGTTTGAAAATTTTGATAAACAAATTATTTCTAAATTAAAAGAAGAATGGGTAAATGATATCAATAAAAAGCAGTTTAATTTTCCTTTCTTTCAATGGTTAGATTATTATTTTCAGAAAGAAAAAATTACTTATAAAAATATACCTACTATTAATGTTCAGACTAATTTGTATAAAAAATGGCAATTGGTAGAAAATAATACTATTTTATCTGCTATTCATCCACCTTTACAGGCAATAAAGATTAATACTAAAGAAGGCGAAATAATCGCTTCTCCTTTTAAAAAAGGTAAAGATAATAAAGAATCTATTGATTCTGAAGATATTAAAAAAGTTTATCAACAGAATAATTATTCTAATCAGATTTTACAAACTATTGCTCAGCAAGTGGATTTAATTTCGGTTAAATTAGATAAACAAAGTGGTAATTTTCCTAATGAAGTATCTAAACCGTTAGTGTCTCCTTCTCTTCCTAGGGAATTCGAACGAGAAATTTCTTTAGTACAACGTATTAATTTGGCAATTGAAGGTAATACTAATGCTCCGTCTTCTTCATCTGCTTTAAGTCAGATAGAACGCCAATTTAGTGGTCTTCGTATTAATGCTATAAATCGTAATGCTCCTCGTGCAGAGTCTTCCAGTAGTTCATCTAATTCTGACTCTGACCACGAAAATGATGAAATAGAGAATATAGAAGATATAGAAAATCAATTCTATGAAACTACTCCTCCTTTAGAACCTTTAGAACTTAATAATCGTATTGCTAGACGTCCAGTTAGACGGTCGTATAATAGTAGATGGTCTAATAATAGAAATCTAATGAATTATCATAGTAGACCTACTCCTCCTGATATTCAATTTGAAGAACGTACTCGGTTTAATACTAAATCATATGATGGAAGTGCGTTATATGAATGGAACATTGATGGGAAATCTGAATATGAAATAACTAATACATTGCATGAAATGGGTACTGCTAAGATAGCTTATAAATCTAAGTATCCCCAGATAAGTGAACGTCAAATTGCTTCATGTTTTGTTTCTGGTTTTACTGGCCAATTAAAAAATTGGTGGGATAATATGTTTACTCCAATGCAACAAATGGAAATTTTGACTCATCAAACTGCTGTACATCATGAGGTTACTGTTAATGATGAAAGAATTAGAACAACTGATTATGAATCCGACGGTGCTAGTTATTTAATTTATGTTCTTTCTATGCATTTTGTCGGTAATCCTAAAGAAGAATTAACAAGTTTAAAGATTTCTTTAACTAATCTTAAATGTCCTACTTTTAGAGATTATTTCTGGTATAAGACTACTTTTTTGACTAATGTGTTGCGTAGGCCAGACTGCAATCAATCCTTTTGGAAAGAAAAATTCATTACTGGTTTACCTCCTTTATTTTCACAAAAATTAATTACTAGTTTAATGAAAGAAATGGGTACAGAGAATTTGAATTTGTCTAATATTACTTATGGTCAATTATTTGCTTTTCTTAAAAAAGAGGCTTTAACTATCTGCCAAGATTTTAAATTGCAGAAAAAATATGGTCTTGAGAAACAGGAATTGGGGTCATTCTGTCAGGCATTTGGCATCGCCAGTCCTCATCCGCCCTCTTCACAAGATAAAAGACATAAAAAGGTTAGCCCATATCATACTAGTAAATATAAGTCTAATAGATATAAAAGAAAACAAAAATATAATCCTGACTGGTATAATAAAAAACATGATAATTTTAGAAAAAAGAAATATAAATACAGTAAAGGAAAAAATTCTATTAAATGCTATAAATGTGGTAAGTTAGGTCACATAGCGCCTAACTGTAAATTAGAAAAGAAGATTAATACTATATTTTCTGAAGAAACTGATTTAAAGAATAAATTAATGTCTATTTTAATTAACTCTGAAAAAGAAGAAACAGATAATTATTATTCATCTGACTCATCTAGTTTTTCCGATAATGATGAATTTTGTGAATGTAAAAAGACAATTAATATGATGATGAATTTTGTGAATGTAAAAAGACAATTAATATGATGCATAATTCAAATAAAAATAGTTTAAATAAAGAATTATTATTTGATATAATAAAAGATATAAAAGATGATAATGTTAGAAAAGATTATTTAGAAAAATTAAAAGCTTTAGTTTTACAAGATAATGCTCCTATGTTTAATATAACAGAACCATTCAGTTTAAATAATTTAATTGATAAATACAAGCATGAAGATAGTTTTGGTTTTCGTAAAACTAGTAATATAAAAGAAGAAATAAAAATATTAAAAGACGAAATTAGAGAAATTAATAATCAATTAAATGAATTAAAATTAAAAGATTTAGAATTAGAAGCTAAAATCTTATTAAAAGATCAGTCTAATCTAGCTTCTACATCTGGTGTAATAAAAGATGACGAGATTACCATAGCTAATGAAAGTCCAGATGATACACAATTTATTAATTTAATGAATAAAATAAAAATTGAAAAATGGTATGTTTTAGTTACTATTGGTGTAGAGGACTGGACGACCACTTGTGTTGCCATGTTGGACAGTGGAGCCGATCAATCCTGTATAAGCAGAGGTATAATTCCAGATAAGTATCTATCTAGAACTAAAGAAAAATTATATGCTGCTAATGGATTAGAAATGAGTATTTATGCTGAATTAAATAATGGTTATATTTGCAATAATGGATATTGTTTTAAACATTCATTCTTAATTCTTGAAAACTTTACTACTGACGTGGTTTTAGGTAATCCTTTTCTTTATCAGATTACTCCTTTTACCAAACATACTGATCATATTTCTGTTAATCTTTTAGGTAATGAATTAGTTTTTCCTTTTATTAATCCCATCCAGAAAAAAGAATTAGCATTACTTCAGACTAATTCTATCTATAAACAAATTTGTGTAATGAATAAGAAAAAGAAAAGTTTAATGTTTTTAAAAAATGAATTAGATTTTTCTAGAATAGAAGAACAATTAATGAAAGATGATGTAAAATTAAAAATTGATAATTTAGATAAGAAATTCCAAACATTAGTATGTTCAGAACATCCTAATGCATTTTGGAATAGGAAAAAACATGTTGTTTCATTACCATATATAAAAGAGTTTAATGAGAAAGATATTCCGACTAAGGCTAGGCCCATTCAAATGAATGAGGAATTACTTAATTTTTGTAAACAAGAAATACAGAGTTTAATGGATAAAAAATTAATACGAAAATCACAATCTCCGTGGAGTTGTGCGGCTTTTTATGTAAATAATCAAGCAGAGAAGGAACGTGGTGTTCCTAGATTAGTAATTAATTATAAACCGTTAAATAAGGTTTTACAGTGGATTCGGTATCCTATTCCGAATAAGAAAGATTTACTGAAAAGGCTTCATAGTGCAAAAGTATTTTCCAAATTCGATTTAAAATCAGGATATTGGCAAATACAGGTTAATGAAAACGATAGGTATAAAACAGCTTTTACTGTTCCTTTCGGACATTATGAGTGGAATGTTATGCCTTTCGGATTAAAAAATGCTCCTTCAGAATTTCAAAGAATAATGAATGATATTTTTAATGATTATTCTAATTTTGTGATTGTCTATATTGATGACATTTTAGTCTTTTCTGATAATATTTCTCAGCATTTTAAACATCTTAATTTAATACTCCATGTTATTCAGACTAATGGTTTGGTAATTTCTGCTAAAAAGATGAAATTATTTCAAACAAAAATCAGATTTTTAGGTCATGATATTAATCAAGGGAAAATGAAACCGATTCAACGAACAATTGAATTCGCTAATAAATTTCCAGATGAAATTCGGGATAAAAATCAGTTACAACGATTTCTTGGTTGTTTGAATTATATTGCTGATTTTTTCCCTAATTTGAGAACTATGTGTGGTCCTTTGTATGAGAGATTACAGAAAAATCCTCCTGCTTGGACAGAGACTCATACTAATTTAATTAAACAGATTAAAGAGAAAATTAAGACTCTTCCTTGTTTAGGCATTCCTCATCCCGATGCATTCATGATCATTGAGACAGATGCATCAGATATAGGTTATGGAGGCATCCTTAAACAGAAAATGCATGCATCCGCATCATCTGCATTAGAAGAATTGGTTAGATACCATTCGGGCATTTGGGCGGGGCCACAGAAAAATTATTCTACTGTGAAAAAAGAAATTTTATCTATTGTTTTATGCATTTCTAAATTTCAAGACGATTTGTATAATAAAAAGTTTTTACTCAGAGTTGACTGTAAGTCAGCTAAAGAAATTTTACAGAAAGATGTAAAAAATTTGGTTTCTAAACAAATTTTTGCCAGATGGCAAGCCATACTTTCTGTCTTTGATTTTGATATTGAATTTATCAAAGGCGATGATAATTCTCTTCCTGACTTCCTTACCCGTGAATTTTTGACAGGTCGCACCCATGTCTAAGGATCCCGGCAAACCGAAAACTCCTTCTGATTATCTCATGTCTAATCCACCTAAGCCTTTATCTCCTTCAGTCCCGACTAATGATTTTCCTCCACTGACCTATACTAATGCTGTCCTGTCTCCATCAGCTAAACTTCATACCACTCCAATTCATATGTCTGCTTCCTCTTCCTCTTCTTCGACTAATGCAGCCCCTTACATTCCCAAAGCAGAATTTGAGAGTATAATGTTGACTCATTATAAAACTACTCCCGAGAATAATGATGTTAGAAATTTCTGTTCTCGTCTTTTCCTTCCTAATAATCAATGGCTTACAGATGATATCTGTAAGACCCAAGCTTTCTATGAATTAATTCTGGTTGACACTAATTCCGTCGAGATTACTCATTATCCTGATAAAAAGGATAAATCTCGCATTGCTTATTCTAAGTTTATAATTCAAAAAATAATGAATCCTCGCGACTTTTCTTCGATTCATGCTAGAAATTCTTTTTCCATTCCTTATGTCCCAGATGGTTTTAATTACGCTGATTACATTCTTGCTTTTTATCGGTGCCTTTATTACCGATGTTTTAATCATTCATGGTTCATCAGTTTTTCCACTAATTTTAATAAAAATGTCCCCATGTGGGTTTATGATTGGTGGAAACTACTAGGTGCTACTCCGGCCATTCTGCCACCTCAGGCTAATATTGGATTCCAAACCTACAAGAAAAGATGTAGGTTAGAAGATTTCCAAGCCTCTTTCTTGTTTCATGCTGAATTCCGGGTCCCATATATTATGGCCTGGAACTTTCAAATAAAGTCTACTCAGACAGGGTATCCTTGTCATTTAATTCGTCAGATTAATATTAAATGGTGGGTACAGTATAATGAGCAACAATGTTGCGCCCAAACAGTTAATAAGTTCCTTGAATCTGGAGAAAAATATAAACACATAATTTCTGAAGTCTCCAGACAACTTCCGGTGCATGACCCTCTGACTCCTAAAACACCGGACAAAAGCAAAATCCCTTTACCTAAGCGGATTGTGACTCCTACTCCTACTATGACTCCTCACCAGCTGTTCTCTGCAATTCCTATGACTCATCAACAGGCTCCTGCGAAGACTCCTCCAGTTCCTGCTACGACTCCTTTACAGGCTTCTGCATCAACATCTAATTCCGGATTAGAAGACATACCTATCAAGACTAATTTAATGTCTGAACAAGGCTTGCAAGATTATCTTAAGATTTGTCTTCAGGCTTATCAAGAACTTCAAAAGGCTAATACTCCGACTAATAACAGCAACCAGCCAGACAAGCAGGCTCTACCCTCTACTCCAACTAATGATGAAGATGACCCATTTGGTGGACCTTTAGCACAGGATCCCTTTGATTTTTAGCTGATAGGAATAATGTAATAGAATAGGTAATAATTGTAAAATGACGTAAGTGCATACGTCATTCTTCTGAATAATTGTTAGGTGACGTAAGTGCATATGTCATTAGGCACTTACATTTAATTTATCTTTCATTTCACTTTAATTCCGGACTTCATTTCCGGACTTTACCCATGTATAATGTTTCCTTCCTCGCCTATTTAAAGGCTGCTTAATCAATGGAATCCTCAGAGTGAATTTACACAACTTCTCTCTCTGCTTTCAAAACATCTTTGCAATCCTTTCTTTCCGCTTTCAAAACTCTTTCCAGTAATTTACTTCTTTCTTTTCCTTCCAACCTAACTAATCGTAAGTCTTTTGCTTCTCTTAATCATCTCCTCCTTTTCCTGCTAATTTTACATATTCTTACTTTAGTTTACCGCCTACTTCACCTTCTTTCTCATCTCCTTATTTGAACTTTGAATCTTTTGATTACTGCAACCGATCCTGCTCTCTTTTGGTATCAAAGCCTGGTTTTACAAAGAATTTTCGAAGAAAATATTTTTAAACTCTTTTCAAAAGTTTTTATTAAATCTAAGTTTACAAATTTGAAGGTAAGGGTGAGCATTTGCATGCATTTAGATGTTGGTAAGCGGTTGTTTGCATCAGTGAGACCGTTGGTAAGCCTTAGTAGATAGGTGTTCCCGGCATGATCCCCGTGTTCCCATCTAGGTCTATGCATACCTCAGTTTTACATTTAGAAATGTAAAGTTAGTTTTGATAAATATGGCTGAAAGGGTTAAAAGATTTTTCTTTGGAGAATCTAGTTCTCCTAGGTCTGCATCCATAATGGCATCATCGTCTGCATCTTCATCTGCATATTCATCCGTTCTTAATTCTCATGAATTAATTCAAGAAGCTCTGCCAAGTAGAAGTATTTCTACTGTATACTCTCAAGGATTACTTGAGTTTAATAAAGCTTATTCTATTAAAATCCATGAGGAGATTCATCCCATGGAAGAAGAAAAGAAAACTATTTCTTTATTAACTAATACTGCTATCTCTTATTATCTGTCTAATGGTTATCGTTTTATGCATTTTGGTTTAATTCAAATTGCTTTACATCCGTTAATGAAGCGTGGGGTTGATACTCCTGTCTTCATGGCTTTACGTGATGATCGTTTACTTCATTACAATGATTCTATTCTTGCTTTAGTACAGACTAATTTATGTAATGGTACTGTTCGTTTTAATTGTGCTCCTAATTTCTCTGTCAGTTTAATTGATCCGACTATTATGCAATCATTAATACTTGATATACATGTTACTAATAATAAAATGGATCCTAAAGCTGATAAATTTGTATTAATTTATCGTATTTATTTCAAATTAATGAAGTCTATAATTCCTGTTGCTTTAAAATTAAAGCCTACTAATGAAGGTGATTCTGTGTTAGTCATTGCTGATTCTGACAATACTCACACACAAACACCTAGATTATTAGCTCGTAATGAAATTACTATTCCTACTGAACTGTTAATTGATCGTCCGATAATTGCACAACGACATCCCGTAAGAACTCAAGCTAATATAGAAGAACTTCCTGATAATAAAATATTATTAAAATTTGATAATATGTTGTCTAAGTCTTCTTCTTGCAGGTTTCCTTTAGAATCAAGACCCAGGTATTCAGTAGATATACCTAGTTCTTCCTATGAACCTTCCAGGTATTCGTATACTGATCCTAAGGTCAAGTTTACTTCTCCTCTTCCTGAAGTCATCCCCGAGTCTAGTTCCTCCGTAGGATCTCCAACTCAGTCTCAAATGAAATTTTCGGAAATTAATATGTTAAGAAAACCTTTTTCTATCGATAAAGATTTTCTTAATAAAAATTATTTTTCATTAGAAAATACTGAAAAACGATTGTGGTTTGAAAAATTTGATAAACAAATTATTTCTAAATTAAAAGAAGAATGGGTAAATGATATCAATAAAAAACAGTTTAATTTTCCTTTCTTTCAATGGTTAGATTATTATTTTCAGAAAGAAAAAATTACTTATAAAAATATACCTACTATAAATGTTCAGACTAATTTGTATAAAAAATGGCAAGGATACCCTGTCTGAGTAGACTTTATTTGAAAGTTCCAGGCCATAATATATGGGACCCGGAATTCAGCATGAAACAAGAAAGAGGCTTGGAAATCGTCTAACCTACATCTTTTCTTGTAGGTTTGGAATCCAATATTAGCCTGAGGTGGCAGAATGGCCGGAGTAGCACCTAGTAGTTTCCACCAATCATAAACCCACATGGGGACATTTTTATTAAATGAGGTGGAAAAATTAATGAACCACGAATGATTAAAGCATCGGTAATAAAGGCACCGATAAAAAGCAAGAATGTAATCTGCATAATTAAAACCATCTGGGACATAAGGAATAGAAAAGGAATTTCTAGCATGAATCGAAGAAAAGTCACGCGGACTCATTATTTTCTGAATTATAAACTTAGAATAAGCAATGCGAGATTTATCCTTTCTATCAGGATAATGAGTAATCTCGACGGAAGTAGTGTCAACCAGTATTAATTCATAGAAAGTTTGGGTCTTACAGATATCATCTGTAAGCCATTGATTATTAGGAAGGAAAAGACGAGAACAGAAATTTCTAACGTCATTATTCTCAGGAGTAGATTTATAATGGGTCAACATTATACTCTCAAATTCTGCTTTAGGAATGTAAGGGGCTGCATTAGTCGAAGAAGAGGAAGAGGAAGCAGACATATTAATTGGAGTGGTATGAAGTTTAGCTGATGGAGACAGGACAGCATTAGTATAGGTCAGTGGAGGAAAATCATTAGTCGGGACTGAAGGAGATAAAGGCTTAGGTGGATTAGACATGAGATAATCAGAAGGAGTTTTCGGTTTGCCGGGATCCTTAGACATGGGTGCGACCTGTCAAAAATTCACGGGTAAGGAAGTCAGGAAGAGAATTATCATCGCCTTTGATAAATTCAATATCAAAATCAAAGACAGAAAGTATGGCTTGCCATCTGGCAAAAATTTGTTTAGAAACCAAATTTTTTACATCTTTCTGTAAAATTTCTTTAGCTGACTTACAGTCAACTCTGAGTAAAAACTTTTTATTATACAAATCGTCTTGAAATTTAGAAATGCATAAAACAATAGATAAAATTTCTTTTTTCACAGTAGAATAATTTTTCTGTGGCCCCGCCCAAATGCCCGAATGGTATCTAACCAATTCTTCTAATGCAGATGATGCGGATGCATGCATTTTCTGTTTAAGGATGCCTCCATAACCTATATCTGATGCATCTGTCTCAATGATCATGAATGCATCGGGATGAGGAATGCCTAAACAAGGAAGAGTTTTAATTTTTTCTTTAATCTGTTTAATTAAATTAGTATGAGTCTCTGTCCAAGCAGGAGGATTTTTCTGTAATCTCTCATACAAAGGACCACACATAGTTCTCAAATTAGGGAAAAAATCAGCAATATAATTCAAACAACCAAGAAATCGTTGTAACTGATTTTTATCCCGAATTTCATCTGGAAATTTATTAGCGAATTCAATTGTTCGTTGAATCGGTTTCATTTTCCCTTGATTAATATCATGACCTAAAAATCTGATTTTTGTTTGAAATAATTTCATCTTTTTAGCAGAAATTACCAAACCATTAGTCTGAATAACATGGAGTATTAAATTAAGATGTTTAAAATGCTGAGAAATATTATCAGAAAAGACTAAAATGTCATCAATATAGACAATCACAAAATTAGAATAATCATTAAAAATATCATTCATTATTCTTTGAAATTCTGAAGGAGCATTTTTTAATCCGAAAGGCATAACATTCCACTCATAATGTCCGAAAGGAACAGTAAAAGCTGTTTTATACCTATCGTTTTCATTAACCTGTATTTGCCAATATCCTGATTTTAAATCGAATTTGGAAAATACTTTTGCACTATGAAGCCTTTTCAGTAAATCTTTCTTATTCGGAATAGGATACCGAATCCACTGTAAAACCTTATTTAACGGTTTATAATTAATTACTAATCTAGGAACACCACGTTCCTTCTCTGCTTGATTATTTACATAAAAAGCCGCACAACTCCACGGAGATTGTGATTTTCGTATTAATTTTTTATCCATTAAACTCTGTATTTCTTGTTTACAAAAATTAAGTAATTCCTCATTCATTTGAATGGGCCTAGCCTTAGTCGGAATATCTTTCTCATTAAACTCTTTTATATATGGTAATGAAACAACATGTTTTTTCCTATTCCAAAATGCATTAGGATGTTCTGAACATACTAATGTTTGGAATTTCTTATCTAAATTATCAATTTTTAATTTTACATCATCTTTCATTAATTGTTCTTCTATTCTAGAAAAATCTAATTCATTTTTTAAAAACATTAAACTTTTCTTTTTCTTATTCATTACACAAATTTGTTTATAGATAGAATTAGTCTGAAGTAATGCTAATTCTTTTTTCTGGATGGGATTAATAAAAGGAAAAACTAATTCATTACCTAAAAGATTAACAGAAATATGATCAGTATGTTTGGTAAAAGGAGTAATCTAATAAAGAAAAGGATTACCTAAAACCACGTCAGTAGTAAAGTTTTCAAGAATTAAGAATGAATGTTTAAAACAATATCCATTATTACAAATATAACCATTATTTAATTCAGCATAAATACTCATTTCTAATCCATTAGCAGCATATAATTTTTCTTTAGTTCTAGATAGATACTTATCTGGAATTATACCTCTGCTTATACAGGATTGATCGGCTCCACTGTCCAACATGGCAACACAAGTGGTCGTCCAGTCCTCTACACCAATAGTAACTAAAACATACCATTTTTCAATTTTTATTTTATTCATTAAATTAATAAATTGTGTATCATCTGGACTTTCATTAGCTATGGTAATCTCGTCATCTTTTATTACACCAGATGTAGAAGCTAGATTAGACTGATCTTTTAATAAGATTTTAGCTTCTAATTCTAAATCTTTTAATTTTAATTCATTTAATTGATTATTAATTTCTCTAATTTCGTCTTTTAATATTTTTATTTCTTCTTTTATATTACTAGTTTTACGAAAACCAAAACTATCTTCATGCTTGTATTTATCAATTAAACTATTTAAACTGAATGGTTCTGTTATATTAAACATAGGAGCATTATCTTGTAAAACTAAAGCTTTTAATTTTTCTAAATAATCTTTTCTAACATTATCATCTTTTATATCTTTTATTATATCAAATAATAATTCTTTATTTAAACTATTTTTATTTGAATTATGCATCATATTAATTGTCTTTTTACATTCACAAAATTCATCATTATCTGAAAAACTAGATGAATCTGAGGAGTAATAATTTTCTGTATCTTCTTTTTCCGAATTAATTAGAATAGACATTAATTTATTCTTTAAATCAGTTTCTTCAGAAAATATAGTATTAATCTTCTTTTCTAATTTACAGTTAGGCGCTATGTGACCTAACTTACCACATTTATAGCATTTAATAGAATTTTTTCCTTTACTGTATTTATATTTCTTTTTTCTAAAATTATCATGTTTTTTATTATACCAGTCAGGATTATATTTTTGTTTTCTTTTATATCTATTAGACTTATATTTACTAGTATGATATGGGCTAACCTTTTTATGTCTTTTATCTTGTGAAGAGGGCGGATGAGGACTGGCGATGCCAAATGCCTGACAGAATGACCCCAATTCCTGTTTCTCAAGACCATATTTTTTCTGCAATTTAAAATCTTGGCAGATAGTTAAAGCCTCTTTTTTAAGAAAAGCAAATAATTGACCATAAGTAATATTAGACAAATTCAAATTCTCTGTACCCATTTCTTTCATTAAACTAGTAATTAATTTTTGTGAAAATAAAGGAGGTAAACCAGTAATGAATTTTTCTTTCCAAAAGGATTGATTGCAGTCTGGCCTACGCAACACATTAGTCAAAAAAGTAGTCTTATTAAACTCAAGTAGTCCTTGAGAGTATACAGTAGAAATACTTCTACTTGGCAGAGCTTCGTGAATTAATTCATGAGAATTAAGAACAGATGAATATGCAGATGAAGATGCAGACGATGATGCCATTATGGATGCAGACCTAGGAGAACTAGATTCTCCAAAGAAAAATCTTTTAACCTTTTCAGCCATATTTATCAAACTAACTTTACAATTCTAAATGTAAAACTGAGGTATGCATAGACCTAGATGGGAACACGGGGATCATGCCGGGAACACCTATCTACTAAGGCTTACCAACGGTCTCACTGATGCAAACAACCGCTTACCAACGTCTAAATGCATGCAAATGCTCACCCTTACCTTCAGATTTGTAAAAGTAGATTTAATAAAAACTTTTGAAAAGAGTTTAAAAATATTTTCTTCGAAAATTCTTTGTAAAACCAGGCTCTGATACCAAAAGAGAGCAGGATCGGTTGCAGTAATCAAAAGATTCAAAGTTCAAAATAAGAAGATGAGAAAGAAGGTGAAGTAGGCGGTATACTAAAGTAAGAATATGTAAATTTAACAAAAGAAGGAGGAGATGATTAAGAGAAGCAAAAGACTTACGATTAGTTAGGTTGGAAGGAAAAGAAAGAAGTAAATTACTGGAAAGAAAGGAAAATTAAACTGCTTTTTATTGATATCATTTACCCATTCTTCTTTTAATTTAGAAATAATTTGTTTATCAAAATTTTCAAACCACAATCGTTTTTCAGTATTTTCTAATGAAAAATAATTTTTATTAAGAAAATCTTTATCGATAGAAAAAGGTTTTCTTAACATATTAATTTCCGAAAATTTCATTTGAGACTGAGTTGGAGATCCTACGGAGGAACTAGACTCGGGGATGACTTCAGGAAGAGGAGAAGTAAACTTGACCTTAGGATCAGTATACGAATACCTGGAAGGTTCATAGGAAGAACTAGGTATATCTACTGAATACCTGGGTCTTGATTCTAAAGGAAACCTGCAAGAAGAAGACTTAGACAACATATTATCAAATTTTAATAATATTTTATTATCAGGAAGTTCTTCTATATTAGCTTGAGTTCTTACGGGATGTCTTTGTGCTATTATTGGACGATCAATTAACAGTTCAGTAGGAATAGTAATTTCATTGCGAGCTAACAATCTAGGTGTTTGTGTGTGAGTATTGTCAGAAGCAGCAATGACTAACACAGAATCACCTTCATTGGTAGGCTTTAATTTTAAAGTAACAGGAATTATAGACTTCATTAATTTAAAATAAATACGATAGATTAATACAAATTTATCAGCTTTAGGATCCATTTTATTATTAGTAACATGTATATCAAGTATTAATGATTGCATAATAGTCGGATCAATTAAACTGACAGAGAAATTAGGAGCACAATTAAAACGAACAGTACCATTACATAAATTAGTCTGTACTAAAGCAAGAATAGAATCATTGTAATGAAGTAAACGATCATCACGTAAACGCTTTCAAAACTCTTTCCAGTAATTTACTTCTTTCTTTTCCTTCCAACCTAACTAATCGTAAGTCTTTTGCTTCTCTTAATCATCTCCTCCTTCTTTTGTTAAATTTACATATTCTTACTTTAGTATACCGCCTACTTCACCTTCTTTCTTATCTTCTTATTTTGAACTTTGAATCTTTTGATTACTGCAACCGATCCTGCTCTCTTTTGGTATCAGAGCCTGATTTTACAAAGAATTTTCAAAGAAATTATTTTTAAACTCTTTTCAAAAGTTTTTATTAAATCTAAGTTTACAAATTTGAAGGTAAGGGTGAGCATTTGCATGCATTTAGACGTTGGTAAGCGGTTGTTTGCATCAGTGAGACCGTTGGTAAGCCTTAGTAGATAGGTGTTCCCGGCATGATCCCCGTGTTCCCATCTAGGTCTATGCATACCTCAGTTTTACATTTAGAATTGTAAAGTTAGTTTGATAAATATGGCTGAAAAGGTTAAAAGATTTTTCTTTGGAGAATCTAGTTCTCCTAGGTCTGCATCCATAATGGCATCATCGTCTGCATCTTCATCTGCATATTCATCTGTTCTTAATTCTCATGAATTAATTCAAGAAGCTCTGCCAAGTAGAAGTATTTCTACTGTATACTCTCAAGGATTACTTGAGTTTAATAAAGCTTATTCTATTAAAATCCATGAGGAGATTCATCCCATGGAAGAAGAAAAGAAAACTATTTCTTTATTAACTAATACTGCTATCTCTTATTATCTGTCTAATGGTTAACGTTTTATGCATTTTGGTTTAATTCAAATTGCTTTACATCCGTTAATGAAGCGTGGGGTTGATACTCCTGTCTTCATGGCTTTGCGTGATGATCGATTACTTCATTATAATGATTCTATTCTTGCTTTAGTACAGACTAATTTATGTAATGGTACTGTTCGTTTTAATTGTGCTCCTAATTTCTCTGTCAGTTTAATTGATCCGACTATTATGCAATCATTAATACTTGATATACATGTTACTAATAATAAAATGGATCCTAAAGCTGATAAATTTGTATTAATTTATCGTATTTATTTCAAATTAATGAAGTCTATAATTCCTGTTGCTTTAAAATTAAAGCCTACTAATGAAGGTGATTCTGTGTTAGTCATTGCTGATTCTGACAATACTCACACACAAACACCTAGATTATTAGCTCGTAATGAAATTACTATTCCTACTGAACTGTTAATTGATCGTCCGATAATTGCACAACGACATCCCGTAAGAACTCAAGCTAATATAGAAGAACTTCCTGATAATAAAATATTATTAAAATTTGATAATATGTTGTCTAAGTCTTCTTCTTGCAGGTTTCCTTTAGAATCAAGACCCAGGTATTCAGTAGATATACCTAGTTCTTCCTATGAACCTTCCAGGTATTCGTATACTGATCCTAAGGTCAAGTTTACTTCTCCTCTTCCTGAAGTCATCCCCGAGTCTAGTTCCTCCGTAGGATCTCCAACTCAGTCTCAAATGAAATTTTCGGAAATTAATATGTTAAGAAAACCTTTTTCTATCGATAAAGATTTTCTTAATAAAAATTATTTTTCAGTAGAAAATACTGATAAAAGATTATGGTTTGAAAAATTTGATCCACAAATTATTTCTAAATTAAAAGACGAATGGGTAAATGATATAAATAAAAAACAATTCAATTTTCCTTTCTTTCAATGGTTAGATTATTATTTTCAGAAAGAAAAAATTACTTATAAAAATATACCTACTATAAATGTTCAGACTAATTTGTATAAAAAATGGCAATTGGTAGAAAATAATACTATTTTATCTGCTATTCATCCACCTTTACAGGCAATAAAAATTAATACTAAAGAAGGCGAAATAATTGCTTCTCCTTTTAAAAAAGGAAAAGAGACTAAAGAATCTATTGATTCGGAAGACATTAAAAAGGTTTATCAACAGAATAATTATTCTAATCAGATTTTACAAACTATTGCTCAGCAAGTGGATTTAATTTCGGTTAAATTAGATAAACAAAGTGGTAATTTTCCTAATGAAGTATCTAAACCGTTAGTGTCTCCTTCTCTTCCTAGGGAATTCGAACGAGAAATTTCTTTAGTACAACGTATTAATTTGGCAATTGAAGGTAATACTAATGCTCCGTCTTCTTCATCTGCTTTAAGTCAGATAGAACGCCAATTTAGTGGTCTTCGTATTAATGCTATAAATCGTAATGCTCCTCGTGCAGAGTCTTCCAGTAGTTCATCTAATTCTGACTCTGACCACGAAAATGATGAAATAGAGAATATAGAAGATATAGAAAATCAATTCTATGAAACTACTCCTCCTTTAGAACCTTTAGAACTTAATCGTATTGCTAGACGTCCAGTTAGACGGTCGTATAATAGTAGATGGTCTAATAATAGAAATCTAATGAATTATCATAGTAGACCTACTCCTCCTGATATTCAATTTGAAGAACGTACTCGGTTTAATACTAAATCATATGATGGAAGTGCGTTATATGAATGGAACATTGATGGGAAATCTGAATATGAAATAACTAATACATTGCATGAAATGGGTACTGCTAAGATAGCTTATAAATCTAAGTATCCCCAGATAAGTGAACGTCAAATTGCTTCATGTTTTGTTTCTGGTTTTACTGGCCAATTAAAAAATTGGTGGGATAATATGTTTACTCCAATGCAACAAATGGAAATTTTGACTCATCAAACTGCTGTACATCATGAGGTTACTGTTAATGATGAAAGAATTAGAACAACTGATTATGAATCCGACGGTGCTAGTTATTTAATTTATGTTCTTTCTATGCATTTTGTCGGTAATCCTAAAGAAGAATTAACAAGTTTAAAGATTTCTTTGACTAATCTTAAATGTCCTACTTTTAGAGATTATTTCTGGTATAAGACTACTTTTTTGACTAATGTGTTGCGTAGGCCAGACTGCAATCAATCCTTTTGGAAAGAAAAATTCATTACTGGTTTACCTCCTTTATTTTCACAAAAATTAATTACTAGTTTAATGAAAGAAATGGGTACAGAGAATTTGAATTTGTCTAATATTACTTATGGTCAATTATTTGCTTTTCTTAAAAAAGAGGCTTTAACTATCTGCCAAGATTTTAAATTGCAGAAAAAATATGGTCTTGAGAAACAGGAATTGGGGTCATTCTGTCAGGCATTTGGCATCGCCAGTCCTCATCCGCCCTCTTCACAAGATAAAAGACATAAAAAGGTTAGCCCATATCATACTAGTAAATATAAGTCTAATAGATATAAAAGAAAACAAAAATATAATCCTGACTGGTATAATAAAAAACATGATAATTTTAGAAAAAAGAAATACAGTAAAGGAAAAAATTCTATTAAATGCTATAAATGTGGTAAGTTAGGTCACATAGCGCCTAACTGTAAATTAGAAAAGAAGATTAATACTATATTTTCTGAAGAAACTGATTTAAAGAATAAATTAATGTCTATTTTAATTAACTCTGAAAAAGAAGAAACAGATAATTATTATTCATCTGACTCATCTAGTTTTTCCGATAATGATGAATTTTGTGAATGTAAAAAGACAATTAATATGATGCATAATTCAAATAAAAATAGTTTAAATAAAGAATTATTATTTGATATAATAAAAGATATAAAAGATGATAATGTTAGAAAAGATTATTTAGAAAAATTAAAAGCTTTAGTTTTACAAGATAATGCTCCTATGTTTAATATAACAGAACCATTCAGTTTAAATAATTTAATTGATAAATACAAGCATGAAGATAGTTTTGGTTTTCGTAAAACTAGTAATATAAAAGAAGAAATAAAAATATTAAAAGACGAAATTAGAGAAATTAATAATCAATTAAATGAATTAAAATTAAAAGATTTAGAATTAGAAGCTAAAATCTTATTAAAAGATCAGTCTAATCTAGCTTCTACATCTGGTGTAATAAAAGATGACGAGATTACCATAGCTAATGAAAGTCCAGATGATACACAATTTATTAATTTAATGAATAAAATAAAAATTGAAAAATGGTATGTTTTAGTTACTATTGGTGTAGAGGACTGGACGACCACTTGTGTTGCCATGTTGGACAGTGGAGCCGATCAATCCTGTATAAGCAGAGGTATAATTCCAGATAAGTATCTATCTAGAACTAAAGAAAAATTATATGCTGCTAATGGATTAGAAATGAGTATTTATGCTGAATTAAATAATGGTTATATTTGCAATAATGGATATTGTTTTAAACATTCATTCTTAATTCTTGAAAACTTTACTACTGACGTGGTTTTAGGTAATCCTTTTCTTTATCAGATTACTCCTTTTACCAAACATACTGATCATATTTCTGTTAATCTTTTAGGTAATGAATTAGTTTTTCCTTTTATTAATCCCATCCAGAAAAAAGAATTAGCATTACTTCAGACTAATTCTATCTATAAACAAATTTGTGTAATGAATAAGAAAAAGAAAAGTTTAATGTTTTTAAAAAATGAATTAGATTTTTCTAGAATAGAAGAACAATTAATGAAAGATGATGTAAAATTCAAAATTGATAATTTAGATAAGAAATTCCAAACATTAGTATGTTCAGAACATCCTAATGCATTTTGGAATAGGAAAAAACATGTTGTTTCATTACCATATATAAAAGAGTTTAATGAGAAAGATATTCCGACTAAGGCTAGGCCCATTCAAATGAATGAGGAATTACTTAATTTTTGTAAACAAGAAATACAGAGTTTAATGGATAAAAAATTAATACGAAAATCACAATCTCCGTGGAGTTGTGCGGCTTTTTATGTAAATAATCAAGCAGAGAAGGAACGTGGTGTTCCTAGATTAGTAATTAATTATAAACCGTTAAATAAGGTTTTACAGTGGATTCGGTATCCTATTCCGAATAAGAAAGATTTACTGAAAAGGCTTCATAGTGCAAAAGTATTTTCCAAATTCGATTTAAAATCAGGATATTGGCAAATACAGGTTAATGAAAACGATAGGTATAAAACAGCTTTTACTGTTCCTTTCGGACATTATGAGTGGAATGTTATGCCTTTCGGATTAAAAAATGCTCCTTCAGAATTTCAAAGAATAATGAATGATATTTTTAATGATTATTCTAATTTTGTGATTGTCTATATTGATGACATTTTAGTCTTTTCTGATAATATTTCTCAGCATTTTAAACATCTTAATTTAATACTCCATGTTATTCAGACTAATGGTTTGGTAATTTCTGCTAAAAAGATGAAATTATTTCAAACAAAAATCAGATTTTTAGGTCATGATATTAATCAAGGGAAAATGAAACCGATTCAACGAACAATTGAATTCGCTAATAAATTTCCAGATGAAATTCGGGATAAAAATCAGTTACAACGATTTCTTGGTTGTTTGAATTATATTGCTGATTTTTTCCCTAATTTGAGAACTATGTGTGGTCCTTTGTATGAGAGATTACAGAAAAATCCTCCTGCTTGGACAGAGACTCATACTAATTTAATTAAACAGATTAAAGAGAAAATTAAGACTCTTCCTTGTTTAGGCATTCCTCATCCCGATGCATTCATGATCATTGAGACAGATGCATCAGATATAGGTTATGGAGGCATCCTTAAACAGAAAATGCATGCATCCGCATCATCTGCATTAGAAGAATTGGTTAGATACCATTCGGGCATTTGGGCGGGGCCACAGAAAAATTATTCTACTGTGAAAAAAGAAATTTTATCTATTGTTTTATGCATTTCTAAATTTCAAGACGATTTGTATAATAAAAAGTTTTTACTCAGAGTTGACTGTAAGTCAGCTAAAGAAATTTTACAGAAAGATGTAAAAAATTTGGTTTCTAAACAAATTTTTGCCAGATGGCAAGCCATACTTTCTGTCTTTGATTTTGATATTGAATTTATCAAAGGCGATGATAATTCTCTTCCTGACTTCCTTACCCGTGAATTTTTGACAGGTCGCACCCATGTCTAAGGATCCCGGCAAACCGAAAACTCCTTCTGATTATCTCATGTCTAATCCACCTAAGCCTTTATCTCCTTCAGTCCCGACTAATGATTTTCCTCCACTGACCTATACTAATGCTGTCCTGTCTCCATCAGCTAAACTTCATACCACTCCAATTAATATGTCTGCTTCCTCTTCCTCTTCTTCGACTAATGCAGCCCCTTACATTCCTAAAGCAGAATTTGAGAGTATAATGTTGACCCATTATAAATCTGCTCCTGAGAATAATGACGTTAGAAATTTCTGTTCTCGTCTTTTCCTTCCTAATAATCAATGGCTTACAGATGATATCTGTAAGACCCAAGCTTTCTATGAATTAATACTGGTTGACACTAATTCCGTCGAGATTACTCATTATCCTGATAAAAAGGATAAATCTCGCATTGCTTATTCTAAGTTTATAATTCAGAAAATAATGAGTCCGCGTGACTTTTCTTCGATTCATGCTAGAAATTCCTTTTCTATTCCTTATGTCCCAGATGGTTTTAATTATGCAGATTACATTCTTGCTTTTTATCGGTGCCTTTATTACCGATGCTTTAATCATTCGTGGTTCATTAATTTTTCCACCTCATTTAATAAAAATGTCCCCATGTGGGTTTATGATTGGTGGAAACTACTAGGTGCTACTCCGGCCATTCTGCCACCTCAGGCTAATATTGGATTCCAAACCTACAAGAAAAGATGTAGGTTAGAAGATTTCCAAGCCTCTTTCTTGTTTCATGCTGAATTCCGGGTCCCATATATTATGGCCTGGAATTTTCAAATAAAATCCACTCAGACAGGGTATCCTTGTCATTTAATTCGTCAGATTAATATTAAATGGTGGGTACAGTATAATGAGCAACAATGTTGTGCCCAAACAGTTAATAAATTCCTTGAATCTGGAGAAAAATATAAACACATAATTTCTGAAGTCTCCAGACAACTTCCGGTGAATGACCCTCTGACTCCTAAAACACCGGACAAAAGCAAAATCCCTTTACCTAAGCGGATTGTGACTCCTACTCCTACTATGACTCCTCACCAGCTGTTCTCTGCAATTCCTATGACTCATCAACAGGCTCCTGCAAAGACTCCTCCAGTTCCTGCTACGACTCCTTTACAGACTTCTGCATCAACATCTAATTCCGGATTAGAAGACATACCAATCAAGACTAATTTAATGTCCGAACAAGGCTTGCAAGATTATCTTAAGATTTGTCTTCAGGCTTACCAAGAAATTCAAAAGGCTACTACTCCGACTAATGACAGCAATCAGCCCGACAAACATGCTCTACCCTCTACTCCAACTAATGATGAAGATGACCCATTTGGTGGGCCTTTAGCACAGGATCCTTTTGATTTTTAGCTGATAGGAATAATGTAATAGAATAGGTAATAATTGTAAAATGACGTAAGTGCATACGTCATTCTCCTGAATAATTGTTAGGTGACGTAAGTGCATATGTCATTAGGCACTTACATTTAATTTGTCTTTCATTTCGCTTTAATTCCGGACTTCATTTCCGGACTTTACCCATGTATAATGTTTCCTCCTCTGCCTATTTAAAGGCTGCTTAATCAATGGAATCCTCAGAGTGAATTTACACAACTTCTCTCTCTGCTTTCAAAACATCTTTGCAATCCTTTCTTTCCGCTTTCAAAACTCTTTCCAGTAATTTACTTCTTTCTTTTCCTTCCAACCTAACTAATCGTAAGTCTTTTGCTTCTCTTAATCATCTCCTCCTTCTTTTGTTAAATTTACATATTCTTACTTTAGTATACCGCCTACTTCACCTTCTTTCTTATCTTCTTATTTTGAACTTTGAATCTTTTGATTACTGCAACCGATCCTGCTCTCTTTTGGTAAAAGAGAGCAGGATCGGTTGCAGTAATCAAAAGATTCAAAGTTCAAAATAAGAAGATGAGAAAGAAGGTGAAGTAGGCGGTATACTAAAGTAAGAATATGTAAATTTAACAAAAGAAGGAGGAGATGATTAAGAGAAGCAAAAGACTTACGATTAGTTAGGTTGGAAGGAAAAGAAAGAAGTAAATTACTGGAAAGAGTTTTGAAAGCGGAAAGAAAGGATTGCAAAGATGTTTTGAAAGCAGAGAGAGAAGTTGTGTAAATTCACTCTGAGGATTCCATTGATTAAGCAGCCTTTAAATAGGCGAGGAAGGAAACATTATACATGGGTAAAGTCCGGAAATGAAGTCCGGAATTAAAGTGAAATGAAAGACAAATTAAATGTAAGTGCCTAATGACATATGCACTTACGTCACCTAACAATTATTCAGGAGAATGACGTATGCACTTACGTCATTTTACAATTATTACCTATTCTATTACATTATTCCTATCAGCTAAAAATCAAAAGGATCCTGTGCTAAAGGCCCACCAAATGGGTCATCTTCATCATTAGTTGGAGTAGAGGGTAGAGCATGTTTGTCGGGCTGATTGCTGTCATTAGTCGGAGTAGTAGCCTTTTGAATTTCTTGGTAAGCCTGAAGACAAATCTTAAGATAATCTTGCAAGCCTTGTTCGGACATTAAATTAGTCTTGATTGGTATGTCTTCTAATCCGGAATTAGATGTTGATGCAGAAGTCTGTAAAGGAGTCGTAGCAGGAACTGGAGGAGTCTTTGCAGGAGTCATAGGAATTGCAGAGAACAGCTGGTGAGGAGTCATAGTAGGAGTAGGAGTCACAATCCGCTTAGGTAAAGGAATTTTACTTTTGTCCGGTGTTTTAGGAGTCAGAGGGTCATGCACCGGAAGTTGTCTGGAGACTTCAGAAATTATGTGTTTATATTTTTCTCCAGATTCAAGGAACTTATTAATTGTTTGGGCGCAACATTGTTGCTCATTATACTGTACCCACCATTTAATATTAATCTGACGAATTAAATGACAAGGATACCCTGTCTGAGTAGACTTTATTTGAAAGTTCCAGGCCATAATATATGGGACCCGGAATTCAGCATGAAACAAGAAAGAGGCTTGGAAATCTTCTAACCTACATCTTTTCTTGTAGGTTTGGAATCCAATATTAGCCTGAGGTGGCAGAATGGCCGGAGTAGCACCTAGTAGTTTCCACCAATCATAAACCCACATGGGGACATTTTTATTAAATGAGGTGGAAAAATTAATGAACCACGAATGATTAAAGCATCGGTAATAAAGGCACCGATAAAAAGCAAGAATGTAATCTGCATAATTAAAACCATCTGGGACATAAGGAATAGAAAAGGAATTTCTAGCATGAATCGAAGAAAAGTCACGCGGACTCATTATTTTCTGAATTATAAACTTAGAATAAGCAATGCGAGATTTATCCTTTTTATCAGGATAATGAGTAATCTCGACGGAATTAGTGTCAACCAGTATTAATTCATAGAAAGCTTGGGTCTTACAGATATCATCTGTAAGCCATTGATTATTAGGAAGGAAAAGACGAGAACAGAAATTTCTAACGTCATTATTCTCAGGAGTAGATTTATAATGGGTCAACATTATACTCTCAAATTCTGCTTTAGGAATGTAAGGGGCTGCATTAGTCGAAGAAGAGGAAGAGGAAGCAGACATATTAATTGGAGTGGTATGAAGTTTAGCTGATGGAGACAGGACAGCATTAGTATAGGTCAGTGGAGGAAAATCATTAGTCGGGACTGAAGGAGATAAAGGCTTAGGTGGATTAGACATGAGATAATCAGAAGGAGTTTTCGGTTTGCCGGGATCCTTAGACATGGGTGCGACCTGTCAAAAATTCACGGGTAAGGAAGTCAGGAAGAGAATTATCATCGCCTTTGATAAATTCAATATCAAAATCAAAGACAGAAAGTATGGCTTGCCATCTGGCAAAAATTTGTTTAGAAATCAAATTTTTTACATCTTTCTGTAAAATTTCTTTAGCTGACTTACAGTCAACTCTGAGTAAAAACTTTTTATTATACAAATCGTCTTGAAATTTAGAAATGCATAAAACAATAGATAAAATTTCTTTTTTCACAGTAGAATAATTTTTCTGTGGCCCCGCCCAAATGCCCGAATGGTATCTAACCAATTCTTCTAATGCAGATGATGCGGATGCATGCATTTTCTGTTTAAGGATGCCTCCATAACCTATATCTGATGCATCTGTCTCAATGATCATGAATGCATCGGGATGAGGAATGCCTAAACAAGGAAGAGTCTTAATTTTCTCTTTAATCTGTTTAATTAAATTAGTATGAGTCTCTGTCCAAGCAGGAGGATTTTTCTGTAATCTCTCATACAAAGGACCACACATAGTTCTCAAATTAGGGAAAAAATCAGCAATATAATTCAAACAACCAAGAAATCGTTGTAACTGATTTTTATCCCGAATTTCATCTGGAAATTTATTAGCGAATTCAATTGTTCGTTGAATCGGTTTCATTTTCCCTTGATTAATATCATGACCTAAAAATCTGATTTTTGTTTGAAATAATTTCATCTTTTTAGCAGAAATTACCAAACCATTAGTCTGAATAACATGGAGTATTAAATTAAGATGTTTAAAATGCTGAGAAATATTATCAGAAAAGACTAAAATGTCATCAATATAGACAATCACAAAATTAGAATAATCATTAAAAATATCATTCATTATTCTTTGAAATTCTGAAGGAGCATTTTTTAATCCGAAAGGCATAACATTCCACTCATAATGTCCGAAAGGAACAGTAAAAGCTGTTTTATACCTATCGTTTTCATTAACCTGTATTTGCCAATATCCTGATTTTAAATCGAATTTGGAAAATACTTTTGCACTATGAAGCCTTTTCAGTAAATCTTTCTTATTCGGAATAGGATACCGAATCCACTGTAAAACCTTATTTAACGGTTTATAATTAATTACTAATCTAGGAACACCACGTTCCTTCTCTGCTTGATTATTTACATAAAAAGCCGCACAACTCCACGGAGATTGTGATTTTCGTATTAATTTTTTATCCATTAAACTCTGTATTTCTTGTTTACAAAAATTAAGTAATTCCTCATTCATTTGAATGGGCCTAGCCTTAGTCGGAATATCACGTTCATTAAATTCTTTTATATATGGTAATGAAACAACATGTTTTTTCCGACTCCAAAAAGCATTAGGATGTTCTGAACATACTAGTGTTTGGAATTTCTTTTCTAAATTATCAATTTTTAATTTAACATCTACTCTCATTAACTGTTCTTCTATCTTAGAAAAATCTAATTCATTTTTTAAAAACATTAAACTTTTCTTTTTCTTATTCATTACACAAATTTGTTTATAGATAGAATTAGTCTGAAGTAATGCTAATTCTTTTTTCTGGATGGGATTAATAAAAGGAAAAACTAATTCATTACCTAAAAGATTAACAGAAATATGATCAGTATGTTTGGTAAAAGGAGTAATCTGATAAAGAAAAGGATTACCTAAAACCACGTCAGTAGTAAAGTTTTCAAGAATTAAGAATGAATGTTTAAAACAATATCCATTATTGCAAATATAACCATTATTTAATTCAGCATAAATACTCATTTCTAATCCATTAGCAGCATATAATTTTTCTTTAGTTCTAGATAGATACTTATCTGGAATTATACCTCTGCTTATACAGGATTGATCGGCTCCACTGTCCAACATGGCAACACAAGTGGTCGTCCAGTCCTCTACACCAATAGTAACTAAAACATACCATTTTTCAATTTTTATTTTATTCATTAAATTAATAAATTGTGTATCATCTGGACTTTCATTAGCTATGGTAATCTCGTCATCTTTTATTACACCAGATGTAGAAGCTAGATTAGACTGATCTTTTAATAAGATTTTAGCTTCTAATTCTAAATCTTTTAATTTTAATTCATTTAATTGATTATTAATTTCTCTAATTTCGTCTTTTAATATTTTTATTTCTTCTTTTATATTACTAGTTTTACGAAAACCAAAACTATCTTCATGCTTGTATTTATCAATTAAATTATTTAAACTGAATGGTTCTGTTATATTAAACATAGGAGCATTATCTTGTAAAACTAAAGCTTTTAATTTTTCTAAATAATCTTTTCTAACATTATCATCTTTTATATCTTTTATTATATCAAATAATAATTCTTTATTTAAACTATTTTTATTTGAATTATGCATCATATTAATTGTCTTTTTACATTCACAAAATTCATCATTATCGGAAAAACTAGATGAGTCAGATGAATAATAATTATCTGTTTCTTCTTTTTCAGAGTTAATTAAAATAGACATTAATTTATTCTTTAAATCAGTTTCTTCAGAAAATATAGTATTAATCTTCTTTTCTAATTTACAGTTAGGCGCTATGTGACCTAACTTACCACATTTATAGCATTTAATAGAATTTTTTCCTTTACTGTATTTCTTTTTTCTAAAATTATCATGTTTTTTATTATACCAGTCAGGATTATATTTTTGTTTTCTTTTATATCTATTAGACTTATATTTACTAGTATGATATGGGCTAACCTTTTTATGTCTTTTATCTTGTGAAGAGGGCGGATGAGGACTGGCGATGCCAAATGCCTGACAGAATGACCCCAATTCCTGTTTCTCAAGACCATATTTTTTCTGCAATTTAAAATCTTGGCAGATAGTTAAAGCCTCTTTTTTAAGAAAAGTAAATAATTGACCATAAGTAATATTAGACAAATTCAAATTCTCTGTACCCATTTCTTTCATTAAACTAGTAATTAATTTTTGTGAAAATAAAGGAGGTAAACCAGTAATGAATTTTTCTTTCCAAAAGGATTGATTGCAGTCTGGCCTACGCAACACATTAGTCAAAAAAGTAGTCTTATACCAGAAATAATCTCTAAAAGTAGGACATTTAAGATTAGTTAAAGAAATCTTTAAACTTGTTAATTCTTCTTTAGGATTACCGACAAAATGCATAGAAAGAACATAAATTAAATAACTAGCACCGTCGGATTCATAATCAGTTGTTCTAATTCTTTCATCATTAACAGTAACCTCATGATGTACAGCAGTTTGATGAGTCAAAATTTCCATTTGTTGCATTGGAGTAAACATATTATCCCACCAATTTTTTAATTGGCCAGTAAAACCAGAAACAAAACATGAAGCAATTTGACGTTCACTTATCTGGGGATACTTAGATTTATAAGCTATCTTAGCAGTACCCATTTCATGCAATGTATTAGTTATTTCATATTCAGATTTCCCATCAATGTTCCATTCATATAACGCACTTCCATCATATGATTTAGTATTAAACCGAGTACGTTCTTCAAATTGAATATCAGGAGGAGTAGGTCTACTATGATAATTCATTAGATTTCTATTATTAGACCATCTACTATTATACGACCGTCTAACTGGACGTCTAGCAATACGATTAAGTTCTAAAGGAGGAGTAGTTTCATAGAATTGATTTTCTATATCTTCTATATTCTCTATTTCATCATTTTCGTGGTCAGAGTCAGAATTAGATGAACTACTGGAAGACTCTGCACGAGGAGCATTACGATTTATAGCATTAATACGAAGACCACTAAATTGGCGTTCTATCTGACTTAAAGCAGATGAAGAAGACGGAGCATTAGTATTACCTTCAATTGCCAAATTAATACGTTGTACTAAAGAAATTTCTCGTTCGAATTCCCTAGGAAGAGAAGGAGACACTAACGGTTTAGATACTTCATTAGGAAAATTACCACTTTGTTTATCTAATTTAACCGAAATTAAATCCACTTGCTGAGCAATAGTTTGTAAAATCTGATTAGAATAATTATTCTGTTGATAAACCTTTTTAATGTCTTCCGAATCAATAGATTCTTTAGTCTCTTTTCCTTTTTTAAAAGGAGAAGCAATTACTTCGCCTTCTTTAGTATTAATTTTTATTGCCTGTAAAGGTGGATGAATAGCAGATAAAATAGTATTATTTTCTACCAATTGCCATTTTTTATACAAATTAGTCTGAACATTTATAGTAGGTATATTTTTATAAGTAATTTTTTCTTTCTGAAAATAATAATCTAACCATTGAAAGAAAGGAAAATTAAACTGCTTTTTATTGATATCATTTACCCATTCTTCTTTTAATTTAGAAATAATTTGTGGATCAAATTTTTCAAACCATAATCTTTTATCAGTATTTTCTACTGAAAAATAATTTTTATTAAGAAAATCTTTATCGATAGAAAAAGGTTTTCTTAACATATTAATTTCCAAAAATTTCATTTGAGACTGAGTTGGAGATCCTACGGAGGAACTAGACTCGGGGATGACTTCAGGAAGAGGAGAAGTAAACTTGACCTTAGGATCAGTATACGAATACCTGGAAGGTTCATAAGAAGAACTAGGTATATCTACTGAATACCTGGGTCTTGATTCTAAAGGAAACCTGCAAGAAGAAGACTTAGACAACATATTATCAAATTTTAATAATATTTTATTATCAGGAAGTTCTTCTATATTAGCTTGAGTTCTTACGGGATGTCGTTGTGCAATTATCGGACGATCAATTAACAGTTCAGTAGGAATAGTAATTTCATTATGAGCTAATAATCTAGGTGTTTGTGTGTGAGTATTGTCAGAATCAGCAATGACTAACACAGAATCACCTTCATTAGTAGGCTTTAATTTTAAAGCAACAGGAATTATAGACTTCATTAATTTGAAATAAATACGATAAATTAATACAAATTTATCAGCTTTAGGATCCATTTTATTATTAGTAACATGTATATCAAGTATTAATGATTGCATAATAGTCGGATCAATTAAACTGACAGAGAAATTAGGAGCACAATTAAAACGAACAGTACCATTACATAAATTAGTCTGTACTAAAGCAAGAATAGAATCATTGTAATGAAGTAAACGATCATCACGTAAAGCCATGAAGACAGGAGTATCAACCCCACGCTTCATTAACGGATGTAAAGCAATTTGTATTAAACCAAAATGCATAAAACGATAACCATTAGACAGATAATAAGAGATAGCAGTATTAGTTAATAAAGAAATAGTTTTCTTTTCTTCTTCCATGGGATGAATCTCCTCATGGATTTTAATAGAATAAGCCTTATTAAACTCAAGTAGTCCTTGAGAGTATACAGTAGAAATACTTCTACTTGGCAGAGCTTCGTGAATTAATTCATGAGAATTAAGAACGGATGAATATGCAGATGAAGATGCAGACGATGATGCCATTATGGATGCAGACCTAGGAGAACTAGATTCTCCAAAGAAAAATCTTTTAACCCTTTCAGCCATATTTATCAAAACTAACTTTACATTTCTAAATGTAAAACTGAGGTATGCATAGACCTAGATGGGAACACGGGGATCATGCCGGGAACACCTATCCACTAAGGCTTACCAACGGTCTCACTGATGCAAACAACCGCTTACCAACGTCTAAATGCATGCAAATGCTCACCCTTACCTTCAGATTTGTAAAAGTAGATTTAATAAAAACTTTTGAAAAGAGTTTAAAATAATTTCTTTGAAAATTCTTTGTAAAACCAGGCTCTGATACCAATTCACCTGCATTAGGATGTTCTGAACATACTAGTGTTTGGAATTTCTTTTTGGAGTCGGAAAAAACATGTTGTTTCATTACCATATATAAAAGAATTTAATGAACGTGATATTCCGACTAAGGCTAGGCCCATTCAAATGAATGAGGAATTACTTAATTTTTGTAAACAAGAAATACAGAGTTTAATGGATAAAAAATTAATACGAAAATCACAATCTCCGTGGAGTTGTGCGGCTTTTTATGTAAATAATCAAGCAGAGAAGGAACGTGGTGTTCCTAGATTAGTAATTAATTATAAACCGTTAAATAAGGTTTTACAGTGGATTCGGTATCCTATTCCGAATAAGAAAGATTTACTGAAAAGGCTTCATAGTGCAAAAGTATTTTCCAAATTCGATTTAAAATCAGGATATTGGCAAATACAGGTTAATGAAAACGATAGGTATAAAACAGCTTTTACTGTTCCTTTCGGACATTATGAGTGGAATGTTATGCCTTTCGGATTAAAAAATGCTCCTTCAGAATTTCAAAGAATAATGAATGATATTTTTAATGATTATTCTAATTTTGTGATTGTCTATATTGATGACATTTTAGTCTTTTCTGATAATATTTCTCAGCATTTTAAACATCTTAATTTAATACTCCATGTTATTCAGACTAATGGTTTGGTAATTTCTGCTAAAAAGATGAAATTATTTCAAACAAAAATCAGATTTTTAGGTCATGATATTAATCAAGGGAAAATGAAACCGATTCAACGAACAATTGAATTCGCTAATAAATTTCCAGATGAAATTCGGGATAAAAATCAGTTACAACGATTTCTTGGTTGTTTGAATTATATTGCTGATTTTTTCCCTAATTTGAGAACTATGTGTGGTCCTTTGTATGAGAGATTACAGAAAAATCCTCCTGCTTGGACAGAGACTCATACTAATTTAATTAAACAGATTAAAGAGAAAATTAAGACTCTTCCTTGTTTAGGCATTCCTCATCCCGATGCATTCATGATCATTGAGACAGATGCATCAGATATAGGTTATGGAGGCATCCTTAAACAGAAAATGCATGCATCCGCATCATCTGCATTAGAAGAATTGGTTAGATACCATTCGGGCATTTGGGCGGGGCCACAGAAAAATTATTCTACTGTGAAAAAAGAAATTTTATCTATTGTTTTATGCATTTCTAAATTTCAAGACGATTTGTATAATAAAAAGTTTTTACTCAGAGTTGACTGTAAGTCAGCTAAAGAAATTTTACAGAAAGATGTAAAAAATTTGGTTTCTAAACAAATTTTTGCCAGATGGCAAGCCATACTTTCTGTCTTTGATTTTGATATTGAATTTGTCAAAGGCGATGATAATTCTCTTCCTGACTTCCTTACCCGTGAATTTTTGACAGGTCGCACCCATGTCTAAGGATCCCGGCAAACCGAAAACTCCTTCTGATTATCTCATGTCTAATCCACCTAAGCCTTTATCTCCTTCAGTCCCGACTAATGATTTTCCTCCACTGACCTATACTAATGCTGTCCTGTCTCCTTCAGCTAAACTTCATACCACTCCGATTCATATGTCTGCTTCCTCTTCCTCTTCTTCGACTAATGCAGCCCCTTACATTCCCAAAGCAGAATTTGAGAGTATAATGTTGACTCATTATAAAACTACTCCCGAGAATAATGATGTTAGAAATTTCTGTTCTCGTCTTTTCCTTCCAACCTAACTAATCGTAAGTCTTTTGCTTCTCTTAATCATCTCCTCCTTCTTTTGTTAAATTTACATATTCTTACTATATTATACCGCCTACTTCACCTTCTTTCTCATCTTCTTATTTTGAACTTTGAATCTTTTGATTACTGCAACCGATCCTGCTCTCTGAAGCTTTTGATTACTGCAACCGATCCTGCTCTCTTTTGGTATCAGAGCTAATTAAAATAGACATTAATTTATTCTTTAAATCAGTTTCTTCAGAAAATATAGTATTAATCTTCTTTTCTAATTTACAGTTAGGCGCTATGTGACCTAACTTACCACATTTATAGCATTTAATAGAATTTTTTCCTTTACTGTATTTATATTTCTTTTTTCTAAAATTATCATGTTTTTTATTATACCAGTCAGGATTATATTTTTGTTTTCTTTTATATCTATTAGACTTATATTTACTAGTATGATATGGGCTAACCTTTTTATGTCTTTTATCTTGTGAAGAGGGCGGATGAGGACTGGCGATGCCAAATGCCTGACAGAATGACCCCAATTCCTGTTTCTCAAGACCATATTTTTTCTGCAATTTAAAATCTTGGCAGATAGTTAAAGCCTCTTTTTTAAGAAAAGCAAATAATTGACCATAAGTAATATTAGACAAATTCAAATTCTCTGTACCCATTTCTTTCATTAAACTAGTAATTAATTTTTGTGAAAATAAAGGAGGTAAACCAGTAATGAATTTTTCTTTCCAAAAGGATTGATTGCAGTCTGGCCTACGCAACACATTAGTCAAAAAAGTAGTCTTATACCAGAAATAATCTCTAAAAGTAGGACATTTAAGATTAGTCAAAGAAATCTTTAAACTTGTTAATTCTTCTTTAGGATTACCGACAAAATGCATAGAAAGAACATAAATTAAATAACTAGCACCGTCGGATTCATAATCAGTTGTTCTAATTCTTTCATCATTAACAGTAACCTCATGATGTACAGCAGTTTGATGAGTCAAAATTTCCATTTGTTGCATTGGAGTAAACATATTATCCCACCAATTTTTTAATTGGCCAGTAAAACCAGAAACAAAACATGAAGCAATTTGACGTTCACTTATCTGGGGATACTTAGATTTATAAGCTATCTTAGCAGTACCCATTTCATGCAATGTATTAGTTATTTCATATTCAGATTTCCCATCAATGTTCCATTCATATAACGCACTTCCATCATATGATTTAGTATTAAACCGAGTACGTTCTTCAAATTGAATATCAGGAGGAGTAGGTCTACTATGATAATTCATTAGATTTCTATTATTAGACCATCTACTATTATACGACCGTCTAACTGGACGTCTAGCAATACGATTAAGTTCTAAAGGTTCTAAAGGAGGAGTAGTTTCATAGAATTGATTTTCTATATCTTCTATATTCTCTATTTCATCATTTTCGTGGTCAGAGTCAGAATTAGATGAACTACTGGAAGACTCTGCACGAGGAGCATTACGATTTATAGCATTAATACGAAGACCACTAAATTGGCGTTCTATCTGACTTAAAGTAGATGAAGAAGACGGAGCATTAGTATTACCTTCAATTGCCAAATTAATACGTTGTACTAAAGAAATTTCTCGTTCGAATTCCCTAGGAAGAGAAGGAGACACTAACGGTTTAGATACTTCATTAGGAAAATTACCACTTTGTTTATCTAATTTAACCGAAATTAAATCCACTTGCTGAGCAATAGTTTGTAAAATCTGATTAGAATAATTATTCTGTTGATAAACTTTTTTAATATCTTCAGAATCAATAGATTCTTTATTATCTTTACCTTTTTTAAAAGGAGAAGCGATTATTTCGCCTTCTTTAGTATTAATCTTTATTGCCTGTAAAGGTGGATGAATAGCAGATAAAATAGTATTATTTTCTACCAATTGCCATTTTTTATACAAATTAGTCTGAACATTAATAGTAGGTATATTTTTATAAGTAATTTTTTCTTTCTGAAAATAATAATCTAACCATTGAAAGAAAGGAAAATTAAACTGCTTTTTATTGATATCATTTACCCATTCTTCTTTTAATTTAGAAATAATTTGTTTATCAAAATTTTCAAACCACAATCGTTTTTCAGTATTTTCTAATGAAAAATAATTTTTATTAAGAAAATCTTTATCGATAGAAAAAGGTTTTCTTAACATATTAATTTCCGAAAATTTCATTTGAGAATGAGTTGGAGATCCTACGGATGAACTAGATTCGGGAATGACTTCAGGAAGAGGAGAAGTAAACTTGACTTTAGGATCAGTATACGAATACCTGGAAGGTTCATAGGAAGAACTAGGTATATCTACTGAATACCTGGGTCTTGATTCTAAAGGAAACCTGCAAGAAGAAGACTTAGACAACATATTATCAAATTTTAATAATATTTTATTATCAGGAAGTTCTTCAATATTAGCTTGAGTTCTTACGGGATGTCGTTGTGCAATTATCGGACGATCAATTAACAGTTCAGTAGGAATAGTAATTTCATTACGAGCTAATAATCTAGGTGTTTGTGTGTGAGTATTGTCAGAATCAGCAATGACTAACACAGAATCACCTTCATTGGTAGGCTTTAATTTTAAAGCAACAGGAATTATAGACTTCATTAATTTAAAATAAATACGATAGATTAATACAAATTTATCAGCTTTAGGATCCATTTTATTATTAGTAACATGTATATCAAGTATTAATGATTGCATAATAGTCGGATCAATTAAACTGACAGAGAAATTAGGAGCACAATTAAAACGAACAGTACCATTACATAAATTAGTCTGTACTAAAGCAAGAATAGAATCATTGTAATGAAGTAAACGATCATCACGTAAAGCCATGAAGACAGGAGTATCAACCCCACGCTTCATTAACGGATGTAAAGCAATTTGTATTAAACCAAAATGCATAAAACGATAACCATTAGACAGATAATAAGAGATAGCAGTATTAGTTAATAAAGAAATAGTTTTCTTTTCTTCTTCCATGGGATGAATCTCCTCATGGATTTTAATAGAATAAGCCTTATTAAACTCAAGTAGTCCTTGAGAGTATACAGTAGAAATACTTCTACTTGGCAGAGCTTCTTGAATTAATTCATGAGAATTAAGAACAGATGAATATGCAGATGAAGATGCAGACGATGATGCCATTATGGATGCAGACCTAGGAGAACTAGATTCTCCAAAGAAAAATCTTTTAACCTTTTCAGCCATATTTATCAAACTAACTTTACAATTCTAAATGTAAAACTGAGGTATGCATAGACCTAGATGGGAACACGGGGATCATGCCGGGAACACCTATCCACTAAGGCTTACCAACGGTCTCACTGATGCAAACAACCGCTTACCAACGTCTAAATGCATGCAAATGCTCACCCTTACCTTCAAATTTGTAAACTTAGATTTAATAAAAACTTTTGAAAAGAGTTTAAAAATATTTTCTTCGAAAATTCTTTGTAAAACCAGGCTCTGATACCAAAAGAGAGCAGGATCGGTTGCAGTAATCAAAAGCTTCAGAGAGCAGGATCGGTTGCAGTAATCAAAAGATTCAAAGTTCAAAATAAGAAGATGAGAAAGAAGGTGAAGTAGGCGGTATAATATAGTAAGAATATGTAAATTTAACAAAAGAAGGAGGAGATGATTAAGAGAAGCAAAAGACTTACGATTAGTTAGGTTGGAAGGAAAAGAAAGAAGTAAATTACTGGAAAGAGTTTTGAAAGCGGAAAGAAAGGATTGCAAAGATGTTTTGAAAGCAGAGAGAGAAGTTGTGTAAATTCACTCTGAGGATTCCATTGATTAAGCAGCCTTTAAATAGGCGAGGAAGGAAACATTATACATGGGTAAAGTCCGGAAATGAAGTCCGGAATTAAAGTGAAATGAAAGATAAATTAAATGTAAGTGCCTAATGACATATGCACTTACGTCACCTAACAATTATTCAGAAGAATGACGTATGCACTTACGTCATTTTACAATTATTACCTATTCTATTACATTATTCCTATCAGCTAAAAATCAAAGGGATCCTGTGCTAAAGGTCCACCAAATGGGTCATCTTCATCATTAGTTGGAGTAGAGGGTAGAGCCTGCTTGTCTGGCTGGTTGCTGTTATTAGTCGGAGTATTAGCCTTTTGAAGTTCTTGATAAGCCTGAAGACAAATCTTAAGATAATCTTGCAAGCCTTGTTCAGACATTAAATTAGTCTTGATAGGTATGTCTTCTAATCCGGAATTAGATGTTGATGCAGAAGCCTGTAAAGGAGTCGTAGCAGGAACTGGAGGAGTCTTCGCAGGAGCCTGTTGATGAGTCATAGGAATTGCAGAGAACAGCTGGTGAGGAGTCATAGTAGGAGTAGAAGTCACAATCCGCTTAGGTAAAGGGATTTTGCTTTTGTCCGGTGTTTTAGGAGTCAGAGGGTCATTCACCGGAAGTTGTCTGGAGACTTCAGAAATTATGTGTTTATATTTTTCTCCAGATTCAAGGAATTTATTAACTGTTTGGGCACAACATTGTTGCTCATTATACTGTACCCACCATTTAATATTAATCTGACGAATTAAATGACAAGGATACCCTGTCTGAGTGGATTTTATTTGAAAATTCCAGGCCATAATATATGGGACCCGGAATTCAGCATGAAATAAGAAGGAGGCTTGGTAGTCGTCTAACCTACATCTTTTCTTGTAGGTTTGGAATCCAATATTAGCTTGAGGTGGCAGAATTGCCGGAGTAGCACCTAGTAGTTTCCACCAATCATAAACCCACATGGGGACATTTTTATTAAAATTAGTGGAAAAACTGATGAACCATGAATGATTAAAACATCGGTAATAAAGGCACCGATAAAAAGCAAGAATGTAATCAGCGTAATTAAAACCATCTGGGACATAAGGAATGGAAAAAGAATTTCTAGCATGAATCGAAGAAAAGTCGCGAGGATTCATTATTTTTTGAATTATAAATTTAGAATAAGCAATGCGAGATTTATCCTTTTTATCAGGATAATGAGTAATCTCGACGGAATTAGTGTCAACCAGAATTAATTCATAGAAAGCTTGGGTCTTACAGATATCATCTGTAAGCCATTGATTATTAGGAAGGAAAAGACGAGAACAGAAATTTCTAACATCATTATTCTCGGGAGTAGTTTTATAATGAGTCAACATTATACTCTCAAATTCTGCTTTGGGAATGTAAGGGGCTGCATTAGTCGAAGAAGAGGAAGAGGAAGCAGACATATGAATCGGAGTGGTATGAAGTTTAGCTGAAGGAGACAGGACAGCATTAGTATAGGTCAGTGGAGGAAAATCATTAGTCGGGACTGAAGGAGATAAAGGCTTAGGTGGATTAGACATGAGATAATCAGAAGGAGTTTTCGGTTTGCCGGGATCCTTAGACATGGGTGCGACCTGTCAAAAATTCACGGGTAAGGAAGTCAGGAAGAGAATTATCATCGCCTTTGATAAATTCAATATCAAAATCAAAGACAGAAAGTATGGCTTGCCATCTGGCAAAAATTTGTTTAGAAACCAAATTTTTTACATCTTTCTGTAAAATTTCTTTAGCTGACTTACAGTCAACTCTGAGTAAAAACTTTTTATTATACAAATCGTCTTGAAATTTAGAAATGCATAAAACAATAGATAAAATTTCTTTTTTCACAGTAGAATAATTTTTCTGTGGCCCCGCCCAAATGCCCGAATGGTATCTAACCAATTCTTCTAATGCAGATGATGCGGATGCATGCATTTTCTGTTTAAGGATGCCTCCATAACCTATATCTGATGCATCTGTCTCAATGATCATGAATGCATCGGGATGAGGAATGCCTAAACAAGGAAGAGTTTTAATTTTTTCTTTAATCTGTTTAATTAAATTAGTATGAGTCTCTGTCCAAGCAGGAGGATTTTTCTGTAATCTCTCATACAAAGGACCACACATAGTTCTCAAATTAGGGAAAAAATCAGCAATATAATTCAAACAACCAAGAAATCGTTGTAACTGATTTTTATCCCGAATTTCATCTGGAAATTTATTAGCGAATTCAATTGTTCGTTGAATCGGTTTCATTTTCCCTTGATTAATATCATGACCTAAAAATCTGATTTTTGTTTGAAATAATTTCATCTTTTTAGCAGAAATTACCAAACCATTAGTCTGAATAACATGGAGTATTAAATTAAGATGTTTAAAATGCTGAGAAATATTATCAGAAAAGACTAAAATGTCATCAATATAGACAATCACAAAATTAGAATAATCATTAAAAATATCATTCATTATTCTTTGAAATTCTGAAGGAGCATTTTTTAATCCGAAAGGCATAACATTCCACTCATAATGTCCGAAAGGAACAGTAAAAGCTGTTTTATACCTATCGTTTTCATTAACCTGTATTTGCCAATATCCTGATTTTAAATCGAATTTGGAAAATACTTTTGCACTATGAAGCCTTTTCAGTAAATCTTTCTTATTCGGAATAGGATACCGAATCCACTGTAAAACCTTATTTAACGGTTTATAATTAATTACTAATCTAGGAACACCACGTTCCTTCTCTGCTTGATTATTTACATAAAAAGCCGCACAACTCCACGGAGATTGTGATTTTCGTATTAATTTTTTATCCATTAAACTCTGTATTTCTTGTTTACAAAAATTAAGTAATTCCTCATTCATTTGAATGGGCCTAGCCTTAGTCGGAATATCTTTCTCATTAAACTCTTTTATATATGGTAATGAAACAACATGTTTTTTCCTATTCCAAAATGCATTAGGATGTTCTGAACATACTAATGTTTGGAATTTCTTATCTAAATTATCAATTTTTAATTTTACATCATCTTTCATTAATTGTTCTTCTATTCTAGAAAAATCTAATTCATTTTTTAAAAACATTAAACTTTTCTTTTTCTTATTCATTACACAAATTTGTTTATAGATAGAATTAGTCTGAAGTAATGCTAATTCTTTTTTCTGGATGGGATTAATAAAAGGAAAAACTAATTCATTACCTAAAAGATTAACAGAAATATGATCAGTATGTTTGGTAAAAGGAGTAATCTGATAAAGAAAAGGATTACCTAAAACCACGTCAGTAGTAAAGTTTTCAAGAATTAAGAATGAATGTTTAAAACAATATCCATTATTGCAAATATAACCATTATTTAATTCAGCATAAATACTCATTTCTAATCCATTAGCAGCATATAATATTTCTTTAGTTCTAGATAGATACTTATCTGGAATTATACCTCTGCTTATACAGGATTGATCGGCTCCACTGTCCAACATGGCAACACAAGTGGTCGTCCAGTCCTCTACACCAATAGTAACTAAAACATACCATTTTTCAATTTTTATTTTATTCATTAAATTAATAAATTGTGTATCATCTGGACTTTCATTAGCTATGGTAATCTCGTCATCTTTTATTACACCAGATGTAGAAGCTAGATTAGACTGATCTTTTAATAAGATTTTAGCTTCTAATTCTAAATCTTTTAATTTTAATTCATTTAATTGATTATTAATTTCTCTAATTTCGTCTTTTAATATTTTTATTTCTTCTTTTATATTACTAGTTTTACGAAAACCAAAACTATCTTCATGCTTGTATTTATCAATTAAACTATTTAAACTGAATGGTTCTGTTATATTAAACATAGGAGCATTATCTTGTAAAACTAAAGCTTTTAATTTTTCTAAATAATCTTTTCTAACATTATCATCTTTTATATCTTTTATTATATCAAATAATAATTCTTTATTTAAACTATTTTTATTTGAATTATGCATCATATTAATTGTCTTTTTACATTCACAAAATTCATCATTATCTGAAAAACTAGATGAATCTGAGGAGTAATAATTTTCTGTATCTTCTTTTTCCGAATTAATTAGAATAGACATTAATTTATTCTTTAAATCAGTTTCTTCAGAAAATATAGTATTAATCTTCTTTTCTAATTTACAGTTAGGCGCTATGTGACCTAACTTACCACATTTATAGCATTTAATAGAATTTTTTGTTGAGCCATTGGAGCTGCTACAATGAAGCTTTCTTAGCCTTTATTAAAGTCCAATGTTGTGTTGTAATTGTTGCAACCACATTGTGACAAATCTGTGAATTACTAAGGCAATAATGGACTGAGTTCATGAGGATTGTCTGGACAAAATCTCAGCAAGAAGCCGATGAATAAACTGAAGTGCCAAAATGAGAAGGAAGTGTACTGTTGGCACATCAGATCAAGTTACGCGCACATCAGATCAAAGGCTGCACAGACAAGTTACGCGCATATCAGATCAAAGGCTGCACAGATCAGATCAAGTTACGCGCACATCAGATCAAAGGCTGCACAGACAAGTTACGCGCACATCAGATCAAAGGCTGCACAGATCAGATCAAGTTACGCGCACATCAGATCAAAGGCTGCACAGATCAGATCAAGTTACGCGCACAGCAGATCAAAGGCTGCACAGACAAGTTACGCGCACATCAGATCAAAGGCCACACAGATCAGATCAAGGGAAGTAAAGATCAGATCAAATTCTCAAGGGATTGCTCAGCAGCTTAGTTTCACAGAAGCAAGGCAAGTCAGCAACAAAACATATTTGCAGCAGAAGAGAACAACTCAAGGCTGGAGAGCTAGAGCAGACACCTAAGAAGCTGAAGTCAAGGACGGCTAGTGAATCACACCTCAAACGCGCGACTCTAAAAGTCTCCCAAAGATTCAGAAGACGCAGGAGCATCATGTTGAAGTATCTAGCAATCCGGTGAGCGAGCAGAAATACAAAAGAATCAAGAAGTGCCGATCAGAAGAACTGCAGGAGCTACATGGATGGTTCTGAGTTGCTGGACAGAACGTTGTGACATGAAGCTAACATCAGATCAACCGGAGGCTAACATCAGATCAACTGCAAGCTAACATCAGATCAACCGGAGGCTAACATCAGATCAACTGCAAGCTAACATCAGATCAACCGAAGGCTAACATCAGATCAACTGCAAGCTAACATCAGATCAACCGAAGGCTAACATCAGATCAACTGCATGCTAACATCAGATCAACCGAAGCGTGACATCAGATCAAATGCCGGGCACATCAGATCAGCTATAAGCTAAGATCAGATCACTTCTGCTGTTTCAACATATCTAAGACAAGCTACTCGAGAAAGTCTGAAGGAGTACAGTCAACAATATGACATGGCAAGCAAGTTGCAACTTAAAAAGGTTGAAAATGGATTATATGAATCTTGAGCCGCCTTCCGTGTAAGATATGCTGACACACCGCACGTAGGGCACAGTTTTTCTTCTGGGAAAAGAAACAGGCAGATGAGTAGGTGTGGTAGGCACAACAACTGCAGAATGCAGGATAAACCACATTGGGAGGAAAAACCCAAAGAAATGAGAAGGCACGAAAAGAAAGAAAAAGAGAGAGAGAGGAGCAGCAGCCAAGGTGAGTGCTGAACAGAACGAAACCGAGAAAAGGGAGGAGAAAAAGAGTGAGAGCAGAAAAAGATGATATGAGAAACACAAGAGAGAAAGAAACAGTCTGCTGCACAAGGAGAAGCTGAAGCGCTGGAGAGGCAGAAGTCAAGGAGAAGAAGAAGCTGAGGAGGAGCAGAATCGGGAGAACTGACCCTGAGATTGCAGCTTCAGGTGGTAAGCCTAGAACACTATCAAACGTCTTTCATTAAGTGATTTTGAAAGATATTTGTGTAGAAAAGGCAGCACAACAGAGATTTACATGTTATTGTTTTAGTTGATGAACTTGTAGAGGTAGTGAACCTCAATGTGTTGAGCAGTGAGCTCTTGTTTATGTTGCTTATGGTCAGTGAGGCCAGAGCTGAATGATTCTGTGATAGTGAAGATTGACAGGAGTGAATCTGTCCGTGGATGTAGATCATTTGATCGAACCACGTAAAAATCCCCCTTGCACATTTACTGCTTTGAGTGTGTCTTGACTGGTGTGGTATTATCAAACTGTAAGCTTGAACAGGAGTGTCATGGTTGTGTAAGTAAACCCTCCTTGAGTGATTGAATTGATCTGATGTCTTCCTTGGTTGATCTGATGTCTTCCTTGGTTGATCTGATCTGCCAACAGTCCATCTAAGCCAAAACGTGAGTTCAACAATAAGCTCTAACTGAGCTAACATTTGAGAGGGAATCCTTTAGTTGAAAGAAAAATTGATAGAGTGTTGATTCACCCCCCCCCTCTCAACACTTGACACGATCCAACAATTGGTATCAGAGCAAGGTTTGCTTTTGTCAAGTGATTGTTGAAACTTAGAACCAGCAGTAGAAATGGAGAATCAAGCAACGACTGTTAAGGGAGTTCCTTATTTCAGTGGCCAAAATTTCCAGTTATGGAAAAAGAGAATGAGTGCTTATCTCTTAGCACAAGGTCTACAAGTACAAAGAGTAGTCTTGCATGGATTTACACCAACCGTAGATGAGGAGAATCCTACAGCTGCAGAAATTAGAAACTTAGAAGCTGATGGAAAGGCAAGGAATGCTCTATATGCAGCTCTGTCAGAAAAAGAGAACTTTAAAGTTATAGACTGTGTTACTGCTCATGAAATATGGATTAAACTGATTAATATTCATGAGGGAGACATCAAGGTTAAGGAGGCAAAATTGCAGGTTCTTAGAAGTAAGTTTGAAGGTCTTAAGATGGGAGAAGGTGAAAACATTGAGGACTTTCTAAACAGAGTTGTTGAATTAGTTAGCTCAATGAGGGGTCTGGGTGAGAGTGTTGGAGATTCCAATATAGTTAAAAAGGTTCTTAGATCCCTACCAGCAAGATATGATTCTAAGGTCTCTGCTATAGAGGAGAGGGACCTAGATAAAGTGACATTAGATGAGCTACAAAGCACCCTTGTAGCATATGAAATGAGGATTTCAAATTCAAAGGAGGAGACGTCAAAGGCAGTCAAGGAGATAGCATTTAAAACAAAACACTCAAGGAAGCTAAAGGAGGAAAGCAGTGAAGATGAAGCAGCAGACAGTGATCTTGAAAGAATGATGGTGCTGATTTCAAGGAGTTTCAGAGGCCAGACTGGAAAGTACAAGGGAAAGTTGCCCTTAAAATGCTTCAATTGTGGCAAAATAGGCCACTTTGCAAGCAAGTGCTTCATGAAGAACAAGAGAACAGAAGATGAGGAAGCTGACAAGCCATCAGACAGGTGGCCTGAGCAGAAAGGAAAGAAGAAGATGAGCTTCAAATCAAGAAAAGGGAAAGCTTACAGAAAACGGAGCTACCTGAGCAAGAAGAAGAATGATAGCTCTGAGGAGGATGAAGAGACTGATGTCTCAGACAGTGAAGATGAGTCTGAAGCTGAAGAGGAGACTCTCATGGTAATGAAATCTTCAACTGTTTCATTAAAGGAGGATGCTGAACTAGAGAACCAATCAGCTGATGATGAAGAAGTGGATCTAGAGGAAGAACTGGAGTTTGCATACAACAAGATAGAGGAGCAGAAGAGATTGCACAAGAAGACAATGAAGACAATGAAGGAGATGGAAAAGGTCATCTTGAGCAGTCAAGAAGAAAACTCAATACTGGAGAATAGAGTAACTGAATTGGAGCAGGAACTGATTCTCATGCAAAATGAAGCTGAGGTTCACAAAAATTGTACAAGAGAAAAGATGGAACTTCAAAAGACATGTGAAACCTTGGTAGAAAAGCTAGATGCCACCACTGCCGAACTAGAGGATGCAACAAGAAAGATAGAAGATCTGCTGTCTCAACAAACTGTGATCAAAGCTGAAGAAATGACTGATGGAACTACTGTAGAATCAAAATTGAAAGGAAAGCTGGAGTTTCAGTCAAGCAAAACTGAGCCTGGTGAATTCTCAAGGAGCAAAGAAGTGGCTGCAAAAACTGAAGAAGCCACAAGGAAGTTAGATGAGTGCCTCAGCAAGCAGAGATCTTATTCAGAAGGGAAGAAAGGTCTTGGTTATGAAGGAAATCAAAAATTAGAAGGACAACCAGCTGCAACAACCAAGAAGACTGTTACCTTTGTCAAAGAAGGTTCAATTTGTGTTGCTGGTGTAAAGGCAGGAACTAGTTTTGTTGATGCTAAGAAGATGGAAATTTCTAATGGATCAAGAAAGTCTACTGAGCAAAATGAAAGATTGCACGAGCTGAGGGGGAGACAATCTATGTATCAAAGAAGCCTGCTCAAAAGTAGAAGGCTGATTGCTGGAGTATGTTTCACCTGTGGAGAATCAGGTCACTATGCAGCAAATTGCTGGAGGAAGGCATTCTGGAGATTTGGAGGAAGAACAATGCAGTCAAGAGGATGGAATAGAAAAGAGTATTATCATCAAAGAAGCCTAAGTACTTCAAGAAGGATCCCTGAAGCTGAAATCAGAAAAGGCCATATCATACAACCTGGAGAAGTGTATCAGAAATTGAATGTCTGGTGCAGATGCAGATTGCCAAATAAGAGAAGCAAGTGGTTTGAAGGAGTGAATAGCAGGAGAGCCCAGCCACTGCAACAAGCTACAAATAGAAGAAACTTTGCAGCAGAAACAAGAAGAAACCAAGCAGATTACACAAGAAGAAATCAGTCTCTAATGCAGCCACTTAATCTGAGAAACAGATTTCAAATTTTTGAAGGGTTAGAAGAGAATGATCACTGGAGCTGCAGCAGGAGCAATCAGAGATTGAATGAACAGCAAGGCATACCAGCAGCAAGAAAAATTTGGAGGAAGAAACACAGATTTGAAGAAGCTTGCATTGCTGAAGTTGCACTGAAAACAAAAGCTAAGGAAGCCCAATGGATCATTGACAGTGGGTGCACAAGCCATATGACTGGAGACAAAACTCTACTGAGAAACACAAAAGAAGTTGAAAGAGGGTTTGTCAAGTTTGCAGATAAGAGTGGGTTAAAGATCAAGGCTGTTGGAGAAGCCACCATTGGATCAGAAAAGTTCAAATCTAAGGAGGTGCTGTTTGTAGAAGGGCTGAAGTACAACTTGCTGAGTGTAAGACAACTGTGTGACAATGGTTTCAAAGTAGACTTCTCAAAAAATGGCTGTTTCATCAAAGACTGCAAGACTGGAGAAATCATGGCCAAAGGAATAAGAGACAACAAGGATTTATACCTCATAGATGTGAAGGAAAAGTTGTGCATGCTAAGCAAAATGGATGAAAATACGCTTTGGCATTGCAGGCTTGGACATTTAAATCAAAAGAGCATGAGAAGCCTGGTGAAGTGCAATGCAGTGTTAAACCTCCCTGTACTAAAGAGGGACAACAGCACTTGTGACTCATGCCAAAAAGGGAAATTTGCAAAGCTTTCTCACAAGTCCAAGGAGCATAAAACCTCTAAGCCATTGGAGCTAGTTCACACTGATGTATGTGGACCAATGAAAAGAAAAGGTACAGGTAAAGAGATGTATTTCATTCTTTTTGTGGATGACTTCACTAGGATGATGTGCATCATGCACATGAAGCAAAAGAGTGAAGCCTTCAACTGCTTCAAAAGATTTCAAAAACTGGCAGAAAACCAGCATGGAAGGAAGATCAAAGTTTTGAGATCAGATAATGGAGGAGAGTTTACCTCGCAGGAATTTGAAGAATACTTGGAGGAAATGGGAATCAAACATCAAGTCTCAAGTCCTCACACTCCCCAGCAAAATGGAGTTGTAGAGAGGAAAAATAGAAGTGTGATTGAGATGGCAAGAACCATGCTGTTGGAGCACAATACTCCAAAGCACTTCTGGAAGGAAGCCACAATGGCAGCTGTGCATGTACAAAATAGAACCATGTTGAGGCCAAACACTGAAAAGACACCATATGAACTTTGGTATGGTCACAAGCCAAATGTGAAGTATTTTAGAGTTTTTGGCAGCAAATGCTTCATCAAGAACAAGGAGCAAAGCCTTGGAAAATTTGAAGAGAGGGCTGATGAGGGCATTTTCCTTGGTTACTCAAATAAGAGCAAGGCTTACAAGGTTTATAACAAGAGGCTGGATAAGATTATGGAAAGCTATGATGTGAAAGTGGTTGAGGAAGTCAAGATGAAAGCCACTGATCCTGAAAATTTTCTGGATCACTTAGATGACTTAGAGAGCCAAGATGAGGCAGACCTGGAGCTGAAATCAGCTACTGAGGAGACTGATGCAGAAGGATCAGAGACAGAAGTTACAGAAGGCCAGGAAAAAGCAAAAAGAAAGTACAACAAGAGAATTGACAAGATGCCTATCATTGGAGACCCCAAAGCTCCAGTAAGAACAAGAAGGCAACTGAAAAGTATGGTTGCAACTGCCCTACTGTCTCAAGTTGAGCCAAGGTCAATAGAGGAAGCCCTGGAGGACCAGTCATGGCTGCAAGCCATGAATGAAGAGCTGGACCAAATTGAGAAAAACCAAACTTGGGAGCTCGTGGATAGGCCAGCAAACAAGAATGTGATAGGCACAAAATGGGTGTTCAGGAACAAGTTGAATGAGGAAGGAAAGGTTGTAAAGAATAAGGCAAGGCTTGTGTGCAAAGGATACTCTCAAATTGAAGGAGTAGATGTGGATGAAACCTTTGCCCCAGTAGCAAGGCTTGAAGCCATAAGAATGTTTTTGGCAGTGGCTTCAGCAAGGAGTTACAAGGTCTTCCAAATGGATGTTAAATCTGCCTTCTTGAATGGAAATCTGGAGGAAGAAGTGTACATTGAGCAACCAGATGGTTTTCTAGTTTGTGAAGATGAAAACAAGGTGTGCAGGCTCAAAAAGGCACTGTATGGATTAAAACAAGCCCCAAGAGCATGGTACTCAAGGCTGGACAGCTACCTGAAGAATCTGAATTTCAGAAAAAGTTGCATAAATAGCAATTTATATGTTCTTGATGGAAAGGGTGGACAGTTAATAGCCATAGTCTATGTTGATGACATAATATTTGGAGGAGATAAGGAGCAGCTGTGCCATGAATTTGCTAGAAAGATGCAAGAAGAGTTTGAAATGTCCATGATAGGAGAGCTCTCATTTTTCCTTGGACTGCAGATTCATCAAAAAGCAACTGGAATTTTTATCTCTCAAACCAAGTATACCAAAGAAGTGCTGAAGAAATTTGGTATGACTGATGCTAAGCCAATGTCTACACCCATGGCAACTAACTGCAAGCTGAGCAAGGATGAAAAAGGAGCTGAAGCTGATCAAAGTCTATACAGAAGCATGATAGGAAGCTTATTGTACTTAACAGCAACAAGGCCTGATATTACCTTTGCTGTCTGCCAAGCTGCTAGATACCAGGCAAATCCAAAGAGTTCTCATATGATTGCACTAAAGAGGGTGCTAAGATATTTGCAAGGGACAGTAGATTATGGTCTGTGGTATGCAAGGAAAGGAAGCTTGGGATTAAGAAGCTTCACTGATGCTGATTGGGCAGGAAATGTTGATGACAGGAGATCCACTTCAGGAGGAGTATTCTTTCTTGGAAATAGATGTGTGAGCTGGTTAAGCAAGAAGCAAGAAAGTATAGCCTTAAGCACTGCTGAAGCTGAGTACATAGCAGCAACCAAGGCATGCACTCAAGCTATATGGATGAGATCTGAACTGCAAAATCTTAAAGAAGAAGTTCTCTTGCCACTGATAATTCTTTGTGACAACAAAAGTGCCATTGATTTGTCAAAGAATTCAGTCCAGCACTCGAGAGCCAAACATATAGAAATCAAGTATCACTTCATAAAGGACAAGGTTGAGAAAGGAGAAATTATGCTAGAGTATGTTCCCACAGCTAAACAAATAGCTGATGTAATGACAAAGCCTCTTCCAGCCGAGGTGTTTGAAACTTTGAGGATGCAAATGGGAGTGCAGTCCTCCTTCTCATGCTGAATCAGTTGAGCATCCCCAAATCCCTTTGAAATTGGTTGTCAAAGGGGGAGAGATAGCCGCAGCAGGCCGGCCAGACGCAGCAGTATTGTCCTTGGGAGAGAAGGACGTTGGAAAAGCTCTATGCAGGGGGAGCTTACTATGTAGAAGAATAAGGTTCAGGGGGAGCTGGTTCAGGGGGAATAAGGTTCAGGGGGAGCTTAGCACTGAGTTGACTGATTGGCTGCAAATGTGGTTGCCAACAATTCCAAAGGGGGAGATTGTTGAGCCATTGGAGCTGCTACAATGAAGCTTTCTTAGCCTTTATTAAAGTCCAATGTTGTGTTGTAATTGTTGCAACCACATTGTGACAAATCTGTGAATTACTAAGGCAATAATGGACTGAGTTCATGAGGATTGTCTGGACAAAATCTCAGCAAGAAGCCGATGAATAAACTGAAGTGCCAAAATGAGAAGGAAGTGTACTGTTGGCACATCAGATCAAGTTACGCGCACATCAGATCAAAGGCTGCACAGACAAGTTACGCGCATATCAGATCAAAGGCTGCACAGATCAGATCAAGTTACGCGCACATCAGATCAAAGGCTGCACAGACAAGTTACGCGCACATCAGATCAAAGGCTGCACAGATCAGATCAAGTTACGCGCACATCAGATCAAAGGCTGCACAGATCAGATCAAGTTACGCGCACAGCAGATCAAAGGCTGCACAGACAAGTTACGCGCACATCAGATCAAAGGCCACACAGATCAGATCAAGGGAAGTAAAGATCAGATCAAATTCTCAAGGGATTGCTCAGCAGCTTAGTTTCACAGAAGCAAGGCAAGTCAGCAACAAAACATATTTGCAGCAGAAGAGAACAACTCAAGGCTGGAGAGCTAGAGCAGACACCTAAGAAGCTGAAGTCAAGGACGGCTAGTGAATCACACCTCAAACGCGCGACTCTAAAAGTCTCCCAAAGATTCAGAAGACGCAGGAGCATCATGTTG